>CM066035.1:204532482-205818585 GCA_033557465.1 Ichthyophis bannanicus | reverse complement strand
TGTGCTGCCTTGTTTACAATTGGTCTTTCTTATATTTGAATAACTACTAAAAAATTAGTATAAAAGACTTCATCCAAGCGAAAAAACAACTTTTATCTCGATCGCACTCAATCGGAAACGCTTCACCTCAAACTGCTACACCCACTGTAGCAAAACAATCTATACGTGATGGGAGCTAAATTGGTTTACCAGATAGATTTGGATTCAGCGCACCAAAAAAACGTATAAAAAAGCAATCGAAACACTAGAGGCAGTTTAAAAAAAAATTTTTTTTAGTTTACCTGTGTTATTGCTTCATTTTGTGTTTTATCTTGGATTTTAGGAGGCTGGATCTTCCTTGACAGGGACTATATGCTTTACTATGCTTTCTTCTATTCTTCAGTATCTTTTTGGTGATTCAGCTTTGTTAAATGTTCCCGCACTCTTATGGATACAATATAATGAAAACTTTCAATAAGAAAGAAAACACCTTGTATTTTCCTATTATGCTTCCTTTTTTGCTCTCTTAACTGCATATTATACAAATACATAGAAACTTATTTGGATTTTATTTCAAAGAGGACACACAAACTCGCACCTCAACACACATTCTCGAACACCGAAAGCAATCCTTGTCACTCGCAACTCTTTACCCATACCCCGCCATGCCCTCTCCTACCAACTTACTAAAACGTACGTTACATTTTTTTAATCTGGTAAATTTAATATTTCCGATTTTTGGTTGATGCACCTGTTATATTGTTGAACATGTTTTTAATGCGCACATGTTGTTACAAATTTTGTAAACCACTATGATTCACCTTTATCCGCAATATATACAGCTTCAATCAATACTTTTAAATATTACGTTTCTGCTTTTTTTTTTTTTTTTCCTCCTTGGAATTATGTTGCACACTTCCAGCAGGTCAAATTAGTGCGCTTTCAGGGAACTTTTGCTTTTCCTTAGTCCAGTCCAAACTGTTGTGCAAAAGTTGCATTGTGCTATGTTTGGCAAAAAAAACTTACAGAACAGCCTTAACTACAGAAAAGTACCCGCCTGAGGTATTGGGTACCAAAAGTATCCTTCCCTCATTAAAATATCATCACCATATTAGTCTATTAATTTGTTTTTGCACATGCTTATTATGATGTTAACAATACTGGTCTTACTTAACACATTATATAAAATATGTACAGCAGTAACTTCTCCATAATGCCTCAGAATTTTTCTGAGTTTAATATTTCTAGGGAACATAATTTAAATAATTTTGTTTTATTTGGGAAGTGCAATACATCTTAAAGCAGGGGTTATCAACCACGTATCGGGCCTAAACATAACTGAGTACAGAGTCTTTGGAGTAAACAAATATGAATATTGCATGACAGATCATTTTTGTTAACAATGGACCGCAGTGCATACAAAGATCTCTCGTGCATATAGTCACTGTGCACTTTTCTTATGAAACACCTGATTTCGGTTTAGTTGTGTCTCGTGGGACCGAGTTCAAGAACCCACTGCCACTATGACTGGCAAACAATAAACAAAACATGCATGGGACACACTCCGTAACAAGAGGTATTTCTATACTTAGGGACAGTTTGGAGAATACGACCGTGTACCAACCCTCATCCACCACGCATAATCGCTGGCTCAGAAGCCCAGCGCACCCTGGGCAACTAAGAATTGCAAAGGCCCAAAGGCAGGGCCGGACTTCGCTCTTCCACCGTGTGACCCCAATGCGTGTTAAGGGAAGAGCCAATTACCTTAAATGCAACTATTTAATTTGCCTTACGTTAGCTTGGCCGTGTATTAAACGAAGCCTCAAGTTACAGTCCATAGCATGGCCACTTACCCCTTCCGTCTTTGAAATCGATATAATCTTCTCCAATCATACACAGCTTCTTCATCGTCCACATCTTGCTCGCTAATCAGCGGGCTCCTCAGCCGAAAACTCGGTACTTTGCGGGGCTCCTGAGGCGCATCCTCACACACCTGCTACTCCCCATAGACTCGGTCAGCAGGAAACGCCGCCATACTGGGCCAGACCGAGAAAAGACCACGATTCCTCTGGACGAATGTCCGCCACCAGAAGCTGTAAGAACCAATCCGGGGGGGAAGCGACGCCAGCTCAGCGAAGCAATAGAGACTTTCGCCTACAACCTAAAAGGAAGACGTGGTGAAGTCTGATTGGATGAAAGGAAAACAGTCTCAACCATTAGCAAAAGAGGGCCGAGAACGGAACACAGGTTGAACCCTTGTCCCTCTTTATCTTGTGCTGTTCTTCGGCGATAAAAAAGTACTCGAGACCAAATAGGAAAAAATTTAATACAAACCACCAGTGGCATGTGAGTTTTCGAGACCAACCTAGATCTATCACTCTATAGGCTGGAAGCGTTCATATAAATATGAGAGAACAAAAACGGTAGAGTACACATGTTTTTCGCGTTTCGCACATGCGCCGCAGGTCAAGGCAAATATAACCGTGTATCTGCTGGAAGAAGGATGGTACAACCCGCTAGTTTTAAACTTGCTGAAAAGATACAACCACAATAGTGGTGCCCAAACCCAACCCTATAGCCCATGGACTCGTGAGAATCCACAGGAAAGACGGGAAAAAAAAAAGAGACTGGTGTGAAGAAGAGGAGATTGGGTAGACTAGTCTGAACAAGAAAGCAGTGCCTGTATGTGAGATAGTGGTACCGAACTGGCTCCAAGATACGCCCGACAGGCTTGATCCAGTCCTGGGTTGACCCCATTGCATGCAGGGACATGTTAGTGTCTGATTTCTCCCTTGCACGCCATAAGAAAAACAAGACTACATGTCCCTGCAGTGCAATGGGGTAGACCCAGGACTGGATCAAAGCTTGTATCTTCGGGCGCCATCTGGAGCCAGGTTGGCAACCCTAATGTGAGATATCGCTGAGGGGGTGTTTGTCCCCACAACAGAAATTTGAGAGTTGTGCTCCAGTGCGTCCATTACGCAGAGCTGCGAAAGGTAACACAGTTACAGAATGGAGATTTTAGGCTAGATCTGGAATTATGGTCTGTGCTACCTTGTTTTACTGCCCTCGCTGCAAAGGATTACGGTTACAAATGGAGACGTTCACAAGCCTCTCTTTTGCACCACCGTGTTGAAAATTCTGAGAGGGTAGTTGTGTTAATCTGGGAGTAGCAAAAACGACAGAGGCAATTAGCACCTTTTACTCTAACCAATTTATTGAGTATGAACTTTCAAGGATAAGAGGCAACATCAAAGTGGACTCTTGTCCTAAAAGCTCATGCCTCAAGAAATCGGTTAGTCTACAAGGTTTATGTATGAGTGAGCTATAGATGTCAGGGCCGTACCAAGCCAGAATCGTGCCCTGTGCGACTTGCACATCAGGTGCACGTCCCCCCTCCTCGCCTCCCCCAGCCGACGATTCACCCACTTCGAATGGTGCAGTACAGGGCAGCATGGATCATTACGGGCAGTGCAAGATCTGAACACTCCACCCCCGTCTTACAACAGCTACACTGGGCTCCCAATAATTGCAAGGGCAAAATTCCAAAACACTTCTGAACATCTTCAAAATCTTCTACCACCGCTCGGCAGATGCGCTCCAGGTATAATAATCAGACGATGTCAGCACCAGACCAAGAAGAACCAACATTGGCACCAGCCTCAACAAGTGCATAAATTGCACAATTTGTAGGTTCCCTAATGGCTGCTTTCACTCAGGCACATTTTAGATAACTCTCTCTGTCCCATTGTGTCCAGAACAACCTGCTTCCCTTCCTACCCAAAAGTCTGAAAGACAGGAGCTGACTGTGCTCATACTATCTTTATTTTCTGAAGTAAAACATACTGTCTATAGAAATTCCACCACCTACAAGGAATAATGAATAAAAATTAAAAGTTGCAGGTCCCTTAAGGCAAAGACTCTGAGGGAAGTTTCTAAAGGTGGAACACTAATAATAATAAGCAGTAAATACTACAGAATGCGACAGATTACCTCAGCTGCTCACATGGCCAAATTCAGCACTGTCCTTGACCATGAAGAATGCAGTAGAGCTTGCTGTCTTGCTCCCCAATGCCTCTCAGAAAGCTTCTCAGCACGCAGCCTGCACCACTTCTCCTGATGAAGGGCATCCAAAGGACCCACTTCCTGCTGATCTGAATACAATAACAAAGCCAGACCTCGCTCGGTGCCATGCCCCCCTCCCCCTTTTCTTTAATGATGCCTACCTTGTTACTGCTACAAATTTGAAAAAGTAGAAAGCAACATGAGGCTTTGGAGCTCATGGATGCGCTGCATGTCTGATGCATCCCAGGCTCCTCTGATGCAACTTACTGTTATCTAAGGGGAAGGGACACATCAAGCATGCTGCATATACATGGGTTCTAAAGCCACCAAGCTGCTTTTTGTTCTGCCTCTCCATTGTCCATTGCTTGTTGTCATTCATTCTACAGCTGTGCCTGGTTGGCTCACTGTGCTGATTGGACCGCTCTCCTGTGACTGTTGCCCTGTGCAAGCACACAGTTTGCATAGTGGGTCGCGCCAGCCCTGAATTCTATCAACCCTATCCTGATCAATTATGGGGCATACAACACTGATTTCAGCGAGTAGAATCAGGGACTACAAATACCACACTGCATTAGGATGCAAGTTCAAAACCTGGGCTGGCCAAAAACAATATTACCAGATATCCCTGATTTTCAAGGATTATCATGATTTTAGAGCTGTGTCCTCAATTTCTACCTGTTTGGCAGGCAGCCTCCTGCACCAAATTCCAGCGGTGGCGACAGAAAGGGTAGAAAAATTATTTTCAATTAGTGATATGAATATGCTAGTTTTTAGAATTTACATCCATTAGTTTTATATTTTGCACAGTATGGGGGAAATGCATCACTGTCTTTCAATTTGTCTGCTTGGAAATTATAGTGTTGTTGATATGGAATGGATGAGGGGGGGCAGGGTAATGACTATTCTTCACTCCTCAACACATTGTTGCTCAAACTTGGAACTAAGGTGTCCCTTCCTCCTAAACACACATTATGGAAAGTGTCCCAGATGTGCCTGCAAAAAAACTAGTAATCTTACCAAAAAGTGTCTCTCCTGGAATTGGGTGACTTGGCAGCTCATCATTTGCGGGCCATGCCTCCTCCATCTGTAGACATACTTGGGGCAGTTGCCCTGATTGCACTCCCCTAACTCCAGCCCTGGAAGAGAGAGACTAATCTTAGACAAATGGTGATGGAACCAACCAGGGAAAGCGCAGTGTTGGATTTAGTGCTCACCAACGGTGATAGCGTGTCTAATGTCTGGGTGGGTGCACCTGTGAGCAGCAGCGATCTTCACACGGTGTGGTTTGAGATAAAAGCCAAGGTGCAGTCCAATCATAGCAAGCTCAAAGTCCTAAACTTCAAAAACACTGACTTCAGTAAAATGGCCAAGTACCTGAAGGAGGAGTTGGCAGGGTGGGAGGGGATAAGGGAAGTGGAATTGCAATGGGCTAAACTAAAGGTGGCAATAAAAGGGGCAACAGATAAATATGTAAGAAAAGTAAATAAAAACAAGAGGAGAAGGAAACCTATTTGGTTTTCCAAAGAATTGGCTGCTCAAAGGCAAATAAACCCCACAACTTTCACAAAATTCAAAAGCTTGCAAACAGAGGAAGACAGACAGGAATATAGGATCAAACTCAAAGAGACAAAAGAAAAAATAAAGACAGCAAAATCAAAGGCAGAGGAAAAGATGGCTAAAGATGTGAAGTGTGAAGGTATATTCGGGAAAGGAGATGGAATTGCAGGACTCAAAAGTGCTGGGAATGGGACTCATGGAAAGTGACATTGAAAAAGCAAAATTGCTCAATAAATACTTCTGCTCTGTTTTACTAAAGAAAAATCCTGGAGAAGGACCACCTGTGACTCCCAAATATAAAAATGGGAATGAAGTAGATACCACACCATTCACAGAAGATGATGTATTAGAACAACTTGCAAAACTGAAGGTGGACAAGGCCATGGGACCAGATGAGATACATCCCAGGATACTGAAAGAGCTCAGAGAGGTTCTTGCAGGGCCATTAAAGGATGTTTTCAACAGATCATTGGAAACAGGAGAAGTTCCTCAGGACTGGAGAGAATGGCTGATGTGGTACCTCTTCACAAAAGTGGTGACAGAGAAGAAGTGACAAAACTACAGGCCTGTGAGCCTTACCTCGGTGGCAGGCAAAAGTAATGGAGGCACTCCTGAAAGAGAAAATAGTGGACTTTCTCAAAACCAACAGGTTGCATGATCTGAGGCAACATGGTTTTACCGAAGGACGATCTTGCCAAACAAACCTGACTGAGTTCTTTGACTGGGTGACTAGAGAACTGGATCAGGGGCATGCAATGGATGTCATCTACCTGGATTTAAGCAAAGCCTTTGATACTGTTCCTCAAAGGAGGCTTATCAATAAACTGAGTAGTTTGGGGATGGGTCCCAAGGCAGTGAACTGGATCAGAAATTGACTGACTGACAGACGACAGAAGGTGATGGTAAATGGAGCTCACTCGGATGAAAGGAGGGTGATTAGCGGGGTGCCCCAGGGTTCGGTCCTTGGCCCGGCACTGTTCAATGTATTTGTGAGTGATATTGCTGAAGGACTGAATGGAAAAGTCTGTCTTTTTGCAGATGACATGAAAAATTTGCAACAGAGTGGACTCCCCTGAGGGAGTGGTTAACATGAGGAAAGATCTACAAAAGCTGGAAGAATGATTAAGATTTAATGCGAAGAAGTGCAGTGTCATGCACTTGGGAAGCAGAAATCCAAGGGAAATGTACATGATAAGGGGCGAGAGGTTGGTGTGCATGGATCAGGAGAAGGATCTTGGTGTGATTATTTCTGAGGATCTCAAGATGGCAAAACAATGCAACAAGACGGCAAAAGCCAGGAGGATGTTGGGCTGCATACAAAGAGGAATTACCAGCAGAAAGGAAGAGGTACTAATGCCACTGTATAAGTCACTGGTGAGGCCTCACTTAGAATACTGTGTTCAGTTTTGGAGACTTTATCTTGCAAAGGATGTAAAAAGACTGGAAACTGTTCAGAGGAAGGCGACCAAAATGATTTGGAGCCCTGCGTCACCGAGCCTTATGAGAAGAGACTTGAAGACCTAAATATGTACGCTCTGGAGGAGAGGAGGGATAGAGGAGATATGATTCAGACCTTTAAATACTTAAAGAGAAATAATGAACAAACAAACCTCTTCCAAAGTCGGGGAAGGTGTAAAACTAGAGGGCATAACATGAAGCTGCAAGGGGGTAAATTGTCAGGAAATACTTTTTCACTGAAAGGGTGGTGGATGCTTGGAATGCCCTTGGAAGTGGTGAGAGCAAATACAGTGACAAAATTCAAGATGGCATGGGACAGACACAGTGGATCCCTTTACAGCAATAGGATAAAATCAAAATAAACAACCATCTAATTTCCCAACAAATAGGGGTGTCCTACATGGAGCAGTGGGTTCACTCCTAAACAAAGACATGCGGAGGGGTGGCCTGTACAGAGCAGCAGGTACACCTGCTCTTGCCATCTTACTGGGCAGACTAGATGGACCATACTGGTCTTTATCTGCCATCATTTACTATGTTACTATATGTTCTTAGCAACCTGCTGCTATGGCTGGCACAAGAGGACCTGCATCAGTGACAGAATAACCCCAACTTGTTTTCTTCTTTTACTTTTGGTTGTTTTTTTCCTAATTAATTTATTTTAAATTCTTTATTTTGTTTCTATATTTTCATCTATAATTTTATTTTCACTTGATTTTAATATTGCAAACCACTGGTATAAATCAATAGCATCAGTCAAATAAATCAAACCTTTCACTGAAAGATGTCTAGTTTTATTTGGTGTAATAACCTGCTGAGTCAAGCTGAGGACATTATGGTTGTCTCAGTTTGACAGGGGGATATCGCTTCCCAATCTGCAGTATTATTACTAGGCGACTCATTTGGTCATGGTGCAGGAATGGCTGGATCTAGGAGATAGCCCGTCCTGACTTTCTATCAAGAAATCTAGTGCTGCATCTACTAAGCTAAAGTTGTTACTTATCCTTTCCTCATCTCATCCTATTCAACAGCAGCCTATTCAATAGCAGTCATAATCCGCTTGTGGCACACACACTGGCTGTCTGAAAGGCACTTTGCTTTTGCTGTCACCCCTTGCAATCGATTCAGAATAGCCCAGCCCTTACTTTTATTATTTTTTTGCCAGTTTGCATAGCTGGGATGTTTGTGGACTGAGGTTTCTGGGGCAGTTATGGCATCGGGCAGAAACCTATCCCTTTGACAGGCTACTTGGGAAGTATAAGATACAGAGAAACACGCATCTACTGTATAACAAGGTGCTTGGGACTCAGGAGAGTGAGGCTAATGATTGGCAGCCTTATTGCATGAATCTAGTTGAAAGTGTTTTGTATAGGAAGGATCATAGGTTGTGCCCTCTTTCTGCATTGTATATGAGTGTAGTGTGAGCCCCTTTTGATCAATTGCTGTAATCATGATCTTCTGACTTTTCTTGCTGATAAAGGACTGTGTTGTGATCTGGGAGAGTTTGCATTGAATTTCTATCTGTAGGCATCAATTTGATCTTATGCATAGGTTGCTTCACTGTGCATAGTGTTGACTGACTTTTTTCCCTTAGATTTGACCCATCCATGAGCCTGTAATGTAGGTGTCAGTGTGGCCTTTGAAGCAGTCTCTTGCTCATGTGGTGGACGTGTCCAAATTACAATCCGTTCAGAGAGGGTTTTTTTCAAAGTATTCTGTGGTCACATGACAATATTTTGTTTCAACTCCAGAGCTGACTTTGCTGGGTTATTTTAAAGGGATGAGTGCTACAGCTTATTCTAAGGAGCTGGCCTTTCAAATGCTTCTTGTTTCATATTTTACTGTGGCTGTTCACTGAAAGTCCATCCCAAGTATTAAGGTCTAGTGAGCACAATTAATTGAAGAGGAAGAGATAGATCACCTTATGTGCAACCTCCAAAATAATTGAGACAAGTACAAGGCTGTGTGAAGGCTTATGTGGTCAATGTTACCTGGTTCCCACATAAGCTATAAGAAGTACCTGACTTACAACTAATTCCTCTCCTCCTCCTTTTTTTTTCTCTACAATTCTGGCATGGTTATGCTTGAGGGTGCATGGCATCCCATAGTTGATTATTTATAGTTTTATTTGACTTGCTATACTGCCTTTATGGTCAAAAGCAAAGCAGTTTACAAATCAAATTTATAAACAGAGTAAACAAATCTCATAGACAAACATTGAAATACAGCACACCATATCACTAAGGTGCACAAGGGATAAAACAGAGGGAAAAGACTAACAACATAAGGGTGAGCAGACAGGAAAAGGCTGGGAAGTTCCAGGGTACGGCCACCGCACCGACCCTTTAAAGCAGTGGTTACTGCTTCCATCATATGCAGATATGTCTCATGCATATTCATTGTGGATATCCTGAAAACCTGAATGGCCTGGGGGTTCCAGAGGACTGGGTTGAAAACCACTGCTTTAAAGACTGGGATATCAAAGGCACGTTCAAATAAAAAGGTCTTCAAATCTGTCTTGAATGATTTCTAGATGGACACAAGATGCACATGGGAAAGAAGAGCATTCCTAAGAGAAGGAGTGACAGAAAAAAATGCTGCATGTCAAGTTGAGTCTTGGAGGGAGGTGGAATGGAGAGACAGTTGCCATGTATTGAATGAAGTAGATGAGTAGGCGCATAATGAGAGAGGAGAGATACAGAAGTGCTTCATCGTTAAGGGCTTTAAAAGCTAAGGAGAGAATCTTAATTTGAATGCAGACGTAAATTGGAAGCCAATTGTGCTCTATCAACAGAGGCGTGACATGATCAGCTTTGAGTGCTTTACAGAGTAGACCAGGGGCAGCTCTTTAATGAGGCTGAGTGAGGCGGTGGCCTCAGGTGGCAACCTTTTGGGTGCGGCAAAAAATGCCCCCAAAAAGACCGCCTCACCCAGCCTTCAAAATCGAAACAAAAACAAAACCCGGTTGGAGAAGCTGCTGCTGCTGCTGCGCTGCTGCAGCGGCAGAATGAAGTGCCCCATGGCCCCCGCCTCCCCGGAATAGCCCTGCCATTCTTTTCCCCTTGCCGGCTCAGCTTTTCAGAGCCATGAAGGGAGAGTATTTCCCTTTCCCGTGGCTCTGTTAAAGTTGAGCCTCTGGCGCTGATGGGAAACAGGCATTTCCTGCGTGAGACAGTATTGGGGAACTGCATCCATTTATCTGATGTTGCACTGCATGCGGAGTCGGGCTTCTTGGTGTTTCAGTTGAAATTTTGTCTACATATATTTATTTTTACTTCAGATTGTGGTTACTTATTCTGGACTTGGTGAGGGTCTGTGTTCTGAGTGTGTGACTGAGGCCAGGTGTTCTGTTAACATGGAGTTTGTACATAAAGATCTATACTGTACTGTAGTAATTTGACTTGTTCAGCTTTTCAAATAGGTGTATGGATGTTCCACGGCTCACACTCTAGTATTTACAGTGACACGCGTTTTTTTGAATGGGCTCCTTATGTGAGTTTTGGAAGTTTGTGCTGATATGGTATGGTATGATATGGTAGATTTGGATTTTGTTGTAGGGTTATGTATTAGTTCACAATATGCCTGGTACTGGAGAATGTTTGTTGTTGTTGTTAGTGAGATGATCAGAATCAGATTTTTTTTTTAAGATATTGAGTTCTGTGGGTGAATGTTCTGGTTCTGCTCTGCACCCACTGTGGATGCAAAATATATGTTGAAAAAGAAAAAAACAAGAACCATAACGCAGTTTATAACAACAAAATAAAAATGAGTTATAATTTAGTTTTATAAACTGTGCTGTTGGTTCTCACTCTCTTTTAGTTCCTTGTTGTGCAAACATCTTGCATTTCCTCCATATAATCAAATCGGCTTTTTGGTTTGGTTCCGTCCCTGATTGGAGTTCTGAAAAAGCCCTGCCCCCCTCTACAGGGGAGGTGGGAGGCACCATCTCATCCTTCGCCTCAGGCAGAAGATTGCCTTAAGCCGCCCTGGAGTAGACAGATGGCTGTGTTTTGGACCAACTGACGTCTTTTGATCTGATAAGTAGGTAAACCCGCGAAGATTAATTTACAATAATCAAGTTGTGGAATGGTAAGGCTCAAAATAATAGTCTTTTGTGCATGAGAATTAAAAAAAATGAATAGCTCAGAACCGCTGAAGTGAACTAATCTGTTGAATAAAGGAGAAGTGAGAGTCAATAGTAACACCAAGATATTTAAGGAAGGAGATAAGAGGAACGGGAGACTTGCACAATAATGGACAGAGTAGGGAACACAGAGGAGCCGGATCACTGTAGTCTTTTGAGGACTGAGATGAAGACAGTTGCTGTGGAGCTAATCGGCCACCTTCAAAAGACAGGAATTAAGGGAGGATAAGTTATGACAGAGAGCATCAGTATATGCAACAAGCAGGATATCGTCAGCGTACAAATATGGAATAATTCCAGAGTCTTGAATCAGGGTTGGCAGTGGATTCAAGATGATGTTGAAGAGTAGAGGGACCAGAAACTGAGCCCTGGGGGTACCCCACAAGGAAGAGAAAGTGCGGATGAGAGGTGGGAACCAACAGAAACCTGAAAAGAATGATCTGAAAGACTGAAACCAGAAAAAGACAGTGCCACAAATACCACAAGGATAGAAACAAGAAAGTATGATGTTGTGATCTACCATGTCAAATGTGGATGACCTAAGGAGACGGCCATAGTGATATCACCTCTATTGAGATCAGTGGACATCGCTGAGAAGGGCAATGAGGATAGTCTCAGTGCTATGGAAAAGGTGGAACCGAGATTGCTGAAGGTGCAGGAAGGAGGTGCTCTCAATGTGATTAGAAAAGTGAGAGAAAACATGGCATTCAGCAAGTTTAGACACATATTGGAGATTGGAAACAGGGCGATAGCTGGAAGAAAGTGCAGAATTCAAGGCTGTTTTTTTAAGTAGAGGCCTCCTTCCAGGAGTTTGGAAAAATCCCAGAGGAAAGACTATGGTTGATATGGAGAACTACATGACTGAAGCACAGGGATGGGACAGAAATCCATGAAGATGGGATGGGGTCTAAGCGAGAAACTAGATGGGCTTCACCAGTGATGCGCTAGTGACAGGTATGAACAATGACCATAAGTGAAAGGAGAGGGTAGGGGATGGGAAGAGGGGAGGGCACAAAAGGGGGGATTGTTGGAAGCAGGAATGTATATCTAAGATTTTAGCTCGGAAGAAAGTGGCAAGGGTATCCACCGAGGGGCCCTTCCACTGGTCAGAGAAAGTGGAACAAATACTTGATAACTGAGAAATGATTGAGGAAACAGTCTTAGGATTATAAGAAGCTGCATGGAGTTGACTATTACTACTACTGGTCATTTGTATAGCGCTACAACGCATACGCAGCACTGTACAGACACATGTAAAAGATGATCCCTGCTCAGAGCTTACAATCTAGTCAAGACAGACAACACAACAGCTGAGGACAAGGATATATCTAGGGGAATGGTAAGGAAACACATAGTAGACTAAGCATATCAGCAGGGGCAGTTTTATAATGAGCTAGAGTGAGGCGGCTACCTCAGGCGGCAAAAAAATGCCTCCAAAACAGCCAAGTGTCTGTTGCCTCACTCTGCCTTCAAGTTAAAAAAAATAAAATAAACAAGACTAGTGGACCAACCGCTGCCACCTTTACATCTCCTAGGTCGGCAGCATCGACCCCCACACTTTCCACTGCCGCTGCCCCTTTGGGGGCGGGATGAAGCTGCACAGAGTCCTTCACATAGGCAGCAAGGCTCTGCACCAGTTTCGCTTTTATTTAAACTGCAGATCACCAGCACAGCTACGGTTCTCTAAGAGGCAGGGAGCTGTGGCTGCCAGGAAAAGGAGAGGGTGAGTTTGCTGCTGCCAAGAAGCAGACTCGGCAGCAACTTGTGCACTTGGTTTTTTTTTTACTTTTTAAGGCGAAGTGAGGAGGCTGTTTGGGGGCATTTTTTGCCACACTCAAAACTTTGCTGCCTGAGGCAGTCGCCTCACTTCATCTATTATAGAGCAGCCCCTGGCTCCGTTGGGAGCCTCCGCCCCTGGCTCCGTTGGGAGCCTCCGCCCCTGGCTCCGTTGGCAGCCTCCACCCCCTGTACATACAAGGGATGGACATGAGAGGTCATTAAAGGGGGGGAGTGGACAGGGATTTAGAAGGGAGATGCTGGGTGTAGGGGGGAATAGGGAGGCGGTGGGGAGAAAATTGAGGTGGGGGGCTAGGGAGATAGATAGATGGAAATGTACATAGGGAAAAGCAAGGAGGGGAAATGGAGTGGTGATGTTGGCCAGAGTGCTATAGGGAGATTATGGGAAAATGCTGGACTTGGGGAGGGGGGACAGAGGGGAGATCCTGGACGTGGGATAGTAAGGGGAGAAGGAAATGCAGAACATGGGGGTAGATAGGGAGAGAAATGGGAGAAGATGGACATGTGATAAAAAGGTTGAGAAAGATAGAGAGATGCTGGACATGGGAGTAATAGGGAGGGGATGGTATGGAGATGAGGTAGATGCTGATTGCAGGGAAAGGAAGGGAGAAGGCCAATGAAAGAGAGGGCGGATGTACTGGATGGAGGGAAAAAGAGAGCCAGAGAGAGAGAGCGACACTGGGTGGGGATGAGAGATATCAGACATGGAGGGGAAGAGAGAGTGAGCAAAACACTAGGGAATAATGGACCAGGGAAGACAAGCTGGGGAATAGAAGGTCTGGGGTGAAGTTTGAAAAGCAGCAGGTAGATGGTGTAAAAAAGAGGGAGATTGAGGATAGTAAGGAGTAGTGAAATCTGGGTGGACAAAGAGAGAGAGAGAAATAAATGGAAGAAAGCTGAAAGGAAAAAAAATAATATCCAAGACGGAAGGAAGTGAAGAGAACAAGAAATGGCAGATGGACTAGAGACCGTAGAAAGAGAGCTAAGGAAAGATAGAAAAAATCAGAAGCCTCAGATCGGGACCAGCATGATCAGAGAATAAAATAGTCAGACAACAAAGATAGAAAAAATAATTTTATTTTCAATTTTGTGATTGAACTTTGCACTATTTTTATATTTTACACAGCATGGGGAACTGCATCTCTTATTTCTCTGTGTTGCACCGCATGTGGAGTCTGGCTTCTTGGGGGTTTCAGTTTAATTTTTGTCTACATATTTTTATTGTTGCTTTAGGTTATGGTCACTTATTCTGTACTTGGTGAGGTTTTTGTTCTGAGTGTGTGACCAAGGCCAGATGTTCTGTTAACATGGAGTTTGTATGTAGGGATCTGTACTGTAGTATTCTAAATTGTTCAGCTTTTCAAATAGGTGTTTGGATGTTCCAGGGCCTGCTGCAGTATTTACAGTGTTGCTTTTTTCTGGGTAGGCTCCTTATGTGAGTTTTGGAATTTGGTGCAGGAATGGTAGATTTGCTCTATAGATCCTCAGTGACTTTGTTGTAGTGTTTTGTATTCACAGTATGCCTGGTACTGGAGAATGTTAGTGAGATGACCAGAATCAGATTTTTTTTTTTTTATTATTAAGTTCTGTGGGTGAATGTCCTAATTCTTCTCCACACCATTGAGGGAGGAGGGTTCTGTGAATGCAAAATATATGTTCAAAAAGAAAAATCAAGAACCTTAATGCAGTTTATAACAAAGTAAAAATTAGTTATAATTTGGTATTATAAATTGTGCTGTGCTTCTCCTTCTTTCATTTAGCTCCTTGGTGTGCAAACATCTTGCATTTCCTCCACATGATCAAATCGGCTTTTTGGTTTGGTTCAGTCCCTGACTGGAGTTTTGAGGAAGTTCCCCTCCGTCCCCCCACTTGACTGGGGGGGGGGGGGGCGCCATCTCATCCCTCGCCACAGGCAGCAGATTGCTTTGAGATGCCCCTGCATAACAGGATAAAAAAAACGACCTCGAAGGGGTGAGTTTTAGCCAGATTTAAAAAGGGCTAGAGATAAAGCCTGGCATACAGACTCAGGTAATTTGTTCCAGGCATAAGTAGCAGCAAGTTGGAAGCATCAAAGTCTGGCTTGGCAGGAGAAGAGAAGGGCACAGATAGAAGCAATCTTCCAGCAGAGTGGAGTTCCTGAAGAGGGTGTAGGGAGAGAAGAGAGGAAAGATAGTGAGAAGCAGCAGAATGAGTGCACTTATAGGTCAGCAGGAGGAGTTTGAACTGGATAAAGAGACGGATAGGGAGCCAATTAAGTGACTTTAAAAGAGAGAGGTTATAAGAACATATCAAGGCTAGAGGAAGATTAGCCGCGCAGCTGAGTTTTGAATAGATTGAAGGGGAGAGAGAGATTCAGAGGGAGACCAGCAAGGAGGAGGTTGCATTAGTCTAGACGGGAGGTGATTAAAGAGTGGATAAGTATCTTAGTACTGCATTCAGAAAGGAAGGGGCGCATTTTGCAGATGTTATAAAGAAAAAAAACGACAGGTTTTAGCTATCAATTTCATGTGTGTGGAGAAGGAGAGGGAGGAGTCAAAGATGACCCCAAGATTGCAAAACAAGGAAACAGGAAGGAGTAGAGTGTTATCCACAGAGACTGAGAAAGGAGGAAGTAAGAAGGTGGGTTTAGGGGGAAAATAAGAAGCTCAGTTTTGGCCATGTTCAATTTCAAATGGCAGTGAGACATCCAGGCAGCAATGTCAGATAGGCAGGCAGAGATCTGGGCCTGGATTGCCAGAGAGATTTCAGGTGTAGAGAGGTAGATCATAGAGTCATCAGCGTAAAGATGGTACTGAAAACCATGGGAGGAGATGAGTGTACCAAGGGACTGAGTATATAGAGAGAAAAGGAGTGGACCCAAGATAGTCCCTTGGATACACCAATTGAGAGCGGGATAGCAGTAGAGGAGGATCCACCAGAACAAACATTGAAAGTATGGTGGGAGAGATGAGACGAGAACCAGGATAACACAGAACCCTTAAAACCAAGCAAGGACAAGGTATCAAGGAGAAGGTGGTGGTCAACAGTGTCCAAAGCAGCAGAAAGGTCAAGAAGGATGAGGAGTGAGTAAAGGTCCTTGGAGTTTGCCAGGAACAGGTCCCCTTGCTTTGTCATTGGCAGTGTGTTTCTCTCCAAGCCCTGCCTCTGGGGGTTTGCTCTGCCCTCCACCTCTGCTGGCGAGTATACCCACCCAGGATTACCATGGACGTCTTTTGTGAATTGGGCCTGGGAGGAGGATGTCTGTATTAACTCTTCCCCTTGCTTTCTCATTACAGTGGGTTCCTCTCCAAGTCCTGAGGGCCTGTCTGTTTTGCCCTCCATCTCTGCCGGTGAGTATACCCACCCAGCATTATCTTGGGCTTCTTTTGGGAGTTGAGGCCTAGACCTCCTCCCTTGTCTGTGTGAAATTTGGGGCCAGTGAATATTATCTTTATTATGGTGCTTGAGATACCGCCCAAGCGAAGCATCAGGGTGGTGTACAATCAATATGGGCTGCAGGTGAACATAAGAGCATAAGATATGCCATTAATGGGTCAGACAACGTCCATCAAGCCCACTATCCTGTTTCCAACAGTGGCCAATCTAGGTCATAAGTACCTAGCAGTTTCCCCAAAAGACACAGGTTCCTCAATGCTTGAATTGGGTCAAGCAGTGATATCCTGGGTCCCTTTTAATAATGGTTTATGGACCTTTCCTCCAGGAACTTGTCTAAACCTTTTTTGGTCTAAATCTTTTTTTTTTATATTTGCACATAATACAGATTCAAACATAACAAGAAATGCCTCTAGAAACTATACAAAACATACAAACTAATATGCATAAAAAGTTGAGTCACAGCCCACATCAAGGAAAGAAGGGTGCACATAGTAGAAGAGATAAAAAATAAAAAACTAGGAAAACAAATAGAGATAAGGAGAGAACTTCCCCTTTAGCCCTATCACTACTATGAGCTTACCAACAATTTAAAGAACCAAAACACCCATCACACTTCCTTCTCTACTAGGAATTTCTCTAATTGTATAGGATCATAAAATACATACGTCACACCCTGCAAAGATATAATACACTTGCAGGGGTAACGCAAAAAGAAAGTTGCCCCAAGCTCCACAACCTTAGACCTTCTATGCAACTGAGTACTCCTGGAAACATCCGGGAATACATTAATTTTCTGACCGCAAAATTTTGAATCCTTATTTTTAAAAAGGATTTCAGGACCTTGAGCTTATCAGCAATAGATACAAAGGAAACTAACAGAGTTGCCCGCTTAGCAATCTCATCACTTGAATCCTCCAGGAATTTAGTCAAATCCTGGTTGATATCAAGGGACAAGATATCAAGCCCCTCTCCCCAGCATCCAATACCCGCTTTCCTATAGGCAAATAATAACATCTCTGTAAAGAAATCTTATCCTCAAACATCAATATTTCATAAAAATCTTCTCTAGTAACATTTCAGGAGGACAGCAACGTAGTGACAGGGAAATTGAGAAAATGTAAATTTGGAGCTCTAGCAGAATTTTCTAGAGCTTCCAATTTAGAATGAATAGAAAGGGAATCTTTAATAGAGGAAGCACTAGTCTGTTGGACAACCTGAAGTTGTCCCTCTAACCTGGAAATTGTATTAGACATCTCAATCATCCTATTATCTATGTCCTGAAATTGCTGTACAGACTGCTCAGAAAACAAACATAGAGACTGAACAGTATTAGAAAGTTTAGAATCTGTACTAGCAATTGCTACCCACACATCTTTTAAGGTAATATCTTGAGATGGAACAGACAAAAGAGGAGCTGCTTATGCATAAACTACAAGAACCGGGAGTGGCCGGTGGGGGGAAGAAGGGCACGACTTCCCAAGCGAAACAACTGTAGAGGAAAGTTGTGGAGCTGGGCCCAGAGGATGGGTCCCTTTCTAGCGAGCTGATAGAAGCCCCTTCAACTGACAATTGCAAAAGGAAAAACAGGTCCAAAATGTTTGTCCAAAGGCCCTGTAACCTTGTGGGAGTCCTGTGACAAGGAAACCTGTTCAACAGTAGATCTTTTAAACCTTGCGTTTCCCATTAGGGATTAGAAACTTCTTCAACAGTACAACACCACAGTACCTTGTCACCAGAGGATGGACTACTTCACCAGCTCACCACCGGGTCATCGAAGGGGCATCACGCCCCTTCAGGCCACGGCCCAGAAGGCCTATAGAAAGGATTATCAACGGTCCTAGGGCCTTAACGCTGACGTCAGGGAAGAGGGAGAGGAAGGTTGACTGCCCAGATGCCTGCAGCACTTCCCCGATGGAACAAGCACTCACAGCAGCGCAGCTCACCCAAGCCAATGGGAACTCCCAATCTTCCCTGTCTAAACCTTTTTAAACCCAGCTAAACTAACAGCTTTACTATATCCTCCGGTAACAAATTCCAGAGTTTGATTACAAGTTGAGTGAAAAAATATTTTCTCTTATTAATCTTAAATAGGTTACTCTGTAGCTTCATTGCATGTCCCCTAGTCTTTTTATATTCTGATGATGTAAAGAAATCCATCTACATTTACCAGTTCTACCCATTCATTAATTTATATATCTCTATCATATCTCCCCTCAGCCGTCTCCTTTTTCCAGGTTGAAGAGCCCTAACCTTTTTAGCCTCTCTTCTTAAGGGGTATCCTTCCCTCCCCTTTACCATTTTGGTAGCTCTTCTCTGTACTTTTTCTAATAACGCTATATCCTATTTAAGATATGGCGACCAGAATTGCACACAGTATTCAAGGTGCGGTCCCACCATGGAAAGATTACAGAGGCATTGTAATACACTTTGTTTTATTTTCCATTCCTTTCCTTATGATCCCTAGCATTCTATTTATTTAAGAACATAAGAACATAAGATATGCCATACTGGGTCAGACCAAGGTCCATCAAGCCCAGTATTCTGTTTCCAACAGTGGCCAATCCAGGTCATACGTACCTAGCAGTTTCCCCAAGGGACACAGGTTCCACAATGCTTGTATTGGTTCAAAGCATTGATATCCTGGGTCCCTTCTTAATAATGGTTTATGGACCTTTCCTCCAGGAACTTGTCCAAACCTTTTTTAAACCCAGCTACACTAACAGCCTTTACTACATCCTCCGGTAACAAATTCCAGAGTTTGATTACACGTTGAGTGAAAAATATTTTCTTTTATTAGTCTTAAATAGTTTACCCTGTAGCTTCATTGCATGTCCCCTAGTCTTTCTATATTCTGATAAGGTAAACAATCGATCTACGTTTACCCGTTTCCACTCCGTTCATTAATTTTATAGACTTCTATCATCATATCTCCCCTCAGCCGTCTCTTTTCCAGGTTAAAGAGCCCCAACCTTTTTAGCCTTTCTTCATAGGAGTAGCCTTCCATCCCCTTTACCATTTTGGTGGCTCTTCTCTGAACCTTTTCTAAAATTGCTATATCCTTTTTAAGATACGGCGACCAGAATTGCACACAATATTCAAGGTGCGGTTCTCACCATGGAACGATATAGAGGCATTATAATATCTTTTGTTTTATTTTCCATTCCTTTCCTTATCATACCTAGCATTCTATTTGCTCTCTTGCCGCCGCTGCACACTGGGCCGAGGGTTTTAACATGGTATCCACAAGGACGCCTAAATCTTTTTCTTGGGTGGTGGTTCCTAATGTGGAACCTTGCATCGTGTAACCATAGTTTTGGTTGTTCTTCCCTAGGTGCATAACCTTGCACTTCTCCACATTAAATTTCATCTGCCATTTTGATGCCCAGTCTTCCAATTTATCAAGATCCTCTTGCAATTTTCCACAATCCTCCTGGGTTTTAACAACTTTAAATAGTTTTGTGTCATCAGCAAATTTGATAACCTCACTCGTTATTCCACTTTCCAGGTCATTTATGAATATGTCAAAAAGCAGCGGACCCAGCCAGATCCCTGGGGTACACCACTATTCACCTTTCTCCATTGGGAAAATTGGCCATTTAGCCCTACCCTCTGCTTTCTATCTTTTAACCAGTTCCTGATCCACAGTAGTACACTGCCTCCTATCCCATGACTCTTTAGTTTTGCCAAAAGTCTCTCATGAGGGACCTTGTCAAAGGCTTTCTGAAAGTCCAGATACACAATATCAACCGACTCACCTTTGTCCACCTGTTTATTCACTCCTTCAAAAAAACATAACAGATTAGTAAGACAAGATCTTCCTTGTCTAAAGCCATGGTGGCTGTCTCCCATTAGGTCATGACTATCTATATGCTGAGTAATTTTATTCTTTATGATGGTTTCTACCATTTTTCCCGGTACTGATGTCAGGCTCACCGGTCTGTAATTCCCGGATCACCCCTCGAACCCTTTTTAAAAATTAGTGTACATTGGCGATCCTCCAATCCTCAGGTATTAGAGATGATTTAATGATAGTTCACAGATTACTGATAGCAGGTCTGCAATCTCAAATTTCAGTTCTTTCAACACCCTTGGATGTATACCATCCGGCCCAGGTGATTTGCTACTCTTCAGTTTATCTAATAGTTGTAGGACATCTTCCTGATGTATCGATATTTCCTTCAATTCTTCCACACCTTTAAATACCACTTCAGTCGTGGGTAACATCCCTACATCTTCCTCAGTAAAGACCGAAGCAAAGAATTCATTCAGTCTCTCCGCTATCGCCTTGTCGCCTCTTAGTGCTCCTTTAACCCCTTTATCATCTAATGGACCAACTGACTCTCTCACGGGTGTTTTGCTACGAATGTACTTGAAAAGGTCTTTATTTCGCGTTTTTGCTTCCGCAGCAAGCTTCTTCTCAAATTCTCTCTTTGCCTGCCTTATCAATGCCTTGCATTTGACTTGCCAGTGCTTGTGCTGTTTCCAGGTTTCATCATTTGGCTCTTTTTTCCATTTCTTGAAAGATGCTTTTTTGGCAACAACAGCCTCTCTGACCTCAGCTTTAAACCATGCTGGCAATTTTTTGGACTTCCTTCCACTTTTCTTAAAGCGTGGAATACAGCTGGTCTGGGCTTCCAAGATAGTATTTTTCAACAACACCCAAGCTTGATGTACGTCTTTAACCTTTGCAACTGCTCCTTTTAGTTTTTTCTTAACTGTTTTCCTCATTCTATCATAGTCTCCCTTTCGAAAGTTAAGGGGTAGTACTGTGGATTTCCTTACTATCCCTCCTCCACTAATTAAATCAAAGGCGATCATGCTATGATCACTATTGCCAAGTGGCCCCAACACCCTTATCTCTTGCACTACATCTGGTGTTCCACTAAGGACTAGGTCTAATATTGCTTCCCCTCTGGTCGGTTCATGAACCAGCTGCTCCAAGAAGCAGTCATTTATTTCATCTAGGAACTTTATCTCCCTAGCATGTCCTGTTTGTGACACTGACCCAGTCGATGCCGGGGTAATTGAAATCACCCATTATTATTACTGCACTGTAACTTTTGCTAGCTTCCTTGATTTCTTTGAGCATTTCATCATCCATTTGTTCATTCTGGCCAGGCGGACGATAGTACACCCCCACTGCCATCGCCTTCCCCTTTTTACATGGAATTTCAATCCATAGAGATTCTACAGCAAATTTTGTTTCTTGCAAAACTTTAATCCTTTCTGACTCAATGCCCTCTCTAACATAGAGCGCAACCCCTCCACCAATTTGATCAGCTCTATCATTTCGATATAGTTTGTACCCAGGTATCACAGTGTCCCACTGGTTGTCCTCCTTCCACCATGTCTCTGATATTCCAATCATATCTAACCTCTCGTTTAGTGCTATATATTCTAACTCTCCCATCTTGTTTTGTAGACTTCTAGCATTTGCATACAAGCATTTTAGAGACTGTATTTTATTCATATTAATTTGGCTATTGGTAGACATGGGTAATTTGGGATCTTTAAGTTCTGTCTGCTCCATACTCGAGGGCATTTGGGCTACTTTACTCTTTTTTGGAACCTCTCTGCTTTTTGTAGTATCCTTCAAGGATACATTCTTCCGAACCATGCGCTCTTGGGCGACTGTCCGCTTTCCCCTATTATCTAGTTTAAAAGCTGCTCTATCTCCTTTTTAAAGGTTAATGCCAGCAGCCTGGTTCCATCCCGGTTAAGGTGAAGCCCATCCCTTCGGAAGAGCCCCTCCTTTCCCCAGAATGTTCCCCAGTTCCTAACAAATCCGAACCCCTCATCTCTGCACCATTGTCTCATCCACGCATTGAGACTCCGGAGCTCTGCCTGCCTATTTTGTCCTGCGCGTGGAACGGGAAGCATTTCGGAGAACGCTACCCTGGAAGTTCTGGATTTCAACTTCCTACCTAAAAGCCTAAATTTAGCTTCCAGAACCTCCCTACCACATTTTCCTATGTCATTGGTACCAACATGTACCAAGACAGCAGACTCCTCCCCAGCACTATCTAAGACCTTATCTAGGTGGCGTGTGAGGTCCGCTACCTTCGCACCAGGCAGGCATGTTACCAGGCGATCCTCACGTCCACCAGCCACCCAGCTATCTACATGCCTAATGATCGAATCACCAACTATAACTGCTGTCCTAACCCTTCCCGCATGGGCACTTGGCCCTGGAGAAACCTCCTCGATGCGAGAGGGGTTTACATCACCTGGAGGACAGGTCCTAGTTACAGGATCACTTCCTGCCACACCAGGGTGATGCTCTCCTGTCACGTGACCTCTCTCCTCCATGGCAACAGGGATGCTGCCAGACTGGAGGTGGGACTTCAGGACTATATCCCTGTAGGTCTCGTCTATGTACCTCTCTGTCTGTCTTATGTTTTCCAAGTCTGCTACTCTAGCCTCTAGAGAACGGACTTGTTCCCTGAGAGCAGAGAGCTCCTTGCACCTAGTGCACACGTAAGACCTCTCACCAGCTGGGAGAAAATCATACATGTGACACTCAATGCAAAAGACTGGAAAGCCCACATCCCGCTGCTGGACTGCTGTCTGCATCTTAGTTTTAAGTTTGTTTTTAGATCTTTAAGTTCTATATGTACTAAAGGGTGCAATGGATATTTATACCACTAAAAACTGTACCTAAGAAGTTTAATATACCTTGTTCACCTGAAGCTTAATTAATCTCAGGTCCTTGGTGTATGACTGATTTGGGTAATGAGCTTCACCTGAGAGCACCTCCTGTCTTTTAAGTTGTGCAAGTACCTATAAAGCTGTGATTTTCCCAGGGGAGGGTGGGTGTGGGGAGGGAGGGAGGGATATAACACTTATTAAAAAAGGGCTGCTACACAGTACCTTGTCCTGTGCTGCTGAGGAAAACTATATTCTGATTTGATTTAAATTATAGCTCTTTGCTGCTACTAGGCTCTAACCTATTATGAAATTTAAACTACAAGCTCTCTGCTGGATTCTAAATTTAACCAGAAAGCTCTCTTCTGTGTTTTAATTTGAAACTAAAAGTACTTTGCTGATGCTAGGCCCTGAGTGACTATGAAATTTAAACTACAGCTGTCTACTGGGTATGAAAGGTAACCAGAAAGTTCTCTTCTGTTTTTAAATTGAATCTTAAACTGTTGCTACTAGGCCCTGACTGATTTAACAAACAAAATAGTGGGTTCACAGATTAATTAGCTTTAAAAGAAAAACAATTCCTTTCAGAAAAATTCCCAGGAGTATATACTCACAATTTCAGATTTCTCTCCAGAAGTAACAGCCCCCCTTTCCAGACCGTCAAGACAGGTCACAGAGCTCTGGTTGAGCTATTTATGCTTGTGCTGATGATGTAAGCAGTGACCTACTTCCTGGGTAATTAACAGTCCTTGCTTGGATAGAAGGAGTCTTTCAAAATGGCCTTTTGAACTGCCAGCTGGTGTTAACACCTATTGAAAAAGCTTCACAGGTTGCTTGCCCACTAGGTAGAAGGCCTCTTTGTAAAGGTCTCTAGAAGACTTTATATGCTGCTCAAGGAGAATTGACCTTGTTTTGCCTCTTGTGCTAAGCTATATTCTGATTTGATTTAAATTATAGCTCTTTGCTGCTACTAGGCTCTAACCTATTATGAAATTTAAACTACAAGCTCTCTGCTGGATTCTAAATTTAACCAGAAAGCTCTCTTCTGTGTTTTAATTTGAAACTAAAAGTACTTTGCTGATGCTAGGCCCTGAGTGACTATGAAATTTAAACTACAGCTGTCTACTGGGTATGAAAGGTAACCAGAAAGTTCTCTTCTGTGTTTTTAAATTGAATCTTAAACTGTTGCTACTAGGCCCTGACTGATTTAACAAAAAAAATAGTGGGTTCACAGATTAATTAGCTTTAAAAGAAAACAATTCCTTTCAGAAAAATTCCCAGAAGTATATACTCACAATTTCAGATTTCTCTCCAGAAGTAACAGCCCCCCTTTCCAGTCCGTCAAGACAGGGTCACAGAGCTCTGGTTGAGCTATTTATGCTTGTGCTGATGATGTAAGCAGTGACCTACTTCCTGGGTAATTAACAGTCCTTGCTTGGATAGAAGGAGTCTTTCAAAATGGCCTTTTGAACTGCCAGCTGGTGTTAACACCTATTGAAAAAGCTTCACAGGTTGCTTGCCCACTAGGTAGAAGGCCTCTTTGTAAAGGTCTCTAGAAGACTTTATATGCTGCTCAAGGAGAAATTGACCTTGTTTTGCCTCTTGTGCTAAGCTATATTCTGATTTGATTTAAATTATAGCTCTTTGCTGCTACTAGGCTCTAACCTATTATGAAATTTAAACTACAAGCTCTCTGCTGGATTCTAAATTTAACCAGAAAGCTCTCTTCTGTGTTTTAATTTGAAACTAAAAGTACTTTGCTGATGCTAGGCCCTGAGTGACTATGAAATTTAAACTACAGCTGTCTACTGGGTATGAAAGGTAACCAGAAAGTTCTCTTCTGTGTTTTTAAATTGAATCTTAAACTGTTGCTACTAGGCCCTGACTGATTTAACAAAAAAAATAGTGGGTTCACAGATTAATTAGCTTTAAAAGAAAAACAATTCCTTTCAGAAAAATTCCCAGAGTATATACTCACAATTTCAGATTTCTCTCCAGAAGTAACAGCCCCCCTTTCCAGTCCGTCAAGACAGGGTCACAGAGCTCTGGTTGAGCTATTTATGCTTGTGCTGATGATGTAAGCAGTGACCTACTTCCTGGGTAATTAACAGTCCTTGCTTGGATAGAAGGAGTCTTTCAAAATGGCCTTTTGAACTGCCAGCTGGTGTTAACACCTATTGAAAAAGCTTCACAGGTTGCTTGCCCACTAGGTAGAAGGCCTCTTTGTAAAGGTCTCTAGAAGACTTTATATGCTGCTCAAGGAGAATTGACCTTGTTTTGCCTCTTGTGCTAAGCTATATTCTGATTTGATTTAAATTATAGCTCTTTGCTGCTACTAGGCTCTAACCTATTATGAAATTTAAACTACAAGCTCTCTGCTGGATTCTAAATTTAACCAGAAAGCTCTCTTCTGTGTTTTAATTTGAAACTAAAAGTACTTTGCTGATGCTAGGCCCTGAGTGACTATGAAATTTAAACTACAGCTGTCTACTGGGTATGAAAGGTAACCAGAAAGTTCTCTTCTGTGTTTTTAAATTGAATCTTAAACTGTTGCTACTAGGCCCTGACTGATTTAACAAAAAAAATAGTGGGTTCACAGATTAATTAGCTTTAAAAGAAAAACAATTCCTTTCAGAAAAATTCCCAGAAGTATATACTCACAATTTCAGATTTCTCTCCAGAAGTAACAGCCCCCCTTTCCAGTCCGTCAAGACAGGGTCACAGAGCTCTGGTTGAGCTATTTATGCTTGTGCTGATGATGTAAGCAGTGACCTACTTCCTGGGTAATTAACAGTCCTTGCTTGGATAGAAGGAGTCTTTCAAAATGGCCTTTTGAACTGCCAGCTGGTGTTAACACCTATTGAAAAAGCTTCACAGGTTGCTTGCCCACTAGGTAGAAGGCCTCTTTGTAAAGGTCTCTAGAAGACTTTATATGCTGCTCAAGGAGAATTGACCTTGTTTTGCCTCTTGTGCTAAGCTATATTCTGATTTGATTTAAATTATAGCTCTTTGCTGCTACTAGGCTCTAACCTATTATGAAATTTAAACTACAAGCTCTCTGCTGGATTCTAAATTTAACCAGAAAGCTCTCTTCTGTGTTTTAATTTGAAACTAAAAGTACTTTGCTGATGCTAGGCCCTGAGTGACTATGAAATTTAAACTACAGCTGTCTACTGGGTATGAAAGGTAACCAGAAAGTTCTCTTCTGTGTTTTTTAATTGTTTGTTAAACTGGTGCTTCTTGGCCCTGTGTGATTTAACTAATATAATAGTGGGTTCTCAGATTAATTAGCTTTAAAAGAATACCAATTCCTTTCAGAAAAATTCCCAGAAGTATATACTCACAATTTCAGATTTCTCTCCAGAAGTAACAGCCCCCCTTTCCAGTCCGTCAAGACAGGGTCACAGAGCTCTGGTTGAGCTATTTATGCTTGTGCTGATGATGTAAGCAGTGACCTACTTCCTGGGTAATTAACAGTCCTTGCTTGGATAGAAGGAGTCTTTCAAAATGGCCTTTTGAACTGCCAGCTGGTGTTAACACCTATTGAAAAAGCTTCACAGGTTGCTTGCCCACTAGGTAGAAGGCCTCTTTGTAAAGGTCTCTAGAAGACTTTATATGCTGCTCAAGGAGAATTGACCTTGTTTTGCCTCTTGTGCTAAGCTATATTCTGATTTGATTTAAATTATAGCTCTTTGCTGCTACTAGGCTCTAACCTATTATGAAATTTAAACTACAAGCTCTCTGCTGGATTCTAAATTTAACCAGAAAGCTCTCTTCTGTGTTTTAATTTGAAACTAAAAGTACTTTGCTGATGCTAGGCCCTGAGTGACTATGAAATTTAAACTACAGCTGTCTACTGGGTATGAAAGGTAACCAGAAAGTTCTCTTCTGTGTTTTTAAATTGAATCTTAAACTGTTGCTACTAGGCCCTGACTGATTTAACAAAAAAAATAGTGGGTTCACAGATTAATTAGCTTTAAAAGAAAAACAATTCCTTTCAGAAAAATTCCCAGAAGTATATACTCACAATTTCAGATTTCTCTCCAGAAGTAACAGCCCCCCTTTCCAGTCCGTCAAGACAGGGTCACAGAGCTCTGGTTGAGCTATTTATGCTTGTGCTGATGATGTAAGCAGTGACCTACTTCCTGGGTAATTAACAGTCCTTGCTTGGATAGAAGGAGTCTTTCAAAATGGCCTTTTGAACTGCCAGCTGGTGTTAACACCTATTGAAAAAGCTTCACAGGTTGCTTGCCCACTAGGTAGAAGGCCTCTTTGTAAAGGTCTCTAGAAGACTTTATATGCTGCTCAAGGAGAATTGACCTTGTTTTGCCTCTTGTGCTAAGCTATATTCTGATTTGATTTAAATTATAGCTCTTTGCTGCTACTAGGCTCTAACCTATTATGAAATTTAAACTACAAGCTCTCTGCTGGATTCTAAATTTAACCAGAAAGCTCTCTTCTGTGTTTTAATTTGAAACTAAAAGTACTTTGCTGATGCTAGGCCCTGAGTGACTATGAAATTTAAACTACAGCTGTCTACTGGGTATGAAAGGTAACCAGAAAGTTCTCTTCTGTGTTTTTAAATTGAATCTTAAACTGTTGCTACTAGGCCCTGACTGATTTAACAAAAAAAAATAGTGGGTTCACAGATTAATTAGCTTTAAAAGAAAAACAATTCCTTTCAGAAAAATTCCCAGAAGTATATACTCACAATTTCAGATTTCTCTCCAGAAGTAACAGCCCCCCTTTCCAGTCCGTCAAGACAGGGTCACAGAGCTCTGGTTGAGCTATTTATGCTTGTGCTGATGATGTAAGCAGTGACCTAATTCCTGGGTAATTAACAGTCCTTGCTTGGATAGAAGGAGTCTTTCAAAATGGCCTTTTGAACTGCCAGCTGGTGTTAACACCTATTGAAAAAGCTTCACAGGTTGCTTGCCCACTAGGTAGAAGGCCTCTTTGTAAAGGTCTCTAGAAGACTTTATATGCTGCTCAAGGAGAATTGACCTTGTTTTGCCTCTTGTGCTAAGCTATATTCTGATTTGATTTAAATTATAGCTCTTTGCTGCTACTAGGCTCTAACCTATTATGAAATTTAAACTACAAGCTCTCTGCTGGATTCTAAATTTAACCAGAAAGCTCTCTTCTGTGTTTTAATTTGAAACTAAAAGTACTTTGCTGATGCTAGGCCCTGAGTGACTATGAAATTTAAACTACAGCTGTCTACTGGGTATGAAAGGTAACCAGAAAGTTCTCTTCTGTGTTTTTAAATTGAATCTTAAACTGTTGCTACTAGGCCCTGACTGATTTAACAAAAAAAATAGTGGGTTCACAGATTAATTAGCTTTAAAAGAAAAACAATTCCTTTCAGAAAAATTCCCAGAAGTATATACTCACAATTTCAGATTTCTCTCCAGAAGTAACAGCCCCCCTTTCCAGTCCGTCAAGACAGGGTCACAGAGCTCTGGTTGAGCTATTTATGCTTGTGCTGATGATGTAAGCAGTGACCTACTTCCTGGGTAATTAACAGTCCTTGCTTGGATAGAAGGAGTCTTTCAAAATGGCCTTTTGAACTGCCAGCTGGTGTTAACACCTATTGAAAAAGCTTCACAGGTTGCTTGCCCACTAGGTAGAAGGCCTCTTTGTAAAGGTCTCTAGAAGACTTTATATGCTGCTCAAGGAGAATTGACCTTGTTTTGCCTCTTGTGCTAAGCTATATTCTGATTTGATTTAAATTATAGCTCTTTGCTGCTACTAGGCTCTAACCTATTATGAAATTTAAACTACAAGCTCTCTGCTGGATTCTAAATTTAACCAGAAAGCTCTCTTCTGTGTTTTAATTTGAAACTAAAAGTACTTTGCTGATGCTAGGCCCTGAGTGACTATGAAATTTAAACTACAGCTGTCTACTGGGTATGAAAGGTAACCAGAAAGTTCTCTTCTGTGTTTTTAAATTGAATCTTAAACTGTTGCTACTAGGCCCTGACTGATTTAACCAAAAAAATAGTGGGTTCACAGATTAATTAGCTTTAAAAGAAAAAGAATTCCTTTCAGAAAAATTCCCAGAAGTATATACTCACAATTTCAGATTTCTCTCCAGAAGTAACAGCCCCCCTTTCCAGTCCGTCAAGACAGGGTCACAGAGCTCTGGTTGAGCTATTTATGCTTGTGCTGATGATGTAAGCAGTGACCTACTTCCTGGGTAATTAACAGTCCTTGCTTGGATAGAAGGAGTCTTTCAAAATGGCCTTTTGAACTGCCAGTTGGTGTTAACACCTATTGAAAAAGCTTCACAGGTTGCTTGCCCACTAGGTAGAAGGCCTCTTTGTAAAGGTCTCTAGAAGACTTTATATGCTGCTCAAGGAGAATTGACCTTGTTTTGCCTCTTGTGCTAAGCTATATTCTGATTTGATTTAAATTATAGCTCTTTGCTGCTACTAGGCTCTAACCTATTATGAAATTTAAACTACAAGCTCTCTGCTGGATTCTAAATTTAACGAGAAAGCTCTCTTCTGTGTTTTAATTTGAAACTAAAAGTACTTTGCTGATGCTAGGCCCTGAGTGACTATGAAATTTAAACTACAGCTGTCTACTGGGTATGAAAGGTAACCAGAAAGTTCTCTTCTGTGTTTTTAAATTGAATCTTAAACTGTTGCTACTAGGCCCTGACTGATTTAACAAAAAAAATAGTGGGTTCACAGATTAATTAGCTTTAAAAGAAAAACAATTCCTTTCAGAAAAATTCCCAGAAGTATATACTCACAATTTCAGATTTCTCTCCAGAAATAACAGCCCCCCTGTTTTGTATACCACCTTATCCTTCAATCAAAGAGGTCACAACACAATTGGGGGATACATTTTAACACGAGGGGATATGAGACCCATACACTAATACTTACAGGGAACATGGGCAATGGAGGATTAAGTGGCTTGCCCAAGACCACAAGGAGCACCTGTGGGACTAGAAACCCCAGTCCTTCCGGCCCAAGGTTGCTGTCCTCTAGTGGGATATTTGCTCTCTTGGCCGCTACTGCACACTGGGTGTAGGGTTATAACATGCTATCCACGATGACGCCTAAATCTTTTTCCTGGGTGATGGTTCCTAATGTGGATCCTTGCATTGTGTAAGCATAGTTTGGGTTGTTCTTTCCTAGGTGCATAACTTTGCACTTGTCCACATTAAATTTCTTCTGGCATTTGGATGGCAGTCTTCAAATTTATCAAGATCCTCTTGCAATTTTCCACAATCCTCATGGGTTTTCACAACTTTAAATAGTTCTGTCATCTGCAAATTGGATAACCTCACTCGTTATTCTCTTTTCCAGGTAATTTATGAATATGTTAAAAAGCAGCAGACCCAGCACAGATCCCTGCAGTACTCCACTATTCACCTTTCTCCATTGGGAAAATTGGCCATTTAGCCCTACCCTCTGCTTTCTATCTTTTAACCAGTTCCTGATCCACAATAGTACACTGCCTCCTATTCCATGACTTTTTAGTTTTGCCAAAAGTCTCTGAGGGACCTTGTCAAAGGCTTTCTGAAAGTCCAGATACACTATATCAAGCGACTCACCTTTGTCTACCTGTTTATTCACATCTTCCAAAAAATCATAACAGATTAGTAGGACAAGATCTTCCTTGCCTAAGGCCATGTTGGCTATCTCCCATTAAGCCATGACTATCTACATGTTCCGTAATTTTGTTCTTTATGATGGTTTCTACCATTTTTCCTGGTACTGACGTCAGGCTGACCGGTCTGTAGTTTCCTGGATCACCCCTGGGACCCTTTTTAAAAATTGGCGTTACATTGACCATCCTCCAATCTTCAAGTGTTACAGATGATTTAAATGATAGCTCACAGATTACTAATAGCAGGTCTGCAATCTCATATTTCAGTTCTTTCAACACCCTTGGATGTACACCATCCGGTCCAGGTGATTTGCTAGTCTTCAGTTTATCAAATAGTTGTAATACATCTTCCCAATATTTCTTTCAATTCTTCTGCAGTATCACCTTTAAATACCACTTCAGTCATGGGCAACTTCCCTACATCTTCTTCAGTAAAGACCAAAGCAAAGAATTCATTCAGTCTCTCCACTTTGGCTTTGTCCCCTCTTAGTGCCCCTTTACCCCTCTATCATCTAATGGTCCAACTGACTCTTTCACAGGTTTTTTGCTATGAATGTACTTGAAAAAAGTCTTTATTATATGTTTTTGCTTCCACAGCAAGCTTCTTCTCTAATTCTCTCTTTGCCTGCCTTATCAATGCCTTGCATTTAACTTGGCAGTGCTTGTGCTGTTTCCAGTTTGTCATTTGGCTCTTTTTTCCATTTTCTGAAAGATGCTTTTTGGCAGCGGCCGCCTCTCTGACCTCACCTTTAAACCATGTTGGCATTTTTTTGTGCTTCCTTCCACTTTTTTTAAAGCGTGGAATACAGCTGGTCTAGGGCTTCCAAGATAGTATTTTTTTTTTTAATTTTGATTTTTATTTGGTATAGTACAAAGTAACACATAATTTTTCTTCGCCTTTACAAAACAAGGGCATAACCTGCATATGACTATATCCATCAGCCCAACATTTACCTAATTACCATTCTATCCTTACTTTACAATATATACTTCTCTCCATTTACCTGTACATTTTTATTTTAATATTCCCTTCAGTTCCCCTCTTCCCTCCTCCCCCCTGGATCCTGCGATGCACCCATCCTCTTTTTACAATTCCCTTCGGTAAGCTTGATTAGTTTCAGCCCACTAATTCGTTATCCACCCTCTGTAACTACTCAGTGTACTTTTGCCATCTCCTTTGGAAGATCTCAATCCTGTGCATTTTATATGCAGTGATCTCACTCATCCTATAAATATATGCTTTTCTACTTAATATCCTCTCAGGTGCTGATGCTCTCTCAGACCTCCATCCCTTCGCTATTTCCATCCGCACGCCAATTGCAAGCATCTTCGACATATACACCAGATCACTTTCGGATTCCTCCCATTCATTCATTAATACTCCAGCTGGTGTGATATCTCCCACCCAGCCCACCATCTCCCGTGTGAGATCCGTCAGCCACTGCCACGTTTGCTGTAGCACTGGGCAGCTCCACCATATGTGCATATACTCCCCTCCGCTCTCCACACCCCCTCCAACACAACAAATAATTTTATCTCCCCATATTACACAATCAAACTGGGGTTAAATACATTTGGAACAGCATCTTATAACAATGTTCTTGGATTGCTGCCGAGACCACAGGTATTTTTACCCCGCCATATACTTTTTCCCATCTCTGAGAATCCCAGTGACCCCCCAAGTCTGCCTCCCAGGCCAGCATATGCGTTCCTTGGTCCATGGGGCTACTCAGTGCTTTGTATAGCCTAGAGATCACCCCTCTTGATAAGTCCCCCACCCTAAACATCATCTCAAATAGTGTCTCTTTGCTTCTCAGGCATTCTTTTATTTCTTTTCCCCCCAAAAAATGTGCCAGTTGGAAATAACCATCCAATCACTCTTTTCTATCTGGAACTCTCGCTGAAGCTCCTCAAACGGCCTTAATTCGCCCATCTCAGATAATACCTGTCCCATGCACTGTAACCCTTTCTCCTGCCATCTTTGGAATATCCCTGAACTTTCTCCCACCAAAAAACCCTTACATTGTGTGATCTGCTGTGCCCTAATATTTCCTCCCATATGTGTTAGCACCTTATGTTTCCTGTCCCAGGCTCAGAATGTACTTATCATGTATGGGTTCTTAACTAAGCCTCTTTCTCTCTCCTCCCTTTTCTTCCACATCAAATATGTAATGTAGTTGGGTCTTACCATCTTCTGTTCCATTCTACTCCATTGAGGCCCATCCTTCTCCAACCTCCACCACATTATCGCTCGCAGCTGTGTCGCCTCATAATACCTTGCAATCTCAGGAACCGCCAGACCTCTTTCCTTTTTCTCTCTATACATTATTTTCCTTTGCACCCTAGGGGGCCTGTGTCTCCAAATAAAGGAGATTATTCTCTGCACCAAATTTAACATTGCAGTAGGAACTTCAATAGGTAAGGTCATAAACAGAAACAGTAATCTGGGTAATATATTCATCTTCACTATGGCTATCCTTCCCATCCAAGAGAAAATGGGTTTATCCCATCTTACTAAATCCATTAACACTTTCTTTACCGTTGGGTCATAATTCAACTTGTATAGCTCAGACCCCTCTGCACTGATCTGGATCCCTAGGTATCTCACACTTTTATTAGACCATTTAAACGGAAATGTTTTTCAAACCCTACCCTCTTCCTGTGTTTCCAACCTTAATTTTAGTAGTTCTGTTTTCCCCATATTAATTTTGTACCCTGATACCACACTATAATTCATAATCTCCTGTACTAGCACTGGTATAGATTTCTCAGGTTGTCCTAATGTGTACATCACATCATTTGCCCGTCTCATCACACACTCCTCCCATCGTGACCATGTAACACCCCTCCTTCGCCTCCACTGGTTGCCCATCTCCTTTCGCTCTCAGTTCAAACTACTAACTCTGATTCATAGAGCCCTCTACACTAGTACCCCTCAATACCTGGCAGATCTTATCACATTTCACACCCCCAGACATACTCCCCGCTCATTCCATCTGAACTGCCTTCATCTCCCTTCTCCTTCTCTCGCCCACCTCCAGTCCACCCGCTCATCTGCATTCTTCTTCATTGGCCCTACACTCTGGAACTCACTGCCCACTTCCCTCAGGTTAGAACCCCATCACATCACCTTCAAACAGAACCTAAAAACCCACCTTTTTTCCTTAGCCTTTGACCTTCCCTCCCCTTTTGTTTGCCCCCCCCCTCCAACTACAATTGTTACTCTACTCTCTGTCTTGTGTGCCTATTTACTACCACTGTTCTATTATTGATTGTAATTTCCTTTCACTTTCTGGCCTTGTGCCCACTTTCTGAGTTATTATAATACTGTGAACCGCTCTGTTAAAGTAGGGCAGTATATCAAATAAATAAACATAATGCAATTTTATACTCCTCCTCACGCACCTTTATTCCATGTATTTCCTTATTCTGTCTAACACTTTCGGCCAGTGGTTCTATCACCATTGCAAACAGCAAAGGAGAAATCGGGCATCCCTGCCTTTGTACCTCTTCCTAGCTTAAATTGCTCTGAATATGCCCCATTTCTCCGTATATGTGCCTTAGGCTCTTTGTAGAGTGCCTCTATCCATTTCTAGAAGTTCTCTCCCAGTCCCATCTTCATAACTGCAAACATGAAAGCCCATTCTACTCTATTAAAGGCTTTCTCTGAATCCACTGCCATCATTATAGATTCTGTCTGCTCCCTTCGTACTTGCCATATTAAATTCAACAATTTACGTACATTATCACTCGCTTGCCTACCTGGGTTAAACCTTGCTTGGTCCTCCTTTATTAGCCTTGGAATGCAGTTTTTTTGAAGATTTGGATTCATTGAATAGGGTTTTGGACTTTTTCCTGGGAGACACTTTTTATGATGTTTTTGTGACGTTTTTATGACGTCTTGGTGACGTTTTTTTCAGCAGCCATTCAGAGATGTTTTGGTGCTTTAAATGGCCTGAGGAATTGGGCGTTTTTAGGGCGCGTACATTTTGGAAACAGCTTGATACAGAGCCTTCCTTGGCTTGAAACATGCATGTCGCTGTCAGGATTTTCTGCTGCCCTATTGATACATTTTCAGATAAGTAAATTGTACTATTTAAGTTACGGTTTTTGAAAATACAAACAAAAGGCCTCTGCTGACAACGAGTGGGGAGCTTTTTCCTCTCTCCATCTCAAGTCAGCGGATCCCGACAAAAAAAGAGTGTTTGTTAAAATGGTGATTTTTGGTTTACAGGTATGCTTATGTAGTTTCATGCTACTAATTCCCAGGTCTTTTCATATGTTTTGACTTTTGGCAATGATTGGAATATATTTCTGCAATCTAGCTGCTAATATCTTAGCATCCAAATTTATAAGTGAGATGGGTCTATATGACTCACACTTCCCATGGTCCTTCCCAGGTTTGGGTATAAGTACCATTCCAGCTACTTCCATAGAGCTTGGTAGCTTTTCCCCTTTTAGTACTTCATGAAAGACATCACACAGTATTGGACTAACATCCTCACAAAAAGTTTTATAAAACCTGGCTCTAAATCCATCCAAGCCTGGCGCCTTATCCTCCTTCAAACCCTTTATAGCCTCTACAACTTCTTCTCTAGCAATCTCTCTATTCATCCACTTTTGTTGCTCTAATTGCTTTAATGTGATCCCTGCCAGGTACTGTTCTATATCTGTGCCCTCTCCTTGTTGCTCCGATTCATAAAGCTTACAGTAGTACTACCGTACTTCGCTCCCACTAACTCAGGTCTTCTCCCCCTCTCTCCAGTATCCAGAGTCCCTTCTCTTATGCTTGGGTACTCTCCCAGTGATGCATTTCCTGTTAATTTACTCCCCTCCCTTGCTTTGTCCCCCTCTTTGGGAATCTCTCCTTTCCTCTATTTCTGACTTATCCCTACAATGCCCTAATCTTGTGCTACTTGGAGATTTTAATATTCATCTTGATTCACCCACCTCTTCAAGGGATCTATCATTCACTTCACTTCTTCAGGACCTCATTGATACAGCATGTGAATTTCCTCACCCATGCGGCTGGCCACACTTTAGACCTGGTCATTACCTCATTGGACTCTCCTGCCCAACCCCTTTCTCTAGCCCATAAGTCAGTCCCCTGGTCAGATCATGTATGTCTCACTTTTTCTTTGCAGTTCATTCTGCCCAATTCTGCTTCTACCTTGCCCCATTCCAATGTCTCCTCCTCTTCAGTACGGCTCTCGCGTCGCATTACCCCCTCCACTCTTGGGAGTTTTCCCCCTGCTCACCAACTCTTCCCCTCTGATTTTTCATCTCTCTCTCCTACGTCTCAGGTTACTTTCTGGAATTCTGAACTCTCCAATGCCTTGGATCGTCGCACCTCTGCAACCTCGTCGGCCTCATCATACTGTCTGTCGGCCCTGGTTCCATGCTGGTCTTCAGCTACAGCGCTCCCACCTCCGCAGGGCAGAACATCTCTGGAGGAAAGCTCGATCACCGGCCGCCTACCAGTACTTCAAATCTTGTCATCAACAATACTATTCCAGTGTCCATCAGGCAAAGCGCACCTTTTACTCAGAGGCTATTGCCTCAGCCCCAAATAGATCTTGTCAGTTATTTTCTACTCTCCAGGCTCTCTCCAGCTTGCAGTCACATCCATCCTCTGGTATCTCTGGTTCCTCTTCGGCTCGTGATTCATCCCAGCTAGCCTCCTTTTTCTTCAATAAAACTCAGGACCTGCGCTCCCTTTTTGTCCCCAACCACTGACTTCCCCTCCTCCGGTCTTGGCCCCACCCCCCCAATTTTTCCTCTGTCCCACTCTTGGGCCAAGTTTTACCCTCTCACTTCCTCAGAACTTATTAAACTAGTCTCTACAACACACAAGACCATCTCCTCACTTGACCCCATACCATCCTCCTAGCTGTCTGAACCCTCTCTTGGCTTGTTCTCACCAATGCTTACCATCATCAACTCCAGCCTCACCACCGGGATTTTTCCTCTCCCTTGAAAACATGCCCTGGTTTGTCCCCTTTTGAAAAAACAATCCCTGGATCCCCTCATTCCAGCGCATTATCGCCCAGTTTCAAATCTGCCTTTTTCCTCGAAACTCCTGGAAAAAGCTGCTTTCTCTCAACTTTCTCATCACCTCGACTCAACCCACTTCCTTCACCCTCGTCAGTCCGGATTTCAGCCAGGCCACAGCATAGAGTCCATCATGTCCACTGTCTTGAACGAAATACACTCCTCACATGATCGTGGTGACATCTCGGTGGCGGTTTCTTTAGATCTATCTGCGGCCTTTGATCTTGTAGATCACTCACTCCTACTTTCTAGACTACGGGATGCGGGTCTCTGGGGCACTGTTTATCACTGGTTTCACTCCTTTCTGTATTCTGTGTCCTAGAACCCCTATTGTTCAATGTTTTTCTTGCCCCCTTAGCCCTCTTGATCCAGCAATCAGGCTTATCGGCTTACTACTACGCCGATGATATTTTTATCTTACATCACACTTCCTCTGCTCATCCAGATATCACCCCTCTTAATACTTGTTTATCAGTGACCTCTGCCTGGCTTTCTGCCAATTGTCTTATTCTCAACGTCACTAAGACTGCCGCCATCTGGTTCCCACACAGTTCTATCTGCCCATCCCTGGCTCCTTCTTTCTCAGGTGTTCCGATCACTCTAGTACCCAAGCTCCGCTATTTGGGTGTACTACTTGATAACAATCTCTCTTTTAATGATCACATTTCCCAGGTGTCTCGGCGCTCCTTCTTCTATCTCCGGCGCGTTCACGCTATCAGACCATTTCTCTCTCCACAGGCCCTCTCCACTCTTCTTCTCTCTTTAGTTATTTCTAGATTAGACTTCTGTAACTCTGTGCTCTCCGGTGTCCCCCAATACCAAAGGTGCCGACTGCAGTTAATGCAGAATACTGCAGCCCGGCTAATATCTCATGCTTCTTCCCGGATCATATCACTCCCATTCTTCATCATCTCTACTGGCTTCCATTGGATTTACGGATAAGATTCAAGGTCCTCATACTGGTGCACCAAGCTATTTACACTCGTAGACCCCAGTACCTAGCTGATCTTCTGGTATTTCACACCCCTTCCCGCAGTCTCCGCTCGGTCCACATCAACCGCCTCCACCTTCCCTCCCCTACCCACGCTCACCTACAATCCACCCGACAATCAGCCTTCTTTTACCTTGGCCCTTCCCTATGGAACTCCCTTTCCACTAGTCTTCATTTAGAGGAATCCTACCTCAAGTTACATTCTCTTCTGAAAACTCACCTCTTTTCTACTGCCTTTAACCTTCCCCCATGACCCCCCCAATCCTCTGCTCTGCCCACCCCTCTTTAAGTGTGCTTGAATAAATGAATTTTACTTTTCTCTCCCCCCTCTTTCCTATATATAAATTGTAGTTCCTTTTCCTTTCCATTTTTTCTGCTTTTTGTTATGTTGTAAAACACCCTGATGTAATGGGGGGGGGGGGGGTATATCAAGTACCTGAATAAACATAAACATAGTAGTCCCGAAATACTTTTTGTATTTGTTCCATACCTCGAACCCACCTTCCCTGTTCATCTTTTATTTTCAGAATCTGCTGATGCACCCTTTTCTCCCTAAGTTTTCTTGCAAGATATCTGCCTGGTCTATTTCCCTGTACATAAAAGTCATGTTTAAGTTGGTTTAACCTAAAGGCCTCTTTAGCTTCATGTAATCCTCCTAATTCTTCCCGTATTTTCCTAATCCGTTGCAGCCGCTTTCTTCCACCTCTCTGCTTATGCATTAGCTCTTCTGATCTCAACTCTTTTAACAACTCCCGCTCTTTCTGTTCTTTTCCTCTCTTCCTTCTTGCCGCCAGCACTATACACTGTCCCCTTACGACTGCCTTCAACCCATCCCATACACCGGCTGGCCTCACTTCACCCCCCTCATTATGATACACTTAATCCCTTATAGTGCTCTGAATACTTTTTTGCCCTTCCATCTCATCTATAAGGGACTCATTCAACCTCCAAAAACATAGACCTCCTCCTTCTTTTTGTAACCTCAAAGAAGCCTCCTCCGGTGCATGGTCTGACCAACATATGGGTCCTATATCCACCCTCTTAACCTGTTCTATTAGCCTCCCATCTACTCATATCATATCTAATCTGCTGTAGCTCTTATGTGGGTGTGAATAGTGTGTATATTCTTTCTTATTCCCATGTATGTGTCTCCAAACATCCACAGTGCCCAATTTATGTAACAGCTTCCCCAGCTTCTTACTTACCCCCTTAGGCCCAAACTTATTGTCCCCCATAGTGTTTATTCTGGGGTTCAGTGTTGCATTGAAGTCCCCCTCCTAATCAATGTTCCGTCTAATTTTCTATAGGCTGTGTGCGCATAAAATATCAGCTGTGTGCAGCTTTTGAAGGAAGGTTAAATTTTTGTGCACCACATAACGACACCCGGAATTATATACTTTAAAATTTGACTACACGTCAGAATACAGTATGTACACCACATTGATTTTAATCAAATTAAATGAAAATAGACGATGAAGCGGGAAATTTCTAGTAATTACAATCATAACTTTTAAATTTTAAGACGTCTGTGTTGTTTTCTATCAGAATCAGAGCTGTAATTTTTGTGCGCTCTGTTGTAAAGTATGTGCGCTCACTCGGCGAGGTGTGTGCGCGCGCACACGCGCACAGCTTAGGGGGAACAGTGCTCCTAATATCACCGGGCTTTGCATAAGGGGTTCCACCACCTCATAAAGCTTCCCATAAAACCTCCCTTGCTGTGTGTTTGGCGCATATATACGCCCTACTACTATGGGCCTCTCTTCTATTTTCCCTTTCCACAAAATAAAACACCCTCCTGGGTCTCTCTCCACATGCTCTTCTTCCACACTCAACCCTCTTGCAAATAGTATTCCCACTCCTCCCCTCTTTGGCGTTTCTTGGTTGTGGTCCAGATACACTTTGTCATATTCTTTACTCATCAACCATCTTGTACTTTTTAAAAATGCGTTTCTTGTATAAGCACAACATCTGCTCTTATTCTGCTGCCCTCTTTAAGTAGGACCTGCCTTTTTTATACCAGGAATTGAGGCCTTTCACATTTATGGTTACAATCTTGCATTCATCAAGCTGCTTTTGCTTACTACCCATAACTGCAATTCTCTGCACCTCCTCTTCTTGCATACACAGGATCCAGGTACCCTCCCTCTTCCCACCCCTTCCTCCCCCCTCTTAGTTCCCTTCCTCCCAGCCTCCCCCCCCCTTCTTTCTACCATTTAGTAGCTTCCTCCGTGGCATCATCCTTTCTCTCCCACTCATGTTACACAATTCACATTACACTCTCTTCTTATCTTAATCTCCCCCCAATCTTATCTCTTTAACCTCACCCCCCCTCTCCCCCTTCGTATCATATACTCAGTCCGAATTTGCAGCTTCTTCAACCTTGCTGTTGTCTTCCATTCTTTTTCCATTTCTCTCCCCTCTGCTTATTTGCTCAGTCCCATGTCTTTTCTCTTTTGCATTACACATTTACTTTTCCTCTCTTTACTCTCCACTGTCTGCCATCTTGTTGTCTGTCCATTCACTGGTTTTCTCATTTCTCCCACCTGTGGTAGCCGTGTCATTCCTGCTTCCTTCATCCCTGCCGCCAACTGAGTTGCTGTTAATGCCCGCCTTGTGATGCCTTGTGATGCCTTGGCTGGTAAACACAATTCCTGCTGGGTACAGCCATTTATATTTATTATTCTCTTCCCTTAACCTCATTGTAAATCCTCTCCATTCTCATCGGCATTGTAGCGTTGCTGCAGCAAACTCTGCAAAAATTGCCACCTTGTTTCTTTATCACTCCAGAGGGCCTACTCCCCTCACCTTATTAATTATTTTTTTCTTTAGTTTTAAAGTCCTGGAGGCATATAATAATGTCCCTTGGTGCCTCCCCTCTCCTTGGGCCAAGTGTACGGTGCACTGTGTCTATTTTCACTTCCAGTGCCTTCCCTCTGTCCTCGGGCTCCTCCAGCACCGCCATACATATGTCTCGTGCCGTCTGTTCACAATCTCTGTATTCTTCACTTTCCGGCACCCCCTTTATTCTTAGATTTTGCCTTCTTGCCCGATTATCCAAATCTTCAAGCTTCAACTCAATCTGTTCCTTTGCAGCTTCCAAACTGTTCACTGCTTTGTTTATTGCACTCACATTGCTTCGCACCTCCTCTACTTGCCCTTCCACCTCCTCCACTCTTTTCCCCAGTTCCTGCACATCAGCGTGAAACTCCATTATGGCCGCCTCCATGTCTGTTCTGAATCCCGCCATTTCAGATCGCAGCTCACCAAACCAGGATCAGAGTTCTTCCTTAGAGATCTGCACCATGGCACTTTTACTCTGCACCTGCAATAGCCACATTAATATGAATAAAATAGTGTCTCTAAAATGCTTGTATGCAAATGCTAGAAGTCTAAAAAATAAGATGGGAGAGTTAGAATATATAGCACTAAATGAAAGGTTAGATATGATTGGAATATCAGAGACATGGTGGAAGGAGGACAACCAGTGGGACACTGTGATACCTGGGTACAAACTATATCGTAATGATAGAGCTGATCAAACTGGTGGAGGGCTTGCGCTCTGTTAGAGAGGGCATTGAGTCAGAAAGAATTAAAGTTTTGTAGGAAACAAAATTTGCTGTAGAATCTCTATGGATTGAAATTCCATGTAAAAAGTGGAAGGCGATGGCAGTGGGGGTGTACTATCGACCACCTGGCCAGAATGAACAAGTGGATGATGAAATGCTCAAAGAAATCAAGGAAGCTAACAAAAGTTACAGCGCAGTAATAATAATGGGTGATTTCAATTACCCCGGTATCGATTGGATCAGTGTCATGGCAGGACATGCTAGGGAGATAAAGTTCCTAGATGAAATAAATGACTGCTTCTTGGAGCAGCTGGTTCATGAACCGACCAGAGGGGAAGCCATATTAGACCTAGTCCTTAGTGGAACACCAGATCTAGTGCAAGAGATAAGGTTGTTGGGGCCACTTGGCAATAGTGATCATAGCATGATCGCCTTTGATTTAATTAGTGGAGGAGGGATAGTAAGGAAATCCACAGTACTACCTTTTAACTTTCGAAAGAGAGACTATGATAAAATGAGGAAAATAGTTAAGAAAAAACTAAAAGGAGCAGTTTCAAAGGTTAAAGACTTACATCAAGCTTGTGTGTTGTTGAAAAATACTATCTTGGAAGCCCAGACCAGCTGTATTCCACGCTTTAAGAAAAGTGGAAGGAAGTCCAAAAAACTGCCAGCATGGTTTAAAGGTGAGGTCAGAGAGGCTGTTGCCAAAAAAGCATCTTTCAGGAAATGGAAAAAAGAGCCAAACGACGAAACCTGGAAACAGCACAAGCACTGACAAGTCAAATGCAAGGCATTGATAAGGCAGGCAAAGGGAGAATTTGAGAAGCTTGCTGCGGAAGCAAAAACGCAAAATAAAGACTTTTTCAAGTACATTCATAGCAGAAAACCTCTGAGACAGTCAGTTGGTCCATTAGATGATAGAGGGGTTAAAGGGGCACTAAGAGGCGACAAGGCGATAGCGGAGAGACTGAATGAATTCTTTGCTTTGGTCTTTACTGAGGAAGATGTAGGGATGTTACCCATGACTGAAGTGGTATTTAAAGGTGCGGAAGAATTGAAGGAAATATCGATACATCGGGAAGATGTATTACAACTATTAGATAAATTGAAGAGTAGCAAATCACCTGGGCCGGATGGTATACATCCAAGGGTGTTGAAAGAACTGAAATATGAGATTGAAGACCTGCTATTAGTAATCTGTGAACTATCATTAAAATCATCTGTAATACCTGAAGATTGGAGGATCGCCAATGTAACACCAATATTTAAAAAGTGTTCCAGGGGTGATCCGGGAAACTACAGATCAGTGAGCCTGACGTCAGTACTGGGAAAAATGGTAGAAACCATCATAAAGAATAAAATTACTCAGCATGTAGTTATGGCCTAATGGGAGACAGCCAACATGGCTTTAGACAAGGAAGATCTTGTCTTACTAATCTGTTATGTTTTTTTGAAGATGTGAATAAACAGGTGGACAAAGGTGAGTCGGTTGACATAGTGTATCTGGACTTTCAGAAAGCCTTTGACAAGGTCCCTCATCAGAGACTTTTGGCAAAACCAAAGGAGGGATAGGAGGCAGTGTACTACTGTGGATCAGGAACTGGTTAAAAGATAGAAAGCAGAGGGTAGGGCTAAATGGCCAATTTTCCCAATGGAGAAAGGTGAATAGTGGTGTACCCCAGGGATCTGTGCTGGGTCCGCTGCTTTTCGACATATTTATAAATTACCTGGAAAGTGGAATAACGAGTGAGGTTATCAAATTTGCAGATGACGCAAAACTATTTAAAGTTGTTAAAACCCAAGAGGACTGTGGAAAATTGCAAGAGGATCTTGATAAATTGGAAGACTGGGCATCAAAATGGCAGATGAAATTTAATGTGGACAAGTGCAAAGTTATGTACCTAGGGAAGAACAACCCAAACTATGGTTACACGATGCAAGGTTCCACATTAGGAACCACCACCCAGGAAAAAGATTTAGGTGTCATTGTGGATACCATGTTAAAACCCTCGGCCCAGTGTGCAGCGGCCAAGAGAGCAAATAGAATGCTAGGTATTATAAGGAAAGGAATGGAAAATAAAACAAAAGATATTATAATTTATTTATTTTTTATTTATTTTACAATTTTTCTATACCGCACTATTCGGCATCAGCGCGGTTTACATGGAACAAAAAATCAGACAGGGTAAATAAGTCTGAGTTTACAATTAACAGGGCAACAAAACTTGGATAACAAAAGGTAACTATTTAAACATTGGTGTAACAGAACAGCATAGCATGTGTTTCATATTCATAGGCCAAGGACCACTTGTTGGGTGTGTTCGCCTAGCTGACTAGGTGTGTTGGTGTCATTGTAAATATTTGAGTGTTCGCCTGGCTGACTAGGTGTGTTGGTGTCGTTGCAAATATTTGAGTGGGGATGTGGAACGGTGACCTCAAGGAAGTATTTGAGGAAAAGGTAGTGTTTAAGGGCCTTCCTAAACTGGGACATGTTAGTGATTGCCCTGATGTTTGGTGGTAAGGCTTTCCAGATTCTAGGGGCACAAAGTCTGAAGGCCCTATTTGCTGTTGTCGAGGTGCAACTTGTTAATTACCTCGGCATTTTTAGCATATTTATTGCTGTAGATCTTCTTGATCTATTAGGGACTATGGTTTGGAGGAGGTCAGTTAGTGAGGAGGAGGCGAGACTATTGACCGCTTTGAAAGTCAGCAGCACTGTCTTGAAGATGATCCTGGCTTGTATGGGAAGCCATATATAATGCCTCTATATCGTTCCATGGTGAGACCGCACCTTGAATATTGCATGCAATTCTGGTCGCTGTATCTTAAAAAGGATATAGCGATTTTGGAAAAGGTTCAGAGAAGAGCCACCAAAATGGTAAAGGGGATAGAAGGATACTCCTATGAAGAAAAGCTAAAAAGGTTTGGGCTCTTTAACCTGGAAAAGAGACAGCTGAGGGGAGATATGATAGAAGTCTATAAATTAATGAATGGAGTGGAACGAGTAAACGTAGATCGATTGTTTACATTATCAGAATATAGAAAGACTAGGGGACATGCAATGACGCTACAGGGTAAACTATTTAAGACTAATAAAAGAAAATATTTTTTCACTCAACGTGTAATCAAACTCTGGAATTTGTTACCGGAGGATGTAGTAAAGGCTGTTAGTGTAGCTGGGTTTAAACAGGTTTGGACAAGTTCCTGGAGGAAAGGTCCATAAACCATTATTAAGAAGAGACCCAGGATATCAATGCTTGACCCAGTACAAGCATTGTGGAACCTGTGTCTTTTGGGGAAACTGCTAGGTACATATGACCTAGATTGGCCACTGTTGGAAACAGGATACTGGGCTTGATGGACCTTGGTCTGACCCAGTATGGCATATCTTATGTTCTTATGTTCTTACCTCTTCCAAGGTACTCAGCTGCTCTTCAGACTCGGCCTCCATATTCGCCTCACCTCCCATTTTTCCTCCTTCTCTCAGTACACATTCTCAGCTGTAAGAGGTGAGCAATCTTATGTCTGCCGTCTTTTTCCTTGCTGTCGTCACTCCACCAGCCTCTGCTCTCTCTGACCAATCCAATCCTCTTTGGGATATTTGTATCGCTTTGTTTTTAGGGGAGATTAATTACTTTTGCAGGGATGAACGGCGGAGCTCTTTTTCAATCGTCCATGTGGTTCGGTGACGCCACCGGAAGCTCCCCCAAGACAGTATTGTTTTTTTAAATAATTTTGATTTTTATTTAGTACACTGCAAAGGAACACATTTTTCAACTCCTTTACAAAACACTGATATAACCGACATCCAACTATATCCATCATCACAACATGCACCTGCTTACCTTTCTAGCCTTACTGTACAATACTTAACAGTCTAGGTTCCTCTCCAGTTTACCTGTACAATTTTTATTATGTTAATATTCCCTTCTATTCCCCTCCTCTCCCTCCCCACCTGATCCTGCGGTGTTCCCCTCCTCTTTATTAACAATTTCCTTTGATACCTTAATTAGCATCAGCCCACTACCTCATTCTTCTCCCTCTGAAACCACTCAGTATACTTTTGCCATCTCCTTTGAAAACTCTCAATCCTGTGCATTTTGTATGCATTAATTTCACTCATCCTATAAATGTATGCTATTCTACTTAATATATTTTCAGATTCTGGTGCTCTTCCGGATCTCCATCCCTTCGCTATTTCCATCCGCACTCCAATTGCAAACATCTTCAACATATACACCATATCACTCTTCGGATCTCCCCCCCATTCATTAATTAATATTCCCTCTGGTGTAATGTCTCCTACCCAGCCCACCATCTCGCGCATAAGATTCTTCAGCCACTGCCACATTTGCTGTAAGACTGGACAGCACCACCACATATGCATATACTCCCCCCGTTCTCGGCACCCCCTCCAACATATCACATCATTATATCTCCCCATCTTACACAACCTTATTGGGGTTAGATACATTTGAAACATCATCTTATAGCAGTGTTCCTGGATTGATGCCAAAACCACTGTTTTTTTAACCTCATCATATACTTTTTCCCATTTCTGTTCATCCCAATGACCTCCCAAATCTGCCTCCCAGGCCCTCATATGCGTTCCTTGATCCATGGGGCTGCTCAAGGCCTTATAGAGCCTAGAAACCACCCCTCTTGATAGGTCCCCCATCCTGAACATCTTCTCAAAGAGTGTCTCTTTGCTTTTCAGGCCTTCTTTTAAATCTTTTCCCCCTAAAAAGTGTGCCAATTGAAAATAGCCCAACCAGTCACTCTTCTCTATCTGGAACTCTCGCTGGAGCTCAGCCAACTGCCTTAATTGACCAACCTCAGTTAATGCCTGCCCCATAAACTCTAACCCTTTCTCCTGCCATCTTTGGAATATCCCAGAATTTTCTCCCACCAAAAAACGCTCACATTGTGTAATCCGCTGTGCTCTAATACTTCCTCCCATATGTCAGCACCCCCCCCCCCCCCCCGTTTCCTATCCCAAGCTCTGAAAGTACTTGTCACATATGGGTTCTTAACTAGGCCTCGTTCTCTCTCTTCCCTATTCTTCCACAACAAATCCGTAATGCACTTGGGTCTTACCACCACCTGCTCTATTCTGCTCCATTGAAGCCCATCTTTCTCCAACCTCCACCCCATTATCGCTCGCAGTTGAACCGCCTCATAATATCTTCCAATCTCAGGGACCGCTAGCCCACCTTCCTTTTTTGCTCTGTTCATTATTTTCCTTTGCACCCTTGGGGGCCCGCGTCTCCAAATAAAGGAGAAAATTCTTCTCTGCACCACATTTATTATGGCTGTGGGAACTTCTATGGGCAAAGTCATAAACAGAAAAAGTAGTCTGAGCAGTTTATTCATCTTCACTATAGTTATCCTTCCCAACCATCAGAAAATGGGTTTGTCCCATCTTACTAAATCCGTTAGCACATTCCTTACTGTTGGCTCATAGTTCAGTTTATATAGTTCAGACCCCTCCAAACTAATCTGAATCCCCAGATACTTTACACTTTTGCTAGCCCATTTAAATGGAAATGTTTTCCATATCTTATCCTCCTCCTGCAAATTTAACCTTAATTTAAGCACTTCAGTTTTTCCCAAATTCATTTTATAGCCTGATACCGCACTGTATTTCATAATCTCCTGTACTAGTACTGGTATTGATTTCCCAGGTTGTCCTAATGTATACATCACATCATCCGCAAACAATGAGATTTTATATTCCTCCTCACCCACCCTTATTCCATGTATTTCCTTATTCTGCCTAATCCTTTCAGTCAGTGGTTCTATTACTAGTGCAAACAGCAAATGGGGAAATTGGACAGCCCTGCCTTGTACCCCTGCCTAGCTTAAATTGCTCTGAATACACCCCATTTATGCGTATTTGTGCTTTAGGCTCTTTGTAAAGTGCCTCTATCCATTTCTGAAAGTTCTCTCCCAATCCCATCTTCATAACTGAAAACATAAAAGTCCATTCTACTCTATCAAAGGCTTTCTCCACATCTACTGCAATCATTAAAGATTCTGTCTGCTCCCTTCGCACTTGCCATATTAAATTCAACAATTTACGTTCATTATCACTCGCTTGCCTTTCCGGAATAAACCCTGCCTGGTCCTCCTTTATTAGCCTTGGAATATATTTCTGCAATCTAACCGCCAATATTTTAGCTAATATCTTAGCATCCAAGTTTATAAGTGAGATGGGTCTATATGACTCACACTTTCCATGGTCCTTGCCAGGTTTGGGTATAACTATCACACCAGCTGTTTCCATATAGCTTGGTAACTTCTTCCCTTTCAATATTTCATTAAACACATCCTGCAGGATCGGACTAACCTCCTCACAGAACGTTTTATAAAACCGAGCTGTAAATCCATCCAATCCTGGCGCCTTACCCTCCTTCAAGCTCTTTATAGCCTCAACTACTTCTTCTCTACCTATCTCTCTATTCATCCACTTCTGTTGCTCTAATTCCAATTGTTTCAATGTAGTCTCCTCCAGGTATCTCTCTATAGCTACTCCCTCTTCTTGTTGCTCTGATTCATAGAGCTTACCATAATTTTTCCAAAATACTTTCTGAACATGTTCCATACCCTGCACCCTGTTCATCCTTTATTTTCAGGATCTGCTGGTGCACCCTCTTCTCCTTTAATTTCCTGGCACGATATCTGCCTGGCCTATTACCTTGTACATAAAACTCATGTTTTAATTGATTTAACCTATAGACCTCTTCAGTTTCATGTAAGGCCCCTAATTCTTCTCTTAGTTTCCAAATTCGTTGTAGCCGCTTTCTCCCCCCTCTCTGCTTGTGTATTAACTCTTTGGATCTCAATTCTTTTTTTTTAAATCTTTATTCAGTTTTCAACTGTACACACAAAAGAAACATAGCTCTGTACATTATACAAAACACCATCAAACAACAACACCCCAACCCCCCCCCCCCCCACCCTCTGAAGCCCACTGGGAGAGTTGCACTGCCTGACATCGGGTATGTCTCACACCTAAAGGTTAGCATGTATAGCATGAAAGTAAAGCAAGTAAACAAAACAACATTATTGATCAGCTCTATGCATTACATACTACATCCACAAAATCTTTCAGAGCCTTCCATTTAAATATGTTGGAATTCGCTTGTGGTGAACCCTTTCTGGGCATTTGCTCAGATTTACTGTATAGGCTGTGATAAGGAAGCTTAACAAAGCTCAGGGAGTAATGACAAAAGAGGAGAATTTACTCTGATGAAGGGACCTGTGCTGGCAGGTTATAGAAATAAGACAGCTTGTTTCCCTAAAAGACTACATGATCCAGAATGCACCTGTATGCAGAAAGTCCCTAGGGGAGCTAGAGTGGAAAAGCATGAGTCTAATCAGAGAAAGCATTATGTCATCCCTAATCAAACAGCCTCTAGAAGAATGCTTAATCCACAACACCTGAAGAATGCAAGGGTGGAGTTGCAATCTAAGCCCTTTAAAGCTAGAGGGGAATCTTCAGGAAGACAGAAGGAGAAGGGGAATCAGAAGGAGAATGAGAACAGAAGGAAGAACAACCGGAACCTGAAGGAACAAGGACAAGGAAGCAGATGGTCCAAGAGAGGAGCTCAGAAGTACCTATGCCTGGAGAGATACCCGGGGGAGAGAAGAATCTTCAGAGGACTGGAAAAAGCCAGAGGTCTGTAGATCCACAGCCAGGGACCCTTAAGCAACGCCTAGGAAGAGGACTGTTGCAGCTAAGGAAGAAAGGAGCCCAAATACCTCTTGGAGGACGTCTGGAGAAAAGATCCTGAGGTCCAGAGATACCAACTGGAGGACAGGACACAAAAGCTCTATTGCATACTGGCCAGAATACCAGAAGAAGCAGCCTGACGCTTGCCTGGATTCAGGTAGGAACTGTGAACGTTTCTCTAGCTTTGAGCAGTGCAAACAGCAGGGAAACAGTTTCTCTCCGTGTAGAGGTCAGTTCCTAAAGCCCTCTGAGTCAGACGGAGAAACAGAATCTATGCAATTTCAAGAGCAAGGTTCAATATCTGATACAGAGGATAATTATATGGACTGTTCTTTGAGTAAGTTGTTATTTTAGGAAAATCCTAAATATCAGAGCAAACATCAAAAGGAAACATTGTAAATATTGGCTTCCCATAAAGTTTTGTTGAATGAAAAAGCTTTTGGGAAAGTTTTGCACGTGTGCTGAAACCAAGCTACTGATTGCAGTTAATTGTCACCTGCTGGTAGAGGAGAGCCCAGCACAAGCCGTGCACACGTAGGTTTAAAAAGTTATTTTCTGTATGGAGAAAGTGAGCATTGTTTTTGTATAAAGAAGTTTCCCTCTTTGATTTGTTTTTCCCCAGCACTGCTAAGGAGTTTATTAGCAGTGGCTGAAAGAAGCCTTTCTGTTCCATAAAGGACTTTGATACTTATTTCCATAAGTTATTACAGTTACCTTATTTTGTGTTGAATAAACCCTGGAGAAGTTATCTGGATGGTGTTACCAAGCATATCTGTGTGTGGGATAATCACCCCATAAATAAACTCTAATTTTGTCTACACTCGACCAACTACAAGAGTTTTCATTATCTTAAAAAGGCAAGCTTTGTGTGAATGGACTTTAATAACCACAATCCTTTGCAAGACAGTTAATTTACATACTTGCCAAGATGGTGGTACCTTCATAACAAGCACCCCCTTTTACAAAGCATACCTGGTTCTACCATGCTTGGTAGCTAAGATCATATGTGTGTTTCCAATTAAGCACTATTAGATGTAGAGCTATTCCTAGCATAAAATCTAGTAAGAAATAACAATCCTTTCGCAGGAAAGGAATAGCAGCTGCTGATCGAAAGCCTATAATCCCCCAAGAGGAGTCCTGAATCCCAGGATTACTTGTATCCACTCCCAGATCTGACATCAAAAGGTCTGCAGACAAGGGCAGTCAAACTATATGAGCAAAAGTACCAATATTTCTTTGACAAGACCAACATTGATTACTGCCAGTCTTGTCCCATTTACCAACCCTAACTGGGGTATAGTAGGCTCTGTGGGCGAAAAAGAATAAAGTCTGAGTAACCGAGGCAGACTTTGATATCCTCACTTGCTTTGTCCAAACTTTTTCCCACTTCTGTGAGGGGAGGGTGATCCCGGTATCATGTTCCCGCACCCGTTGCATACCGGTCATCTGAGATTGAGAGCTTTGACTCAGTATTTTGTAATAATAGGAGGCCCCTCCCGATGCTTGCGTGGCCTTCTGGATCATACCAATAATCCCCCCATCCTCCATCAGGAGCTTAATGTCTACCTTAGATTTCTTGATACAGTGTCTAAGCTGTAACCATTGGAAATGGAGTGATCCTGGGAGGCTAAATTCCTGTTGTAATCTGTCAAATTTCTTCCAATTGCCATTTTCTATCAATTGCTCAATAGACCAGATTCCTCTGGAGTACCATTGACTCCAGGCAAACATTTTCTGTTGTATTTTGAAAAGGGGATTATACCACAAAGGGAGAAGGGCAGAAACATTTTTATCACAGCCACCAGTGTGTGCCAATGTAAAAAAAGCCTTTTGCGTATCGGTTATCATTTGAGGGCAACCCCTACTTTCTGGTATTAGCATGCCCAGGAGAAGCTTTATTGGAAAAGAGGCCATTAATGCCTCTTCTATTTCTAACCAAATCGGTCTCTGATCTGACCGGTGCTCTAACCATCTGGAGCCCTACTTTAATAGAAACGCCTTATGATAAAACTGAAAATCTGGAAAGTTTACTCCTCCTTTCTCCTTACGGGATTTAAGTTTTTTAAGAGCTATTCTGGGTGTTTTGTTATTCCACAGAAATTGTGTTAGTGACCTCTCTATTTGCCGGTATGTGTGTATCGGCATATAACAGGGCACCATTTCCAATATATAGTTAATCTTTGGGACAATAGACATTTTAATTGTCTCCAATCGACCCCACCAGGATAAGACCAGGGGGGACCATTTAGTGGTCATACTACGGACTTTTGCCAATAATGCACTGGTGTTATACCTGATCGTTTCCTCAAGTGGATAGCAGTAGTGTACCCCAAGATATTTAACCATCTTTGATTCCCACACAAATGGAAATTTCATCATGTCCTCTTTGTGGAAAGGCTACCGATTTTGACCAATTAATTTTATATCCCGACAGCTGAGAGTATTGGTCTATCTGTTCAAGCACAAATGGCACAGAATCCAGGGTGGTAAGCAAAAGGATGTCATCGGCATATGCCAAAAATTTAATTTCCATGTTAGCTATTAAAACTCCCTGAATCTTCGGACAGTGTCGTAGAATAGGAGCTAAAGGTTCTAAAGCAAGGTTGAATAATATTGGGGAAAGAGGACATCCTTGACGGGTGCCCCGACACAGTTTTATATCTCAGGATTGGGTAGCGTTTACACAAATGTTAGCTGTAGGCTGGGTGTACATTACTTTAAGCAACTTAAGAAACCCTTTCCCAATGCCAAATCATCTGAGGACGGAGAACAAAAATGGCCATTCTAAGCGGTCAAACGCCTTTTCAGCGTCTAGGGATAGTCCTACCAAAGGACTATTCATGCTTTCCACCCCCGATAGTATATGACATAAGAGTCTAGCATTGTCAGCCGTTGACCGGTCCGCCACAAATCCACACTGATCAGGGTGAATCAGCTGAAGGATCATCTTTGATAAACGGCGAGACAGGACCGTCACATAGATTTTATAATCTGCATTTAATAGGGATATTGGGCGGTAATTACCTACCATTTGAGGATCCCTTCCTGCCTTTTCCAGGACTATCACATTCGCCGAAGCAAAGGCGCCCAAGTGATGAGTCACCTTCACTAACGACTGAAAGTATTGCTGCAAGGAAGGGCCTAATTCTTTAGAAAAGGCCTTAAAACATTCTGCGGGAAGTCCGTCTGGGCCAGTCCGTCTGGGCCAGCTGATTTACCTGTGGCCAGTGAATCTATGGCCTGACAAATTTCAAATGTGGAATCTCAGTTACCAATTTTTCAAATGTGTCCTGTGTAAAGTCCGTTTCTGATGCATAAAAGCTGGGCAAAAAAAGGATCAAAAGGTTTCTGCAATTTCTGAGTCTTTCACTAGCAAATTCTGCCCTTGCGGATCCCGCAACGCCGCTATTCGGCCAGCTTCTCTATTGGCCCTCAGTGTGTATGCTAGCAGCCGCCCAGCCTTGTTACCTTCCCAGTAGTAAGCACCTTTTTGCGCTTTGATATTTTGCGAAGCTTCATCCGAAAGCAGTTCTTTATATTTAAACCTCAATCGCTGCAAGCGCAACAGGATGCATGGGTCTGAACGTTTAGATAAAATACGTTCGCCTACTTTTATCTGTGTTTCAAGGGCAAACAATTGCTCTTTGCGTTGTCTTGCTTGTAAAATGCCAAAGCTGGTAATGGTAGCTCTTATAGAGGCTTTAAAACCCTCCCCACCAAGCCCAACCTGCAGTGGCCTGAGGGGAGTTAAATTGAAAATAATCGGCGATCGCAGCCTGAATTTTCAGCCGAAAATCCATATTATCTAAGAGGGACCTATCAAAAAACCATCTTGAAGGACTAGAGCCTATTTTCCCATCTTGCAGCACTATGGAGATGGCCGCGTGGTCTGAAATATGAGCCGCGTGTATACATGATGTTACGATACTGGGAATCAGTGTCTTAAAAATTAAAAGAAAGTCTATTCGCGATAGGGACTGGTGAGGGGGCGAAAAGAAGGTAAAATCTTGATCTGTGGGATGTTGCAACCGCCAAATATCCACCAAGTCAGTCTCTCAGATCATAGAAGAGAGGACTATCTGTGCCTTGGGAGGCCTAGAAGTCTTAGGTGGTTTCTTATCAATAAGGGGATCTAAAGCAAGGTTAAAGTCCCCCTCTAGGATTATAGGTCCTCCTATAACCATATGCACCTCTTTTGCTAGAGGGTTAAAAAATTCTGGACAATCAGCATTGGGGGCATACACATTAATGAGGGCCAAGTCTAAGGTTCCTATTTTGAGTACAGCTTTAACTCCCCTCCCCTCCCCTCCTTGTCTGAGCGAGTTTGCAAGACACTTGGAGCAATGTTTTTTTTAATCAAGATAGCCACCCCATTACGCTTATTAACTGCAGCGGAATATGCCACCAACGTAAAAGGTTTGATATTAAGTTTCATATTTAAATGAGTCTCTTGTAGAAGTAAGATGTCTACTTTTTCTTGACGCCCATAGATAATTTTTTTTTTCCTCTTTATAGGATTATTAATGCCTTTCACATTCAATGAAAGAACTTTAAAGAAAGCCATTTTGTCTATCTAACAGTCTTGTACAGATCTAGTGTATTGAAATTGCCTTTTAGGATTGTTTTCACAATCTGGCTACCCAGAGGCTTTTCCATGTTCCAATACTTAAAGCTCACCACAAGGAGCTCCATACCACCATACCCATGCAAATAACCTTTTCTCTTTGTAACCAGCTGCTCTGCAACCCTTATTAAGAGAGCTAATGTTATCCCAGTGAGCCCCAGAGGAAAACTTATACCAACGAAACCAATTGGTGAGCTTGAGATGAGCAGGGCAGGCACAGAGGGACTATACCGCCCAAACAAAGAGCTTTGCTGCCATTTCTCTCACATTTTAACAATACCTAATGGGTATTTACCTGATCTCCTGCTATCCATGACTATGATACTGCCACACAGCTATCCGTTGTTACTATTACTATTATTTCTATTAATTTAAATACAATCAACAGAGAGAAACATTTCCCGCTAGCCAGTATAGAGACAGCGTCTATTTACATAGTCCACTTTCCTTGGCTATACAGGTTGCAATTCCAGGTCCGGGTTTGACAACGTCCACAGCACACCTTGAAGAAGGTCATCTGCCCTATTAAACTTCACCGCATCTGAGATAACTCCTTATCTTCCAGGTACAAATGAAGATCCTCTGTATCGTTGAAGATTTTTGTCTGATTATGGAGTGTGACACGCATTCGGGCAGGATACATGAGCCTGAACCTCGCCTGTAGTTGTTGCAACCGAGGTCTCAATACTAAGAAGCTCCTACGCTGATCTACAGTACTCTTGGCAAAATCTGGGAAGAAGAACAGCCTGTAGCCCTCAAATTCCAGAGGAGAACGGGTGCGCCGCTTCCATGATTTGATCCACCTGTTGGAAGCGAAGGATTCTTAGTATGATTGGCCTTGGCCTTTTGTTGTTGGGCTGAACTTGTGAGGGAACCCGGTGTGCCTGATCTATTTCAAATGGCATCTCAAAGGTGAGCTTAAGCACCATGGGAATCATATGTAAAAAAGCAAAGATGTCTCTTCCCTCGGCTCCTTCCGGGACTCCTACAATTCTGACGTTGTTTCTGCGGGCCCGGTTGTTGCCGTCTTCAACTTCTCTCTGCAACGCACGGATTTGTCTGGCCTGCTTATCCATCGCTCGTAGCTGCTCCTCATGTATTGCCACAGTTTGTTCAAGCTTGTCTTGCCATACTGAGAGCGTCTCCATGCTGTTCCTCAACACACCGATTTAATTTCGCACTGTTGCTAGTGATTCACCATTAGCTTTAACCATATTCTTAATCCCCCGCATCTCGGCTAGTATTTCTTGCAAGGCCTCAGGGTGTTCACATGTGGCCGCCATCTTTTGCGAGGAGAAAGGCTCAGTTTTGGAGCGTTTAGCGCTACAGTTTTGCATGGCGGGAAACTCTAAGCGAGTTGGCTTAGGCTCAGACATCTCACACGCACACTGCTGCGAAACTGACTGTCTCGTACCAGAATTTGCAGCGATGTTTCAGGATTAATGGCAAGTCCCTCCGGAGCTCCGCTCTAAATGTCCGTCCTGTTCAGCATCAGGCTCCGCCCCCTGGATCTCAGTTCTTTTAACAACTCCCGCTCTTGCTGTTCTTTTCCTCTCTTCCGTCTCACCGCCAAGGCTACATACTGTCCCCTTACAACCGCCTTCAACCCATCCCATACACCAGCCGGTCCCACTTCGTCCCCTTCGTTGTGACACATATACTCCCTTATAGTGCTCCTTATGCTTTTTTTCCCTTCCAACTCATCTATAAGGGACTCATTCAACTTCCAAAAGCGTAGACCACCTCCTTCCTTTCATAACCCTCAAGGAAGCCTCCACCGGGGCGTGGTCTGACCAGCTTATAGGCCTGATCTCCACCTTCTTGGCCTGTTCTATGATCCTCCCCATCCACCCATATGATCCTCCCCATCCACCCATAGCATATCTATTCTACTGTATTTCTTATGTGAGTGAGAGTAGTGTGTATATTCCCTCTTATTCCCATGTATTGTCATGAGGTAGACAGCACGGAGCCTGGGATAATAAAGGGAAATGTAAAAGAAGACCTTACCTCACAGCCACATGTGCAGTTGATACATTCACGTTGCAGGGAAGCAAGGAATGGAGAAACAAACTTTCCTCATGGCATTAGTGACGCAGTAGAAATTCAGAGTTCTAATCAGGCTCACCTGAGGGAAGAGTCACGTACTACGTCCAACAAGCAGGGAAATAAAACCAGGTGGGAAATCCCACAAGAGGAGATCAGGGAGATCAAGGAGAGCAGAGAGTTCAGGCAGAGGAGTCAGTTTCAGAAGGGAATAGAGACAAGGACTCAGGAGCAGACACAGAGAGACACGCTGTCTTGGAGAAACAGGGCTGAATGGAAGCAGGCTGTTGAACCCGAGAGGGCTGGGAAAAACAGTGCAAAAGACTTCCAAGCCAGAGGGGTCCTCGTGCCGAGGAAAACAACCAAGCAGGTAGAGAGCAAAAGTCACACCCAGGAAAGCTCACTGAAACCAGGAAGTGATTTCAGCTCAGCTAAGCCTAGTGCCTCGTACTCACGGAGAAAGACAGTTTGCACCCCAGAGAAGAAGCCTTGGCTAACGGAGGAAGGGCTGGAAACAATCTTCACCCAGAAGAAAGATAAGTACCCTGTCTTCTATGGAGGGAAAGAAGTGGGTCCTTTTATAAAAAGCCAAGCTTACAGGGTGATAGAAAACCCCTGTTGGAATAGGTGTTGGGAAGAAACCCCAAGCACAGCTCCTTATGTCTCTGACTGCACAAAGCAGTCTCCTCTCCTAGAAGCTGAGGTCTCCCGAGGGCAAGGTTCTGAAAGCAGTAATACAGAAACATGGTGCCCATATACAGGACCAGGTCCTGAGGTTATGCAGTGGGAAAGTTCAAACCCAGAGGTCATTCCAGAACCGATGGAGTGTGCTTTATGCATTTCGGATGAGATAGAATCTCTTTGTTAAAAAGAAGCAAGAAGAAGCATTAGTATCATTTGGAAAAACTTTTATTTATCTGTGAAGTGTCGCGTCCACCCCTTATATAGGCGGCTGCCTAGTGGGAGTGGCGCGACCACATATTTATTGGTATCCCTTTAAGTGCTGCAGTTGCTGTTCCCTTGTAGTTGTGGCACAGACGAGTCAGCAAGGAATAGGGTTAACAATAAGTTTTATTGTTATTGTCGCACAATGGTTCACCTACTATCCCAATAACAGAAATAAAGGATACTTCTCCAAAGCAAAGTCTCTTTAACTGAAACAGGATTATTCAGCTTCTAAACATACAGGCATGTTCCTTTCACAGCACTGTCTTCCAGCTTCTTCCTGATACAAAACATTTACTGCTTTCTCCTTCAGCAATAAAAATGCTTCTTTAAAACACCAAAAGCAGTAGTGCTCTTTTCTTCCAGGTTTTGCCTAATTGGCCTGGCTTTTACACTCTAGCAGCTCTCTGCCTCTTCCCGTGTAAAATCCTCCTGGCACAATGTCAGGCTTCTTCCAGCACTTACTATTAGTATCACAGTTCATAGATTTTACCCTCTCTGGCAAAATGCACAATCAGTTTCCATATCAGAATCCTCACTAGCACCACCAGCTTCTTCAAACTGCATGGGCTCTCCCTCTGAGTCTGATATGCTTTCTTTAAATACAGGCTTCTCTTGAACAGGCTTCCAATGATCTAATAAAGCCTTTAACTGTTTCAAACGGGACTCTTCTTTAGTCTGAGCTGTGGGGGAGGAACCTAGAACACCAGTCTCTTTGAGTACTGCCTTAACAGATTCAAAAGGGCTCACCTTTTTCCTGGCCTTCCGTACCCTTTCTGGCAAGTTTACAGGCAACCTCTTGTCCCCAGACTGCTTCCTCTGCTCCCGGCTGTTCTCCTGCTCAACAGGGTCTGACTCTGACTCCTGTCTCCAGAGCTTCCAATCAGCCACTTGCTCATATGCAGCTGTGCTTCTCTCTGAACTAGAGCTACTCACACGTTGCCTGCAATCAGAGTGTCTGTGCAGCCTTTCCCTTGGAACTTTGCTCCTGCTTAAATTCTCATCTTGGTTCCTCTCACAGGTCCCCTCAGAACTCCTTTCAAGGTCTCTTCCAGAACTCTTCCAGCTCCTTGCTGCCGACGTTCTTCCTGTTCCTGACCTTCCTGTTCTTGCTCCTACTCTCTCTCTAACTGTTTCCTCGTGGCTAAATGTTTGGGGCTGTCCTATGGGCTTTGACTCCGCCCCCCTTACTCTTACGTCAGCTCCCATGGTTGTCATGGAGCTGAGGTGTGGCTCACTCTCCTGCTTTCTGAGCACAGGGTTTTTTCCATTAGCTGAAGGTTTAACCCTTTCTCTGCCTGCACTGCTCTTAGCTACAGGGGAAAAAGAGTGATTTCTGCACCTTCCACTAGCGTTTAACCCAGCTGCGCCATCACAGAAGCAACAGTTTATTTGTGTTATCCTCGTTTGATGTATTCAGAAGGCAATCCTCAAGGGAAGGGGAATAAAGCCCAGCTTTAATTTACACTTTGGACACGACTACAGAGTATTTCTTTAACAACTCAGGCTATACCCCATGTCTAGGCGGGCGCCTAAGGCGGGTATAGTCTCACAAATGGCGTAGTTGGCAGGATTCCTGAAAAGAAGGATACCGTGTGAGCAGAGTGGAGTCACCAGCACCGGAGAACAGGACCGGGACTGCGGTGGACCACGCCCATAGGACTCCAGGATCTGGAAAGGCAAAGAATTTTCTCAAAGCCAGAATCACCACCTGACTCAGGTAAAGGTATCTGGGTACAGCCAGGGTGGGATTCTGTAAGGAGAAATAAGGGGGACTGAAAACCCCCAGTTTAACTGCATTTAGAAAAAAGGAAAAAAAAAAAGGGTGCCGCACTTGGTGTGTTTTTTTTTCTTTATTGTTGCAGGCTGCCAACATGGAGACTCCACAAGACATGCTGTGGTGGATTGGGCTCCAATTCGAGAAACAGAGAGAGCTGGCCCAGCAGTGTCAGGAGCAAGCTTTAGCAGCCATGCAGGCGCAGCAGAAGCCGCTGACAGACTTGGTGCAGGCTTTGCTACAGGAGCGGCTGACAGACAAGATGCCTGAAGGACACTACTGTGGGGTAGGCCCACAAACTTGTGGGGTCTTATCTTTTGGGCAATGGTCCGGCAAAGACAATATTGATGACTTTCTCGAGGCCTTTGAGCGGGTAGCTCGAGGTGCAGGCTGGCCCGAGAAGCAGTGGGCGGTCCGGTTAGCCACCTCCCTGACGGGAGAAGCCTTGGCGGCTTATAAAGCTATGCCCGCCGCCCAGGCAACTGATTACAAAGATGTAAAAGCAGCCATACGAGACAGGCTAGGCCTGTCGCCTATGGTGTATCGCCAGATGTTAAGGGCGACAAAAATCCAGCCAGGTGAAACTCCTAAGGCACTAGGCCAACGGATACGTAGCCTGGTGTGGAAGTGGCTTATGCCAGAAGAGAGAACAATAGAGAGTATCCTTGATATGCTCATGTTGGAGCAGTTCTCTGAGGCTGTGCCAGGTGAAGTCAGGGCATTCCTCACTCTCCAGAATTGCCAGACTTCAGATGAGGCTGCTCACTTAACCGAAAGGTTCATGGAGGCTCGGGTAGCCCATAAACCGCACGGAGGAGCTAGCGACTCGTATGGGGTGGCAAATTTCAGCAGAGTAATGAAAGACCCAATGTCATGTATACCGGGTACAAAGAAATGTATGGATAAAGGTATGGGGAATGACTCTCGCATGAAATGTTTTAAATGTGGGAAAAGGGGTCACAAGAGGGATGAATGCATGTCACGCACAGCACTGATGAGTGAAAAGGAGAAATATAGGCAGGAAGGCTTTCGCCTTGATGTAGAGGTACAGGGCGTGTTGGCCAAGGCCCTACTTGATTCAGGGGCAGACCAAACTATGGTGTCGAAGAAATTCTGGCGCCTCCTACAGGATAGTGAGGCATTTCCCCTGAATCAACCAGAGGGCAGAACTAAGATCCGCTGTATACACGGGTCATCCACTTCCTATCCTCTGTATAGGGTAGTAGTAAAAGCTTTAGGCACCCGAAGAAAGGTCCTAATAGCGGTAATTCCCCGGTTGCCCTATGATATAGTTTTAGGCCGAGACTGGCCGCCCTTCTGTAGGAGCATTGGGGAAGGCATGCAAGGGAAAAGGGGGCTGGTATCCACCAGGTCACAGGCCCAAAGTTCGAGGGAGAGCCTTGAACCCTCGGAGGACATTGACCCTCCTTCAGAGGAAGAGACAGAACCCTGGGTAGAGGAAGATAGGCCCCTAGAGGACCTGCTAGGAGAACTACCCAAACACGAGGATTTAATCAACCTTCCTAAAAAGGCTAGTAAGAAAAGCAAGGGTGATAAGCGGCGAGAGCGCCACAATAGGGCCCAACTAAGGGCAGGAGCAGGGGATGGGATAGGTTTTCCCTGGGTACCGGCTGAGCTAGTACAGAAGTTTCCCTCATTTGCAAAAGAACAAAAAGCGGATCCTGCGTTAAAACGCGCTTTTGAGTATGCCCAGTCTGATAAAGACTCTCTTCCCAGGTTTTTTCTGGAAGAAGAGTTACTATATCGGGAGAGTAACGATCCCCAGACTGGCGCTGTTAGGAAACAGCTAGTGGTACCCACTGCTTTTAAGGCAAGTGTAATGAGATTGGCCCATGACCACCCGGTGGGAGGGCATAAAGGGGTTGTAGGAACCCTGGACCAGGTACTGGCCCGTTTCTATTGGCCGGGGGTATTCCAAGAGACCAAGCGTTTTTGCGAGGCATGCCCTTCATGTCAGAGGGTCTCTGCTGCAAAACCAAAAGGGGTTCCCATGATACCAATACCTACCATATCTGAACCAGTACGCCGGATGGCGATGGATATAGTAGGACCCTTAGTAAAAACCCCTAGGGGGTTCCAGTATATTTTGGTCATAATGGATCAGGCCACCCGGTTCCCCTGGGCCATACCGCTGAGGAACATTTCAGCAAAAACAATAGCGGGGGAATTAATCAAAATATTCTGTGAAGTAGGATTCCCGAAGGAGATGTTAATGGACAAGGGAAGCAATTTCCTATCACGATATCTGACACAAGTCTGGGACGCCTTCGGGATATGTCACCTAAAAATTGCAGCTTCCCATCCCCAGTCCAACGGAATGGTAGAACGGTTTAATCAGACCCTCAAACAAATGTTGAGGTGGGGACTAGACGGGAAGATGGCTGACTGGGACATTATGCTCCCATTTGCTTTATATGCCAGCAGGGAGCACACACAGGCCTCGTTAGGAGCTTCCCCATATCAATTGATGTTCGGCCGTGCTCCAAGGGGTATCCTTGACATTTTAAGGGAGCAGTGGGCAGAGCCAAAAGGGGAGGAAATAGGGGTACCGCAGTTCCTCCAGGAACTCCGATCGCTGTTACAGAGGGCCTCACAAGCTGCTGAACAACATCTGCAAGATAGTCAACAGCAGCAGAAAAAATATTATGACCGGGGGGAAAAAACCCCGTCAACTCACGATAGGTGAGAGTAGTCGTAATGGTAGCAGACCCTGGGCCAAAATTTGAAGCTCAGTGGAGAGGGCCCTACACTGTAGTAGCTCGCAAGGGACTAGTCTCCTATGTCGTGGAGACCGACAATGGACGCCGTCAGGTGTACCATGTCAATGTCCTAAAATCCTGGCAGGAGCGGACAGCAACTATTGGTCAGTTACAGGTACAGCTTCAGTTCAATGAGGATGCATCATCACGTATTCCATGCTGTAAGGACATATGTCCCTCAGCCCGAAATAGCTTAAGGGGGGGATATGTCATGAGGTAGACAGCACGGAGCCTGGGATAATAAAGGGAAATGTAAAAGAAGAGCTTACCTCACAGCCACATGTGCAGTTGATACATTCACATTGCAGGGAAGCAAGGAATGGAGAAACAAACTTTCCTCATGGCATTAGTGATGCAGTAGAAATTCAGAGTTCTAATCAGGCTCACCTGAGGGAAGAGTCACGTACTACGTCCAACAAGCAGGGAAATAAAACCAGGTGGGAAATCCCACAAGAGGAGATCAGGGAGATCAAGGAGAGCGGAGAGTTCAGGCAGAGGAGTCAGTCTCAGAAGGGAATAGAGACAAGGACTCAGGAGCAGACACAGAGAGACACGCTGTCTTGGAGAAACAGGGCTGAATGGAAGCAGGCTGTTGAACCCGAGAGGGCTGGGAAAAACAGTGCAAAAGACTTCCAAGCCAGAGGGGTCCTCGTGCCGAGGAAAACAACCAAGCAGGTAGAGAGCAAATGTCACACCCAGGGAAGCTCACTGAAACCAGGAAGTGATTTCAGCTCAGCTAAGCCTAGTGTCTCGTACTCACGGAGAAAGGCAGTTTGCACCCCAGAGAAGAAACCTTGGCTAACGGAGGAAGGGCTGGAAACAATCTTCACCCAGAAGAAAGATAAGTACCCTGTCTTCTATGGAGGGAAAGAAGTGGGTCCTTTTATAAAAAGCCAAGCTTACAGGGTGATAGAAAACCCCTATTGGAATAGGTGTTGGGAAGAAACCCCAAGCACAGCTCCTTATGTCTCTGACTGCACAAAGCAGTCTCCTCTCCTAGAAGCTGAGGTCTCCCGAGGGCAAGGTTCTGAAAGCAGTAATACAGAAACATGGTGCCCATATACAGGACCAGGTCCTGAGGTTATGCAGTGGGAAAGTTCAAACCCAGAGGTCATTCCAGAACCGATGGAGTGTGCTTTATGTATTTCGGATGAGATAGAATCTCTTTGTTAAAAAGAAGCAAGAATAAGCATTAGTATCATTTGGAAAAACTTTTATTTATCTGTGAAGCAACAGTTTATTTGTGTTATCCTCGTTTGATGTATTCAGAAGGCAATCCTCAAGGGAAGGGGAATAAAGCCCAGCTTTAATTTACACTTTGGACACGACTACAGAGTATTTCTTTAACAACTCAGGCTATACCCCATGTCTAGGCGGGCGCCTAAGGCGGGTATAGTCTCACAGTATGTGCCTCCAAACATCCACTGAACCTAATTTATGCAGCAACTTCCCCAACTTCTTACTTACCCCGTTTGACCCACCTTTACTATCCCCCGTAGTGTCTATTCTGGGATTCAGTGTTGCATTAAAATCCCCTCCTAGTATTACCGGCCTTTGCAAATAGGATTCCACTGCCTCATACAACTTCCCATAGAACTGCCCTTGCTGTGAATTTGGCGCATATATACTGCCCACTACCACGGGCCTTTCTTCTATTTTCCCTTTCTACAAAATGTAGCACCCTCCCTGGTCTCTCTCTACATGCTTGTCTTCCACATTCAATCCTTTTGCAAATATTATGCCCACTCCTCCCCTTTTTGGCGCTTCCCAGTTATGGGCCAGATACACTTTATCGTATTCTTTACTTATCAGTCATCGTGCCTGTACTTTTTAAAAATGCGTTTCTTGTATAAGCAGAACATCCGCTCTTATTCTGCTGCCCTCTTTCAGTAGGGCCTGTCTTTTAGACCAGGAATTAAGTCCCTTCACATTTATGGTTACAATCTTACATTCATCCACTTGTTTTTGATTACTACCCATAGCTGCCAATCTCTCTATTTCCTCCTCTTACAGACACAGGATCCGGGTACCCTCCTTCCTCCTGCCTCTTCCTCCCCTCCCTTAGTTCCCTTCCTCCCGACTTCTCCCCTCTCCCCATTCCTTCTAACATTTAGTAGCTTCCGCTTCCTCACAGACATCCACCTCCCCCTCCCGCACATGCTACACATTTCACATTAAACTCACTTCATATCTTAACCCCCCCTTTCTTATCACTTCATGCTTAACATTGCACCCTTTTCCCCCCTCAAATCATCAACTCAGTCCATCTTTGTGGCTTCTTCAACCTTGCTGTTGCTTTCCATTCTTTTTCAATTTCTCTTTCCTCTGCTTATTTACTCAGTCCTATGTCTTTTCGTTTTTGCATCACATGTTTATTCCTTCTCTCTTTGCTCTCCACTCTCTGCCACCTTGTTGTCTGTCCACTCGCATGCTTTCTCACTTCTCCCACCTCTGGTAAACGTGTCACTCCTGCCTCCTTCATCTCTGCCGCTAACTGTGCTGCTGATAATGCCCGCCTTGTGATGCCTTGAATGGTGAATGCAATTCCTGCAGGGTACAGCCATTTATACTTAATGTTCTCTTCTCTTAACCTCATTGTAAATCCTCTCCATTCTCTTCATCGTTGAAGCGTGGCTGCAGCTAAGTCCACAAAAATTGCAACCTTATTGCCTTTCCACTCTAGGGGGCCTGCTCCCCTCATCTTATTTATTATTTTTTCCTTAATTTTAAAGTCATGGAGGCAGATAATAATGTCCTGTGGTGCCTCCCCTCTTCTTGGGTCCAGCGTACGGTGCGCTCTGTCTATTTTAACTTCCAGGGCCTGACCTCCATCCTCAGGCTCCCCCAGCACCGACATACATATGTCTCGTGCAGTCTGTTCAGTCTCTTTAATCCTTATGTTCCAGCACCCCCTTTATTCTGAGATTTTGCCTTCTCGCATGATTTTCCAAGTCTTACAGCTTTAACTCAATCTGTTCTTTCGCAGCTTCTAAACTGTGCATAGCTTTATTTATTGCACTCACATTGCTTTGCACCTCTTCCACTTGCCCTTCCGCTTCCTCCATTCTTTTCCCCAGCTCCTGCACATCTGCCCGAAATTCCATTATGGCCGCCTCCATGTCATATCTGAATCCCGCCATTTCAGACCTCAACTCACCAAACCATGACCGGAGCTCTTCCTTTGAAATCTGCAGCACAGCACTTCTGCTCTGCATGTCTTCCAAGATATTTAACTGTTCCTCGGCCTCAGCCTCAGTGTACGCTTCGCCTCCCATTTTTCCTCCGTCTCTCTGCTCACTTCTGACTGCAGCACATGTATATTCTCTTATGTCTGCCGTCTTTTTCCTCGCTGTCGTCATACCTCCAGCCTCCACTCCTAATAACCTTGCCACGTCACTTAGGGTGTTTATCCCTGTATTTCGGGGAGAATTAAGCACTTTTGCGGGGATGAACGGCGGAGCTCGTTTTCAGTCGTCCATGCGGTTCGGTGACGTCACTGGAAGCCCCCAAGATAGTATTTTTAAACACTACCCAAGTTTGATGTACGTCTTTAACCATTGCAACTGCTGCTTTTAGTTTTTTCTTAACTATTTTCCTCATTTTATAGCTTCCCTTAAGAAAGTTAAAAGGTAGTACTGTGGATTTCCTTACCATCCCTCCTCCATTAATTAAATCATACACGATCATGTTATGATCACTGAAGAGCTTACTTAACCCTCTCCTCACCAGTAACCTCATTGGGTTCTTGGAGCTACAGACTGCTACATTCAAAAACAATGGGAAGGTTATCAAAATACATCAATAAATACAACACAGTTCTATAGAAAATACACCAAAGCTTTCGTGGAGAGAAACTGAGAGAAGCACGTTCTCCCTGTTTACTCTAACTTACTAGCCATGGTTCACTTTATTTATAAGGCTTTTTTAGATGATACAGCATAATTTCACTTTATCATTATACGTCATGTATTTATCATATCGTAGGTCAACTTTATTCAGTGTGGGTCAGTGTGGAGACATACATGGAGTCCGAGACATAATTGTTTACTGCTACATAGGCCATTATGAGGAAACATACAGGATTCCAAGATATGAATGACCTAATTGACATAATTGTTTACTGCTGATAACTTGATATCTGCTAACCCTGAGCACTTTTTGATATCTACTAACCCTGAGAGTATTTTAGCTAATAACCCTGAGACAGCTATCTGGTATCCCTGAGACAGAGAGGCTGGAGTACAACCTGCCCTTTCTTTATTTCAGGACATGTAAACCTTCACTTAGTAAGCAAATATATGAAGTTTTATTTCTAAGCAAAGTTCTGAACAAAATTAACTCTTTCTCAGGTTTAGTCAGTCTAATAGTGTATGGTACCCTGTACCAATATACATGCTTTCAGTCCCTCCTCTGATTCTGGAAAGAATAATTTCTAAGGTAAGGAAACTCATATATTGCCATTGAAGTGGAAATACAACTGGATTCTGGGTCAATCTGTAACATCAATGTATGGGTCAGTGATTTTACTGATTTCTGATTTAGAAAGCTGTGAAAGGTGAAGAGGTGGAAAGAAACCAGTGCTGACATAGAGAAACAGCTGTCAGTACATAGAGGAGTAATACTTCTAGAATGAGAATTCCCAAAATACCAAACAAAGATGCTAACATGCCCTGCAAAAGCCTGAATACCAAATTCCAAAATGAAGGAACAGAATCAGTGAGAGCTAAAAAGGAATTTACATAACTCTCACTTGAAACTAAAGTACGGTTACTAACTTTATCTAATAGGCCTTTCACTATTTTTTCATTATTATCAATCATACTACAACAAAAATCAACTAGTACTGTGGTGGAGAAGCAGCTGCTGAGGGCAGAAAAATAAAGGGAAAACTGCCTTTTTTTCCTTTCACCCAAAGAACTGCAGGCTTTGAAAGGGTTAACTCAGATACGAAAGAGAAAAGTTTCTCAAAGAGAACTGCAGACCAAAACACACCCCCTGTTCCCATGGAGATAGAGGGAGGAGAAGGGAGTGGTTTGGGGGCGGAGTCAGAAGGGATAGGACAGCCCCAAACATTTAGGAAGAAAAACTGCACTCATACAGCAGATTTTCCTGACGGAGGACAGGCTCAGAGCAAGCACCAAGGCAAGCACAGACACAGATACCAGGAGGAGAGAAGAGACTTTCCTCGGGAGGAGAGAAAGAGAGAGAAAATTCAGACACAGAGGACACAAGGGTTCCAGGAAGGAAGGACAAGAAGTCCAGGGGAATCCCTTGCACAGAAGCCGGTGAGAGCCAGGAGTAAAAGGCTGACAAGGCTTGTGGAAACCTCGGGAGAAGAGTCCTCAGAGGAGGAAATATTCTCAAAGGGGTCTTGGCTCAACTCTCTGCCCAGTAAGGACGTTGTCAGCAGAAAACCCAGCACTACTAAGGTGAGCCCTTTACATCGGTTAAAAGGCTTATTAGAGGAAAGGGGTTTTCCCTGCCCTTCCCCCGCTAGCTCTCTCACGGTTAAGGGTGCCTGGGGAAAACTACTGAAGGCTCTGCAGGCTGGGGAGGCTTCCCAAGAGCATACCCAGGAAAACAATGACCCAGGAGAATCAAGTGTGGAGGAAATGGAGGTAGGAGTCTCTGGAGAGTCAGATAGCATTTCAGATATGGAAATAAGCTGTGCTATGTGTGCAAGAGAAACATAAGAGGCCCAAAGAGGGTTTGAGTGAAGAAAAAAACCCAGCTGGGTGAAATTAATGTATATTTCTGAGTTACCATGTACAGTCAAACCTCGGTTTTCATGATTAATCCGTTCGAAAAGGTCTGACTAAAACCGAAACGTATGAAAACTGAAGCAATATTTCCCATAAGAAATAATGTAAATCCAATTAATCCGTTCCAGACACCCAAAAATATTCACAAAAAATACATTTTATAGAGAATAACTATATTTTACATACAGAAAACAATGAGAAATAAATATAAATGGCTAATGAAATGGATAAATGAACATTTAACATCACTGAAAGCAAGCTAAGTACAGTACTGTACAGTACAGTATGTTAACATCTGGCCTTAGCCACCCCTGACAAGCTGCTGTGCCCAGCTCTCTTCGGAATCACATTGAATTCAGCCCATTAAAATACCTTTACATTATCTGCTCAATGCTTCAGAATGGCAGAAAATCTTAATGATATAGCTTCAGACGTACCCTGCAAGAGAAAGAACTGCCTCCCACATTCATGCAACATCTCCTGCTTACGTTGACAGCTTTTCTTCCCTGCTACCGGGACAAAATCTCAGTCAAAAGACGTTGAAAACCGAAGCAATGCATGAAAACCGAGACAAAATCTCAGTCAGAAAAGACGTTGAAAACCGAAACGTATGAAAACCGAGGCAAATGAAAACCGAGGTTTGACTGTATTAGGTAAAAGAACTGAGGAAGTTCCTTTTACCAGGACTTTTTAAGCCAGTACTTTTAGCCATGCTTTTTAAAAGTAGCTGTTTCATTTAATGCTGCTTGGGCCAGAGCTAGGCTGAAAGTTTGTATTACAACTGAGAAGGAATTACACTACGTGTGAAAGCAGTTGATTGAGTCAGGAACTGTGCTACACCTGCTGTGGAACAACGGAGGGTGGCACAGCGCCTCCTGAAGACCAAGTACAGAATATCATTGAAAGTAAAGTTTTTCCTGAATGTCAGTTTAAAGGCTACAGCAAGCCAGGGACTGTATAAATGGCTTGAGTATTGTTATGTTTGGAGAAGTATCCTGAGTTTTGTTTTCCCTTATCTTCAATCAATTCATGTTAAAGAATTGACTTGGTTTTGGAATTCCTGATTTCTGAAAATAAAAGAAATTTTCCTGCGACCTTGCACTTGGCTATAATCCTTTCGGGGACACAACTACATGAGTTAGGCAAGTTTTAACAAAGGTCAATCGTCACAACTCCTGCAGCCCTAGGCAACCGCCTGGCCACAAGGGGGCGTGACGACAGTACTCTGCATACAGCATTTTTTTTTCTTTTGCTAGGAGAAAATCTAAAAACCATTCAGTTCTGGACTGCATAAGCTGACACTATTTTTACTGGACCTTGCAATACACACTAATTGCCTCAGTAAAAAAAAAAAAAACAGAGCAGTCACTATGACCTCATCCTGAGGGGAAACATCCCTTTTTCTTCCTAAAGATCTGTTCGAGATTGACAACAAATTAATAGTTCAATTCACTATGGGGTATCCATCGGGGCTATATAGCAAGCACCCGACCAACCTCTGGGAAACTCTGCACTATAAAAATACTAACTGAAATATCAATTCACAAATCGGAGATTACAAAGACAGCACAACAAAAATAAAATACCAGAAGACTATGTTTCACAATATACCAAACAGTAAACCAGTGTTTGAAGAGGTTAAGAAAGAGAAGCAGAAGTGCAGAGAGAAAAATTCCACAGTTTGGGAAAACGTGCAAGAACCTCGAAGTACTTGTGATCATTTTGCACATGAAAAACTCGAAATGCACAGTCCAAAATTAACAATGCAAAAACAACCTGGACAACTTGAAGAAATATCTGCAGCCCTTTTGCAATGGAAAAAGAAACATGGCTGTCGTGGGGCAAACATACAAGAACTACAGCAGGAGAACAGAAGATTAAAGGAGCTGAACAGGCCAAACCACAAAAACTAAATTACCAAGCAGACAATATTGAAGAGAGGCAGATAACAGCAATGTCTGGCTTGCAAAGCAAATACAATGAGCTGCAGCAAAAATGCTGAACCGCTAAGATGTGAGATTCAGAAACTCACAGAGGACAAGATATATTCTGTATACAATTACTCAATTACTCAAAGCTCTCTGAGGCATGACCATTAAATTATTTCACTTTAACGCCGGTTAGGTATGCCTAGGTCTGAACTAGAGGCATCCAAAAGGGTAGCTAGAACTACACACTTGGTTCCCATTAACTGACATTACTTGTAAATTACTAAAATATAGGAACCTGTACATAGGATCTTCATACCTATATCATTAATTATTCTAGGTACTGTGTTTGTATTTGTGTTTGCATATGACTATATGTCACAAAACTCCTCAAAGGTCTTAGGCCTAAATCTTGGTAAAAATCCATGCTGAGGAGCTGTTATTGTTGGAAGGCAAAACAGCAAACTTTGATAACAAAATATTTTTGCCATCAAGTGTAAATGTGCCTCAAAAATATTTGGATATTTCATCTAACATCCTCATGATTCTGAATACAATACTGCTTCATTAATAATTTGCCACAGCACATCTAGGACCAGAGTAGGAAATATGCATAGCCAATATGCATATCAACAAAAATATTCTCAAAAATATTCTAAGACAAACTAAAAATATACCTACTCTTCTTAATACTCTTCTTAAGATGATGAAGAGATATACTATCGCTATACTGGCCCTCTAATTCTCAATTACTTTATTAAGTAGAGGTTCAGTACCTAAAGGTCATTACATATATATCAGGAAAATACTAATCTAAACTAACCTCATCCCTCTAGGTCCTACTATAAATACATAAAAACATTTTAAATGCTATATAAAAGCATTTTACATGAATAGTCCATTTAGAATTTACTTAATACAATAATCTCTCTGTAATGGCACTGTTGTTCTTTCAGAAAACACTTTGAATCATAAAAGTCCTTTTCTTCAATCACTATTGTCCAATAAGTCTCTGTGTTGCAAACACTTGATTCACCGTCACAGGAAGCCACCTTCTGGACTTGTGAGGGGGCCACTGTATAAGATGCATTCGTTGAGAATGTCTTCTCACTTTACAAGCTGAATATCCCACCAGGAATACACGACATGAACCAGGAACTCCGGAGCTGGGAGTGTCTTCGAATGCAGTCTTAAGCAGGACCCAATCTGGTGACTTCACTTCTGCTAAAATAATTCTGCGGATCCCAGATATAAAGAACTTGTCATCTCGTTAAGGAGTCACTTGCAATAAAAGGAAAACAAACAGGTCTGAGTGCAACCGTGCACAATAAGTTAAGATAGCGCTGCGCAACACCTGGTGTCTGGGATAACTTCCAAGGCATCCATTAATTATTTCAGATAGTGTCCGGGGAAACACACTCTGCCATAAGGGCTAAAAGGGAAAGGCTTTTACGCAATCGGAGGCTGTATCAGAGTGCCCTGTCAGGGGCACCATCTCCCTCCTCTGATACAGAACAGATACCAAAGCAAGTTGCAAAATCAAAATAAAATGAAATGAATTCAGCAGGCAGATATATTCTCTCCCTACACTAGCCCTACCATACCAATCCCGAAACAGTCTATAAAGCAGGTAGAAACAAAAGACGATCAGGGTAAATAAACAGATGATTCGTTTCCCCGCTGCCCGGAACTTCACGAAGTCCAAAACTGGGTTTTAATAGAAGTATCTTCAAAGAAAGATAAAAGAGAAAATAAAGTCATCTTAACCAGTGCTAAATATTGTAATGCCAGTAACACTGATATCAGAAAAGCGTCTTTTCGGTTCACGAAATGATGTCCTTTGGATCTCAAAACTGCGACGTGTGCTGGCAAAAAACATCAGAAAATCAATAAAAGTCAATTGCAAAAATCATTACTACATAGACAGATCGGGAGTCACTTCATTAATTCACTCTGAATTCAAAACCCACTGGCATACATCCAGTTGGGAAAGCTTACAAAACATACACAGATAACAGAGAAAACAAAAGTAGCCACATACAATTTAAATAGTTTACAATAATCATGGCACTCTTCCCAGTACATTTTTACATTTAAAACATGGCGCATTTCCCAGTATATTGCGACATTCAAAAACAAACCTCCAACTGCGATAACGTAGACTGGTGCTTTCAAAATAGGTTTCACTCTAGCAGACCAGAGAGTGTTAGAACATTTTTACAATACAAACTGCAGTTTAAACAGATTTAACCCTCGAACCTAACTGAACAATATAAACTAATAAAGGACACAAATCTGACCAATAACATAAGCAATTTAGCCTACATTAAAAACAAATCATTCACATAATAAATTAAAAAGAAATGGTTGAGTTTTACATCAGATAATGCAGTTCCTAGGGCCGGTGCAAATATGCAAGACTAACCTTCAAAAAGAACAAATAAAAACAAAACTGCATTTTAATTGCCAAGTCATACTAAAAATATCCAAATCGCAAATCCATAACAAAAGTCCAGGGAGAAATTGGCAAAATCACACAGGTTCTGCACAAGTCTATGTCTTACCGTACTTTCACAGACAGTCTCGCTTTCAACACAGAAAGAGCTGAAGTGACACTTTGTGTCTGGAGATCTTCAAGCACAAAAACAACTTTCTTCACCAGCGACTGCTGGCAGTGGATACAGCTGACAGTCTAAAGAAACTGAACTCCAGGTCTCACGGCGATCCTTACAGGCGGGAAGAAAGGCATCCGATATCTGATCCCAGCACTGTAGATGAAAGTTTTCCAAGATAACGATGCTTGCATCTGCAGGAAACAGCACTTCAGAGAAAGAATACAATTGACAACGTCCGACATTCGATCCAGGGACAGCCCACAGAGCAGATAGAAGTCTTCCAAGATCCGGGTGAACAGCTGGGAGGGAAATCAACTCTCTGACCATCCTCCTTCCAGAGACAGTTTCCGCTTGCAAATACTCAATAAACAAACTTATCTGAACTGTCTCGCTGAGAATTCCTATGACCTTCTCGCGCTCTGATCCTACCCCTCCCCTTGCTCCTGGGAGGTTGAGCAATCGTCAAATTGAGCGACTCAGTCATTTCACATCAAATGTCAGCTCACTGCACCAGGCACTTTTCAGACTTATATAAGCACTCTTTCAGACTTACATCAGCTGTTCTTCAGACTTACAGCAGCTGTTCTAGCTGGCCAATCTATTATTGAAGTTGTAAAAAAATACCTTTACTCACGGGATTAAACCATTTAAAAAAATAATTAGTGAATCCTGCCTTAAAGATGTTAATCTCAACCACCCCTTTTATAGGTTTGCTGTAAGTGTACTACTACTACAGTAAATGATTTTAACAGAAAAACTTTTTTTTTCTCTTTTTAACCACTAAAACAAAATTATCTCTTTGAGCTTTCACTTGGAAATTTATCACAGGGTATGTCACAAACTGGATAAAAATCAGCTGGGTTATAAAACGCAGTTCTAAGCAAATTATCTAAAGCAGCCCAAGTAGGACATGAACTATTATACTGATGCAAAACAGTTTGAAGAAAACTTATAGCACCATGTAATTGAATACATTTCTCGCTATAGGTCATAAAATGCTTATTCAGACCCTTTTCAATATCATCAACAAGTTTACTAGAAATTCCTAATTCCTTTGTAGCAGAAATATGCATTCCCTAATATTCTTTGCTTATCTCTTATTTCTACTTTTAATTTCGCTGCACGGGTGACTATCTCCCTCTCAGGAACTACATAATTCTTAGAACAGACAGGGGAGACATCAAGAATACACCTGGAACACTTCCAGCTTCAATTGCAGCCACCTCTGCATCATACTCTGGAGAAAATATGACTGGGACCTTCTCTGCCCAGACATTATCAACCTCTTTCTCCGGTGGTTCACTCGTTTTATCAACATGTACTAATCCAAACAATTCATTCTTCAATTTATGTGCCATTCGCTGCCACCAACCAAACACTAGCCCTTCACGAGCATCACATATTCTGTGTTTAGCTGCAAAGCACATTTCAAATAACAAAGCTTATCTACAGAAAATGTTCCCTCCAAAGGAAACTGTAAAAGCACATTATTATTAGTCAGTGCATACCAGTGCACAACATAATTAGTAGCCATATCGCCATACTTTTCACGCATACAATAAGAAGGGCTACCTTTCTGGAGAGCTAAACTCATAGCCTCAACATGCCATTCACACAATTGAGTCAACTCCTGTTCACCCAAAAGATTGCTCATTGCTGGCACCATAAAATACTCACAAACACCTTCCCTCCTTGCCAGGAATGTTGAAATCTGTAGAAGAGTCACGGCACCAACTGAAGAAAACTTACTTAACCCTCTCCTCACCAGTAACCTCACTGGGTTCTTGGAGCTACAGACTGCTGCATTCAAAAACAATGGGAAGGTTATCAAAATACATCAATAAATACAACACAGTTCTATAGAAAATACACCAAAGCTTTCGTGGAGAGAAACTGAGAGAAGCACGTTCTCCCTGTTTACTCTAACTTACTAGCCATGGTTCACTTTATTTATAAGGCTTTTTTTAGATGATACAGCATAATTTCACTTTATCATTATACGTCATATATTTATCATATCGTAGGTCAACGTTATTCAGTGTGGGTCAGTGTGGAGACATACATGGAGTCCGAGACATAATTGTTTACTGCTACATAGGCCATTATGAGGAAACATACAGGATTCCAAGATATGAATGACCTAATTGACATAATTGTTTACTGCTGATAACTTGATATCTGCTAACCCTGAGCACTTTTTGATATCTACTAACCCTGAGAGTATTTTAGCTAATAACCCTGAGACAGCTATCTGGTATCCCTGAGACAGAGAGGCTGGAGTACAACCTGCCCTTTCTTTATTTCAGGACATGTAAACCTTCACTTAGTAAGCAAATATATGAAGTTTTATTTCTAAGCAAAGTTCTGAACAGAATTAACTCTTTCTCAGGTTTAGTCAGTCTAATAGTGTATGGTACCCTGTACCAATATACATGCTTTCAATCACTATTGCCAAGTGGTCCTAACACCTTTATCTCTTGCACCAGATCTGGTGTTTTACTAAGGACTAGGTCCAAAATAGCTTCCCCTCTGGTCGGTTCATGAACCAGTTACTCCAAGAAGCAGTCATTTATTTCATTTAGAAACTTTATCTCCCTAGCATGTCCTGCTGTGACACTGACCCAGTCAATACTTGGGTAATTGAAATCACCCATTATATTACTTTGCTGTAACTTTTGTTAGTTTCCCTGATTTCTTTGAGCATTTCATCATTCATTTGTTCATTCTGGCAGGCGTTGGATAGTACACCCCCACTGCCACCGCCTTCCCCTTTTTACATGGAATTTCAATCCATAGAGATTCTAGAGACACATTGAAAGCTGGCTGCTACACAATACCCTGTCCTGTACTTCTAAGGTAATCTGTGACCAATTTCCAGGGGGAGTCCCACAGTACTTGCTTGGATAGAGGGAGTCTTGAGGTCTAAATTTAACTGGAAAGCTCTCTTCTGTGTTTTCAATTTAAACTGAAAGCTCTTTGCTGCTAATAGGCCCTGACTGATTTAACAAATATACTAGGTTCACAGATTAATCAGCTTTAATCTAAAGAATTCCTTTTTCCCCAAGATTTAGAAAAATTCCCAGAAGTAAATACTTACAATTACAGATCTCTCTCCAGAAGTAGCAGTCCCCTTTTGTAGTCCTTCAAGACTGAGAATCACGGCACTCTGGTTGAACTATTTATACCTGTGCTTCTGAGGTAAACTGTGACCAATTTCCTGGGTGATTAACACAGTCTTTGCTTGGATAGAGGGAGTGTTTCAAAATGGCCCTCTGATCTGCCCCCTGGCTTTAACACCTATTTAAAAAATTTCACCGGTCTCTTGCCCCCTGTGTAGAAGGCCTCTTTGTAAAGGTCTCTAGAAATAATTTATTGCTCAAAGAATACTGGCCCTGTTTTGCCTTTTATGCTGTTATATTCTGATTTGATTTAAATTAAACCTCTTTACTGCTACTAGGCCCTGACCGAGTGTAAAATTTAAACTAGAAGCTCTCTGCTGGGTTCTAAATTTAACCAGAAAGCTCTCTTCTGTGTTTTAAATTTAATCTGAAAGTTTTTGGCTGCTACTAGGCCCTGACTGAGTATTAAATTTAAACTGGAAGCTCTCTGCTGGGTTCTAAGTTTAATCGGAAAGCTCTCTTCTATGTTTTAAGTTTAAAGTGAAAGCTCTTTGCTGCTACTAGGCCCTGACTGATTTAATAAATACACTGGTTTCACAGATTAATCAGCTTTAATCTAAAGAATTCCTTTTTCCCGAAGATTTAGAAAAATTCCCAGAAGTAAATACTTACAATTGCAGATCTCTCTCCAGCACTCCTCTTTTGTAGTGAAAATAAATAAAGAAAAGAACGCCATTGCTTAGACAGGAAAAAGATAGGCAGAGGAACAGATAGAAGAAGGAGAGGCAGATACACCAGTCATACGTGGGGGAAAGGGGCTAAGGGAATCTTTGTCAGGGGAAGGAGGGAACCCAGGAGTTAGGGGGAGGAAGGTCTAAAGCAAGGTGGCCCTGTCACAGATCAGTTACTCTCATCTGTCCTATTTTATTTCAGTGACTATAGATGGAGATCTCTTCTGTATGTCTTGGCAGAATGCACCGCATATGCAAGAGAGAGCAGTGACTGCAGACCCCCTGGAAGATCTAGCAGTCCATGTTTTGACACAGCAGGAGCAGGCACATGATGTGCTCCTGGGGGAGCTATGCACTGTGAGGCAAGAGCTAACTGGCATGAGACAAGAGCTAGCAGGCATAAGCAAGCATCTAGGCAGCATAAGCAGGGAGCTGCAAACTGTAGGGCAGGCGCTTCTGGTGCTGATTTCTGCACAAGCCCAGCGATAAGTATCTGTGCCTGGTAAGTGGATGCAAGGTTTTGGAGGCCTCACTGAAGTATTTTTATGCGCATTGCTTTCTTTAACAAGTCTCTTCTTATCTTTCCTCCCCGCAGGTTATACTTCACTCCCAGCAAGATGGGGTTCTTTTTTGTTTCAGCTTCAGCATGTTAAATACTTATGCATAGTTTTGTTAATATATGTATAGGGACTATATTGTACTGTATGTATTGTACTGTGTTAAAGTAAGTATATCCTGGTGGCCTTTTCTGCATTAAATATTTCTTGTTGTATCGGGTGTTCTATTATGATCCCACATATTAAAATTATCCCCCACCCCCTTTCCCAAAAATAGGCAGGACAAATTGGTCAGTCCAAAAAACAACATTTATTTGGGTCAAGGCAGGCCTATATAAAACTATTCAAACAAATACAAAACTTTTTACAAAACTATTTACATGGGTGGGAGGGAGGAGAAATGTAAAAAGAAAAAAAAAAGAGCCAATCCAGGAGGAAGAGGATCAGCAGGGGGGAGAGGGGCGGTAGGTGATGGTCAATATGCTCAATGTCCTCCATCACTTCTACAACGAGGACGTTGAGCATATTGCCCATGGGGGCTATGGTTGCTAGCTGCCCCCTGATGTCTCATAGCATGTTTTGGACATCTCCTGCTGGTTGTCCAGAGGGGGGGGGGGTGCCATAGCATGCAGAACCCTTGCATCCCCTTTCTCCTAGATTGGGGGAGCATAGCTGATCGTGCTCAGGCGTGGAGATAAGATGGGGAATGGTGGGAGGGAATCAGGGGAAGGTGGTTCCACACGGGGAGGAATGGATGTTGCAGGGCATAGCTGGGGGGGAGGTTGTTCCGGCTGGTGGCGGCGGTGGTGTGGGTGTGGCTGGGGGGGGGTGGTGGTGGCAGCGGCAGTGGTGTAACGGCGGGAGGGTCCAGGGTTATCTTTGCCCTCCTCTGGGCTGGACTCTGCCAAAAGAAAAGAGAAGCACATGTCATGCCTTCCATACAAAGCAGTGTATACACCAAAAAATAGACCAAATACAACAAGCCCCAACATCTGTTTACTTATGATGCCTACCTGATGATATCTTTCACTCGCGTGGTATCCACAGCAGATAGCATGGGTGCCTGGCTCTCTGGCCTTTTCTTTGAGGTCCTCAATCTGAAATATAAGAACCTTTTATTTGTTATAAAAATAAAACATTTAAAAATACAAGTATCATTGTTATGAGGTGCCTTCAGGTGCCCAAGACCAAAAGGAGTGCTAGGTAGTGGGCCATTGCTCTAACTACAAGGCTATTCCTCCATCCCCAAATGTCCCCCCCAAAAGGAAACCCTTACCCCTGAAAAAAAATAAAAAATGGCTAAGTGCCACACTCACCACCTGGCAAAAAATGGACTCTTCATTGAAGATGTTGCAGAGCCTCTGTCACGCCCTCTGCATGTGGTGGTAGTTGTACCTGTGGTCGGGACTTGGAAACAACCTCTTTTCATTGGCGACGATGAGGGCTGCCAGCAGCTCGATGTCTTCCCGGGAGAAGTTGGGCTTCCGCCCGGGATATGGCCCCTCTGCTCCTCCTGTAGCCATTTTTCTGCGGATTCCATGTTGATGCAGGGATGCCCACATGCACGCACCTCTACTATGTGCGTATGCCACAGTGTGTCCCCACGGGTGCGCTTCTATCCACATCTGGTTTGGCATTTCCTTTTTTTTTTTTTACCTTGCCAGGATGCTGGGATGGTAATGATAAAAGTGCCTGCATTCCTTTTCAGCCAACAATACGACAACGTTGTGTTATGTTCCATCTTCCAAAGTAAAATCAGTCCAGCAAGGGCATGGGTGCAGCAAAAACACATCTCAAGGAGGAAGGGAAGGAAGGTCACATTTTTATTGAGTGGGTTTTAAATGCTGAGAATTAGGTCACTTGCCCTTGGTATGATACTTTGCCAGGATGCTAGGATGGTCCTAAAAGTGCCACTATTTCTTTTCAGCCATTTTTTTCTGCATCTCCTTTTCCTGAGCCACATTTTTAGTTCTGATAATTGGAATTCATGGTACACAATCCAATACAACCATGCAAGTTTTTTCAAGAAAGGAGGCATCAGGAAGAGATGCCAGATCCTTATAAAAGACCAATGTCTCCTTATCTCTTGACATCATGGCAATATTGGGCAGATGCATTGGACAGGCAGGCTTGGCGATCAATGAGGCCTTCCGGATGAATAGTTTCTCTGCCCACATCCCCAGTTCCATATTCAATTGTTTCCTTACCATTACTAGTCATACCCCCCCCCCTCCCAGGTCAATCACAGCCTGATGCCACTCACCTCCCAGTAATACTAATCAAAAGTATTCTCATCCCCAAACCATTTATGAAGAAAAGACAAGTAATCATATCATATACCAATCCACATAAGGATTACTGATAACATGAAATGCAAAGTCATCTAGAAAAGTAGTCCTCTGTAAGTCTTCTTCATTTCTCATTACCCCTTGCTGCATCGTGGCGGGCATAGGCAGGTGCATAGATGTAAGGTTCCAGTGGCAAGTCAGAAGCTATTTTGCATTGCATTCCGTATTCCAGGGCTGTGTTGTGTAGCATGCAGCAAACTGCAAAAACCTCCAGACATTGGAAACAACTCTTGAGGACTCCAAAGGTGTGCTCTATCACACCACGTGTAGAAATGTGTGCCTCATTGTAGAGGCGCATCTTTGCAGGTGTGCTTGATGAAATCAGCGGAATCATTAACCAGGTCTTACACCCATATCCAGCATCACCTATGGCATTAAAAAGAAAGACAACAGCTTGAAAGTACATATTATGTATTTTTATTTATTTATTTATTTAACAGTTTTTTTTTATATCGCCTTATCGTTAATTCAAAGCAGTTTATATAGAACAATATAACAACATACTTTTACATGGAACAGATATTGCAACTTGGTAGATTACATGGGGCAATTAAAACATTTAACTATATACAGGTGTATTGTAGTAGTGTAATGTATATCAGGGTTGCTTAACAGAGATCAAGATGTTGTTGTATCTGTGTCAGGCTGAAGCTCTTCTAACGTTGTACCATAGTATTCACAGAAGAGGTGGGGTTTTATGGCTTTCCTAAAGTCCATTAGGTCTTTAATTGCACATATAGTGGTGGGAAGATTGTTCCAAAGTTGGGGGGCGTTCATGAAGAAGGCTCTACTACAGGTGGATTGTTTTGCTGTTCGGAAGCTTGGTGGGGTTTCCAGGATAGCGTTGTCTGATCCTCTTCTTGCTCTGGTTGGATGTGCTTTCGTGATCAACGGTTAAAGGGCTGGTGGAGATAGGTTGTTTAATATCTTGAAGATGATTATAATGATCTTGTATTTGATGCATGAATTGATAGGGAGCCAGTGTAATTGGTGGAGAGTAGGGGTTATATGGCTGTATTTAGCAGTTCCAAATATAATTCTTGCAGCTGTGTTTTGGGCCAGCTGGAGGGGAAGTAGCATTTTCTTGGGTAATCCATGGTAGGTGACATTGCAGTAGTTTGTTATGGGTGTTACTACAATTTGACACACAGTCCTGAAATCATTGCTGGATAATAATGGTTTGAGTTTCTGTAAGGTTCGCAACTTGTGGTAGGCTGATCTGGTTGTTCTCTTTATGTGAGCTTGAAAACTGAGATACTGATTAAAGGTTACTCCAAGGTATTTGACTTCTTGCTTGTTGGTGAGTGTATGATCTAGGATTTCTATTGAGTCTGGGGGGGAGAATTTAGTGTTTCTGGTGATATGCATCAATTCACATTTTTTGAAGTTTATATAAAGGTTCTGTCCTTTGAGCCATTTTGACATTGACTGGAGGCATGCTGTGAATTGTGAGTAATATATAAATAAATTTCCTTATGGAAATGTATAGCTGTTTGCCCTCCGATACCCAGCATCCCCTATGAATACAACTTCAACAAAGCAGCCTAGATAGATATACATATAGTAGTAGTTCTTATACAACTGTCTTTCCACCCCCCAAAGTTTCAGTATGCCTATTCTCTCACTTGGTTTGCAGCTTGTCGTGCTGTGAGGGCTTGCGTGCATCAGTGATGCTGAGAGCTAAACTATCGGTAGTTTAACTACTGGCAGGGTCTCCCAAGATGGACAGGTCTCAGCTGAGGTGCCAGACCAAGACAAACCACCCATCTGGGCAGCAGCAGAATGGGACAGTGTTGACGGCGGAGGATCACATTTTTGTGACAATGGCAACAACACCAAACTTAAACTGCGCGGAAGAAAGGCCCGGCAATCTACTTCTGTATCTTGCCATGAAAACCCAATGGATAGTTACAACAAAACAAATTGTGCTATGGTGCTGGAAGATGAGACCCCCAGGTCGGAAGGCACTCAACTAGCTACTGGGGAAGAGCTGAAGACTTTTCAGAGTAAAGCCAGCATTTATGATGTGGTTGGATCAAAGCCCTCGGGAAGTCTGACTGCTGATGTAGCTGCGCATGAAATGAGAGTCAGAAGCTGTAAAGATGTCTTACACATTGGAACATGGAATGTACGAAGCATGAACCAAGGGAAGTTGGAGGTGGTCAAGAATGAAATGTAACGTGTACAACTTGATCTGTTGGGTGTCAGCGAACTGAAATGGACTGGCATGGGGCACTTTGCATCAGATGATCACATGGTCTACTATGCTGGAAATGAAAGACAAAGAAGAAATGGTGTTGCATTTATAATAAAGAAGAAACTTGCAAGAACTGTAATGAAATACAATGCAGTCAGCGAACGCTTAATCTCTATTCGTCTACGAGGATTGCCTATCAACACAACTATAATTCAAGTATATGCCCCAACAACAGCTGCAGAAGAGAATGAAATTGAAGAGTTCTATGAACAAGTACTGTCAGACGGCTGCCTGGGTGAGAATCTTCACACTCTTGGCAAGTGCATATTTCTATATGATTTGCAAGGTATTGTGGGCAATGTAGTTCATTTATGCCAGACACAGCTGCTGACAATAATTTAGTTGTGCTCTTGGGTAAAGCCAATAAGATATTTATTTATGGGGTTATTTCTCCCAACACAGATATGCTTGGTAGCACATAAATCAGGTAACTTTCTTTCAGTGTTAACTTGGAAAAACAAAGTCAAAATCAGGAAAACAACAAATGAAAAGCCACAAAGCAAGAAACAAACTGTTCTTTTCAGGTTAACTTCTGATTACTTCCCACATAGATACAGAAGTGATTCTCTCCTAGCTCACAAGCAATTAGGTAAGTCTTAATTGCTAGCAGTTACCAGCTGAAACCCCTTAGCTGGCTTGCCTTCCACTGTGTGGGTCAAATCCTGCTTCAGGAGCTTTTCTGAGTAGATTAAAGAACAAATTTGTATTTCTTTGTGATGGTTGCTGTACTTTATAACAGAAAGTTACCAACGGAGTTTAGATAGAGAGCAGTCCATATAAACAGGATCCTCATCTGCTATTATTCCCCCTTGTTCAACAAGCATGGGTTCAATATCATGGTTTGGCACAGATGAATCTCTCAATGGAGCATTTTCAGGAGAATACTTGTTTCCCTGCTGTCTTTCAAGGTTATAGCTAGGGCATAGATCAGTGTTCATACCTGAGCTTCCATTGCTGCTAGAGTTCCTCTCTATATAGCCTGGCCAGTATGTAGTCCAGTTCTTATGTCCAGCCTTCCAATCCAGATCCCTGGACACTGGATCTCTCTTCACATACCTTCTGGCACAGGTCTTAGGGTCCCTTCCACGTGCAGCCGTCTCCCTCACAGGTAGCCTCTGGTGATTCCTAGCTCTGTAGCACCATTCCTCTGGCTTTCCCCAGTCCAATGGTGTATGCTGGCCCTTGGAATACCTCCCAGTATACGTACTGCTTTGGACTCTTCTAGACCTCTCAAAGGCTTTTCTCTTCCTTCTTCCAAAGGGTCTCTTTCCCTCTCTGTCCGTCCGGTTTGGCTTCTGCTTCTGATGATCCTTCAGATGAAACTGATGATCAAACTCAAGCTGATTCTCAGGATACTGAGGACAATTCTCTGGATATCCAAGGTGATCATGAAGATGGTCATCTGTAGAATAAACTCTACTCTTATTCTGCTTAGATGGGTGCTCCTCCCTAACACAGCGCAGCTGTGCTGAATCAGGCCTTGCCCTTTGAGATGAGTGTTCCATCCTAGCACAGCGCAGCTGTGCTGAATCAAGCCCTGCCCTTCGCAATGAGTGCTTGGGGATTACCTCATAGCCCTTTTGATTGAACACATGTTTTCTCACTTCAGCTCCTCTCATGGCTGTTGGAAACCTGGTGCATTCTGGGACTGGTAGTCTTTTATGGCAAAATTCTGTTTTCTCATTTCTACCAGCACTGACAGGTTGCTTGTTCAGAGTCACTTCACCTTTTCTATAGCTCCTTCCTGAGCTATGATAAGCTTCCTTATCACATACCCCCCTGCTTAAGTTATTACCGACTGGTGTCACTGGTGAAACTTCTTCTCTACAGTCCGTAATACGGGAAAGGACATCCGCATTCTTGTGTAACTTCCCAGCACGATGTTCAACTTGAAAATCAAATGCCTTTAAGGCCATGTACCAGCGTGTCAACCTGGCATTGTGGTTCTTCATTTGCTGCAACCACTTAAGTGGGGCATGGTCCGTGGCCAACTGGAACTTTCTCCCTGTAAGGTAAAACCTTAACGCCTCCACTGACCACTTGATAGCTAAACATTCTTTTTCTATTGTGGAATACTTTTGTTCAGCCGGTGACAACTTCCTGCTCAGATACATCACAGGATGCTTCTCCCCATCATGACTCTGGGATAGAACCGTTCCTAGCCCTACATCCGATGCATCGGTTTGAACCAGAAAGGGTTTCTTGAAGTCCACCCCTTTCAGTACCGGTCCTGTACACAATTTTCCTTTTAAGACTGAAAACGCTTTTTCAGCTTCAGGTGTCCACTTTAGCTGGTTTGGACAATTCTTCCACAGCATATCCGTGAAAATTGCACTTTTCTCTGCGAATTGCGGTATAAACCTGCGGTAGGATCCAATAAGTCCTAAGAAACTTCTTAGTTGTTTCTTTGTTGTTGGAGGAGGAAAATTCCTGATGCTATCTACTTTACTCATTAGAGGTTTAATTTTCCCTCTTCCCACTAGGTGGCCCAGGTATTTTACCTCCCTATTTGCAAAGGCACACTTCTTCGGGTTTAACGTGATTCCCGCTTGCTTCATGGAGCACAAGACTGCCCTGATCCTCTTTAGATGCTCCGCCCAGGTGTTACTATGGATTATGACATCATCCATATATGCAAAAGCATAATTTTGGTGGGGTCGAAGTACCTGATCCACTAACCTTTGGCAGATAGCTGCTGCTCCATGCAGTCCGAAAGGCATCCTCTTGAACTGGAAAAGGCCAACGGGGGTGCTGAACGCAGTCTTCGGCTTCGACTCCCTGGTGAGAGGGATTTGCCAATATCCTTTTGTCATATCAAGGGTGGTTAAGTATTGAGCCTGTCCCAGCTGGTCCAACAGCTCTTCAATTCTTGGCATTGGATATGCATCAAAAACTGATATGGCGTTTACCTGCCGGAAGTCAATACGAAATCTTAAAGATCCATCAGGCTTCGGCACCAGGACTATGGGGCTATTCCAGGGACTCTTTGACTCCTCTATTACTCCCATGTCCAACATCTCCTGGACTTGTGCCACTACTTCCTGTCTCTTGGCTTCAGGCAAGTGGTATGGCCTTTGACGAACTAATTTCCCTGGTGGAGTTATTATTTCATGGGCAACCAAATGTGTCTCCCCAGGTATGGGTGTCAACACATCTGGAAACTCTTTGAGCAATTTCCTAATTTCTTCCTGTTGTACCACTGTCAGGTCCTCCCCTATTTGGGGCTCTGATTTTTCTTTACAATCAGATACCTGGGGTCCCAAATCTTCCTCTTCATTCACCTCCCTCTCTCGGGCACAGGTGGCAGCTAGGCTTTTAACCCCTTTGACATCAGTAGAACCAAAGCCTTTGGTTCCACGTTCAGAATTCTCCAGGGATATGACCTCCTCCACAGGTGGAAAACCCAGCCTCTCACAGATCAATTGGGCAATTCTGTCTCCTGTCTTCATGTGATAATCATTCTGTCCAAAATTAAACAACAGAACTTTAATATTGCCCCTGTAATCGGGATCAATTACTCCCGCACCCACATCGATGAAATATTTAAGGGCTAATCCGGACCTTGGGGCTACTCTCCCATAGCATCCAATAGGTATTTCCACTTGGAGACCAGTGTCCACCAGGGCTCTCCCTTGGCTAGGTACAGTCACATTTTCTATGCTGCACAGGTCAAACCCAGCAGCTTGAGGGGTTGCCCGCTTAGGAGCTTGGGCCTTCTCTGTGACCCTATGGTACTTTAGGATGAATGTCTGCTTTGGGGTAGCTTGGTCTTCTGGACGCTTAACCATCTTTTTAGCTGGGGTCTGAGGACTTCCAAATAAAGGCCCGGGAGCTATTACCATTAAACCTTCTCCCTCCTTCTTTCCTAGTCCTTCCACTAGACCCTGCTTAAATCTTGGCCAGTCTCTTCCTAGAACCAAATCAAAGGGTAGCCTAGGCACCACTGCTAACAGGACTTCCTCTTGTCCCCCCAGGCACTTAACCTTTAGCCTATAGGTGGGATATGATGTGGCAGCACCATGAATGCATCTGATGTGAACTTGGCTTTCAGGGGTTCTAGGCACAAATCCTTCTTGGGCCTCTATTCTCTTCCAAAGCCTTTTTGACATCATACTCTGGTCTGCCCCAGAGTCTAACAAAGCATTTGTGGTAATTCCTTGCACATCAACCATCAAAAGAAATCCTTCTTTGGGCTGCTTTAAATCCACCCCCATTAAACTAGTGTGTGTCTGGCATCTCTTTTCTAAATGTCCCCATTTTCCACATTTGAAACATTTCTTTCTATTCCACTGTGTCATCTGTTTTGATATAGTACATTCATTTTCAGAAACATTTTTAATTATTTTCTTTTCTGATACAGCACATCTAGCCTCAGCACCAATCTTCAGAGGGCCACCCATTCTATGGCAAGCCTGCGTGGCTTCCAAGAATCTCTCTGCTAGCATGGTTGCCTCTCCAAGATTTTGGCAATTTTGCTGTATAAGGAAAGTGTGCAAATCTTTAGATACCCCAGACATAAATTGTTCAAGCATTATAATATCTAATAACATTTCTACCGTCTTTTGCTCAGGCTCCAACCATTTTACAGCTAAACCTCTGATTCTCTGACTCAGAGCCCTGGGTGTTTCACCCACTCTCAATGTAACAGCTCTAAACATTCGCCTATACTCTGAAATAGACAACCCTAGGCGATCTCTAATAGCAGCCTTTACATCCTTATAATTCAAAGCCTGGGCTGCTGGCATTGCTCTGTAAGCTGCAAGTGCCTCTCCAGTTAATGAGGCTGCCAGCCTTACTGCCCACTGGGTCTCTGGCCATGCTAATGCTTGTGCCACTCTTTCAAAAGACTCTAGAAAATAATCAACATTATCATCTGGAGTTAGTTTCCCAAAACTAAATGCCCCAATTCCTTGATTGAGTCCCACACTGTCCACATGTGGTGTACCAGTATTCACTGCTGGTCTTGCATCTGTTCCACTTTGGTTCTGCAGCTGAACTAGGGCTTGCACCAGATCAAGCACTGGTTTCTGCTGGTCCATTATGGCTTTCATAGCAGTGTCCTGAGCCTGCTGTGCTAGCTCCTGTTGCCTGCTAAACTGTGCTGCCATCCAATCAGCTAGTTCCCTTGGATCCATCTTGAACCCTGCAAGAAACAAAGAAAAAAAAAAAACAAAGTGCACCACCTTCCAAACAGGTGTGTTTTTTTCTACTTTTTTTTTTTTTTCAATTACCCCTGTGCCTTACTCCCATCCACCACTAGACATGCCCAGGTACTTATTACCTTGTCTCAGTGATGAATCCAGCTCTGCACAGGGTCTTTTCCTCCTGGGACAGCTTCCTGGAACAACCCCTTTTCCTCCAAAGTGTAGTTGAGGGAAAATCTTTTTTTCCAGCTTTAAACTTGAACTGTAGTTGTAATCCTCAGCAAGTAAATCCCCTTTGTGCAAAAGCAATCCGAAAAACTACGCCATTTGTCAGACGGCTGCCTGGGTGAGAATCTTCACACTCTTGGCAAGTGCATATTTCTATATGATTTGCAAGGTATTGTGGGCAATGTAGTTCATTTACGCCAGACACAGCTGCTGACAATAATTTAGTTGTGCTCTTGGGTAAAGCCAATAAGATATTTATTTATGGGGTTATTTCTCCCAACACAGATATGCTTGGTAGCACATAAATCAGGTAACTTGCTTTCAGTGTTAACTTGGAAAAACAAAGTCAAAATCAGGAAAACAACAAATGAAAAGCCACAAAGCAAGAAACAAACTGTTCTTTTCAGGTTAACTTCTGATTACTTCCCACATAGATACAGAAGTGATTCTCTCCTAGCTCACAAGCAATTAGGTAAGGCTTAATTGCTAGCAGTTACCATCTGAAACCCCTTAGCTGGCTTGCCTTCCACTGTGTGGGTCAAATCCTGCTTCAGGAGCTTTTCTGAGTAGATTAAAGAACAAATTTGTATTTCTTTGTGTTGGTTGCTGTACTTTATAACAGAAAGTTACCAACGGAGTTTAGATAGAGAGCAGTCCATATAAACAGGATCCTCATCTGCTATTATTCCCGCTTGTTCAACAAGCATGGGTTCAATATCATGGATTGGCACAGATGAATCTCTCAATGGAGCATTTTCAGGAGAATACTTGTTTCCCTGCTGTCTTTCAAGGTTATAGCTAGGGCATAGATCAGTGTTCATACCTGAGCTTCCATTGCTGCTAGAGTTCCTCTCTATATAGCCTGGCCAGTATGTAGTCCAGTTCTTATGTCCAGCCTTCCAATCCAGATCCCTGGACACTGGATCTCTCTTCACATACCTTCTGGCACAGGTCTTAGGGTCCCTTCCACGTGCAGCCGTCTCCCTCACAGGTAGCCTCTGGTGATTCCTAGCTCTGTAGCACCATTCCTCTGGCTTTCCCCAGTCCAATGGTGTATGCTGGCCCTTGGAATACCTCCCAGTATACGTACTGCTTTGGACTCTTCTAGACCTCTCAAAGGCTTTTCTCTTCCTTCTTTCAAAGGGTCTCTTTCCCTCTCTGTCTGTCCGGTTTGGCTTCTGCTTCTGATGATCCTTCAGATGAAACTGATGATCAAACTCAAGCTGATTCTCAGGATACTGAGGACAATTCTCTGGATATCCAAGGTGATCATGAAGATGGTCATCTGTAGAATAAACTCTACTCTTATTCTGCTTAGATGGGTGCTCCTCCCTAACACAGCGCAGCTGTGCTGAATCAGGCCTTGCCCTTTGAGATGAATATTCCATCCTAGCACAGCGCAGCTGTGCTGAATCAAGCCCTGCCCTTTGCAATGAGTGCTTGGGGATTACCTCATAGCCCTTTTGATTGAACACACGTTTTCTCACTTCAGCTCCTCTCATGGCTGTTGGAAACCTGGTGCATTCTGGGACTGGTAGTCTTTTATGGCAAAATTCTGTTTTCTCATTTCTACCAGCACTGACAGGTTGCTTGTTCAGAGTCACTTCACCTTTTCTATAGCTCCTTCCTGAGCTATGATAAGCTTCCTTATCACAGTACAAGCTGAAATTGACAGAACATGCAAACAGGATATCCTGATAGTCATGGGTGACTGGAACACAAAAGTTGGCAACAAAGAAGAAGGGAAAGTAGTTGGAAAATATGGACTTGGCAACAGAAATGAAGCTGGAGAAAGACTGATAGAATTCTGCAAGACCAATGATCTATTCATCTCAAACACCTTCTTCGAGCAACACAAGCGGCGACTGTACACATGGACTTCACCCAAAGGATTGTATATAAATCAAATTGACTACATCTGTGGAAGTCGACGATGGAAAAGCTCTGTAACATCAACAAAGACAAAACCTGGAGCTGACTGTGGTACAGATCATCAACTACTAGTATGCAAACTCAAGCTAAAGTTGAAAAAGAGCAAACCACTCATGAATGCAGCAAAATATGACCTTGAGAATATACCACTGGAATTTAAAGACTGCATGCAAAATCGATTTGCTGCTTTAGATACAAATGACAGAGCTCCAGAAGAGTTATGGAATGACATCAAGAATGTTGTGTTGGAAGAAAGCGAGAAGTCTCTACAAAAGGTGAAAAAGCAAAAACGGCCAAAATGGATAACGGAAGAAACTGAAAATTGCCCAGAAATGCAGAGAAACTAATGCCAGAGGAGAAAGAAAGACAATCGCAGAACTCAACAGAGATTTCCAACGTGCAGCAAGACAGGACAAGGAAAAGTACTACAATGACATTTGCAAGGAAATAGAAGCAGAAACTATTAGAGGAAGAACAAGATCGGCTTTCCTAAAGCTATGAGAGTTAAAGAAAAAGTTCCAGCCTCGAATTGGAATTTTATAAGATGCTCAAGGTTCTATGTTGAATGATGCTGAGAAGATCAAGAAAAGGTGGAAGGAATATACAGAGTTTTTATATGATAAAGATCAAGTGGACCAACAGCCGTTTCAACCTGTACCTTATGATCGGGAACCATTGGTGATGAAAGAAGAAGTTGAAGCAGCATTGAAAGCCTTATCAAAGAACAAAGAACCAGGCATTGATAGCATTCCCACAGAAGTATTGCAGCAATCTGATGCAGCTGTTACCGTACTCACAAGGCTCTGCCAAGAAATATGGAAGACAACATCATGTCCAACTGACTGGAAAAGATCTGTGTTTATACCAATACGTACTAAAGAAAGGTGATCCAACTGACTGTGGAAATTATTGCACAATCGCTCTGATACCACATGCCAGCAAGATTCTACTGAAGATTATTCAAAAGAGACTACAACCATACCTGGAACAAGAACTACCTGAAGTGCAAGCAGGGTTCAGGAAAGGGCGAGGAACGAGAGACATCACTGCGGATGTGAGATGGATCCTTGAAAAGACTAAAGAATACCAAAAGGATATCTATTTGTGCTTTATCGACTATAGCAAGGCTTTTGACTGTGTAAACCATGAGAAACTCTGGGCCACATTAAGAAGCATGGGTATACCAGAACACCTGATCGTTCTCTTGCGCAATCTGTACATTGATCAAGAAGCAACAGTTCGAACGGAACAAGGAGAAACAGAATGTTTTAAAATAAGCAAAGGTGTAAGACAAGGCTGCATACTTTCCCCCTACCTGTTTAATTTATATGCAGAACAAATCATCAGAGAAGCAGAATTGTATGAAGACAACAGAGGTGTGAAGATTGGTGGAAGACTCATCAACAACCTTCGCTATGCTGATGATACCACATTACTGGCTGAAAGTGAAGATGATCTGAAACATTTGCTTCTCACAATCAAAGAACATAGTCTCAAAATGGGCCTGCACCTTAATGTAAAGAAGACAAAGATCATGACAACTGGCATAATCAACAGGTTCATCGTTGAAGGAGAAGAAATTGAAATTGTGAACAACTTTAACCTACTTGGATCAACTATCAATAAAGAAGCAACAAGCAGTCAAGAAATCAGACGACGCATTGCTCTTGGCAGAATGGCTATGAAAGACCTAGATAAGATTCTCAAGAGCAGAGATGTTTCTCTCCATACAAAGATTCGACTTGTTCAAGCCATGGTATTTTCAATAACATCATATGGATGTGAAAGCTGGACAGTGAAAAAGACAGATAGGAAGAAAATTGATGCCTTTGAATTATGGTGCTGGCGGCGAATACTGTGTATACCATGGACTGCCTGAAGAACAAACCAGTCGGTACTAGAGAAGATCAAACCTAAGCTTTCTTTAGAAGCTCAGATGACAAGACTTCAACTTTCATACTTTGGACACATCATGCGAAGAGAGAGATCATTAGAGAAAGACATTATGCTTGGCAAGATAGAAGGTCAACGCAAAAGAGGAAGGCCAGCAATGAGATGTATCAATACAATAACAGCAGCTACGGGTACCAGTCTGTCAACAATGAGCCACCTGACTGAAGACCGAACACAATTTAGGATAGCTATCCAGAGGGTCGCCATGAGTCGACTCCGACTCGACGGCATTTAACAACAACAATGCAGCACTTACCGATGAGCCAACATTCACCGTACTTTCCTTCTTCAAAGTTATGGCCTAGTGCTGAGTTGGAGAGGATAAAGGCATCATGACAGCTGCCCGTAAACTTGGAGACCACATTCAGAATCTTCATGTGCACATCACACACCACTTGGACATGAATCGAGTGGAAGTTTTTCCTGTTTCAGAATGCTGATTCTCTGTCATTGGGAGGTGTTAGGGCTACATGGGTACAGTCTATTGCTCCGATCACATTTGGTATTCCAGCAATATTAAAAAAGTCAGCCTTCAACACCTGCCTTTCTGCCTCCTGCTCTGGGTACCTGTTCCCCTGTGCAATTTTTCAAAGCCTGAAATACGTGCTTGAAATGTCTTGAAAATGATGACTAGTCCCCATTCCACAGGCTAGCCCAACAACATTTTGGAATGATCCAGTGCCCAGAAAATGTAATGCCACACCATTTGAACATTAATTGAGTAGACGTTTTTCCTGTTTCAGAATGCCGATTCTCTGTCATTGGGAGGTGTTAGGTCTATATGGGTGCAGTCTATTGCTCTGATCACATTTGTTAGTCCGGCAATATTAAAAAAGTCATCCTTCAACGCCAGTCCTGGTACAGCATGCTCCCAAGCAGTGGCAGGATCAATATCATCTTTAATGTCCTCATACAAAGACAAGATGGCTTGTCTGCATAACTGGTAAATTACGCATGACATGCCTGTCTGGGAGTCCATCCAGTACCACCCTGTCTCTGAACAGGTGCTATCTGCAGGGTCTTATGATGCAGGGTGCACCATGTTCCTCCTCATGCTCCTCTCTTGGGTCTCCATTGTTCCTCCTTCTTTAGCTGGCTCTTGCAAGCAGCAGAAAGGCAAAGGGATAACCAGAAAACATCTCCCTGACCAAAACGTCCACCGTCAAACGCTCCGAACTGTGCTGCTTTCAAAACGCTCAGATGAGGATGCACAGATTTGTGTTGTTCTTGAGGATGCTCAGAAGTGTGTTCTTAGGATGCTCAGAATTGTGTTCTTGAGGATGCATTAGATCTTAACTTCTACTCCTGACCAGGCATAAAAATAACGATGCTTTTCTTCTTAATGCAGGATTGCATAATTTCTAACACACTTCATTGCATTGGGCATAGATCTCATTACTATGTTATATGAGTACGCCCCGGTCATTTCCATTTCATTTCAATATATTTAAATACTTGCCGCGTTGTGTCCACAGAAACCTTTTACGACCTTCTATTGTGCGCGTCCATTTCTTTTCTGCATTTGGCTTGCACGTTGTATGCATATACAAGCCCACATTAGCTTTCTGCATCTGCCTGTAAGTACGAAGACCAGAATTGCACACAATATTCAAGGTACTGTCACACCATGGAACTATACAGAGGTATTATAATATCCTTTGTTTTATTCTCCATTCCTTCCCTTATGATTCCTAGCATTCTATTTGCTTTCTTGGGCGCAGCACACTGGGCAGAAGGTTTCAACATGATATCCATGATGGTGCCTAAATCTTTTTCCTGGGTGGTGGTTCCTAATGTGCAACCTTGCATCATGTATCCATAGTTTGAATTGTTCTTTTCTAGGTGCATAACTTTGCCCTTGTCCACACTGGATGTCCAAATGGCAGATGAAATTTAATCTTCTAATTTATCAAGGTCCTCTTGCAATTTTTTACAATCCTCTTGGGTTTTAACAACTTTGACTAATTTAGTGTCATCTACAAATTTGATCACTTCACTCATTATTCCCACATCCAGGTCATTTATGAATATGTTAAAAAGCAGCAGACCCAGCACAGATCCTTAGGGTACTCCACAATTCACCTTTCTCCATTGAGAAAATTGGTCATTTAGCCCTACTATCTGCTTTCTATCTTTTAACCAGTTCCTGATCCACAATAGTACACTGCCTCCTATCCCATGACTTTTTAATTTTGCCAAGAGTCACTCATGAGGGAGCTTGTCAAAGGCTTTCTGAAAATCCAGATAGCGTAGTTATTCACTTGTAGCAGATGTTCTCCAGGAACAGCAGGAATCAGTCCTCACATATGGTGACATCACCAATGGAGCCTGCGTGGGAACACTTCCCATCTTAAGAACATAAGGAAGCTTTTGGAAGGTACTCCACACATGCATGCTGGTCTTCCCACCCAAAGGAGCGATCTTACCTCAGTATGATTACATAGCTTAATCAAGCCCAAAAAGAAAACAACTCAGTGGGGAGGAGGGAGGGTAGTGAGGACTGATTCCTGCTTTTCCTGGAGAACACCTACTATAGGTAACTACGCTTTCTCTGGGACCAAGCAGGAAGTCAGTCCTCACATGTGGGACTCCTTAGCTACAGGCTACTGAAAAACCCTGTAGACAGCTCAATGGAGCAACTAGAAAAACGAGCCGAGAAAACAGCAGGAAACGCTGAGATTCCGAGAGTCAACACCAGCCTCAGGCATCAATCAACAGTTTACTCTCCGGTAGCCTGGATAGACAGAAGGGTTGAAGAGAAGGGGTTGCGTTAATCAGGGTCGGCCCAAGGCATGTGCAAGAATGTTGCCTGCAGATGGCCCTGTGTCGGAACAGGCCCTGCACCTGGCCAGCTTAAATGGTGAGCCAGTGAGGCACTGGCTTGGGGCACTGCAAGCCTGTTTCACCGCCTCACCGGTACACAGCCGCGGGGCTGTTCTCCTTTGGTCCCGCAGCTGTGCTAAAGTGCAGCCACCAGCATGATCAATCGCATCGTCGCACGTTTAAAAATGAAACAGGGAACTTCTTGTCTTGTGCAAGAGACAGGAAATTCCCCTGTTTCCCTTTTAAAATTACAGCGAAGCAATTATTTTGGCAGCTGCAGTTTAGCACAGCCACAGGACCGAAGGAGAATGGCCCCGTGGCTGAGTAGTGATTGCTGCAAACAGGTTCATTCCACTGGGATGAGGAGGGAGGAGGAAGGAGGAGAAGTGGTTACTGATGGGGGGTGGGAATGCATGGCATTGGAAGAAGAGGACTGCTGCTGGGGGGCAAGGATTGGAAAGGAGTTAATGCTGGGACTGAAGGGGAGCTAATGCTGGGGGGGGGGGAGGGGCTGAGACTGAAAGGGAGCTAACGCAGGGAGGGACAAGGACAAAAAGGGAACTGATGCTGAGATGCACTGGGTCTGGGAGAGCTGATGCTGGGAAGGACTGGATCTGGAGGAGAGCTAATGTTGGCAAAGGCTGGGACTGAAGAGCAGCTGATGCGGGGGGGGGGGGGACTGGACTGGAAGTGATGCTGGGGGGAGCTGGGACTGGAAGGGAGCTGATGCTGGGGAGGACGGGACTGGAAGGGAGCTGTTGCTGTGGAGGACTGGAAGGAGGTATACTGGGGGCTGGGGAGCTGAAAGGGAGCAGATACTGAGGTCGGGGTGGGGAAAAAGACTGGGGGAGTGAGGATGGGGACAGATATTTTGTATAGGAGGGAAGAAACAAGCCATACAGTGTGAAAGGTTGAGAGGGAGAGACATAAGATGGATTCTGGGATAAGGAGGAGAAAAGTCAGAATTAATGAATATCAGAGAAGGGTGGTGTTGAGGGGGGGACATAGAAGGCAGGAGTGTAGGTACTGGGGAGAAGGAGATGAGGGAGAGCAGGGACTAAGATTTAAGTGGAGACTTTAAGGGAGATCACGTGACGCATGAGCGAATGAGGACGGATCCTGACTCGCTCCGGGGCTGCCCCGAGTTATCTTTGTTGGAATCTTGCTTTTGGAGCACCGAATTGTTGCAGTTTCGTGGGAGTGGAAGGGACGCTGAGCTGATTCGAAAGAGCCGACTTTTGGCCCGCTACCATGCCGATATCCCAAAAAAAAGAAAGGGAGAAAAGCGGGAAAGCAGGGCCCGCGGCGGCGACGATGTCGCAGCCGGCGTCCCCGGGAGCCGACAGCACCGCATCTGCTACAGAAGAAGTGGCAAGAGAGGTGGTCAAGTTGCTCGACCCCAAATTCAACCAGCTACTGAAAAAGTTGGATGCGATGGGGGATTCTCTAGCTGAGGCTGGTAAGCGCGTAGAGGAATTGGAGCACCGCGTGGCTACCATCGAAGAAGAGGAGGGTCGGCGGGACGGCGTGGCCTCTGCCCAGGCGAAATTGATAGAATCTTTGCAGGCGAAAGTAGAGGATCTAGAAAACAGATCCCGACGGAATAACCTTCGGATTGTGGGAGTCTCAGAGGACAAGTCTGATTCTCAACTGGTGCCGTTCATTGAAGTTTGGCTGTTGGAGGAACTGGGCCTGCAGGCCCTGGTCGGAGAGCTGCGTGTGGAACGCGCGCACAGGATTGGTCCCAGATCGGGGCTGCAGGGCCGGCCGAGAGTAGTCATTGCTAGGATTTTAAATTTCCAGCACAAACAACAGCTTCTGCAAGCTTACCGGCGCAAAGGCGGCTTGACCTACAATAACCAGAAGCTGCTTTTGTTTCAAGACTATTCTGCAGCCGTGGCAGCCAAGAGGAAAGAATTCTCTCCCATTTGTGCCTCTCTGTTCCAGAGAAAAATTCGTTTCACGCTGGCTTACCCTGCGACCCTGAGAATTACCAAACAGGGTCAAGATCACTCTTTCGCTACTGCGAGGGCAGCCAAGCTTTTTGTGGAGAGTATGGAGAGTGAGTCCTTGGACGCCAATAGTTCCTAACAATTCTCTGGACTGATATGTTGTTTAATGAAGGGACATGATGTTTAGATTGTGGGGAAGGATAGCAGCTGTTTACTTTGTTGATGGATTTGGTAAAGATATGGGCAGCTGCGGGTGTGTAAGTGAGGGGTGGTGAGGGTGGCGGGAGAAAATGCTGAGAAAGGGTGTCTGTGCTCATGGTGGGGCCCTAGACTGCTGAACTTGACTGGGGGAATGCAGTTACACGCCGGGGCAGCCCTGCAGCGACACATTTGATCTCGATCCCAGCGTTAGAGCTGGGGGTGGTATTGCGGTGGGGTGATGCAATGGGGACCGGGGGATTAGGGTGGGGGGGGGGTAGGGGGGGAAAGAAGAGTGGGAGGGGGGGTGTGAATGGGGGTGGCTGTGGGCGGACGTAGAAGGGTGGAGAATGTATGACAGGGATGATGTATGGGGGTTGGCACTAGTTGGGCGGCTGGCAACAGGATGGAGGCCCGGGGCTAAGGCTGGGAGGTCCTGGGCTTATACAACACTGTATGGCTTGTGTGATGTGTCAGGACTTACAGCTTATTATGCCTGATGTCCGCATTGTAACTTGGAATGTGGGAGGGGTGAGCACGCCTGTTAAGCGGACTAAGATTCTGCAAGCCTTAAAGCGAGCGAAAGCCCAGATCGCCTTTCTGCAAGAGACGCATTTGAGTGTGCAAGAGCATGCGAAGCTGAAGCGTGACTGGGTGGGGGAGGTGTATGCGGCCTCCTCGGGAGGGCGAAAGAAGGGTGTGGCCATGCTGGTAAAGAGGGGTATTCCGATGGAGGTGTTACATGAGGATGCGGACCCCCAGGGTAGATATCTGTTTCTTCATGTTAAACTTCAGGGGGAAGAAGTTCTTTTGGGGAATATCTATGCGCCTAATATTTATGATCACCTTTTCTTTAAGCAGGTGTTGGCTAAGGTGGGGTGGGTTCCGCATATACCGGTTATTATAGCGGGGGATTTCAATTGCCCACATGATCCGCGGCTGGACAGGCAACAGTCGAGACCTGACGGAGGCTGGAGCAAGAAAGGTGTGAGTTACTTATGCAGGTTGGGGCAGGTCATTGATGCCTGGAGGGTCCTACATGAAGGAGAAAGAGATTACACCCACCTGTCACGGGCTCATCAATCTTGGTCGCGGATTGATTATATTCTTGTCTCGAAGCCCTGTTTTGGTAGGGTGCTGGCGGTGGAGATTGACCCGGTGGTAGTTTCCGATCATGCCATGGTGCGGCTGGATTGGAAGGGGAAAGGGGGTGCGTCGATGAAGTGGTCCTTTCCTAGGCACCTTTCGCACAGTGTAGCTTTTGCGGAATACTTGAAGCGGTGTTGGGCTGATTATGTACGGTTTAATGAGCATAGTGTTGAGCGAATGGCGGTTTTTTGGGAGGCGGGATAGGCGGTGATGAGGGGTCATGTCATGGCATATGTGGCCAAAGAACGGAAGAGAGTGAATGACGCTGTCCTGAAGTTGTCCCAAGAACTACAGGACGTGAAGCAGCGGGACGTGCGGGGGTTGGGTGGATGCAGTAGGGCTGAGTATTTGGTCGTGCAAAAGCAGCTGAACCAGGTGCTTCATGAACGGGCAGTATACTCGATGCAGTATTATCGCTATCAATTGTTCCGCTATGGTGATAAGACGGGGCGCCTGCTTGCGAATTTGGTTAGAGAGGGAGGTGGCTCCCGGGTGATAGCTATTATGAAAGATAAAGAAGGGGTTCGGCGTACTTCTACTCAGGAAATTATGCGGGTTTTTCGTCGGTTCTACCAAGATTTATATACGGCGAAGGGGGGCGAGGTCACCTTAGGAAGGACATTTCTGGAGCGGTTACAGTTGCCACAGTTGAGAGAGACGGAACTGCAAGAACTGAATGCGGAGATCTTGGTTTCGGAGATTCAGAAGGTTATCAAGGGGTCGTCGCCGCATAAGGCTCCTGGGCCGGACGGCTATGGAGCGGAATTTTACAAACTTTTAGAAATCCAGGCTACGCCTTCCTTGGCAGCTCTATACCAAGAAGTGCTGGAGGTGGGAGTTTTCCCGAGAGATATGCGCACCGCAGCGATCACTGTTCTCCCTAAAGCGGGGAAGGACCCGGAGGACCCGGCGTCGTATCGCCCCATTTCTTTAATCAATTTTGATATGAAAATCCTTGCGTCGGTGTTGGCGGCGCGACTGCAGCGGTTTCTGCCGGGTTTGGTGGGGCCACACCAGTCAGGGTTTGTGAAGGGCAGAGGAGCGTGCCTAAATATTAGCAAGGTTCTGATGGGTATGGAACTGTGCCAGATGCGAGACGAACCATTAATCTTGGTAAGTTTGGACGCCGAAAAGGCATTTGACCGTGTGTCTTGGTCCTACATGTTTGCGGCTCTCCAAAAGTTTGGTTTTATGGGGGCTTTCCTTAGTTAGATTCAGGCTTTATACTGTGACCCTCTGGCTTGCATGACTATGGGAGGCGAGTTTTCAGACTTTCTCTCGAGAGAGAGGTACGAGGCAGGGCTGCCCTCTCTCCCCCTTGCTATTTGTTTTGCAACTGGAGCCGTTGTTGGTGTCGCTGGAGGGCAATGACGCGATCCAGGGGATTCAATGGGGACGGAGTGGAATCAAAGTGAGTGCATTTGCGGACGATATGCTCCTGTATTTGCGGGATCCACAGACATCGTTAGCAGTGGCTTTACAGCAGATTGAGGAGTTCGGGGCTTTCTCGGGACTGCGGGTTAATTGGTCTAAGTCGATGGTGCTGGATGTGGGTGGGCGGTCTCGCTCTCACTGGCTCGGGGAGTTCCCGTTGTTGTGGGCGCCAGGGCAAATCCGATATTTGGGTGTACAGATTCCGGAGGCTATCTCTCAACTCTATGCTGTTAATATAAGACCGCGATTGGCGAAGACCATTGCGACGCTCAAAAGGTGGAGGGAGTTACCCATTTCCTTGATGGGCTGTATCGCATTGTTTAAAATGGTGGAGCTCCCCAGATGGTTATATTTGCTCCGTCACGCTCCGCTTTGGATTAGCCGCCGGGATCTGGGTCTTCTGCAGACTCATTTGGGCAAGTTTTTATGGCGCAGAAAGAAGGCCAGGATTGCGTTGGAGGTTCTGATGGGGCCGTTGGAGGGAGGTGGAGGGGGGGGGGGTTGGTATCGTTGCGGGACTATAATGTAGTTAGCCTGATGCGGCCTCTCCGAGATCTATTGCTAGGTACGGCTGAAACGATACCCCTTGAACTAGTGGTTGAAATGTCGGCCCCGCAGCATAGGTTGGCTTTGCTTCACAGTAGTAATAGGGGTCTACCTGCGTGGTGGAAGTCGTCGGTGTGTATGACGGCAGTTCGGCAGGTGTGGCGGGTCTTGTGCCAGAGGCAGCAGCAGTCGTGGCATAGAACGGATCTCCTCCCTATACGAGGCAATGCAGATTTCCTGCCGGGTAGGCAAACCTTGGTGGCTAGGCAGTGGGAGGAGTGTGGAGTGCACTGTATTGGACACTTGCAGATGGCCACAGCGCCGGAACTACACTCGTTTCAGTCGTTACGGCACAGATATGGGCTGCATGCTACGGAGTTTTATTTCTATTTGCAGGTTCGTCACTATGTGCGCCAGGTGCAGAAAGAGGGGGGAGAGGTCCTCGGACCAAGTAGTATGTTAACTTTGATGCAGGGTTTGGAAGCAAAGATTACGGTGCACGCCTTGCGGCGGGAGTTGGCGAGTCTTGGTTCGGGTAAGGCCCTCGAGATGTTAGCTACTCGATGGCAGAGGGATGGGATGCCCAGCTTGACGACTGCGCAGTTGGTGGAGGCATTTACTGCAGTGAAAGGTTTGTCGGAATCTGTGCGTCTGCATGAAGTACAATACCGATTTCTTTGGAGGTCTTATGTGGCAGAGGCCTGGGTGGCCAAAGTTGGGATTAGTTCGACAGCGCTGTGTCGTTTCTGTAAGAGGGAGACTGGAACATTTACACATCGCTTCTGGCTATGTGATCTTGTGCAGAGTTTTTGGCGGGCGGTGTGGGGTCAACTTTCTCGCTGGCTTGCCCGAGAGCTAGAGCCTCTCCCCGACTGTTGCCTGTTTGGATTGCGCATGCAGGGGGTGGCCCTGGGGCTATATCAGGGGCAGTTGCTGCAGAGAAGTATGGTGTGGGGAAGCAATGTATTCTGCGTCACTGGCTCTCCGAGACCCCTCCGGGGATTTCGGAGTGGATGGGCCTGATGCTTGAACTTAAGGTTTTGGAGGGGCAGTCAGCCAAATTGCTTGGGCCGCGGCAACAGGATATGTGGGGGGGGGGGGGGGATTTGGGCACCTGTTCAGGAAGAGGGAGGGATATCTAGGTTGCACACACGTGCCGGCATGTCTACACCCTGACTTGGATGATGCCGGACTGGTCTTTTGGGGGGCTGCTGGGGTGTCCTTGGCATGCTTGATTCTTCTTCTCAGCGTCTGGTGGTTGTTAGTGGTGCTTTGATTAAGGGGATGGAGGCCTTCCTGGGTGGTCTGGGGAGGGGTTGGTTGATGTGAAGTACGCCTGGTGGAGCTGCTTGAGCATGATTGGCGGGTGAGCAGCGAATGTCAGCCTGGGCTGAGTGTCCTTGTGGTGTATGTCCCTGTCAGGTGAAGGGAGGGGGGTGGAGTGCAGTGATCGAAGGCGCATGTGTGTGGGGGGTGGGGTTGGTGGGGTCTTGGGGTTGGGGGGGAGGGGGTTTTGGGTTGTTGTGGTTGTTGGTGTTATTCTTATCTGTCTGTTTTGGACAGCAGTGTGGTTTTGTTATATTTCTGGAATTATTTGTAAACTGTGTTGGCGCTGCCGCATGTAGTAGAATGGGAGACGTAATGGGCTGGGGGGGAGGGGATGTGGGGGGGTTGCGATTCTTGCTGAGTTGTGTTCAGGTGCAAAGCGCCATGATATTGTTCTATTTTGAGACTTGTATTCTTAATTCAAAAATTCAATAAAAATGATTTTCAATAAGTGGAGACTTTAAAATTGGGTGAGCAACAAAGAAGACAACAAACTCTGATTGGCTGGGTACTAGAAGAGTATGTGGGGATTCAGACAGTGGAGCCAGGGCCAGCACAACACACTGTGCCTGCAGCCCAGGCAGCAGAAAGATCATTGTATCTTGCAGCACCATCCCAAGCTTCATTTTTCTTCCTCCAGGTCAGTGACCGCATCCACTGCTGCCTATAGCACTCGCTTCCAATATGCGGGGCCATTGTACTGTGCACCATATGTGAAAGCTACAGTTAGCACTGGCTGCAGCATGCTGACTCGGAGAAAGAAAATTGACACCAGGGATGGTGCTGCATGATATTTTTGCCATGGTGCAGAGGGGGGAAACAGAGAGGGAGATTTTGGTTTATGAGAGAGAGAAGGGACTTTCTGAATTGGGGGGGGGTTAGAGAGATTTTATGAGAGAGAAAGGATATATTGGATTAGGGATGGGGGGAGACAGGGGGATTGATGTCAGGCCACTGGAGGGGGAGAGGATGGAGAAGGGGAAGGGGATAGAAGTCTCCTGATCCATGAGGGGGAAGGAAAAAAAGGGCTGGGAGGTGGAAGACAGGAAGATGCTGGACCTTGTGATAAAAGGGAAGGGTGAGGTGACTGGGAGATGCTGAAAATGGATGGTGAGAGAGAGTGTGGAGATGCTGAGTATGGTGATCTTTCCCTTGTGGTGGCCCTGGACTTGTCCTCTGATTTTGATATTGTTGATCACCGCATCCTTCTTGCCCGTCTGGCCGATCTTGGGATTCACGGTTCTGTTCTTTCGTGGTTCCATTATTTTCTCTCTTCCCGCTCCTTCTCAGTTCAGACAAGCTCAGCCACCTCCTCCCCCCCCCCCGGCTCTTCACTGCGGGGTCCCTCAGGGTTCAGTTCTTGCCCCCCTCCTTTTTAACATCTTTCTTGTCCCACTTGCACTCATTGTTCAGCAATCAGGTATCTCTGGCTATTTCTACGCAGGTGACATCCTTCTCGTGCACCACACTTGTTCCCACACCCTTAATCTCTCTGCCCTTAATCTTTGTCTCACCCACGTCGCTTCATTGTTGCACAGTAACTTCCTTCATGTCAACCCTTCTAAGTCAGCTGCTCTGTGGTTTTCGTTCAGCAGTCCCCCTCCTACCTGCTTCCCTCTTTTCCTCTTTTCCCCAATTCCCCTGGTTTCTTCTCTCTGTTATCTTGGGGTTATCCTCGACTCCTCACTCTCTTTTCACCACCATATTACCATGCTTGTCCGTCCCTCTTTCTTTTTCTTAACCCCTGCACTTTGGAATTCCCTCCCTCCGCACTGAACTGTCCTATCAAAGTTTTAAGGGCCAACTCAAAACGCACCTTTTGGGGGGGCTGGGACTGGTAATGGGCTGATCGGTGGGGTTAGGCCTGGAAATGGGCTGAATGGGGGGCTAGGACTGGAAGGACCTATTGGGGGGTTAGGACTGGTAATGGGCTGATGGGGAGCTAGCATTGGAAATGAGCTAGGACTGGTAATGGGTTGATTGGGGGGGCTAGGACTGGAGTGGGCTAGGACTGGAAATGGGCTAATGGGGGAGGGGAGGGGAGGAGAGTGCTGCTGGCCCTGAAAGAAAACTAGGGGCTAAGGCTACAAATGGGCTGATGTGGGGAGATGGGAGAATAGGACTAGAAGGGAGCGGATACTGAGATGGTCTGCCAGGGGAAGAAGGGGGCAGGAAGGGAGCTGACACGGGGGAAGGAGCTGATATAGTGGGGGGAAGGAGGAGGCTGGAATGGAGCTGACACCTGGGATGTACTGAAGGGGGACTGGAAGGGATCTGTCACTTGCTGATGGAAGTGGTAGGTGGCTGGGTAATGGGGTGGAGGCTGGAAGGGGAATGGACAGAGGGTAAGGTGACTGGAAGGGAGCTGACTGGGGGGGGGTGGCGGCACTGAGAGTGGATGTGAGCTGATACCTGGGATGGTATTTGGACTAGAAGGGGCTGGACAGTGAGGAAGGAGGGGGACTGGATTGGAATGGACACCAATGGCAGTCCTGGGAATGCAAGGTGGTTGACATTGGAAGGTACTGGGAGAGGAAAACTGGAAAGGGGGCTGATACTGGGGAGGGTTACTGGAACTGGAAATGGGCTGATGAAAGCAGAAGCCTCAGATTGGGACCAGCATAATCAGAGAATAAAATGGTCAGACAACAAAGTAGAAAAAATAATTTTATTTAATTTTAGTGAATGGACTTTGTGCTATCTTTATATTTTACACAGTATGGGGGAACTGCATCTCTTATTTATCTGATGTTGCACTGCATGTGGAGTCGAGCTTCTTGGGGTTTCAGTTTAAATTTTGTCTACATATTTTTATTTTTACTTTAGATTGTGGTTACTTATTCTGTACTTGGTGAGGGTCTGTGTTCTGAGTGTGTGACTGAGGCCAGGTGTTCTGTTAACATGGAGTTTGTACATAAAGATCAGGGCCGGCCCGTCCATTGAGCAAGAATGTTTTTTGCACAGGGCCCCGTGTTTCAGGGGGCTCCGCGCAAAGAATATTCTGCTTTTTTAACAATTAAATTAAAAAAAAAAAAGCTGGCTGCTGCCGCTGCCGCCGCAGCAGAATGGAGTGTCCCGCAGGGCCCCCTCTGCCCGGCTGAGCTCTCCCGGCCCGGCTGAGCCCCTCTGCGCCGGCTTTCAGATACGCGAAGGGAGAGTGTCTCCCTCGCGTCTGTTAAGCCTGCAGGGGCAGATGGGATATTGATTTCTGTGGGTGAATGTCCTGGTTCTGCTCTACACCCACTGTGGATGCAAAATATATGTTGACAAGGAAAAAGCAAGAACCATAATGCAATTTATAACAACAAAATAAAAATGAGTTATAATTTAGTTTTATAAACTGTGCTGTTGTTTCTCACTCTCTTTTAGTTCCTTGGTGTGTAAACATCTTGCATTTCCTCCATATAATCTAATCGGCTTTTTGGTTTGGTTCAGTCCCTGATTGGAGTTCTGAAAAAGCTCAGCTCCCATCTACGGGGGGAGGGGGAGGGCACCATTCATCCTTTGCCTCAGGCAGCAGATTGCCTTGAGTCGCCCCTGGTCATGGAGAATGAGTGAAAGACAGAAGGGAATAAGAGGCTAGCAAAGGAGTGAGATTGGAAATAGGAAAGATGGGTTGGGCTGGAGGTTAGAGGAGTAATAGAAAGTTGCTAGGTGAAAAGTCAAAGGAGGATTGAGGATGAGTGTGTGTGTGTGTGTGTGTGTGAAATATCAGTGGATGAAGGCGTAAAGAAAGAAATGGAGGAAAAAGCAAAAAGGGATCAAGCAATATGCCAGAGGCAGATGTAAAGAGAGAGAGAGGAAAAAATAAGATGTGAGAAGAAAGGACAAATGGACAGCAGAAAATGGAGAGTTAGCAGAAGATACAAAGAAAGCAGAAGAGAGAGACTGGGGCAATTGGGCTGAAAAATAAAATGCCCAAACAACAAAAGTTAGAGAAATTATTTTATTTTGAATTTAACAATTGGAATATGTCAGCTCTGGGAAATGTGCATCACTGATGTCTTTGTGTTTGTTCATTACAAGAGGAAATGAATTTATAGTCTGGTGACAGTCTATGTTTTGCGTATATGATCAAGCTGTGGTATTCTGTTTGTGTAGTTTCTGTGTAGTAGTCCTATTTCTTCTCTTATCCCAGTAGGAGATGTATTGGTTTTATATTTTCAGTTCTGCCTTTTGATAGGTAGGGTTTGGTGCTGTGTGAGTTCAGGTTTTGCTGTTATGGTATGGCAGGTTTGCTGCTGTGGGTTCTAAAGAACAGGGTTTTGCAGTACTTCCTAATGTACTTGGCAGTTGACACTGGAGGATAGTAATGTAGAAATATGGTAGCCTTTCTTTTATCATCAATGTTCATGCAAGTGGTATTAAGACACTCATTAAGAGGCATGTTTACTAAAGGTTAATGTGTATTCATAAATGTTAACATGCACTAAGTGCAGAAGCAACTCATATTTCTATGAGCGTAGTGCCATTCAGCATACATTAATGTTTAGTAAACATGTCTCTAATTCATTGCTGAGATAAAAAAAAGATTTGTGAAGAGCTTCTTTGGAAGCCTCTTAAAATTTTAGATGGGCATCACATACATTTTAAAATTAAATGTATGCAAATGAGGCCCAATGGATATACAAATTTATGCAAATGAGGCCCTGCAATGCATCTTTGCATATGGCCCCACATCACCCTTGGGCCACCCCTGGCATTAATTTCCAAAGGGGTATCTGAGTACGGCTTAGCCGAAGGTGCTATCATGCCAGGAATCCATATCCAGGCAGTAGTTGACTGCAAAGGTGTGGATGGATGACCACGTAGCAGCCCTACAAATCTCCACTGTGGAGACGGAGCACAAGTGAGCCACTGAGGCGCTGTAGCATGAACATTATGCACTGTGATGTGGCACACTAAGGTAAGCCCAGCCTGGGCATAAGCAAAAAGATGCAGTCAGCCACCCAGATGGAGAGGGTGTGCTTAGAAACGGCTACCCCCAGCCTGTTGGGGTCACAGGAAACGAAGAGCTGAGTGGAATGGCGAGGGGGCTTTGTCTGTTCAAGATAAAAAGCAAGCACTTCCTTACAGTCAAAAGTATGGAGAGAGGCAGTACCACAGATTGATTTAGGTAGAATGCTGAAACCACCTTAAGGAGAAACTTAGGAGGAGTGCACAGCACTACTCTATTTTTGTAGAACCTGGTATAAGGCGGGTGAGCTACAAGCGCCTGCAGCTCACTAATTCTGTGCGTTGAAGTAAGCATCACCAAAAAGATGATTTTCCAGGTGAGGAACTTGAGAGGACAAATAGCCAGTGGCTCAAAGCATGCCAAAAGCAGCTGTCCCAGGACAACATTGAGATTCCATGCCACCGGCGGTGGTTGAATAGGGTGACGAGAAAGCAGAATGCCCTGCATAAAGCGTCCCATGAGTGGATGAGCAGAAAGGGGCCAATCATCAATGTTGCAATGATATGCTGCAAGAGCACTTAGATGTACCCTGACAGAGTTAGGAACCACAAAGGAGAGCAGCAGCCCTCACAGTACGTAGAAGACAGAAAACACAACAAGCAAGTGGCGTATGGAGGTCACAGGTGCCTTTATTGTGTATAAAACCCCTATGCATTTCGTCATTTGCCTTCCTCAGGGGGATGCAGCTTGGAACATAAAACAATAAAATATAAATATATGTTATAATAAATTAAAATTATATCAAATAATAAATACGGTATGAATAAATAACAATATAAAAACAGACACAACAAGTGTAGAAACATGATTAAAAACATAATAAAAAATACATTTTTTGGTGAAAACAAAGAGCTAAAGGTTAAAAAACCATAATAAAAGAAACATAATAAAAGAAAACAAAGGGCAGAGGGACATAAAGATTGTATGATATGGAACCTTGTCAGAGATAGAAGAGATGAGGCGGTACATAATCTAAACCTAGTAATTAAGGACTATACTCACTTATGCACTCTATGGTGACTCCTTGGAGAACCACTAATACGAAATTGTACCTCTGTACTGAAGTAACAAAAGATAAAGCAGTCATTTAAAAAAATATATAATATTCATTTTTAAGAAACCTTGAAGGGGGGGGCGGGGCGAAAGGGGCAAATGCACTTGATTAAAAAATATATTAAAACAAAAAGAAAACGATATTCTATCAGAATAATTTTGTATCAAACCAACACTGAGAGCATCTTATACTATAATATAAATACAATGTGTTAAGGGTTATATGGAATAGAACTGCTATGTTCTATTTCAGCCCGTGTTAAAATGAAATAAAACCATCATAATGGGGCACTTTTTTTAAAAATAAAAAAATCTTATATCTATCTCATGAACTCAACTTTGTTGTTAAGACTATATTCTTATGTTTGATTATATAATAAGGAAAAAGCTTATTTAGAGTGAAGGGTGCAGAAACAACATCGGAGTGCCATACTTTTAAATTTGTATAACCGGGATATTCAAAACATATGCACTTGTTGGGCTGAGCGAAACTACAAAAACTGAAAGCACTAATAGCGATCGTGAGAGACACTAACAGTAAAGGAGAGTGCATGATCCATTACATTTAGAGCTGTGTGTGATGTAACATTTATTTCTATAACACTACGTGCATTAGTAATGTCAATATGCATTGTCATACAGACTATACCATTCCAATGATCTGTATAGAAGTGCAACTTTTCTGCTTTCAAAGTATATGAATCACTAATCAAAATTTCATTCTATTTTAAGATGTTTTTAGGGAACACGTGAAACGCAGGACAAATAATAGATCAGCGTTCTATGCCGTCTCAAAATGAGGTAATAACAAACTTGTAATAAAACAAATAAGCAAATGATAACTGCAGAATAATGGGGAACATAAATCATGTAAAACTAACAGAGGTTATGTTGCAAAGACATTTTTTAAAAGGATATAAAGTCAGATTTGAGGTTTCTTAAGTGGGATATTCAGAAAATATATATTAGGCAGCTTATAAACAATTTTAAGCAAACTTTAGTTAAGAAGATGACAGCTTGCTTTTTATATATGTGAGACGGGTCCGTGACAGCAGCACAGATAGGTGGCGTGTAGTACATCATAATCATCAGAGACCTACAGGATCATATAAAAGGAGGAAAAACATGTGTAGCCAGGAATAAAATGAATAATAAAACAAATAATATATGAATAAAAATGAATTAAAATATGCAATGACAGGACAACGCATAGTACAATACGAACATTAAAAAACTGCATGATCGTATAAAAGGGAGACAAAGAATACATGTGTAAAAATAAAGTTAAAAGTAAAAATAAGATCAGGGTAAACAATAAATGAAAAGGATAAAATGATCAGGCAATAAAAGACAACATAAAACCTATACTAAGGGTATATCAAAAGAAGGAGGAGGGGGGAGAAGAAGAGAGGGAGGAGGAGGGGGAAAGGGATGGGGGAGGAGGGGAGAGGGAAGGAGGAGAGAGGGAGGGAGGGGAGGGGGAGAGAGAAAGAGGGGAGAGGGAGAGGGAGGGGGGAGGGAGAGAGAGAGAGGGGGGAGAGGGGAGGAGGGGGATAAGGGTAAAAACAGAGTTAGACTTCAGTCCTGAGTTGGAGAGGTGAAGCAATTAAGTCAGCATTGTCTCCACCGAGCAAATAAAGGGGTTGAGGGCCCAGTCCACGCACCAGACTGCAAATCTGTGCTACTTGAAGGCATACACCCTCCTGGTGGAATCCTTGCGAGATGCCAGGAGAATGTTCTCTACATCTATGGGCAGATGGAACTCCATCAGAGCTACCCGCTCAGCAGTCAAGCTGTAAGCAACAGGGAGCAGAGGATAAGGTGTAGTAGGGTGCCCTCCTCCTGTGCGAGTAGATCTGGGGCACAGCCCAGGTGAAGGGGCAGTGCCCGAGACAGCTGTAGTAACAAGGGGTACAATGGTTGCCGGGGCCACTGTGGAGCAATGAGTATTAAGGAGGCCCCATTCGCTTGGACCTTGAAGAGGGGTCCTGGCCACCAGGGGAGTCGGTGGGTATGCATAGAGGAGGCCCTTGCTCCAATCCAGGAGGAATGCATCGGATGCCACTTGACTGGGACAGGGCATCCTGGAGCAAAACAGTGGTAGCTGGGCATTGAGAGGAGATGTGAAAAGATCCATGGTGGGGGTGCCCCACATCTGAAAGATCTTGCGGGCCACCTGGGTGTTGAGCCCATTTGTGCAGTTGCAGTACTCTGCTGAGTCCATTATGACTATGTCTTCTCCTGGGAGATACACTGCCCAGGAAAGCATCTTGTGCTTCACTGCGAATTTCCAGAGCTAGACTGTCTCCCAACAGAGGAGATAAGAGCCTGTGCCCCCCTGCTTGTTGATATAGAACATTGCACCTGGTTGTCAATTTGTATGAGAATGACTTGACCAGCCAGCTGTGTAAGGAAGGCCCGCAGCGCATTTATAATAGCTTGAATTTCGAGGAAGTTTATCTGGTGGAGGCTCTCTCCCCCAGACCAGAGCCCCAGAAGGAAGAGGCCGCTGAGATAGACTCCCCAGCTGGGCTTGGAGGCATCCATCGTCTGAATTTGCTAGTGCGGGGGTGCTTGGAAGGGCAGCCCCGCTAGAAGATGCACCGATTGCTGCCACCAGGGGAGGGAGTCGAGTAGTGGTGGAGTTACATGCACTCTGTCGGAGAGGTGACCCGATGCCTGACGCCACTGAGTGCAGAGGGTCCACTGTGCTTGCCACATATGTAGGTGGGTGAATGGGGTGACATGGACCTTGTAGGTCATATTGCCCAGGAAGTGAAGCATCTGGCAAGCAGACACCATTGAATAGCACTGGACCTGGTGCACCAGAGAGACGAGTTAGTTGGCGCGGTCTGTCACAGGTGGAACTTTGGGTAGTTGATAATGAAGCCCAGCTGCTCCAGGACCTGAGCCGAACTTCCAAGGTCTTAGGAGGCAACTCCTTCCACCAGGGCATAAGAACATAAGATATGCCATACTGGGTCAGACCAAGGTCCATCAAGCCCAGTATCCTGTTTCCAACAGTGGCCAATCTAGGTTACAAATACCTAGCAGTTTCCCCAAAAGACACAGGTTCCACAATGCTTGTATTGGGGCAGCAGTGGATATCCCAGGTCCCCTTTTAATAATGGTTTATGGACTTTTCGTCCAGGAACTTGTCCAAACCTTTTTTAAATCTGGCTACACTAACAGATTTTACTACATTCTCCGGTAACAAATTCCAGAGTTTGATTACATGTTGAGTGAAAAATATTTTCTCATATTAGTCTTTAAATAGGTTACCCTGTAGCTTCATTGCATGTCCCCTAGTCTTTCTATAATTTACACCAGCAGGAGGTGGGGTAAGCCTCATCTCCTATCACCCACTCCCCACCCTCATTGTAATATCTAACTACCCCCCTCCCCCCGCTATTCATGCAATGCAAAACACCTCATCACAATACCGACACATAACACACCACCCCCCCCCACTAGCAAACCCCTCACCCCAGTACTCTTCAACTGCTCCCTCTTCAACGCATGATCAGCAAAGAACAAAACCACACCAATAAGAGACCTCCTCTTCACCCACAGCCACTGTTCCCTCTAAGCTGTGCGCGTGTGCGCGCGCACACACCTCGCCGAGCGAGCGCACATACTTTATAACAGAGCGCACAAAAATTACGGCTCTGATTCTGATAGAAAACAACACAGACGTCTTAAAATTTAAAAGTTATGATTGTAATTACTAGAAATTTCCTGCTTCATTTAGTAATCATCTATTTTCATTTAATTTGATTAAAATCAGTGTGGTGTACATACTGTATTCTGATGTGTAGTCAAATTTTAAAGTATATAACTCCGAGTGTCGTTATGTGGCGCACAAAAATTTGACCTTCCTTCAAAAGCTGCACACAGCTGATATTTTATGCGCACACAGCCTACAGAAAATTAGAGGGAACATTGCCCACAGCCTGGACATCCTCTGCATCACAGAGTCATGGTTCACTGAAACAGACAGAATTTTCCTAAACCAATTGTGTCTTCCAAACTACAGCCTCTTCCACTACACTTGCACCCATAAAAAAGGAGGTGGCGTTCTCATCCTCACCAAATCCAACCTAAACTTCACCAAGAAAGCTGCAGGCTCCACCTTTACCTTGGATAATCTCACCATTAAAAAACAAACAACTCGCCATCTGCCTTGCTTATCGCTCCCTATCAGTACCATCCAGCAACCTCTCCGACCTCATTCACATTTCACTCAAAAACATCTGAAAGCATAAAGACCTCATCCTCCTGGGTGACCTCAACCTCCAATCAGCCCCAGTGAAGCAACATAAGAACATAAGAACATAAGATATGCCATACTGGGTCAGACCAAGGTCCATCAAGCCCAGTATTCTGTTTCCAACAGTGGCCAATCTAGGTCATATGTACCTAGCAGTTTCCCCAAGAGACACAAGTTCCACAATGCTTGTACTGGGTCAAGCATTGATATCTTCGGTCACTTCTTAATAATGGTTTATGGACCTTTCCTCCAGGAACTTGTCCAAACCTTTTTTAAACCCAGCTACACTAACAGCCTTTACTACATCCTCTGGTAACAAATTCCAGAGTTTGATTACACGTTGAGTGAAAAAATATTTTCTTTTATTAGTCTTAAATAGTTTACCCTGTAGCTTCATTGCATGTCCCCTAGTCTTTCGATATTCTGATAAGGTAAACAATCGATCTACGTTTACCCGTTCCACTCCGTTCATTAATTTATAGACTTCTATCATATCTCCCCTCAGCCGTCTCTTTTCCAGGTTAAAGAGCCCTAACCTTTTTAGCCTTTTTTCATAGGAGTATCCTTCCATCCCCTTTACCATTTTGGTGGCTCTTTTCTGTACCTTTTCTAAAATCGCTTTATCCTTTTTAAGATACGGCGACCAGAATTGCACACAATATTCAAGGTGCGGTCTCACCATGGAACGATATAGAGGCATTATAATATCTTTTGTTTTATTTTCCACTCCTTTCCTTATCATACCTAGCATTCTATTTGCTCTCTTGGCCGCCGCTGCACACTGGGCTGAGGGTTTTAACATGGTATCCACAATGACGCCTAAATCTTTTTCCTGGGTGGTGGTTCCTAATGTGGAACCTTGCATCGTGTAACCATAGTTTGGGTTGTTCTTCCCTAGGTGCATAACCTTGCACTTGTCCACATTAAATTTCATCTGCCATTTTGATACCCAGTCTTCCAATTTATCAAGATCCTCTTGCAAGTTTTCACAATCCTCTTGGGTTTTAACAACTTTAAATAGTTTTGTGTCATCTGCAAATTTGATAACCTCACTCGTTATTCCACTTTCCAGGTCATTTATGAATATGTCAAAAAGCAGCGGACCCAGCACAGATCACTGGGGTACACCACTATTCACCTTTCTCCATTGGGAAAATTGGCCATTTAGCCCTACCCTCTGCTTTCTATCTTTTAACCAGTTCCTGATCCACAATAGTACACTGCCTCCTATCCCATGACTCTTTAGTTTTGCCAAAAGTCTCTGATGAGGGACCTTGTCAAAGGCTTTCCGAAAGTCCAGATACACAATATCAACCGACTCACCTTTGTCCACCTGTTTATTCACTCCTTCAAAAAAACATAACAGATTAGTAAGACAAGATCTTCCTTGTCTAAAGCCATGTTGGCTGTCTCCCATTAGGTTGTGACTATCTACATGCTGAGTAATTTTATTCTTTATGATGGTTTCTACCATTTTTCCCGGTACTGACGTCAGGCTCACCGGTCTGTAGTTTCCCGGATCACCCCTGGAACCCTTTTTAAAAATTGGTGTTACATTGGCGATCCTCCAATCTTCAGGTATTACAGATGATTTTAATGATAGTTCACAGATTAATGATAGCAGTTCTGCAATCTCATATTTCAGTTCTTTCAACACTCTTGGATGTATACCATCCGGCCCAGGTGATTTGCTACTCTTCAGTTTATCTAATAGTTGTAAGACATCTTCCTGATGTATCGATATTTCCTTCAATTCTTCCGCACCTTTAAATACCACTTCAGTCATGGGTAACATCCCTACATCTTCCTCAGTAAAGACCGAAGCAAAGAATTCATTCAGTCTCTCCGCTATCGCCTTGTCGCCTCTTAGTGCTCCTTTAACCCCTTTATCATCTAATGGACCAACTGACTCTCTCACAGGTTTTTTGCTACGAATGTACTTGAAAAGGTCTTTATTTCGCGTTTTTGCTTCCGCAGCAAGCTTCTTCTCAAATTCTCTCTTTGCCTGCCTTATCAATGCCTTGCATTTGACTTGCCAGTGCTTGTGCTGTTTCCAGGTTTCGTCGTTTGGCTCTTTTTTCCATTTCCTGAAAGATGCTTTTTTGGCAACAATAGCCTCTCTGACCTCAGGGCAACTTGAGAGTCTGCTCCTGGTCTTCACCCTTGGGGTCGCATCAAGGGCTCTGATGCAGATGACCAGGGGTTTTCCTGCTGCCATTGGCATCACCCTTAGATGCTGACTCAGATGGAGTCCATTCCTTCCAGGGGCATTCCTCGTGGAAGGAGAGCCACCGGTTCAATGTCCTGCGACTCCGAGGCTTAGAGGTCACCTGGGGATGATGTCGAGGCCTTGGAAGCGAGCAATAATTCCCACTTATTCTCCTAGTTCTTGAGCCCCTTGCATGTCATCTGCAAGCAGAGAGGGCAAGTCGAGATATTAAAGGCATTAACTGTGGTGGTTGGTGATCTAGATGGTCTGACTACACTGAATGCACTTTTTAAAACCATTGATTGGGTTTGACATGGTTGGGAAGACAGCTCCTGCAAAAACAAAGGACTCCAATATCCTCATCAACCGGGGGGGGGGGGGGCACGAGAAAAAACCCGCAAACTGAAAAAGAAAACCTGAAAAAAACGTGGCACTATGGCATCAATGGTCCTTGGGATCGTCAAAAGCAGGAAGAGCAACACGATTTGAGACAAGACTGTACTGGAACAGCAAAATAATGATGGTAAAAAAATTAACTTATCTCCAAGATACAGACAGACGTCCGAAGGGCTTCATGGAAAAAAGACTAAGGTAAGCTGGCTCCTTTGAGCGGGAAGACTGTCACGCATGCGGAGTACCTTCCAAAAGCTTCCTTTGGAAGGTAGGTTCCTGCGCGGGATCTGTTGGTGACGTCTCCCATGTGAGGACTGACTTCCTGCTTGGTCCCGTAAAAACACTATATTAACTGGCTCACTTTTGTCTACCTGTTTATTCACACCTTCAAAATAATATAACAGATTAGTAAGACAAGACTTTCCTTGGCTAAATCCATGTTGGCTTTCTCCCATTAAACTATAACTATCTACATGTTCAATAACTTTATTCTTTATAATGGTTTCTACCATTTTGCCCGGTACTAACGTCAGGCTCACTGGTCTGTAATCCCGGATCACCCCGGAAACCTTTTTAAAAATTGGAGTTACTGTTTAACATCTTTCTTAGCCCCCTGGCCAACCTTATTCAATCCCTTGGCATACTCTTCTACATGTTTGCCGACGACATCCTCCTAATAGCCCATATTAAGTTCAACCTCTGATCTTTCCATGATTAATGCTACCCTTGATATCATCTCCTCCTGGCTTCACAACAATTCCTGAAACTCAAACCATGCAAAACCACAGCCATCTAGATTACCAATTCCAATACAGCCCAATCCCTGGTCCCATCCCTCGGCTCCATTCCTATTACCCTACACTCATCTTTTAAATACCTGGGAATCTATAATAACACCTTACCAGGTTGACCTTTTTCGCCTTACATAGATTCAGAGCCTGTGTCCACTCCTCGAGCTATACAAAGGGGGCATAAAGCAATGGAGGGGAGATGCTGGACACATGGGGCATAGGGAGCGGGGGGGGGGAGGGGGTGCTAGACACAGGAAGGGAAGAGACAGGGAGACAGAGGTGAGTGCTGGACACAGGCTACAGGGAGATGGAGGAGAGATGCTAGACACAGGGGCTGAAAGAAATAGGGAGCTAGAGGGGAGATGCTGGACACAAGGGAAAGGACATTGAGAGACAAAGGAGAAATGATGGACACGGGAGGAAATAGGGAGAAAGGGAGGGAATGCTGGACATGAGGGGGATAGGAAGAGAGGGGATATGATGGATATGAGGGAATATGGAGCGAAATAGAGAGGGAATGCTGGGTGGGGACAGAGAGAAGGGGTGGATGCTGGATGGGGGATGCTGTTCAGTGGTGACAGAGAAGAGAGAGAAATGCTGGACTCAGCAGCAATGTTCCCTCTAATTTTCTGTAGGCTGTGTGCGCATAAAATATCAGCTGTGTGCAGCTTTTGAAAGAAGGTTACATTTTTGTGCACCACATAACGACACTCGGAGTTATATACTTTAAAATTTGACTACACGTCAGAATACAGTATGTACACCACATTGATTTTAATCAAATTAAATGAAAATAGACGATTACTAAATGAAGCGGGAAATTTCTAGTAATTACAATCATAACTTTTAAATTTTAAGACGTCTGTGTTGTTTTCTATCAGAATCAGAGCTGTAATTTTTGTGCGCTCTGTTGTAAAGTATGTGCGCTCGCTCGGCGAGGTGTGTGCGCGCGCACACGCGCACAGCTTAGAGGGAACAGTGCTCAGCAGGAAAGAGAAAGGGGAAGGTTAGTGAAAGACTGGGGAATTATAAAGAGATGAGGAATGGTAGGGCTGGAGTTAGGGTTGAAAAGTGGTAGATAGATGGAGAACAGAATGGTAAAAAGGAGTGAAATCTCAGTCCACAGAAAGATAGAAAAATATATAGAAGAAAGCTGAAAAGAAAAAGGTCATTATCAGAGAAGGGCACAGAGGAAGAAGTGAGGCGGGTAGAAAAAAAGTAGCAGACTTGAGACCCTGGAAAGAGTTAAGAGAAGATTGAGGAAAGCAGAAAGCAGAGACTGAATCCAACACGTTAGAAGAACAAAATGGCAGATGACAGAATTTAAAAAAAAAAGTTTATTTTCAATTTAGAAATTGGAATGTCAGTTTTTTTGTAATTTACATGTGCTCTTTATAGGCATTTCTTTCTATTTCTCAAGTTTTGCACTGCATACAGAATTGGACTTATTGGAATTTCAGTTTCATTTTTGTGGAATGGAGGAGTGGTGTTGTTAAGTGCCGTTGAGTCGGAGTCGACTCATGGCGACCTTCTGGATAGCTATCCTAAATTGTGTTCGGTCTTGAGTCAGGCGGCTCATTTTTGACAGACTGGTACCCGTAGCTGCTGTTATTGTATCGATCCATCTCATTGCTGGCCTTCCTCTTTTGCGCTGACCTTCTATCTTGCCAAGCATGATGTCTTTCTCTAATGATCTCTCTCTTCGCATGATGTGTCCAAAGTATGAAAGTCGGGCAGCAGCAGAATGGGATAGTGTTGACGGCAGAGGATCACATTTCTGTGACAACGGCAACACCACCAAACTTAAACTGTGCGGAAGAAAGGCCCGGCAATCTACTTCTGTATCTTGCCATGAGAACCCAATGGATAGTTACAACAAAACAAATTGTGCTATAGTGCTGGAAGATGAGACCCCCAGGTCGGAAGGCACTCAGCTAGCTACTGGGGAAGAGCTGAAGACTTCTCAGAGTAAAGCCAGCATTTATGATGTGGTTGGATCAAAGCCCTCGGGACGTCTGACTGCTGATGTAGCTGCGCATGAAATGGAGGAGTAGCCTAATGGTTAGAACACTGGCTTGGGAACCAAGAGACAGGGTTTGATTCCCACTAGCACTCCTTGTGGCCTTAAATATCCATTGCCTCAGAAAAATCCAAGTTATCAATGTCCCTGTTTAATGTATATTACAGAGTTTAATTTTTGTCTACATGTTTTTATTTTTAGTTTGTGGTCCCTTATTTATTGTGGGTTTATCTATGTTATAAGTCTGTGACTGAAACCAGGTATTCTGTTAACATGTAGTTTCTATGTAGGGATTTGTAGTAATCTGACTTGTTCAGTTTTAGCAGTAGGTATATGCCTTTCTGACATTGCTGCTTGGATGTCTCACCGCCACTTGAAATTGAACATGGCCAAAACTGAGCTTCTTATTTTTCCTCTTTTCCCCTTCCTCTTTTCTCAATCTCTAGGGATAACTCTCTACTCCTCCCTGTTTTCTCAGCTGGCAACCTTGGAGTAGTCTTCGACTCCTCTCTCTCCTTCTCCACACACATCCAACTGTTAGCTAAAACCTGCTGTTTCTTTCTCTACAACATCACTAAAATTCACCCATTCCTTTCTGAACACACCACTAAGACACTTATCCACTCTTCAGTCACCTCTCATCTTGACTATTGTAATTACTTCTTGCTGGTCTCCCCCTCTGAATCATCTCTCTCCCCTTCAATCTGTTCAACACTCTGCTGTTCAGCTAATCTTCCACCATCCTTGTCATGCTCATATTACCCCTCTTCTCAAGTCATTTCATTGGCTTCCTATCCATTTCCACATCCAGTTCAAACTTCACCTGCTAACCTATAAGTGCATTCACTCTGCAGCTCCTCACTACTTTGCCTCTCTTATCTCTCCCTACACTCCTCCTCGGGAACTCTGCTCTTCTGGCAAATTGCTTCTATCTGTGCCCTTCTCTTCTGCAGACTTTACTCCTTTCACTTTGCTGCGCCTTATGCCTGGAACAAACTACCTGAATTTGTATGTCAGGCTTCAAATCTGGCCCTTTTCAAATCCAGGTGGAAGACTCACCTCTTCACTGCCACTTTCGGATGATTCGCCTAATCTCCTTTGTGTTTTCTTACCATTCCCTCTAGATGTATTCTATGTCTACAGTACTATGTTGACTGTCTTGACTAGACTGTAAGCTCTGATGCGCAGGGACTGCCTTTTACATGTGTCTGCAGCGCTGCATACATCTTGTAGCGCTATACAATTGTAGTAGTAGTATACGGGTGTTCTAGGGCTCAGAACAATATTTAAAGTGCTGTCCTTTTCTGAGAAGGATCCCTGTATGAGTTTTGGAAGTTAGGATCCTTTTCACTAAAGCCCATTAAACAGTTAATGTATGTTTTAGTGGATGGTAACAGCACGTGATGACAACTGTTGTTGTAAAGTGCCATCGAGTCAGTGTCGACTCATGGTGACCCTCTGGATAGTTGTCCTAAACTCTGTTCGGTCTTCAGTCAGATTGGCACCCAATTGACAGACTGGCATCCATAGCTGCTGTTATTGTACCAGTCCATTACATTGCTGGCCTTCCTCTTTAGTGCTGACCTTCTACCTTTCCAAGTATGATGTCTTTCTCTAGTGATCTCTCTCTTCACATGATGTGTCCAAAGTATGAAAGTCAAAGTCTTGTCATCTGAGCTTCTAAAGAAAGCTTAGGTTTGATCTCCTCAAGTACTGACTGGTTTGTTCTTCGGGCAGTCCATGGTATATACAGTATTCGTCGCCAGCACCATAATTCAAAGACATAAATTTTCTTCCTGTCTGTCTTTTTCACTGTCCAACTTTCGCATCCATATGATGTTATTGAAAATACCATGGCCTGGACAAGTCAAATCTTTGTATGGAGAGAGACACCTCTGCTCTTGAGGATCTTGTATAGGTCCTTCATAGCCATTCTACCAAGAGCAATACATCGTCGGATTTCTTGACTGCTAGTCCTTTCTTTATTGATTGTTGATCCAAGTAAGTTAAAGCTGTCAACTATTTCAATTTCTTCTCCATCAATGATGAACTTATTGATTTTGCCAGTTGTCAGGATCTTTGTCTTCTTAACATTAAGGTGCAGACCCATTTTAAGACTATATTCATTGATCATGAGAAGCAAATGTTTCAAATCGTCTTCACTTTCAGCCAGTAATGTGGATCATCAGCATATCAAAGGTTGTTGAGTCTTCCACCAATCTTCAGACTTCGGTTGTCTTCATACAGTCCTGCTTCTCTAATGATTTGTTCTGCATATTAATTAAAGAGGTAGGGGGGAAAGTATGCATCCTTGTTGTACACCTTTGCTGATTTTAAACCATTCTGTTTCTCCTAGTTCCATTTGAACTGTTGCTTCTTGATCAATGTAAAAGTTGTACAAGAGAACAATCAGGTGTTTATGTGTAAATCTGTTTTATTAGGTAAACAAATACAACGTCAGCAATACACCAAGAAAACAACTTTGCAAGAAAAACAAACAACCATACAATACGCAGGTGTATATATAAAACATTTTAGATTTTCTCCCCACCCCAATCCCATAGTCCCTCCTCCCCTTTACCCCCTAACCAGTAGCCAGAGTAGACTGTCTACCCATATAGCAACAATACCCCAGCAGTTTCGCACGGCGGGGTGGTACTCTTACACCCGCCAGTGCCCCATAAACATTTGCTCAGGGAATACTACACACAGCCATTAACCCCCCCTTGCCCAACCCCACCCCCCCCTCCCCCTCCCCCCACCCCTACCAACTCACGCACAGCTTCAATATCCCAGCACGTTTAGGATTCGGCTCCGCTCTCGCGGAGACAAAGTGTGTAAATATGGACCCCACTCTCCCAAAAACCGAGCAGTGCTCACAAACCCATGTTTAGCCCCTGCTGCTCCAGCAGCAACAACTGGTGCACCTCTCTTATCCACTGACCCAGTGTTGGACCACAGGGGAGCAGCCAATTTAACAAAATCACCCTCCGTGCCACCAAGAGGACCTTATTAAGCCAACGCCTCGGGCCGCCCCCTAAACCAGCCACCCCACCAGTTATACCAAGCACCAACACCCCAGGATCCCAGTGAATGGAACAACCCAGAGCTGTGTTAAGCCAACCGACCAGGGCCTTCCAGAAGCGAGCCACTGCCGAGCATTGCCACCACATATGTCCCAGATCGGCTCGGGCCACTCCACAGCGTGGACAGCTGGCGGTAGCCCCACATCCTGCCCTAAACGCCCTACAAGGAGCAAAGTGACACCGACGTAAAATACGGTATTGCAAGTCTCGAAACTCCACCGATGGAAAGCGCCGGGGGATCTCCGCTAACAGAGACAGCATATCAGCCCCCCTGAGCTCTACCCCCAAGTCATGCGCCCAAGACTCAGCCAAGACTCGCTCCGTAGAGGGTCCTTTAAGGGTGAGGTATTCCTTATGCAGGTCAGTCACCCGGGCCCGTTGCATACTCCCAGCATATAACAACTCCTCAAATCGGGAACAAATAGTCATACAAAGGCTCCCCCGATCCAATTTCCGAACATAGCTACGAAGCTGTAGATAGGGGAACCAGTCCCTAGACACCAGAGCATAGTCACTCTGCAGGTCAGCAAAACTCCGAATCTCCCCCCGCTCATCCACTACTTGCTCCAATGCCACAATCCCTTTAGTCTCCCAATCTCGAAATGCTCCCCCCAGTATTCCCGGCTCAAATGCCCCATTGCCATATAGCGGTAAAAAGGGGGTCGTCCTAAAATCCCACAAATACAAAGAACATAACCGACGCCAAATCCGCCGCATCACCCGAAAAACAGGGTGTCTCCCCAACAGGGGAGGCAAAGCAGTCGCCCTCGCATGCAGGACATAGCGTAACGCCAAAGGTTTCGCCACCTCCTGTTCATAAGCCAAAGGTGTATAATCTCCAGAAGTCGCCAACCAGTCGCGTAAGTGCCGTAGGAGGCATGCCACATTATAGCTCCTTAGATCAGGCGCTCCGATCCCCCCACTGCCCCAGGGCCGCTGCAGAGTCTGAAGGCGCAGCCGCGGCCTCTTCCCCCTCCCGGAAACGCGGTTTACGCATTTCTCCACCCCGGTTAGGTCCCTGCCCGTCAGCAAAAGAGGTAGACTCTGCAACACATAAAGCCATTTGGGGAAGACAACCATCTTGTACAAGGCTACCCTGGCGCACAGAGAAAGTGGCAGGTCACGCCACCCATACAACCGCTCCGCGGTCTGCAAGCTCAAGACCTCCAAATTAACCACTTGCAGTGTCGTGATATCCACAGGCAGATATAACCCCAAATAGTGCAGGCTCGTCCCTGCCCACCTCAATGGAAAGGCAGCCCAGTCTCCAAACAGTTCCTGCCGCAGATCTAAGGCCTCTGACTTATCCAAATTCAACTTGAGACCGGAAAATTGTCCAAATTCTGTAACCACCCGCAACAGAACCGGTAATGTCTGTTTAGGTGCACCCAAATACACTAAAAGGTCATCCGCAAAGGCCGAGACCCGGAACTCGTGCGAGCCCACTCGAGCTCCCAACAAACCTTGTGTGTCCGTATGCGTTCCAAAAGAGGCTCCAGGGTTAAGACAAACAGAAGGGGGGATAGGGGGCAGCCCTGCCGGGTCCCCCTTCGAATCGAAAAATCTTGGGAGAGGGAGCCATTAACCAAAATTCGTCCACGTGGGTCAGAGTATAAAAGTTTAACCGCATTTAGAAAGAACCCGCCAATTCCTATCACCTCAAGCAAGTGATACATATAGGACCAGTCGACCCGATCAAACGCCTTCTCAGCGTCAAAGCTAATCAACAAGGCCTGCTCCCCCGCTACTGCGGACATATACAAGGACGAAATGATCCTGCGTAGGTTTTTCACCGAATGTCTGCCCCGCACAAAACCCACCTGGTCCTCTTTGATCAACTGCGGGAGATACTCCGCCAGTCGGTCAGCCATGATCTTAGCTAAAAGTTTAATATCCACATTTAAGAGTGAAATCGGTCTATACGATTCGGCCAGTAAGCGATCCCGACCAGGCTTCGGAATCAAAGTAATCACTGCACTATTTTTCTCATAAGGGAAAACCTGACGGTCAATTAAATCAGAGAAATATCTACGCAGTGGCCCCATCACCCGATCCCCCAACATTTTATAAAATTCACCTCGGTAGCCATCGGGACCCGGGGCCCTACAGGAATGTAATTTCTTTATGGCCCCCCTAATCTCCTCGTCCGTGATGGGACCATTGAGAATTGCACACTCCTCCACGGAAAGACAAGGCACCTCCACCTTAGCAAGAAACCTTGCAGCTTGCGTCAGGTCTGCATTACCCGAACTATATAAAGCCTGGTAGTACTCACGGAAGCGGTCTTCAATGTAGTCCTGGCCAGACCGAACCACACCCCGAGCGTCCCGCAACGCCCCAACAGTGGTCTGACCACGGCTAGTCTTCACTAGCCGGGCTAGCATACGCCCGGCTCGACTACCGTACCGATAGAGTTTATACCGATAGTAGAGTAGAGATTGCTGTGCCCGCTCCTGCAAAAGCGAACTCACTTCCTGCTGCAATCGATGATATTCCCTTTTGTGGCTTTGTGTGGGGTATTGCGTCACCTTCCTCCGCGCTCGGCACAACTGTCGTTCCAAGCCAATTAAACGAGACATATAAATTCTCCTCTGCCGAGCGCCGTATTCGATGATTCGCCCACGCAGTACTACCTTAGCAGTTTCCCAAAAGAGAGTGGGGTCCCCCTGATGTTGCCCATTAAATTCCGTAAACTCATCCCACTGCGTGCATAAAAAGGCTTCATATTGGGCTCCCCGGGTATAATTGAGCGGATAACGCCATAAATAACCCCCCTGTCGGGTCCCCCATCGCACATCCAACCTAACATAAGCATGGTCCGACACCGCTATCGGCCCTATCTCGACATCGGTCACTTTAGTAAACAAATCTCGGGACCCCAGAAAATAATCCAACCGGGATCCCGTGTCATGTGCCCGGGAGACGTGGGTATAATCCCTATCCAGTGGGTGTAGTACCCGCCAATAGTCCAAGAGATTGAAACCCTCACATACTCCCCGAATCCACTGAGCCTTCCGATCCCTGGTCAGCCCTCGTCGCCCAGAGCGGTCAACCGTGTCATCTAACACACAATTGAAGTCTCCCCCCAAGATAAAGGGAGTGGAACCAAGGGAATTCAGACATTTATTCAACCTGGCACAAAAGCTAGCGTCATAGATATTGGGAGCATAGATATTCACCAGGCCCAATTTAACCCCTTTAAGGTCCCCTACTATGAGAACGAATCGCCCTCCCGGGTCACAGATGGTACGCTCGACTACCAAGTCCACTCCCCGCCGGATGAGTATCACTACACCCGCTTTCTTCCCACCTGAGGAAGCACCATAGACACTCCCCACCCACCCCTTTGCAAGCTTACTATGCTCCAGGGCACTCTGATGGGTCTCCTGTAGGAAGGCCACGTCAGCCTTTTGATCCCTGAGAGCACGCAAAATCTTATAACGTTTCACTGGGGACCCTAAACCACATACATTCCACGTCACCACTCGCAAGTCATCACCCATGATCTTCCACCAATCCGCTATTCAGACCTTGACAGACTACAACATACAAACATGGAGAGAGCTCTCCCAGCCTGGAGCTCCCCCCTCCTCTACATACTCACACACTTGCCTCCATCGCTGTGTTCTCCACACGTACTGTAAGCCAATGTCAATCCCCAAATCTCCCAGGGAACCCGATTCATGCATCCCAGCCACCCCTCTCCCTACCCACCCCTCTCCTCCTACCAGCCCACCCTCCCCGTCCCTAACCCAAACCCCCCCCTCCCCCTCACACACCCGAACAGAAATAGTTCTCTCCCCCCCTTCCCCCCATAGCATTCCCTTACCCTCCACCCAGAAAACTGCCACTCATCCACTCCCTGGCCCATTACGCCAGGCTGGAGTGCCATTACAGGCGCAACAGGGCTGTCCCGCCCAACCCCCCATGAAAAACCCCATGCACTCCACATGGTCGACCATGATGCCACAGACCGGTGTTAAATGAACAACGACAATACATAGGGACCACATAAGATGTAGCCCCCCCCAGTAAGCTGGCAGCCCGGTACCATCCACACTGATCCCCCCCCTCCCACGCAGTATACCTCCCAACCTCCCAGAAACGTCCCCCCTCCCACCACTTACTCCCCATAACCCATCATCAACAGTAAACATCATAAGCAAGTAGGGGAGGGAAGAAAAAGAGAGCAAGGAGAAGTAACAACCGAGAAGAGAAGTTAACATCAGGTGAAACATATTGGGGTACAGCATAATACACATAAGCATGACAACCATAGTGTCCCACTCCAGAGCTCACAACGTCCCAGAACAAAACTTCACTCCACAGGACCCATACGTAACGCTGTCGGCTCCAGCAATATATTCAAACAGGAACCAACTGCTACCTCCTCAGGGCGCTAGGCCAGGCACTTCCGAGGAACTCTCCGCCGCACTAGGCAGTCCCGCCAAAAAGTTCTGCGCCGCTTCCACCGTTTTAAACACCTGGGTCTTCCCGATGTGCGTAACACGCAGGATAGCGGGAAACGCCAAGGTGAATCGAATCCCCTTTTTAAATAGAGTTGCACAGATTGATGAAAATTCTTTCCTCTGCGCTGCCACAGGTGCTGAATAATCTTGAAATAACAGCACTTTCTGGTTGTCCAAATGCAGATCCCTTTGCCGCCGAAACGCTTGCAATAGTTGCCACTTGTGCTGGAAATTCAGGATCCTCGCAAGGACGACTCTGGGCTTGTGTTGATGCTCCGGCCGTGGCCCCAAACGGTGCACACGCTCCACTTTAAGCTGCCCTACTAGGCCGTCCAGGCCCAACTCTTTGGGCAGCCAAGATTCCACCAGGGACACCAGCATGGCATCCGTTTTAGACTCTGGGATCCCCACGATGCGCACGTTATTGCGCCGGGAACGATTTTCCAGGTCATCCACCTTTTCCAACAGCGCATCCAACTGTTTGCGCATCAAGTCCGTTCCACGTGTTCGCTGGCCTTCCTCCTCCTCCAACACCGACACGCGGTGCTCAACTTCATCCAGCCTCTGGCTATACTCAGTAAGCGTTTCTCCCATTGTCTCTAATCGGCTCAAAATGAGATCAAACTTAGGCTCTAAGAACCTCGCTACGTCCCGGGCGGGCTCCTCTGCCCCCGACTCTGAGCTCTCTCCTCCCGGGGAACGCTGCTGCGGCAAACCGGAGGCTGAGCCCACAGCCGAGGAGGCCCCAATTTTCGGCGTCTTCTCCCGCTCTCGGCGCAACGGAGGAGGCATGGTAAGGGCTCAAAAACTCTGTAAATGCGTCTCTCTGTTCCCCTCAACAGTTTCGTTTGAGGACCAGCTCCTTACACCGATGAAATTTGCTAAATTTGCAGATTAATAGTGGGACAGCCCCGGAGCGAGCAGAATCACGTCCTACTCGCTCATGCGTCACGTGACACTCCACAATCAGGTGTTTATTAATTAATTTATTTATTTATTTATTTATCTTTTTTTTTATACCGCACTCTTTAGAATCAGTGCGGTTTACAAATAACATTAATTTGTACAACGTAGGCTGAAACATACATTGAATTTTATAAGGAACAGGTAATACAACTTGGGTTTCAACAGGGATAACTATATACAAGTTGAGTAATTGTATCAACAGATATGGTTATGTCAACATGACAGCTAGGAAGGGTGTGCTGGGTTATGTTGTCGTGACGGATAGGGAGTGTAAGTTGGGTTATGTCATGTCACCGGTATGAGAGTAATGCTGAAGGAAAAGGTGGTGCTTTAGAGCCTTCCTAAATTGTGCGAGGTCAGAAATAGACCGGATACTGGTAGGGAGGGCATTCCAAAGTGTAGGTGCGTAAAACACAAAGGTTCTGTTCTTTGTCGCGAGGGAGCATTTTGTAATCGCATTGGGGACAGCGAGTGTGTTAGCAGCGACCGATCTTGTGGATCTATTCTGAGGAGTGGGGTGAACAATGTTCACGAGGGAGGTGGAGGATAGTTTGTTAAGGGCTTTAAAGGTAATCAGTAGTACTTTAAAGGTGAGCCTGCAGTAGATAGGAAGCCAATGGAGGTGTTGCAAAATAAGAGTTATGTGGTCTCTTCTGGAGGCTCCATGCAGGATGCAGGCAGCAGTATTCATTGCCAGTTGTAGTGGGTTAAGTGTGCTCTTAGGGAGACCATATAGAATGGCATTGGCATAGTCAAAGTGGGGGGTTACAAGGGTTTGAAAGATCGTCCAGAAGTCAGCAGGCTCCAGTAGGGGACGTAAGTGGCGAATTGTACGTATCTTGTGGTAGATTGCCTTGATGGTGTTGCTGATATGTGCTTTCATGTTGAGCTGCTGGTCTAGGGTGACACCCAAGTAGCGGATGGTGGGCCTACTCGGGAGCTCTGCGTCTCTCAATTTAATTAAAGTGGGAAGGGTGAAGGATTGATTTCTTGTGATAAATAGGACAAGTTGATTCTGAGGCTTTGCGTGTGGAGCCAGTCAGTAACAGTGTCAAAGCAGCTTGTTAATAGCGAGAAGTCAGGCTGGTCAATAGGGAATAGTGTGAACAGCAGTACGTCATCAGCATACACAAGGCAGGAGATATTAAAGGAGTGGATGATTGAACAGATGGGCTGTATATAGATGTTGAAAAGGAGGGCAGAGAGAGAGGAGCCTTGGGGGATGCCTTGCTTTTGTTGAAAAGGCTCAGAGATAGTAGACTTAATTCGTACTTGTTGCCATCTATCTGATAGGTAGGACTTGCACCAACTCAAGACTGAACCATGGATTCCCTTCTCTTGAAGACGTGTAAGGACCATCTCGTGGTTGACTGAGTTGAAGGTGGAAGCAATGTCCATGAATATTAGTGCATAGCCTTGTCTAATGTTATCAATCCCGGTGAGTAGGGTGCTGAGTAGAGTGGTGAGGAGTGTCTCAACACCATGGAGTTCTCTAAAGCCGTGTTGACATGGGTCGAGAGGAGTGGTAGTCTCAATGTGGTGCTGGATTTGGAGTTGAACGACCTTCTCGATTATCTTGGCCAACAGGGGGGATGCTGGAGATTGGTCGATAAGATTCTGCCTTCTGGGGGTTCAGCTTGCTGTTCTTTAGAAGGGGCCGGATGGAAGTTTGCTTTAGAATCTGGGGGAATGCCCCTGTTGAAAAGGACAGCTCCATTAGCTTAGCTAAGATTGGGCTGAATTCAGAACGCAGTGATCTTATCCAGAATGCTGGGCAAGGGTCATTGGGAGATGTGGTGGTGTTAATGGATGTGATGGTGTCCTTGATGAACATCTCAGAAGGGGGCGTGAAGGAGGTCAAAGGTGTTAGGGAGCATGGCATGTGACTTGGTGTGGAAATAGAGAGGGAGGTGTTGGTTCGGCTGGTTTTGGCACATAGATGGTCAGCAAATTCCTGAGGGTGTAGCAAGCCTGGTTGGGTGGGAGAAGGCTCTTTAGTAAGGGTCTTAATTAAAGAGGTCACGAGGTTTGTTTAGGGAGCAGAGCAGGAGATTGGAGTGGTATTTCTTCATTTTCTTGGAAACTGCTTCGCGGTGTACTTTAAGGTGGGAGAAGTAGGCCGCATGATCGTTCGAGGACCGTGAGCGTCGCCAACGTCTTTCGAGCTTCCTGAGGAGGAGTAGTGAAGTCTGTAGGTCTGAAGAGTACCATTATGCTGTTTGCCTTCTTCTTGGTGGCTTATTTGAAGTGCAAAGGGGCTGAGGCTGTTGTTCCAGGTGGATATCAGCGAATCAAGTCTGGGTGATGCCTTGCTGAGGTTTGGTAGGACTTTGTCAATGATCTCCTCTTTGTTGAAGGGCCGGAATCATCCTGTGAGAGCTGAGGAAGCATCGGCGGTCTTCCGAGGAGTGTTGTAACCCTGAAGCATGGGCATCTGAAATTTAATTAAGCTGTGGTCTGACCATGGGACCGGGGTGATAGAGAGGGAGGAGTTGTAGTTTGGGCTGGTGGCTGATAGCGGTACAAAGATAAGATCCAGTTTATTTCCTTTTGAGTGGGTAGGGGCATCAATTATCTGTTTGTAACCCAACTCAGTGAGTGTTTCAAGGAAAGCTTTAGAGTGGATGCTTTGGAGAGCTGGTAAGTTGAAGTCACCCATTACCCAGTTTGGTTTGAGTGGGTTCATGGGGTTGCAAGCAAGGTCTATTATATTCGAGAGGTCTTCAGGGGAAGAAGACGGGGATCTGTAAATGAGACAGATGGAAATGTATTTGTTGGTTATGATGATTGAGTCAAGGTGTGTGGTACTAGTGGAAGAGAGTAGTTGGAATTGGAGATCTGTCTTTACAAGGATGAAGGCACCTCCGCCTCTGCGGTTGGTTCTATGGCAGGTGTAGATTGAGAAGTTGGGAGGGATGAGGTGGTTAAGAAGGACTGAGTCTGAGTCAGTCAACCATGATTCTGTGACCAGGAGAATGTCTAGGTTGTAACTGGATATAAGGTCAGAGATAGCTGGCCATTTCTTGCAGACAGAGCATGCATTTATGAGGATGCTTTTCAAGTTGCGAGGATATAGGTGTTTCTCTACCCGGGACTTTGTGGTATGCTGAAGGGCTATGTAGAGTAAATGTGGGTGTTGGTCAGGCTAAGTCTCTATTAGTGGCCAATGGGGGCCGCCAGGGCATCTCTTTCCTAGGCCTTGTAAGATTGGAATGTGGCTATAGTTGGTGGTGAGAGTGGAGGCACTGCAGAATAGGTTGGCGAGGAGGTAACAGCTGGTAAAGGCTAGTAAGGAGGGTGCCATCTTGAAGGGAGGGGAGCCTAGGTTGGCTAGGGACCTACTGACAAAATGAGGGGAGGTCAAATGACTGAGACTTGGGACAGTGGCTAATGGGTTGGTGTTTGTAAGTGGTGTGAGCAGAGGGAGGGTGTGACGGGCAGGAGGATTCAACAGCAATGGCTGGCGCTAGTGTGTAACGGGAGTGTAAATGCTAGTATATGGCTGTGGTACTTCTAAGCAATGGGCATGCAATAGAAGGAGTAGGATAAATAGGTTTGGGGAGCAGGTGGAGTAACAATGTAGCCCAGCTCGTATATGGCTATGTTGCATTTTCATCAATGGACAATTACAGTAGTTGATAAGTCTAACATGCTAATACAGATATTGTAGGGCTACTTTTACAGTTGTTGGATTATAGTAGATGTGATTAAACAGTTCTTATATAACTACTTCGCATATTTCACAGTTGAGTGGTTTAGATTATTGTACGGTTAGGCTGACATACCTTCTTTCCTGCTGCCTAATTTCCCTGCCTAAGGGCCATGCCAAAGGACCCTCTCGCAAGGCCCTCAGGTGTTCTGGTATACCCATGCTTCTTAAAGTGGCCCAGAGTTTTTCATGGTTTACACAGTCAAAAGCCTTGCTGTAGTCAATAAAAAAATATGGATATCCTTTTGTCTTTTCAAAGATCCATCTCATATCCACAATAATGTCTCTTGTTCCTTGCACTTTCCTGAACCCTGCTTGCATTTCAGGCAGTTCTCATTCCAGGTATGGTTATAGTCTCTGCTGAATGATCTTGAATAGAATCTTGCTGGCATGTGGGCTCAGAGCAATTGTGCGATAATTTCCACAGTCGTTTGGGTCACCTTTCTTCAGTTTTGGTATAAGCACAAATCTTTTCCAGTCAATATCGTCCAATATCCAGCATAGCCCTACTAGCAAAAATCATCGAAAAGGCCGTTCTACAACAACTACAAGACCACTTGGACAACAACAGCACACTTGACGAACACCAATATGGCTTCAGACCACACCATGGGGTAGAAACCCTACTTATTGCACTAATGGACAATCTACTCAAAGGGATTGAAAACAAAAAGAAAATCTTCATTCTCATATTCATAGACATCTCCGCAGCTTTCGATACTGTTCACCACCAAACACTACTAAACAGATTGAGAGATATAGGAATAACAGGAACCCCACTAAAATGGTTCTCATCTTATATCTCCAACAGAATGCAACAGGTACAGTTCAATAACGAAAAAGCAAAGGCTTTCCCACAAACACAGGGCATACCACAAGGCTCAGCCCTATCCGCGCTTCTCTTTAATGTGTACATGAGACCAATCTGCGAAATATTCAAAAAGCATAAAATCCAATATCACATATACGCTGACGATATTATGCTCTATACTCAACTTGATGCAAGCAACCCAAACTACTCTCAGCTAGAAACATGCTTAAAAAACATGCAAGCCTGGCTCCAGCGGAACAACATGGCCATAAACCACAAAAAAAAACGAAGTCATGTTCATCTCAAGAAAATCAGATTTCAACCCTCCAGCCTCAATTACCCTAGGTGACAACACTTATCACACAAAAACTGAAATAAAATACCTCGGAGTAACACTGGATAACGAATTAAAGCTGACAAAACACCTTCGCCTAGTAAACAGAGCCATCTTCCACAAACTCAGGGTTATACAACCTCTCAGGAACATCATAGAACACACCGACTTTAGGACAGTAGCCCAAGCCCTCATCATACCACATTTCGACTACTGTAATGCAATCCTGCAGGGCCTGCCAAAGAAAACACTAAACATACTCCAGATGGCACAAAATGTCGCTGCCAGAATCATCACCAAAACAGGTGTGGCAGAACATATCACCCCGGTGCTGGTTGAACTACATTGGCTCCCCATCGTAGCCCGTATAAAATACAAAATCCTAATAACGACGTTTAAAACCATCCACAATCTGGCACCAACCTTCCTCACAAACCTAATCACCTTACAACCTGCTAACAGAAACAGGAGAACCGCCACCATAAACAACCTGCAAGTACCAATAAGTATAAGATCAGTTAATGTAGCCACAAGCAACAGAGCATACTCCTTCACTGCCCCATCACTTTGGAACCAACTACCGCCCGAACTGCGCTCAATAACGGACCTGATGGGCTTCAGAAAAGATCTGAAGACACACCTATTTCAAGAGGCCTACAATGTACCATAAATCAACAATGTACGCACCAAGAGATACAACGTATTATAAATCAGCGCAAAATGTATATATGTAATATATGTAAAATATAAATGTCTATACACTGTAGAAAAGTATAATTATAGCCGCCCCACCCCCCACTGTACCCTATTATAATTTTGAAAATCCTATATACCTTAATTGAACCTGTTCTACACACTCCAAGGAGACTTACTGTAATCTCTTAATCTTGAAATTATGTTGTATACAATAATGAAACTCGCTCGAGTTGTTTTGAAAATCTGCTGTATACTTTAATGAAACCCGCATGATTTTAAAACCTATCACATAACCTTGTTAATCACAATGTAGTGTTTAAATTCTGTCAATGATTTGAATTTCTCTGTATCCTTAATCAAACCGCTGCTGATCGCTGGAAGTAGCGGTATACAAATATGTGCTAAATAAAAATAAATAAAAATAAATTGGCCATGAATTTGTCTCCCAAATTTCCTGGCTGAGCCTTGTAAGTATGGCAACAGCTTCATCCAATTGCTGTAATATTTCAATGGGAATGCCATCAATGCCCAGTACTTTGTTCTTTGATAAGGCTTTTGACCCAGTGAAAAGCGGTATATAAATACAGATAAATACAGCTAAATAAAATAAATGCTGCTTCCATGACTTCTTTCATCACCAATGGTTCCTGATCATAAGGTACAGGTTGAAACAGCTATTGGTCCACTTGATCTTTATGGTATAATGACTCTGTATATTCTTTCCACTTTTTCTTGATCTTCTCAGCATCATTCAACATGGATCCTTGAGCATCTTGTAGCATTCCAATTCAAGGCTGGAATTTTTCTTTAACTCTCATAGCTTTAGAAAAGCTGATCTTGTTCTTCCTCTAATAACTTCTGATTCTATTTCATTGCATGTATTATTTGTAGTACTTCTCCTTGTCTTGTCTTGCTGCACATTGGAAATCTCTGAGTTCTGCGATTGCCTCTCTTTCTACTCTGACTTTAGCTTCTCTGCTTTTTTTGGACAATTTTCAGTTTCTTCAGTCATCCATTTTGGCCGTTTTTACTTTTCACCTTATGTAGAGACTTCTCGCTTTCTTCCAACTGTGATAAGGAAGACTCTAGTGAGCCCATGGAAGTAGAAGAAAAGAATGATTCTACCTTTAGGAAAGGTCACAGCCCTGCAAAGCACACATTCCAGCAGTTCTCTGGAGAAAACAAACACAGGGATTCAAAAGCTAAGCTGACACACCCAAGCCCTGATGACGTAGCAACAGGCTTGGAAACTGATTACAAACACCTGTCTAGAGAGTCAGGGAGGTTTATCAGAAAACAGGGATATAAACCAGGGCTGGAGAGTGAGTCAGGGGAGCAGCACGAGAGGGAGCAGCACGGAAGGCAGCCCAGACGGGAGCACAGTTGGAGGAAACACGGTAGCTGGAGGAAGGAAGCCACGTGGAAGAAAGGAACTGAAGCAAGCAAAGCAGAAGGGGAGAGGACATGAAGGTGGTCTGGAGTGCTTAGAGAGAAAGAGCAGGAAAATCTTCAAACCCCAGCACTGAAGGAAAAGGTTCAGAGAGTTCAGAGGTGGGTGCCTAAGACTCAGTGCAGAAGTCTGCAGAGCCCAGCCTTGAATGGAGAACCGTGGCAGAGCTCCAGGGAGGAACCTAAACTAAAGGACAAGGGACTGTTTCCCCAGAGCTGGCAGGAGATAGCCGCACAGCTGCAGAGAGGAGTTTCCTCAGGCTCAGGTACTGCTTATCCCTATTCACTAGAGCTGTGTTTAAAAGACCCACAGGGAGTTTTAGGGAGAAAACACCCTGAGGTATTCGCCAGTAGTTTAAAGCAAGGCAGTGCAGCACAAGAACCTGAAGCAATGCAGGTGGACTCTAAGGAGAGTGATTCCTTACAGCCAGAACAACCTATGGATTGTACTTTGTGCTTTGCAGACAGTATTGAAAGCCTTTGCTAAACTGTATAGTATAAGCTGATTGTAACCTAAAGAAAAGAAGATATTTTCTTTGGTAAAGGAAGCTGCCATGTTTTGTTCTTTTTCTGTATACGTGAGAAGCAGTTGCATTTGGATTGAATGAATGTAAAAGCTCAGCCAGCACACTTGTATAAAGAACCTTTTTTGAACAAATACTGGAGAAGTATCCTGGTGCAACTTACTTTGAACCTTTGCTTTTGGGAGAAATAAACTTTGTTATAGTTTTGCCTATAACTCTGGCTTCATGACTATTTTTTATCAGAAGGAAAACTACTTTTCCCAGCATGCATCACGAGAGGAAAGTTAGTTGATTTAACCTTCAATAGAGAAAAATAATGGCTACCCCAGCCCTCCAAGCCTAAGGCAGAGGGCGGGGTATGACACAACACAACCTTCTTGATGTCATCCCATAACTCTTCTGGAACTCTGTCATTTGTATCTAAAGCAGCAAACCGATTTTTTTAACCAGTTTTTAAATTCCAGTGGTATATTCTCATTTTGCTACATTCATGAGTGGCTTGCTCTTTTTCAACTTTAGCTTGAGTTTGCATACTAGTAGTTGGTGATCTATACCACAGTCAGCTCCAGGTTTTGCCTTTGTTGATGTTATCAAGCTTTTCCATCGTTGTCTTCCACAGATGTAGTCAATTTGATTTCTGTACACTCCATTGGGTGAAGTTTACGTGTATAGTCGGCCTTGTGTTCCTATCATCTAATGGTCCAATTGACTCTCACAGTTTTTTTGCTACGAATGTACTTGAAAAGGTTTTTATTATGCATTTTTCCTTTCACAGCAAGCTTTTTTTTCAAATTCTCTGTTTGCCTGCCTTATCAATCAATGCCTTGCATTTAACTTGCCAGTGTTTATGTTTCCAGTTTTCGTCATTTGGTTTCTTTTTCCATTTCCTGAAAGATGCTTTTATGGCTGCCTTTCTGACCTCACCTTTAAACCATGCTGGCAGGTTTTTGGACTTTCTTCCACTTTCCTTAAAGTGTAGAATACAGCTGGTCTGGGCTTCCAAGGTAGTATTTTTAAACAACATCCATGCTTAATGTAAATCTTTATCCTTCGCAGCTACTCTAAGTTTTTTCTTAACTATTTTCCTCATGTTATTATAGTCTCACTTTTGCAAGTTAAAAGGTAGTACTGTGTATTTCCTTGCCGTCCTTCCTCCATTTATTAAATCAAACGCGATCATGCTTTGATCGCTATTGCCAAGTGGCCCCAAAACCTTTATCTCTTGCACCAAATCTTGTGTTCCACTAAGGACTAGGTCCAAAATGGCTTCCCCTCTTGTCTGTTTATGAACCAGCTGCCCCAAGAAGCAGTCATTTATTTCATCTAAAAACTTTACCTCCCTAGCATATCCTGCTGTGACATTGACCCAGTCAATACCGGGGTAATTGAAATCACCCTTTATTATTACTGTTTTGTAACTTTTGTTAGCTTCTTTGAGCATTTCATCATCCATTTGTTCATTCTCACCAGGCGGTTGATAGTACATCCCTAGTTTAATTTTGCTTTCTGGCTTCACTGTTGCTGATTTCTGGGGTTTTCCAATTTAGGCTCTGTCCATTTCAGAAGGGGCACCATAATCTTGATTTCACAGCTACCCAGATTATTTTTTCTCATTTTATATCTTTCTTCCTTATCGTTAATTGGGCGATAGCACTGACCAAAAAAAATTGGTATGCAAATATCTGTGCAAATGAGGCCCCACAGTAAGTATTTGCGCATGACCCCCTATCATCCTTTGGGCTGCCCCTGCTCCCCATTTTTCTCACGTGCCACTCTAGTTTCCTCTTCACACTCTGCCTTCTGATCCTAGTTGACAGCTGGAAGGAGGAGCTGATGGCATGCAGGCCAGGTGCTACCATAAGGTGAACCAGGCGGACACCTTGAGTGCCAGCTCCCCAGAGGCACCCATTGCTGCCTTTGTCGCCCCTCACTGGGAACTGCAGTGGCGACAATGTGTTTAAACTAGACTTAAGTGCCGGAAGTTACCTTCAGCTCTGGCACTGCTGTACCATTCCTGCTTTTGCACCCCTCCAATTTTTCACTTCCTTTTGCATGAGGGTGGAAGTGGCTTCCACTCACAGGCAAAAAGGAAGTTTAATTGGAAAGCAGTGGAAGTAGGAATGGCACTGCAGTGCCAGAACTGAAGGTAACTCTGGCACTTCAATGCTGTTTTAAAAGCATTACCACCACTGCACATCTGGGTGAGGGGCAGCTGTAATGGCAATCAGGCTGGTGTGCGTGTGTGTGTGTGTGGGGGGGGGGGGGCATAAGGGATAAAGGTTTACTGGGCATATTCTTGTACCGGCCTTGAGGCCAGATACTTCTCTAATTCAGTCTTCCTGTCACTGGTGTCTCTCCCAGTGCACAGTAGAAATCTGTGGAGTACCAGGCAGATCTGACAGCTGACCTGAGCTGTGAACTACATGGGCAGGGGAGGCACCAATGGCAGGAAAAGCAGGTTAGAGAAGTACTGGGCCTGCTGAATTGCCAGCTGCACTCTCCTTCTATCAGCTTGGATTGGACTTCTGGAAAAAAGGGCAAAGGGCCAGAGGAGATGTGGTGGTGGCGGTGTGCAAATATTAGCATTGGCCTCCAGTGCTGGAGACCCAAGGTATGCAACTGCTTCTCAGGTGTATCCGCTAGAGATTTAATAACTCTAAACAACTTCCGCAGGATGTTGATTGCCGAGTGCACCTTTTAAGACAATAAAGTTCTTTTACCCTTTGAACCTGTTTATATTAAGTGCTCATCAACTATAGATATACCTTCTTGTCCTCATACACCTGATTCCAATGCCACTGGTGTTAAACTCTCCTCCATTTTTTCTTATATTTTCTCAAATGCATAGAGTATCCAAGGTGGTTGCCTTGTATAAATAACTTCCTTCACCAAAACAACCTATCTACAACATCTATAATGGAAGTATTTCACCTACCCACCATCTCCTACAAATCTGCTCAGAGATGGCAAATTCTCAATTCCCAAACACTGACAGTTTTTTCCACATCAAAGGGACCTCTAATCTAATCCACCTTTTCAAACTCCCATTGAATTTCCAAATCTCTGATCCATATGCAGCCCAGAATGAGATGATTAATAAAACCACAGAATCTGAGAAAAAAACAGTTGAGACAATTTCAATCTCTTCCCCTCTCCAACCTCTGTAGCAGGCATAAACCATAAATCTAAAGTGTGGCTTGCTACATGTGTTGATCCAATCATGACTACCTCAAACCCTCACAGCACTGAAAAAAAAATTTCAAACTGTTGAAATCACTGATCATCACCACTGACCCTAAATTTAAGCCTAACGAAGTTAGGTATTCAACCTGAGCCAGAAGGTCTAAAGCATTCTGGTCCAGAAGTAAAACATACAAATTGCCCAACATCAAAAACCTATCACAAGGATCTCACAACCCACTTCAAACTGATAAATCTATTAAGGTCTCTTATAAAAGTCAGCTTGGAACCCATATCAGCCATATACAGGACCTATTTACTAAAGTGTGCTAAATATGCATGATGATATACAATGTTAGCTTTATTCTATCCCAGCTGTAAAACCTTCACAGCCTGGTTCTCCCGGCCCTTCCTCCAGCCCCAGTTAAAGCGCTTACCTTCACACGACTTGCCTGGAAAGGACCTCTGGCTCCATGGGCCTCTCTCCTTCCTGCAGCCTGCTGGGTTTTTAACCTCTCCTTGGGAGCCATGCCCTCCTCCTAGTCCTGAACTCTGGGCTGCAGACTCTCTTAAAGGGGCCTGTTGATAATCCCTCTGGAGGAGGACGGGCACTCTATAGACCTCATCACACACCCACGCCCTCAGCTCAACCATGCCCATTGAGCTCCTCCCTTACCCATGACCCTTACCTGGGAAAGGAAGTCTGCATTCAGGTGAGTCCAACTAGCCCTACAGTGGACCTGGAACTGGTAGGGTTGGAGACTCAAAAACCACACATAATACAGCCATTGGAATCTTTATTTCGAGCCAGCTACTTGAGGAGTTGTGGTCTGTTATTAGCGTAAACATATGGCTGAACAGGTAGTATTTGAAGGATTCAAGCGCTCACTAGACAGCCAGAGCCTCCTTCTTGCTCACTGCATAATGCTTCTCCTGAGGAAGCAGTTTCCTGCTGATGAATGTGATGGGATGTTCTTCACCCCTGATTTCTAGGGATAGAATGGCTCCAAGGCCTGCCTCTGAGGCATCAGTTTGCACAATAAACAGTAGAGAAAAATCAGGGCTACTCAGGACGGGTTCAGAGTACACAGCTGGCTTGAGACACTAGAAGGCCAGGTCTAGGTCCAGTGACCACTGAATCTGGGAGCTCTGTTCCAGAAGAGAATGGATAATGGCTCCACCAGCTCTTCAAAATTAGGGATGAAGCAGCGATAATAGCCAATCAGTCCAAGGAAGGCATGATCCTTTTTCTTTGAGTTCGGGGTGGGGACCTGGGCCATGGCATCCACCTTCCATAGTTGAGGTCATATCTATCCATTCATGATTAAATACCCCAGGTGTGAATATCTCAACCTCCCCAGAAAACATTTTTTGGAGCTGGCCATCAGCCTGACCTTCTGCACATGGGTTAGATGGGTGGGCCAGTCTCTGCTGTAGATGATGTTATCATCAAGGTAGGTAGCTGCATACTCCTTGTGCTGCCTCAGTAGGCAGTTGACTAGGCTTTGAAATGTGGCAGGAGCCCCATATAATACAAAGGGCAGCACTGTAAACTGGAACAGACCTTGTGGTGATGAAAAAGCAATTTTCTCATTGGTGGCCAGGGTCAAGAGTACCTGCTAGCACCCCTTGGTCAGATCCAAGGCTGATATAAAACATGCTCCCTGAATCACTCGATTAGCTCATCTACTCTGGGCATGGGATACACTTCCAATTTAGAAGCTGCATTGACCCTCTGGAAAATCAATGTAGAATCTGATGTTCCTGTTGGGTTTAAGAACCAAGACTATGGGTCACTCATCAACTCCTTTATAACTCCCAGGTTAAGCATCTCTTCCAGCTCCTTGGTGACAGCCTGTTTCTGGGCCTCCACAATCCGCTAGGGTTGTTGCCGGATAACCACCCCTGGGTCAGTAATGATGTCATGACAAATGAGGTGGGTTCATCCTAGGCAGGTAGAGAACACCTCTAGGTTCCGCTTGATCAAACCTTCTAGATCTTTTCACTGGATAGCAGAGAGCTAGTCTCCAATCTAGACTTGAGCTGGATCTGATGGGGATGAAATTTCCAGTCCAAAATAATCTCCATGTACCATCATAGCAGTCCCTTGAGTCCACTTTTTCAATACGTTAATAGGGTAAATTTTGTTTTTCTTCCATTTGGCTGACTGAGCAATCTTGTAGTTAACAGGCTGTACTTTCTCTTTGACCTCATAGGGCCCTTGCTATTTACAGGGTAACTTGCTCTTGGATGAGGGCAGCAAGACTAAAACTCTGTCTCCTGGTTGAAAGGTGCAGTGCCTGGCTGCCCGATTGTAGCCCCTAGCCTTCTCGGTTTGGGCTTTTTCCAGACTGAGTTTGGCCACCTGTCCACTTTCCTCAACCAAACTTGTTTTTGTATAATGTACTCCACCAAATTATGCCCAGCAAGGGCTTCTTATTCCCAGGTTTCCCTTATCACATCCAATATGCCTCTTGGCCATCTTCATATTTCTTAGAGCAATGGCCTCCGGGGTAGCAGGTAGTATAGTCTAGTATAACTAAAATATACTTGGGCGGTTCACTCCAGGGGACCTACCAGGTCCATGGCCACTCTTTCAAATGGGGTTTCAATGATAGGCATAGGCACAGGCACTAGAGGGGCAGGTTGGAGTCTAGCAGGGTTATGAAGTTGGCAGGTGCAGCAAGACTGGCAATATAACTACACCTGTTTATGGATCCTGGCCTAGAGAAATCAGGTTAAAATACACTGTAGTGTTTTCTCCACCCCTAGGTATCTTCATAAATGGCTATGGGCCAACAATAACACCTGCTGACAATAGGGACAGGGAACTATTAGTTGTTCTACCGCTGCCCCCTCTAGAGTCCCCTCAGCCACTCTGTTTAATAGATCTCCCTTTAGCACAAAATAGGAAAAGGTTCTTGCAGGGGACTCTGTTACCTACAGGAATCCCACCCACCTCCAAAACCCGCTTTCGAGCATGTTTAAGGGACTCATTCTCTTGCTGTGCCTTCCTGAAGCTCCATGGGTCTTCACCCAGCCCCCACTCTGGGAAGGGGACAGTTGTATTTGGGTCACTACCGCTGAGCCCTGAGCTATCCCCAAGGGTTTCTTCCCTAAGCTCTCCCTCTCCGGATCCCTCCCCCATATCCACCCCCAGATTCTGTTGGTAGCATTGCTGTTCCTGGCAATGCTGACTTTAGGATTTAGTAGGCTTGGGAGTCTTGACATAAAGATCTGCATCTTCCAGGGGGAAGATCTCTGGGAAATCTTTCTGGTCCAACTTAGCAGAGCCATCAGTTAGCTAGGCCCATATCATTCTGAAGTTTGGGTAGTCTTAGCTGATCACAACTGGATACAGTAGCTATAGCAGCACCACAACCTCGAATGTGACTTGCCTTGCTGGAGCCTTAAGTGAGACCCGTCCTGTTCGATACTGTCTCTGGTTTCCACGCAGACAGGCCAATGTTATTGTCTTCACATAGTAAATTTGAAAATGGGTTATGGTTTCCTAGCGAATAAGGGTTCGCAAATTTCTGGAGTCTATCAAGGCCTGGGTCCCCTCGAACTCCACAGAAATCACAAAGTTCTGTGCCCCTGGATGGGGACTGTCCACAAAAGCGCAGGTATGAGGGGTGGTTAGGCTAATCTCCATGTGAGATTTTCCATACCCAAGGAACATTCCCAAACAAAGTGTCCCAGGGCTCCACACCTTAAAAAGGCAAAGGGGTCATAACTGGAGCCATGCCCTCACTTAGCAGATAACTTTGGGGTTTGGAACATGGGAGCCAACATCCATTCCAGCTTCCCCTTCCGTCATCCTGGGACTTTTACCCCTTTCCCACTGTCCCACTGGAATGGGCCAGCTATACCCCAGAGGCCTATTTCCAGTGATTCAAAAGGGAGGGACTCCAGATAAAGGAGATCCCTCGAAGGTTCCTCTATCGCTTGAATGATCTCTCATGGAAGTGGCTGCAACCAGAGGGAAGGAGCGGCCCGAGATAGCCAAGATTGTGCTGTTGGAGTAGTTTTTGGAGGGCTTGACCACCCCAATGAGACAGTGGGTATGTCAGCACCCCAAGCTTACACTGAAGAGTGGACTCTAAATAGCCAAGGGGTACTATGAAGCCCAGCCGGTGACTGAAGCAGACAGTGGGAAACTTCCTTTGGAGGCGGGACAATGCTGCACAGAGCCCGTCGAGAGACAGGAAGGCTCCGCAACATTTTCACAGGCACAGCCGCGGTTCCCTAAGAGGCAGGGAGCCGTGGCTGCAGAAGATTGGAGGCGGTGAGTTTGCTGCTGCCGAGAAGCAGACTCGGCAGCAGCAGCAGCAACTTGTGTGCTTTTTTATTTTTTTTTAACTTGGAGTGAGGCTCAGGTGACCCCTGCTAAATCCTGTGGTGACCCCCGTGGGGGTCGCGACACACAGGTTGAGAACCATTGGTCTAGAGGATGGCCGGAATGTGTCCAAGCAGTAGCGGCAACAGCCCTACTGGTGGACGAGAGCAGGAAATTGATGTTTGGAGGGGCCCTAGTAGTAAGTACCCCACATCAGGTGAGAACCATCCTAACCCAGAGGGCTGGGAGGTGGCTCACTGATTCACAAATCCTGAAATATGAGGCAATACTAATGGAAAAAGATGATCTAGTGTTAACCACGGAGCAGTGTTTAAACCCAGCTACTTTCTTATGGAAAGGTGAGGGGGAAAGTGAGGAACCAGAACATGATTGCTTGGACATCATAGAATACCAGACCAGGGTAAGACCAGATTTAGTGGATACTCCCTTGCATGCAGGGAGTATCCACTAAATCTGTTGTAGACGGATCCTCCAGGGTAATAGAAGGAAAAAAACCAAAACCAAAATGGGTATTGTGATGGGAAAAGTGTATCTGAGCCTATGGAACTGGAAGAAAAACAGGCATTTACCTTTAAGGAGAGAGACAGATCAGAAAGCAGTGGTTTTCAGACTGCAGGCAAAGAGAAAAACACACATGTAGTTGCTAGGTACAGACCACGCCCAGTCTCTGAGGCAAGCTGTGAAGTTAATGAGAGGTACCTAGGGGAAGAGCATGGCCCGATAGTTCAGGCACACTCATATAAGCCCAGGGGACTAGAAGAGTGGAGAGAGACCACCAGGGAAACAGAAGGAGAGAGGACCACCAGGGATGCGGAGGGAGAGAGAACCTTCAGGGGAGCTGAAGGAAAAAGAGTTACCAGGGTCAGCACCAGGGAGGATTCCAAAGGAAACCAGCACACAGGGAGCCACGTTCCAGAAGGAAGTCAGTACTGCAGGGGGACTACATCTGATTCTGGAGACAGGAGGGTTTTGCCTGGGAGAGCTACTGACAAGGAGCAAGGTACGATAGCAGCAGCTCGTGAACCTGCTGGAAAACTGCCAACTCCCAAAAGGTGTGTGAATAGAACTGTTAATAAAAGTGATGTGAGCCAGTTAGAGGCTCTATGCCGGTTAATGAAAAAAAAGAATCTCCATGTGTCTGCTAAGAACCCTGAGTATAAAGAGAAGTCTCACTGGAGAAAGGTCCTAGAGCTGTTGGAAGAGATTAAGCCTGAGTTTGTGCAAGCTGATTCAAACCCGGATATAACAGACCTCCCACCATCATCAACAGCTCTCCCCAGCCGGGGATAGAGCCTCCGACGGTAGGAGGAGCAGCCGCACGATCCAGGCCCAATCCGGGCTCCAACGGGGACTTTAAAAGTTCGCGCCGAGCAGCGCGTGGTCCTCTCTACCTCCCACCATCATCAACAGCTCTCCCCAGCCGGGGATAGAGCCTCCGACGGTAGGAGGAGCAGCCGCACGATCCAGGCCCAATCCGGGCTCCAACGGGGACTTTAAAAGTTCGCGCCGAGCAGCGCGTGGTCCTCTCTACCTCCCACCATCATCAACAGCTCTCCCCAGCCGGGGATAGAGCCTCCGACGGTAGGAGGAGCAGCCGCACGATCCAGGCCCAATCCGGGCTCCAACGGGGACTTTAAAAGTTCGCGCCGAGCAGCGCGTGGTCCTCTCTACCTCCCACCATCATCAACAGCTCTCCCCAGCCGGGGATAGAGCCTCCGACGGTAGGAGGAGCAGCCGCACGATCCAGGCCCAATCCGGGCTCCAACGGGGACTTTAAAAGTTCGCGCCGAGCAGCGCGTGGTCCTCTCTACCTCCCACCATCATCAACAGCTCTCCCCAGCCGGGGATAGAGCCTCCGACGGTAGGAGGAGCAGCCGCACGATCCAGGCCCAATCCGGGCTCCAACGGGGACTTTAAAAGTTCGCGCCGAGAAGCGCGCCCGCGCCTTGCGGGCCTGCGCCTGAGGGCCGCGCAAGAGGGCCCTTTGGCACGGCCCTTAGGCAAAGGCACATCAAGGAATCTCGAGTCTCCAAAGAACAGAAGCAGCTTCGCCTCGCCAAGACCAACAAACCTCCCCAACGTGTCACTGAGCTCCCTTAGGGTTGAGCTCGCGTAGAAGCAAGGAACCAAGCACAACACAAATCACAGCAAGTATACCGTACCAGAATAACGTTACTTTCTTACCTGACTCATTTTGAACAGCCGACATTGCCGGACTAAACTAACTACTACTACTACTATAACTTGAAGGCCACACTGATGTTAGTCATATACACGCTGTCCCCAACATATCTTTGAATATTACTGTTGTCAGTATTTTACCCTAGTTGCCTGTTATTTAAATCCTCTCAAATTCTCTATTACCATTAATGCATTACAGAATCACTACTGCTACCAAATAACTAACCCACCCTGAATTACTGTTGTCAGTATCTTACCCTATAGTTTACTGTTATCAGTATCTTGACCTGTAATTACTGTTGTCAGTATTTGTGCCCTGTAATTACTGTTGTCAGTATTTGTGCCCTGTAATTTACTGTTATCAGTATCTTACCCTGTAATCACTCTTGTCAGTATTTTACCGTGTATGTACTATGGTAACCAGTCTCTAGCAACCTCTACATCATTAGCAACTGTCGTCAGTATATAGCAACTACTGCACTATAATTACAGTCAGTAGACATAACTATATTACGCTGCTAACAGTAACTCCATCATTAATCATTGTATGATCCTTTACTATTATTCAACACAACACATCTCAAACAAACATGGATCTCACAAAGTTTCAATCATACCTTATCATCACCATACTAACCATCCACCTAACTCAAAACATCTACGCTCTTAAACCAAATCCCACAGTTTACAACACCATCCCCATCATTCATAACCCTTACAAAACTACACTACAACCATACCCACACACACTTAACCAGACACACCGCCCCAACACTCCTAGACATTCAAGACTAATTCAAATAAACCTCGTACAAATCGAACCCATAAACAGATCCCCCGAAACAAACACCATCATAAAATTCATCCTCATAAATGCAAGATCCATACGAAATAAAATACCAATAATTAATGACATAATCACCGATGAAAAACCTGATATCCTTCTCATCACAGAGACCTGGCTCGCACCCACAGACACAATCCTCCTAAACCAACTCAACACACATCAATATGATCTTTTCAACTGCCATCGAGAAGCAAAAAGGGGAGGCGGGGCCCTAATCATCACCAAAAAAGAGCTCAAATACTCACTAAAAAATGTGAATAACATAGATGGTATGGACATCATAAATATAGAAAACAAAACCCTTGCACTGTCCCTCATCTACAGACCCCCCACAGCAGACCACAAAAATCTCACCCCCATTCTAGAACTTGCATGTACAGCTACACAGAGAAAACCACTTGTTATATTAGGTGATCTAAACCTACCATCACTCAACCCACAACACACAATCAACTTTATGGAATCCATGAAAGAAATGGGTTACAACCAAATTATACAAACATCTACACATACAAAAGGTAACGCTCTAGACCTTGTATTCATTCCCACCCCATTTAATAAACACCAACTACAATCCCCACCTCTTATTACAGAAGTACCATGGTCAGATCATCATCTAATAACCTTCAATTACTCACACTATCATACAACAACACCGAAACTACTCCAACACCTTATAATTCTCGCTTTACTCATTTCAACAAAGACACCTTCCTAGACAATGTATTACCTAACCTCACAAATAACACAACAGAAATCAATACTATAATAAACCAATGGAACACAACAATAAAAGAAGCAGCAACCCCAACTCAAGGTCCCCAAAAGCAATTTACAAAAAGAAAGTCAGAAAAATGGTTCAACAAAGACCTCTATAATATGAAAAAGCAGCTAAGAAAACAAGAAAAACAGTGGAGGAAATCTAAAACCAACGATAATAAAACACATTACTTAAATCTTCTCAACAAATACAAAGACACTATTAACAGATCGAAAAGAGAATACCACACAAAAGTCATAAATATGGCACTCAATAGACCGAGAGAATTATTTGCAATTATAAAAACACTAACAAAAACCCAAACATCAGAGCCTGAACAGTCAACAATAAGCGCACAAACTCTTGCAAATCATTTTGCTAACAAATTAAAAAACAAATCATCTAATACAATTATAACTATATCCACAGACTTAAAACCAACAATTAAATGGACAACCTTTCATGACATTGAAAAAAAACACCTCCTCAATATCATATCAATGATCAACACCACTACCTCCCCCCTAGATCCATGCCCAGTATCATGGATAAAAAACACCAAAACAGAATTAGCTAACCATATACAAAATATAGTGAACCAATCACTATCCCAGGGCATCATGCCAGATGCCCTGAAACTCACATCCTTACGCCCAATAATAAAAAATAATAAACTCAATCCTACAGACCCAAACTCCTACAGGCCCATAGCCAGCATACCGTTTATCGCCAAAGTAATAGAAAAAATCATACAGCTCCAACTACAAGATTTTATTGACTCACATGCACCACTAGACTCACACCAATTCGGCTTCCGCCCATCCCACGGGGTCGAAACTTTGCTTATAACACTCATGGATGACCTCATAAAAGGCACTGACACATGCAACCAAGGCTACATCCTCATATTCATTGATATAGCTGGTGCCTTTGACAATGTCCACCACAACACCCTCATTAACAGACTCCTAAGTCTAGGAATAGGAGGAACAATTCTACAATGGTTTATATCATACATCACAAATCGATCAATACGCGTTAAATTAGGACAAGACACCTCTGAACCATTTGTACAAGGACAAGGTATTCCACAGGGTTCGGCCCTATCGGCCCTTCTTTTCAACCTGTATCTGCAACCCATCACAAATATATTTAAAAAACATAAAGTCAACCACTACATATACGCAGATGACATCATGCTCACTCAACCAATAAGCACAAATAATCCCACCTATCAGAACTTACTGGACTGCATCAACGAAGCAAATAACTGGTTAGAAAATAATAACCTCAGCATCAACCTAAAAAAAACTGAAGCAATGTTCGTAACAAGAAAACCAGATACTACTCTCCCTGAAACAATAACAATTAACAACACAACAATCCCAATCAAAAAGGAAGTAAAATACCTAGGCATCATAATAGACCACACACTTAGTATGCTCCCCCATAAAGCAAACTGTAAAAACCATATTCTATAAACTTAAGACCATTCAACACCTACGACCAATACTAGACACACATGACTTCAGATCTGTTATCAGCACACTCATCACTCCACACTTTGACTATTGTAACAGTCTACTTATCGGCCTCCCCCTCACAAGCACCAACTTACTCCAAAGAGCTCAAAACATCTGTGCTCGAGTAACAGCAAAAGCACGCCTTACTGACCACATAACTCCCATCCTCGCTGAACTACATTGGCTTCCCATAAATAGCAGAATATCATACAAAATACTATTAACTACATTTAAACTTATCAATGACATATCACCCTCACATCTAACCACTCTACTACATACTCCAAAAGAACATAGAACCCGCAGACAAAACGCAACTCACTCACTAGACATAAAAAAATCAATTCGAAAAACAAAAAAAAACCACAAGCTCAAGAGCATTCTCATATGCAGCCCCCACCATATGGAATAAACTCCCTCTAAGCCTCCGCAAAATAAAAGACCTACAGACATTCCGGAAAGAACTAAAAACATATCTGTTTAAAGAATACTTTATAAATCTTAATGAACCCCCTCCAGCACCCTCACCACACCTCCAAAAAAATCCTCCATAACTTCAGATCAAAAAGCCACAAACCACATCGCATTTAGAAAAATCAACCTAGAATCCTCAGTGTATTAAAATCCCTAGAAATCCCTAGTATATTAAAAACCACGATTAACAATTGAATAATGTAAATATTTAACTAATGTAAATAGTTACAACATCTGCATAATTATATATTCCATGTTACTTGTTGTTGTTTACGAAAAGTTAATTGTACGTAGTTTGAAAAACAAGATGTTCCATGTAAAACCATGTTAATTGTAAACTGTTCATTGTGTTACTTGTAAACTGCCTTTGATCTTGGGAAAAAGCGGTATAGAAGAAAAGCATAAATAAAAAATAAAAAAATAAATAAAATAAAAAAAACAGACACAGGTTATGAAGGAATGCAAACAGAGTGTTATGATTCTGACCAGGACTCTGTGAAATCATTAATGGACTGCTCTCTATGCAAGAAAACAGCATAAAAGTTCTAGGTTTTGAAAGGAGAAAAACCTAGAAAGTAATTGTCTTAAAAACAAAAAACCTGACAGAAACAGTTACACTTTTATTTTGAATGCTGAAAGCTTTGAAAGAAACAGCTACATGTCCTTAAAGCTGAGAGAAGCAGTTAAAGCTTTAATTTTGAATGCTGGAAGTTTGAAATAGACAGCTACATGTGCTTAAAGCTGATAGAAGCAGTTGTAGTGTTCTGTTCCGGTAAAAAAGGTCTTTTTTTTGTTAAAGTTTTGTGTGGAGAAGAATCCCATTTATTTTGCCATGCGTTGAGCTTTTAAATGCTCTTTTGGAAAGGAAAATAAAATTCATGTGTTTGCCTAAACCCTCGAGTCACAACTTTATTGTTTGAAACCTCACAACTACAACTCCCAGAAGCCTCGGCTCTGGATTCCTTATTTAAAGGGCAATACAAAAAGGCACGTCCCTGCCTATAGGCGGCCGCCTGGGCACGGGGCACGACAGTATGCAGTAGTAGAAGGAGAAAGTCACTGCTCCCTTGAAGCAGGCAGGCTACCCAATAATTGGTCAGCCCAAACATGTGAATTATATGCCCTGAATCAGGCTTTGAAGCTATTAGGGAGTGGAGATGGGACCATCTTCACAGACTCAAAATATGCCTTTGGGGTGGTACACACCTTTGGGAAGATTTGGGAGGAACAAGGTTTGTTAAACAGCAAGGGAAAGGAGTTAGTGGATGAGGAATTAATTAAACAAGTGTTGAAAAATCTGCTGTTACCACAAGAGATAGCAGTAGTGCATGTAAAGGGACATCAAGATGGGCATTCATTTGAAGTGAGGGGGAATAGAATAGCCGATGAGGCTGCTAAGGAAGCTGCCTTAGGGGAAAACATATCCCCTATATTCTACTTAACCCCAGAAGTAGTGAGTCACACAGTAAATCCCACATTTACTGCAAGGGAAAAACAACAGCTTGAAGAAATAGGGGCAACAGAAACAGAAGGGGGAAAGTGGATTTTACCTGATAGAAGGCAGATGGTGAATAAACAAATCATGAGAGAAATTATGGCCATTCTACACCAAGGGAGTCATTGGAGTGTACAAGCAATGTGTGATTTGATTCTAAGGTACTATGCATGTATGGGGATATACACAGTAGCCAAGCAGGTGTGTGAGAGGTGTATAACCTGCAGGGCCGGCCCGTCCATTGAGCAAGAATGCTTTTTGCACAGGGCCCCGCGTTTCAGGGGGCCCCGCGCAAAGAACATTCTGCTTTTTTAAAAATTGAATTAAATTAAAAAAAAAAAAAAAAAAGCTGGCTGCTGCTGCTGCCGCCGCGGCAGCGGCAGAATGGAGTGTTCCGTGGGGCCCCCTCTGCCCGGCTGAGCTCTCCCGGCCCGGCTGAGCCCCTCTGCGCTGGCTTTCAGATACGCGAAGGGAGAGTGTCTCCCTCACGTCTCTGTTAAGCCCGCAGGGGCTGATGGGAAGCAGGGGCTGATGGGAAATTTCCCATCAGCCCCTGCGGGCTTAACAGAGACGCGAGGGAGACACTCTCCCTTCACGTATCTGAAAGCCGGCGCAGAGGGGCTCAGCCGGGCCGGGAGAGCTCAGCCGGGCAGAGGGGGCCCTGTGGGACACTCCATTCTGCTGCTGCTGCGGCGGCAGCCGCAGCAGCCAGCTTTTTTTTTTTTTTAAATTTTCCATGAGCCGATGGGGGGGGGGTTAGGACTGGTAATGGGCTATGGAGCGGGTTAGGACTTGACTTGAGGTGGGCTGTGGGCTGTTGGGGGGGGGTAGGACTGCTAATGGGCTATGGGGGGGTTAAGACTGGTAATGGGCTGTGGGCTGATAGGGGCTGTCTGGAAATGGGGTGATGGGGGTTAGGACTGGTAATGGGCTATGGGGGGATTAGGACTGATAATGGGCTATGGGGGGGGCTAGGACAGGAAATGGGCTGATGGGGAGGGGTTAGGACTTGAGGTGGGCTGATGGGGTTAGGACTGGTAATGGACTGTGGGCTGTTGGGGGGGGGGGGTTAGGACTGGTAATGGGCTATGGGGGGGGTTAAGACTGGCAATCTCCGTCGCAGTCCAACTTTGAAGATAATTTTTAAGTAGTAATCTTCCAAAGGTACGAGAGACCGTCACAAATAGTCCATCACAGATCCAACTTGATGCAATGCTTTTTCTCAATCCGAATGTGGCAACAGCATCGAGAATAACTATCGCAATTCGTAACCCAACGTTGTGTTTCTGGCCATAGGTATTCCTGGCCCTTTCTCAAACCATGTTGCTGTAATACATTGGCTCACATATTCCATTTTCTTATGCTGTACAGAATAAAACATTTTTCTCCTGGCCTTGCAAATCCTAGGTTCCCCCATACACCCCTCCCTTAGCTTCCAGGCTATTGCACATGAGACTTAGAAGCTCAAGGACAAGAAAGAACCCTGTGAAACTGATACAAAATTTGCTAGGTGCAGAGAAAGGGAAGAAAGAAACTTCAAATAACCTGAAAATTAAGAACATGGGCACTAAGGGAGGGGGGGGGGGATTTCTGAGAACTCATGAGACTGGTAATATACCATAAAAGGAATAAGGTAAAAAAAGGAAGAGGGGTAAAAGGGGCAGGAGTTAGGAGAAGTAAACGGAGGCAGAGATTCACATGACCTGAATAAAGATCACTAATAGGAAGGAGATTAGAAGTACCTGCACCAATAGAGTAATAGGGGAGGAATTGTAGAAGAAATGAATGTAATAATTATGGAACTGTTTATATGACAAATTGTGCTCACGGATAACAAATTGTGGCCACCAATCTTGCAAGATTAAATAATAAATAAATAATTTTAAAAAGCCCTTTGGTTTCACTGAAGGTGTCTGTTATTGTGCTAAAAATTATTATTGTTGATTACATGGCTACAGCCATGGCATGCTTCCCTTAGTAAGCCCGATCTCATCTGATCTCAGAAGCTAAGCAGGGTTGGGCCTGGTTAGTACTTGGATGGCAAACCACCTTTGAAAACTTGGTGCTGTAGACTTACTGTGTGGAAGAAAGGTCTGGCAATCTACTTCCAGTTGAACATTGCCAGGAAAATCCAGAGGATAGTCCTAACTATCCACAGGGTTGGCACTGATTCAATAGCACACAACAAGAACAGCTATTACAGTTCAAAGCAAAGAAGTATGCACAAACCCAAAGGCTTAACATGTTGTTAATGCTGAGAAATACATTTCTGGAATGAGGTAAAGTTAGAGTCGGTGTTAAGTTGCTGCGTCTGTATGATTTACCTAAGATGCTTTTTCTTGCTCACTTATGTATCCCAGGTGAGCTAGATGAACAAAAACTGGATTCCCTCCCAATGCCCAATATATTAAAGAATATGTAGTGAACAAGTGGACCCCTCTCCCCATTTCCAATATGTTAAAAACGAGGAGGCTGTAATGTCAGCATCAAAGGCGGCCGCATGAGCTAAAGCTCTGGCCAGCCCTAACAATAAAAGTGTGCAAAAAGCTCACCCGAGTCCCCTAAGACGTGCAGAAAGCGGTGGAGAAAGGAGCAGAAACAACGGTGATGGCTGTGAAATTAAAAAAAAAAAATCAGTTTGAAAGAATTTGCGTTCTTGGCGCCCATCGGGCAGTCCACATCCTGCACTCAGAGCAATAAAATGGCGGCCGCAGGAGGGAAACCCGCAGAAGGCATGGCTTCAGCAAACATCTCCAGAGAACAAAGGTGGGTCGCCTGCAGGGGTCACAGTGACTGATTCGGACCAACAAGGCAATTTCCAGGCAGAGATTTGCGGCTGATTCAAAGAGCTAAAAAGTGAAATATTGCAAGTGAGGGCAGATGTGGCTGCTGGCATTGATAGCCTGTGGATGGAGATAACAGACTTGGGCAGATGAGTAAAAGAAGTAGAAGAATGGATGGAGGAACATGCAGAGGCGATGGAGTCTCTTGACAACAAATTGCAGTGCCTAGACCAACAGCGGGAGAGCCTTGAAGACAAACTGGAGGACCTAGAAAACTGGTCTAGGAGGAACAATATCAGGTTTCATGGGATTCTTGAAGGGCAGGGCCGGCCCATCCATTGAGCAAGAATGTTTTTTGCACAGGGCCCCGCGCAAAGAACATTCTGCTTTTTTAAAAATTCAATTTAAAAAAAAAAAAAAAGCTGGCTGCTGCCGCCGCGGCAGCAGCAGAATGGAGTGTCCTGCGGGGCCCCCTCTGCCCACTGAGCCCCTCTGCAAGGGCTTTCAGATTCGCGAAGGGAGAGTGTCTCCCTCGCGTCTCTGTTAAGCCCGCAGGGGCTAATGGGAAATTTCCCATCTGCCCCTTTAGACGTGAGGGGCTGATGGGAAATTTCCCATTAGCCCCTGCGGGCTTAACAGAGACGCGAGGGAGACACTCTCCCTTCGCGAATCTGAAAGCCCTTGCAGAAGGGCTCAGCGGGCAGAGGGGGCCACGCGGGACACTCCATTCTGCCGCTGCCGCAGCAGCAGCAACCAGCTTTTTTTTTTTTTTTAAATTTCCCTGAGCCGATGTGGGGGGGGGGGTTAGGACTGGTAATGCACTATGGAGGGGTTAGGACGTGACTTGAGGTGGGCTGTGGGTTGATGGGGGGGTTAGGACAGGAAATGGGCTGATGGGGAGGGGTTAGGACTTGAGGTGGGCTGTTGGGGGGGGTTAGGACTGGTAATGCGCTATGGGGTTTAGGACTGGTAATGGGCTGTGGGCTGATGGGGCCTGTATGGAAATGGGGTGATGGGGGGTTAGGACTGGTAATGGGCTGGGGGGGGGGCTAGGACAGGAAATGGGCTATGGGGGGGCTAGGACAGGAAATGGGCTGATGGGGAGGGGTTAGGACTTGAGGTGGGCTGTTGGGGGGGGGGGTCAGGACTGGTAATGGGCTATGGGGGGTTAAGACTGGTAATGGGCTGTGGGCTGATGGGGCCTGTCTCTGGAAATGGGGTGATGGGGGGCTACGACATGAAATGGGCTATGGGGGGGCTAGGACAGGAAATGGGCTGATGGGGAGGGGTTAGGACTTGAGGTGGGCTGTTGGGGGGACTATGGGGGGTTAAGACTGGTAATGGGCTGTGGGCTGTTGGGGGGTTAGGACTGGTAATGGGCTATGGGGGGGTTAGGATTGGTAATGGGCTATGGGGGGTTAGGACTGATAATGGGCTATGGGGGGGGGGCTAGGACAGGAAATGGGCTGATGGGGAGGGGTTAGGACTTGAGGTGGGCTGATGGGGTTAGGACTGGTAATGAGCTGTGGGCTGTTGGGGGGTTTAGGACTGGTAATTGGCTATGGGGGGGTTAAGACTGGTAATGGGCTGTTGGCTGATGGGGGCTGTCTGGAAATGGGGTGATGGAGGGTTAGGACTGGTAATGGGCTATGGGGGGTTAGGACTGGTAATGGGCTATGGGGGGGATAGGACTGATAATGGGCTATGGGGTTGGGGCTAGGACAGGAAATGGGCTGATGGGGAGGGGTTAGGACTTGAGGTGGGCTGATGGGGTTAGGACTGGTAATGGGCTGTGGGCTGATGGGGGTGGGTTAGGACTGGCAATGGGCTATGGGAGGCTGACTGGAAATGGGCTGATGGGGTTAGGACTGGAAGTGGGCTGATGGGGGGTTAGGACTGGTAATGGGTTATAGAGGGGGCATAAACTGAAAATGGGGTGATGGGGGTTAGGACTGGAAGTGGGTTGATGGGGGGCTAGGACTGGTAATGGGTTGGGGGGTTGCTAGGACTGGAAATGGGCTGAGTGGAAGGGGAGGCTTGAATGGCAAATAGCTGATGGGGAGGGGGCTTGGAATGGAAATGGGCTGTGAGGGAAGGGAGCTAGGACTGGAAATGGGCTGATGGAGCAGCTAGGATAGGACTGGAAATGAACTGTTGGGGGGAGCTAAGATTGGAAATGGGCTGTGGTGGTGGTGGCTTGGATTGAAATGGACTCATGGAGGGGCTAGAACTGGAAGTAGGCTCATGGGGGGGCTTGGACTGGAATTGGGCTGAGTGTAGGGGAGCTAGGATTTGACATGGGCTGATGGTGGGGCTAGGAAATGACTAGAAATGGGCTCATGGGGGGCTAGGATTGGAAATGAGCTGATGAAGGGACTCGGACTGGAAATGGATGGGGGAGCTAGGACTGGAAATGGGCTGATGGGGGGCTAGGACTGGAAATGGGCTGATGCAGGGACTAGAAGGGAATGGATGCTGGGTGAGGCTGGAACTAGAAGGGAGCTGATGTTGGGGAAGGATTAGAATGGGATGGGGCTGGGATAGTAAAATGGAGAGGGGAAAAATATTTTGTGTGGAAGGGATGAAAAATCTACAATTGGCCGGGTATTGGGAGAAGTAAGTGGGGATTGAGAATGGAGGGGTAAAATTTGAGTGGAAGAAATAGGAATGAGGAAAGAGCAAAAGGAGAAAGATTAGTATGTTAAAGCAGATGTAGAGAGAGAGAATGGAAAAAAAACTAGAAGAGAGAAGAAAGGACAAATGGACAGCAGACGATGGAGAGTTAGCAGAAAACATGAAGAAACCAGAAGAAAGTGGCTGGAGCAATTGCAACTGAAAAAAATGCACAAAAAGTAGAAAGATATCTCTTTATTTTGAATTTATTAACTGGAATATGAAAGCTCTGGGAAATGTGCATCATTAACGTCTGCGCTTTGTTTGGTACAAGAGGAAATTAATTTATAGTTTTATTTCTACAGTGTTGTTGTACATTCCAAGTTTGGCTTTTGGGGTTCCCAGTTTAATTATTGCCTTCCTGTTTCTAAATTGTGATTCCTTGTTTGGTGATGGTCTATGTTCTGCATGTGTAACTGAGCTGAGGTATTCTGTTTATGTAATTCCTATTTGACATTGCCACTTGTTCTCTTTCCCCAGTATTCTCTGAAATGTATTGGTTTAATATTTATTTATTTATTTATTTATATTCTCTTATATACCGCGCTATTCTGCATCAGTGCGGTTTACATTGAAAAACTGAAATTACATTGAACAGGGCATTATAACTTGGAGATAACTATTTACAGGGAACATGGGCTATGGAGGGTTAAGTGGCTTGCCCAAGACCACAAGGAGCACCTGTGGGACTAGAAACCCCAGTCCTTCCGGCCCAAGGTTGCTGTCCTCTAGTGGGATTTGAACCCCCGACCTTCCGGCCTGAAGTACCTTTGCCTCAATCACTAGGCCACTCCTCCACTCCATATTTAATATTTGCAGTGTTGCCTTTTGATAGGTAGGGTATGGTGCTTTGAGTGTCCTGGTAATGCTGTCAGGATACGGCGGGTTTGCTATGGGTTCTAAATGGGCAGCGTTTGTAGTAGTTCCTAATGTGCCTGGCGGTTGGCACTGGATTATAGTAATGTAGAAATCTTTTAGTCTTTCTTTAGCCATACACTCATTAAGAGAAATGTTTACTAAAAGTTAGTGTATGGTAACATTATGCAAATATTTATGCAAATAGGGCCACTTATGCAAATGAGGCCCCGCACCGAGTCTCCGCACATGGCCCCGCACCCCCCTTAGGCCGCCCCTGCTGAAGGGGAGCCTTATATAGATTGTGCTGCAGTAATGACTGATATCTGAAAAGCTCTCTTAAGCCCTGCTGCAGTTGAACTGAGAGAGCTAGATTTTCGAATTGACCATGCACACTGCGTAGCAGGCAGAGCAGGACAAAGTAATAATCCTGCGATAAAGTTGCTTGCTTTCATGACTATGGTATGAAGGTGCGGGTGCTGAGCAAGGCCTGATCTGGTGGACCTTTCAAACGGGGGACTTATATAGTGGAATTTTATGCGGATTTGGCCCAAACTACCTCTACAGAAGCAGCGCCAGATGAAGGATGTTTTAATCAAGCTCAGGGAGGAAGGAGAGAGCTATGGATGGACCTTTCCTTTTGGTCTTAGCTTCATGTACAAAGAACAGTGGCTATAGGTGCGCTCACATGAAGAGGCAGTCAAAGCCCTAACTGAGGCCTGACTAACTGGACTGACGACGAACCCGGAGACTATGGAGATAACTCTAAAAGAGCACCCGAGATGGCAGAGAGTCACACATGGCCTCCACAGGCTATGCTGCCAAGCAGGAAATACTTAGGCTGAAGACATAAAAGATTGACAGGCCTAAAAGGTTTCGCAGAGATTCGCTTGGAGATTCTCAGGACTTTATTTAAGAAAAATGTCTAGAGCTCAAAGAGGGTGATACTTAACTGCAGAGATGATCTAAATGGGTTAACAAGTCAAGCTGTCTGAGAGAAGGTGGGAGGCGGAGGGATTCAGTGGAAAGCTTCTGGAGAGTTGTAAGCTTCTACTGTTATAGCAAAGGCTGTGAAAAGCTCTTATTCAATCACTCACCAACAGAAGGAAAACTCACAGACAGGCTGGAATGCAAACAGGATCTTTAATGTGCACAGGTTCAGACAGAGAGCCGGTACCCTCCACAAAAGAGTCTGAGCCCCGAGGGACGTCCTACAATGCCTTATATACAGTACAGTTTTAAACTCATTCTACAATCCCATTTGCCACAGGTATTTCCTGCCCACCAATCAGCAGCCCCTGGGGAAGGTACCTGGGTGACCTGTCCAAACCGGTATGCTCAGGTCTGCTGATTTCTGGGCAAGGGGACATTGTGCTCAGACCTGGAGTGGGGGAAGGGTGTCTACTGAAATCTCAATGCCTTCTCTTAGCAGGCTGATTACCTCATGGCTTGGGGGAAGGGTCAGGCTGATCACTTGTGTAAGAGCCTCATGGCTTGCAGGGGAAGGGTCAGGCTGATCACTTGTGTAAGAGCCTCATGGCTTGCGGGGGAAGGGTCAGGCTGATAAGAGCCTCATGGCTGCCTCACTACCCCAGGGCCTTTCTCCCCATGTCACCCCTACTGGTATGTAAATAGTAGCTGGATAGATCAAGAGTCGAGAGGGTTATAAGATGAAGGGAGGGAGAGGGGATATATAGATGCAAAGAGACTTTAGTGGGAAGAGGGGAATGGGAGGGAGTTATAAAAGTTGAAAGGGTGTAGTTTGTTTGTTTAATCTGTTTGTTCAATATGAGGAATAAGAAAGAGAGGGGGAATGAAGGGTCTAGGGGACCTGATGGGGAATAGGGAATAGGGTGGAGTGGGGGAGGGGTGAATATAAATAGGTTATGCATGCAGGCCTGGCCCGGTTATTCAACGATGTTGGAGGCGGGAGAGAATGGCCAGGATGTAGGGGGAAGGATTGGGAGGAGGGGTGGGGGAAAGAGGGGATTAGATAACGCGGGGGGGGGGGATTAGAAGGTATAGTTAATAGGTGAATTGAAAATTGTGACACTAAATATTAAGGGGTTTAATTCACCCTTTAAGCACTAGAAATTGTATAAGGAAATGACATGTCAGAGGGCCTCGTTGTTCCTGCTGCAGACCCATCTGTTGTGCGCACACGAGGCCTTAGTGCAACCAGAGGGATACGATGTGTGACTTTTTGCATCAAATACAGTAGAGTGAAAAAAGGAGGAGTGGCGGTGTTAGTGGATTATAAACTGAAGGTGGTAATCCACACAGTGATTAGGGATAAAGGGGGACGATACCTGTTGCTGCGGGTGAAGATCGAAACAGAGTGGTTCTGTATTGTAAATGTGTACATACCCATAGGGGCTCAGAAAGCTTCTTGGGATACTTTAGTTGAAGAGCTGGCAAATTTTGGAGATGGGATATTGATTTACGGTGGGGGGGGGGGGCCGATTTCAATTTGACATGGGAACCAGGGAGAGATGTGACAGGGAAGAAGGTGGGACGGCAAGCAGATAGAGCCAGATACTATCAGTTTGTAAAACAGCATTGTCTGATAGATGCCTGGCAGTATTACTATCCAGGAAAACAACAGTTCTCGTTTTACTCACTGGTGAATGGTTTCTATTCAAATATAGATGCTATATGGGTAATAAAGGAAGTTATGAGGAGGCTCCGGTGGGCAGAGTTGGAAGTTATTACATGGACAGACCACATACCGGTAGAAATTAGGCTGTCGGTGAGGGGTGAGGAACGAGGACCCCAATTCTGAAAGTTAAATGATTCTTTGTTGGAGGATGAGAGATGCTGAAAGAGGTGAAGTGAATGGTATTGGAATACTTTAGAATGAATGACAATGGGGGAGGTGGTATGGGGGTGGTATGGGACAAGTTTAAAGCAGTATTGTGAGGGGTTCTGATGAAATGGGGGGCGTGAAAGATCAGAGAACGAGAGGAAAAGGAGACGCAGCTCTGACAGCGTTTATTGCACCTAGAGGAGTTAGTTGCACAGGAGATGGGGAGAGGGGAATATAGGGGGCACGTTTTGGCAGTACAGGCACAATTGAATGCCTTGGAAGCAGAAGCTATTTGGTACGCAATGTAGCAGCTACATCAGGAATTTTTCAAAGGGGCGTAACAGGCCCAACACCTAAAACAACAGAAATTGCGGTCCCATATTATGCAGATCAAAGAACCTGGGGTACCGTTCTGCGACTGGAAAAGAATATTAGAATGGTATTTGAATCATTTTACCAGACCCTGTATATGGCTGCACCGCCTCCCTCAGCAGACAGTCTTTCGAGCTATTTAGATTCAGTACCTTTGCAATGCCTCAACTTGGGAGGTCAACAGGCACTTGATAGAGAGATTGGGAAGGAGAAAGTATTAAAACTATTCAGCAGCTTAAGATAGCTAAAGCCCCAGGTCTCAATGGGCTTACAGCCCATTTTTATAAAACATTTTGTGGGGCCCTGGTAAGTCACTTGGTGAGGTTATTTAATCTGTTCAGGGAAGGGGAAGCCTTAACAGACACAATGGGTTGGGCAGGAATCTCACTGATATCCAAAGTAGGGAAAGACCTGCAAGCCTGAGCATCCTATCGACCCATCTCCTTGCTCAATCTGGATGCTAAATTTCTGACCAAAGTCTTGGCAACATGCTTGAATAGGGTAGTGGGTTGGTTGGTCCACAAGGATCAAGCTGGTTTCATCCAGCTTGATCCTTGTGGAGTGGCCTAGTGGTTGGCGCAAGGTACTTCAGGCCGGAAGGTCAGGGGTTCTAATCCCACTAGAGGACAGCAACCTTGGGCTGGAAGGACTGGGGTTTCTAGTCCCACAGGTGCTCCTTGTGGTCTTGGGCAAGCCACTTAACCCTCCATAGCCCATGTTCCCTGTAAAATAGTTATCTCCAAGTTATAATGCCCTGTTCAATGTAATTTCAGTTTGTTCAATGTAAACCGCACTGATGCAGAATAGCGCGGTATATAAGAGAATATAAATAAAATAAATAAAAATAAAAATCCCTGAAAGACAGGTCTCTGACAATGTCCGCAAGATTCTAAATTTGATATGGACAGCTAGTCAGTGGAAAGAGACCGCCCTGTTACTCTCAATTAGATGCTGAAAAAGCATTTGATCATGTATCCTGGACATTCCTTTTTCAAGTGCTAGAAAAGATGGGGTTGGGCGAAGGATTAAGTTGGGTGTGTGCCCTGTATTGGAACCTGAAGGCCTGTGTCCGGGTCAATGGTGGATATTCACCTTTCTTCCCTCAGGGGTGGGGAACACGTCAGGGTTGCCCCCTCTCACCCCTTTTGTTTGTTTTATCAGTGGAACCTTTTGCAGCACGAATTCGGATGGGTGCGGATTTGCAGGGAATAGAAGCGGGATGGAAAGACCATTGGATAATGCTCTGTGCGGATGATATCATTCTGGCAGTCATTCGCCCACATATTACCTTACCACTACTTATGTGGGAAATTGGGGAGTATGGAAGGTTAGCTGGGTTTAGTATTAATTGGGCCAAGTCAGAAATATTGAATTTGACAATCCCGACTGAGCTTCAAGAATCTCTGCAACAGAAATTCCCCTTTCGATGTTCTGAGTGCTCTATACTTTATTTGGGGATACACATAGAGAACCAGGTGAGGAATTTATTTGAACTCAATTATAAGAAACTATTTGGAGAAGTGGAGGGTATGCTTAGTGGATGGGGTAGGGATATATCTCTTGGCTCGGTCAAATTGCGGCGATAAAGATGTTCTTGCTCCCATGTTTTTTATTTCTCTTTCAAACTCTGCCGATAACAGTGTCCACAAAGATCTTAAAGCAGCTGCAGAGGAAGATAGAATGATTTATTTGGTAGAACCGAGCTCCTAAAGTGGCAGCGAAGACTCCACAGAGAACACAAATGGAGAGGGGTTTGGGGGTCCCTAATTTTAAGAACTACTATTTAGCAGCACAGCTTAGGGCTCTCTATCTGTGGCATAGGGAGTGACAGAAACAGTGTACACAAATGGAAGAAGCTTCTTTACCGTCAGCAGAACTAGAGCATTTGGTGTGGCGAGGAGAAATGGGGCAGGGTATAAAGCCATTAGTGGTGCATACAATGTCCATATGGCAGCAGTATCACCGGGAACTATTGGAGGGTAACCATTACGCATAGGGGATGTTCCTGATAGCTTGTTTCAGAGAGGGACAAGGACCAGAAATCGCTGTACTACACCAGTGGGCAAAGCAGGGTCTTAGTCAAGTCTCACAGATAATATACAAGGAGGGAGTGTGAGACTTTGTTGCTGTATCTTTTGTTGTTTTAAGAAGGTTCTCACCTGTAGATAGCTAAAGTAATCTTGTGCTATCAACTGGTATAAATATTTTTGCCCAGCAGTTATGGAGAGAGAAGGGGTGGTTTGAGGCCGTATGCTTGGGAGCATTGGGACGGAAAGGGATCCTGTTTTGGCTGTACCGAGGCTTAACCACAAGGGGATCAGAGAAGCTAGAATATATGTGGAAATGGGAGCAGGATCTAGCAGCGACATGGGAAGGAGATGAGTGAGAGGTATTAGTGCAGGGGGTAGCAAGAGTTTCAGTAGCCACGGCCATGTGAGAAAATGCATATAAATGCTCACTAGGTGGTACTGGACACCAGAGCGAATGTGTAAGGTAAAACTGGTACGCACGAATGAGTGTTGGGGAAAGTGTGGAGAACAGGGCACACTGTTGCATATGTGGTGGGAATGTAAAGTGGTTCAAATATACTGGAGCATGGTCATATAGCTTATTAGTGAGATAACGGGTTACCAGTTGCAGTGGCTCTCAGTCACCTTCTTGCTCCATCAACAAGAAGAGATAATGTAAAAAAAAAATAAGAGGTGTGGTCCAGAACTGCAAAGTAGCAGCTAGATGTGAAATTGCTGCTTATTTGAACAGACTTGTGTTGTCCAGTTTGGCAAAATATGCTAATAGACTGGCTAACCTGTATTTGATGCATAGGTTGACTGGATTGAAGCAGGGGCCGCCCAAGGCGGGTGCAGGGTGTGATAAGGCAGAAGCCACTGAAAGCAGAAACTTAGAAAAAAAAGCTGTTTCTTACAAAACAAATAACTTGAAGAAGATGCAGTTCCCTTGCAAAGCAGCTAGAGGGAGCGTGCATGAACCTACAGAGGCTGAGCTAACACACCCGGGGACTGATTGTGCAGGAGCTAATCAGCTCCACCTGAAGAGTAGCTCGAGGAACTCAGAAGTAAAATGGCTTTATAAGCAGAGAGGCAGCTCAGAAGGAGAGAGCCCGGCCTGGAGAGAGGAAGGAACCTCGGAAGAGAGCTCAGAAGGAGAGAGAGAAAGATACAGACCAAGAAGTGCTGGAGTGAGACCTGGGAGAGCTATACTGGAAAGAGACCCGGTAAGAAGAAATCCCAGAGGCAGTGAGCTCAGAAGGAGGGAGCCTAGCCTGGAGAGAGGTCTATGCTCACCAGAAGGGTCTGTAACAAGATTTAAAGGTACTGGGAGAGAAAGTCCTGATAAGAGGATTACTTGTGCTAGAAAGCCAAGAAGCCTGGAGGTTTTATCTGGTCTTCCCAAGCTGCAGAGAAGACAAGCACTATCCAGGAGGATTCCAGAGGGAGTCTACAAAAGAGACCGTGTCCAGAGAGAGGTGCCTGGTTGGGCAAGTACTGGTCACACGGATGTTACAAAGCCAAGGTACAGTGACTCTTTTTGTCTAAAGAGAAACCCAGCTCATAGAGCGTCTGTGAGAGCAGATAAGTAGTTTGAGAGAAAAGAAAGCAGGCAGGAGTTTTATAAGCCATTGCCTAGAGGTGTGGGGACAAGCCCTGCTGTTTACTTGAAAGCCCTAGAACAGCCCAGCTGGAGGCTAGGGAAAAGAAATATTGACTTGCAAACCACTGCAGCCAGGGAAAGGTCAATTGCTGAGGGAAGCACAAATGACCCAGAGCCCATGCAGGTGGAATATGGGGATTCAGTTATATCATCCCAGGAAGATTTAATGGATTGCTCTATGTGTATGGCAGGAAGCCTTGAGTCACTCCCTGAGCTGTAATTGTATATGGACAAGCTCTAATATTGTTTTGTTTGTGCTGAGCGAAACAGAAAAGCTCACCAAGTTATTTTTGCTCCAAAGTTGGAAAGCCTGTGTTGTTTTTACAAAGAAGCTGTGAAAGTATGTAACAGTTTGTTCACTTTATGCCTTGGTAGAAGAACCTGACAAGAAGGAAATACTTTCATTTCTCTGTTACCTAGCGAACCTCAGTGCATAAAAGGGAAATAAAAGTCTTATTTACCCTTCATTTTGGCTCACACAACTTATTCTCACAAGGAGAGGACTACAATACCCAGGGTGCATCTGGCTTAAAGAGTCTTTTACCTCCATCAATAATAAAATGCTCAACCTGCCCTTGCAGCCACAGGCCACCAGGGGGGGTTGATGACAAGGGCCATGTGTAGAGACTCATTGCAGGGCCTCATTTACATAAGAGCCTTCATTTGCATAATGTTAACATGCACTATCTTTTAGTAAACATGCCTCTTCATGAGTCTCTGGATAAAAAAAGACTACCAGATTTCTACATTACTATACTCCAGTATCAACAGCTAGGCACATTAGGAAGTACTATAAACACTGCCCATTTAGAACCCATGCTAATAAAAAATCTGAACCTGTAGCAAACCCACCTTATCATAACAGCACTTAAAAACCTACCTATCAAAAAGGCAACAGTGCAAATATTAAACCAATACATCTCAGAGAATACCAATACATCATCTACTGGGGAAAGAGAACAAATGGAAACTACATGAACAGAATACCTCAGCTCGGTTACACATGCAGAACATAGACCGTCACCGAACAAAGAACAAGGGATCACAATTTAGAAATAGAAAGACAATAATTAAACTGGGAACCCCAAAAGCCAAACTTGGAATGTACAACAACCCTGGAGAAATAAAACTATAAATTAATTTCCTCTTGTACTAAAAACCCCCCGCAAAGACATTAGCAATGCACATTTCCCAGAGCTGACATATTCCAGTTAATAAATACAAAACAAAAAAGTATTTTTCTACCTTTTATTATTTAGGCATTTTCAGTTGCAATTGCTCCAGTCACTTTCTTCTGGTTTCTTCGTGTCTTCGGCTAATTCTCTGTTGTCTGCTGTCCATGTCCTTTCTTCTCTCTTCTAGTTTTATTCCATTCTCTCTCTACATCTGCTTTAAAATACTGATCTTCCCTTTTTGCTCTTTCCTCCATTTATTTCTTTTTCATCCCCTCAAATTTCACCCTTCCATCCTCAATCCCCACTTATTCTCACAATACCTGGCCAATCATAGATTTTTCTTCCCTCCCACACAAAATATCTTTTCCCCTCTCCATCCTCACTCCCCCAGCTCCATCCCCTTCTAGTCCTCCCTCAACATCAGCTCCCTTTTAGTTCCAGCCCCACCCAGCATCCAGTCCCTTCTAGTCCCATTTTCCCATCCCCCCGCTATCAGCCCTAGCACCCTCCATCAGCCCATTTCCAATCCTAGCCCCCCATCAGCCATTTCCAGTCCTATCCTAGGCCCTACCCCCACTCCCACCCAAAGAGCCCTGTGCCTGTCTGAGCTGCTTATGAGGATGCTGATTATGCCAGAAGCCCCGACTCGCCTCTGCACAGCGCTGGAGTGAAGAGCAGCATGCTCCTTCACTCATGCTGAGTTCAAGCCTGCAGAGTGCTGGGAAAGGTTAAAGGTAATTTCCTGTTTCCCGTAACTCCGCGGGCTTCACGTGAACACAGCACGAGTGAAGGAGCATGCTGCTCTTCACTCCAGCACTGTGCAGACGAGCTGGGGCCTCTTGCATCCCCGGCTTCCTCTGAAGCCGTCCCTGCAAACCCCCTGGAATGAAGTTTGCGCGGGGCCCCCTGAAGCGCAGGGTTCTGTGCGAACAAGATTCTCGCTCAATGGACGGGTTGGTCTTGGATTGAAGAAGGATAAGAGAGAAGATATTACACAACAGTGGAGTGGGGTGTGGAAATGGCTGGAATGACAGAAAGGGAAATGAGAAACAATACTGGATAAAATAGGCCCAAGAAGGAATATAAGGGTCTTGGAGTAAAAGGCTGCAACGTTATGATTTGCAGTAAAGGGGGAAGAGAGTGGAGGGATAGGGAGGGGGAAAGAGGGGGGGTGTGGGAGTGTTATAAAAGGTTGGTTCTATGTACATGTTATAATTGGTTTATTCTTTGCTGGATTGTATTGGTTGGAAACAAAATAAAAATTTTAAATGGGAAACCCCCCACCAAACATATTAAGAACATAAGCACGTAAGATATCCCATACTGGGTCAGACCAACAGGGCCAGCCCGTCCATTGTTCGAGAATGCTGTTTGCACAGGGCTCTATGTGAACATTATTCTTGCACAATGGACAGCTTCAGAGGTGAGCTGGCGAAGCCGCGGGTTACCTCTGCAAAGCTGCCAGCATGAAAAGCGCCGTTTTCCCTCAATCTGGCAGCAGTTACTGTGAAGTGCACGAGTGCTGGGAAATGCCCTTTAACCTTTCCCAAGATACCAAAACAAACCCCTTTGGAACAATTCCCTTTTTTTGCTGACAAGAAAAATAGTGAACTGAAAATACCTGCAATATATATATTTTTGTCGGACCATTTGCCATGAGAGAAAACCCTCTTGAAGCAAACACTCCCTTTTATTCTTTTAAAAGAGCCCAGTACTTAGCTCAAAGTTATTCAAAATGAAATATAAAAAACCAAGGGGAATTGCACAACAGAACCCCCTCGGGTATACCTTGATGTATCAGCGAGAATAATATTGACACAATTGCTGAAGTCCTTAATCCAGAACGTGGCACGTTATGAGAAGGCAAACTTAAGTCTCATTCAAAGCCTTTTCAAATCATTGCTGTTATCATCCAGTAGGGTACACAAAGTAGTGTTTTTTTCTCCGTCACTTCAATAAATCACTCACTCCACTGCTTCAATGGATCATGAAATCACACCGCTACACAGCGTCATGTTTCAGGCCGCCAGTCTTTTCACGGCCCTTCGTCAGGCGAATTGGAAACCACAACTTGATACCTTTGTTGCTTGTCTAGGGAACTAATATATGATGTCCTAAGATCGAAAACCAACCAATCAGAGATAGACTGAGCAGATTATAGTAAGCTCCACCAATCAAGTTCAAGATTAAGGCCAAGGGGCGTGACTGTTTGCAATTTGAAAATCCATCGCTGTTCCAAACACGGCAATCGTGCCATCCTATCTCACCCTGGTAATAAAAAGGGAATTGTTCCAAAGGGGTTTGGTTTTGGCATCTTGAGATTTTTCTCCTTTGTTTTTTTTTTATATTAATTGCTTTAACCTTTCTCGGCATTCAGCAAGCTTCAAAATAACAGCCATCAGCGTGAGGGAAAATGGTGCTTTTCACGCTGGCGGTTGTGCAGAGGTGAGCAGGGGCTTTGCGCAGCTTCCCCAGCTCACTTCTGAAGCAGTGTAGAGAGGCGTGGGGCTCTTCGGGGGGGGGGGTGTGTGTGTCTAGGATAGGACAGTAAATGACTGATGGGGTGGGCTAGGATTGGAGATGGGCTGATGGGGGCTGGAATATGACTGGAAATGGCTGATGGGGGGGCTAGGATTCAAAATGGGCTGATGGGGGGGCTAGGATTCAAAATGGGCTGATGGGGAAGGCTAGGATTAGAAATGGGCTGGGGGGAGCTCGGACTAGGAATGGGCTGATAGGGGCTGGAATAGGACTGGAAATGGCTTATGGGGGGCTAGGATTGGAAATGGGTTGATGGGGGGGCTAGGATGGGACTGGAAATGGCTGATGGCAGGCTAGGACTGGAAATGGGCTGATGGGGTGGGGAGCCAGGACTGGAAATGGGCTGATGGGGGCTGAAATAGGACTGGAAATGGGCTGATGGGGGTCTGGAATAGGACTGGAAATGGCTGATGGGGTTCTAGGATTGGAAATGGGCTGATGGGGGGAGCGTGGACTGTAATGGACAGATGGGGGCTGGAATAGAAATGGAAATGGCTGATGGGGGAGATAGGATTGAAAATGGGCTGATGGGGGAGCTTGGACTGGAAATGGGCTGATGGGGGGTACTAGAACTGGAAATGGGCTGATGCGGGGGATGAGAGAATGGGACTAGAAGGGAGCGGATGCTGGAACTAGAAGGGAGCTGATGTTAGGGGAGGACTAGAAGGGGATGGGGCTGGGGGAGTGAGGATGGAGAGGAGAAAAGATATTTTGTGTGGGAGGGAATAAAAATCTACGATTGGCCGGGTATTGGGGGAGTAAGTGGGGATTGAGGATGGAAGGGTGAAATTTGAGTGGATGAAAAATAAATAAATGGAAGAAAGAGCAAAAGGGGAAAGATCAGTATGTTAAAACAGATGTTGAGAGAGAATGGGAAAAAACTAGAAGAGAGAAGGAAGGAAAAATGGACAGCAGACAATGGAGAGTTGGCCGAAGACACGAAGAAACCAGAAGAAAGTGACTGGAGCAATTGCAACTGAAAAATAAAATGCCCAAACAATAAAAGGTAGAAAAATACTTTTTTATTTTGAATTTATTAACTGGAATATGTCAGCTGTGGGAAATATGCATTGCTAACGTCTTTGCGTATTTGTTTAGTACAAGAGGAAATTAATTTCTAGTTTTATTTCTCCAGTGTTGTTGTATGTTCCAACTTTGACCTTTGGGGTTCCCAGTTTAATTATTGTCTTTCTATTTCTAAATTGTGATTCCTTGTTCTTTGTTTGGTGATGGTCTATGTTCTGCATGTGTAACCAAGCTAAGGTATTTTGTTTATGTAGTTCTCTTTTCCTAGTAGAAGATGCATTGGTATTCTCTGAGATGTGTTGGTTTAATATTTGCAGTGTTGCCTTTTTGATAGGTAGGGTTTGGTGCTTTGCGAGTCCTGGTAGTGCTGTTATGATACAGCGGGTTTGCTATGGGTTCTAAATGGGCAGTGTTTATAGTACTTCCTAATGTGCTTGGCGGTTGGCACTGGAGTATAGTAATGTAGAAATTTGGTATTCTTTCTTTATCCAGACACTCATTAAGAGGCATGTTTACTAAAAGTTAGTGCACGTTAATGTTAAGCAAATATTTATGCAAATGAAACCCCTTATGCAAATGAGGCCCTGCAATGAGTCTTTGCACATGGCCCTGCACCCCCCTTGGGCCGCCCCTCAAGACCAAGCCCAGTATCCAATTTCCTCCAGTGGCCTTTCCAGGTCTCAAGTACTATCAAATTCCCAAATGTATACAAATTCCATGCTGTTTGTCTTAGGGGTAAGCAGTGGATTTCCCCAGTCCTCTTCAATAACAGCTTATGGACTTGTCCTCCGTGAACTCATCCAAACCAAACAACTTTTACTACATCCTCTGGTAATGAATTAGAGTTTGATTACGCGCAGAGTGAAAAAATATTTTCTCCGATTAGTCTTAAACGTGCCACATTGTAGCTTCATTGCATGTCCTCTAGTCTTTCTACTTTTTGAAGGTGTAAACAACCAATCTACATTTACCTGTTCCACTCCATTCATTATTTTATAGACCTCTATTATACTATATCTCCCCTCAGCTATCTCTTTTCCAAGTTGAATAGCCCTAATCTTTTAAGCCTTTCTTCATAAGGATATCCTTCTATCCCCTTTACCATTTTGGTTGTTCTTCTCTGTACCTTTTCCAATTCTGCTATATCCTTTTTAAGATATGGTGACCAGAATTGCACACGATATTCAAGGTCCGGTCGCACCATGGAGCTATACAGAGGGATTATAATATCCTTGTTTTTATTTTATTTTCCTTTCTTTATGATTCCTAGCATTCTATTTGCTCTCTTGGCCGCCGCTGCACATTGGGCCGAGGGTTTTAACATGGTATCCACAATGACGCCTAAATCTTTTTCCTGGGTGGTGGTTCCTAATGTGGAACCTTGCATCGTGTAACCATAGTTTGGGTTGTTCTTCCCTAGGTGCATAACTTTGCACTTGTCCACATTAAATTTCATCTGCCCTTTTGATGCCCAGTCTTCCAATTTATCAAGATCCTTTTGCAATTTTCCACAATCCTCTTGGGTTTTTAAAACTTTAAATAGTTTTGTGTCATCTGCAAATTTGATAACCTCACTCGTTATTCCACTTTCCAGGTCATTTATGAATATGTCAAAAAGCAGCGGACCCAGCACACATCCCTGGGGTACACTACTATTCACCTTTCTCCACTGGGAAAATTGGCCATTTAGCCCAACCCTCTGCTTTCTATCTTTTAACCAGTTCCTGATCCACAGATGTACACTGCCTCCTATCCAATGACTCTTTAGTTTTGCCAAAAGTATCTGATGAGGGACCTTGTCAAAGGCTTTCTGAAAGTCCAGATACACTATATCAACCGACTCACCTTTGTCCATCTGTTTATTCACACTTTCAAAAAAACATAACAGATTAGTAAGGCAAGATCTTCCTTGTCTAAAGCCATGTTGGCTGTCTCCCATTAGGCCATGACTATCTACATCTGGGGTCACCAACCTCCAGAGGGCAGCGGGCCGCACAGCCGACTACCGGGAGCCTCACGGGCCGCACCCCCTTCTCCCCGCCCCCGCGAAAAAAAACAACAAACGCAAAATTATGAAAACAATGGCTGATCACCTTTATTGAATTTAATGAGATGGCTGATGATTCATGCTAGCAGACAAACGCTTAAAGTCCGGCTTCACAGATAACACTGACAGGAGAAGGGACGCTTGCAGGTGGTCGTCGGTGAGCTGCGAGCGCGTGGATACAATGGCGGGAATCCTTGGCGGGCCGCACGTAATGTTAACCGGGGTAGAGCCTCGTGGGCCGCATGCGGCCCGCGGGCCGCAGGTTGGTGACCCCTGATCTACATGCTGAGTAATTTTATTCTTTATGATGGTTTCTACCATTTTTCCCGGTACTGACGTCAGGCTCACCGGTCTGAAGTTTGGTGTTACATTGGCAATCCTCCAATCTTCAGATATTAGAGATGATTTTAATGATAGTTCACTGATTACTAATAGCAGGTCTGCAATCTCATATTTCAGTTCTTTCAACACTCTTGGATGTATACCATCTGGCCCAGGTGATTTGCTACTCTTCAGTTTATCTAATAGTTGTAATATATCTTCCCGATGTATCGATATTTCCTTTAATTCTTCCGCACCTTTAAATACCACTTCAGTCATGGGTAACATCCCTACATCTTCCTCAGTAAAGACCGAAGCAAAGAATTCATTCAGTCTCTTCGCTATCACCTTGTCGCCTCATAGCACCCCTTTAACTCCTCTATCATCTAATGGACCAACTGACTCTCTCACAGGTTTTTTGCTACGAATGTACTTGAAAAAGTCTTTATTTCGTGTTTTTGTTTCCGTAGCAAGCTTCTTCTCAAATTCTCCCTTTGCCTGCTTTATCAATGCCTTGCATTTGACTTGCCAGTGCTTGTGCTGTTTCCAGGTTTCGTTGTTTGGCTCTTTTTTCCATTTCCTGAAAGATGCTTTTTTGGCAATAGCCTCTCTGACCTCACCTTTAAACCATGCTGGCAGTTTTTTGGACTTTCTTCCACTTTTCTTAAAGCGTGGAATACAGCTGGTCTGGGCTTCCAAGATAGTATTTTTCAACAACACCCAAGCTTGATGTAAGTCTTTAACCTTTGCAACTGCTCCTTTTAGTTTTTTCTTAACTATTTTCCTCATTTATCATAGTCTCCCTTTCGAAAGTTAAAAGGTAGTACTGTGGATTTCCTTACTATCCCTCCTCCACTAATTAAATCAAAGGCGATCATGCTATGATCACTATTGCCAAGTGGCCCCAACACCTTTATCTCTTGCACTAGATCTGGTGTTCCACTAAGGACTAGGTCTAATATGGCTTCCCCTCTGGTTGGTTCATGAACCAGCTGCTCCAAGAAACATTTATGTCATCTAGAAACTTTATCTCCTTAGCATGTCCTGCCGTGACACTGACCCAGTCGATACCGGGGTAATTGAAATCACCCATTATTATTACTGCGCTGTAACTTTTGTTAGCTTCCTTGATTTCTTTGAGCATTTCATCATCCATTTGTTCATTCTGGCCAGGCAGTCGATAGTACACTCCCACTGCCATCGCCTTCCCCTTTTTACATGGAATTTCAATCCATAGAGATTCTACAGCAAATTTTGTTTCCTGCAAAACTTTAATCCTTTCTGACTCAATGCCCTCTCTAACACAGAGCGCAACCCCTCCACCAATTTGATCAGCTCTATCATTATGATATAGTTTGTACCCAGGTATCACAGTGTCCCACTGGTTGTCCTCCTTCCACCATGTCTCTGATATTCCAATCATATCTAACCTCTCATTTAGTGCTATATATTCTAACTCTCCCATCTTATTTTTTAGACTTCTAGCATTTGCATACAAGCATTTTAGAGACTGTATTTTATTCATATTAATTTTGCTATTGGTAGACATGGGTAATTTAGGATCTTTAAGCTCTGTCTGCTCCATACTCGAGGGCATTTGGGCTACTTTACTCTTTTTTGGAACCTCTCTGCTTTTGGTAGTATCCTTCAAGGATACATTCTTCCGAACCATCCGCTCTTGGGCGACTGTATTTGGGTTTTTCTTCCCTAAGTGCATAACTTTGCACTTGTCCTCATTAAATGTCTTCTGCCATTTGGACACCCACTCTTCCAATTTTTCAAGGTCCTTTTGTGTTTTAACAACTTTGAATATTTTGTGTCATCTGCAAATTTGATGACCTCACTCATTATTCCCATATCCAAGTCATTTATAAATATGTTACAAAGTAGTAAGCTTAACAAAGATCCCTGGGGTACTCCACTATTCACCTTTCTTCACTGAGAAACTTGTCCATTTAGCACTCAGTTGCTAATCCATAACAGTACACTACCTGGCATCCTATGACTTTTTAATTTCCGCAAGAGACTCTCATAAGGGACCTTGTCAGAGGCTTTGTGAAAATCCAGATACACTATATCAACCGGATTACCTTCATCTACCTCTCTATTCACACCTTCAAAAAAAATATAACAGATTAATGAGACAAGACTTTCCTTGGCTAAATCCATGTTGGCTTCCTGCCATTAAGCCAAGACTATTTATATGTTAATTTTGTTTTTTATAACAGTTTCTACCATTTTGTCAAGTACAGATTTCAAGCTGACTGGTCTGTAGTTTCCCAGATCACCCCTGAAACCCTTTGTAAAAATTGGCATTACAGTGGCCACTCTCCAATCCTCAGGTACTACAGATGATTTTAAGGATAGTTCACAGATGACTAAAAGTAGGTCTGCAATCTCATATTCAGTTTTCAACACATTGGGATGCATGCTATCAGGTGGAGGTGATTTGCTGCTCTTTAGTTTATAGTTGAGCTGTATTATATCTTCTTGATTTATCTAAATTTATTTCAAATCCTCTGATGCATCATCTTTGAATATCATTTCTGGCTGGGTAAGTTTTCTACATCTTCTTCAGTAAAGGCTGAAGCAAAGAATTCATTCAGTCTCTCCACTATGGCTTTGTCCTCTCTTAGTGCCCCTTTTACCCCTCAATCATCTAGAAAGCCATAGCTCTTTCACATGTGTTTTGCTATGAATGTACTTGAAAAAGTGTTTCTTATGCGCTTCTGCTTCCATGGCAAGCTTCTTTTCAAATTCTCTGTCTGCTTTATCAATGCCAGTACTTATGTTGTTTCCTGTTTTTCCATCATTTGGCTTTCTTTTTTCCCATTTTCTGAAGGATTTTCTCTTAGCTATAACAGCCTCCTTGACCTCCCCTTTAATCCATGCTGGCTGTTGTTTGGCCTCCCTTCCATCTTTCTTAAAGCATGGAATACATCTGATCTGGGCTTCCAAGAGAGTATATTTAAATAATGCCCAGGCCTGATGTAAATTCTTAACCTTTGCAGCAATGTTCCCTCTAATTTTCTGTAGGCTGTGTGCGCTTAAAATATCAGCTGCGCAACTTTTGAAGGAAGGTTAAATTTTTGTGCGCCACATAACGACACTCGGAGTTATATAATTTAAAATTTGACTACACGTCAGAATACAGTATGTACACCACATTGATTGCACTAGAAAACATTGTAGAACTTGTGAAAACCGTAAATACATAACAACTTTTAAATTTTAAGACATCTGTGTTGTTTGCTATCAGAATCAGAACCGTAATTTTTGTGTGCTCTGTTGTAAAGTATGTGCGCTCGCTCTGCGAGGTGTGTGCGCGCGCACACGCGCACAGCTTAGAGGGAACAGTGCTTTGCAGTTGCTCCTTTTAGTTTTTTCTTAATCATTTTCCTTATTTTATCATAGTCTCCTTTTTTGAAAGTTAAATGCTAGCACAGTGGATTTCCTTGTTATCCTCCCTCCATTTGCTAAATCAAATGTGATCATATTATGATCACTATTGCCAAGCAGCCCCAACAGTGTTACCTCTCGAATGATCCTGTGTTTCACTAAAAACTAGATCTAAAATAGCTTCCCCTCAAGTCAGTTCCTGAACCAGCTGCTTCATGAAGCAGCATTTACTTCATCTAGAAACTATCTCCCTAGCATGGCCTGATGTAATACTGACCCAATCAATACTGGTGTACTTGAAATCTCCCATTATTATTGTGTTGTAAACTTTGCAAGCCTCCCTAATTTCTTTTAGCATTTCATAATCTGTCTGTTCATTCTGGCCAGGTGGGTGGTAGTATACCCCCACTGCCATTCCCTTCCCCTTTTCACATGGAATTTCTATCCATAAAGATTCTACAGTGTATTTTATTTCCTGCAAAACCTTTATCCTGTTTGACTCAATTCCCTCTTTAACATATAGTGCCACTCCTCCACCTATGTGATCTGCCCTATCATTGCGATATAGTTTGTACCCAGGAATCACAGTGTCCCATTGGTTGCCTTTCTTCCACCAGGTATCTGAAATACCAATTATATCTAACCTTTTATTCAGTGCTATACCTTCTAACTCTCCCATCTTATGTTTTAGACTTCTAGAATTTGCATACAGGTATTTCAAAGTTTGTTTTTGTTCATATTAACAATCTGGCTATTGTCGCGCCCCCTACTGGCTAGGTGGTAGCCTAGGAGCAGGGGATGTGACCTCTTTAAATGTCCCTTGTTTAATCACCTATGTTCCCAGCACTTGGCCTGCTAATGTAGTCGTGTAGTTGAAAAAAATCAGCCGAGAAGGTTTCCATAGGCAAACATGATTATTTATTATTTTTACTTCAGCCCAGTGAACTTTTCTTTCTAGTAGTTCAAAATATCATAACATAAATTTGGATTATTTTCTCCAGTGAAACAAAAGAATAGATGCTTCTCAGGTAAACTTGCTAGAGTACAAAAACAGCAGTGTTTCTTCACTTGAAAACAGTCAGCAACTTTCCTGCGCCAAACATCAGCTTTGGGCTCTTTAGCTTAGTTTAAAACAAAAGCTTTATATCCTCTAAGCTATACACAGCATTGGCTTCTTCACTGCAAGCTGTTTTATCTCTGGCACTCTTTGTTTTATTTCTCAGTTGCTATATTGCACACCCTGGCTTCCCTTATTCATACAGTCCTTTTTGAAGACACCAGAACAAGCCCAGGAGACCAGCAACTCATTTGCATAATTCACAGCCCTGCACTTCTGTTAACTAAGCCTCCAGGTTTCCTACTCTTTAAAACCTTACAGCTTTTTAGTCCTGAGATAAAACTAGAGAGCAATCCATTTCATTGTCTGAGCAAACCTCATCTGGCAAATACTCTTCCATTTCCATGCTCTCAATATCAGAGTCCGTTTGTAACTGATTCAACTCTGTATCAGAAATGGCAGGCTTCAGTTTCTGTAAAACTCTTAAAACTCTCCTCAATACAAATTCCTCTCTCTGCTGAGGCTTACTAGAGGGATTATGGAGTTTCTTATCTCTTAATACACTCTGGGAGGATTTCAAGGTGCTCACCTCTCTTTGGATCCAAGCTCTTTCCAGACTTTACTGAAGAAGGCTCTGTTTCCATCGGCTCTCCTAGAGACGCCTCTCTGCCATTCTCATAGTCAGGCTTCTCCCCCTGGTAAACTCTCTCTCTCTTACCAGGTTCCTCTTGTGTTCCTTACAGGGCTCATGGATAACTTCTTTACCCCTGGAAGGCTCTGCCTCTCTCACAGTCCCTGCCTTCCTGGCAGCTTCTGCTTCTTCTCTGGCAAACTCTACCTTCCTCCAAGAAGGCAACTTTCCCTTGGAACCTCTCTGGGAACTTCCCCAGGAACTTCTTACTGTCCTGGGAGCCTGCTTGTCTCTTACTTCCCCGGAAGCCTCTCCGGAAACCTCAGAAGTTTCAGAAGTCTCAGCAGTTCCAGCCGTTCCAGCAGTTTCAGCAGTTCCCTTTCCTCTTGCTTCCTTCAGCTTATATGTGTGGTTTTTCCTTCTGTTCCCCAGCTCCACCCTCCCATGATCCTTGTGATCATGCCTGGTTACCATGGAGCTAGGGCGTGGCTCCCTATCACTTACTTTCTGCAGGGAGTTTTTTTCTAAAGCTGGAGTTTTAACCCCTAAACTCCTGGAGCTAATTCTTTGTTCAGAGGAAAATACCTGTTTTTTTTCCTCTTTGTTTCTGCTCCCCTACATCCTCGCCACCACAGATCCCCCCCCTTAAGATATTCCGGGCTGGCAGACAACTGTCGGCACAGCACAGAATTCTAGAAGGGATGGGATGATCTGCTCGACAGCTATCCAATTCATGTTTGGTTGTGGCCACTTGAGCTAACACTACCCGCTCATGCCATGGTTGCAACACATTTATATGGAAAATCTGCTGTCTTCCTTTCCTCGTCTCTACTACATATGAGACTGGTCCCACTCGTTTGAGGACCCTATAAGGGCCCTTCCATTTGGCTTCAAACTTTGGGGTAGATCCATCCACCGTTACGACAACCCTCTCGCCTACCTCTAACTGGCGTGGTCGGGCACACTGGTCATAATAATTCTTCTGGCGGGTCTGACTAGTGATAACATTCCCCTCTGCCACCTGGGTGGTACGCTGCAAGCGTCCTTTCAGGTCCCTTAAAAATTTTGGAACCTCCACTTCCTCTAGGGCTGGCTCCACCCACTGTTCCCGTAATATGTCCAGTACCCCTCTGGGTGCTCGCCTATACATCAACTCGTACGGAGAAACCCCCATAGAGGACTGCTTACGTTCTCTGCATGCATACAACACAAACGGGAGCATTATATCCCAGTCGGACATATCACTTCTTAGGCTTCTCCTCAACATTCTTTTTATTGTTTGATTTAGCCTTTCCACTAAACCGTTTGATTGCGGGTGGTAGGCGGCTGTTTTAACATGGCAAATGCCAAAGGTATCCCAGACTTGGGCTAGATATTTAGAGAGGAAGTTACTGCCTCGATCGGTTAAAACCTCCTGGGGAAACCCAATCTCATAAAACAGCTTCACTATTTCCGCCGCAATGGTTCTAGCGGACGTATTCCGTAAGGGAATTGCCCACGGGAAACGGGTAGCTTGATCAATGATGACCAGGATGTATTGAAAACCCCGGGGTGTCCTCTTCAGGGGACCCACTATATCCATAGCTAACCTATATACAGGTTTGGATATAAGGGGTACGGAAACTAATGGTACCTTTTTTGGACGGGATGGAGTAACCCTTTGGCAATGAGGGCAGGACTCACAAAATTTTGCAGTCTCTTTAAAAACTCCTGGCCAATAAAAGCGGGTTAAGATCTGGTCTAATGTACCATGGATGCTTTTATGACCCCCTACAGGGTGGTCATGGGCCAACCTCAAAACCAAATTTTTAAAGGTGGTAGGTATCACCAATTGTTTCCGAGTATGTCCTGAGGGTCTAGGCTTTCCCGATATAATAGCCCCTCATCCAGGAAAAATCGGGGCAGGGTTCCCGTCCCTGCACTGGCATATTTAAAGGCCCGTGATAGGGCAGGGTCATCCCTTTGTTCTTCGGGGAAAGAAGGAAACTTTTCAACTAAGTCTGCAGGAGCCCATGGCAATTCCTGCCCTGCTGCCAGTTCTGCTCTATTACGTTTTCTAGTCCGCTTACCCCTTTGCCTATCAGCATTCCTCTCCCTAGGTGTGTTGGTAGGGGGCGTTATTAACTCATCATGTGAAGGCAAGTCATGGAGGGGTTCGTCTACTGGGTCCTGAGCCTCTATCCCGGCTTTGGCGCGGGCCCTGGTGGATACCAGACCTGTCCTGGATTGTAGGCCTTTCACTAGGCCTCGCCTAAACTGAGGCCAGTCTCTCCCTAAAACTAAAGCGTGAGGGAGCTTAGGAACAATAGCGACAGAAATCTCACGCTCTAAACCTAAGCCTTTCACCTTCACCTTGTTTAGGGGGTAAGATGATGATGCACCGTGCACACATCTTATCTTAATGCTATGCTCAGACTGCTTTGGGGCCTGACTATTATGGGATTGTATATCAGTCCATAGTTTCCGTGAAATCATAGACTGATTGGCGCCCGAGTCTAACAGGGCTTCTGTGGGAATGCCCTCCACTTCCACAGCCAGCAAGAACCCTTCCCCATTCTCCTTGGATCGGGTGGATACAAGTGCTGTTCTGGCCCGACAATCCCTTCTGAAATGTCCCGGTTCCCCACATGTAAAACATTTACTCTGGGCACAGACAGGTCTTCTCTTAGGCTTAACTCCTGTGATTTCCCCCAGCATTGCGTTTCCTTTCTTTTCTGATTCCCCATTTTCTGGAAAATTTGAAACACCCACCTTCGCTTGGCTGACCCAGCTGGCCTCGAGGAAGCGCTCCGCCAGCGAGGTTGCTTCTTTGGTGTTTTTACAGTCCTGGAGAATCAGGAAAGATTTCAACTCCGTAGGAACAGCTTCGACAAACTGCTCCAAAACAATACAGTCTAGGAGAAAATCAAGAGTTTTACCCTGTGGTTCTAACCACTTCCACACTAAGCTTTTTATGCGCTGGCATAAAGTCCGCGGTGTCTCTCCTGATTTAAGCTTGCAAGCCCTTAGATGGCGTCTATAAACCATTAAAGCGCAAAGAATTTGCCCCGATCTGCATGACTCTGCACTAGTGGGGGATAGAGTTCACCCTGCTGTTAGAACACTTTGAAGATTGTGCATGGCGGCGCTACCATTTACCTGCACAGTGTGAAGGAAGGTCATAAATTCCTGGACAGAAGTGGTAATGCAGAGTGGGACTTGAATTGGGGAGAGTGGAGGTGCAGTTGATAGTAGTAAGAAGGACATTATGTGACTACTGAGGTGAAAAAGAACTTTACAGTTCTTGACAATACGCTGCCTCCTCTGTTCCCTCCTCGAACTGGATTATCTTTAGCGAGCTGTGGGCAAGTGAACAGTGAGGCCTGAAAAGAAAACCAGCACCGGGGAAAAGACCCAGGCAGAAGAGCATGGCACACTGAAGAGACTTGAACTTAGTGTTGATAACTGTTCAAAAAATTGTTTGGAGTTAATGGGCGGATTAATTATGGGTTGGGGGGGGGCGGATAATTTTGCTGCAAAGAAACCCGGATGTGATAAATACTAAATGTATGTACCAACTTGGAAGCACTTGGTGCCAGATCTGAAGGTACCCGGGGAGGGGGGTGGAAAGGAGGGGAGGGAGTCAAGAGAGGGGAACAGGGATAGAATTCCAATGGAATGAGCCCAAGAGGAGAGAAGAGGGAGCTCAGGGATAAGTTAAGGGGAATGCATGGTAGTCAAATAGAATGGATGAGGAGTGTGGGTGTGAATGGAAGAGGGGATGAGAGGGAACAGATAAAGGGAGGGGGTAGAAGAGAGGGTAGGGAGGAGGAGTGAACGGGGAGGAAATAATTGGGGAAGAGCTCAAAAGCCAAATATTGGTGCACCACATAGCACAGAGAAGGGCAGGTGCCAGGCTGGGGTTTGGCTGGGAGGCCCCAGGGGTAGCCAAACGTTATACCACTTGGGATACATGGTAGAAGCCCCCAGTGCTGGATAGGTTTAGAATTGTCACCTTGAACATTGGTGGCATTCATTCCCCAGTAAAGCGAGAAAAAACCCTTGCATATTTGCTTAAGTTGGGGGCAGATGTAGCTATTTTGCAAGAGACTCATTTATCTGATAAAGAACAAACTAAGTTACGGAGGGGTTGGGTGAGAGAGGTCTACTGGGCGGCATATTCTTCCAGGCAACGGGGTGTGGCCATACTGCTAGGGAAATGGGTCTCTTGAAATGCATCCGGTACTGCGTGATGTAGAGGGGTGATACATTCTAGTGTGGGGGGTCTTGCAGGGGCTCAAGATGGTGATGGGTAGTATATATGCCCCCAATGTATATAGACATGCTTTTTTTGTGGAATTGGTGGGAAAGCTGGCAGACCAATCAGAATTGGTGGGAAAGCTGGCAGACCAGTCTTCTGGGGGAAGACTTTAACATGATGGCGGATCTCCAAGTGGACTGCCAATCGGCGAGGCAGGGACCACATGGACACCAGGGCCGTGGGGTTAACTTTTTGTGTCATGAATTAGAATTGATTGATTGGTGGCATACGCTCCATCGCTTGGAGTGGGAGTATACGCATTGCTCGGCACCCCACCAGTCAGAGGCCTGCATAGATTACATTCTGATATCGGAGCATCTCTTTGGTAAAATGCTAGGCAGTGATACATAGCCCCATTTGAACTCCAATCATGTAGCAGTGCAGGTGGATATACGGCAGATTAAGGAGCCGGGGGATAGGCTCTGGCGGTTAAATCCAGTATGGAGCCAGGATCCCAAGTTTTGCTAGTTTCTCTGTGAAAGCTGGAATTAATATGAGATGGAAAATAAGAGGAATGAAGTAGGGGCAAGTACTTATTATGAGGCTGCCAAAGCGGTGTTATGGGGCCAGATAATCAGTTAAAGCTATCGGAGAAAGCAGCAGAATCATCAGTTGTTAATGGAGTTGCAGGAGCTGAGATGCCACCAGGCACACTGCACTGCGAATAGGAATGCGCAAGCCTAAGTCCAATTGCAGGAGCAGCGAAATAAAGTGAATGCCTTGCTGCAGCAGCGGGCATTGTGCAGTATTCGAGTATACAGTATTCGAGTATTCGGGGACAAAGTCGGAAAGCTACTAGCAAACTTAATTAGAACATAAGATATGCCATACTGGGTCAGACCAAGGTCCATCAAGCCCAGTATTCTGTTTCCAACAGTGGCCAATCTAGGTCATATGTACCTAGCAGTTTCCCCAAGAGACACAAGTTCCACAATGCTTGTACTGGGTCAAGCATTGATATCTTTGGTCACTTCTTAATAATGGTTTATGGACCTTTCCTCCAGGACCTTGTCCCACATTTTTTAAACACAGCTACTCTCACAGCCTTTACTACCTCATTCGGTAACAAATTCCAGAGTTTGATTACACGTTGAGTGAAAAAATATTTCTTTTATTAGTCTTAAATAGTTTACCCTGTAGCTTCATTGCATGTCCCCTAGTCTTTCTATATTCTGATAAGGTAAACAATCGATCAACGTTTACCCGTTCCACTCCGTTCATTAATTTAAAGACTTCTATCATATCTGCCCTCAGCCGTCTCTTTTCCAGGTTAAAGAGCCCTAACCTTTTTAGCCTTTCTTCATAGGAGTATCCTTCCATCCCCTTTACCATTTTGGTGGCTCTTCTCTGTACCTTTTCTAAAATCGCTATATCCTTTTTAAGATACGGCGACCAGAATTGCACACAATATTCAAGGTGCGGTCTCACCATGGAACGATATAGAGGGATTATAATATCTTTTGTTTTATTTTCCATTCCTTTCCTTATCATACCTAGCATTCTATTTGCTCTCTTGGCCGCCGCTGCACACTGGGCCGAGGGTTTTAACATGGTATCCACAATGACGCCTAAATCTTTTTCCTGGGTGGTGGTTCCTAATGTGGAACCTTGCATCGTGTAACCATAGTTTGGGTTGTTCTTCCCTAGGTGCATAACCTTGCACTTGTCCACATTAAATTTCATCTGCCATTTTGATGCCCAGTCTTCCAATTTATCAAGATCCTCTTGCAATTTTTCACAATCCTCTTGGGTTTTAACAACTTTAAATAGTTTTGTGTCATCTGCAAATTTGATAACCTCATCACTCGTTGTTCCACTTTCCAGGTCATTTATGAATATGTCAAAAAGCAGCCATTGAGAGTAAGGTGCATGGTGGTCAAAATTCTATGAAATGACGAAATGCTGGCAATGGGAACTAAGGCAATTGCGCATGCGTTTAGAGTTCTTTCAATCCCTTTACCAAAGGGAGGCTCCTAATGAAGCTGCGCAGGAACTTTTTTTTGGGAGCTTTCCATACCTAAACTTGATGAGGGGGAAAAGGCAGCGCTGAATCTGAGGGAGAGATCCTTACTAGTATAAATAAGCTGCAGCAGGCAAAGGTCCCTGGCCCAGATGGACTGGGGCCTGAATTTTGTAAAAGTTTGGGGGCGGTGGTAGTTCCAGCATTATGGGCTATGGGGGAGGAGACATGGCAGAGAAGGGGTTTTCCTGTAGGTGTTAACCAAGTCACCGTAGTCCTGCTAGAAAAGCTGGGGAAAGACCCGGAAAGAGTGGAAGCCTATCGACCAATTCCACTGCTTAACCAGGACATTAAAATCTTAGCAGCAGTACTGGCAAGGTGCTTGGGGCAGGTAATTCCAAAACCGATACATAGGGATCAGGCAGGGTTCGTGAAAGGGAGAAGTGCGGTCAATCATTTGGCCAAGGTGGTCACGCTCTTCTGTCTCCCTTGCTATTTATTTTATCACTGGCGCTACTTTGTTTGAATATAATGGAATCTTAAAATGACGGAAAAAATGTGCTTATTTTCTTTATTGTATATCTGTTTAAGAGTTTAATAAAGATTGGAAAAGCTAAAAAAAAAAAAAGATAAGGATAAAACCTGCCAGACTGGAGGGGGGATTTTTCTACTACATCCCTGTAGGCCTTGTCTATATACTTACGCTGCCTCAGCTGCTCCAAGTCTGCTGCTCTAGCCTCCAGATTGGACTCGTTCCCTGAGAGCAAAGAGCTCTTTGCTCTTAATGCATACTTAAGACCTCTCACCAACTGTGAGAAAATCATACATGCAACACTCAGTGCAAGCGACTGGATAGCCAGTCTCTCTGCTGGACTGCTGTCTGCATCATAAGATTTAAAATTTTCTTTTATCTATTTAAAGTTGTTCAGTTCTTTAAAGTTGCTAGGGGAATAGGAATACTTGGACCAATACAATTATACCTAATAAGTATAAGGGGCTTTTAGTTTTCATCTCAAGGTGAACTGCAAGGACGTAGTCTACTCCTAATGCCTAATAACTTGCTCAGGGCCGGCCCGTCCATTGAGCAAGAATGTTTTTTGCACAGGGCCCCGCGTTTCAGGGGGCCCCGCGCAAAGAACATTCTGCTTTTTTTTTAAATTAAATTAAAAAAAGAAACCTGTCTCTGGCTGCTGCCGCGTCCGTCGCAGCAGCGGCAGAATGGCGTGTCCCGCGGGGCCCCTTCTCCTCGTCGAGCCCTCTGCAAGGGCTTTCAGATTCGCGAAGGGAGAGTGCTCCCTCGCGTCTCTGTAAAGCCCGCAGGGGCTAATGGGAAATTTCCCATCTGCCCCTTTAGACGCGAGGGGCTGATGGGAAATTTCCCATTAGCCCCTGCGGGCTTTACAGAGACGCGAGGGAGCACTCTCCCTTCGCGAATCTGAAAGCCCTTGCAGAGGGCTCGACGAGGAGAGGGGGCCCCGCGGGACACGCCATTCTGCCGCTGCTGCGACGGACGCGGCAGCGGCAGCAGCTAGAGCCAGGTTTTTGTTTTTTGTTTTTAATTTGCCGAAAGGGAAGGGAAGGGAAGGGGGGGGGGGCTGATGGAGGCTGTCTGGAAATGTGCAAGGGGGGGGTTAGGACTGGAAATGTGCAAGGGGGGGGGGTTAGGACTGGAAATGTGCAAGGGGGGGGGGGTTAGGACTGGAAATGTGCAAGGGGGGGGGGTTAGGACTGGAAATGTGCAAGGGGGGGGTTAGGACTGGAAATGTGCAAGGGGGGGTTAGGACTGGAAATGGGCTAGGGGGGGTTAAGACTGCTAATGGGCTGGGGCTGATGGAGGCTGACTGGAAATGGGGTGAGGGTGGGTTAGTACTGGAAATGGGCTGGGGGGGTTAGGACTGGAAATGGGCTAGGGGGGGTTAAGACTGCTAATGGGCTGGGGCTGATGGAGGCTGACTGGAAATGGGCTGGGGTGGTTAAGACTGGTAATGGGCTGGGGGCTGATGGAGGCTGTCTGGAAATGGGGTGATGGGGGGGTTAGGACTGGAAATGGGCTGGGGGGGTTAAGACTGGTAATGGGCTGGGGGTTGATGGAGGCTGACTGGAAATGGGGTGATGGGGGGTTAGGACTTGAAATGGGCTGGGGGGGGTTAAGACGTAATGGGCTGTGGGCTGATGGGGGCTGTCTGGAAATAGGGTGATGGGGGTTAGGATTGCTAATGGGCTATGGGGGGGGGTTAGGACTGCTAATGGGCTATGGGGGCGCTAGGACAGGAAAAGGGCTGATGGGGAGGGGTTAGGACTTGAGGTGGGCTGATGTGGTTAGGACTAGTAATGGGCTGTGGGCTGATGGGGGGGGGGGTTAGGACTGGCAATGGGCTATGGGGGGCTGACTGGAAATGGGCTGATGGGGTTAAGACTGGAAGTGGGCTGATGGGGGGTTAGGACTGGTAATGGGTTATAGGGGGGGCTTAAACTGAAAATGGGTTGATGGGGGGCTAGGACTGGTAATGGGTTGGGGGATTGCTATGACTGGAAATGGACTGAGTGGACGGGGAGGCTTGAACTGCAAATAGCTGATGGGGAGGGAGCTTGGAATGGAAATGGGCTGTGAGGGAAGGGAGCTAGAACTGAAAATGGGCTGATGGAGCAGCTAGGATAGGACTGGAAATGGGCTGTTGGGGGGAGCTAAGATTGGAAATGGGCTGTGGTGGGGGCTTGAATTGAAATGGACTCATGGAGGGGCTAGAACTGGAAGTAGGCTCATGGGGGGGCTTGGACTGGAATTGGGCTGAGTGGAGGGGAGCTAGGATTTGACATGGGCTGATGGTGGGGCTAGGAAATGACTAGAAATGGGCTGATGGGGGGCTAGGATTGGAAATGAGCTGATGAAGGGACTCAGACTGAAAATGGATGGGGGAGCTAGGACTGGAAATGGGTTGATGGGGGGCTAGGACTGGAAATGGGCTGATGCAGGGACTAGAAGGGAATGGATGCTGGGTGAGACTGGAACTAGAAGGGAGCTGATGTTGGGGGAGGATTAGAATGGGATGGGGCTGGGAGAGTAAAATGGAGAGGGGAAAAATATTTTGTGTGGGAGGGATGAAAAATCTACAATTGGCCGGGTATTGGGAGAGTAAGTGGGGATTGAGGATGGAGGGGTAAAATTTGTGTGGATGAAATAAGAATGAGGAAAGAGCAAAAGGATAAAGATTAGTATGTTAAAGCAGATGTAGAGAGAGAGGATGGAAAGAAAACTAGAAGAGAGAAGAAAGGACAAATGGACAGCAGACGATGGAGAGTTAGCAGAAAACATGAAGAAACCAGAAGAAAGTGGCTGGAGCAATTGCAACTGAAAAAAAATGCACAAAAGGTAGAAATATATCTCTTATTTTGAATTTATTAACTGGAATATGAAAGCTCTGGGAAATGTGCATCATTAACGTCTGCGCTTTGTTTGGTACAAGAGGAAATTAATTTATAGTTTTATTTCTACAGTGTTGTTGTACATTCCAAGTTTGGCTTTTGGGGTTCCCAGTTTAATTATTGCCTTCCTGTTTCTAAATTGCGATTCCTTGTTTGGTGATGGTCTATGTTCTGCATGTGTAACTGAGCTGAGGTATTCTGTTTATGTAATTCCTATTTGACATTGCCACTTGTTCTCTTTCCCCAGTATTCTCTGAAATGTACTGGTTTAATATTTGCAGTGTTTCCTTTTGATAGGTAGGGTCTGGTGCTTTGTGAGTCCTGGTAATGCTGTCAGGATACAGCGGGTTTGCTATGGGTTCTAAATGGGCAGCGTTTGTAGTAGTTCCTAATGTGCCTGGCGGTTGGCACTGGATTATAGTAATGAAGAAATCTTTTAGTCTTTCTTTATCCATACACTCATTAAGAGACATGTTTACTAAAAGTTAGTGTATGGTAACATTATGCAGATATTTATGCAAATAAGGCCACTTATGCAAATGAGGCCCCGCACCGAGTCTCCGCACATGGCCCCGCACCCCCCTTGGGCCGCCCCTGAACTTGCTTATTAAGATAATTAGTTAAACATGAAAGTGGGCAAGATCACTCCCTTCCCCTTAACCGATTTAGGAGACTATAAATCAAGGATTATACCTGGAATTGTTGGGAGGGAATGAAACACTAACTGAAAGCTGTCTTGTAATAGTAAGTCCTAACTGCCTTTAATGCAAATGAAATCTGGCTTGTTTTAGTATGCTCTGACCTATCAAAAACACTGAATATTAAAATACATAGATTCTATCAACTTTAACCCAAAGAATTCACTTTTCCCCAAGATTTAGAGACTTTCCAGCTGGTAAATACAAATGCAGATTTCTTCCCAGCAGTAGCAGTCCCTCTTGGTAGTCCTTAAAGGCACGTTTCCACTCTCACCATACATACTGTTATGTTTCATAGCATGAATTTCATTTGGAAAAATCACTGATAAGCTATAAATGTTTTAGCACATTACACTTATTAAAAAATATACCTTATAGTTTGATGTCTTTGAAATTGTACTTTTTAGTTTTAATACTATAGACATATGCCAGTGTTAATCTTAGAAAAATAAGAAACTCTATAAATGTTCCTTAAAGAAACATAGGTTTAAAGTTGACTCATAGAAGGGAGGAGGAGAGGCTTTTACCTCCTTCTATAGGGCTGAATATTAACACTTAATATTCTTTTGGTCATAGCATCTCAGTAATGATCAGTTCCAATCCTGGGTTTAATTACCCTATGCTAAATAACCTGGGATAAATACCCCTGGTAATTATACCAAGTTGAATACGCCAGAGTAATTACCTCCGTCTCCATATACTACATTAATTATCCTGAACTACTCTTGAATAATTACCATGGACTAAATAACCTGGGGTAAATATCCAAGGCTCAGTATCCTAGGATAGGCACTCAAGTATAAATAGCATAATTCACCTGGGCTCAGTACCCAACACACCTTTTCCAGCTGGCTTTTAACATCTCCGCTCACCCACCTCATCCTCCTCAATAGTCCGCCCTCTTGGGATCTCTTGTTAGTTGAAGTAGCTGTGTCTGTTTGTTGAACTACCCCTTTTTCTCTGTCATTTATCTCTACCTTTTCTCTCCTATCCTTTTAATACTCTGTCCTATCATTTGCTTGGCGCTGCTTTCCTTTATCTTTCTTTGCAGCCCATTATTTTATTTTATTGTAAACCGCTTTTATGCTTCGGCCCTAGTGGTATATCAAAAGACTCCATAAATAAATAATTACCCTGATCTCAGTATACTGGGTTAATTATTCCAGGTTCAATACAGGGAGCTCAATACCCTGGGGTAATTACCATAGTATTCAGCCTGGAATTATTACAGTGGGCTCAATACCCGGAGGTAATTATACTCAATACACCAAAGTAACTACTCTGAGTTCAATACAGCAGGGTAAATAGCCAGTTTAACCAGTATCTCAGAGTAACCACCATGGAGTAGTTGCTATGGGCTCAATACTTGGGGCTTAGTGCCCCATGTAATTATCCTCAGGCTCAGTACCCCAGAGTAATTATCCCAGCTGCATACCCCCGATAATTATCTTGTTAAATAAGTTTGGGAATTATCCCAGACTAAGTACCCACTGATAAATACCCAAGGATAATTACCCTCGGCCGAATACTCATGGTAATTACTTTAGACTAAATACTTTAAGAGTTAAAATACCCTGAAGTAACTACCTTAGGCCAAATATCTTGCATAATTACCTCAAACTGAATACACCAATGTAGCTCACCCAAGTTCAGTACCCTAGGATAATTACCTTGGGCTAAATATCTGGTATTAATACTACGGGTTCAATAATACCTTTGGTGGAATACCCAGGCTCAGTATTTAGCTTTTATAGATAATCCGTTATCACTGAAAAAGGACAGATTATGGCTGAGGTGTAATTGTTGCAGCCAAGCAGCTGAAAATGCTCTCATTCTCTCACTCACCCACAGAAGGAAGCACACAGACAGGCTGGAATGCAAACAGGATCTTTTAATGTGCACACATGCCCAGACAGAGAGCCGTTACCCTTCACAAAAATCTGAGCCCCGAAGGACGTCCTACATTGTCTTATATACAGTACATTTTCAAACTCATTCTACAATCTCATTCGTCTCAGGTATTTCCTGTCCACCAATCAGCAGCCCCTGGGGAAGGTGCCTGGGTGACCTGTCCAAACCGGTATGCTCTGGTCTGCTGATTTCTGGGCAAGGGGGTATTGTGCTCAGGCCTGGAGGGGGGGGAAGGGTGCCTACTGAAACCTTTATGTCTTTTCTTAGCAAGCTGATCACTATGTAAAATCCTCATGGCTTGGGGGGAAGGGTTACCCACAGCTAAACCTCATGGCTGCCTCACTCCTTTTTAAGTGAGACCTCAACCGCTAGGGGCGGTAGAGGGCAGTATTACTGGAGGCAAGCCGCAGAGGGGTGTATTGGGTCAGGGCCATGACAGTGGTAGCTGCCTTGCGTTCTACCAGGGTATCAAGGGTGGTGGTAATGAAGCGGTAAAGAATGGGGATACAACATGGCAGAATGGCACATAGCAGTAAAATAAAAAGAACCCCTACCACTAGGATTTTTAGTCCCCCTAGCCAACTGAACCACTTCATAAACCACCCAGGACCCATGGACGGGTCAGTAATATGATTAACTAGATCACGTAGGTCTTGGATAGAGTGTTCAATGGAAACACTTGCATCAGTGAGTTTAAAACAACACATACCCTATACCCTCTGTAGCAACTCCTGCACAAAAGTTTTGTTCCGTGTGCAAAAGTTGCTGTACTGTCTGTAAAAGGTTGTAGGGTCTGCAGAGGCCTCTTTCCTTTGGGGCAAAGGCTCTTTCCCTGGGATCCACCCTTATTAACATATTAATGGCTTTTATTCTTGCTAGTGTTGAGTCATTCTGGCTATACCCTGCCATCCCCTTTGTTTCATTAATCACTGGCACTGTAGTCTTCAGGGCTCATGAGCACTTTGTATCACCAGCTTTGTTTGGCTTGTTTAACCTGTCCAGGCTTGCCCAGCTTGCTCAGGCCTGTTCAATCTGTTCAGGCCTGGCATGTCTTTTCTTAGCTGGGTCCATTCTCTGTGCACTTCTGTTCAGAGTATGGTTCCCCCTGGCTTTACTCTTGTTGTGCTGGGCTCTGGGTACTCATTTTCTTAGACCACATGTTTTTTCCGTGCCATCATAATGTATTACAGCCTCAGGCAAGGATGCAGCAATACTAGACATACCTATCAGCCAATTTCCCTTCATTCCCCATTTTTTCTTTTTCTTTTCTTGTGAATGGGGCAAAGGTAATCCCACTAAGGGCAATGGACAACAACCATTTGAGACAGATAGGGGGCATCAGAAAAGCAGCTTCTGGTACTGTTCCCTAGAGACAACATACATTGTAACATCATTTTCTTGCAGCAACTCAATCTTGAAAACACATAACATGAAAGTATATCAAAAGCAGCAGTGATTAATAATGTGATAAAGAAAGCTCTGAGAATAGTACAGCAAAACTTGAGCTAGTGTGGGTATTGCAATTGCTGAAGCCGAAATGGCTTGTAGATTTCAGTTACTTTCTAAGAAAACAATATTAAAAGGATAACAATACAATCATTCACAAAAGCCCCCAAAAACCCCTAGTCAGTCCAATAGTCCTCTTCCCATTCTCAGACAATGTGGTCCTGCCTCTCAGCAGTTCCCCAGGACCTCGCAGTGTGCTTCACCTTTCTCTGAAGTTTAAGTTCTGTTTCTCTCAAAATTTGAACCTCTCATTCTCATAGGCAGATATCTTGGCCCTTTTTCAATGTGACACACTGATCCAGATAGGGACTCCTTCACACATTTCAGCGGTGGGTAGTTCTGAGTTCTTGGGATGGTCTGTTCCATCTGGACTCTGGCCAATTCCCTCTGCTGGACTCTCTGGATTGCAATTGGTGACATGGCTCCAGGCCTTATTCAGAAAAGCAGCACCAATATTGAATGAAAAAAAACTAAATATGCTGGATTAGATTTCACAATGATATAAACTTAATTTCATCCATATTTACTTAAGATCATAACTATATCATATGGTGTCAACTATGTCTCTCAGTTTGATAAACTCTTTGTCTCTTTACCACTGGAGATTCCTTTGCAGGTAAGAAATATTCCATTATGCCCTTGACTGATCTTTACATGTTTATAGATCAGACAAGTTGCACACACATATTCTGCGATTTCTGGCAAGGGTTTTTTAGAATTATACCAATTTTTGTGAGAATTTGTCATCAAATCATCCCCCTTTTGCCCATGCGTGCCTGGCCAGGACATACAGGGGCAAAATGAGGCAAAAAGCATCTGGAAGTACCACATGGCCAGTGTGGGTTTTCCAAAGCTCATCAGGGTGCAAGGTGCACGCAGCCTGTCTCCAGATGTCTATTTCTAATTGTTGAGTATGTGTTGGGGCTTAGATGAATTCCTAAATTGAAGATTCTGGAGACGGCATAGTTGAATAAAGTGCTCATCTCTTTTTTTGTTGTTTTGTTTACATATTCATTAGCCAGATACATCACTTCAAATTACCTTCATCAGTTTAATGTCCATCAAAGTCCTTCTTCTTAATATCCCACTTCATCCCTCACAACACTCCCCCATCACCTGCATCATTCCACCAATCACATACATAGGTCCCTTTCATGTTTTTATACCATACTAATGTATCCTTATTTGGCAAGGCTGCTAAGAATATCAAACAATTGTTTAAAAACTTAGTATTGTTTGTTTTCTCTCATTCTTTTTCTCAAACCTCTCCTGGATCATTGCTGATAAGCAAAATTTGGTTTTGTCCAATCAACTCAAGTTAAATAATTTTACAAATATTTCCATATTTTCTGGTGTAATTGGCACCTATGGTGTTACTGTCCTGTTCAGCAGTCATCAGCACTGAACTGCCTTAAATCTTACAGTTCAGAAAACAGGCATTCAAATGATGAAACTGATACTTTTGCATGAAAAGGTTGGGGGATATCTGGAATGCAAACACTTCTCCTTGTATATTTTTTAATGCAGAATATACTTTTTCACATTTAATTTAAAACCTAACAATACCTGAGACTGGCATCAAACTGATCTGAAAACCCTCTGTGAGGTGATTGCCACAGTATATAAAATCCCTTTTAACTTTGTATATGCAGTCAAAACCAAATATATGTACCAGAGATAAAAATTCAAGCTGGATTACCCTTTTTATTCAGAGCTCTTAACCTCTACTTTGAAGGTCAAAGGAAAACAGAAACAGTTTCCTTAGTTTCCTGCCTTGTTTGTTTGATCTAGCATCCAGGGGCACTTGGCAATGAACAGCCAGCAATGAAAGAAAAACAATATTTACTGTAGATTAAAACATTTAAACACAAGACTATTAGTCTTTTAAGTATAGCAGCTAGCAGCCTATCTGTTTGGAATAAGGAGGTTTTCTTGATAAATTTCACTAAACCCTCCCCCTTGGGTAGTTCTGAAAAGCAACAGCTAGTTCTCACACATGAGCTTTGCCCCACAGATATTCCCCACCCCATACATCTTTGCTAATAGTAATTTGACCAGCCTTTGTTTGATCCCAGCCTTACACAATCAAGATGCTGGTCAGACATCTGAGGATGCTCAAAGGAGACACCCCCCATGGTTTTTAGAAGCTTAAAACTCTACAATTAAAAATGATGACAAGAGGATTGTTTGGAGGCTAGGTGAGGCTAGGTGAATTGGGGTTTTTTTTGTCCTCTTTAATGGGTTTCCATTTGTTTGCTGGGAGAAAGACTCCTAGGTGATTTGTCCTTTTGTCCTCTCTAATGGGCCTCCATTCATCTGCTAGAAGAAGAAACTCCTCCCTGATCTTCCAGTATCTTTCTATAGCTATGCAATTTCAATGGTTTCATTCCTAGTATCTTTCTGTAGTTATGCAAACTATCTCAGCAGTTTCAACCACCCCTTACTCACTGCTGAGAGGTATGATCAAAAATTTGGTTGACTATTGATTATGCATGAAACATGGTAATGAAACTGGATATGCATTAAATAAAGCAATTGTCTTCCTTCACTGCTATACTAGTACAACAGTCTACATACAGTAAACCCTACTCCCCTTTTATTTACAGGGAACAGTCCCTTTCCTCTTTATTTTCAGAGGTTAGAGGAGAAGCTATGAGGTTGGGGCCGGATTCAGTCCCCTTTTTCATTATCTATCCCCTTCTTGGATTTCTTTTTTAAACATTTTCTAAACTGTCCCTTTCCCTGCAATCAGTAGACCTGGTGTTTTTCACTGTTTGGGGACACAGGAGCGATTTGTTAATAACTTCACCTTTTACTGATAGAGTATCAAACCTCTTTATCTACAGAGGTGCGAAATTACAAATCCAGGACTCATACAGACATGCAATCCTTGCGCTTCGTCCAAACCCAGCCAATCCCCTCGCGGGGGTATGGAAACGTGGATAGGGACACATACCCGCTTCGTACCAATGTACGTACAGTCTCAAGCATACACCAATCAATCCTGAAATATAAAGACCTAATGTCTGGACAAAAACTTTCTTTCCCTAATGTCACAACTAAATACAGAGACACTCTAACATTTACAGAGACACTCTAACAGTTTCTACATAACAGCACATTAACTATATGGACCAGCCATGAATCTATATAGGGAAACTGGTCCGGATGCTCCTTCACTACAATTTAGCCTCCGGACCCCATGCTCTAATCACAATTTACAGTGTAAATCTTCTAATCTCAATTCAAGGAATGCAATGTTCAGTGTAAATTTTCTATTCTCACTTCTGGGAATACAATATACAATATAATCCAGGTAACAGGCAGAGTTTGGTTGTGCAAAACACACAGGACCACAAAGGGAAAAAGAAAGAGGGAAAACAGAAAACAGAGACGTCTCAGCAGTGAATACTCATACACTCTTTCCTCAGTAGCAGCTGTTACAAATACACATTACACACACTCTCTCTAGCTGTAACATAGGATTTAACTTTTACCATGAGGATAATAGTAATATGAGAAATATAGCTAGCTATTTTTCTAATGTCCACTAGATGGAGCTCCAGGATCACTAGCACAAAAGAAGCCCCCAACACTAGAAGCACATGGCAACACAAAAGAAGCCCCCAACACTAGAAGCACATGGCAACACAAAAGAAGCCCCCAGCACTAGAAGCACATGGCAACACAAAAGAAGCCCCCAACACTAGAAGCACATGGCAACACAAAAGAAGCCCCCAGCACTAGAAGCACATGGCAACACAAAGGAAGATCCCAACACTAGAAGCACATGGCAACACAAAAGAAGCCCCCAGCACTAGAAGCACATGGCAACACAAAAGAAGCCCCCAGCACTAGAAGCACATGGCAACACAAAAGAAGCCCCCAGCACTAGAAGCACATGGCAACACAAAAGAAGCCCCCAAGTATGCTTCATTAGAGATAGTGTGTGTAGGCTCTAAATAAATCGCCCCGATCATCGGAGAATTGCGATCAGCGCAATTATTAATAAACAGCTTGAAAGGCACACTTAAGGGGGTCAAGTGCTAATGTTTTTGGTCATTTTAAGAAGTTTTGGCAGCGCTTTAAAGTGCTTTAAGGTACCCGAGGTTACTGCGACCATTTTTGGCGCTCGCAAGCACCCCCTCCCCCTCCCCTTTTTCCCCACAGACTGGACGAGCAGTGGTTTCAGGGACTCTGGGGCCCTTACTCGGACTGCTCGTGCGGGTGATCAGGCCGCTACAGGTTCACAGAGTTACCCCCCTTTTTCCCCACAGACTGGACGAGCAGTGGTTTCAGGGACTCTGGGGCCCTTACTTGGACTGCTCGTGCGGGTGATCAGGCCGCTACAGGTTCACAGAATTTACCAGATTTACCAGAATTTCCAGATACAGAACTACCCAAACAGTAAAACAGTAAGGCAGTAGTACTCACCAGACCTCTGATCAGAGAGAGTTTGGATGCCAGTCTATCCAGCCGGTTTTCAATCGGGGGGTCAGCCGCAGGGACCGACTGACCAGACAAGTCAAGGTGTCCTTCTGGAGCACAAAGGGGCCCGGGGCGCCAAGGACCATTAATCACCTGGAGGGGCCGGTCCCTGACCGATGGAGGCCCGATGCTGCAAGAGCAGAAGTCTTCCCACCGTGGGTGTGATGAGAGAGGCTTTTTGTTTAATTTAAAAGGGTGCCACCTGGGGTGCCAAATGTTGCAGCCAAGCAGCTGAAAATGCTCTCATTCCCTCACTCACCCACAGAAGGAAGCACACAGACAGGCTGGAATGCAAACAGGATCTTTTAATGTGCACACAGGCCCAGACAGAGAGCCGGTACCTTCCACAAAAATCTGAGCCGCGAAGGACGTCCTACATTGTCTTATATACAGTACATTTTGTCGCCCCTGCCTGGCCAGGTAGGTAACTGGCAGCAGGTGAGGTCGCCTTTTGGCTTTAAAATAAGATTCCCTCAAAATGGCTGCCAGGAGGGCTGCTGGGAATTGTAGTCCTATATTAAAGCAAGGAGTTGTGACTCAAGGGTTCAGGCGTAAGACAGAGAAATTTATTCAATGTATTCAGGGGTTCCTTCATACACAGGACGCGAGGGGTAAATTATATTAAGGAGGTTTTTAATCCACAGTACAGCTTCAAAAAGAAACCAGGAACAACTTGCTTTATATTCCAAACTTCAAAGAAACAGGCACAATCTTGCTTGTAAATCAAAAATTGTCACTTTCCAAAATTTTTAAACTCTTAAAGGTTTTCTCCTTTTCAGGAACAAACTTCTAGCAGCAAAATAAACTTTTAAATGTTCCTTGAACATTTACATCCAGCTCTCAACCTTATCCGTTGAACACAGCTGTTTCTTTCAGTTGTGACGTCTTCAGAATTAGGCTGCTTCCTAAGCACGGCATACATACAATTGCTCTCTAGGACTCTTCCACATCAGAGACCTGACATATAGCACATTGTAAATCCATGGTACTGTTCTCCACACTTGTTATGTCCATTTCCTCTACACTATCTCTCTCACTTACATCAAAAGGTATCTGAACAGAGAGCTGGCTATTTTCTTTCTCTATTAGTTCATTTAACTTCTTAAGTAGAGCCTGCTTTTGCAGTAGCTCTTCTGTTAAGTGAGCTACTTGGTGCTTGGATAAACTTTCTCCCTTTATCCTGGTACTTTGTCTATAACTAGAATTAGCTTTCCCTTCTAGAGCTAATTCTCGTGGGTATTTCCTGTCTAGGAATTGAGAAGGACACACTTGCCTTGATTCTGAGGTATTTAGAAACTCTCTCTGCTCTGCAAGCCAGTCATGCTGTCTCTCAGCTGCAGCACCTTCGTTTGCTTGCACCAGCCTCTCGTTCCTTGCTTCCTCAGCTGTGCTTGGCAATCTCTCATCAAGCTTCTCTCTTCGGCTTCCAGTGTTTCTTACACTCTGCCTTTCATGCTCTGCAAGCACTCTCTCACTTGCTCTCCATGCTCCTTGTCTTTCTCCTTGTCCTTCTCTTCCCTTGCTGCTTCTCCGTCTCAAGAGTGGCACCTTCTTACCACTTCTCATTCCTCTATCTGTGTTACTGCATATCAGCTTTTTAAACTTTCCTTCCTCCTGAGTCACACCTTGCTCCCAGCACATGTGACTAGGGTCAAGCTTCTCCCTGACGTGCTGCTGTGGGCGGGCTTAGGGATGACTATTCTCTGAGTCACAGACTCTTGGTTACTAGGGAAACCCTTGATACATTCTGCCTTAAAGTGACAGGACTCATTTTCCTGTGTATTTCTAGGTTCAGCAGTGGTTTCCTCACCACAATTTTCAAACTCATTCTACAATCTCATTCGTCTCAGGTATTTCCTGTCCACCAATCAGCAGCCCCTGGGGAAGGTGCCTGGGTGACCTGTCCAAACCGGTATGCTCTGGTCTGCTGATTTCTGGGCAAGGGGGTATTGTGCTCAGGCCTGGAGGGGGGGAAGGGTGCCTACTGAAACCTTTATGTCTTTTCTTAGCAAGCTGATCACTATGTAAAATCCTCATGGCTTGGGGGGGAAGGGTTACCCACAGCTAAACCTCATGGCTGCCTCATAATGAATACATTAAAATTAGCACACAAAAAGACCCAATGCAGAAAACTGTGTCCATATTACCATGGCTCTGTGCACACATTTTTCTGTTGTGCCTTTTTTTTAATGATACAGTGTTTGCATGGCATTAATTTGCTGCACTGGGATTTATTTTTTTTAGTGTGTATTAAGAAATATGCACAGATTTTCAGTGTAGATTCTTAACAGTTTATTACATTAACTCTTAAATGCGCTTCTTACAAAAGGGTATGAAAACTTTAGTTAATATCATGTTAACATAGTTTTACTACAGTTAGTAATGTCTATACCATACCAATGGTCAGGGCCGGATTTACCTATACGCCATGTACGCCATGGCGTAGGGCCCACAGCTGGCAAGGGCCCACAAAAATGTAACAAGTTAGCTTATTTTTAAAATAAAATAAAAAAAAACCTGCCAGCTGCCGCCGCGGGGCCCCCTCTGCTGCCGCGGCAGCATGGCCTGACCCGCGGGGGCCCCCTCTGCAAGCTCGCTCGCTCCCTTCCTCCCTCCCTCCCTGCTTGCCTGCCTGCCTGCAGGCTGTGAGAGACGCGAAGGCAGACTGTCTCCCTCGCGTCTCTCAGAGACGCGAGGGAGACAGTCTGCCTTCGCGTCTCTCACAGCCTGCAGGGAGGGAGGGAGGGACCGATCGATCGACGGATCAAGCTTGCAGAGGGGGCCCCCGCGGGTCAGTCCATGCTGCCGCGGCAGCAGAGGGAGCCCCGCGTCGGCAGCCGGCAGGTTTTTTTTTTAATTAAATTTTACTTTAGGCCGGGGGGGGGGTAGGACTGGTAATGGGCTATTGGGGGGGCTGGGGCTGGCTGGGGGGGTTAAGGCTGGAGGTGGGCTGATGAGGTTAGGACTGGTAATGGGGCTGTGGGCTGTTGGGGGGGGGGTTAGAACTGGTAATGGGCTTTGGGGGGGGTTAAGACTGGTAATGGGCTGTGGGCTGATGGGGGCTGTCTGGTAATGGGCTGTGGGCTGATGGGGGCTGTCTGGTAATGGGCTATGGGGGGGGGCTAGGACTGGAAATGGGCTGGGGGGTTAAGACTGGAGGTGGGCTGATGGGGTTAGGACTGGTAATGGGCTGTGGGCTGATGGGGGGGTTAGGACTGGCAATGGGCTATGGGGGGCTGACTGGAAATGGGTTGATGGGGTTAGGACTGGAAGTGGGCTGATGGGGGGTTAGGACTGGTAATGGGTTATAGGGGGGGGGCTTAAACTGAAAATGGGGTGATGGGGGGTTAGGACTGTAAGTGGGTTGATGGGGGGCTAGGACTGGTATTGGGTTGGGGGGTTGCTAGGACTGGAAATGGGCTGATGGGTGGCTAGGACTGGAAATGGGCTGATGCAGGGACTAGAAGGGAATGGATGCTGGGTGAGGCTGGAACTAGAAGGGAGCTGATGTTGGGGGAGGATTAGAATGGGATGGGGCTGGAAGCGTAAAATGGAGAAGGGAAAAATATTTTGTGTGGGAGGGATAAAAAATCTACAATTGGCCGGGTATTGGGAGAGTAAGTGGGGATTGAGGATGGAGGGGTAAAATTTGAGTGGATGAAATAGGAATGAGGAAAGAGCAAAAGGAGAAAGATTAGTATGTTAAAGCAGATGTAGAGAGAGAATGGAAAAAAACTAGAAGAGAGAAGGAAGGACAAATTGACAGCAGACGATGGAGAGTTAGCAGAAGACGCGAAGAAACCAGAAGAAAGTGGCTGGAGCAATTGCAGCTGAAAAAAATGCACAAAAGGTAGAAAAATATCTCTTTATTTTGAATTTATTAATTGGAATATGTCAGCTATGGTAAATGTGCATCATTAACGTCTGCGCTTTGTTTAGTACAAGAGCAAATTAATGTATAGTTTTATTTCTACAGTGTTGTACATTCCAAGTTTGGCTTTTGGGATTCCCAGTTTAATTATTGTCTTCCTGTTTCTAAATTGTGATTACTTGTTTGGTGATGGTCTATGTTCTGCATGTGTAACTGAGCTGAGGTGTTCTGTTTATATAATTCCTATTTGACATTGCCACTTGTTCTCTTTCCCCAGTAGGTCATGTATTGTTCTCTGAAATGTATTGGTTTAATATTTGCAGTGTTGCCTTTTGATTGGTAGAGTATGGTGCTTTGTGAGTCCTGGTAGTGCTGTTAGGATACGGCGGGTTTGCTATGGGTTCTAAATGGGCAGTGTTTGTAGTAGTTCCTAATGTGTCTGGCAGTTGGCACTGGATTATAGTAATGTAGAAATCTTTTAGTCTTTCTTTATCCATGCACTCATTAAGAGGCATGTTTACTAAAAGTTAGTATATGGTAACATTATGCAAATATTTATGCAAATGAGGCCCCTTATGCAAATGAAGCCCCGCACCCCCCTTGGGCCGCCCCTGCTGGGGGCCCACAATTTTTGTTGGCGTAGGGCCTCACTCAAGGTAAATCCGGCCCTGCCAATGGTGGTAATGCATCTGTATTCTAGCTGCATTAAAGTCAGCCCAGTCCCTCTTATCCCTCTCCTCCCACATTCTCCACAAAGGTCATAAAGCCTGATGTAACCTCCCTCAATCTGAGCACAGCCTGTTCATACCTGCAGCATGCAAATACTAATATAAGAAATACCATACTTGGTCAGACCAAGGTCCATCAAGCCCAGTATCCTATTTCTAACAGTGGCCAATCCAGGTCACAAGTACTTAGCAGGTTCACGAAAAGGTGCACAGGTTCCACAATGCTTGTCCCAGGGTAAGCAGTGTTCCTGGGTCCTCTTTAATAATAGTTTATGGCCCTTTCCTCCAGGAATTTGTCCAAACCTTTTTAAACCCAGCTACACTAACAGTTTTTACTACGTGTATATGCTCCAGTAACGAATTCCAAAGTTTGATTACACGTTGACTGAAAAAATATTTTCTATTAGTTTTAAATGGGTTACATTGTAGCTTCATTGCATGTCCCCTAGTCTTTCTACTTTTTGATGGTATAAATAACCAATCTACATTTACCCATTCCACTGCACTCATTCATTTATAGATCTCTATCATATCTCCCCTCAGCCTTCTCTTTTCCAAGTTGAAGAGCCCTAACCTTTTAAGCCTTTCCTTATAGGAGTATCCTTCCATGCCTTTTACCATTTTGGTGTCTCTTTTCTGGAGTAAAGGAGTAGCCTAATGGTTACAGGAGCAGGCTAAGAACCAGGTAAGCCAGAGTTTAACATCCTGCTTTTCTCACTGTTGCTTCTTGTGACCTTGGACAAGTCATTTCATCCTCTATTACCCCAGGTATACATAATGGACTATATTTACTAAATTGTACTGTTGTGATAGTGCACATTAACATACATTCATGCGCAGTCTCATTTTATGCAATGCAAATGATTTATTAATAATGCACTTTAGTGGCACTAGCATGCATTATCACATTTTAGTAAACCTAGTCCTAAGATTGTAAATTCTCTGGAGACAGAGAAATGCCTTTTGCACCTGAATGTAACTCACCTTGAGTTATCAATAAAAAGTGTGATCCAAATGCAAATGAATAAATACTCTTTCACCCCTGAAGGTTGGAGACCTCCACAGAAGCATTACAATACTCCGAGTCCTAATGTCCCCTACCTTTTCCTTTGAAAGCTCTGAAGGGGGCTCCCAGTCATCAGATCCTCATCCCCCTTTAAATACTCCAGCTGAAATGGTAAAAGAGGCAAGAGCAATTCTCACTCACTCCTAGCCCATTCTCTCTAAGGTGTTAAGTGACACTGCCTGAAGTCATAATCTTCTCTGCTTGTTCATATTTTAAGACTGATCTAGTATATTAACTTCTATAATTAAATTATAGATAAATAGGAATAAATCAAGAATTACTCTGATCCATTTTAAAAAATATTAAAAAATTTTATTTCATATCAATGATTCTACAAATAAAAACTATTCTATCAGAATTATTTTTAGATTAAAAATAGAAAGATTGTATTTGAGTATTTTGGAGCACATTTACTAAAGTGTGCTAAGCAGTTAGTGAGGGATTTAATGCATGCTGTTAGCACAGGCCCACACTAATGGCTACTGAATGCTAAAAACAGCCAGTACAATAAAAATCCCATGCTAGCTGCTTAGCATGTTGTGGGGTCGGAGCTGGATGGGTTATGGGCAAAAAATGGGCATGAACTGCACAGAGAGTTAACAATATGGTATTTTAACACATGCTGTCACAGCTGCTGAGGCATTAAATACATCCGTGCTACTGGCATGCATTTAGTGTAGCCTGATCACCCCCGAACAGGCACGCGATCCCCAGTGCAGCATCCCCAATGCAGCATCCCTACCCACTCCTACAGCTTCCAATCAACATCCCTGATTAAGAACATAAGATATGCCATACTGGGTCAGACCAAGGTCCATCAAGCCCAGTATCCTGTTTCCAACAGTGGCCAATCTAGGTCATAAGTACCTAGCAGTTTCCCCAAAAGGCACAGGTTCCTCAGTGCTTGTATTGGGTCCCCCTCCATTGGCAAACATATCACCTGATCGTCTGACCCCTACCCCCATTAGCAGCTACATCACTTGATCCTCTGATCCTCTATTAAGAAACACATCACTCAATCCTGTGATCCCTCACTATTAGCAACCACATCAAACAACCTCTGAATCTCTTCATTAGCATCTAGTCCTCCCATCCCCCTCTGTAGGCACTCAGGCACCCGATATTCCCCTACCCTCATGACTCCCACGGAACTCACTGGGGCTTTCCCTGGAGGTATAAGTGATGGGGCAGGAGTGATACCCCGCACTCCTGCCTCACTGCTGCCCAGGTTCAAAATGCCAGTTCTGATCCTGAGCAGTAGTTTCATAGTACTACTGCTAGGGGGTCAAGCTACCAAATAAGGGCAAAATCTCTTCGGGGGAGGGGGGAGACAATGCTAATGGGGGGAATCAGAGGATCAGGTGATATGGTTGCTAAGGAGGATCAGAGGATTAGGGATTTTGATAGGGGGTGGGGGATGGGTAGGGATACTGCTTGGGGGGATCAGGATCTTTAATGGATGGGGCCATGGTAAATGCATCAGCAAGCAGTGTGGATGCACATACTGGGCTATCTGCTGATGCATTTACTGGGCAGTGAGTATCTGCCCTATGCAGTAACTGCAGGGCTGATGCTGAACACCAAGTTAATGCTCGGACTTTGCATTTACTATGCATTAAATTTTGCATGCATTGTAAGTTCAAAAACTTATCGCACTTTAGTAAACAGGTCCCTTAGTTAAGTACATGACTTAATAATCACACAAAATATTGAATAGTCAAAAACTCCTAAATTCATAGATGTTTTTCATAGCCTTTTCTTCTACAACCTATTAAAACACATGCAGTGCAAGGCAGAAAAAATGTATTTAAAAACTATTTCAATAATTACCATTTTCATGACTTACTGTTTTAATGCAATATCAGGTACTATAAATTGCAGATATATTTAACAATTTAAAAAATGCATGCCTATGTCATTTTGTAATTATTGTGCCAGTTCAATCAACAGATGTTTCATGTAACGTTAAACATCATATATGATAGTACAGCAAAATCATTGTTTTGGGAACTTTCAGAACTTAATTGCTTTAAGAAGAAGTGAATTGTCCTCGACTGGGTCAATGCGCAACAGCAGCCGAGTGAATGAGTCCCAGTCCTTTCCCAATTCAAGTCGACTACAGATGGTTGGATACTGTCTGTCTGTCTTTCTTGCCCATATCACAGCTTTTTGTATACTCCAATGAAAGTCACTGTATATAGGAAATGACAGTATTTGTTAGTTATATGTATAATTATATAATTAGAAAAGAAAGATTAGATACTTCTTACATTAAGGTCTCTACTAGCACTCCTTGTGGCCTTGGGCAAGTCACTTAATCCTCCAATGCCTCAGAAAAATAAGTTATCAATGTCCCTGTTTAATGTGCATTACCAAATTTAAGTTGTAATATAAACTGCTTTGACTGAAATGATAAAGCGGTATAAAAAAAACCCTGTTAAATAAAGAGCTTCTCTGGGGTTATCTCTGGTTTCATCCCACAAAGACCTCAGAAGTTCCCAGTCTTGAATTTATCTGTATGTACAAAAAAAGCTGAATCTAGATGTACATACATAGCAAGTCCTCTCACCAGGCCTTAGCAACAGGAATAATTTTCAGAAAAAATAAAAAAGGTACCATATCAAGGCCACTTGCATTCACTTCCACTCCAGATACAATGGGGAATGGAAGCAAGTTAGCAAGTTCAAAATGTTTCTGGGTCAGCAATAAAAGGTTCCAGGTTGTTGATCTGGCAGAAAATCACCACTGTTCAGAAACATCTGACCACCTGTGAAAGACTTGCAGCTGAAAGAATATTTGAATCAGATAGGGATAGACAGTGGGTTAGTAGTGATCTGTAACTAAAACCTTTTTTCAGTTTTCTACTCAATGAATTTTCTCCACAGATCTTTCAGAGTCTGGATGACTTGAAAACAATATTCTGAAATGCTCTCATGGTAACCATGGACCCCTCCTGACTTTTAAAGCATTTTATGCAAAATTGCTCTATCTCAACCTTTACAGTGATGCTGACAGTAATACTTGAAAATATATGCACTGAAGACCAGGCACATGCCTTAGAGGTATCCTAGAAAGGAATGTAAGAAAAGTTAGGAGACTGCATACACTTGGAGCAAAAATATTTTTCAAAGCAAGATGCTCCAAGTAAAATTGAGTCAAAAATTTCAGCTTAAAACATTCAACCAAACGTGGTCACACACAAAACAAAGACCCAAATAAATAAAGTGACATTTTACTTACTAGATTATGTCTTTTCTTTGAGTCCTGCTAGACTAGTTCAGATAAGTGGGTTGTATTCCCCTTCCAGCAGATTGATGGAGACAGAAGCCAATGAAATGTCCAGGTTTCAATGACATCCCTCCCATACCTCTATCAGCCTAAACCACTAGAAGGCACCTCAGTATTCATCCCAAAGCATATGGGAAAGCATGGCAAATCTCACACAACCTCAACGTAGGCAACAATGAGTGATCAAACAGTAGAGAAACTATGTACAGGAGAGATTGAACAGCAGGCTGTCAGTAGGATATGGACCTGCAGAGCCAAGCATATAAATCATAGCGGACCAAGGTATCACTACAACATAAGAGACTAAACACAGTTCAAGGGGCAGGTCCTGGATTGGTCTAGCAGGACTCAAGGAAAGGACATTATTTGGTATGTAAAATGTCACTCCATATTGTCCTGCTAGACCAGTCCAAACAAGTGGGATGTTCCAAAACTATGTCTCCACTGGCAGAAAGAAGATACAGAAGCTTGTAAACCTTGAGCCAAAGGCCGTGTCCGCCCAAGTATGGACATTCAAGCAGTAATGCTTGACAAAAAGTATAAAGTGATGCCCATGCTGCTGCCTGACAATGTCAGAAGGGGCTACTGAGCTACGTTCCACCTATGAAGATGCCTGTGCCAGAGTAGAATGGGCACACAAACCCTACGGAACCGGACGGTCCTGTCACAGATATGCTGAGATAATTGCCTCCTTGATCCAGCACCCCAAGATAGACTTGGCTTCCGCAACACCCTTGTGCGTGTACACAAACAGCACAAAAAGATGATCGGACATACGGAAGGAATTTGTAACCTCCAAGTTACAGAGAAATACGCTTCGGATAGCCACAAGTCAAAGATCCTTATTTATTTATTTATTTATTTACAGTCTCTTATATACCGCACTATTCAGCATCAGCGCGGTTCACATGGAACAAAAAATGCTCAGTACAATTAACATGTAAGAGTTTACAGATAACAGGGCAAGTAAATTGGATAACAGGGGTAAACTATTTACAGCATTTGCTACATAAACTTGTATAACAGTGGCAAACTATTTACAAATATTGTTACATAAAGTCGTATGATCCTGAATACCATAGAAACTAATGCACCACTAAGGGTTAGGGAATCTTTCTTGGCATGTTGTTGGGGAACCATATAATTGCTTATCTTTCCCTCTACACTGCTCCTTAGAAAAGGAGGGCAAGCAAATCACCTGGTTCACCTGAAAGGGAGATAACACCTTGGGCAAAAAGGAAGGCGCAGGTCAAATGGATACAGCTTCCTCTGAAAGAGACAAATATGGATCCCAACAAGACAGTGCTTGCAGCTTGGAAATCCGCCTTGCCAAACAAGTCGCGACCAAGAAAACAGTCTTGAGAGTCAAGCCCTTCAGAGTACCATGCTACAGAGGCTCAAAGGGCTCCAACACCAGGGTCTTGACGAACAGACAGAGATCCCAGGAAGGGACAAAAGACCAGAGGGGAGGATGCAGACGTCAAACCCCTTGAAGAAAATGTGAAACATCCGATGCAAGGCTGAAGATTTTCCAGCCATCGGACCTCTGAAACAGGACAAAGCTGCCACCTGGACCTTCAGGGAGGTAAGGGAAAAAAACCCTATTTTCCAGACTGTCCTTAAAAACACCAACAGAGCCGGCACCTTGGCAGACTTAGGAACAAGCTTTCATGCGCCGCTCCCATGCTCAAAGAGGTACCAGACTCGCACGTATGCCAGGCTGGTAGAACCATTCCGGGCTCTGAGTAGAGTGGAAATTACTGCAGGAGAATAGCACTTACGTGACAGCCAACTCCCTTCAAGAGCCAAGCTGTAAGCAAGAAGGGAGCTGGGTCATCCAGGACAAATGACCCCTGATGCAACTGGCCCTAAATGGGGCAGATGAAAAGGAGGAACCTGCAGGAACAGCATCAGGTCCCTAAACCATGCTCTCCCCATCCAATTCAGCACCACCAGAAGAATCCAGCCCAGATGGCACTCTATACACCAAAGCACGTGTCCCAACAGCAGCCATGAAGCACATACAGCAGGCATTGCTGTGGGCAGGACTGAACCAGGGAGACAATGCCCTTGGACCCAGTTTCTGTGTGGTGAGTGAAGCAACGGCACACTTTGTGATTGGATGGAATACCATCAATTCCATCACGGGGCAACCCCAATGAGGGAGAAGCATCTGAAATGCCTCCTGACTCAATTTCCACTCTCCAGGACTGAGAGAGTGACAACAGAAGAAGATTGCTTCCACATTGACCACCCCGGCAGTGTGCCGAGCCGACAGCGTTAGGAGACTCATTTTCACCCAGGCAAATCAGAGAGCCATCCCCCAGGGCCACTCCTGCACACTTCTTGCTGCCTTGGTGATTGATATATGCCACTGCCATGGCAATGCCCAAGAACACTCGCACCACCTTGCCCTATAGCAAGGGCGGGAAAATGCAAGAGGGCCAGCCAGTCAGCCATTGCTTCAAGATGTTTGATGGACCACACTGCTTGCCTGTGGCTTCAACAACCCTGGGCTGTTCAGTCTAGACAAGGGCTTCCCTGCCCGTGAGACTGGCATCTGTCACCAGAAGAATCCACAAGTGATCATCCAGCAGCATGCCCCTCTTCAGATATCATGGATGTAGCCGCTACCTCAAGCTGGCTCTCACTCCCAGCTGGAGCAGGAGCCTAAGCTCGAAAGCCGGTCAGGAAGTGCCACTGGAGTGGCTTCATATGATCATAACCATGACCATGCCCATGGCACCATCTTGAATGGCACTGCCATCAAGCTGAGAAGCTGGAGATAATCCCAAACACTGGGAGCCTGGTCTAAAAGGATGATATGGAAACTCATTTTGATTTACAATAGGGCCCAATATTCAAAAAAAGTAGAGGTTCTAAATTTAGGATATAATTACCTCCAGTCTTGACCACTGCAACCTTCTTCTTGCTGGTCTCCCTCTGAGTAACCTCTTTCCCCTTCAATCTGTTTAGAACTCTGCTGCGTGACTAATCTTTCAGCAGCCTCAATATACTCATATAACCACTGTGATGAGGAGAGCATGGCTGAGCCCATGCAAACAGAGGAAAATTATAAATCTACCTTTAAGGAAGGAGACAGGCAAAGTATCTGTGGCTTTCAGGGTGCAGGCAAAGGAAAAAAACACGCACTTGCTGAAGCTAAGCCACACCCAAGCTCTGCTGATCTAAGGGCAGTCTTGAAGGATAATGAGAGACACCTGGGTAAAGGATAGTGCAAGTTAGGCAAAAGGCAGCCTTATAAACCCAGAGAAACACGTGAGAGGAGCACCGGCTGAAGAGAGGATTCCACGAGAGAGCAGTACTCAGGGAGAGAGCAGCACATGAGAGAGCTGACTAGAGCGAGCACTGCAGACTTCCGTGGAAGGAGAAGCACCAGAGAAAGACCCAGAGAACTCACCGAAGAGGAGAACGGTGGAGATTTCCAGGGGGATTTCAGAGGTGAAAGCAGCACCCAGAAAGAGAGCCAGGCTTGCAGGGAAACTGCAATTGGTTCTGAAGCCAGTAGAGCTGTAGCTGAAAGAGTTGCAGACAAGGGGCAAGGTGCAGTTCCTCCAGTACGTGGACCAGCTAAAAAGATTCAAGTTCCTAGAAGGTGGGTGGATAAAAATATACCTAAGAGTGACCGGAGCCAGTTAGAGGCACTCTGGCATTTGGGTCAGGAAAAGAAACTTCTCACTCCAGGTGAAAATCTTTTTCCTAGTAAGAAGCCCCAGTGGAGGAGAATTCAGGAGCTCTTAGAGAGTTTCAAGCAAGAAGCATTGCATTAAGGCTTAGAGCCAGATCTACTGGTTGAAAACCCGGAGGAAATGCAGGTAGAATCTGTTGAACCTGATTCTGACTCAGAGGATTTATTAATGGACTGTTCATGGTGCAAAAAGGCAGAATAGAAGATGCTGGATAAAGGAAAAAGTCTGTAACCTGAAAACCACCAAAAGCAGTGAGTAAGACAGGGAGAAGGATTCTAGCCTGAATTACTAAATACCCTGTTGAAGGATGAAAAGACATTTACTTTGATTTGAAGAAAAGAAACTGTGTTTATTGCTGTATGTTTGGGAAACAGCTACGTATGTTGTGAAAGCCAGCTAAAGCAATTTCACTGTTGGGTTTTTGTGTGATTTTCCTGAAGATCATTTGTTTTGGAGAAGAATCCTGTTGTTTTGTGGAGCTATATGCTTTTGAAAAGAAGGAAATAAATTCCTGTATGTCTTCTGAAAAAAAACCTCGGTTCTCAATACTACTGTTTTTTTTTAAGTGGTAGCACAACTACAAGTGCCAGCAGCCCAAGCTCTGGACGAGGACAAATAATTCTTTTTTTCTTTCAAAACTCTGTTTATTAAATATTACAAGGCACCAATAACAAACAGCAAACAACATGATTCCTTTTTAGTTTCATACAAGTAAACGCATCCCAGGTAGGGCTGTATCTTGTCCACCACCCAGGAACCCAACAGGCACAGAAACAGAGCACACAAAGCCCCAAGGTCAACCAACACAACCCAGCCCCCTCCCCCCCACCCCCCCCTTCCGCGGAGAGCACAGCAATGCCAGCAGCGCCAGCTGCAGACAAATCGCATGGGGGACGTAAGTCCCCAGCCCCCTATCCCAGCTTAAGTACTTCACTACGCGCCCTGGGGCCCAGGCGTTGAATATAAGGCATCCAGATCAATAAAAAGGAGGTCCAGGACCGGGGGTGCCGCAATGCCACCCTCCGCTCCAAAAGCAAGAGTTGGTGCAAGCTGTTCCGCCATTCACAGAAGGTGGGAGCCGCGGATTCCCTCCAGTGACTAAGGATAGGGCCCTCACCCACCAGACAGGCTTTGCGCACCAATACCCTCTCCCATCTACCTTTCGGGTGGAGTGGTCCCAACTGATCCAGCACTACCATAGTTCCTGACCAACACAGCGGCTGACCCAACAACCCACTTAAATAGGTTGCAATGGAGTGCCAATACCTCCGAATAGCAGGGCAACCCCACCACATATGACCCAAATCAGCCAAGGCACAGGAGCATTTGGGGCATCCGCCATGAAGAGCGAGATGGCTCCGAAAGGCTCGCCGCGGGGAAAAGTGGGCCCGAAGTATACACTTAAATTGGATCTCGCGCCAGCGAGCCCCGACCACGAGTTGCGCGATCCTACCCAAGGCCATCCGGACCGCCCCAGGGGCAACCCCTCCACCCAACTCAGCCGCCCAAAGACTTTCCACCCTGGTGTAATCCGGGGGCAAATCCAACCGGTCCAATCGCTTTTTTAAATCGGCAATCGTCGGCGGGGAATCCGTCCCCAGCGCAAAAAACTCCAAGATACGGCCTGAATGCTCCACCGTAAGCTCCTGCCGCGGCAACGAGCCAATGTAGTGAGAAATTTGTGCGTACGCCAACGTCAAAGACCCCGCAGGCCACCCATAATCTTTACATAATACTCCCAGCGTCTTACAGCTACCCGTAGTGTCCACAATCTGCCCCAAGCGGCGGACACCCGCACGCCACCACATACGAAAGGGGGCCGTATCCGAACCAGGCAAGAAACAAGCATTACCCTGTATGGGCAGCCAGCAGGAGACCCCAGCATCACTGCCCCAACACTTATTCAACTGCTGCCAAGTTTGGCGAGACGGCTGCAGTAGTGGACTGTTTAGGAGGCGCGGCGGCAAAACCGCACGGGGCAAATGCAAGACCGCTTCCAAAGAATGGGGTGCCGCAAAGGCGGCCTCGAGACCCCGCGGGGTATAATTCTCGGTGTCCCCCAACCAATCACTTAAATGACGAGCCTGACAGGCCAACGCATATTTCCATAGGTCGGGAACCCCCACTCCACCGGACCGCCACCCCCCCCGCAAGCGCGCCATCGGAATACGGGCCTTACAGCCTTTCCATAGAAATCCCCGAATCTCCCGCTCCAGGCGCGCCAAGTCACGCTTCAAAAGCCACACCGGTAGCGTCTGCAACCAATAAAGCACCCGCGGAAAGATCACCATGCCCAAAGCGGCTACCCTGCCAAGCAAGGACAACGGGAGGTGAACCCAGGCCCGCAGCTGCAGCCGAACCTTGGCTAAGACTCGTTCAAAATTAGTCGGGTATAACAAAGTCAGTTTTCGGGTTAACACTATCCCTAAGTACATAATCGAGTCCTCGGCCCAACGAAGTGGAAAGGGCCCCGGCCAGTGCTCCCGCAACGTCCCCCCGACATCCAAGGCTTCCGATTTGGCCATGTTTATACGCAAGCCCGCAAATTGTCCATACAGCGAGAGCTCCGCAAGTAATCGCGGAAGGGACTGCTGAGGAGAAGAGAGGTGGACCAGAAGATCGTCGGCAAAGGCAGCCACCTTAAAGCCATGGGAGCCGATACGGATCCCACCAATGGCGGGAGAGGCCTCGATCTTCCGTATCAGCGGATCCAAGGATAAGACAAACAGCAAGGGAGAGAGCGGGCAGCCCTGCCGCGTACCTCGTTCCAACCGAAAGGAATCAGACATAACCCCATTGCAAAGGACCCCCGCGGTGGGGTCAGCATAAAGCAAATCCACCATCTGGCAAAAGGGGGTTCCCAGCCCATAATGAGGCAACAGAGCCCGTAAATAGTCCCAGGGAACCTGGTCAAAGGCCTTCTCCGCATCGAAGCTAATAACCAAGGTCTGAAGATCGTGTTCCCGGGCCCATTCTAGAGAGGCGAGCAGCTTTCGGAGGTTCCGTACAGCATAGCGCCCTTTGACGAACCCGACCTGGGACTCATGTAGCAAGTCCCCCAGCACTAACGCCAACCGATCAGCCAACACCTTCGCTAAGATTTTCAAATCAAAATTCAATAAGGAGATTGGCCGGTATGAGGCTGCCTGGGTAGGGTCCTTCCCGGGTTTGGGGATTACGGAGATATACGCATGGTTAGTGCCCCATGTAAAACGCCCCTGAGCTATCCGCCGGTGGTATACTGCCACTAAGGTCGGGGGTGTGCAGTCATTCAGTAATTTATAAAACTCAGCCCCGAAGCCATCCGGTCCCGGAGCCTTACAGCAAGCGGCCCGTTGAATAACACGCTGGACCTCCTCAATCGACACCGGCTCGTCAAGACAGGCCTTCTGCGCCGTAGACAGCTGCGGCAAAGACAACTCCCGCAAGTACTGCTGCATAGCCTCCGGAGCTCCCCCCCTATGGGCGTATAAGTTCTGGAAAAAGGAACGGAACACTCGGGCGATACCGGCGTTATCTCTATACAGGGCTCCCTGATCATCTCGCATCGCCGCCACCAAGCGATAACCTTGGCGACCCCGCAAGCAACGCGCTAAAAGTTTCCCGGGCTTATCACCAAAACGAAAGAGCTGGTAACGGTAATACATATACGACTTCTTGGCGCGTTGGTGGAGTAGCTCATTAAGGGACGTCTGCAACTCCCAAAGGCGCCGTCGGCTCGTTGCACTAGGAGCACCCGCATATTGCCGCCGAGCCCGCACCACCTGCTTCTCCAGTTGTACAATTTGTCGCGCCATTAACTGCCGTTTCCTGGCCACATACGCAATGATATCCCCCCGTAACACAACTTTAGCCGTCTCCCACAACAACTCCGGGTCTACCTGATGTTGCTCATTATGGTGGTAAAATTCTTGCCAACACTTAACAAGGTAAGGCCGAAATTCGGCGTCCTGATACAAGCCCAAGGGAAACCGCCAGATCCTAGTCGACACGGCAGGATCCCCCACTCCAAGCTCAATCCAAACCGGAGCATGGTCAGACACCTCCGAGGGGCCAATGCACGCCGCGTCCACCTGTGCAAACAACCGCTCTGACACTAAAACGTAATCCAAGCGAGCACTGGTACCATGTGCTCGCGACTGGTGGGTAAAGTCCCGGTCCGCAGGGTGAAGCAAACGCCACGGGTCCACCAGGCCCAATCTTCGGCAGAAACCGCGTAAGACCTTCATCGTCGGGACACGCGAGTGCCCCCCACCCGCGCCCGACACATCGAGTTCGGCGTCCAGGACCCCATTTAGGTCCCCAGCAAGGATTAGGGGGACATCTGACATTTGTTCTAATCGAGACGCTAGACGATCATAGAACGCCCGACTCAAAACATTAGGGCTGTACATACAGCCCAATATCACCGGCCGTCCTTCCAGGCGGCCGTGGACTAAGATATAACGGCCCTCAGGATCAGCATACTCTTGCAACAGCTCAAACCGGGTATGTTTGCCGATCAGTATGACCACTCCACCTTTTCTCCCCACAGCCGGTGCTCCCCAGCACTGCCCCACCCACATCTTCTGCAATTTAACATGCTCCTCCGCGGTCTGGTGGGTTTCTTGTAACATTGCTATATCGCATTTCATCCGGGCCAAGGTCTGTAGCACCTTATATCGCTTAATAGGGCTGCCTATGCCACAGATATTCCAAGAGATAACCTTCAGGGCGGGTCATAGACCATCAAGTGAAGAATACCGGCTACCACAAACAGGCAAAAGGGTGGACCTCCCCCAGCCTGGGGCCCCCCCATCATCATTAAAGCGCCCCCATACAGGTCTTCATCGGACGCACCGCCGTGTTGCTGTGCCCTCCACGGAATACACCCCCCTTCCCCCCAAAACCACCCTCCCCCAACCCCGTATCCTATCCTCCCAGAACTCACCTCCCCCCCACCCTCCCTCCCAATCCTCCTCCCCACTCTCCACCACACTCCCATCGCGATCACAAACGATGTGATCGGGTCCCCCTCCTCCCCTAACTTCGTACTTTGTGCCCCTAGCCCCGGCCAGTGACCTAAAGCATCCCCCCCCCTCCAGAGTAGGGCGCCCCCCGCCCCCTCCCCCCCCCCGCCCCCCCCAACCCCCCAACCCGGCCCAGGGACTTGGCCTACCGAACCCACCCGCATACCGCAACAACTAACCCAAAACACTACTGCCCCATGCACAGCAGGAGCTGCAAGACAGGAACACCTCACACCCACCCTAAGGGACGTCCACTGGTTCCCAAGCCATCCAAACCACATGAAGATAGAGCACCGCACATCAGCCATCAACCCACACACCCTCATACAACCCGACCCCAACACGCGGCCCAACAGAACAAGCCCACAGCCAGGTCAGCGCCCCAGGGGAACAAAAACACCCACACACGGACACTCCCGCCAGAGCACGCGCATGGGTCAGAAAACCAGGCTGTGCATAAAATACCATAGACACATCACATAGCTTCAAAGAGGGAATAACAGCACCTATTCCGGCCTCCTCAGTGTATGCCTAAATGGTGTTTTTGCACCCCTGTGTATAGCCCACTCTATACCTAACGCCCACCAATCCAGCACGCAACACAACACGCATTCAATTTCCCCCCACGGCAGGTATAACACACTCACGGGACTGAGCGTTTGCTGGGATACCGCTGAGATTGTCAAGATAAGGCTGTCAAAAATACTATGGAATAAACAAGGAAAATAAATATACAAACAGTAAAAGAGGTACCGGGAAGGATGGCCAGGGGCGGGGGGGGGGAAGGGAGAGAGGACCCACAGGGGGAAAGGAACAAAGGGAAGGACAACTGGGAACATGGCAGGCCTAGCCGGCCGGGCCAAGACCACCACCACTAAGATGGGTCCATCCCGGTCCTGCCAGCCCAACCAGGCAACAGCAAGGCAACACTGTCCACCGGCAGGACCACCCCACCAAGGGGGCCAATGTCCCGAGCCAGAAGTAGGAAAAGGCCAGCACAGAGCCCATTGACAGCCAGCCAACTGGTCCCTCGGGAACACGTCTCACCATCCTGCAGTAGCAGAAATAGTTAGGTCTGAAGGGCTCAGGGCCTGCGCTCCCCCTGCGAGTGTTCCAAAGAAGACAGCAGCTGTTCCACATAAGTAGTCGCCTCCGCCGCGGAGTCCAGAGTCCGATGGGTTCCCTGGTGTAGAATGTGTAAGCGGGCCGGATACTGGACATAAAAGCGAATGTTCGCCGAGAGGAGGCGCTGGCAGACTGGTGCGTAGGCCTTACGGCGGTGGCTCAGCGCAGTGGAGTAGTCAGGAGTGATCCGAATCTTCATGTTTTCAAACTCCAGCACACCCTGTTGCCGCGCCGCCCGCAAGAGATCCTCCTTCTGCACATAGTAAAGAAACCTGGCAAGAACCACCCGAGGCCGCGAATTCGCTCCTTGCGGCCTTGGCCCTACTCTATGGGCTCTATCCACAATTATCAGGGTGTTCTCACCGTCCCGGCCCAGCAGAGAGGCAGCCATCCGTTCCACTTGAACTCGCAGATCCTTATCGGGCACCGTCTCGGCTATCCCCAAAAAGCGCAAATTATTGCGCCGGGATCTATTTTCCAGATCGTCAATTTTTTGCTCCTGGACTTTAGTGAGTTGTTGTACCGCGCTCAGGTCCAGTTTTAACTGCTCCACCGTCTCCTCTGTGTGCAGAATGCGATCCTCTGCCTCGTGCATCCGGGAGCCCAACGCCGAAAAAGATCCCTGCAGCGTGTCAATCTTGCCACTCAGGGCTCCCAGCTGTGCGGTAAGGGCTTCCAGCTGCACTGTAAGTGCAGCAGTAACCGCTGCGGAGATTTCCTCGCTCAGGGTGAGGGAGGTCGCGGCGCTCACTTTTGGGGGGGACTCCGCCATTTTCGTGAGGCCCGTCGTGCGGTCCTTCTCCCTCCTTCCCGTCTTTGCCGCCGCTGCCATTCACCAATTGGGCTCCCGGAGGGGACAAAAACACTGCCGACCTCACCCTCGGCACTCACAGCCAAAAAATTTGCCGTGGACTACGGTCCAGATCAACGGTCAGAGACAAGGGGGCCCGGAGCTAAGGTGACTCACGTCTTCCCCAGCTCACCACACCACGTGATCCCTCGACAAATAATTCTTTATTCAAAGACTAAACAGTGGCACCCCTATACCTATAGGCTGTGGCCTGGGCTAGGGGCCCCCACACCACTCTTCTCAAATCACTTCATTGGTTTCCCTTTTGTTTCTGAATTCAATTCAAACTCCTTTTTTTTGTTACACCGCTTTGACCCGGTGAAAAGCGGGATATAAATACAGTTAAATAAATAAAATAAAATAAATAAATAAATTCTCCTTCTGACCTATAAATGCATTCATTCTTCTGCTCCTCACTACCTTTCCTCTCTCCCTACACCCCTCCTTGTGATCTCTGCTTTTCTACTGGCTTGCTTCTCTCTTTACCCTTTTCTTCCACTGCCAATTCCAGACTTCGATCCTCTCACCTTGCTGCTCCTTATGTCTGGAACAAACTACCTGAATCTGTATGTCAGGCTTCATCTGCCCCTTTTCAAATCCATCCTAAAGGCTCACCTCTTTGAGGCTGCTTTTGTGTCTCCTTACCCTTCCCTATTCTACCCTTATTCTTATCTTTTTTCTTGTCTGTCTTAATTAGATTGTAAGCTCTGATGTGCAGGGACCATCATTATATGTGTCTGTACAGCACTGTGTATGCCTTGTAGCGCTATATAAATGTTTAATAATAGTAGTAATTCAGATTCCTAAATGCGTCCCCTATTTTCAGCCAATTCACCTGAATTTAGGAGTTTTAAAGTTATGCTCCTAAATTTAGGCGTGCCACTCATTTGCCTAGATTTAGGAGCTTAAATTAGGTGCCTAGTGCTGAAAACCAGTGCTAAGCTCCTAACTTTTTTCCCTGCCTTAAATTTGCCCATGTTGCCACTACATTTTAGGCTCTTGAACTGAGGAGTTTAGTGAAATTTTTAGTAAAGTTCCAGAGAGGCCAATTCTCAAAGTTAGAAGCATGAACTCTTTGAAAAGTGACCCGTATTGGCCTGATATTCAAAGGCAATTATTCAGATAATGGCAATTATTGTCCACAAAATTCCTTTAGTAATTGCTATCCGTGGTGTTTAAATATTGACCCAGATATTTTTTTTCTGGTTCTTGCAAATAGTTACAAGTAGGACAGGAATAATCCATCATGAAGACCATATCTCGCAAAGGATGTAAAAAGACTGGAAACGGTTCAGAGGAAGGTGACCAAAATGATTTGGAGCCTGTGTCAGAAGCCTTATGAGAAGAGGCTTGAAGACCTAAATATGTACACTCTGGAGGAGAGGAGGGATAGGGGAGATATGATTCAGACCTTTAAATACTTAAAGAGTATTAATGAACAAACAAACCTCTTCCAAAGACGGGAAAGCTGTAAAACTAGAGGGCTTAACATGAAGCTATAAGGGGGTAAATTGAAAGGCAATGTCAGGAAATACTTTTTCACTGAAAGGGTGGTGGATGCTTGGAATGCCCTCTCGATGGAAGTGGTGGGGGCAAATACAGAGACAGAATTCAAAATGGCGTGGGACAGACACAGTGGATCCCTCTATAGCAACAGGATAAGATCAAAATAAACATAACTATCTAATTTCTCAACAAACAGGGGTGCCCTACACGGAGCGGTGGGTTCACACTAAACAAAGACATAGGGAGGTGTGACCTGCATGGAGCGGCAGGTGCACCTACCCTTGCCATCTTGTTGGGCAGACTAGACAGACCATACTGGTCTTTATCTGCCGTCATTTACTATGTTACTATGAAGAATGGTCTGACCATATTATTGATACAATTTCAACTCTCTCTATCCTGGCTAACCACCTCTTACAAATGAAAAGTAATCAATGCAGAAGTGTAAACCATTTCATTCTGAATAGTACATATAATTCCTTTCCTTTGGATGCTTTAGTTTCCAAGTATCTACTATTATGAAATCCTTACAGAACTGTTTTTATATCTTGTCTAGAAGGTTTTACTATTGCCACATTACAATCTGTCCGATAATTAAGCGCTGTACAGCTATAGAGGCAATATCAACAGCTAAGGAGTCTAAAAACTCTAGAAAGACAGCATATTCCTGACACAGATAATAGACAGGGATAGCCTTGGCGTTATTGTAAGTAATCTGCATGAAAAGAAACCCTGTCCCTTGACACACTTTCGACTTCATCCACAGTAAAGAGTAGTTACTCACCTGTAACAGGTGTTCTCCAGGAGCAGCAGGAATCAGTCCTCACATATGGGTGACGTCGGCGCCCTCATGCGGAGCATTTCCCCAGCTTTCAAAGAAAGTCTTTGGGAATGCAGCGTGCATGCGTGGTCCCCTTCCCGCCCAAGGGTGCCATCTTGCTCAGTCTGATGACATAGCTAAAAGACAGCAAAAATAGAAAATAAATCATATGACTACAACTCCAAGGGGAGGATGGAGGGTCGTGAGGACTGATTCCTGCTGCTCCTGGAGAACACCTGTTACAGGTGAGTAACTACTCTTTCTCCAGGACCAAGCAGGAAGTCAGTCCTCACATATGGGACTCCCCAGCTTCAGGTTACCGGGAACCCAAGCTGAAAAATAAGCTCCCTCTAGAGCCTCAGCATGCGTGATAAGAATCTTTGCTGAGAACGCCCCCGAACGGTAGCCCAACACAAGAGCCGGAGGGTAGGAGTTGCCTAAACCTCAAAGAGATTACGGAGTATGCGTGTCCGAAAGCACTGTCCCTACGGGACTCCCTCTCGAAGCAGTAATGGGCCGCAAAAGTCTGGCTTGAAGACCAGGTAGCGGCCCGGCAGATGTCTGCCAATGGAACAGAGCGGAGATGAGCTACTGACGCAACCTTCGCCCTCGACCCTGCAAGGAGAGGCCGGCTGCCCTGTACGCCCAGGTGATACAGTCTGCTACCCAAATGGACAGGGTACTGTGATAAGGCAGAAGCCACTGAAAGCAGAAACTTAGAAAAAAAAGCTGTTTCTTACAAAACAAATAACTTGCAGAAGATGCAGTTCCCTTGTAAAGCAGCTAGAGGGAGCAGGCATGAACCTACAGAGCCTGAGCTAACACACCCGGGGACTGATTGTGCAGGAGCTAATCAGCTCCACCTGAAGAGTAGCTCGAGGAACTCAGAAGTAAAACGGCTTTATAAGCAGAGAGGCAGCTCAGAAGAAAAGAGCCCGGCCTGGAGGGAGGAAAGAACCTTGGAGGAGAGCCCGGCCTGGAGAGAGGAAGGAACCTCGGAAGAGAGCTCAGAGGAGAGCTCAGAGAGAGAGAGAGAAAGATACAGACCAAGGAGTGCTGGAGTGAGACCTGGGAGAGCCATACTGGTAAGAGACCCGGTAAGAAGAAATCCCAGAGGCAGTGAGCTCAGGAGGAAAGAGCCTAGCCTGGAGAGAGGTCTATGCTCACCAGAAGGGTCTGTAACAAGATTTAAAGGTACTGGATGAGAAAGTCCTGATAGGAGGATTACTTGTGCTAGAAAGCTTTGACCCGGTGAAAAGCGGGATATAAATACAGCTAAATAAATAAAATAGAATAGAAAGCCAAGCAGCCTGGAGGCTTTATTTGGTCTTCCCAAGCTGCAGAGAAGACAAGCACTATCCAGGAGGATTCCAGAGGGAGTCTACAAAAGAGACCGTGTCCAGAGAGAGGTGCCTGGTTGGGCAAGTACCGGTCACACAGATGTTACAAAGCCAAGGTACAGTGACTCTTTTTGTCTAAAGAAAAACCCAGCTCATAGAGCGTCTGTGAGAGCAGATAAGCAGTCTGAGAGAAAAGAAAGCAGGCAGGAGTTTTACAAGCCATTGCTTAGAGGTGTGGGGACAAGCCCTGCTGTTTACTTGAAAGCCCTAGAGCAGCCCAGCTGGAGGCTAGGGAGAAGAAATATTGATTTGCAAACCACTGCAGCCAGGGAAAGGTCAATTGCTGAGGGAAGCACAAATGACCCAGAGCCCATGCAGGTGGAATCTGGAGATTCAGTTATATCGTCTCAGGAAGGTTTAATGGATTGCTCTATGTGTATGGCAGGAAGCCTTGACTCACTCCCTGAGCTGTAATTGTATATGGACAAGCTCTAATATTGTTTTGTTTGTGCTGAGCGAAAGAGAAAAGCTCACCAAGTTACTTTTGCTCCAAAGTTGGAAAGCCTGTGTTGTTTTTACAAAGAAGCTGTGAAAGTATGTAACAGTTTATTTGTTTACTTTATGCCTTGGTAGAAGAACCTGACAAGAAGGAAACACTTTCATTTCTCTGTTACCTAGCGAACCTCAGTGCATAAAAGGGAAATAAAAGCCTTATTTACCCTCCATTTTGGCTCACACAACTTATTCTCATAAGGAGGAGGACTACAATACCCAGGGTGCATCTGGCTTAAAGAATCTTTTACCTCCATCAATAATAAAATGCTCAACCTGCCCTTGCAGCCACAGGCCACCAGGGGGGGTTGATGACAGTACGCTTGAAGACAGGTAACCCTAGGTTATTAGGGTCAAATGATACGAAGAGCTGAACAGCCCTTCGATGCTCCTGCGTACGGTCAATGTAGAAAGACAATGCCCTCCTACAGTCCAGGGTATGCAAAACAATTTCAGCCCGGCTGGCATGCAGCCTGGGAAAAAAGGTCGGAAGAATCACCTCCTGGCTGAGGTGGAAGGAGGAGACAACCTTCGGAAGGAACTTAGGATGAGTCCGTAAGACCACCCTGTTCCTATAGAACCGTGTGTACAGTCTATCAGAAACCAGAGCCTGTAGTTCGCTCACACGCCTGGCCGAGGTAAGAGCCACCAAGAACAACGTCTTCCAGGAAAGGAAGCATAAATGACAGGTAGCCGTCGGCTCAAACGGTGGACGAGTAAGTTGTTGCAAGACCACATTCAAATCCCACTCAGGGGCTGGCGGACAAATCGGAGGCTTGAGCAAAAGCAAGCCTCTGAGGAAGCGGGCCACTAAGGGGTGGACTGACGGAGGCTGGCCCTCCACCGGCGAGTGGTGCACTGACAGAGCACTGAGGTGGACCCGAACAGAGTTGGATTTAAGGCCTAGGTCCGACAGGTGAAGCAGATACTGTAACACCACTGGTACCAGGCACGAAAACGGTTCCTCTTGGCGCTGAGCACACCAGATGGAGAACCTACGCCACTTGAGGGCATAAGATTTCCTGGTGGATTGTCTCCTAGAGGCCAAACCACCTCCTCCACTTCCCGAGGGAGAAGCAAGGGGGCTAGAACTACCCTTTCAGCAGCCAGGCCATCAAATGGAGGGACCGGAGGTTGGGGTGCAGGAGAGATCCCTGATCCTGAGACAGGAGATCGGGTTGCACCCCCAGAGGAAGGGGAGTGTCCACTGTCAATTGCAGGAGGAGTGGAAACCACGGTTGCCTCAGAATCAGGGAGGCCCTGTCCCGAAGAACCTTGAATAGGGTTCGGGCCACTGGAGGCGCTGGAGGAAACGCATACAGCAGGCCCGTAGACCAAGAGATTAGGAAGGCATCTGCTGCTATTCGCAGAGGATGCGGTTGTCTGGAACAGAACCTGTGTAGCTGACGGTTCAGTGGACTGGCAAAGAGATTGATGGTCGGAAGACCCCATTTTAGGAAAATCTGCTGGACCACTAGAGGATTCAAATGCCACTCGTGGGGCTGTAGAAACCTGCTCAACCTGTCTGCCAGATAATTTTCCTGGCCAGGGAGATAAACTGCCTTGAGAAACATGCTGTGATTGACTGCAAAGGTGCACAGGGCCTGTGCTTCCTGACACAGAAGCCTGGACCCTGTGCCTCCTTGTTTGTTCACATAGAACATTGCTACTTGGTTGTCCGTCTGAATCAAGACCGACTGGTGAGAGAGGACATGAGAGAAAGTTTGTAGAGCTAATCGAATAGCTCGGAACTCCAACAGATTGATCTGCTATGTGGCCTCCCAAGGGGACCAGAGACCCTGAGTGCGTGCCCCCTGGCAATGTGCACCCCAACCTTGAAGAGAAGCATCGGTCGTCAGCACCTGTGCGTGTGGTGGTGCCTGGAAAGGCACCCCTTTGATCAGGTTCGGGAGATGCAGCCACCACTGCAGGGAGGCCGCTAGTAGTTTGGACACTCTTACTCTGTTCTTAAGTCTCCTGTGGCTTGCATCCACTGAGCTCTGAGGCACCATTGAGCAGGCCACATATGCAGACGAGCATTCGGAGTTACATGGACCATGGATGCCATGTGGCCCAAAAGCCTCAGGAAATGTCTGGCAGAGACCAGAGATCCCCTGTGAAACTGCTGGGCCAGAGCCATCAGTCTGTGGGCCCTGTTCTCGGGCAAAAGAGCCATTGCTCGTAAGGTATCCAACCTTGCCCCTATGAACTCTACGTCCTGTGAGGGGAGCAAAGTGGACTTAGCGAAGTTTATGACGAAGCCCAGGTGCTGGAGAAGAGAGACAGTGTGAAGAGTGGCTTGTCTGGCCTCCTGTGGAGACTGACCCCTGATAAGCCAGTCGTCCAGGTATGGAAAGACAAAGATGCCCTGGTTTCTGAGATAGGCTGCCACCACCGCCAGGCATTTGGTGAACACTCTGGGTGCAGAGGTTAGGCCAAACGGAAGTACTCTGTACTGAAAATGCTTTCCTCCCACTACAAATCTGAGATATTGTCTGTGGTCTGGATGAATGAGGATGTGAGTATAAGCATCCTTTAGGTCTAAGGAGCATAGCCAATCTCCCTGCTGGAGGTAGGGCAGCAGTATTCCAAGGGTAAGCAACTTGAACTCTCCAGGAACTTGTTGAGATTTCGCAAGTCTAGGATGGGCCGGAGGCCTCCTGTCCTTTTTGGTACTAGAAAGTACCAGGAGTAGAAGCCTCGCCCTCTCAGGTAGTGAGGCACCGGTTCCACCGCCTGCTCCTGTAGAAGGCTTGCCAACTCCCGAAGGAGGAGGATCCTGTGCAGAGGGAGTCTTGGAGGCTCCCCTGGAAAATAGGAGGGAGGTAACTGGTTGAAGTGGAGCAAGTAACCCTTCTGGACTATGCTCAGCACCCAGGTATCCCCTGTTATAGCTGACCATCTGTGGGTGTACAGTGTCAGCCGGTCTCCTGTGCTGAGTGGAGCCAGCTGTGGGGGAGAGGCTATGCAGTGGGAGTCAAAAGCCCGCTCCCTGCTGTGCAGGAGCCGGAGCTGGCGGCTTGGGGGTTTTCTGCCTACGGGGCCCATGTCCCTGCCCCTTGGCCTGCTGACCCTGTTGGGGAGCTGTAGAGGCCTGGAAATGAGGGTAGGATTTGTAAGCAGAGGCCTTCCTCAGGTAAAAGGGCTTTTTCCCCGAGCCCTTCTGAGAAGGGGCAGAGGTCTTCCTGGACAGCCTTGTCCTGGTGAGTCTCTCAGTCTCGGTTTCTGCAGCCTTTTCAGCCATGGGTTTGCCAAAGAGGTTCTCACCCCAGCAAGGGACATCGACCAACTTGTCCTGGACCCATGGCTCCAAGTCTGATGACTGTAGTCAGGCCTGACGGCGTGCACCGATGCCGGCCGCTGCTACTCGGGCCGAAGCCTCGAAGCCATCATAGGCTGGAGATATAAACTTCGAGCACTCTTGAATCCCCGATGACAAAGCCTTGAACCTCTGCAAAGGTTCCTCGGACAGGCCAGTAGAGAACCCGGCAATCTCCTTTGCCAGGTCTCGGAGGTACATGCCCATGTACAGCTGGTAAGTCTGGACACGGCAAGCCAGCATAGAGCCCTGGAAGCATTTTCTACTGAGGGCATCCAGGTTCCGGGCCTCCCGGCCGGGGGGCACCAATGAGTGCATCTTCAGACGATGCATGGCCGATTCCACAACCATGGAGTGGTGCAGTAGCTGTCCTTCTGGAACCCAGGGCTCTTACGGACTCGATAAATGGAATCGACCTGTTTGCTGAGAACTGGCACCGAGGCCAGTGCCTCCCACATGCAGAAGAGCAGCCGTTCCAGCATCGGAGGAACCGGTACAGTAAAGGCCTCCTTCGGGGGAGAGTCATACTGGAGGGCCTCGAGCTCTTCGGCTCGAGGCTCCTCCTCGGGATCCGCGGGGAAGGCCAAGGCTTTGGCCATGTCCCTCACGAAGTCCAAGAACCGGGTATCCTCCGGGGGGGGACCTTCTCCGAGGCTCGGACTCCGGTGAGTCCGATGGGCTCCCCCGGAGGACAGTCCATGAGGACAACAGCACTCACGTGACTCGGGGACTCCGGCTCCACACGAGGCATTTTGGCAGGCCTCTCCGACTCCGAGGACCCGGGACGGCGGTTGGGGCTATGCGACTTGGCCCTCGAGGGACCAAGAGCGTCCACTGACACTGCCCTCGTGGTTTTCTTCTTCCTTTTGTGTTCCCATGAGGGAGACCCCTGCTCAGAGGAGCCCCGACGATGCTTGGGGTCGGACTCCCGAAACGTCGAGGCCTCTGATGAAGTCCGGGCCCGGCCGAACGCGGAGTCAGAGAAGATCCTTTCTCGTTGATGTTGACGGCTCCTCAGCGCCTTAGAGGACATTCTGCTGCACGGGCCACAGATCATCGGGTCATGATCGGGCCCGAGGCACCGGAGGCAGCAGTCGTGTGTGTCGGTGAGAGACATCAGTTTCTTATACCAATCACACTTCTTAAACCCGCTGGCAGCCATCGGGGGAAAAAGGGCCCCTGCAAGGTCAAAAGACCGGGCTGCCAGTGAAAAAGAGAAAAAGCGTGAACGCTAGTCTTGAAGGACAAAAACCGAAAAGTTTCTCCGGGCTCGATACCGGTGTACCGTGCCCAGGAGGGAAGGGGAACCAGCATCGAACCGGCAAAAAAACACAAATCTTCGAAGGAAAAATCAACTTTTAACTGGGTGACTAAGACACACGTCTGTCGGGCTCCGCGGAAAAAAGAAGACTGAGCAAGATGGCACCCTTGGGCGGGAAGGGGACCTCGCATGCACGCTGCATTCCCAAAGACTTTCTTTGAAAGCTGGGGAAATGCTCCGCACGAGGGCTCCTTCGGCGCCGACGTCACCCATATGTGAGGACTGACTTCCTGCTTGGTCCTGGAGAAACGTACATACACCTTTCTTATTATCATCATTGCTGGAAGCAAAGCAAATTATAACGAAGTATTTGTTTTTAAGTAGCTTTTGGTATCTTTTTTGCAAATGAGTCTCCTGTACTAGAACAACATCCACTTGTAATCTGTTTGCCTCCTTAAAAAGAAGTTGTCGCTTTATTGGTGTATTCAAAGTCACTGATATTTATGGTTACAGTCTTTGAAACCCCATTTGCTATTAATTACTCACATGTATCCTCACTCTAAATACTCTTTCAGCCCACCTTCCATAAAACCAAAGTAGTGCTAATATCTCTGCTCCCCCTCCCATCAAACTTTACTCCTTTCCTGCATTTTTTATATTTATATGCTCTTTGGGGTCCTCCGTGTGGAACTGGAAGCATGTCTAAGAATGCTACCCTGGAGTTTCTGGATATCTGGAAGTCTAAATTTGGCTTCCAGGACCTCCCTACAGCACCTTCCTATGTTGTTGGTACCCACATGCATCACAACAACTGGTTCCTGTCTAGCATGCGCTAAAATCCTATCTAGGTGATCTGCAAGGTTTATTTCTTTTACACTAGGTAGGTAAATTACCAAGTGATTCTCAGGTAAATTACCAAGTGATTCTCATGCCTACCAACCACACAGCTACTGTAGCTACATTTCCAATGACTGAATTGACAACTACAACATAGTTCTGTTTCCTCCTGGACACATCTCCCTAGAGACAGATCTTCAGTTTGAGAAGATACTTCTTCACCCAAGTGGGCAGGACCTGGCTACAGGATCAATTCCTGCCACACCATGGTGATGTTCTTCTTTCAGGTGACCATAGTCCTCCAAGATAGCACATGGGCTGCCAGACTGAAGATCTCCTCCATAAAATCTCTCTGCCTGCCTCAGATCCTCAAAGTGTAGCCTCCAGAGATAAGACTCATTCTCTGAGGGCCAGGAGCTCTCTGCACTGAATACACACACACAGCTTCTCACCAACTGGAAGATAATCATACATGTGGCACTTAGTGGAAAAGACTGGATAGTCACTTTACTTTATCTGTCCTTCACCACCCTCTTTGGCCTTACCGGGGCAACTGCTCTCCATCTGAACCCCCCGAGGGAGTGAAGCAACACACACCCACTCCCATCCTCAGTAAAGAATCCATCTACCGATTGCAATAAAGGAAGTGAATGACTTTAAACATCTATTGTCTGCTGTGCTGGCTTGCTCCTCCTGCTCCTCTCTGCTGAAAGGGAAACCATTCAGCCACACGTGTTTGCCTAGCTCTTCCCAAAGAGCATCATCGCAGGGTGGCTCAGACCTCCTTTAAAAGCAAGCACGCTATTAGGTGCGCCTGTGCCAGAGGGCCCTTTGGTGTGGCCCTTAGGCAGGAAATGAAGGTGGGGGACGAACCCACCACCTTCCTCTGGAATGTAAGTTATAATGACCATAGCAGTTCAATCAAACAATTTTAACATTTTTGCCTACCATGATATGTTATCAAATAACTACATCATCATTCAAATCTGCTTGTAATTGCTCCTCCTAAACCACTTGGTTCCCCTCGCCAGTTAACACCACCCAACCTCACAACCTCGCACATAAGAAACTCTTAGTGCAACTCTTCCCACAGAATACACGTACACACCACACACCTAAAAAGGTAGACTGGAACTCCTCAAGCCCCTATAATGGATTATTACAAATTATTCCACTGCCTAACCTACATACTACTATTATCCTACCAGATAATAAGCACCCTTTCCCTCCCCCAAAATATGCCCTTCAGCCCCATCCCAATTAGATACACAACATCCAGGAATAACATCTACCTCCTGCCAACACATGCCATATATTCATAGAGCCCTCACCCAAGGCAGAACAAACAGCGCACCAGACTGATAAGTATCAACCCAACACAGGCAGATCAAACCATATACCCCTCACACATACCCACCCCACTCAAATGCATCCTTCTCAATGCATGATCAGTGAGGAATAAACTTCCAATAATCACAGATCTAATAGAAGATGAGAAGCCAGATATTCTCTGCATCACAGAGACCTGGCTTTCCCCCACAGACACTGTTCTAATAAACAGATCAAATCCTTGTATTTGCAAACGGTTTATCTGCTCTAGGGACTCCAACAGAGGAGGGGGCATCCTCATCTTATGCAAAAAAGAGCTCAAAGCCACCCCCTCATCATCCATCAACCTAGATGGTATAAGCATTCTTACAACTGAAAATAAAACCTTTTCTCTTTGCCTCATATACAGGCCCCCAACACCTGACCACAGCAACTTAAACCCAATTCTTGAGTTAGCTTGCACAGCCCCCCTCAGAAAACCACACATCACATTGGACCAGCACCTGGATATGACAACACATGTGAAGATATGACATTGGACCAGCACCTGGATATGACAACACATGTGAAGAACGTTACAAAGACTATATATCATAAGATCAGAACACTACGTCACCTCCGCCCCCTACTGGATTCCACCGACTACCAAACAACCTTCCAGGCATTAGTCCTCCCACACCTGGATTTCGCGATCATCATCCTCCACGGTCTCTCTCAATCAACTTTAAATCCGCTCCGCCTGGCTATGAATGCAGCTGCAAGAGTCCTCTCTGGATCGTCAAGATCTGACCACATAACGCCTATCATGAAAGATCTGCATTGGCTACCTTTACATGCCAGACTCCAATATAAGTCATTAGTCCTTACCTTCAAAGCCCTGAATAACTACCCACCTACACCAATCAGCAAGCTAATTCACGGCACCCTGGAAAATAGAAACAGGAGGCCTACTGCAATGAACACCTTAATAGTCCCCAAGATGATGACGTCGTGTACTAAGGCTACTTCCAACAGGGCCTTCTCTATATTCGCTCCTTTAAACTGGAATGCCCTTCCCCATGAAATCCGTGGCATCAAAAGCCTAATACTATTCAGAAAAGCTTTGAAACACCATCTGTTCACAAAATGCTACCCAGAAGCCATCCCAGACAATCACACAACTGGCAAGCTTCCCACATGCCCCAGACGCCTTAGCACCTTAATACAACCAGAAAATGGTTAGCCTACACACTAGGCCACCTGCTAATCATCATACCTGTACCATCCACACGAAAAGCACATGCAATACCCAAACGAGTTTAGAGTATTGTATATAGTATCAAGTTAACCTGTACATAGTTCTCCCGGTTATCCCCTGTTTTATTTTCCTGTTCATTGTAAACTCAATGTTGCCTGTATGCATTGTAGTATGTTTTTGTTCGATGTACACCGCGCTGATTATAATAGCGCGGTATAGAAGAAATTTTAAATAAATAAAATAAATAAATAAATAAATCTTCCTAGGAGATCTTAACCTAGCATCTCTCAACCCCTCCCACACCATCTCCTTCCTCGACGCAATGGACGACATGGGGTATCAACAAATTATAAAACTTTCCATACATAGAAAGGGAAAAGCCCTTGACCTTGTCTTCCTCCCAGCCTCCATTGCAAACCAACCAGGACGCACCCCCCCTCTACCACAGAGGTCGCCTGGTCAGACCACCACCTAGTAACTTTCCATATCCCATTAAATATACCCCCCATCACCACCCAGCCTGATCTACCTTGAACCAGGCGATTCACATGATTCGACAAAGAAAACTTTCTAGAAAGCATACTACCCAACCTCTCACTTGACTCCTTGGATCCCAACATGTAATAAACATCTGGAACAGGACCATACAAAAAGCAGCGTCACCCCCCCCCCCAGGAAACCCACCAGGCAACCACCCAGAAGATCAGAAAAATGGTATACCTCAGAGCTAGCAAACCTAAGAAGAGAAATGAGAAAGCTAGAAAAGAAATGGAGATCAACCATATAACTAGAGCACAAACAGCAATACCTCATCCATCTCACCACTTACAAAGAAACAATCAACAAGGCTAAAAAAGACGACCACACCTGGATTCTAAACTGGGCACTCAATCGCCTGAGAGAACTGTTTGCTATTGTCAGATCACTAACCAAAAACAGCCACCATCAACCAGAAACCTGCACCCTAGAGTCCCGAATACTTGTGGACTACTTTGCAGACAAGTTAAAAAACAAAAACATTACTAATGCCCCCTCCACCTCAGACCTCCTCACAAACCCCACAGCATGGGAGAAATTCCACAAAATAGACCTAAGACACCTATTAAACACAATATCAAGCATCAACACTACTACATCCCCCTTAGACCCATATCTGGTTTCCTGGATTAAGTCAGCAAAAACCGAGCTAGCCCCATACCCTCTCCACATAATAAACCAACCCCTTTCTCAAGGCATCATCATGCCCACAGACTTCAAGGTGTCATCCATACGCCCAATGCTAAAGAACAAGACACTCAACACAAACGAACCAAGCTCCTACAGACCAATAGCAAGCATCCCCTTTGTTGCCAAAACCATTGAAAAAATCATCACAATCCAACTGCAAGACTACATTGATCTCAATGCCCCCCTAGATTAGCAACAGTTTGTTTTTTGCCCTTTCCATGGAGTCGAAACCCTCCTCATAGCCCTGTTTGACCACCTTATCCGAGGCATAGACAACCCTAAACGTGCATACTTACTTATCTTCATAGATATAGCCTCGGCATTTGACAACATTAACCACAACACCCTCATATCAAGACTGGCACAAATCGATCTAGCTGGAATGGTTTTGCAATGGTTTAAATCTTGTATCTCTAACCGTAAACTACGAATCCAAACAGACAATGAACTCCCAGTTACATTCGCACAGGATCAAGGGATACTCCAAGGGTCTGCCCTCTCAGCCCTCCTATTCAATTTCTACCTACAGCCAATTACCAACGTATTCAAAAAATTAAACATAGGTTATTATATCTATGCTGACGACATTATGTTGTCCATCCCCTTAGACCTAAACAACCCTACCTTTAACAACTTATCCAACTGCATCAGGGAGGCTGAATCTTGTCTAAACACCTACAACCTCACCATCAATTTCAAAAAAACAGAAGCCATGTACATCACAAAGAACCAAGATGCAACCTTCACCCAAACTATCGACATCAATAGTGTCATCCTTCCAATCAAACAAGAAGTTAGATACCTTGACATAATTCTTGATCAGCCCCTCACTATGATCCCCCACCTAAAACAAACAGTCAAAACAATCTTCTACAAACTAAAGACCATTCAGCACATAAGACCATTCCTCGAGTCACACAACTTCAGATCAGTAATCCAAGCCATTATCACCCCCCATTTTGACTACTGTAACAGTCTTACAAGGTCTACCAGCCAAAAACCTCAATATACTCCAAAGAGCACAAAACGTTACAGCAAGAGTAATTTGCAGGGCCCTTCTGACCAATCATATCACACCCATTCTATATAACCTCCACTGGCTCCCAATACTGAGCCATATAAAATACAAGACTCTCATGACAACCTTTAAATTGGTCAACAATATAACACCATCTGCCCTCTCGACACTCCTTCAGACCCCACCGCCAACTAGATCTTGAAGGAAAAATGCACTACACTCCCTTGAGATCCCCAGCTCAATTCGCAAAATGAAACAGACCACAAGCTCCAGAGCTTTCACCTTCACTGCCCCTAACCTATGGAACTCCCTTCCACCCTCAATCCGAGCAATTACAGACCTTCAGACTTTCAGAAAAACCCTCAAAACCCACATCTTTACCGCTCACTGAGAAGTTGGCAATACCTGTCTAAACTCACAAATAACTTAGCCACACACGTAATGACAGCACCTATGCAGCTAACCCCCCCCCCCCCCGACATACTGTATCCCACTCTCATAAGCCCGGTTAACATGTATTTATAGTTATATGTATATAGTTTCTCTGGTTTAGTTAAGTCTATGACTAATAATGTTATAATGTAAACAGTTTCAAACCCTGTTATATGTAACATGTTGGTTCCTTGTAAACCACCCCTGATCTCTGGAAGGGGCAGTATAGAAATGTGAAATAAATAAATAAAATAAATATCAGGCCCAAAGTTTATAACTTAAAAATAGATATCCAACATATATATTACTCATGAGGGAATTCTACGAAAGCAAAAGCAAAGTGGCATGGTTAGGTCAAACTATACAGAAAACACTAAGTATCTTGGTGCTCTCTATGTACCTTCTGATTGAGCCTTCTAGTACGGAGAGGCTGCCATGACTTGAAGCATGAGTCTGAAGTATTCTTTGCAGAGGCAGTGTAGACAAAGGTTGCGAGATGATAGGAGGCAGCAGGAGAAGAGCTGGAGCGATGGAGCAGCAGGGAAGGGCCCAGCAGAGCAATCTCATAAATCAGAAACTTAACCAAGTAAAGGGAAGAATACCCAAGAAGCAGTCATGGGTCAGCACAGGCAGAAGAGGTTTGTAACCAGAAGACTAGCAGAGGTCAAATACCATGGATCATCAAAGGTAAGGTACTCAGGAATGTGCATGTGAGATCTATCAGAGAGTGAAGTGGACACAGGGCTGGCATGACTATCAAACTAGGCAGCAGCCTAGAGCACCAATGGTCCAAGATGGCCCATTGCCATTGCTGCCACCCCTCTCTGGGATCTGCAGCAGTGGCAATAGTCTCAAACAGCCTTGCAGCGCTAGAGTTTTTTTTTTAATATTTTAACTTTTTATTGATAATAAACAAACTACAAGTCAAACCATTATCCGTACAAAAACAGAGCTCAATGTTCAACAATTTTCCCCAAGAATATACCGATACCCTCCCCCCCTCCAGCAGGTCACTTGTACAAAAAATCCAAAAGCGGCTGCCATTGATTATTAAACTGATCACTCCTCTGGCGTCGAACCGCTGTCAATCTTTCCATCAACACAACTCTACGGAGTCGTATTTTCCACGCCCCCAGTGTGGGGGGCGCTTACATTTTTCCAGTTCCAAGCAATCTCTCCTCTGGCGGCCTGTTTACATGACCGAACAAGTCTGGCCCACCGAAGAGATCGCTCTTGCGCCCACCTGCCCAACAGATAAACGCCGGGATCCCACCCAGGGTCCACAGCAAATATTTGTGTTATAGCTATTTGTATATTTTCCCAAAATGGAACTATCCCTGGACACTCCCACCAAATATGATACAGAGAGCCTTTTGCCCCACAGGGTCTCCAACAGCACTCAGAAGCCAATGGGAATATAGCATGCAATCTAACAGGAGTATAATATCAGCGCATCATAATCTTATAAGAATTTTTGCAAATGGAAACAGACAGCGCTTGTTTGCCAATCACCAAGCACACCTGTTCCCACTCTTTCTCCAGCCACTCAACCCCCATATCCTTTTCCCACGCAATCATATAGGGCAATCTGCAAAAAACAGAGCTCTGAAGGCACCGATATAATCGGCTAATGAGGCTCCTGCTTTTATGATGGCTCGCCCATTGCACTTCCAATTCATTCCACCCCTCCTCCAATATTCCCCACTGCCGTTGTTGTTGCAAAAAATGGGAGACCTGTATATGGGCAAAAAAAAAAAATCACACACTGGAAGTTGATACCTTTCCCTTAACTTGTCAATGGCCAGCAATTCTCCCTGCTCCGTTAACTTAGCAAAAGTATCTAGCCCACCTCGCTCCCACCATTGGAAAGTTGCCTCTCTACACGGGCAAACCCAGGGTCTCCCCCAATTAACGCTAAGGGAGAAAAGAAGGGGCCACCCTCCTCCATGCGCGTTGCCACTGAGTCCAAAGATGTAAAATATATGTGTTTTCCCACCACCTCCCCACCTGCACCACCCTTAAATGCCATGGCAAATAAGCAAAGTTCACATCACCTGTCCAAGATTGCTCTATCCCCCCAAACCGTTTCTCTGTCCCCTCCCTCCAATCCATAACCTGATGCATCTGAGAAGCAAGGTAGTACAGGAAGAAGTCCGGAACCCCCAAGCCCCCTCTTCTACGTGGGAAGTAGAGAACTCGCCTCGCCACCCGTGGAGGGCGGTTATGCCATATGAAAGCCAAAACCCTCCCCTGAAGCACTGAAGAGGGCACCCCAGCCGGCAACACCTGAAACAGATATAGCAGTCTAGGGAGCACATTCATTTTCACTGTCGCTACCCTTCCCAACCAGGAAAGATCACTAAGCTGCCACTGTCGCAGGTCTCTCTCCGCCTCCCGCAGCAAAGTCAGGTAATTAGCCTGATATAGATTATCAGGTGAGCGTGTTATATGAACCCCCAAGTAAAGCAAAGAGTCGCGCGCCCATTTAAAGGGAAACTTAAGCTTTATCTGCCTCTCGACCTCCTGCTCCAATGCCTCAGTTTTATCCCAATTGATCTGAAAGCCCGATAAAGCCCCAAAGTGAGCAAGATCCCTCATCAAATGAGGCAAAGAGAGCATCGGTTGTGTCACTGTAAAAAGAAGGTCGTCTGCAAAAAGTGCAATCTTATGATGATCTCCCTCTATTGGAATCCCCTTAATGCTGCTGTTAGACCTAATTGTACACGCTAAGGGTTCCATCACCAAAGCAAAAAGCAGGGGTGACAAAGGGCACCCCTGTCTTGTACCTCTTTGCAAGTGAAAAAATGAGGAATAACCCCCATTAACCCTCACCATAGCTCTCGGCCCAGAATATAATGCATGCACCCCTGCCACAAACGTAGGCCCTATACCAGCCCTTTCAAGCACAGCAAACAGGAAGTCCCAATTCACTCGATCAAACACTTTTTCAGCGTCGATGGCTAGCAAAAGAGCGGCCCTCCAATCCCTTCGAGCTCTCCAGACTAGCTGAAGGACCCTGCAAATATTATCCCCCTCCTGGCACACTTGTACAAAACCGGTCTGATCCAGCCCTATAAGGCCCGGAAACCGCTGAGCCAGACGGGTAGCCAGGACCTTCACCAAGAGCTTAGCATCGGTGTTAATTAAAGATATAGGCCGATACGAGCCACACAACGCAGGGTCCCTCCCTAGCTTAGGTATTACCGAGATGACCACATCTCTAAAGGTCTGTGGGAGCCCGCCCTCCTGCATTGCTCCATTGAAGACCCTCAGAAGAACTGGGACCAAAACCGGAGCCAGCTTCTTATAGAATAGCCCTGTAAACCCATCCAGGCCAGGAGCCTTACTCGGTTGCAAGCCCTTGATAGCCATTCCTAACTCCTCTGCCCCAATGGCCCGCTCCAATCCAGCACTCGCCTCTTCCCCCAGATTTGAAAGACCTTCCACCCCCTGAAGGTAACTTTGTATCCGGGTGACTGAAACCTCCCCCTCCCTTTGATATAACATCCGATAAAATTGGGCAAAACTCCCCGGATTTCTGAATTTTTAAAAAGTATCCCGTCACCCGTTGCCTTTAATTTAGTTACCTGAGAGGCTTGCTCCCAAGCACGTAACTTACGCGCCAATAATTTCCCAGCTTTATTATCAAATTCATAATAAAGTTGGTGCATCCTTTGTAACTGAAAGGAAACCCACCCAATTTGTTGCTAATTTAATTCTGTGCGCATCGCCTCCAGCTGTGCCCGCACCCGCCGGTCATCCATCTATTTGTGTAGCTTCTCTAGCTCCTCTAACCGGTGCTGCAATACTTTAGTGTGCTCTACCCTCTCCTTCTTCTGGCGGGCTCCCAGCTGAATCAGCCTACCCCACACCACAGCTTTTAATCCATCCCACAAGGTACCAACCCCCACATCACCAGTGTCATTAAGGTCTAAGTACTCTCTAATTGTAGCGTCCAATACTTTAACCACCTCAGCTTGCTGAATCAAGTGCTCGTTGTTGCCAGAAGAGCCTACCCTCTCTCTCTGGATCATACTCCAATTCCACCCAGATTGGCATATGGTCCAACCAGGTGATGGTTCCAATTCCAGTCCCCAACAATCACTCCACCCACTGCTGGGTAGTAAAAAGATAATCAATACGGCTATAACCATCATGAGGCGCGGAGTAAAAAGTATAGTCCCTTACTACAGGGTTTGCTAAGCGCCACATGCCAATCAACCCCCAATTCTTCACCCACTTACTCAGCCCTTGATCACTAGGGGCTGGGACTCCCCCCACCATAAGATTCATGGACCGGTCTACCCTCACATCCATAACCGCATTACAGTCCCAAGCTGCAATTAACTGGCCTCTTACCCTACCCTCCAACCAGCTCCCCAACTCTTCCCAAAATTGCTGGCCCTCCTCACTAGGCCCATATATGTTTAGCAAAGTGACTTCTTCACCCCCAAAGTACCCCACACTAAAAGACCCCTTCCATCTTTTTTCTTTTCCACCCCACCCAGCTGAAACAAAACGTCGCCACGAATGAGAATGACCAAACCTCCCTTCTTTTTCCTGGTCTCCGAGCTCGCAAAAAAAAACCTGAGGACAGGCCCGTGGACTAATCAGGCGCTCATCCTGTTTTATTAAATGGGTTTCCTGGACAAAAGTTACATGCCACCCTCCCCAGTGCAAATCGCCATAAAGCAGCTTATGCTTTTGTGGGGTGCTGAGGCCCTTAACATTGAGGGTCCTCAGTTTAATTCTTTGCATGTCTATTTAAATGATAAACCAGCTTCCGCTAGTTTCCCGCTGAGTACTTCCACTGCTCCCTCCCCACCCCCTCCCGCTCCTCGCCTGCAGAGTAAACCTCTGCCATAATTCCAGAGGAAGTGCCCCTACTGCCACGCCCTAGTGTGGCACCAGACCCCCCTCAGAACATTCAGGCCCCCTTACCTCCCCTTCCATCCCCCTTCTAACTCACTCATCACGTCAAACTCCCACGCATCCTCTACACACTCATCCCACATTCCATCCGCACTACACAGCTTCCATCCCCCTATCCCCTCTAAGCATAAGAGAGAACAGACAAAAAAGTCTACAAAAGTCCTCTACCCAGATTCCACCACAATCACTCTCCCCGATTCTTCAATTCTTCATTCTCCGGCGCCTGAGATTGTCCCTTAGCGTGTCCTTTTCTTCGGAGCCGCTGACCCCTGGAGGTGGCTTGCTCCCACTGCGGGGGATGAAGTGTAGTGCTCTCCATAGTGCTCACAGGAATACTGGTAGGCAAATTTGCCACTCCTTCCTCCTTCAAACAAGTCCACGCTTCTTTCTCAGTCTGCACACGCTGCTCCCGTCCATTAATCTCAAACTGCAAAGCAAATGGAAAGAGCCATCGGTAACGGATCTGTTCATTCCGCAGATACTGGGTAACTCCCCGCATTGCCCGACGACGCTGTAGTTAATTGGGGCAAGATCTTGAAAAATCTCCACAGTGTGCGATTCCCAAATAAAAGTTCCTTTTTTCTTTGCTAACCATAGAACTTGTTCTTTAACTGTATATGAGCTCATACAAATCACAATGTCCCGTGGCTTCTGGCCCACCAGTGGGCCCCATGTCCGGTGTGCTCTTTCAATATCAAATGTCCCTTCTTGTGCTTCCTCCCCTGACCACAAGGTCTTACATATACTTTGGATCACAACCTTAGCCTCTTTATATTTTTCTATGTCAGGGGTGCCTCGAAACCAGAGATTACACCGTCGTGATCTATTTTCCAAATCTTCCACTTTGTCACTTAATTTAGTTTGCTCCAGTTCCAGCTGTTGAATGTGTGCCACATGCGTTCAGGAGGCCTCCTTGTGCTGCTCCTGCTAAAGCTCAACTGCTTCAAGGCGATTACCAATGGCTTTAATGTCCTCTCGTACTTCTCCCAGGCCTTCCCGCAGTTCATTCCGTACCAAACTGAAGTCCTTCCGCAGCTCTCGAAACCATTTCCAAAGATCACCCCTGGTACATTGATCACCAGCTCTTTCTATCTCCTCTGTCGACTCCGCACTCCATCCTGTCTCGGAGCTGTCCCTCTGCCATTCCGATCCTTCCTTGTTAGAGTAAGAGGAGCGAAAGCGATCCAGTTTCTTTCGCACCGACATGCTACTATTAGTAAGGGGGGGGGCCTTCCCTCTAGCTTAGCAACCATTGGAAGTCTTGGTGCCGCTTAAAATGCTCAAATTATTGCACCGCAGCCAGGAACCCTGACTTTAGGCTGCCATCTTGACTGATGACGTCACTTCCTCCCCTCGCTAGAGGTTTAAGGTAAGTGCTGCAGGGCTGTTTGATGCCACTACCGCAGCTGCAGGTCCCAGGGTGGGGCGGCAGCAGTGGCAATCGGGGTCACAGAGCGGGGGTGCAAGGGATGAGGTTCGCCTAGGGTGCCTCATCTATTTGTATTGGCTCTGGGTGGAAGGGAACCAATTAGAGAGGTTGCATTTCTCAAGAACCAACTAAACGGTGGATGCAGCTGTTTTGCAGTTTTTTGAACATATTTCCTTAGGCACAAGAAGCACAAGGTGTCTTTAACTGGCCATTCCCCTGACGAATGCAGTGCCGAAACATGGCTATGTCCGGAGGCCTCTAGCAGCCCCTTGGGGTGAAGTGATTCAATAAAAGTTTGTTCACACTCTGCTCTAGCCTGATGGTTTTCAATACAAGTGTGTGAGTGTGTAGTGCTGTTCTCAATTAGAGTTTGAAAGAGATACATAAACTTAGGAAGCACTATCATTTTAACTTTTGCTACCCTGCCTAACCAGGAAAGACTAACCTTCTTCCATCTTTCCAAATCTTGGTTTAACTTCCCCACAAGTGGCTTAAAATTTAACTTACTCCTATCTGCCCCCAATTGGATCCCCAAATAATGCCAAGAAAATGACACCCACTTCTCTTTGGGATAGTAATATTCAATATCTCAGATTTCGCTATAGTGACTCAAAAGGCTCAAACTGCACCATAGAGTTTCAGCTCCTTCATTATCTGTGATAAAGAAAGCTCAGGGCCTGTCACTGAGAAAACAGCAAACAGTGATATTTTATATTCTTTACCTTCCAATCTTATCTCTTTACCCACTCATTTTCCTTGATTCTCTGTGCCAATGGCTCTATAACCAAAGCAAATAACAAGGATGATAGAGAGCACCCAAAATGTATCCCATTGTCATGGTTAAAAACTTTGGAATAACCAAAGACGCTATGGGATTATTAAAAACAGTCAATCCAGTTCATAAACCTTGGGCCCAATCACACCCACTCTAAGAACTGGAATATAAAAGGCCATAAAACTATCATATGCCTTTCCTGCATCCATTGATAACAGTAATAGGAACATATGGAGAAATTTTACTTGTCTGATAATTTCTTTTCCTGGAATTTTGCTAGAACAGTCCAGACAAGTGGGTAATGCCCTCCTGCCAGCAGATGATGGAAACACACAGACTAGAAACTTCCAGTGATACCATCACTTTTATAAGGCTTGGTGCAGTTAGGAGCACCTTTCAATATTCACATAACAAGCCCCTCTACTGAAAAACAATAAAACAATACAAACACTCTGAGGAGATCAATCTTGGAGGGGACACATCCAAGAAATTTGAAAGACAGGGCAATCACCTGCTCGTTAAAGAACTGAAACCTGTCTGAGAAACTAATACAGACCAGAAGCAGACAAGAAGCAGCAATGAACTTCCATGGGATGGATCCTGGACTAGTCTAGCAGGATTCCAGGAAAGGAAATATCAGCTAAGTAATATTTCTCTTTCTAGTTCATCCTGCTAGACCAGTCCAGACAAGTTGGAAGTAACAAAGCTAGGACTCAACCAGGCGGGAAGAATATATGGCTGTCCTTAGAAACTCCAACCTGACAGTCATGTCTAACCTGGTTTGAGGATCTAGGCAATAATGCTCGACAAAGGTACTCAGGGAAGCCAAAAAAGTTACTTGGCAAATATCGATCGGGGCTACTGCTCTGGATTCCACTCAAGATTACACTTGTGCCCTAGTAGAGTGAGCATGCAGAAGAAATCACTTCCTTAATTCAGCCTCCCCTTTATGCCGTCCTCCAAATAGGTGATACAAATTGTGGAATGGATTAGTCACCTTCAAGTAATGGAGCAATACCCTGCAGGCATCCACCAAGTGGAGCTCCTTGATCTTTCCCTGACAAAAGTATGATGAGAATGCCTGAAGATAACCCATCTGATTAACATAAAAGGCCGAAACCACCCCAGGCAAAAAGAAAGGAACTGGACAAAGTATCACTACTTCTGTCAAAAAGGACAAATACAGGCACAAGATGCAGCACTGCCACCATAGACCCCAGGAGCTGTAGTTAATCCCAAGCTCTGGGTGCCACCCAAGACCGAATGTAATGAGCTGGGCCAAGATCTTGACATACCTCGCAATGATCAAGAACACCTTGCCCAACCACACATCAAATTGCGCCTCAGGATACTCCCAGGGAACTGTGATGGCACTAGATGATTCTTTGCATAGCTCAGCAGCCAGTTCAGGCTCTCCAGAAGCTGTACCACTCGGATCGTGGTGGTATGGCAATTATGCTCCAACTTGGTCCAGATAAATCCGTCATTGAGGTATGGGTGGACTCTGATTCCTTCTCAGCCTAAGGCTGCCATGCCGCCACCACCACCAAAACCTTGGAAAAGGTCCAGAAGGCCATTATGAGACTAAAAGCAAGGCCCAGAACTGGAACGGTTTACTCAGAATGGTGAACCGCAGAAAAGTCTGCCAATCCTCCCGAATGGAGATATGGAAATACACTTTGGACAAGTCCAAGAATGCCAGGAAATCCCCCTTCTTGACCACTTGGGTGACATTCCATCCAAAAGAGAGAAACTTGCAGGCATGCATTGACCGCTTTGAGGTTGAGAATTGGCTGCAAGGAGCCGTCCTTCTTGGGGACAACAAAATAGATGGGGTACCTTCCCCTGCCCTGTTCAAGAGGAGAGGTAGGCATAAATGGTCTGATGCTGGAAAAGCCTCTCCAAAATGGCCACTATCTTGAGGAAAGAGTCAAGTGGAGAAGCCATGAAAGTGTCCAAGATAGGTTCAGCACATTCCAGGACATAACAATGCTGGATGATGTCCAGAACCCAGCAAACTGTGGTGATTTGGGACCACTCCGGGTAAAAGACACAAAGATGTTCCCCTTCCAGAGGAACCCAGGAATGAGCCCATTGCCCATCACTGGCCAGGGCAGGAGGTGCTGATTCTGGAGGAAGAAGAGTTCTTGGAATTCCATGCCCTCCCAAAAGGGTGAGGCTTGCCCTGAGACTCGCACAGAGATGCCATCTACTTCCCTGCATGGTACCTCCATTAATCCTGAAGCTGGGGCTACCATGATGAACACCAGAAGGAGCATTTTAGCTTGTCCTTGGACAGCTGCTGAGGCTTAGACTCCCCCAAGTCCTTAACTAACTTCTCCAAATCCTCCTCAAAGAGGAGTCAGCCCTTGAAGGAGAGCTTTGTAAAGCAGATTTTGGAGGCTGTTTCCACTGATCAGTGCCTCAACCAGTGCTATCTATGCTGTAAGAGGAATACGATCATACACTGTATCTGCCAGAAAGGCAGCTGCAGATTCCAAGTGAATTGACTCTGAATCCTGTGACAAGTCTTGAACCCAGCGAGAAGCACCCTACCCCCACAGACAGAGGTCTGCAAGCTAAGCACTGAGGCCAAGAATACAGTCTTCAGCAACGCCTCTACCTTGTGGTCCTGCTAGTCTTTAAGGGCGGCTCTTCAGCTTCAAAACAGCTGAGTTCTGACTCCTAGCACCTCTGATTTTAGTATATATGCATGGTGCAGATGGTCCAGATGTCAGCTCAAAAGAAAATGGAGGCTTACTGGTTGCCCTTTATGAGTGGGACTGCGGGAAAGAGTGAGCCGAGGGAACCGGACTGGTGAGTGAGCAGTCTGATGCTCTCAAGTCTGAGTAGGAGGTGGACAGCAATGAGGAACAGGTCATACAGGCTGACATTCAACAAGCTGTAGTGAGAGATTGAAAGTGCAAAGCAGGAGGTAACGGCTAGAGTAGATAGTATGTTCCACCACTTGAATGATCTTGGTCCCAAGCCTGGCTGAAAAAGGAGAAGGGTAGTCACCCTGCTGCAGTGGCCAGAACTGAGAAACCAGGGAAATTAGGCAAGCAACCGCATGGAAATTTGAATAAACTCATTTGCTTACGCAATTGCACCCAGGGTAACCGATGCGCCAGCATTGGGAACACAGGCTGCTGGTAAGAAAAGGGTTACTGGTCTAAGAATGAAATTTATGACACCAAAACAGGAAATTTGCATCGCCGCGTGGAATGTGCGAAAGGAAATCATCACCATGGAATTGTTGAAGTGCAAAATTTCTATTGCTGCAGTATCCAAACTATGACTCATTGGTTCTGGAACACTGACCATCCAACCACCAATGATCGATAAAACAACGATACTATTCTACTCTGGTGGCATTGGCTTTACGGTGGACAGATGTGCTGCCAGAAGTGTAATTGCCTTCCAACCAATATCTGATCATCTGGCAGTTCTTACCATCGACGGCACAGTTAAGACCCATATTCTATCCATCTATGCTCCAACCAAGATCATCCCAGATGCAGCCATGACCAACTTCTACAACCAGCCTCAACACATGCTGGATTTGATCCCACAGAGTTGATCATTCTGGCAGGAGAGTTCAATGCTCATACCGGTGCAGAGAGGACCGGATGGGAAGAAACACTGGGTAGTTTTGGCCATGGCGTGATCAATGACAATGGACTGTGCCTGCTGTTCTTTGCTGCGTCAAACAACCTGGTAGTGGGACATAGTCAATTTTAGCACCCTCACAAACACCAGCTTACTTGGCGCAACCCATCTGGCAAAGACCGGGCTATCCTGGACTAAATTTTGATCAGCTCTCGATTCCAATCATTGCTCAAAGATGTACATGCAATGAGGGGGCCCGACTGTGGATCCAACCACTACCTCGTTCATGCCAAGGTACAGCTGCAAGTACAACAGGCAAAGCACAAGGCACCTCTACCAGCCAAACTGAACTGGACTTGTCTGAGGGATTCGGCACTCAGACAAGAATTCCAAATCACTCTATTCAACAAATTTGTGGCACTCAAACCACTGGATGATGTCAATGCAGAAGAAAAGCAGATAGTGGAGTCCATCCTGGCACCCCTCTGTGCCCACCCATCCATCATTGGACACAGCCATGGATTTTGGATGAGTGCCTGGATCTGGTGGATAAACGGAAACAAATCAAACACGTTGACTTCGAGCAGTATGGGAGACTGAAGAAAGAGGTCAGACAGAAGATGAAGGCGGAAGAAGAAGCCTACTGGAATGGTATCGCAGCCAAAATGAAAGAAGCAGCATCCAAGCACGAGTACCGGACTCTATATCAGACCCTTAGAAGACTGAGTGGCAAAACCAAGTCAACCAATGACAACATCAAGAACGCAGACAGCACCTTCGTGAGCTTCCCTGGTGATCGCCTGCAACGGTGGAAAGAATTCTTCCAACAGCTATATATCCATGATCCGCCCCAGAGACCAACACCAGAGCCACCACCCGCCAGAGAATTCATTCCTCGACGGTGAGCCAACAGTCAATGAAGTGAAGTGTACAATAACATCATTGAAGAACGGAAAGATGCTTGAAGTGGACCAAGTCACTGCTGAAATGATCAAAGCCAGGGAGACAGCCTGCTGCAACAGCTTCACATCCTTCTAATACTCATCTGGCACATGGCAGGAGTTCCATCGGCATGAAAGAAAGCCATCATTGTGCCAATCCTAAAGAAAGGTGATAGCTGGGAATGTAAGAACTACCATGGCATCAGCCTCCTTTCAATCGTTGGCAAGGTGTTCATAAAGATCATACAATCAAGGCTGTAGGAACATTGTGAACAGACCAGCAGAGAAAAGCAAGCAGGATTCAGGTCATATCGGGGCTGTACTGATCAAATATTCACCATTCGTCAACTGGGGGAGGAAAGGATCAAGTGTGGAAAGTGAACCATTATCATCTTTATTGACTTCAAATCTGCATTTGACTGTGTTCCTGGCTTGCCCTCTGGAGGGCACTAGAGAACAAACATGTGCTACTGAAGATCATCCAATGGCTCAACCAGCAGTGTATGGATCCGAAATGAGCTATCTAAGGAATTTCCTATCCAAACTGGAGTCCGCCAGGGAGATGTCGCCTCACCCCTGCTTTTCAATATCATGATTGACGCAATAATGAGGAAAACATTCAAGGACAGATGCGGGGTCCAGTACAGTGTGAACAACTTCCTGACTGATTTGATGTTCGCAGACAACAGTGCTATATTTGCTGACATGGATAGAGGCCACCGACATCCTTTTCCATATCGCCCGCTTCGCCCAATCTTACAGCGTAAGATTAAATGTGGACAAGACCAAAGTTATGATCACGGATGAATCACAGGCCATTGTTCACCTCAATGGAATTCAAGTTGAGCAGGTCTAAGAATTCGAACATCTGGCATCACTGGTACAGGAGATGAAGGTGGCATCCACCACTGAAGTCCTCAGCAGGATTGGTCAGGCAACAGTAGCATTCACCTCATTCAAATGGTGCCTCTGGAAGAAGGCCTGCATGGATCGGAAATATGGACTCTGCTCAAACCCAACTTGAACAAACTCAGTCTTTCAAATTTGATGCCTGAGACAGATTTTGGGTGTCTCTCTTCATGACTGCCATCAAAATGAGACAATTTGGACAAGGTGCGACCATCAGTCCTCAGTCAAAGAACAAATCCAAAAACGCAAACTGCGCAAGTTTGGCCATGTTTGTAGAATGAACACCAGTCAGATGCCATACAAACTCCTCTGGTGAGAGCAACCTGTTCACTGGAGGGTTCAACGAGTAGCACCAAGAAACGTGGCTCAAACACATTGAGGAAGACCTAAAGAGGCCAGAAATGTTGCCACTGATTGCCAAAGTTGGAAGCACATTGTGAGCAACACACAAAATCCAGCGGCACCTACAGCAGCGTACTGGCTGAGAGGACGGCCTTCTCTCCAAATGCTACCTAGGGATTAAAGAAGATGAAGAAGAATGATCTTGGTGACCATGTCAATGTACTGGAGGGTCATGTGGCGCATCACGGAGAAAATATAGTGGTGTTATGAAACAGATGCTTGGTAAGATTGAAAACCTCAAAACCTGGACCTGGTGGAATAATGTTATAAGCCACAGCATCATGGAGGAATCACATTATTTGAATTACATAGAGCCTCAACCACTGCTTCATAAGCTTTGTTTGTCATAGATGGTGTAGGGCCTGCTTGTCCATCGTGTGGAAATGTTGCCTGCTCATGGCCCCGCACCTCAGGGGGCCCCACGCCTAACCGGTTGCAGAGGCAGCTGGGAGGCCCAAAGTCCCGGCTGACCTCTGAACAGCTGCGGAAGTAAAGAGCGGCATTTGTTTTCTCTCCCGTGGCTGTGATAAAAAGGAACCCAAATGGGGGCTGTCACGCAACCACCACTCGCCTCTAGCTTAGAGGGGCGTGGTTATTAGAGGAACTTTCTGCTATCTGTTTTTTCAAACTATTTCCCCGCAGTGCCCTCTGGGAAATGTAGTCTTTGTTTAGCTGTATGGGTGCATCAGGCAGAAAGGTGTAGTCAGGCTCAAGGAGGTAAGGCAAATGACAGAAATTTATTTTGTACACAATGGTTCGATCATACCACATACAAGATTATTTGTTCAGGACTCTTGGAAGTAGAGCATTGTCCAAAACAAAACCCAAACACAAAAATGCTGTTTAAAGGTTCTCTATAGTTCAGGATACACAGTCTTTAACAGCAAGGATATTGCATTTCCTTTTTAGCCTTGCTGGCTAAAGCATAAAAACAAAATCACATTTAAAGTCTGTGGTAGTTTAGCTTCTATTCAGCTTTAAACCTTTCTTGGTTACCTTCCAAGTAACAAATATAATCCAGGGGCAACAGAAAGCTTTGTTCCAATAGCTACTTTAGCTTACCCCAGGTGTCAGCATTCCAGCAGCAGGTGATTAACAAGCTTATCACAGATCCAGGCTTGCTACTTAGTCCCCGTAAACTTCCCCTTTACAAACACATGGGAATCACGGCCACCCTGCTTGTGGAATATGGGTACCTTTTTCCTGGAAGACTTTCTTTCAGGACTGGCTTGCTTTCTCTACGTTCCCAGGTTTAAAGCTTGGCAAAAGGAACAGTCCATGGGAGTGTCCTCATCATTCAGCTTCACCTCGGGCTCTCCTAGCTACATAGGTTCTGACTCCCCGTCTTGCTCACAGTGCTCAGCTAACAGCCTCCCGGAGGATCTTGGAGTCTCTCTTGTTCCTGGGCTCCAAACTCTCCTGCAGATGTGCTATATGCCAATTAGCACTCTCTTCTTCTGGAAGCTCAGCTCCTCTGCTCTGCTCAGCACTAGTCAAGCTTCCCTTGCTTGCATCTGTGCCTCTGCTCGTGGTAGCCTGGCTTCCTGCTTCTCCTCCCCCTCTCTCATACTCTGGCCTGGGTTTATACTTCCAGGGCTCTAGCTCCAACTCCTCCCTACTCAGGTGACGGCAATCAGCCTGACCTCGGGCACCTGAGAGCTTGGAGAATTCACTGCCATAGGGGTTCTGGGCCCTGTATCCTCTCCCCTTCCTTCCACTAGGGGGAGCATGAAATGTGGGCCACGTGGAAGTTTTCTGATTCCTTGAGGTGTTTATGGCTTTCCTACCCTGACTTGGTGAAAGGGGGCCCTTTACTAGGGTGAATTCCCTGTCTCTTTGTCCTCCCCTGGACTCCGGATAGGCCTCCTTGCGACAGGGCACGTCGGACATGCCCCCGTTTGATCTCCTGGCACTCAGTGTGCTTGTGGGCTCCTTTTTATCACAGCCACGGGAGAGAAGGCAAATGCTGCTCTTTACTCCCGCAGCTCTTCAGAGGTCAGCTGGGGCTTCGGCCCTCCCCGGCTCCCTCTGAAGCCAATCAGGCATGGGGGCCCTTTTGGTGTGGGGGGGACTGGGGGCTAGAATGGAATGGGAATGGGGGGGACTAAAGGCTAGAATGGAACAGGGGGGAGGACTAGGGGCTAGAATAGGAACGGTGGGGGGGGGGGCAGGACTGGAAATGAGCTGATGTTGGGGGATGGGGGACCGGGATTGGAAGGGAGCAGATGCTGGGAGGAATTGAAAAAGAACTGATACTGGGGGGGGGGGGGGGGGCGGAATGGAAATGGGCTGGGGATGGGGGACTGGGAATAGAAGGGAGCTGATGCTGGAAGGGACTGGGGTTGGACTGATACTGGGGGTTAGGACTGTAAATGGCCTGGGGATGGGGGACTGGGACTGAGCAGGCACTGCAGGAGGACTGATACTGGAGGGTTAGGACTGGAAATGGGCTGATGCTGATGAATGGGGAAATGGGAGTGGAAGGGAGCGGATGCTGGGAGGGACTGGAGGAGGACTGTTGCTGGGGGGCTAGGACTGGAAATGGGCTGATGTAGGGGGATGGGCAAATGGGACTGGAAGGGAGTGGATGCTGGGAAGGGAGTGGATGGTGGGAAGGGCTGGAACTAGAAGGGAGCTGATGCTGGAGGTGGATCAGAAGGGGGTGGGGGTGGGGCTGGGACTGGGACTGGCGGGAGAAAAGCAGGAGTTGGGAGAGTGAGGATGAAGAATGGAAAAGATATTTTGTGTGGGAGGGAAGAAAAATCTATGACTGGTTGAGTATTGGGAGGGTAAGTGGGGATTGAGGATGGAGGGATGAAATTTGAATGGATGAAAAAGGAATAAAGAAAGAAATGGAGGAAAGAGAAAAAGGGATAAGATCAGTATGTTAGAGGCAGATATAGAAAAAATGGAAAAAAACTAGGACAAATGGACAGCAGGCAATGGAATGTTAGCAGAAGACATGAAGAAAGCAGAAGAAAGCAACTGGGGCAATTGCCACTGAAAAATAAAATGTCCAATCAACAAAAGATAGAAAAAAACTATTTTATTTTGAATTTATTAACTGGAATATGTCAGCCCTGGAAAATGTGCATCACTAACGTTTTGCATTTTGTTTAGTACAAGATGAAATTAATTTATGGTTTTATTTCTCCAGTAGTGTTGTACATTCCAAGTTTGGCTTTTGGAGTTTCCAATTTAATTATTGTTTTCATACTTCTAAATTATGATTCCTTGTTTAATGACAGACTATGGTTTGCATATTGTGTTCATATAATTTCTATGTGATAGTCCCACTCATTCTCTTTCCCCAGTAGAAGATGTATTGGTATTCTCTGAGATGTATTGGTTTAATATTTGCAGTTTTGCCTTTTGATCGGTAGGATTCTGGTAGTGATGTTATGATATGGCGGGTTTGCTATGGATTCTAGGAAAAATTTATTGGTTAACATTAGATACAAACAAACAACATACCCTCAGTGGGTGGTGGCTCTTACACAGAGTATCAACCTTGGCGTTATTTACATTTTTAGTTTATTCCCCCTCCCCACTCCTCTTTCACCCTCCCATCCCCCCCTTAATTATGTTACAATTAACTCATAGGCATTACAATCTTACTCCATATATCCAATGACATTAGCAATACATACATTCTAGAACGTTGCATGTTTCCAAATGCAGTATAACCCCAATACACCAGCTTTAACTCGTATAACAGCGAACCCCCTAATTGTGTACCCTCTATTGTGTTGAAATCTATTGCTCGGTGTACCTTATCGTTATATAGGGACAATAGTATTTTGTTTATTATTCATGTCTTTTCTAGTCGAGTTTGCCCTCTACCCTCTTCGCTCACCTACTTCCCTTTCCCTTATCCACCCCATCCCTCCCCACTCTCTAGGTGCTTCTCGCTTCTACTCCTCCCTTCCTTCTATGTTACCTAACCACAGTGATTAAATACTCTGCTGCGTGCTCCAGGCATCAAGTTATCAAGGAAGGGGCCCCATTCTTCTAAAAAATAATCCCATCGCCGAGTCCTAGCCCGCTCCCGTTCCATCAAGAGAACATCATATAGAGCCACTATCCATCGCCAATATCCTCAGGGCCAGCCAAGTCGAAAGTTCTTTGCCAGAACCCTCCCTTTAACGAATCCCACTTGAGAATCTTGTATTAAATTTGGGAGGAAGTTGGCCAAGCGATCCGCCATAATCCTGGCCATTATCTTGATGTCGACATTCAATAACGAAATGGGGCGATAAGAGGGCGCCAGGGTCGGGTCCCAGCCCGGCTTAGCAATGACCCTGCCTGGCTTAGCATATGACCTTATTAAGGTAATATGGGAAATGACCTCGCTCTACCAAATCATTGTAGTACTGAGATTAACGGGATTGCCACCTTCTCCTGCAACAACTTGTAGAATTCTCCTTGCATTCCATCTGGTCCTGGGGCCTTACCGTTCTGCAGACCTTTAATTACACATTGAACTTCTCTCGGCTCGATCGAAGTTTTCAACTCTGCCACCTGTTCTGGAATTAATCCCGGTAACTTCAGTTTCTGAAGAAATTCTCCTATCAGGCCTTCTTGGCCTTCATCCGCTCGGTATACTGTCTGATAAAATTCCATAAAGACTTGCTCAACCCCTTCCTATGTATTCTGCAAATTGCTGACTTCATCCCTTAACACTCCCACACTTTGTGACCCTGTCTGAGTCTTGATAAGAGAAGACAGAAGCCTACCAGCTTTATTACCAAAGCGATATAGATGATAACGGTAGAAAAACATTGATTTCTGCGCTCTGGTATGCAGGACCGAATTCAGCTCCTGCTGTTGTAGCCAGAGGCCCTCTCCACAAACCGACATTTAGCCTGCCGCAGGGCCTTCTCAAGCTGTATAATTTGACTATTTATCCTCCTGCGCCGTTGCTGCACATACGCAATTATGTCCCCCCAAAGGACCGCCTTCCCTGCCTCCCAAAACAAGGCTGGGTTGATAACATGTTGACCATTAAAATGGGCATATTCCTCCCACCGAGTTCTAAGGAAAGCTGGAAACGGCTCGTCTCCCATTACTTCTAAAGGAAACCGCCAGAAAGGCCTCGGTCCCGTCCTCCCGATGTCCAACGCAAGCACAAACATTGCATGGTCCGAAATTATGGTAGGCCCGATTATCAATTCTACTGACTTTGTGAAAAAGTTTTGAGGAGACAAGAAAGTAGTCCAATCTGGACCAAGTGCCATGGGCGTGTGACAGGTGAGTATAATCCCGCTCGGTGGGATGGAGGACCCGCCACACATCTAGGAGATCATATCCCTCACATATTCCTCAAAGTCGCTTCCCCGACCTCTCATCTTGCGACCCTCCTCTCCCAGAGTGGTCCATCGCATTATCCAAAGTACAGTTGAAATCACCTCCAATCACCATATTGCTACTTCCCCCTTTTATAATACATTGGACCAATCCCTGAAAGAAAGATGCTTCATAAGTGTTTGGGCCATATACATAACCTATTATCAGCTTCTGTCTCGAAATTTCCCCATGGATAAATACATATCTTCCAGCCAGATCCACTACACTGTGAGTCACTTTGAGATTCAGCCCTTTCTGAACCAGTATCACTACCCCTCCCTTCTTTCTTCTTGCTGGCGCCCCGTATACCTCCCCTACCCAGCCTTTACCAAGCTTCGCATGCTCTTCTGCTGATTGATGTGTCACCTGCAGCAGAGCTATGCCCACATGGCATTCCCTTAATCTTTTTAGGGCTTATATCTCTTCACCGGCGATCCAATACCACAGACATTCCATGTTATTACTTTTAACTCCCCAAAAGAAACTCCTGTAGTCTTACTCTAGCTAATATTCCACATTCCTTCATCTCAATGGTGTCCCTCCCAGCCTAGAGTTCACCACCCCTCGCAACATATTTACTAGAACCTCTACTTGTCCTTTCCTTGCGAAGCACCTACCCTACCTCCCCTGTCCCCCCCCCCGCAAATCCCCTCCCAAATCCCCTTCCCTCTCAAGAGTTCCCCTTCCCTTCCCTTTATCCCTCCCTCCTCATCCATCTACAGGCACCCTTTGGTCTCTCACTCCTCGAGTTCATATAGGACTCCAGGGACCCCTGCCTGTTTACTTATTCTGGGCTCCACTTCCTTCTCAAGCATATCTTCCTTCTCTACTTTAACCCCCTCCCTTCCCTCCCACCTCCATGTCATCCGATCCACCTCCCACCTATAACACTTCCCCAATATCCCTTCTGTCCAACCTTCTCGGCAGGTGCTGTTACTACGCCTCCTCCCCCTCTTGTCCACCCTCCACCCCTTAAGATCAACTATTGTCCCCTCTTCCCAAACTCTTCTGCCCCAATGATTATTGCCAGCTGCGCTCTTCTTCTCTGCTCCAATCCATTCCCTCCCCCTATTAATTAATAATATAATATTGATGAAGTCCACTCTTCCTTCCCCTCCTATGCTCCCCTACCTCCCAGAGTCCTCCTCCATCATCTCAATTCAAATCAATTTGTTTCAACAGATATTATTCGCTCTAGAGAAGAGAAAAATCCAACGAAGAGCGCATAAACACACATAGAAGGGGAGCCAGGAACAGAACCGGATAAAAATATAGTAGAATAATAGCATAAATAGAGCAGAATGCTAAAATAAAATAGAGCACAATCATAAAATAAATTAAAACAAAATAAATAAAATAAATAAACAAATAATTAGGATAAAATAAAATAAAAATATCTAAAGAAATAAGTAAACCAACAAAAAGAATTAGAAAAAAGGAGAGTAACAGAAAATATAAGGAAAAAACACATAAAATATAAAACAGAAAGTATAAAGTATAAAATATCAAAAGTATAAAATATAAAGTATAAAGGGGAGGGAAGAGAACAGAGGAGATGACAAGGTGACAAGGTGACAAGACGAGGCAGCAGCGAAAACCTCAAGCTACATCCAAATGCATCAGATACATCAAGGTCCCACTGCCCAGCCTGCCAAGAGAATATCAAAACCTGCACACCTCCTTTCTCCTGATCCTCCCTCCATTGTGCAGCATAGAACAAGTATATATCCATACAAAATACAGTTCAGCAGATAGTATCCATACAGTATACAGTACAGCAGATAGGGTATATACATGTCCATATAGATCCCCCCAAGGCAAGGCTTGGCTTATCACCATAGCAGAGCCTAACACCATCGCCGCGGTGTACTACTGGAAATCCTCATCAGAATATTTATGCATTATGTTCTGATCAAAAACGTTCAAAACAACAAAAGGTTTCAGCTGCAGAGCCTCTCAGTGTGATATTTTCCATCCTGGTCGCATGCAGTCCTCCACATCTGCTTCTTCCACAGCCTCCTCCATTATCCAGCTCTCACGGACAAAGATTGCATGCTAACATGATTCCATTTAGTCACAAGGCAATGTGCCCATCTGTCTTGCCCTTAAGCACAGCGAGCCAACAGTCAAACAAAAACTATAGCTCTGTGCCATTGTGATAAAGTCAGCTGTAGTCCATATTCCATATTTCCACAGTTCCATTTCCATATCTAGCCAAGATTCCGGCTCAGGGCGTTATTCACCTCGGCCCTCTATGTCCATCATCTGATAAGGTTCTTAACGTTTCTAAGAAGGCAGCCGCTTCCTCTGGCATTTCTAGATGTTTGGTCTGACCTTGAAACTCAACTCTCAGTCGTGCCGGGTACAGCAAAGAGAATCAAATACCCCGTTGCACCAGTTGCCCGCACGTCACTGAAAATGCGCACCTTCTTTGACTCACTTTGAGAGAATAGTCCTGAAACACCATCAACTTTTTTGTACGACTGCCCTCCTCAGCCCCGTCCCTCTGAACCTGTGCCACTCTCAATGTTGCTTCTTTTTATCTGAACTCGTGGAACCGTGCTATGACCACTCTGGATCGCTGATTAGGCCCGTGGCGAGCCCCAAGACGGTGCACATGTTCTATCTTAATGGAACCTAGCTGATGATCTGGGGGCAATCTCGTTGTTATCCAGGCCTCTATAAAACCTCTCAGTTCTCAGAGCCGATCCGGATACGTCCTCACCGGCTCATTGCCCACGTGATCTCCCTGCTATGCAATTTATTTATTTATTTATTTAACATTTCTTATATACCGCGCTATTTGTCATCAGCGCGGTTTACATCAAAACAATAGAACACTTGACCAGATACATTGGCCGTCGTTTACATAAAACGGGGAGTTAACATGGAGGAGAACTTGGGGAACTATTGGGGAACTATTTACATTCAAGTTTATAGCCTATTACATTCAAGTTTATAGCCTATTTACATTCAAGTTTATAGCCTACCACACCAGGCAATCTAAATGAGCAGGGTGGTACAGTACTTCCTAATGTGCCTGGCAGTTGACACTGGAGTATAGCAATGTAGAAATATAGTAGTCTCTTTATCCTCACTGCCCATGCAAGTAGTATTGAGACACACATTAAGAGGCATGTCTACTAAAAGTTAATGCGCATTCACAAATGTTGATGTGCACTAAGTGCAGTAACACCCATTTATTTCTATTGGTGCAGAGGCACTTAATGCATATTAATATTTAGTATATATGTCCCTAAGTCATTGGCACGAGAAAAAAAGAGGCTTGTGAAGGACTACTTTGAAAGCCACCTAAAATTTTAGATGGGCAACATATACATTTTAAAATAAAATAAATTAAATTTATGCAAATGAAGTTCAGTGGCTATGCAAATGAGGCCCTACAATGAGTCTCTGCACATGGCCCTGCATCACCCTTGGGCAGCCCCTGGGATAGTGATGCAGCTGGTGGTGTGGTAGGCTATGGCCTATATAATAGCCTGTACATGTATGAGCCTGCAAGCTAGGCCGGAGTCCCCACCCCCACTGCTAGAAATAGTAGTGCTGAGAAAGACCAAAGTCAGTGAAGGCTGAGGATCTGCCTTAAACCGCTCTAAACTGCTTTTGATAAGTTTGTATTAATCCTTTATTACATGCTTTTATGCTGATGCAGTGACCTTGTAGCAGGAATGTATTGTCTAGAAACTGAGCCTGTGTTAGCATAGCCTGAGAAGGGGGAAGAGGGCCCAGTGAGGGGGTCCCCGATTGGCTAGGTGCAGGGGGCTTGGGACCAATAGAAAGTCTACCTGTATCAAACTGTGAAGCTTGTATTTAAGGAAGTTGTTCCTGTTCGCCATGGCTCAGTCCTTTGATGCTTGGGCCTTGTGCACAATAAATTGGTTTGGATCCTTGTACTGACTCCGGGTATTATTTATTGTATGCTATCAGTGCTGCCACAGTGGAGCGGGTCTATCACAGCTTAGGCTCCAAAAGAGGTACTCAGCCTCATGGCACTGTTGCTTGTTTTCATCATTATCCAGATAAAGAAAGGCTGATCTCGGAGTGGAACTGTGAAATGGGAGGATTATAATGTTGAGATTTATAATGATTTGTCGCTGGACATGCTGCAAAAGAGAAGAGAAATGCATCTGGTGACCACCCTTCTCTGCAAAATTCACTATAAGGGCCCCTGTTTGTGCATTCACATGATGAAAAGTTGATGAGGCTGGCCTGGATGTAGTTGTGTCTGGTTTTGAGTGGGGTGTGAGGGTGTGCATATTGTATTGTTAGAGTGGGAGAAATTTATTGGGGTATTTGTTTGAGATGCCCATGGGTGCTGCACTTTTCCCTAAGATGTATGGAGTCTTGTGAGTGAGCTCTTTGTTATGCTCTGGGAAGTGCAGGGGAAGAAGAGGAAGAGTGGTATGATGGGGTGGGATAAGTGGTGGGGGCAAGGAAGGAGGGGAGGGGTATGAAGATTTTGCAACTTCTTTTCCTAATGCCCACGACTATTAGAGGAGGCATATTTAATGTGAAAGGCTTCAATAGGCCTTACAAATATAGTAACATAGTAAATGATGGCAGATAAAAAATGTCAACTGTTATTTAAAGAACTTAAGAAGCTCTAGCTGAATATAGTTTTTATACAGGAAACCCATCTGTTAGGCAGGCATGAACATTTTTTGAAAGACAGAATGTATGGCAGATTTTCTGTTGCTCAAATTAGGGGTGGACAAAGGCAGGGGTAGCCATTCTTTATAAATCTGATTTGACCTTCCAGCTCCAGGAGAGTAGGATGGATATTGAAGGGAATTTTTTGTTACAGGGTGATCTTTAAGGGGGAAGGGCTTATGCTAGTTAATATGTATAGCCCAAACACCTAGCAAACACAGTACCGAGAGCAAATTTCTGGACACCTTGTCTCACTTTGTCAGGGGACTTTACTTTGTCAGGGATTTTAATATTGCTCTTGATGCAGACTTGGACAAAAAGAGTGGGAGAAAGATCACTTGGCTAAACTCAGCTGCATTATTGGGGGATATTATGAAGTGTTTTGATCTTATTGATGTTTAGAGGGCACTGCATCTTTGCCAGAAAGATTTTACTATTTTTTTCATCCACATCATCGATATTTTAGAATGGACTTAATTTTGTTGGCTAGGAGTTGCTTTGGTAAGGTCAGGGAGGCCACTATAGAAGCAATCACTTGGTCTGATCATGCTCCTATATGGTGTAATTGGATTTGAGAGGGGAAGGGAGGGAAGGATCCTTCTGGAGGCTTAATAAGAACCTGTTGAGAGATCTGAGGGTGATGCAGGATATTAGGGAATGCATTGATGAGTATTTACAGTTTAATGAAGGGTCTGTGGGGGTGGATATATTCTGGAAGAGATTAAAAGTCATTCTGTGGGGTAGGTTAATAATGCAGGGTTTCAGGAAGAAGAGGCTGAGGGTTGAGAAAGAGCAGACACTTTGAGCAGAAATTACAAGGCTGGAGGAACTGCATAAGATTGATCAGTTCCTAAAGGTTTAGGGCCAGTTAGAGTGGGCTAGGGTGGGACTAAGGGAAATTTTATGAATTTGGGAATAAATCCAGGTTTCATTTATTTATTTTTACTGTTATAGTTATTGAAAGGTTTCAGATTTACAATCCAATCAGTAATATAAGAAAAATATATGGCAATCAAGAAAACTGAGCAATTAAATAAATCACATCCAGATTTGTCATAGAGTAGCCCATGTCAAGGGGAAAAGGAGGAACACAAGGAAATAAAAAGTAAAAAAGGAATAAGATACGGAAATAAAAAAGCTGTAATTACGACTTCAAAATTTTTTACCAACTGAAAACTCACTTAACCAGGAGTCAATGTTGTTAATTTGGTAAAACATTATCTTTCAAAAAATTCTCTAATTGCAAAGCATAAAGAAACACATACTTCATCTCCTGATAAGCAATCAAAACACTTGCAGGGAAATCTCAAGAAAAAGGAGCACCCAATATCAAAGACCTTGTTTTTTAAAGCCAAAAATTGTTTCTGACGAGCTTGTAAAACATGTGCCACATCTTAAAAAATTCACATTTTTTGCCTACAAAAAAATAGTTCTTCTTAGAATACGTTTTCAGAACTAAAATCGTATCACTCTCTCTAACAAAAGTTACTAACAAAGTAGCTCTTTGAAGAAATGTCATCTTTTGAATTTTCTAGGAAAGCAGTTCCATCACAACTGGAAACCAGTTCCATCACAACTGGAAACCAATTCTAAATACAATCACCATCTGTTCCTTTCAATGACAAATCTTTTGAGGCAAATAATAACAATTTGCTGCAGCAATATCATCACAACCTGAAAGTGCCAAAACTTCTTTAAAGTACTTTTTTCAACAAAATATCGGGAGAGAGTAAGTGTATCATAGGAAAATTGAGAATCCTAAACTTCTTATTTCTATTAAGATTTTCCAGAATCTCCAATTTAGAGTGAATCAACAAACTATCTTTGACAGTAGATATGCCAGAGGCCTCATGTGTTTGAAGCGCAGTTCAATTTTCCCAATATGCTATTCCACACCAGCCAAATGATTGGTCAACCCCTGAAACGTTTCCAGAGTGCTCTTGGAAAAAAATCACATAACTGTGACACAGTCCTCTTAAGCATGTTTTCAGTTCTAGTCACTACAGTCCAAATATCTGCCAAGGAAACATTTCTAACAGGCATTTGAATAGTATAAGAAGGGTGTACTTTAAACAGTAAGGAGACAGGACATAGCCTCATTTTAGACACCAGATTCCTTGCCTCAGAATACACGAAATAATCCAGTCTAGGCATTATATCCCTCAACAGAGAATCAGACCTCCCTGGAGGGGGTGGGCATTCTGGAGAACTCAATGATGGCCTATCCTTGGATGTCCAGAATTATACTTCCTCCTTGGGGTGCAACAACTTTAACATGTTGGTCTATGGGGCCTTTAACCTTAAGGGTGGAAACTAAAGGCATCTTCAGCTTGTTCTTCCTTCTACCTCTCAGCATAATGCCATAGTACTCACTCAAAAAGACACAGGCTAGAAAAAGCCAATGCTCTCCTTCAGTTCTTGCAGGTGCTCTGAAGGGACTCCAAAGGAGAACTGCCTGCCCTTTCAATAACCTGACCACCTTTTTTAAGTTAAAATATGGGGCACTCAATCAAGCTGGGGGGTTCAAAGTTAAGGAAAATAAAAAATATGTTTATAATTACAGTTTTAATATTAACTCAAAATTTTAATCAGTAGGCTAGTTTTATCACTTTACTTACAAATGTGCCAACCAGACCTACTTGTACTTCTCTACAGAGTGAATTTTTTTCAAAATAGCAACATTTCCACTAAGGTAATTAAAAACTTCTGGGCAACTCAACTCAAAATTGTACTTTACAATCATTAGACATTTGAGAGTCTCTACATGAAGGGGCGGCCCAAGGGGGGTGCGGGGCCATGTTCGAAGACTCGGTGTGGGGCCTCATTTGCATAATAAGCTTAATTTGCATAAATATTTGCATAATGTTAACATGCACTAACTTTTAGTAAACATGCCTCTTAATGAGTGTATGGATAAAGAAAGATTAAAAGATTTCTACATTACTATACTCCAGTGCCAACAGCCAGGCACATTAGGAAGTACTACAAACATTGTCCATTTAGAACCCATAGAAAACCCACCATATCATAACAGTACTACCAGGTCTCATAAAGCACCATACCCTACCTATCAAAAGGCAACATTGCAAATATTAAACCAATACATCTCAGAAAATACCAATACATCTCCTACTGGGGAAAGAGAACAAGTGGCACTGTCAAATATAAACTACATAAATAGAATACCTCAGTTCGGTTATACATGCAGAACACAGACCATCGCCAAACAAAGAACAAGGGATCACAATTTAGAAACAGGAAGACAATAATTAAACTGGGAACCCCAAAAGCCAAACTTGGAATGTACAACAACAGTGCAGAAATAAAACTATAAATTAATTTCCACTTGTACTAAACAAAATGCAGACGTTAAAGACACACATTTCCTAGAGCTGACATATTTCAGTTAATAAATTCAAAATAAAAAAGTATTTTTCTACCTTTTGTAGTTTGTGCATTTTATTTTTCAGTTGCAATTGCTCCAGTCACTTTCTTTTGGTTTCTTTTTGTCTTGTTCTCTCTCCATTGTCTGCTGTCCATTTGCTGTCCATTTGTCCTTTCTTCTCTCTTCTACTTTTTTTCCATTCTCTCTCTACATCTGCTTTAACATACTGATCTTTCTCCCTTTGCTCTTTCCTCCATCTCTTTCTTTATGCCTTTTTCATCCATTCAAATTTTACCCCTCCATTCTCAATCCCCACTTACTCTCCCAATACCCGGCCAATTGTAGATTTTTCTTCCCTCCCACACAAAATATTTTTCCCTCTCCATTTCACTCTCCCAGCACCATCCCATTCTAGTCCTCCCACATCATCAGCTCCCTTCTAGTTCAGCCCCATCCAGCATCCGCTCCTTTCTAGTCCCTGCATCAGCCCATTTCCAGTCCTAGCCCCCCATCCAATTCCAGTCCTATCCAAGCCCCCCCATCAGCCCATTTCCAATCCATGCCACCCAGCAGCCCATTTCCAGTCCTATCCTAGCCCCCCCATCAGCCCATTTCCAGTCCTATCCTAGCCCCACCATCAGCCCATTTCCAGTCCTATCCAAGCCCCCCATCAGCCTACTTCCAATCCAAGCCCCCCCATCAGCCCATTTCCAGTCCTATCCTAGCCCCACCATCAGCCCATTTCCAGTCCTAGCTCCCACATCCATTTCCAGTTCAGCGTAGTTACTCACCTGTAACAGGTGTTCTCCAAGGACAGCAGGAATCAGTCCTCACATATGGGTGACATCAGCGCCGACGGAGCCCTTGTGCGGAGCAATTCCCCAGCTTTCAAAGAAAGCCTTCAGGATTGCATCACGCATGTGCGGTCCCCTTCCCACCCAAGGGTGCCATCTTGCTCAGTCTTCTTTTTTCCGCGGAGCCCAACGGACATGGTCCTATTTCCACTGTGGAAAAAGTGGAAAAGTTGATTAGATTTTTCAGCTTCCCGGTTCGACACCGGTTCCCCTTCCTGCCCTCGGCTCGGTACACTGGTATTGAGTCCGGTCCTATTTTCGTTTTTGTCCTTCGTGACTAGCGTTCGTGCTCTTTTTAGTTTTCACTGGCACTGTTTGGTCTTGCAGGGGCCCTTTTTCCTCCGATGGCTGCCAGAGGGTTTAAGAAATGTGATCGGTGTAAAAAGTTGATGTCTCTCACCGACACACATGACTGCTGCCTCCCATTGCCTCGGCCCCGACCATGACTCGGTGGACTGTGGGCCATGTGGTAAAATGTCCTCGAAGTCTTTGAGGAGTAGGCAGCAGCGTGACAGGATTTTTTCCGAGTCCGCCTTGGGCCGGGCCCAGACCTCGTCAGAGGCCTCGACATCTCGGGAATCGGAGCCCGAGCACCGTCATGGGTCCTCTGAGCGGGGGTCTCCCTCCAGGGAACACCAGAGGAAAAAGAAACTTGTGAGGGCGGCATCGCTGGACACCTCTGATCGGCTTGGGCCCTCGGGTTCCAGGCCGTGGAGCTCGGACCGCCGCCCCGGGTCCTCGGAGTCGGAGCGGCCGGCTAAACAACCTCGCAGGGTGCCGGAGGCGTCGGACAAGGTAACTTCTGTTGTCCACGTGGACTCTCCTCTGGGAGAGCCGACGTCGGGGCCTGAGCCGGGAGCTGCGGAGCCTTCTGAGCTCAGTCTCAGGTTGGCGGCCCTGGAGAGCAGCATGGCTGCCTTCATGGAGCAACAGCGGGCACTGATGGCCGGTCTCGCCGGTCCATCCGCCTTGACCACTGAGACGTCGACGTCTAAGTCGACACCGGAGGCCGAGCCAATCATCGAGTTGATCAGATCTCGAGTCGATCCTCGGCCAAGGTCCCCCTCGACCTCCCGTTCGGGACCGAGGTTGTCGACGCCGGTGCCTTCGGCGTCGGGGCAGTCGGGCCTGAAGCCCTCAAGGCCGGAGCCCATCAAGTCCTCATCGGAGGACTTGGCGTGGGAGACGGAGGAGGAAGACTCCCCAGACACCTTACGGACCCGGTGTATCCCATCGGACTCTCCGGGTTTGGAGCCTCGGACTAGGTCCCCCTCGGAGGACACTTGGTTCTCGGACTTCATCAGGGACATGGTCAAGGCTTTGGCATTCCCTGCAGATGCCGAGGAACCTCGAGCCGAAGAGCTCGATGCCCTCCAGTATGACTCTCCCCCGAAGGAGGCCCTTACTGTACCAGTGCCTCCGATGTTGGAAAGGCTGATGCTCCGCATGTGGGAGTCCCCGGCCTCGATGCCGGTACTCAGCAAGCGGGTTGATTCCATCTATCGAGTCCGCAAGAGTCCTGGGTTCCAGAAAGCGCAGCTGCCGCACAACTCCATGCAGTTCTATCCAAGCCCACCCATCAGCCCATTTCCAACCCTACCCCCCCATCAGCCCATTTCCAGTCCTATCCTAGCCCCAACATCAGCCCATTTCCAGTCCTATCCAAGCCCCCCTCATCAGCCCATTTCCAACCCTAGCCCCCCATCAACCCATTTCCAGTCCTATCCTAGTCCTACCATCAGCCCATTTCCAGTCCTAGATCCCCATCAGCCCACTTTGCCCTAGTTCCCCCATCCATTTCCAGTCCTATCTTAGCCCCTCCATCAGCTCATTTCAAATCCCAGCCTCCCATCAGCCCATTTCCAGTCCTTTCCTAGCCCCACCATCAGCCCATTTCCAGTCCTAGCTCCCCTCCACTCAGCCCATTTCCAGTTATAGCACCCCCCCACTCAGCCCATTTCCAATCCAATCCCCCCATGAGCCTATTTCCAGTGCTAGCCCCTCCATGAGTCCATTTCAATCCAAGCCCCCCCCAGCCCTTCCAATCCTAGCCTCCCCAACAGCCCATTTCCAGTCCTATCCTAGCCCCTCCATCAGTTCATTTCCAATGCCAGCCCCCCATCAGCCCATTTCCAGTCCTTTCCTAGCCCCACCATCAGCCCATTTCCAATCCTAGCCCCCACCCAACAGTCCATGTCCAGTCCTATCCTAGCTCCTCCATCAGCCCAATTCCAGTCCTAGCTCCCCCCAGTCATCCCATTTCCAGTCCAAGCCCCAATCCCCATCAGCTATTTCCAGTTCAAGCCCCCTTCCACTCAGCCCATTTGCAGTCCTAGCTCCCCCCACAGCCCATTTTCATTCCAAGCCCCCTCCCCATCAGCTATTTCCAGTTCAAGACCCCTCTCCACTCAGCCCATTTCCAGTCCTAGCTCCCCCCACACCTCTTCCAATCCAAGCCCCCTCTCCCCTCCCGAAGAGTCCCGCGGCTATCTAAAATGCTTTAGAGGGAGCCGGAGAGGCCCTGGCTCACCTCTAACAGCTGCTGAAGTGAAGCACATCTTTTTCCTTCACTTCAGCAGCTGCACTGAAGTTTAGAATGCTACCGCGCTGAGGTCAAAAGGGACTTCCTGTTTCCGGTGCTCAGTGCGGCAACATTCTAAACTTCAGTATAGCTGCTGAAGTGAAGGAAAAAGAAGCGCTTCACTAGTTATGTGATGCGGTGAGACCGAGCGGTAGCAGACTGCTCGTGCTCTGGGTTCCCCCCCTCCTACTGCCACTAACTGGTGCCGATTTGGAGCCTCAAGTGCATTTTTGAATTTCGGGTGAGGCAGCGGACAACTTGGGAGGCGGAGAGGGCAGAGGCCAGCACATGGCGGCTGCGGTGAAGTCTGGCAGGAGAGAGAAGGAGCAGCTGACGGGGCAGGCCAAGGTGGTGGACTCACCTCCAGAGGCGTCACTGCCGGTGACAGCAGGAGCCATAGCTGAGATATTGGAGGCAGTTTCCCAGGCACTGTTGGGGCAGTTCGAAGCTCTGAGAGGGAAAGAGGACGCAGTGCAGAGCTCGGGGGAAGCCCTCGGCAAAAGACTGCAGGAAGCAGAGGCATGTGTTGGGGAGACGGAAGACCGTGTGGAGGCCCTGGTGCAGGAGGTGAGGAGCCTACAGAAGGCGTTAACTGTGCAGGAGGCAAAAACAGATGACCTTGAGGTCCCGTCGGAATAACCTCCGTTTCTTGGGGGTTCCAAATAATGTGCAGGATGCTGAATTAAAAGCCTACGTGGAGGCCTTGGCTATGCAGGTACAGGGCAGTGGAGAAGAGTATGGCAGGCTGCGGCTGGAGAGAGTGCACAGAGTGGGGCCTAAGCGATCAGCAGACAACAGACCCCAAGTGGTCTTGGCCAAATTTCTCTACTTCCCCCAGAAAGAGGCAGTGCTACTTGGAGCCCGGAAAACCGGAGGGGTAGTCAAGGACAACGTCAAAATAAGGATTGCACAGGACTACTCTGTGGCCTTGAGCCAGAAGAGGAGGGCATATGCCAACCTCTGTCAAAAATTAGTGGAGACGAATATCCGCTTTAAGGTGCAGTATCCCTCGAGGCTCCAAGTCATGCATGGTGGGACACAGAGAAGCTTTGCTACTGCTGCGGAGGCGACGGAGTATGTAGAAGGCCTTATCCAGAAGACAGCTCGTGTGGCGGGGGCAGAGCTGTGAATGCAGCCTGGGGAGGATGGGGAAAGCGTAGTTACTCACCTGTAACAGGTGTTCTCCAGGAGCAGCAGGAATCAGTCCTCACATATGGGTGACGTCGGCGCCGACGGAGCCCTCGTGGAGCAATTTTCCCCAGCTTTCAAAGAAAGCCTTTGGGAATTGCAGCGCGCATGCGCGGTCCCCTTCCCGCCCAAAGGTGCCATCTTGGCCAGTCTGATGACATAGCGAAAAGACAGCAAAAAATTTGCAAAAACTAAATCATATGACTGCAACTCCACGGGGAGGAGGAAGGGTTGTGAGGACTGATTCCTGCTGCTCCTGGAGAACACCTGTTACAGGTGAGTAACTACGCTTTCTCCAGGACCAAGCAGGAAGTCAGTCCTCACATATGGGACTCCCAAGCTTAAGGCTACTGGAGACCCTAAGCACAAAAATGAGCTCCCTCTAGCTCAGCAGCACAGAAGGAAGGAATCTTCTCTGACTAATCTCCAACCGGTAGCCCAACATCCGGGATGGAGGGTAGGAGTTGCTTAAACCTCGAAGAGATTACGGAGGACTGCCTGTCCGAAAGCACTGTCCCTGCGGGACTCCCTCTCGAGGCAGTAATGGGTTGCAAAAGTCTGGCTCGAAGACCAAGTAGCGGCCCGGCAGATGTCTGCCAATGGAACAGAGCGGAGGTAAGCCACTGACGCAGCCTTTGCCCTAACCCGATGAGCGGTGACTCGACTTTCCAATGAGAGGCCTGCCGCCCCATAAGTCCAAGCGATACAGTCAGCTACCCAGATGGACAGAGTACGTTTGGAGACAGGGAGCCCCAATTTATTAGGGTCGTAAGACAGGAAGAGCTGAACCGTCTTACGGTGCTCCCGCGTACGATCAAGGTAGAAGTTCAGCGCCCTTCTACAGTCCAGGGTATGCAAGACCCTCTCAGCTCGGCTGGAGTGTGGCCTGGGAAAGAAGGTCGGAAGCACCACCTCCTGATTGATGTGAAAAGGGGAGACCACTTTTGGAAGAAACTTAGGGTGAGTCCGCAGGACTACCCTGTTCTTGTAGAACCTAGTGTAAGGGGGATCAGACACTAGGGCCTGCAGTTCACTAACGCGTCTAGCGGAAGTGAGGGCTACCAGGAATAAGGTTTTCCAAGAAAGAAAATGGAGAGGACAGGTAGCCATGGGTTCAAAAGGCGGACAGGTGATCCTCTGTAAAACCACGTTAAAGTCCCAGTCGGGGGCTGGGGGGCGCAAAGGTGGTTTAAGGAGAAGGAGACCTCGGGAGAACTGTGCCACGAGAGGGTGGCCGGAAAGAGGCCTGCCTTCCACCGGCACATGATGTGCAGAAATAGCACTGAGGTGAACCTTGACCGAGTTGGACTTTAGTCCAAGATTGGAGAGGGAAAGCAAGTACTGCAAGACCACCGACACCGAGCAGGAGAAGGGGTCCTGAGACTGTTGAGTACACCAGATGGAGAAACGACGCCATTTAAGGGCGTAGGATTTCCGGGTAGAGGGTCGCCTGGAAGCTAGCATGACCTCTTCCACCTCTGGAGGCAGCAGGAGGGGAGCAAGGACTACCCTTTCAGCAGCCAGGCCATCAGATGAAGAGATCTGAGGTTGGGGTGTAGGAGAGACCCCTGATCCTGGGTCAGGAGATCGGGTTGAAACCCCAGAGGCAACGGAGTATCTGCTGCCAGTTGCATCAGAAGCGGGAACCACGGTTGCCTGGGTCACCGGGGAGCGATCAGGATCATCGAAGCCTTGTCCTGGAGAACCTTGAAAAGTGTTCGAGACACCAGCGGCATGGGAGGAAAGGCATACAGAAGGCCCGTGGACCATGAGAGCAGAAAAGCATCCGCCGCTACTCGGAGGGGATGCGGTTCCCGAGAGCAGAACCGAGGAAGTTGCCTGTTCAGAGGACTGGCAAAGAGATCCAGCGTGGGGAGGCCCCACTGGAGAAAGATCCTTTGAACCACCAACGGGTCCAATCTCCACTTGTGTGGTTGGAGGATTCTGCTCAGTTTGTCTGCCAGGTAGTTTTCTTGACCTGGGAGATAGACAGCTTTGAGGAGGATTCCTCGGCTGACGGCCCAAGCGCAGAGCTTTTGTGCTTCCCGACAGAGAAGGAAGGAGCCCGTGCCCCCCTGTTTGTTCACGTAGAACATGGCCACTTGATTGTCCGTCTGGACGAGGACGGACTGGCGAGTGGTAAGGTGGGAGAAGGCCCGGAGAGCCAGGCGGATCGCTCTGAGCTCCAGGAAGTTGATCTGCTGGGCAGATTCCCATGGGGTCCAGAGACCCTGAGTACAGGACCCTTGGCAATGTGCTCCCCAACCCAGGAGAGAAGCGTCGGTCGTCAGTACCTGAACAGGCGGAGGAGACTGAAAGGGCATTCCGAGCACTAGGTTGGGCAGATGAAGCCACCACCGTAGAGAAGAGACCAGCGGGCTGGAGATTCGTACTGAGTCCGCTAGTCTCCCCGAGGCCTGACGCCATTGTGAGCGAAGGCACCATTGAGCAGGCCACATATTCAGGCGGGCATTGGGGGTCACATGGACCGTGGAAGCCATATGGCCGAGCAGTTTCAGAAAGTGCCTGGCCGAGACCCGGGAATGGCTGCGGAAGCAGCTGGCTAGAGCCATGAGCCGTTGTGCCCTGTCGAGCGGCAGAAAGGCTCGCGCTTGAAGCGTGTTTAACCTGGCGCCGATGAACTCGAGATCCTGAGAGGGGAGCAAAGTGGACTTTTCGAAGTTTATGACAAAGCCCAGGTACTGGAGCAGAGTCACAGTACGTTGCGTGGCGTGAGTGGCCTCCGTGGAGGACGGTGCTCTGATGAGCCAGTCGTCTAGGTAAGGGAAGACAAAGAGGCCTTGAAGCCGGAGATAAGCCGCCACCACTGCGAGACATTTTGTGAAGACTCGTGGTGCGGAGGATAGGCCAAAGGGCAGTACTCTATACTGGTAATGATTGCCTGCCACCACAAACCTTAGGTATTGTCGGTGGCTCGGGTGGATGAGGATGTGAGTGTAGGCATCCTTTAGATCCAAGGAGCATAGCCAATCTCCCTGCCGGAGGTAGGGCAGCAGGATTCCAAGGGTAAGCATCTTGAACTTTTCCCTTTCCAGGAACTTGTTGAGGTTCCGCAAGTCCAGGATGGGTCTGAGGCCTCCAGTACGCTTTGGTATCAGGAAGTACCTGGAATAAAAGCCTTGACCTCTCAGGTGGTGGGGCACCGGTTCCACCGCCTGTTCCAGAAGAAGACTTGCCAACTCTTGAAGGAGTAAGTCCCGGTGAAGAGGGGGTCGCAGAGGCTCCCCTGGAAAGTAGGGGGGAGGTACCTGGTGGAAGTGTAGAAGATAGCCCTCCCGGACTATGTGGAGCACCCAGGTATCTGACGTGATGTTGGACCACCTGTGGGCAAAGTGGACCAGCCGGCCTCCCGTGCTGAGAGACACCAGCGGAGGGGGAGAGGCTATGCTGAAAGAGTCAAAAACCCCCACCCTGCGGAGCAGGGGCCGGTGGCGCAGGCTTGGGGGCTTGCTGCCTACGGGACCCGTTACCCCGTCCCTTGGCCTACTGACCCTGTTGGGGAGCTGCGGAGGCCTGATAATGAGGGTAGTGTTTATAGGCAGCCGCCTTCCTCGGGTAAAAGGGCTTTTTCCCCGAGCCCTTCTTCTTCTGGGAAGGGGCAGAGGTTTTCCTGGAGAGCCGAGTCCTGGTGAGAGTCTCTGTCTCGAGTTGTGCAGCCTTCTCGTCCATAGGTTTGCCAAAGAGGTTTTCACCTCTGCAGGGGACATCGACCAACTTGTCCTGCACCCAGGGCTCGAGGTCGGATGACTGAAGCCAAGCCTGTCGGCGGGCCCCGATGCCGGCTGCGGCTACCCGAGCCGACGCCTCAAAGCCATCATAGGCTGCTCGAGAGATAAACTTTGAGCACTCCCGAATACCGGTGGACAAGGCCAGGAACCTCCGCAAAGGTTCCTCGGAGAGACCAGCAGAGAATCCGGCTATTTCTTTAGCCAGGTCCCTGAGATACATGCCCATGTAGAGCTGGTAAGTCTGGACCCGACAAGCAAGCATAGAGCCCTGGAAACACTTCTTACCGATGCCATCCAGGCTGCGGGCTTCCCTGCCGGGAGGCACCAAGGAGTGCATCTTCTGGCTCTTGAGCCTATGCATGGCCGATTCCACCACCATGGAATGGTGTGGCAGCTGTGCTTTTTGGAAGCCAGGGCTCTTGCGGACTCGATATATGGCATCGACCCGCTTGCTTAACACCGGCGACGACACCGGGCTCTCCCACATGCGGAAGAGAAGTCGTTCCAGCATCGGAGGAACCGGTACAGTAAAACGCTCCTTTGCAGGAGAGTCATACTGGAGGGCATCGAGCTCTTCGGCTCGAGGCTCCTCCTCGGGATCCGCAGGGAAGGCCAAGGCCTTGGCCATATCCCTCACGAAGTCCAAGAACCGTGCATCCTCCGGGGGGGACTGTCTCCGAGGTTCGGACTCGGGGGAGTCCGAAGGGATACACCGAGTCCGAAAAGAATCAGGTGACTCTTCCACCTCGGATTCCCAGGCGGACTCCTCGGAGGAGGAGTCGAGCGGCTCTGGCCGGGCGGGCACCGACGCCGTCCGCCCCGACGCCGAGGGAGTCGGCGTTGACGACCTCGGCCCCGAACGGGAGGCCGAAGGGGACCTCGACCGAGGATCGACTCGAGCCCGCATGGACTCGAGGATCAGCTCGGTCTCCGGGGTCGACTTAGACGTCGACGTCCCGGCGGTCAGGGCAGAAGCGCCAGCGAGGCCAGCGATCAATGCCCGCTGCTGGTCCATGAAGGCAGCCAGGCTGCTCTCCAAGGCCGTCAACCTGAGTCCGAACTCAGGAGACCCAGCAGCCCCCGACTCGGGCCCCGACGTCGGACCCCTCGGAGGCGAGTCCACGAGGACAACAGGACTTACGTGAGCAGACGAGTCCATCTCCAGACGAGGCTGTTTGGACGGCCGCTCCAGCTCCAAGGACCCGGGACGGCTATCGGGGCTATGCGACCTGGCCCTCGCGGAGCCAGGAGCGTCCACCGACGCCGTCCTTGCGGGTTTCTTCCTCCGATGATGCTCCCGGGTAGGAGACCCCCTCTCAGAGGAGCTCCGATGGTGTTCAGAGCCAGATTCCCTGGACACCGAAGCTTCTGACGAGGTCCGGGTACGGCTGGGGTCAGAGAAGATTCTCTCCCGCTGATGCTGCCGACTCCGCAAAGATTTCGCGGACATCTTGCCACAGGCTCCACAGATCATTTCTTCATGATCTGGGCCCAGGCAACGGAGGCAGCAATCATGTGTGTCAGTAAGAGACATAAGTTTCTTACACTTAACACACTTTTTAAATCCACTGGCGGCCATGGGGGGAAAAAGGGCCCCTGCGAGGTCAAACGTTCGTGCCGCCAGGGAAAAGTGAAAAAAGCGCGAATTTGTCACGAAGGACAGAAAAACCGAAAAGAATGGGAGGCCTCGCAACCGGCGTCGCGAAGCCGGACGGAAAAGGGACCGGCGTCGAACCGAAGAAAACACTAAAATAAAGAAAGAAAATCAACTTTTCAGCAGTGACTTGTAGACAGCGTCTGTAGGGCTCCGCGGAAAAAAGAAGACTGGCCAAGATGGCACCTTTGGGCGGGAAGGGGACCGCGCATGCGCGCTGCAATTCCCAAAGGCTTTCTTTGAAAGCTGGGGAAAATTGCTCCGCGAGGGCTCCGTCGGCGCCGACGTCACCCATATGTGAGGACTGACTTCCTGCTTGGTCCTGGAGAAATGTCTGCGCGAAGAACGGGAGCGACCTACTACTTGAACCAGCTGAGAGGACTTGTTGGGGAGGGAGGATTGCCATTATGGAGAGCGGCAGTACCCCAAAGTCGCAGAACTGTATTTATATATGTAGTTGTGGGGTTATTGAATGTGTGGATGTTCGGGCTGCGGGGGTGGAAGGGGGAGAGGGGGTATTTGAATGTTATTTTAGCTGTTGCTGTAACGGAGGGTTGATCTGAATGTGAAGAACTGCAGATAGGTGTGTACCTGAGGGGAGCACACAATGCTTGGTTAACTTAGAAGGGAGGGGGGTAGGGGGAGAGAGCTGTTAAATAAAGCTGTAAATGTTGGGACAGTTAAATTGGACCGGGTCGGGCACAAGGTGGTGGGTTCAAGACAGAGTCGATCCATGTTTGCTGCTGATGGGTGGGGGGTTTGGAGGACAGGGAGGAGAAGCCCCTTGTTGGTGGGGGCGGAGGAGGGGGGGCTCGCACGCATCCAAGAGACTCAAAGTGAGAGGAGGATTAGAGGTTAAGAGGGGAACAGGGAAGGATGAAGGGGGTAGATGGGGGGAGGGGGGTTGAGCGTGGGGTTAAGGTATATGGAGTGGGGGGGAAAGGGGGGAGGGACAACACAATGGACCTTGGAATAGGTACAGGGCTAATGGAATCCAGATAGTAGAATGGGAGGAGCCCCAGGCTGGGGGGGGGGGAGCTTCCCGGGAGATACTGGGGTAATGTGAGTCATGGGCCTAAGCAGTTTGTGGTATTCTGAGGCTCATCTCATGGAATGTATGTGGAATAGGGAACCCAATTAAGAGATCCAAAGTACTGCAGGCCTTGGCTAGACAAAAATGTGATATAGCCTTTCTACAGGAAACGCATCAATCTAAGGAGGAGCACTTGAAACTGCAGAGGGATTGGGTAGGTCAGGGGTGGGGCTCCCCAGCAGAGGGAAAAAAAGGGGGAGTGGTCATTTTGATCCATAAGCACGTGAGTTTTACCCTGGAGCAGGATTATGTAGACCCGAATGGGAGGTATGTGTTACTATATGGGTTGCTAGAGGGGAGGCCTATAGTATTGGGTAATATGTACAGCCCTAATGTGTTGGACCGATTGTTGTATGCGTGCCTGGCCTCCAGAATTGAGCAGCTTCCGGACGTTCCGTTGCTCCTGGGGGGAGACTTTAATGGGGTATTGGATTTGGAGCTAGACCAGGGGTGGGCAAACATTTTGACTCGAGGGCCGCAATGGGTTCATATAATGGACCCGGGGGCTGGACCAAGAGTAGATGGACGGTGTGTATGTGTGAATTAATATAAATTAAATTTAAATTTGTAACATTAAATGTTTAGATTAATTTAAGGTAGAAAAGCATAAAAAGAGTTATTTTACAAAACATTTATGCAATGTATTTCTTTCATAAAATAGTACCTTCAATTTTAGTGGGAACAGTGTTGTTGGTCTCCCTTTTTTGTTAAGGCATCAAAGTCAGGAGATAGCTTTGTTGTTGCAATTCGCAGAATAGATCTGAGGTGTTGGTCAGTTAACTGGGATCTGTGACGGGATTTATTGATGTTCATGACGCTGAACGTCTGCTCACACACGTAGGTCGAGCCAAACAAGGCCAGAATCTTCTGTGCCATCCCCCGGAGGTTTGGAAAACAGTAATCTTTAAGTGAGGCATAGAACTCTTTTAGTGGAAGAGAGTGGAAGTTCTCCTTTAAGATTGCATCAGATTGAAGATCGATTAGTTCCAATTGCACTTCTTGTGGTGCTGTTTCTGGGTCTTGTGACAAGGGACAGGCCACCAGCTGAAGTGACTTTTCAATTTTTTCCAAATCTGAAAACCGACGGCAGAATTCTTCATGCAGGTCATTCAGTGATTTGCTATATTTATTCACATTTTGGATGGCCTTTTCCTGTGTGGCTAGTGTGGGAAAATGAGAGAAGTTTTTCTTTGAAATTTGCCTAGAAAAAAAAGTCAACTTGGCTTTGAAGGCATTTACATTACTATACATGTCGTGAATATACAGGTCTTTTCCCTGTAGCTTGACGTTAAGCTCATTCATGTGAGAAAAAATGTCAACAGCAAACGCAAAGTCACACAGCCAATTCTTGTCGCTCAGCTCTGGAAAATCATCAGACTTCCCCTTTAACTCCAAAAATGTATCAATCGCTTCTTTAAGATCCCACACTCGTTTAAACACTTTGCCCAAACTCAACCAGCGGACACGAGAGTGGTAAAGCAAGTCTTGGTGGTCTGCGTCGGTTTCCTCCAGAAATGCAATGAACTGACGGTGCTGAAGTCCCTTTGCTCGTATGCAGTTAACAAGCTTTATAACTGGATTCACAACATGACTAAGCTGTAATACAGATTTACACAAAGATTCTTGGTGTATGATGCAGTGGAGAAAAATAACTTCTTGCTCAGGGTTTTCCTCTTTCACATTATCCTGAATTCTTTTCAGCAATCCCACACTTTTTCCAGTTAAATTTGGAGATCCATCCGTAGTGACATTAGCAAGTTTACTTCAAGGTAGCTTCATACTCTCGATGACAGCAGACACCCGGTCATACAAATCTTCTCCCCGTGTTTTTCCTTTAAGTGGCTCCATGGCCAAAAACTCCTCTGTTATTTCAAAACTGTCGCTAATCCCTCGGATAAAAATTAAGAGCTGAGCTGTGTCTTTGTCCAGTGCTAGCGAATATAATTTAAAGGACTCTGCAATATTATTCAACTTGTTTGTTATGTCTTCATCAATCAGTTCCACACGACGAGTCACTGTCCTGCGTGATAAACTGAGTTTTTCAAACTTGTCTTTGCTCTCTGGACACAAAAGACCTACGGTCTCTATCATGCATTCTTTCAAAAACTCTCCTTCAGAGAGGGGTTTACTAGCTTTTCCTAATTTGAATGAGAGCATAAAACTTGCTTTGGTACTTGACTCTTGAATCGCAGTTTGTCTGTGAAATAAATTTTGCTGAGCCTGTAATTTAGCCATCAACCTCCGAGCTGTAGACCCCCGTTCTTGGGGCGACTTCTTGCTAGCATAGTTAGCATGCTTCGTGGCAAAATGACGGCTGATATTATATTCTTTGAAAACCGCAACAGTTTCCTGGCATATGAGACATACAGCCATTGATCGGACTTCCGTAAAAAAATATTTTGCTATCCATTCCTTATTAAACACTCTGCATTCACTGTCCACTTTTCTTTTCTTTGCCCCACTCATTTTGGGATTCTGCACTACACTAGCCGGCCATCGCGAGATTACGCTGCGTCCTCTAGAAAGTGAGGTGAATAAATTAATAAATTAGCTAGCGCTCCGCGGGCCGGATTAAAAGGTCCGGCGGGCCGTAGTTTGCCCATTCCTGAGCTAGACACTTCAAGGGGGGGGACGAGATCGGGCGCGCCTGCAGGGGGCGAAAGCTTTACAAAATTTGAAGGATCGAGTGGGGGTGGTTGATACCTGGCATTTGCTCCATCCCATGGAAAGAGATTTTACTCATCATTCCCGAGCACATTGTACAAGCACCCGGATAGACTATATTTTTATCTCAAGTAGAAACTTTGCGCAAGTAACAGATGTGCAAATTGGACCCTTAGAGATATCTGATCATGCTTTAATCTGGGTGGATGTAGAGTGGGCCAAAGTGGAGTTGTAGTCTAGGGTGTGGCGTTTCCCGTTAAATTTGTATCGAGATGCGGAGTTTCATCTCTATCTTAAGCAGCGCTGGCAGGACTTTGCGAGTAACAACGCGCAGCACCAAGTGGACCCTGAACTATATTGGGAAACAGCTAAGGTAGTTCTGCGGCGGGACATTATGGGCTACTCGGCGTGGAAAAAGAGGGTGTTAAATGAAAGGGTAATCCGGTTGGAGAAACAAGTGGTTGCGGCCCGGCATAAATACGCGCGCTGCCCTACGGCAGCGAACAAACAGATGTTGTGGGAAACCCAGACAACTCTTAATGATTTGCTGCATCAGAGGGCAAAATCCATTATGTATTACCGCTACCAGCTATATCGGTTCGGGGACAAACTGGGGAAACTCCTGGCACGCTGTCTGCAGGGAAGTAGGGGGACCAGGGCGGTAGCGGTTATTAGAGATGCTCAGGGTAGACCCCAAAAGGGGAATAGTGAGATTGTTCGGATGTTTCAGGATTTCTATAAGAAACTTTACCAGAGCGAAAAAGTGCCTGGACCTTCCCTAGAGGAGTATCTGAGAGGGTTGGGAGTGCCAAGGCTGGGGGGGGGGAGCACAGGGACCAATTGGAGCAGACGGTCACGCTGGAGGAGATACTCCGGGTAATAACGCGGGCGAAAAGCTGTAGGACGCCTGGACCCGATGGGCTAGGGGCAGAGTTTTATAAATTGCTGGGGGACTCAGTGGCTCCTCCGTTGGCGGCAATGTACTGCCATAGAGTTGAGCAGGATAAATTTAAGTGGGGGGAAAACCAAGCACATATTATTTTGATCCCTAAACCAGGCAAAGACTGGGAGCAGGCCTCTTTGTATCGGCCGATATTTTATTTATTTAACTGTATTTATATCCTGCTTTTCACCGGGTCAAAGCGGTGGGACATATAACCAGGGGGGGGGGAATCAAATGTGGGGGGGGGCCCATCACCGGGGGTTCAACATTGATGATTTTTGGGGTGAACATAGAGACTGACAAGATAGCATAGTTACTGTTTTGGAGATCTTGGAGAGAAATAGGGAGGGGGGGGGGTTTCCTATTCAGAGATGTTCTTGGAATAGGATGGTTTTTAGCTGCTTTTTGAATGATGGGAGATCACCGTTGTTCCTGATGTGGTTTGGTAGAGAGTTCCAGAGGGATGGGGCATAGAGTTCAAAGGCTCTGTTGCAGGTCCGTTGAGTTGCTTTGGTTCTTTTGTGGGGGATGGCAACGGAGCTGTTGGAGGATTGTCTGGTTGTTCTGCTGTGGGTTGGGCGAGGCAGTAGGGTGCGGAGTGGGGTGCCCTGTGTTTGGTGGATGGTTTTGTGGGTGAGTAGAAGAGTTTTGTACTTGATTCTTGCTTCGATGGGGAGAATATGAAGGTCCCTCAGTATTAGGGTGATGTGGTCTCGTTTCCTTGCATTGTGAATTATTCTCGCCGTGGTGTTTAGGGCAGTTTGGAGGGGATTGGTCTGTGTGGCAGGTAGGCCATGGTAGATTATGTTGCAGTAGTCCAGATGAGGGAGTGTTAGAGCTTGCATTACTGTCCTGAAGTCTTGTGGTTCGAGGAGGGGTCAGAGGCGTTGTACCGTTTTCGCCTTGTGGAATACAGTTTGTAAATGGGGGCGCTGGGTAAGAATGTCCACAGTCTTGGCAAAGGCAAATATTAATATGACTTGCAAAGGATTGTGGGAAATGTAGTCCATTCATACCAGAATCAGCCGTTCACAAATAAATTAGTTGTGCTTGCTCGAGTGTAAAGCAAAGAAGATATATTTTATTTATGGGGTTATTTCTCCCAACACAGATTTGCTTGGTAGCACAAAAAGGATACTTGCTTTCAGTATTATACTTAGAAAAACAAATCAGGAAAAACAACAACTGAACTTCTTAAGCCAATCAAATCAAATCATAAAGACCTTGATGGGAACAGAAAGGTCTTTTCTGTAGGCTCTTGCTAATATCTTTTTAGCAGTGCTTCAAAAACAAACAAAACCCACAAAGTAATAAAAAAATGTTATTTTTCAAGGCTAACTTCTGGTATTTTCACACACACCCAGAAGTGTCTCTTCAGAGCTCACAGGCAATTAGGCAAGGCTCAATTGCTAACAATTAACCAGCTGCAAACCTCTTGGCTGGTTTACTTTCTAAACGTGGCTCAAATCCTGCTCAAAAGCTTTTCTGAGTAGATCAAAGAACAAGTTTATATTTCTTTGTGATGGTTGTTGTATTTTATAAAAGTATATTATCACAGAAGTTTAGACAGAGAGCAATCCTTGTATTCACACTGCTCATTTACAATATCCCCTTCTTCTTCAACTATCATAGAATCAATATCATGGATTGGCACAGAGGAATTTCTTAATGGAGCATTCTCAGAACAATACTTGTTTCCCTGCTGTCTTCCAAGTGAATAGCTAGGGCATAGATCAGTGTTCATACCTGAGCTTCCATTGCTGTTAGGGTTCCTCTCTAAATATCCTGGCCAGTATGTAGTCCAGTTTTTATGTCCAGCCTTCCAATCAAGATCCCTGGACACTGGGTCTCTCTTCACATACCTTCTTGCACTGGTCTTAGGGCCCCTTCCAAATGCAGCCGTCTCCCTCACAGGTGCCGTCCGGGATTCCTGGCTCTGTAACCCCACTCCTCTGGTTTCCTCCAGTCCAATGGATTATGCTTGCCTCTGGAATGTCTCCCAGCACACGTACTGCTATGGACTCCTTTAGACCTCCAAGATGCTTTTCTCTTCTTTCTTCCAAAGTGCTTCTTGCTCTCTCTGTCCGTGAGCTCTGGCTTCTGCTGCCTCTGCTCCTGCTGATGATGATCATGAAGATGATTCTGCTGTGTAGAATAAGCTTTACTTTTAACCTGTTTAGAGGGCTGCTCCACCCTAGCACAGCGCAGCTGTGCTGAATCAAGCCCTGCCCTTGGAGATGAGTGCTTGGGGATTACCTCATAGCTCTCCTGATTGAACACACGTTTTCCCACTTCAGCTCTTCTAGTGGCTGTTGGAAACCTGGTGCATTCTGGGACTGGTAGTCTTTAATGAGAACATTCTGTTTTATTATTTCTAACAGAAAAGACAGGTTGCTTGTTCAGAGCCAATTCACCTCTATTATAGCTCCTTCCTGAACTATGATAAGCTTCCTTATCACAAGTTCTTGTGGTCTTGTTGATTTGTTGCTTAAGAGTTAGGGCTTGGTCAATGATAATGCCGAGATATCTTATGTGTGGTTGTACTTGAATTTGCATGGTTCCCATGGTGAGGTGAGTGGGTGGTTTGAAGTCTGGGTCTTTTGTCACTATAAGGGCTTCGGTCTTCTTTATGTTAATGGATAAGTTGTTCTCTTGTAGCCAGTTGGATACGTTGGTGAAGCAGGTTGATAGCTGGTCGTTTGTTGGGTCCGTTGTTGTAATTGGGGCGTAGAGCATTATGTCGTCGGCGTATATGTGGAAGTTGACATTGTGAGTGCGTATGACTGAGCAGAGTGGACGGAGGTAGATGTTGAAAAGCATGGCTGATAGTGTGGATCCTTGTGGTACTCCTTGATGTTGCTGGAAGGGGATGAGGTGGAGGTTTTGGTGCGGATCAGTTGCTGTCTTTGTTGAACTATGATTTGAAGGTGAAGGCAAAGGTGTTGGCGGATCGATTAGCCCCGTTTCTGGAGGAATTGATACATGCTTCCCAAGTAGGATTCGTGAAGGGCCGGCATGCAGTATATAATTTGCGTAAGATATTGGCATCGTTGGTATAGACCCGGGAAAGGGAACTGCAGTCCCTATTAATTAGTTTTGACGTGGAAAAGGCATTTGACCGAGTGGATTGGGACTACTTGCATGCCCTCTTACCCCAGTATGGTCTAGGGCAGGCCTTTTGTAGTATGGTCCGGCTTCTTTATGCAGGGCTGACTGCGAGAGTATTATGCAATGGGCTGTTGTCCGAGGCGTTCTCACTGGAAAGGGGTACACGACAGGGATGTCCACTGTCACTGCTGCTATTTGTGTTAGCACTAGATCCCTTTATCTGCAGAATAGAACTCTCTGAAGATATATGTGGGGTGCGTATGGGACGCCAGGAATTCAAAATAGTGGCTTTTGCGGATGATCTTTTAGTGCATCTGCAATTACCGCAGCAGTCGCTATTCAAACTATTAGAAGAATTTGCAACATTTGGGAAATTAGCGGGACTGCGTATAAATAAGGACAAATCAGTGGCCTTGGATGTGCGAGATGTGCAGGGGAGCTGGGGGGGCGCATTCCCTTTACGATGGGGGGGATGCTTTTATCTATTTGGGGATCTTATTAACCAGAAACCCGCAGGCCTTATATAAACGGAATATGGAGCGGATTTTGGCTGGTCTTCGAGCGCAGGTGAGGGCCTAGAGACCTCTACCCCTGTCACTGGGGGGGCGAGCGGCGGCGGTGAGGATGGTGCTTCTGCCCCATGTGCTGTATTGGATGCAGATGCTCCCCGTGTGGCTGCAGAAATGGGACATCGCATGTCTAGAGTGAAAGATAAGGGGATTCTTATGGAAAGGGGCGAGGGCGCGCAACCCATTGCATCGATTGCGAGGAGGTTGGTGGGCGGGAGGGATGGGCATCCCAGATTTGCAGGCCTATGCTTTGGCGTGTCAGGCAAGGCACTTAGAGGATTGGCTAGGGGACACAGAGACCTTTACACCTCGGGCTCTTGAGGAAGCACTGGTGGCCCCTCAGATCTTACTGGCGGTTTTGCATTTGGAAAGTTCACAACTACCGGGACGTGTAGCCTGGAATGTACTGGTAGAACCGGTGAGATGTACATGGAGACAGCTGTGTCAATACTGGAACAGGTCTCCAGCTGTGTCAAGCTGGTTGCCACTGCAAGGTAATAGTAACTTCACCCCGGGGTCCACAACGGCGGCTTTTCGGGCATGGAGGGCTGCTGGTCTTCGATATGTGGGGCATGTGGTGGATGGTAATGGGAAGTGTAAATCGTTTGGGGGTCTCTGTAGGGAGTATGAGTGGAGTGGTGGTCATTACTTTGCCTATTTGCAGGTTTCTCATTATGTGGCGTCCCTTCCAGAAGGGGAGTTAACTTCGGAGAGCTCGGCGAGGATCTTGGAGTTTTTTGCCCTGGGGGAAGAGTCCCCAAATACGATCTCGAAACTGAAAAAACGGTTGGGGCCTTGCATTGAGAGGCCGGATTACTCCAGGGAAGAGACTCGATGGGCGGAGGAGCTGGGTCAGGGGGTCCCCCGGGCTCGATTTTGAAAGTATTGTATAGGATTGCGGAGCTCGTAGAAGGGATGAAATGGAGAGAGGTGCAATTTAAAAGCGTTACTCGTGCACACTTTTCCCCAAGGAGGGCCATGCGAAGTGGTCTTGGGTGTGATGGGAGCTGTCCTAGATGTTCCGCCACTCTCGCAAATTTGGGGCATATGTGGTGGGGCTGTCCAGCTATCCAGCAGTACTGGAAAAGGATTAGCACATATATGAGCAACCTACTCCATCAGCACATACAGTGGGATGGGGCCTTTGTGGCGTTGGATCGACTTGGACCACTTTATCCTAAAGGGAGATGGGAATGAGTGTTGGCACAGAAAGCATGTCTGGTAGGGAAGGGGCCAATGCTTCATAGGTGGCGCGAGCAGACGGCCCCCACATTTTGGGAATGGCGGAATACTCATCAACTGATGCTCTTTGAAAGGAATGGGGCCAAGGCAAATGTTAAGCGCTGGGCCAACTTCCTGCTGATTTGGGAACCCTACATCCAGGATTTGGGACCCCGTACCCATAATGAAGCCCTTCATATGGGGTAGTTGGATAGGGGAGGGAGACGGAGGGGGTAGGAGGAGCAATGGGGGAGGCAAAGATAAGTTGGGGGGTAGTCGGGGACTGCTTGGGGGGACAACGTATGGGGGAAGGTTGTGTTGTGGTGGGGGAGTGAGGGTAAGGGATAGGGGGGGTAAGGGGGGATAATGTAAATTGTTGTTCCACAATTGTGCTAACGTAGTGCCTCTGGTGCGGGGATAAGATTCAACCCGGCACGAGGGCAAGGATGTATGTGTGAACCTTTGTTTGTAATTTGGTTTGTGGTTCAATAAACATAAGTTTCAAAAAAAAAAAAAAAAAAAGAAGCGCTTCACTTTGGCAGCTGTTAGAGGTGAGCCGGGGCCTCTCCGGCTTCCTCTAAAGCTGCCCTGCCTGCCATTCAATGCGGGATGTTGTTGGCGCGGGGCCCTCTGAAGCGCGGGGCCCTGTGTTGTTCTTTTCTGTAGACCATTCTTTTTTCATGATTGAAAAGCACCTTTCAGTTGGAGCACTGGAACCTGGCAAACAAAAAAAATTCAACTGGTTTGCATAAATATTTATATGGTACTTCATTATTTTTGAGGTGTCCAAACACCTCCTTCCATTATTCATCAACTGTGGTGTCTTTTTTTTTTCTATTCTTGAACTTTTTCTTCAGAAACAAATGACTTAAGACAGGGGTCACCAACCTGCGGCCCGCGGGCCGCGAGGTCCCTTCGTGCGGCCCGCGAGGCTCTACCCCGGTTAACATTACGTGCGGCCCACGGCTTCAACCCTGAGTGGAACAAGCTCTTCTTCACGCTGCACAAGGATCGTGCGCTGTGTGTCATCTGTCAGAAGACCGTTGGCGTTCTGAAGGACTACAATGTGAAGCGCCACTTCGAGTCCGTCCACCCAGAGTACGCCAAGATGGATGCAGTCAAGAAGAAGCAGGAGTTTACCCGCGTGTCGTCTGCGGTGCGGCCCGCGAGGCTCCCGGTAGTCGGCTGTGCGGCCCGCGGCCCTCTGGAGGTTGGTGACCCCTGACTTAAGACAAGAGAACTCATCAAACTGTTCAATATCATTTATTACTGACTCTAGGCTGGGTCTTGTAAACAAAACATATTATAAAGATGACTCTAGCTCACACCACTCTGGTTGTTTTTGAAGGAGAGTCCACTGTTGTTTCTCAGTCTCCTGGAAGTGAGTGGTCCACTGATCCAAGTAATCAATGCAAGTGATGTAGAAAGATAATCAAGATTGCTTGAAATCTGTTTCATCAATGCTGCTCTCCTTCTTCAAGATCTTTTATGTTCTTTCTAATTGTCAGAGGCAAAAACACTTCATTCTTCCTAGTTACTAACTTGTTTCTAAGATCATTGATTACTCCAGCCAACTCTATTATTGAGATTTTTTGAGACTCAATTTTCAAAGTTGCATTTTGAAAAAGCACCACCGGACTGTGCAAAAAGTACAGCCAAACCTCTGCTGATTCATTCTCAAAAAAGGTTTTGATGATAATTTGGGCATTTTTCCTGGCTCAGAAAATATGATTTCACTGTTTGGAACATTTTAATGAACCTCTCTATGGCTGGTAGTAAAGCCAGCCACCTAGTGTTACTGTATCCGAGGAGCTTTTGATATTCACTTTCAACAAAGTCACACAACTCTAAGTTCTTCAATTACACAGGTACACTAAAAACATTTTTTTTAAACTGCCTCTAATGTTTCGATTGATTTTTACGTTTTTTGGTGCGCTGAATCCAAATCTGGTAACCAATTTGCTCCATCACGTACAGATTTTTTGCTACATTGGGTTAGCAGTTTGAGGTGAACGTTTCAGATTGAGTGCGATCGAGATAAAAGTTTCTTGGATGAATTCTTTATACTAATTGTTTAGTAGTTATTCAAATAAGAATAAAGAAAATTGTAACAAGGCAGCACATAAGAATAGAGTAATGTCAACAAAACACACTGTGATGGTAGCAAAATTGTCTGCACTTAAAACAGCCACATACATGTGCACAAACATTGAGCATATAAGAGCGAGGTTAGACACAAAGCAAAGCAAAGAAATGTGCAAAAAATGTTGTACAGGTATGTATGTAATAATAGAAAACGCAAACCGCACCATTGCAATACAAGAAGACAAACACCCGATGGTGTGAAAATAAAATTCTAATAAATGAGATCCGACACTGTGGTAATAACTAGCAAATTTTTATTTCAAAGTTTAGTAAAAACACGATATTTGTCAACACAGTTTAGATTTTAAAGTCATTCTTGGGTCAATCAATCTCCTGGTGGGCCCGTTTCTTCTTCCCCCGAATGCTTCTCTTGGTGCGCTGCTTGGCGTATTTTTCATCTGGGGTTTCCCGCAGCAGCAACCAGCAGAAATCAGCCATCATTGTGGTGTTCCATCTTCCTTGGTACCTTCTCTCTGCGTCCTTGATGTCCTGGTGAAACCTTTCACCTTGTTCTTCACTGTACGCCCCCAAGTTTTCGGGAAAGTAGTTCACATGGGAGTGCAAGAAATGGACTTTCAGGCTCATGTTACAGCCTTGTTCTTTGAAGGCATTGAGCATCCTGGCAACAATATCCTTATAGTTCTCATCCCGCCGGTTCCCCAAGAATTTGAGAACAACATCCTTGAAGGAATCCCAGGCTTCTTTTTCCTTCTCAGACATCGTTTCAGCGAATGCTCCATCTGAAATGAGTTTCCTTATATCAGGGCCAACAAACACTCCTTCCTTTAAGCTTTGCTTCAGAAAGTCGGGGGAACTTTGAGCAAAGGTACCGAAAGCACTCACCATCTTTTGGAAGGGACTTGATGAATTGCTTAATGAGACCCAACTTAATGTGGAGAGGTGGTAATAGAATTTTATCACGAGGTACCAAGCTCTCATGAAGAACATTTTTTTCACCGGGTCTCAAATACTCCCGAATTGGCCAGTCTTTTTTCCCCCAGTGTAGGTCGCGGGCCCGGCTATCCCACAAGCAAAGGAAGCAGGGATATTTGGTGAAACCGGATTGCTGCCCTAATAGCATGGATAGAATTTTAAAGTCTCCACAAATCATCCACTTATGCTCATCATAACGAATCTTCTGAAGAATCAGGGCCAAATTCTCGTATTTTTCTTGGAGAATAACAGAGTGAGCAATAGGAACTGAAGCGAATGTGTTGCCATTATGAAGAAGAACACCTTTTATGCTGTCTTTTGACGAATCAATGAACAGCCGCCATTCAGCAGGATCATACTTGAGTTTAAACTTTTCCATCACTCCGTATATATCGTTGCAAAATACCAAATCTTCCTCTTTGCTGAAATACTTCAAAAATTGTCTCTCGCGGTTGCGGTACCAATAAAAAGTTGTTCCTGGTGACAATAGATTTTTCTGTTTAAGCCGAGAACCTAGCAGTTGGGCAGCATCTTTTGGGAGTCCTAAATCCCGGACTAAATCATTCAATTCAGCTTGAGAGAAAAGTTCAGGTTTCGGATCTGGTTCAGTTTCAAACTCGGAAGTACTGGACTCATCGGGAAAAGCCATCTGATGAGTCTCATCATGATCAGAACCGTCCACACAAATATGATCCAAAGATTTTGGTGGTTCAGGCACAGGTACTTCGTTGCTATGAGGCATAGGCCTAATTGCTGAGGGAAGGTTGGGGTAACTTATTACGTTCTTATTTTTTAAGTTGTATCCCTTCACAATGCAAGAGCAAAAATAGCAGTCACTGCTGTGGTCTCTTTGTTCACGCCACATCATAGGTATTCCGAAACGAAATGCTTGTTTTTTACCTTTCATCCATAAGCGTAGATCTTCCTCGCATGTCTTGCACACTTTGTGAGGAGCCCACGGTTTGTCTTGATCGCCTAACTTCAAACCGAAATAGGCGAAATATACTTTTTTAATAAATGCAGAAATGTTCCTCTGCCGCTTTTTCACGGTATATTCCCCACAAATAAAACAAAAACTGTCCGGAGAGTTGATGCAACCTCTGGCTCTGTGAGCCATCACAAATACACAGCACTGCAAACTACAACTGTAGTGAACCACTTCGGAATAAAGCTGGATTACGACTGAGCAAACAAAAGGTAATAATGAACTTGCAAGAAACTGAAATTTGACAGGAACGTTCATGTCGCAACCACCGTGTTTGGGCGAGGCGAACAGGAAAGAACATGCGCCAGCGCGAGTACTGGATTTAGCCCCCCGCCTCCCAATTGTCCTGTTAATGTATAAAATGAATACAAAACACTCTAAAATATCATGAGGGAGTGTTTCTAGTTAGTTAACCATTACAACCTCTATTTTGGGCCAAGAAAATAAACTGCAGTCGGCTAAAAAGAAATTATGTGAACATTCCTTATATGGGTAAGAAATCTAATTTTGCAAGAAAACGTGACGTGATGGAACATTTTGGCTATTTTTCCTGGATTCAGCACCCCAAAATCTATAGGAATCAGTTGCAAAACTGGAGGCAGTTTTTTGGTAGTGCACCTGTGTTATCACTGTATAAATGTGAAAATGTCTGAATATCTTGTCAACAGTAACGTCAATGTCCAATGGCAGGCATTCAGCAGCAGTGCTGATATAATTGTGAGCAATGTGAGCTGCACAGTTTGCACTAATTAAATTACTTCCTAAATCTTTTTGCAGCTTGTAAAAAATATTGTTACTACCCTTCCTAACGGTCCCACCAAAACTGCAATTAGCATTATCCGCACCCAGTGTCAAAACTTTGGATCTTAGCCAATGGACTCAACTGTATCAAGAATGCACTTGGAAAGAATGTCTGAGGTTTCATCTTTGACTTCATGGACATCAAGAACTTTTACCTGAACCCCCTTCTCAGGAAGAAAGTACCTTATTAAAAAAGGGCACACTTTAATGCTTCCATAGTTTGAGCAATCACAAAAAAACTGTTAAACTCGTCTCAGAAAGGTCTCTCTTAAGGGAATCAATAGAGTCAGGTTTGAAAACATTGCAGACGATTGCTTCCGTGTTGGTTCGCACACAAGAGTATTTTTCATCAAAACATTTTTCAACAACTTTGAAGTACAGTCTGACAACCGAAAAGAATGATTATGGACAACAGTGATAACACAGGTCTGCGACTAGAAAGCTGTTTGATTATTTTCATCTAATTTCCATGTATTTTGGTGTGCTGAAAACAAATAAAATATTGAAAAAAACTCCTAGACATCATGATTTGCCACAACATGCAAAATTGTCTTCAAATTTATCAAATTTTTTCAAATTACTATTAATTAATTCACATAATTTTATTTATTTATTTTCTCTTATATACTGTGCTATTCTGCATCAGTGCGGTTTACATTGAACAAACTGAAATTACATTGAACAGGGCATTATAACTTGGAGATAACTATTTTACAGGGAACATGGGCTATGGAGGGTTAAGTGGCTTGCCCAAGACCACAAGGAGCACCTGTGGGACTAGAAACCCCAGTCCTTCCAGCCCAAGGTTGCTGTCCCCTAGTGGGATTTGAACCCCCGACCTTCCGGCCTGAAGTACCTTGCCCCAACCACTAGGCCACTCTTCCACTCAAATAAGTGCATTTAAGATATAAAATGCCAAAAAAACCTTAAAGGGGTTGTCCGAGTTATGTAAAAAAAATATAGCACTGTAAATCTGATGGTCAGCAAAATATACATAAGCTAAGCAAGTTTTAAGTCTGTGCTTCTAATGGTAGAAGGGGTTAATCTTTCCTGAAGAATCCAGTGGGAGGGAGACACAGGGCAGATAGCAGCAGCTCTGGTCAGTGCAGGGGGGCGTGGCCAGCACTGTGACGTCTCGTGTACAGACACAGAGCTGCTCTCTCCTGCATGCCACACTTGTGCACGAATCATCATCAGGTTCTTGGTTCTAGGCTGTTCACACTTTTTCATCGCAATTCGTGTTAGCTCGTCATTCTTCAACCGTTATGTTATGGCTCCGCGAAAGTGTATTAATTCACCAGACAGTTTCTGTTTCATCTGTGGTGAATATACAGTGTTGAAGCAACAGCAGAATATTACAGACTTTGTGAAAAAAGTATACTTTGCATACTTTGGACTAAAAATTAGAAATCAAGATAAAGTTTGGGTGCCTCATAAAGTGTGCAAACGGTGTATTGAGGACCTCTGAAACTGGTTCAAGGGTAAGAAAAAATCTTTCCGTTATGGGATTCCTATGGTATGGCGAGAGCAAAAGAACCATAGTGACAACTGTTACTTTTGTTCATGCGATGTGAAAGGGTTTAATTCCAAATGGAAGCATTCCATTTCATACCCCAATCTTCACTCGGCAATTCATCCCATCCCCCATGGCACAGATATACCAGTACCCAAGCCCCCTGCTACCTTGGAAGAGATACCTAGCTCTGATGAAGGTGAAGTCATACCTGAACCAGATGACGAATCAAGTTCTGACTTTGAAGATGATACAAGACCAAAATTGTTTTCTCAGGAGGAGATGAATGATTTGGTAAGAGACTTGAATCTTCCCAAAGATGCCGCTGAGTTACTCGGATCAAGGCTGAAAAGCAGGAATTTATTGTTGCCAGGAGTGTCATCTTCATGGTTCAGACATCGTGAAAAGGAGTTCGTTCCTTACTTCGCCCAGGAAGACAAGTTGGTTTATTGCATCGATGTCGAAGGTTTGATGGGTCAATTTAAAATTCAATATGATTCAGAGCCATGGCGTCTTTTTATAGATTCTTCAAAAAGAAGTCTCAAAGCAGTTTTACTCCACAACGGTTTTTAAGCTTCCATACCTGTAGGTCATTCCGTACACTTGAAGGAAACCTACGAGAACTTGGAATTGGTTCTTCGTAAACTTAAATATGAAGATCATGGTTGGCAAGTGTGTGGGGACTTGAAGGTCTTGTGCATGCTGCTCGGGCAACAAGCTGGGTATACCAAATATCCTTGTTTTCTGTGTCTGTGGGACAGTCGAGACCGACAAAATCACTGGACCAAGAAGAGTTGCAGACGAGGGTGCTAACAGTCGGTGAAAAAAATGTCCTCCGAGAAACTTTGGTACCTTCCCATAAAGTTCTTCTACCACCTCTCCACATAAAATTGGGATTGATGAAGCAATTCGTAAAATCACTTCCAAGAGATGGAGAATGCTTCAAATACTTGGTCACCAAGTTTCCAGGCCTGTTGGAGGCAAAATTGAAGGAAGGTGTGTTCGTCGGACCAGACATTAGAAGGCTTATAGTTGATCAAGAGTTTGTCAATACCATGACGGATCCTCAAAAAGAAGGGTGGATTGCATTTAAAGAAGTCGTACAGAAATTTTTAGGCAATAACAAAGATCCTCACTACAAAACGATCGTCGGACGAATGCTGAAAGCATTTCAAGCTTTAGGTTGCCTGATGAGTTTGAAAGTGCATTTCCTCCAGTCCCACCTTGACTACTTTCCTGAAAATTTGGGAGCTGTGACTGAGGAACAAGGTGAACGATTCCACCAAGACATTAAAGAGATGGAAAGGAGATACCAGGGAAAATGGAGCATTACAATGATGGCAGACTACTGTTGGATGCTTCAGAGAGACATTCCAGATGCTACTCACAAGCGTAAATGCACCAAGAGGAGCCTCACAAGGAAGAAGAATCGAGTTTTTAGTGTGTGTAGGTGAGCTCATTTCAGTTCAAAAAAGGATTTTCATGAAAATATTGTAATAAAACTTTAATTTTATAAGTCTATTTCCATTTATTTTGAGGTATTGCCTTATTTAACATAGTTACCTAAATTGTCAGGAAACGTGATGTCCTATGACAAAATGGAGGTCATTTTCGGATTCAGCGCACCAAAAAACAAAGATTACGTGGAATAACCAAAACAGCTCTCGAAAAAAATTTTTTTGCAGACCTGTGTAATAAGCCCATGTACCCTCAGTTGTAGCCAGTGACTGAGTTTTCTCATCGAAAGTTTGACTTCTAAAAAAAGAAGTCACAATTACATCTACTGTCTTGTTCGTTCGTCCTTAGGTGCTGAACAATGTCTCTCTTTCCTGCATGTGCGATTGAAAAGGAAGACCGGCATTTGTTACAAATCACCGTGCTATCACCAGAATGTTTCTTAATGAATGGATATTCATTTTGTAGTTGGTCATTAAAAACACACTTTCTTTTCGGCATTTCAAAATGAAAATAAAGTCTAAAGAAGAAATAGAAACATGCACTCTAGGCTAAGAGCTTACACAGATGACAGAATCAATGAAATCAGCTGACCACTGACCATGATACTGATACTGATGTTGGTCCCAGAATCGCAGGCACCAGCTCTGTGGGTGCTATGAGTGCTTGAGCACACCCAATATTTTTCATGTAGGTCTGTATATCTGCAGCAAAAAAACCACCATACTCCAGAGCTGCAGGAAAAGGGAGAAAAGAAGTTTCTCTATCCTAGCTACTGCTCCCACCTCCCCCTGCTTCCTAATGGCTGGCTGTATCTGACTGATGGTTGCCTGGACCCTGGGGAGGAAGCAAAGCCAGATTTGTCAGATGTGCTGAGGACTCAGGAGTTTAGGATTGCCAACCATCTAAATTATTTTAGGATTCTATAACTTTGTAAAGTAGCTGTCTTAGTCAGAATGATGTCTAAATTGGGTATTTTTATAGAGTTTAGCTCTACAGCTCGCCAATGCTCCCCCTCACTATGCAGAGTAAGTGTTAGGTTCTAGCCAATGAAAGGCTGCACTAGTCACGGGAAGGGTAGGCTGATTTTCTGCACAGGGTCTGGGAGAAAGTCAGTGGAATGTGGGTTTCTTGGTAGGGGTGAATAGGGTTGCTGAGAAATGGTAGAAATGTAAGAGGAATGGGGTAAAGTATGAGGAGGCTATTGCAGGCTGAGAAAAAGAACTGGTAGCAAAAGCAAGAACTGGGGGCATTGAAGTAGAGGAATGCAGAAGCAGTACAGCACCAGCAGACAGAGACAGAATCTGTCTGTCTGAAAAGTGCTAGTGTGCATGTGTGTATCTAATTTGGGGGATGTGGGGTTGAAGAATGCATGTGTGTGTAACTGAAGTACAACACAGTGCATGCATGTGTATATGTTTCTGTGTCTCTGATGGAAATAGTCGCATATAAAGAGTAGTTACTCACCTGTAACAGGTGTTCTCCAGGAGCAGCAGGAATCAGTCCTCACATATGGGTGACGTCGGCGCCAACGGAGCCCTCGTGCGGAGCATTTCCCCAGCTTTCAAAGAAAGCCTTTGGGAACTGCAGCGTGCATGCGCGGTTCTCTTCCCGCCCAAGGGTGCCATCTTGCTCAGTCTGATGACATAGCTAAAAGACAGCAAAATATTAGCAAAATAAATCATAGGACTGCAATTCCAAGGGGAGGAGGGAGGGTTGTGAGGACTGATTCCTGCTGCTCCTGGAGAACACCTGTTACAGGTGAGTAACTACTTTTTCTCCAGGACCAAGCAGGAAGTCAGTCCTCACATATGGGACTCCCCAGCTTAAGGCTACCGGAGACCTCAAGTCGAAAAAATGAGCTCCTTCCAGCTCGTCAGTACGTAAGGAAGGAAGCTTCTCTGAGAACACCCCCGACCGGTAGCCTAACACCAGGGCCGGAGGGTAGGAGTTGCCTAAACCCCAAAGAGATTATGGAGTACTGCCTGTCCGAAAGCACCGTCCCTGCGGGACTCCCTCTCAAGGCAGTAATGGGCCGCAAAAGTCTGGCTTGAAGACCAAGTAGCGGCCCGGCAGATATCTGCCAACGGAACAGAGCGGAGATGAGCCACTGACGCAGCCTTCGCCCTGACACGATGAGCCGTGACTCGACCCTCCAACAAAAGGCCGGCTGCCCCATACGCCCAGGCGATACAGTCAGCGACCCAGATGGACAAAGTACGCTTGGAGACAGGTAACCCCAACTTATTGGGGTCAAAAGAAACGAAGAGCTGAACAGCCCTCTGATGCTCCCGCGTACGGTCAAGGTAGAAGGATAACGCCCTCCTACAGTCCAGGGTATGCAGGACCATCTCAGCCCGGTTGGCATGCGGCCTGGGAAAGAAGGTCGGAAGAACCACCTCCTGATTGAGGTGAAAAGGGGAGACAACTTTAGGGAGAAACTTAGGGTGAGTCCGTAAGACTACCCTATTCCTGTAGAACCTAGTGTAAGGAGGATCAGACACTAGTGCTTGAAGTTCACTCACTCGCCTAGCAGAGGTAAGAGCTACCAGAAACAAGGTTTTCCAGGAGAGAAAACGGAGAGGGCAGGTAGCCATAGGTTCAAAGGGCGGACAAGTAATCCGCTGTAAGACCACATTCAGATCCCACTCAGGGGCTGGTGGACGCAAAGGAGGCTTAAGCAGAAGGAGGCCTCTGAGAAAACGAGCCACCAAAGGGTGGTGGGAAAGAGGCCTTCCGTCCACCGGCGAGTGGTGCGCTGAGAGAGCACTGAGGTGAGCCCTGACAGAGTTGGACTTCAGGCCTAGATTGGAGAGGTAAAGCAAATATTGCAATACCACCGCTACCAAGCACAAGAAGGGATTCTCGCCGTGCTGAGCACACCATGCGGAGAATCTACGCCACTTAAGAGCGTAGGATTTCCTGGTGGATTGCCGTCTAGAGGCTAAGACTACATCTTCCACCTCTCGAGGCAGAAGTAGGGGAGCCAGGACTACCCTTTCAGCAGCCAAGCCATCAGATGAAGGGACTGGAGGTTGGGGTGCAAGAGAGTCCCCTGATCCTGAGACAGGAGATCGTGCTGAAACCCCAAAGGAAGAGGGGTGTCCACCGTCAGTTGCAGCAGAAGCGGGAACCACGGTTGCCTCGGCCACCTGGGGGCTATCAGAATCATTGAGGCCCTGTCCTTGAGGACTTTGAACAGCGTTCTGGACACTAGTGGCATGGGAGGAAACGCATACAGTAGGCCTGTGGACCACGAGATCAGAAATGCATCCGCTGCTACTCTGAGAGAATGCGGTTGTCTGGAGTAGAATCTCAGGAGTTGCCGGTTCAGAGGACTGGCGAAAAGATCTATGGTGGGGAGGCCCCACCTGAGAAAGATCTGCTGAACCACCAACGGGTTCAATCTCCATTCGTGTGGTTGCAGGATCCTGCTCAGTCTGTCCGCCAGGTAATTTTCTTGACCTGGGAGGTAGACAGCCTTGAGGAGGATGCCGTGATTGACTGCCCAAGAGCACAGCCGTTGTGCCTTCTGACATAGAAGGAAGGAGCCTGTGCCTCTTTGTTTGTTCACGTAGAACATGGCAACTTGATTGTCTGTCTGGACTAGTACAGACTGGTGAGAGACGAGATGGGAGAAGGCTCTCAGAGCTAGGCGTATAGCCCATAGCTCCAGGAAGTTTATCTGTTGAGCAGCCTCCCAAGGGGTCCAGAGACCCTGAGTACATGTCCCTTGGCAATGTGCTCCCCAACCTAGAAGAGAAGCATCTGTTGTCAGCACTTGAGAATGAGGAGGGGATTGAAAAACCACCCTGAGTAGCAGATTCGGAAGATGAAGCCACCATTGCAGAGAGGAGACCAGCAGGTCGGATATTCTTACTGAGTCCGCTAGGCTCCCTGTGGCCTGATGCCACTGAGTGCGAATGCTCCACTGAGCAGGCCACATATGCAGGCGGGCATTGGGGGTGACATGAACCGTGGAAGCCTTATGGCCGAGTAGTCTCAGGAATTGCCTGGCAGAGACCAGGGAATTGCTGTGAAACTGCCTGGCCAGATCCATCAGCCGGTGGGCCCTGTCCAATGGCAGAAAAGCCTTCGCTTGAAGAGTGTCCAGCCTTGCTCCTATGAATTCTAAGTTCTGGGACGGGAGCAAAGTGGACTTTTACGAAGTTTATGACAAACCCCAAGTGCTGAAGCAGAGCCACAGTGCGAAGGGTGGCTTGATTGGCCTCCTGGGAAGACTGGCCCCTTATGAGCCAGTTGTCCAGGTACGGAAACACAAAAAGACCTTGAAGCCGTAGGTAGGCCGCCATCACTGGCAGGCACTTGGTGAACACCCTGGGAGCGGAGGTCAGGCCAAAGGGTAGTACTCTGTACTGATAGTGGTTTCCTCCCACAACAAATCTGAGATACTGTCTGTGGTCTGGATGAATAAGGATGTGAGTATAAGCATCCTTTAGATCAGGGGTCTCAAACTCAAATTGCTTTGAGGGACAAATGAGGACTTGTAGAGTAACCCGGGGGCCGCACAAGACGCAGGCCTCATTTGCATAAGGGCATCATTTGCATAAATATTTGCATAATGTTACCATACACTAACGTTTAGTAAACATGCCTCTTAATGAGTGTATGGATAAAGAAAGACACATACCACTCACCACTACTCTCCTCCTATATCACACTGTCCTACTCTGGGCACCTTTTCATGTTCTTAGATTTGAAAGGCCTAGCTGGCTCCTCCAGCTGCATGCTGCTCGCATCCACAACTGTCCTGTTTGTGTGAGGCTACTACTGCATTGGAATCCCAGTGCTCCAATCTCCCCCTACCTCTATGACCTCTCCAACCCCTCACAGCCACTTTTCCCCTCATAGTACTGGTGTCCACTTGCTCAATCAGGCAAACTGGCTTTGGATAACCCTCTCACCCCTGCATCAGCCCGTTATACGCTATCTGAATGTCTCCCCTAAGCCCATTTTGGAATCGTGTTCACTGCTTCCCCTTGCTCTGTGCCTCCCCTAAGCCTCTCACCTGAGTCACACACTGGCCTACCTAAATGTCCCTCCTGCCAATGCAGAGAGAAGAAAAAGAACTAGAGAAAACAATCAAATGAAACTTCCTCAAAGTTAACAGAAGCAAAAATGGCATGCATTAGGACCCAAAGACCCAAACCACGAAGCAGCACAGACACAAACAGATCACTAATCCAGAGGACCCCTGCAACTCGCCACTCTGTGAAGCACCAACACAGGCCATTCCCACTGGCCCAGCAGAAGAGAGGCTATCATGGCAGTGTCCTGTGCAGCCCCCCCATGCCAGGCCCAACATTACAGGTAAATGCGCTGACCCTACAAAAGAGAGTCTCAGTTGGCAGCGCTCCGTGTGCCCTATCTGCACCTGGTTCAGTATTACAAGTATCCCCCACCACCTTCTTTAGCCTGAAGGCCTTTCACCCCACAGAATCAAGCAGTCAGTATTTTTCAAAATCCAATAGAAAACCAGCAACACAGAGCACTACAGATAAGAAGCAGATTTATTAAAAAGTGCAGATTGAGCAAAGAGCAGAAAGAAGAACAGAGAAACAGATTTCACCGCCGCTCATTCCCGCTATCCAGCCTGCCTAAATTAAGGCTCCCGACCTTGCCTACCTCTTTGCACAGGCAGGATTGAAGGGGAGGAGATGATCAACTGTCCCGCGGCCCCTTCCCGTCTGCCCGGCAGAGCCCTCAGCTGTCAGCTCCATCAGCGGCAGCTTTCAGAGCCGCGAAGAGAAGAGTGATTTCCCTCTCGCGGCTCTGTTAGCCTGCCGGGGCTGATGGGAATTCCCATCAGCCCCGGCAGGCTTAACAGAGCCGCGAGAGGGAAATACTACTCTCTTCGCGGCCCTGAAAGCTGCCGCTGATGGAGCTGAGAAGATGCTTTGCCGGGCAGACGGGAAGGGGCCGCAGGACAGTTGATTCTGCCGCTGCATCGCGGGCCGCACAAAGGTCTCTCGCGGGCCGCGTGTTTGAGACCCCTGCTTTAGATCCAAGGAGCATAGCCAATCTCCCTGCTGGAGGTAGGGCAGCAGGATTCCAAGGGTAAGCATCTTGAACTTTTCCCTCTCCAGGAACTTGTTGAGGTTGCACAAGTCTAGGATGGGTCTGAGGCCTCCTGTTCTTTTTGGTACCAGAAAGAACCTGGAATAAAAGCCGTGACCTCTCAGGTGGTGGGGCACCGGTTCCACAGCCTGTTCCTTTAGTAGACTTGCCAACTCCTGAAGGAGGAGGTCCCTGTGCAGAGGGAGTCTTGGAGGCTCCCCTGGAAAATAGGAGGGAGGCACCTGGTGAAAATGGAGAAGATAGCCCTTTTGGACTATATGAAGTACCCAGGTAGCTGATGTGACGGCTGACCACCTGTGGGCAAAGTGGGCCAGCCGGCCTCCTGTGCTGAGAGAAGCCAGCTGAGGAGAAGAGTCTATGCTTTCTGAGTCAAAAACCCCCACCCTGCTGAACAGGGGCCGGTGTTGGTGGCTTGGGGGCCTTCTGCCTAGGGGGCCCATGACCCCGCCCCTTGGCCTGCTGACCCGGTTGGGGAGCTGCAGAGGCCTGATAATGAGGGTATTGTTTATAGGCAGATGTCTTCCTCGGGTAAAAGGTCTTTTTTCCCGAGCCCTTCTTCTTCTGAGAAGGGGCAGAGGTCTTTCTGGACAGCCTAGTCCTGGTCAGAGTCTCGGTCTCGAGTTCTGCAGCCTTTTCAGCCATGGGCTTGCCAAAGAGGTTTTCACCTCGGCAGGGGACATCGACCAACTTGTCCTGTACCCATGGCTCAAGGTCGGATGACTGTAGCCAAGCCTGTCGGCGGGCACCGATGCCGGCCCCGACTACTCGGGCCGAAGCCTCGAAGCCATCGTAGGCTGCTCGAGAGATAAACTTCGAGCAGTCTCGAATACCGATGGACAAGGCCTGGAACCTCTGCAAAGGTTCCTCGGAGAGACCAGCAGAGAACCCGGCAATCTCCTTTGCCAGGTCTCGGAGATACATGCTCATGTAGAGCTGGTATGTCTGGACACGGCAAGCAAGCATAGAGCCCTGGAAGCACTTCTTATCGAGGGCATCCAGGTTCTGGGCCTCCCGGCCGGGAGGCACCGAGGAATGCATCTTCTGACTTTTCAGTCGATGCATGGCCGTTTCCACAACCATGGAGTGGTGCGGTAATTGTGCCTTTTGGAACCCGGGGCTCTTGCGGACTCGATAGATGGAATCGACCCGCTTGCTTAACACCGGCGTCGAGGCCGGGGTCTCCCACATGCGGAAGAGTAGCCGCTCCAGCATCGGAGGAACCGGTACAGTAAAGGCCTCCTTCGGGGGAGAGTCATACTGGAGGGCCTCGAGCTCCTCGGCTCGAGGCTCCTCCTCGGGATCCACGGGGAAGGCCAAGGCCTTGGCCATATCCCACACGAAGTCCGAGAACCGGGTATCCTCCGGTGGGGATCGTCTCCGAGGTTCGGACTCCGGCGAGTCCGATGGGACACACCGAGTCCGATAAGTGTCGGGTGACTCTTCGTCCTCCGTCTCCCAGCCCGACTCCTCGGAGGAGGAATTGAGCGGCTCCGGTCGAGCGGGCACCAATGCCATCCGCCCCGACGCCGAGGGTACCGGCGTCGACGACCTCGGTCCCGAATGGGAGGCCGAGGGAGACCGTGGCCGAGGATCGACTCGAGCCCGCATGGACTCGAGGATCGGCTCGGCTTCCGGGGTCGACTTGGACGTCGAGGTCCCGGTGGTCGGGGCAGATGCACCGGTGAGACCGGCGATCAATGCCCGCTGCTGTTCCATGAAGGCAGCGAGGCTGCTCTCCAAGGCCGTCAACCTGAGTCCGAGCTCAGGAGACCCAGCAACCCCCGACTCGGGCCCCGACGGTGTCGGGCTCGACGTCGGCTCCCCTGGAGGAGTCCACGAGGACTACAGCACTCACGTGTCCAGGAGACTCCATCTCGATACGAGGATGCTTGGCAGGCCTCTCCGACTCCGAAGACCCGGGACGGCTATCGGGGCTATGCGACCTGGCCCTCGAGGAACCAGGAGTGTCCACCGACGCCGCCCTCGCGGGTTTCTTCTTCCTGCGATGTTCCCGCGAAGGAGACCCCCACTCAGAGGAACCCCGACGCTGCTCGAGGCCGGAGTCCCGAGACGTCGAGGCCTCTGACGAGGTCCAGGCCCGTCCGGACGCGGAGTCAGAGAAGATCCTATCCTTCTGGTGCTGCCGACTCCTCAACGCCTTCGAGGACATTTTGCCACACGGACCACAGATCATCGGGTCATGATCAGGTCCGAGGCAGCGGAGGCAGCAGTCATGTGTGTTGGTAAGAGACATAAGTTTCTTACACCGATCAAACTTTATAAACCCGCTGGTAGCCATCGGGGGAAAAAGGGCCCCTGCGAGGTCAAAAGACCGGGCTGCCAGTGAAAAAAGAAAAATGGCGCAAACGCTAGTCACAAAGGACAAAAACCGAAAAAGAGAGAGTGGACTCGATACCGGCGTATCGGGCCAAGGCGGGAAAAGGATCCGGCGTCGAACCGAAGGTAGAAAAAGAAAAAACAGGGAAATCAACTTTTTCCTCGGGGAAAAACGAACTACGTCCGTCGGGCTCCGCGGAAAAAAGAAGACTGAGCAAGATGGCACCCTTGGGCGGGAAGAGGACCGCGTATGCGCACTGCAATTCCCAAAGGCTTTCTTTGAAAGCTGGGGAAATGCTCCGCACGAGGGCTCCGTCGGCGCTGACGTCACCCATATGTGAGGACTGACTTCCTGCTTGGTCCTGAAGAAATAGACTTTCCCTTTGAAAATTTCAGCTTGTGTGGAGAAGTCCACTGATACAAATGTGGAGGAGTGTAGGAGTGGGACACATGTTTTAAAATAGGGGACATTTAGGTGTCCCGACCAAAGTAATATGATTCCAGGGACAAATCCTTAAAATACGAGACTGTCCCGTATAATACGGCACAGTTGGTCACTTTACTTTCAAGCACGTGCCTACGGCCATGTACACAGTGACTGCAGTTTCCCAGGCACCATCAAATGATGTCACAGCTAGTGCCTCACCATTGCCAGATGGTAATAACAAGTAACAATAGGAACCCTCATGGACAGATCCACTGATTGCTCTTGCTAGAAAGGTGGTTCTTCTGTCCCAAACTGTTTATCTTTTAACACAAACTGAGCAAGAAGCAAGTATCTTCCATAGTTAGGGGCTGTACTACTAATTAAAAATTTATTTGGATCAGCAAGGAATATTGAACTTTTGAGCCAACCTGTGAGGAATCCTGCTGAGCTGGAGCCATCCTGTCTCAGCTAGAGCCATCCTGTGAGAAATCCTGCTGAGCTAGCTGTTTACTAGCTTACTAGCCGGGAAACAGAAGCTGTGGGGAGTGACTGACTACAAACAGAGGCTGGGAGCAAACAAAGGCTGGAGAAGGACTGGTCATATTACTGTTGAACAAAGGTGTATGGGCTCGAGAATAGAATGGCTCATGTGAGGTCATGTGGTCCAGCTACACACTTACAGCCTATATATAGAGAGAGAAAATCCAGAATGGAGAGACAGTAGATATCTGCTTGGCCAGGCGCAGGCCAACGTGTGAAGAATCCCAGACTTTTTCTTCAGCCTTCGCTGTGCTCTCCCAGCTGATGTTGAAAATGGGCTGCAATGATGGCGGTCTGGTGACACATTGTTCTGTTCTTGTAAGGGACAGGGAGTTTGGAGATACAATATCTCATAACTCTTTCGGTGATACATTATTCTCCTGTAATTAATTGCTTTCTAGTTATCTTTTCTAACTAATCATAGGTAAATAAGTGAATTACTTGCCTTTCTAAAATAAGAATAAATTAATAAGTCAAATAAATAAATCAAGTTATCCTTGCTTTGTTTTATAAATAAACTGCTTGTCTTCATTACAAGGTGTGCTAGCCTTTGTTGTAGCAAGACAGGGGCATCAGGGAGGAGCGGATGGAAAGTGTAGTTGCTCACCTGTAGCAGGTGTTCTCCAGGAACAGCAGAAATTCATCCTCACATATGGGTGATGTCACCAATGGAGTCCGCGTGGGAACACTTCCCAGCTTCCAAAGGAAGCTTTTTGAATGTATTCCATGCATGTGTGCCAGTCTTCCCGCTCAAAGGAGTCACCTTACTTCAGTATTATGACATAGCTTAATCAAGCCCAAAAAGAACACAGGGAGGAGGGAGAGTAGTAAGGACTGATTCCTGCTATTCCCAGAGAACACTTGCTACAGGTGAGTAACGACACTTTTTCTGGGACCTAGCAGGAAGTCAGTCCTCACATATGGGATTCCCAAGCAATAGGCTACTGAAAAACCCTGCAGACAGTCCAAAGGGGCAACCAGAAAAAAGAAACCGAGAAAACAGTGGGAAACACTGAGGTTCTGAGAGTCAACACAAGCCTCAGGCATCAACCAACAGTCAACTTTCCGGTAGCCTGGACAAACAGAAGGGCCAGAGGGAAGGAGTTGCATTAATTCCCAAGGAGGTGCTGGAGTACGGCTTGGTCAAAGGTGCTTTCACGCTGGGAATCCTTATCCAGGCAGTAGTTGACTGCAAAGGCGTGGCCATGTAGCAACCCTACAAATCTCCACTGTGGAGAAAGAGTGCAAGTGAGTCAGCGATGCTGCCCTAGCGCAAACATTATATGCAGTGACATGGCGCTCTAAGGTAAGCCCAGCCTGGGCATAAGCAAAAGATGGAGAGGGTGCACTTAGAAATGGCTAGCCCCAGCCTATTGGGATCATAAGAAACAAAGAGCTGAGTAGAACGACATTGGGGCTTTGCTCATTCAAGATAAAAAGTATGGAGAGAGGCCTCCGCCCTGGAGGTGTGAGGCTATGGGAAAAAAGTGAGCAGTATCATAGACTGGTTTAGGTAGAATGCTGGAATCACCTTAGGGAGAAACTTAGGATGAGTGTGTAGCATCACTCTATTTTTGTAGAGCCTGGTATAAGGCAGGTGTGCTATGAGCACCTGCAGCTCACTGATTCTGCGTGCTGAAGCAAGTGCCACCAAAAAAATGAATTTCCAGGTGAGGAATTTGAGCAGATAGGTGGCCAGTGGCTCAAAGGGTGCCAACAGCAGCTGTCCCAGGATAACATTAAGATACCACGACACCGGTGATGGCTGAATAGGGGGATGGGAAAGTAGAAGGACCCGCATAAAGCATCCTATGAGTGAATGAGCAGAAAGGGGCCGATTATCAATATTGCTGTGATATGCTGCAAGAGCACTTGGGTGCACCCTGAAAGAGTTAGACTTCAGTACAGAATTGGAGGGGTGAAGCAAATAAGTCAGCACCGTCATCGCCAAGAAAGTAAAGGGATTGAGGGCCCAGTCTGCATACCAGACTGAGAATCTGTGCCACTTGAAGGCACCCTTCTGGTGCAATCCTTGCGAGACACTAGGAGGATGTTCTCAACATCTTTGGGCAAGTGGAACTCTGCCAGAACTACCCGATCCCGATTGGCAGCCAAACCGTGAGTGATAGGGAGTGGAGGCTGGGTGTAGTAGGGTGCTCTCCTCCTGTGAGAGGAGATCTGGGGCACAGCCCAGACAAAGGAGTGGTGCCCGAGACAGCTGTAGTAACAAGGGGTATCATTGTTGCTGGGGCCACCATGGGGAAATGAGTATTAAGGAGGCCCCATTTGCTTGGACCTTGAAGACGGTCTTGGCCACCAGGAGAGTCAGAGGGTAAGCACAGAGTTAGGCCCTCGCTCCAGTCCAGGAGGAAGACATCAGATGCCTCTCGACTGAGTCAGAGCATCCTAGAGCAAAACAGCGGTAGCTGGGCATTGAGAGGCGATGTGAAGAGATCCATGGTGAGGGTGCCCTACATTTCAATGATCCTGCAGACCACCTGGGGGTTGAGAGCCCACTCGCGTTGTTGCAAGACTCTGCTGAGCTTGTCTTCTAAGGCATTATCCTCTCCAAGGAGATACGCTGCCTGGAGAAGCATCTGGTGCTTCACTGCAAACCTCCAGAGCCAGACTGTCTCCCAACAGAGGAGGTATGAGCCCATGCATGCTCCCTTGCTTGTTGATGTAGAACATCGCTACTTGGTTGTCTGAGAATGACCTGCCCAACCAATTGTGTCCAGAAGGCCTGCAGTGCGTTTGCAATTGCACAGATTTCGAGGACGTTTATCTGGTAGAGGCTCTCAACCTCCATCCAGAGGTCTTGCGTACAGAGGCCACCTAGTTGAGCTCCCCAGTCGAGCTTGGAGGCATCCATCATCAGAATTTGCTGAAAGGGCAGCCCCGCTATAAGATGCACTCATTGCTGTTACCATGGGAGGGAGTCGAGTAGTGGCAGAGTTACACGCACCCTGACAGAGAGGCCGCCCGACACCTGATGCCACTGAGAGCAGAGGGTCCACTGGGCTTGCCACATATGCAGGTGGGCGAATGGAGTGACATGGACCATGGAAGGCATGTGGTCCAGGATACGAATCATCTGGCGAGAGGACACCATTGAGAAGCACTGAACCTGGTGCGCCAGAGAGGCAAGTCAGTGGGCCCGGTCTGTTGGGAGATATGCCTTGGCCGCTGAAGTATCAAGGAGAGAAAGCTCCAATGAGCTCGAAGTGCTGAGCGGGTTGGAGGGGGGATTTTCAGTAGTTGATAACAAAGCCCAGCTGCTCCAGGCATCAGATGGTCTGCTGTGCGGCCAGGCAAAAGTGGCTATGACCACTAGGCACTTTGTAAATACCCTGGGAGTAGACGCTAGTCCAAAGGGAAGAACCCTGTATTCGTAGTGCTGCCGCTGATGATGAAGCGGAGGCATTGTTGGTGCAGGGGGTGAATGAGGATGTGGGTGTAGGCATCTTTTAGATCCAAGTAGCACAGCCAATCTCCCCACTGGAGGAAGGGCAGCAATGTTCCAAGGGATACCATCTTGAATTTCTCTCTGACAAGGAAGCAATTTAGACTGCGAAGATCCAGAATGGAAGTCTTTTTGGGGACCAGGAAATATTGGGAGTAGAACCTCTTCCTGCCTGAGGCAGCAGAACCAGTTCCACTGCCCTGGCTTCCAAAAGGTTAGCTACTTCCAATTAGAGAAGTTCCTAATGGTGAGGTTCCAGAGGGTATTCCCCTGGACAGAGGGGGGGGGGGGGGGGTCTGCTGGAAGTGTAGGAGGTAACCCTCTTTCACTATTTGAAATGTTCAGGTGTTGGTGGTGAGCCAATGGTGAGCAAAGAACTGGGTCAATGTGCTATAGAACTGGGCTAGGCTGCAGCTGAGGAGCCATTTGGGGTTTTGGGGTCTTAGGCCTACGCTGCTGTCTTTGGCCTTGCCCCTTGGCCTGCTGCCCCTGTGGGGGTGCCTGGTAGGAGTGATATGGAGGATAGGCACCATAGGCCTTCTTCTTTGGGTAGAAGGACTTTTTCCCCGAAGCTTTCCAACAGGAAGGGTTAGCAGTCTTCCTGGAGAGCCTGGTCATGGTTAGTTGTTCCGTCAGTAGCTTTTCCCATCATGGGTTTGCCAAAGAGGTTCTCTCCCTGGCTCAGGACATTGGCCAATTTGTCCTGAACCCATTGCTCCAGGTCAGAGGACTGTAGCCATGCCAGGCGGCGGGCACCAATGCCCGCCACGGACTCGAAGCCATTATAGGCTGTCCAAGTCACAAATTTGGAGCATTCCTTGGTTTTACTGACCAGGCTCCAGAGGTTCTCGAGATAGTCACCAGAAAGCCCAGCCAAGAACCCAGTAAGCTCCCCTGCCAGGTCTCTCAAGTACATGCCCATGTACAGCTGGTATGCTTGTATACGGGCCACAAGCATTAAGCCCTGGAGATACTTCCAGCCAAAGCCATCCCGGACCCAGGCACCAAGGAGTGTGTTCTATTACTACTACTACTACTATTGCTCTTGATGAGGCACATGACTGACTCCACCACCATGGAGCTGTGAAGCAGTTGTGTTTTCTCAAAGCTTAGGCTCTTGCGGACCCGATACATGGAATGAAGCTGCTTGCTCACCGTAGGCACCGTAAGCAGGTTCTTCCACATCCTCAAAAGGAGCCGCTTCAGAATGGGGTGGACAGGAAATGTGATGGTCTCCTTTGGCGGGATGAGGTATTCTAGGATCTCGAGCTCTTCAGCTTGAGGCTCCTCCTCCACGGTGAAAGGCAAGGCCTTTCTCATGTCCTTCATAAACCCCAGAAAGGAGAGGTCCTTGGGAAGGGACCGTCAATGCTCAGGAGGAGGTGAGGGATCCAAAGGCACATCCCGGTGCCTCACCATCACCGGAGTCTCATCGTCCAAGTCACTGAGGAACTTGAAGTATTGATGGGATCGAAGACTCCATTGATGACGGGAGGGGGTCCTCGGTCCTCAATGCTCAGAACTGGAGGCACCCAAGGAGACAGACTGCACCAATCAGGATCGGGAGTGGTCTTGGGAGCCAGAAAAAATGCAAAGGTATCGAGGACTGGTTGCACCTCAGCTGGCAAGGCCTCCACCATGGATGGGGCCATCACCAAGGCTGAGGAACTGGAGTTACCTGGTCCTTGGGGAAGGAAGGACAGGTTCCGCAGCTGCCGGTGTCAGCATTGGCACTGACAAAGCAGATTCCGGCTCCTTCGGCAGGGACTCCACGAGGGATATAGCCTTAGGAGCCCCACGCCAAACCTACGAGGTCTCAGGAGGCAACTCCTCCTGCTGGGGCAGCTTGGAAGGTCACTCTCGGCCTTAACCCTCGGAATTGTGTCGATGGCTCTGATATCAGTGACCAGGGGGTTACCCTCTGGTATCAGCATCGCCCTTTGATGCCAACTCAGACGAAGTCTGTTCCTTCTGGGGATGCTCCTTGTTGAAATAGAGCCACCAGTCTGATGCCAAGTGACCTCAAGGCTCGGAGGTCACCTGGTCCCTTTTTGGAGCCAATGCCTCAGACGGGACCTTTGAGGGCATCGAAGCCAAGGTCGATGCTGGGGACAGTGTCAAGGCCTTGGACCGGAATGACGATTCCCACTGCTTTTCTCGGTTCTTGAGTCCCTTGAGCATCATCTGCAGAGAGGGCAAGCAGAAGGCTCATGATCGGCCCAGAGACATTGAAGGCATGAACTGTGGTGGTTGGTGATCAAGATGGTCCGACCACTCTGAGTGCACTTCTTAAAATCACTGGTTGGGTTTGACTTTGTTGGGAAGACAGCTCCTGCCAAGCCAAAGGACTTCAATGTCCTCACCAACCAGGCGGGTGCAAGACAAAACCTGCGTACCGAAAAAAAAAAGAACCCGAAAAAAACCATGGTGCTGAGGCACTGATGGTCTTTGGGATTGACAAAGGTGGGAAGGGTGACGGCTACTGGAACGGCAAAAAACAGATGGTAAAAAAATGAACTTATCTCCAGGATTCAGACAGACACCCGAAGGACTCCATGGAAAAAAAAAACTGAGGAAAGATGGCTCCTTCGGGCGGGAAGACCGGCACGCATGCATAGAGTACATTCCAAAAGCTTCCTTTGGAAGCTGGAAGATGTTCCTGCACGGGCTCCGTCAGTGATGTCACCCATATGTGAGGATTGACTTCCTGCTTGGTCCCAGAGAATATAGGGATGATCAAATTCTGCAGTGCTTTAGCTTTTATTATCATAAACTACTCAGAGGGCATAGGTGGAGATTAGAGATTTTTGGGCATTGGTGGAACCAGGACCGTACCAAGCTAGAAATGCACCCTGTGCAACTAACAAATCTGGTGCCCCCCCTCTGCCCCAACCACATGCAGGAACACATTCTTTTTGAGCTTGCTGGAAGCCCATTGATGATATCAGTGCCCTTTTGGTACTTGTGCCCTGTGTGGCTGCACCGCTCACACAGCCCTTAGTACGGACCTGGGTGGAACTTCCTAAGGTCTCACTGGTGATTGGGAAAATGCTGAACGCGTCCTTTTCCTCAGTTAAATTATTATACCATGTGGTGAAAAACCTTCCAGGGGATAAAGCTCCTGAGCTCAATGGATTCACAGGGAAGTTTTATAAGTTGATGGTGGGGCAGTTGGAACTGATGCTCTTCTCAGTTTGGTATTCTGGAGGGAAAGTACTGTCTAGGACTATGATGATTGCAACTATCATGGTTCTGCCTAAGCCTGGTAATGATGTGTTGGAGTGTGGGTCTTAGAGGCCCATCTCTTTGCTCAATATGGATGTAAAACCTTTAGCCAAATGATGGCAAATTGGTTGGCCCAGGCATTGCCTGAGCTGAATAATTCAGATCAAATAGGGTTCATACCTGAGACCTCTGACAATATTAAATGGTTATTGCACCTGGTTTGGGCTGTTAATAAAGGTAAGGAACTAGCCATCTTATTGGGAATAGATGCTGAGAAGGCATTTGACTACATTCACTGGCGTTATTTGTATGAGGTGCTACAAAAGGTGGGCAATGGCTCTAAGTTTCTTAAGTGGGTTAAGGGCTAATGGCTGTTACTCTGACATGTTTCCACTAGGCAGGAGAATGTGGCAGAACAGCCCCCTGTCTCCGTTGCTCTTTGCGCTTGCCTGCATTTTATTTCCTCAGTTCCAGCCTTTGGAACAACCTGTCCCCTGACCTCTGGTTAGAACCATCACACTCCAGTTTTAAAGCTAAACTTAAAAAATATTTATTTCATAAAGCCTTTGAACTTCTCATTATCTGATTTCACCTAAGAATTCCTATGTACTACCTCCTCATTTCTCTCTACCTCCATCCTCCCCCCGAAATGATTGTAATCGTCTCTCCTATCATTCAAATTGTACTTCTCTTCCATTATTCTTTTATTTGATTCTTACTGTGAACTGCCCTGCTGCTACTGTGAAGGGCAGTATATCAAGTTTTAACAAACATAAAACAAACATGAAGTCCTTGGCGCAGTCTATCAGGAAGAATGCTGAAATACAGGGGATATAGGTGGGAGAAGGGGAAATATAAAATATCATTATTTGCAGATTATATTTTATTATAAATATTAACCCACTCTAGTCGATGTCTGCTATGATGCATGAATTGCAGGGCTATGGTCATCTTTCGTGTTTTAAAATTAACATGAACAAGACAGAGGTGCTGAAATCTTTCTCTGAGAAGGGAAGATCTGGCAAGAATGTAAATATGTGTGAGTAAAATTACCTACTCCTCTTTTTTTTTTTTTTTTTTTAAGGTGCCCTCATGTTAATGCTGACTCCTGGCAACTCAGCAGCCCCTGGGTATTCTTGGCAAGGTATGACCAGAAAGTGCAGTTGCTTACCTGTAACACAGGTTCTCTGCAAACAGCAGTGGTATGCAAACACGCGCACGTCCCCTGAATTGTTACCTACTGTATACAGCGTTATGCACCAATTCTCCAATGTATTCTATGTATTTTATTTATTATTTATTTATTTATTTTATTACAGTTTCTTATATACCGCGCTATTCGGCATCAGCGCGGTTTACATCATAACATAACTACCATGGTGACAAGGTGTCTGGTTTTACATAGAACAGGTAATAAAACTTGGATAACAGGGTTAACTATCTACATAACTATATAACTATATGTATAACTATATGTATGTTGCTCATTCACACTGTATCCAGATAATTGCTCAGTTGGCTCCAATGTATACAATGTACAGAGCTCACAGTCCATTTTTAATTGTCTGGACTGTCCAATGTATATAGCTCATAGTTCTCTGTAAACCAACTGTTGTATAATGTTCTGGGTAAATCGCTTTGACCAGGTGAAAAGCAGTATAGAAACCCTGCTAAATAAATAAATAAGGGCACAGATAAAAGGAATCTGCCAGAGGAGCGGAGTTCCTGAGGAGTGTATTATGAGAGAAGAGAGGAAAGGTAGTGAGGAGCTGCAGAATGCACTTCTAGGTAAGTAGAAGAAGTTTGAACTGGATGCAGAAATGGATAGGGAGCCAGTGAAGTGACTTGAGAAGAGGGGTTACATGAGCATAGCGGCACTGGTGGAAGATAAGCCGTGCAGCTGAATTTTGAACAAATTGAAGGGGAGAGAGATGATTCAGAGGGAGACCAGTGAGGAGCAGGTCACAATAGCCAAGAAGGGAGATGACTAGTGAGTGAATGAGGGTCTTAGAGCGTAGTTACTCACCTGTAACAGGTGTTCTCCAGGGACAGCAGGAATCAGTCCTCACATATGGGTGACGTCGGCGCTGACGGAGCCCTTGTGCAGAGCAATTCCCCAGTTTTCAAAGAAAGCCTTTGGGATTGCATCGCCAATGAGCTGTCCCCTTCCCGCCCAAGGGTTCCATCTTGCTCAGTCAAATGACATAGCTAAAAAGACGGCAAAATGAATAAAAATCAATAATAAGACTGCAACTCCAGAGGAGGAGGGAGGGTCGTGAGGACTGATTCCTGCTGTCCCTGGAGAACACCTGTTACAGGTGAGTAACTACGCTTTCTCCAGGAACAAGCAGGAAGTCAGTCCTCACATATGGGACTCCCTAACTATAGGCTACCGAGAACCCATAGCTGAAAAATGGCTCCCTCTAGAAGAGCCATAGCAGCTGTGATAGGAATTCAGCGGAGACGCAACACCCCAGTAGCCTGATACCAGAGGGCCGGAGGGTAGGCATTGCCTAAACCTCAAATAAGTTACGGAGTACCGCCTGGCCGAAAGCACTGTCCCATCGGGACTCTCTATCCAAGCAGTAATAGGCTGCAAAAGCCTGGCTTGAAGACCAGGTGGCGGCCCAGCAAATGTCTGCCAGCGGAACAGAGCGGAAGTGAGCCACTGATGTGGCCTTAACCCTGACATGGTGGGCCATGACTCGACCCTGCAATGGGAGGTTGGCTGCCCTGTATGCTAAGGCAATGCAGTCTGCCACCCAGGTGGACAATGTGTGCATGGAGACAGGTAGCCCCAGCTTACTGGGGTCATAAGAGACAAAGAGCTGAGTAGCCCTTCGATGTCCCCGCGTACGCTCCAGGTAGAAGGCTAATGCCCTTTTACAATCAAGGGTATGCAGAACCACCTCTCTCCGGCTAGCATTCGGTCTGGGAAAGAATGATGGAAGAACCACCTCTTGGTTGAGGTGGAACGGAGAAACCACTTTCGGAAGGAACTTGGGGTGGGTGCGAAGGACCACCCTGTTCCTATAAAACCGTGTGTACGGTCTTTCTGAAACAAGAGCTTGCAGTTCACTCACTTGTCTGGCAGATGTGAGTGCCACCAGGAAGAGCACCTTCCAGGAGAGAAAGCACAGATGGCAAGCGGACATAGGCACAAAGGGTGGGTGAGTAAGCTGTTGCAAGACCACATTCAAATCCCACTCGGTTAACGGAGGACGAACCGGGGGCTTTAGTAGAAGTAGGCCTCTGAGGAATCTGGACACCAAGGCATGAACTGAGAGAGGTTGTCCTTCCACTGGAGAGTGGTGTGCTGACAAAGCACTCAAGTGGACCCTGACAGAGTTAGACTTGAGGCCTAATTCTGATAGGTGAAGCAGGTACTGCAACACTACTGGTACAAGACAAGAGAAAGGGTTTTCATTGTGCTGGTTACACCACACCTCAAACCTGCGCCACTTGAAGGCATAGGTTTTGTGATAAGGAAGCTTATCATAGCTCAGGTAGGAGCTATAGAAAAGATGATGTGACTCTGAACAAGCAACCTGTCAGTTCTGGTAGAAGCAAGAAAACAGAGTTTTCACATAAAAGACTACCAGTCCCAGAATGCACCAGGTTTCCAGCAGCCATGAGAGGGGCTGAAGTGAGAAAATGTGTGTGCAATCAAGAGAGCTATGAGGTAATCCCTAAGCACTCATCTCAAAGGGCAGGGCCTGATTCAAGACAGCTGTGCTGTGTTAGGGAGGAACACACATTAGAACAGGATAAGAATAGAGCTTATTCTTCAGATAACAGCTTCAAGAACAGCTTCAGCAAAAGCTACAGAAAGAGCTTCGGACACAGATGCAGCAACGGCTACAAGCTCAAGCACCAGTATCACCTGGAGAAACAGAAGCCAAGCCAAGCAGATAGAGAGAGAAGGAAACTCTCTGGAAGGAAGAGAAGAAAGGCCATTGGAAGGTCTGGGAGATTCCAAGGCAGTACCCATACTGGGAGGTATTCCAAATGCCAGCAGAGTCCATTGGACTGGATTCAGCCAGAGGAATGGAGTGGCAGAGATAGGAATCACCAGTGGCTACCTGGAAGAGAGAAGACTGCATGTGGAAGGGACTTTCAGACCAAGGCCAGAAGGTATGTGAGAGGAGATCCAGTGTCCAGGGATCAAGATTGGAAGGCTGGACATCAGAATTGGATTACATACTGGCCAGGCTTTACAGAGAGGAATTATGATGGCAGGAGAGGCTCAGGTATGAACACTGATCCAGACCCTATCTATAATAGAGAATGGCAGCAAGGGAATAAGCATTCTCATGATAGTGCCTTAATGAAAGACTCGTCTGTGCCAATGTATGATAGTGACCCTATGCTGATTGATGAAGGGGGAGATACAGCAGATGAAAGTACAGTTTACATGGACTGTTCTCTATCTAAATGCTATTGCTAGCTTTCTGTGAGCAAACACATCAGCCATCACAAAGAAACCTAACTTTGTTCTTTATTTCCACTGCAAACAGCTCTTAAAGCAGGATTTGGGTTCACACAGTAGCAGCCAACCAGCTAAAGGCTTCCAGCTGGTCAATTGATAGTAATTAAAGCTGCACCTGATTGTGTGTGTGAGCTAGGGAGAATCACTGCTGGGATCTGCGTGGAAAATAAGCAGAAGTTAACCTATCAAGCAAAGTTTATTTATTTCTTTGTGCCTTTGTATTTGGTAATTATTTGCTAAGAAAACATTAGCTAATTGCCTGACAAGCTGAAGGCTGTTTTCTGATTTGCTTTGTGACTTTTGTTATCCATTTAAACACTGCAAGCAAGTAACCTCCTTTATATTGCTATCAAGCATACATGTGCTGGGTGAATTAAACCCCATCAATAAAAGAAGTATTTTATTGGCCTTACCACTTGGTATCACAACTTAATTATTGTCATCAGCTGTGTTTGGGAGTGAATGAACTACAATACCCACAATACCTTGCAAGAATCATATGAATATATGCATCGTCAAGATTGTGTAAGTTCTCACCCTAGGCAGCCGTCTGACAGTTTTCCTGGTGGAATGCCTCCTTGAGGCCAGTAACACTTCTTCTACATCTTTAGGTAAGAGGAGAGGAGCCAGCACTACCCTTTCAGCAGCCATGCCATCAGGTTGAGGGACCTGAGGTTGGGATGTAAGATAGAGCCCTGCTCCTGGGAGAGAAGATCGGGCTGTGTCCCCAGAGGGAGTGGGGTTTCCACCGCCAGCTGGAGAAGCGGAAACCAAGGCTGTCTTGGCCATCTGGGGGCTACCAGAATGACAGAGGCCTTGTCCCGAAGGATTTTGAATAGAGTTTGAGCCACCAGAGGCGTGGGAGGAAACACATACAGAAGGCTCATGGAAAAGGAGATCAGAAAAGCATCTGCAGCCATCCTTTGAGGATGTGGCTGTCTGGAGAAAAAGTTGGGCAACTGATGATTCTGCGGGCTGGCAAAGAGATCCATGGACGGGTTTCCCCAGCAGTGGAATATCTGCTGGGCCACTTCCGGATTCAGTTGCCACTCGTGAGGTTGGAGAATTCTGCTTAGCTTGTCTGCTAGGAGGTTCTCCTGACCCGGCAGGTAAACTCCTTTGAGAGACATACCTTTGGTGATTGCAAAGGAGCAGAGGTCCAGTGCCTCCTGGCACAGGATACGGGACCCTGTCCCTCCCTGCTTGTTCATGTAGAACATTGCTACCTGATTGTCTGTCTGCACTAAGACAGACTGATGTGAGAGAACATGACAGAAGATTCGAAGAGCTAGGCGAATCGCCCGAAGGTCTAAGAGGTTGATTTGTTGCGTCTTCTCTTGAGGAGACCACAACCCCTGAGTGCACGAGTCCTGGCAATGAGCTCCCCAGCCCAGTAAGGATGCATCTGTCATCAGCACTCTTGTGTACGAGGGAGGCTGGAAAGGCACACCCTCAAGCAGGTTGGATGGCTGAAGCCACCATGTCAACGACTTCAGCAGTCGTTTGGACACTCTGATCCTGTCTCTGAGTCACCCTGTGGCTTGTGTCCACTGATCCTGGAGACACCACTGAGCTGTTCTCATGTGGAGACGGGCGTTTGGGGTCACATGAACCGTGGAGGCCATGTGTCCTAGAAGGCGCAGAAAATGCCTCGCTGATATCTGAGACTTGTGGCTGATTTGGTCTACTAGCTACAGAAGCCTCTGTGTCCTGTCCTCTGGCAGGTAAGCTTTCGCTTGATGGGTGTCTAGCCTTACACCTATGAACTCTAAGTTCTGGGTAGGGCGCAAAGTGGACTTTGCTTGATTTATGACAAAGCCTAGCTGCTGCAGTATGTTGATAGTGCGGGCTGTGGCCCGTTGGGCCTCTTGAGGCGATGGGGCCCTGATGAGCCAGTTGTCCAGATACGGGAAGACGAAAATTCCCTGGTTCCTGAGGAAGGCCATCACTACCGCCAGACACTTGGTAAATACTCTGGGGGCAGAGGCTAGGCCAAATGGAAGTACTCTGTACTGAAAATGGTTTCCTCCCACTACAAATCTGAGATATTGTCTGTGGTCTGGATGTATGAGGATGTGTGTGTGTAGGCATCCTTCAGGTCTAAGGAGCATAGCCAATCTCCATGGTGGAGGTAAGGCAGCAATATTCCAAGGGAAAGCATCTTGAACTTTTCCCTTAGCAGGAACTTGTTTAAGTTTCGGAGGTCGAGGATGGGCCTGAGGCCTCCTGTTCTCTTTGGTATCAGAAAATACCTGAGTAAAAGCCTTGTCCTTGCAGGCTGTGGGGCACTGGCTCCACTGCCTGATCCTCTAGAAGACCGGTCAACTCCTGTAAGAGGAGGTTCCTGTGTAGAGGGGGTCTGAGAGGTTCTCCCGGAGAGTAGGAGGGAGGTACCTGGTTGAAGTGGAGCAAATAGCCCTTTTGGACTATTTGTATGACCCAAGTATCTGTGGTGATTGCTGGCCACCTGTGGGTGTACAGGGCCAGCCTTCCTCCTGTGCAAAGCCGGACCCTTGTTTGGAGAGAGACTATGCTGTGGCAGTGAAAAAACCCATACCGGCTGGGAAGGAGCCGGTGCTTGGGGGTCTTCTGCTTACGCGGGCCATGCCCCTGTCCCTTGGCCTGCTGCCCCTGTGGGCGAGCTGGGGAGGCCTGGTGAGTGGGGTAGTTGCGGTAAGCAGCACCCTTCCTTGGGAAAAAGGGCTTTTTACCCGAGCCCTTCTTTTTAGAAGGGGCAGAAGTCTTCTTGGAGAGTCTTGTCCGGGGTCAAGTACTCGGACTCGATTTCAGCAGCCTTCTCAGTCATGGGCTTGCCAAATAGGTTGTCACCTCGGCACGGGACATCGACCAACTTGTCCTGAACCCATGGCTCTAGGTCCGATGACATTAGCCACGCCTGGCGTCGAGCACTGATGCCAGCTGTGGCTACTGTCACGACTTCGTGGGCCCTAGGCGGTTGCCTAGGTATATGAAGTTGTGAGAGTCTTTTATTTGTAAGAGTGCCTATGGGTGTAGTTGTGATATGGGCAAAAATAACTTCAGCCGAGCAGTAATATAGGCACGCAGGATTTTATTCTCCACAAGGCCAAAAGGAACCTTTACACACAGTCCCAAATATTCGACACAAAGGCGGGTAATTTCCAGAAAAACAGGTAACAAAATAAACAGCTTCCAAATGCAGCTTGCTACTGAACTCAAACAAAGTATTTCTTCATACCATTGAAACAAGGTTGGAAATAAAAACCTCCTTTTCAAAAATGGGTTTAAAACATTTGCAGTCTCTTCAGCAAAACAGCAGTGCCAAACTTTCTCTGCACAAGGTTTTCTTTTTCTTTCTCAAACCAGGTTTCTTTATCTGCCCTTCTAGCAGACTCAATATACTTTGTGTGCAGCCTTTCACATTAAGGGTTAAGCTTCTCAGGCTTTCTAGCCAACCTAATTTGCATAGGCCCCTCAGCTCAGCCTTTGAACACGGCTGCTAGTTTAATGCTTTCAAAAACCTCTCTAGTCACTATAATGAAACAGGAAGACATTCCATTTCTGTCTCAGAACTAAGCTCTTGGTTTATAGCACTTTCAAAATCCATGCTCTCAGGTTCAGACTCTGTTAGAACAGCCTCATGTTTAAAACCAGCTATCTCTGGCTGCAAACGGTCTAACAATCTAAGAACCTTCTTTAAGGCAGTATCTCTCTTCTTCTGGGTAATGCCTTTTCTCTCATACAATTCCTTACTCTTAGAATGGTTAAAAGTCTTAGCCACGCTCACCTTATTTTGTGGAGATAAGCACCTGGCTGTCCTTGCAGCTGTTGGCTCAATCTCTGTAAAATCTTCTAGGAAACGTTGTGGATTACTCACATGGTCTGTGAACTCTCCCTGGCCAGCTTTAAAACCCTTGGCTGGTTTTTTCCTGTCTGCTTGGAAACTCAGGTAAGGTTTCTTTCACCCTTGGAGTGCCTCTCTTTGGTAATATCCTTGGGTTCTCAGAGTTTCTTCCCTTCCTGGAATTCTCTGACCCAATTACCTTAGAGCTGGTTTCAGGACTGGAACTTCTGTCTCTCCTTTCTCTTTCAGTAGAGGATTCAGCGTCAGTGGAAACTGGTCTCCTAAAGCTCCTTCCCTTAAGGTTGCCTTTCCCTGCAGTGTACCTCCGTTCTGCTTTCTGAGCACCTCCCTCTTGGGCACTTCTAGGCTGGGCAGTTTGAGGACCTCTCTGCTGGGCTCTCCAGATATTTCCACAAGCTCCTTCCCCTTCTGCTTGGGATTCCTCTCTGAACTCCTGCACCTCCTGCTTCCTCCGGCTTCTCCCTGGCTTCCTCTTGCTTCTCCCCGGCTTCCTCCTTTCTCTGTTCAAAGTTCCGGTGTTTATACCTGCAGTTTCTCTCACTGCCTGCTGACTCCACCCCTTGCACTCCCTCGTGCACGGGCTTGGTTACTAGGGAACTAGGGCGTGTCCCTTGCCTACCAGCTTTCTGTGTGTTTTTTTTCAGATTCAGAAGTTTTAACCCCTGAACTTCTGGTTTCTCCGTCTTTCTCTGGGAAAATCCCTGGATTTCTCTCCTCTCTCTTATGCTCTTTCTGGCCTGCGCCGTCACACTATCCGGGCCGAAGCCTCGAAGCCATCATAGGCTGCTCGAGACAAACTTCGAGCACTCCCGAATCCCAGTGGACAAGTTCTTGAAGCGCTGCAAGGGTTCCTCGGAGAGGCCAGCTGAGAACACGGCAATCTCCTTTGCCAGGTCCCACAAGTACATGCCCATGTACAGCTGGTATGTTTGGACACGGCATGATAGCATCGAGCCCTGGTAGCACTTTCTGCCGAGGGCATCCAGGTTCCGGGATCCCTGCCAGGAGGCACCGAGGAGTGCGTTTTTTGGCTCGTGAGCCTGTGCATGGCCGATTCCACAACCATGGAGTTGTGCGGCAGTTGTGCCTTTTGGAATCCAGGGCTCTTGCGGACTCGATAGATGGAATTGACTTGCTTGCTGAGAACCGGCATCAAGGCCGGTGACTCCCACATGCGGAGCATCAGCCGTTCGAACATCGGAGGAACCGGTACAGTAAGGGCTTCCCAAGGGGGGAAAATCATAATAGAGGGCTTCGAGCTCCTCGGCTCGAGGCTCCTCCTCGGTGTCCACCAGGAATGCCAAAGCCTTGGACATGTCCTTGACAAAATCCGAGAACCGGGTATCCTCCAGGGGGGACCTTCTCCGAGGCTTTGACCCTGGCGAGTCTGATGGGACACACCGGATCTGGTTACTTTTGCAGGCCACTCTGACTCCGAGGACCCGGGGCGGCGGTCAGGACTCTGCGACCTGGCCCGCGAGGGCCCAAGCCGAACAAAGGCATCCAACACTGCCGCCCTCGCAAGTTTCTTCTTCCTCTGGTGTTCCCGCGAGGGAGACCCCCGCTCAGAAGACCCCCGGCGATGCTCGGAGTCAGATAGCTCCCGAGATGTTGAGGCTTCTGAAGAGGTCCGGACCCGGGTGGATGTGGACTCGGAGAAAATCCTTTCACTCTGCTGCTGCCTACTTATAAGTGCCTTAGAGGACATCTTGCTACACGGGCCACAGATCTTCGGGTCATGGTCAGGCCCGAGGCAGCGGAGACAGCAGTCATGTGTGTTGGTGAGAGACATTAATTTTTTACACCGATCCCACATTTTAAACCCGCTGGCAGCCATTGGGGGAAAAAGGGCCCCTGCGAGGTCAAACGACCGGGCTGCCAGTGAAAAAGAAAAAAGGCGCGAATGCTAGTCATGAAGGACAAAAACGAAAAATGACCGGACTCGATACCGGTGTACCGAACCGAGGCAGGAAGGGGAACCAGCGTCGAACCGGGCCGAAGAAGAGAATCTTCAGGTAGTTTTGACGGACTTTTTCTGCGAGGGAAGTTGGACTACGTCCATTGGGCTCCGTAGAAAAAGGGAGACTGAGCAAGATGGCAACCTTGGGCGGGAAGGGGACCGCGCATGCGTGATGCGATCCCAAAGGCTTTCTTTGAAAGCTGGGGAATTGCTCCGCAGGAGGGCTCTGTCGGCGCCTATGTCACCCAAATGTGAGGACTGACTTCCTGCTTGTTCCTGAAGAATAATGTGTGTAGAAAAGAAGGGATGAATTTTGCTGATGTTATAGAGAAAGAAACGACAGGTTTTAAGTAAATCATTTTTATTAGGATTTACATACTTGCAAACCAAATAATGCAACCAAGCCCATCAAGGACCAACCTAAACATAACAAACAAATCCTCAGGGTGAATACACCGAACAATACAGAACAATACAATCCCTTCACTACCACTCCTTCCTGATAGCTGCCATTAACAGAACAACATAAATATTATGATCTGCAAACATGCCCTAGGTCCCCCCTCTTACCTCCCCACCCCCTCCACCTCCCCCCCACCACCCCTCACCCCACCCACAACTCCTCTTTCCTGCATTATCCCAACCACAGTGACTCCATGCCCACACCGCTCACGACTCACAACTCAACAAGCCACATCTCTTAAGGGACCCCACACCCTAGTGAACCGTTCCCACGCTCCTCCCGCCAACAACCTAGCCGTACGTTGCTCCATTTCCATCAACTCTCTCATAGCCCGCTCCCACTCAGCTACCCTCGGGGCCATATCTTTCAACCAGCCCCGTAGTAGGCACAATTTTACTATAATAAAGCCTTTGGCACAGAGCCGGCGTCCACTATCCCCAAGGGGTTGCACTCCTTCATAAGATCCAAAAAGGCACCATTCAGGGGCTAACTCTATAGTTGTATGTAGCCATCCCCCAAGCACCCGTCCCACCTCTAACCAAAACCCCTGAACATGAATACAGAACCAAAATCGGTGGGCAAAGCCCCCTTTTTCTACCTTGCAGAGGTTACAGAGATCCGTTGTCGACAATCCTGCTTTCGCCGACCAGACATTATGGACATAGGCTCTCCAGAGGAATTTATATTGGATTTCCTGCAACTGAACCGTTTCAGAGAGAGATTTAATTCCTCGGAACGCATCTCTAAGCCGCTCCACCGTAATCTGGCTAACTCCATCTCTCCTCCACTTCTCGACCAAACCAACCAGGCATTTCACCTGGCCCTCAGGGTAAAACACCCTACTCAGAGCCCCAATGGTAATCTTCCCATCCAAGGATCCAAACAGCGCCAACATCCCCCCTCTCTCCAACACTCCCGCATGTGTCCTCCTCAACGCAGCAACATAATGTCGGGCCTGTAAATAAAAATAGAATTCGCGTGGCTCCAAATGATATCTCCCAGTCAGCGAAGCAAACGAGTCCACCTCAACTCCACTCACCATACGAAGATGCCCAATAAAGCGAGCACCCTTGGACGCCCATGCGGAGGCCACGAGGGTCCCCCAGCCAGGCGCAAAAGCCGGGTTTCCCCTCAGTGGGAGACAATCCGTTACTCCGGCAGCTCCCCCCGACGGCGACAAAGTGCTCCCCACACCCTGCACAAGACGGTCCAAAATCCCAACTGCTTACAGCCCTCGGGAAGCTGCCTTCTATTCACATGGACCACTGACATTCTATGCTGCGGAGTCACCATCTCATCAATAATAGGTAAGGGGACTACTTCTGATGTATCTTCCACAAAGTCCCGCAAAATCCGTGTCCAACACACTAGATTATACCACCGAAGCGACAGTAAGCCAGTTCCGCCATCCTCTCTGGCCTGCAATAATGTACGGAGCGCAATTCGTGCCCGCCGCCCCCTCCATAAGAACCTCGATATATGACGGCCCAGCTGCTCAAGATCGCGTCGCGACAACCAGACAGGGAGATGGCGCAAGACATAGGCCCACCGGGGAAACTCCACCATATTAAATAATGCTATCCTACCGTGTAACGATAGTGGCAACTGCTGCCAAGACTGCAAACGCCGGGCCATCCCCTCCATTAGCAATGGAACATTCACCTGGTACAATTGATCTGGCCGTTCGGGAAGCTGAATGCCAAGGTAGCGGAGCTGCCCTTCCGCCCACATCAGGGGGAACCGGCCATCCCACCGTCGCCGAGAGCACCCACCCACATCGAGTCCTACAGATTTAGCCTTATTGATTTTCAAGCCCGAGAAGGTGCCAAAATTCTCGATCAACTGCAGAGCCCGCAGCAAGGACACCTGCGGGTCTGTGAGACAAAGCAGCATGTCATCCGCAAACGCACTGATCTTGAATTCACCCGCTAACCAAGGTACCCCTGTCACATCTCTCTGGCACATTAACTTCACCAAAAGAGGCTCCAAATGCAATATGAAGAGAAGAGGCGACAGAGGGCACCCTTGACGAGTCCCTCTCTGCAGGACAAACGGTTCCAATCGGTCTCCCCCAACCATAATAAACGCCCTCGGCTCCGCATACAAAGCTCGTATCCACCCCACAAACTGCCCAGCAAAGCCGAACCGGTGTAAAGCCTCAAACAAATAACTCCAGGAAACCCGATCAAAAGCCTTCTCAGCATCCAGGCTTGCCAGTAATAGGGGACAGCGTTGTTGAAGGCATCTCTCCATACTCAGCAGCACTTGTAGAATATTCTTAGCTGCTATCCTCCCTCTAACAAAACCCGCCTGGTAGGGTCCGATCAACCGAGACAAAACCTCCTGCGCACGTGTGGCCAACACCGCTGCAAGAATCTTCATATCGAAATTAATGAGCGAGATAGGCCTATAGGATGCGGGATCCTCCGGATCCTTTCCTACCTTAGGTATCAATGAGATGGAGGCCGTTCGCATATCCCTGGGGAACTGTCCAATCTCCAACACTTCCGCATATACCGCTCCCAACGTAGGCACGACCTGCCGCTCCACAATTTTATAAAACTCCACGCTGTACCCGTCGGGGCCCGGCGCCCTGTGTAATTTCCCCTCCCGAATAACCTTCTGTATTTCTGTCCCAGAGATCGGCTGATTCAGCATCTCCCTCTCCTGCTGAGTCACCTGGTTCAGAGATACTCCATCCCAAAAGGCCTGCATTTGTTGCTTGTCCTCACCCTCCGGGGTATAAAGACAGCTATAGAACCGCCTAAACACCTCTGCAATCTCCGCGGGTTCCGTTTTCTGCTTCCCCTGTTCGTCATGGATCCGCACCACCAAATGACTTCCCTGTCGCCCTCGCGCCAACTTTGCGAGCAACTTCCCAGAACGATTACCAAAACAAAACAGCTGATGCCTATAATACTGCTGATCAAAAATCGCTCGCTCCTGGAGAAGGTTATTCACCTGTCTTTGGATCTCAAGATATGCCTGTTGCGCCCCTCCACTCCTTGGACGACGCAACGCATCTTGCTTCTTCTCCTGCAACACCCGAGTAAGCTGCACCAACTCAGCATTTACCCTTCTCTGTAAGCGGACCACATATGCCATCACATGCCCTCGAACGACCGCCTTCCCTGCCTCCCACAGTGGGGTCACCGAGGAAACACTGCCCTCATTATGTTCCAAAAATTCTCGCCACTTATCCCGAACATAATCCTGAAAATCACTCCTGAGCCAGAGGTGTCTGGGAAAGGACCATCTACCCCCCAATCTGCGACATCCTGTCCAAGCCATAGTAACCATCGCATGGTCCAACACCACAATGGGACGAATCTCCGTCTTCCGAACTCTCTCAACATCTGCCTGCCGCACCAAAATATAATCTATTCTAGACCACGTCTGGTGTGCACGCGATAAGTGGGTATAATCTCGTTCATTCCCATGCAGCAGCCGCCGCCAAATGTCTATCAGATCATTGACCTGACAGAGGTAATTTACTCCTCTGGTAGTCCACCTACCCGTTTTCCCTCCCGAGGAAGACTTATCCAATGCCGGATCGTGTGGGCAATTAAAATCCCCTGCAAGGACAAGTGGAACATTAGGTAAACCACTTAACTTTCTGGCGATCATCTCAAAAAATTCATGCGAGTATTGATTGGGAGCATAAATGTTGCCCAAAACCAGCTCCTCTCCATTAAGTTTCACATGTACCCAAATATAGCGCCCCAGTGGATCCGGGTCTTCACTTAAAATTTCTACCATACGACGCTTATGAAATAGGAGTGCAACCCCCTTTTTCCGACCCTCTGCTGCTTCTGCTGCACAGACATGCCCCACCCATTTCTGTTGCAACTTGGCATGCTCCCTAGCGTTTAAATGTGTTTCCTGGAGGAATGCCACTTGCGCTCCTGCTCTCTGAAGCGCCTGAAGCGTCTTAGTGCGCTTTATCGGCGTGTTTAAGCCCCCAACGTTCCAAGACACGAACCCCAAATCAGTACCCATTAACCCCCATTTCCCTTTTGCGAACACACCCAGACCCAAAAATGCAACCATTGGACCGAGAGCTGCCCAGCCTCAGCACCCGGCACCCCTTTCCATCCATACTCCACACAGGCCTCGAGGCAGGAACCACTACACCTATTCCCGTTAACATCCAAACTTCTCCCCCTTCCCCCCCGCCCCACCCTATACCCCCCCTAGTCAACTGCCAAACCACTCCCTTCCCTCTCCCCCGCACCTCTCTACCCCACCCCCCCTCATCTTCCCCTTAAAAAAACCATGAGATTAACCCGAGACCTACCGCTGTGCGCTACAGGGCCGTCCTGCCCATAGTTGCTCTCCCCCCTTATTTGGGGAAAGAGCAAGAGTCCCCATATCTTAGCTCAATATGAAATCCCGGTGAAACAGTCTGAACCCTCCATTCACACCTCAGCCATACTCTTACTTCCCCCCTCCAACCCTCAGCACGCACACTAATAACCCCCCGTCGTACCTGACATACACAACTCCCAGCCAACGAAGCCCCCTTTCAAACCCAATATCATCCATACTCTATGATCAATCTCCCAACCACACATAGAAGCTCCATCAACCTACCCTGGACTCGGGAAACCCTTCCGAGCCAACACATAATTGTCAAATTAGGTCCAATACAAACACAAAAATCAACTGTTCACTCTCTGGAAGTCGAGTCAGAACTTGTTCTCCAACAGCTCCCGGTGGAGTGCACCAGCCGCGTGATAATCACAGGCCTCACTCCCTCTGGTCTCCAGCAGCTGCGTGCTCGCTCTGCTCCAACTCCGCAAGAAATCTCTTCGCCTCAGCGACCGTATCTAACACGCGCTGCTTCCCCTCCTGGTGTACTTTAAGGGTCGCCGGGAAAGCAAGGGTGAAACGTACATGCTTGCTGAAAAGTGCTGCGCACACCGGTGAGAACTCTTTCCGTTTTGCCGCCACTGAAGCAGAATAGTCTTGGAAAAGCAGAATCGAATGATTGTCCGAACGCAGGTCTCTCTTCTTGCGAAACGCCTGCAGCAGCTGCCATTTGTGCTGAAAGTTGAGGATTTTCGCAATAATTACTCTGGGGTGCTGTCGAAACTCCGTTTTAGGCCCCAGGCGGTGCACACGTTCCACCTTCATGTGTCCAATAAGTCCTTCAAGGCCCAATTCGCGCGGCAACCAGGTCTCCACTAAGTCCAACAGCATCGCGTCCGTTTTTGACTCTGGTATGCCCACGAGACGCACATTATTTCTCCGGGACCAGTTTTCCAAGTCGTCAACTTTTTCAAGCAAAGCTTCCACTTGTTTCCGCAGCGGACTCTCCTCCCGGGTGCGCTTGCCCTCCTCCTCTTCGAGTGCCGACACTCTGTGTTCCAATTCATCTACTCTGTGCGTGCACTCCGTAAGCGCCTCGGTTACAGTTTCCAATTTATTGAGAATCAAATCAAATTTAGGTTCAAGCAACCTCGCCACTTCCCGCGCCAGTTCTTCAGGGCCCGAGTCCATGCTCTCACCCCCCGGTGATCTAGGCGCCGCCATACTGGCTGTTGTTCCAGCGGTCGCAGAGGCCCCAGCCCGCGGCACTTTCTCTTTTTCTTTCCTCGCCGGAGGAGGTATTTCTCAGCTAACCCGTTAGCTCTTATTAGCACACAAATGTCACCTTGCACTCCCGGGGTTTTTCGTACAAGTTCACTGGGGTAATCACTATAAATTGCCGATTAATCGCAGGACGGCCCCGGAGCGAGCAGAGACACCTCTTACTCGCTCATGCGTCACGTGGTCTCCCCGAAACGACAGGTTTTAGCTATCTGTTGGATATGTGCAGAGAAAGAGAGAGTAAAGTCAAAGATGACCCCAAGGTTGCGAGCTGAGGAAACAGGGAGGAGTGGTTTCAAGTTCATAATTAGTTTTGTACGTGTCTGATTGGTTTTTTGTACTTAGCATTTGGTGACATTTTATAAGGGCAACATATGCGCCTATGTGCCATTATAAAGTTACCTCACTGGAATGCAGGTACAGATATTTACCGCTTGCTCTAAGGCAAGTACAAATAGTCTGCCAAAATTGTATGGATATGCACATATGTTATAATATATGCATATATCTTGGAAATTTGGATTTTGCTCATGCTTTTCTCAGGAATAGCTTAATGCAAGTTTCATTCAGGTACAATAGGTATATATCTTGGAGATTTTCTGCAGACACACCCAACCTCTGCCACAGGAATGCCTATAGATATAACATGTAAAAGCATGTACTTTTATGCATGTATGAACACCACCAATTTTATAACAGCCTGCAAGTAAAACACTGTTTTACACATATAAAGGCTTATAAAGGCTTTTAAATTTATTTCCCCTTGTGGCCAGATTTAGGGCCCATGGTTTCCATAAGGAGCCCTGGTGCATGGCCACATCTTGACCTTCACTGTAATGGCAGGAGATATAAAATAGAATAAAATGTCTTAGTCAGTAGCAGATGAAAAATAAAGCTGCTGGATCATCGCCCTTGTTCCAACTCTGCTAGATGCACAAAGAAGCAAGAGGAAACTGCTGTACTACTTCTACCCCTCCCCCCCAAAATACATATAAAAACAAAAAAAACTTTGATACACATGACTTTATTCTCAAGCCATTTGATTCACTATGACTTCACTGAATATGTTAGACTTTTATTCCTAAAAAGGCAAACGTTGACCATAAATGTCCCACCAGACTTTATTGTAACTTTAAATTAAAATTTGCCTGTTTTTGTTATTTGTCATGATAATTTTAAGATGTATTAAAAAACAGGTGTATAACTGCGTAAGATAAGGTTTTAAAGTGGAAACAGAAAACTCATGCATTTTGAATAGATAGTATTTTATCCAACCTCTTAGTGGATGATTCATCCAGTTTCATTAGAGACTTGAATGTGATCAGTTGTAGCACCCGTGTGAACCGCAGGAGCTGCAGCACAAGAAGAGTGGCAATCAGTTGCAGTACCTCTTCTTTTCCTCTAGAGCCTGGAAGAGAATACATCATTTTCTTTGCCAGCTGTAAAATCTCATATTGTATGCACTTGAAATTATAAACCTGGAGAAATATATGGATAGGAATGGCATATAATCTGAGCATTAATTACATATCACAGAGATTCCTGCTTTTATTACTTGTATTTTTGGCAGCTTGTAAAAGGTCAAAACACCATAAAATTATTTTATCCTTTTTTGCATAACTAATGATTTACTGTATTATCCTCAAACTGAAGTGTTAAATATTTGTCCTGCAAATGAACTAATGGTATGGCACTAAGGCTCTTCAGCAGTAGACATGTGAAGGACTAGACGACATGTCATATATGGATATGTCCAAAGCCATAGAGTGGAAAGCTAAAAATACATATCATGCCTGAGTGCAATATTGGCACCAGTCCAAAATTATATAAGTAAAAAAGGAATAAGAATGGAAATAAGGTACAATACTAGACACCTCCTAGATGTGTAGTGATTAATGGGCCTTGTGACCAGTTTACTTGTAGCTTATTCATACTGGAAATTTGATCAGTTTTCGTTTAAAGTCAATCCACTGACCAGGCGAAGATATTCTTATATTTGGGTATTGTCCATGTGTGCCAAAAACTCTCATATCCTTACGTTTGGTGAGGCAGACTTGACTTTTTACCTAGTGAATCGATGCCCTTCTGAGCAAGGAAGTCATTGCATAGATAATTAACATCCACCTTCAACAAATCCCCAAGGTCTGGATTAAGATGCCAAGAACCAGTCTATGAAACAAAACAAAACAATTACAGATGCATTGATTCCCTTAAAGGATTACAGGTGAACCCCCAATGAAAACAATTCTTGTTAAAAATTTAGAGATTAATATTCAACAGTGCAGCCATCATTTAACTTTAAACATATAATTTAGAAGTTTAAATTTATACATATTTTCGGTGGCACTATCTTTATAAATTCTGGTTTTGAAAATCCACATATAACTATTTGTTTAGAGTAGGCATTCAAATTCAAACCTGTTATTTACTCATCAGAATCTGGATAAGTAAGTTGTGCATCAGCAGTTGAATATCATCACTAGAAGTATAACTTTGTGACCTCTTCCTGCTCCATCCCATATTAGGCCACTCTTCTGGACATAAAGGGGCTGATTTTATAAGTGACATGCGGAAAGTTACAAACTGTTTATATGCATAAGTCTCTATTTTAAAGGAGTTGCGTGTTTGACTGGGCATTTATGTGCATGCTTTAGGCAGTTGCTATTCTGTAAGCACATGCGCAAGTCCTATCATGCGTACTTTCAGTGTGGGTATGCATGGGGCGCAGCTTGTAGAGAGCATACATTTATGTAAATAAATTATAAGAGTATTATAACTTCCTTGCATTTCTGAACAATCTAGGTGTAGGTACTCTGTCTAGAGCATGCTCTAGAGCATGTGTAACTGCTGCAACTAGATTAAGGTGTGTATTTACACTCCTATTTTATAAAATAAGCCTCAAATACATGTGTGGTAACGCGCATTAACTACACAAGAATTCATAAAATTACCCTCAATGTTGGACATTTTGTAAATTAAACAACCAAAGTTATGTAGTTCTGCTGCAAATTCTTTTTTTTCTTTTTTTGATGCAGTTTTAAATTTACTGAAGGATCAAACACTTGCTACAGAAAATACAATATAAGGCAAAAAAGGTAGGCAAGCCATCCAATATTACAAAAAGAGTAGTTACTCACCTGTAACAGGTGATCTCCGGGAACAGTAGAAATTTAGTCTTCACATATGGAATATAGTCTTCACATGTGGGTGACGTCTGTATCGACGGAGCCCACACGGGAACTTTACCCAGCATCCAATAGGAAAGCTTTTGGGAGCATCCCACCATTGCTGCATCGCTGCCTTCCCCCCTTCCCAACTCCCCCTCCTCAGTTGAGTTTGTAGCTGAGAGAAAAGGAGAGAAGAAACCTACAACTCCTAGGGGAGGAGGGTGGGTTGTGAAGACTAAATTCCTGCTATTCTCGGAGATGACTTGTTACAGGTGAGTAACTATGCTATGTCACATATGGGACTCCCTAGCTCCCAGAAGCCAGAGAAAATGATCTCAGAACCGGTAGGTTTGCCTCAGGGCAAGCTTCAGGAGGTCATGAATCCTCTATGGATGTCTGGTATCATTCCAGGAAAGAGGGTAGGAGTTGCCCTTAAGTCTGAAAGAGATGCTGGAGAATAGCTTGACCAAACATGGCATCCTGGCGGGAGTCCTTGTCTAAACAGTATGAGCAACAAAGGTATGGACCGAAGACCAGGTTGCTGCTTTGCAGATTTTGTCAACGGCTACAGAGCATAGGTTTGCCATCGAGGTAGCCATGGCATGAACATTATGAGCAGTGACATGACCTTCAAGGGATAGTCCTGCTTTGTCATAAGCAAATGAAATGCAATCTGCTATCCATTTAGAGAGAGGACGTTTGGATACTCGCAACCCCAAGTGACTGGGATCAAAGGAGAGGAATAACTGAGAGCCTTTACAGTGCTTAGCTGTCCTTTGAAGATAGAATGCCAAGGCACGTTTGCAGTCAAGGGTATGGAGGGTTGCCACTGCCCTAGATGAATGTGGTCTAGGAAAAAAGACAGGAAGGTAGACTGACTGATTTAAATGGAAAGGAGACACCACCTTTGGCATGAAATGGGGGCGATTCCTTAGGACAACCTTGTCATGATGGAACTGTGTGTAAGGTGGGTCTGCCACCAAAGCCTGTAGCTCACTAATGCGCCTAGCTGAAGTGAGTGCAAGGAGGAAGATGACCTTCCATGTCAGAAACTTTAGCGAGGTAGTGGCTAAAGATTCAAAGGGCAGCTTGAGAAGTTGCCCTAGAACGACAATGAGATCTCGGGCCACTGGTGGTGGTCAAATGGGAGGTTTGGTGAGCAAGAGACCTCTCATGAAGTGCTGTGAGGAAACTGGTTGTCAATCCAGGAGAAGGTGAGAGGCTGCAATGGCACTCAGGTGAACTCTTACAAAGTTGGTTTTGAGACCAGAAGAGGATAGATGGAGGAGATACTGGAGGAGAGGGATTAAGGTCCTTCTGGGAATACCAAACAGAAAATCTACACCACTTGAAAGTGTAAGAACGTCTGGTGGATGGTTTTCTAGAGGCTAAAAGGATCTCCTTAACTTCCTGAATAAGGTTAAAATGCTGTAATACTGTGCTTTCAGCAGACATGCTGTGAGGTGGAGAGAATGTGGACTGGGATGTAGCAGCGTCCCCTCCTCTTGAGAGAGCAGATATGGAGCAGATCAAAGATCTAGGGGTTGAATCTGAGACAGACGTAGTAGGAGAGGAAACCACGGCTGATGTGGCCAACGTGGGGCTACGAGTATCATGAGGCTCCTATCCGCCTGGAGCTTGAATAGTGTCTTAGGGAAATGGGAGGAAAAGCATATAGGAACTCTCAACACCAGTGGAGGTGAAAGCATCCACCTCATGGTTGCCCAACACAGGAGTACTAGTGCAGAAGCGGGGAAGTTTGGTATTCTGTGGAGTGAAAAACAGGTCTATCTCTGGAGTCCCCCAGGTCTGAAAAATGAAGGATGCTGTCTCCGTGTGGAAGGAGGATGCGACTCAATCTGTCTGCTAAGACATTTTGCTCCCCTGGAAGATATACTGCTTGAAGGCATATCTGATGAGTAATGGCAAAAGACCAGAGATGGAGAGCCTCTCTGCAGAGGGGCCAAGATCCTGTTCCCCCTTGTTTGTTCACAAAGAACATGGCTACCTAATTTTCCGTTTGGATCAGGACCCTCTGAGAACTTAGATGTACCTGAAAGACTTTGAGAGCATTATATGTTGCCCGAAGTTCCAGTAGATTTATCTGGAGCTTGGACTCCTCCTCCGTTCAGAGGCCCTGAGTGGAGAGGGACCCTAGAAGGGCCCCCCACCTATGTTTGGAGGCATCTGTTGTCAGGGTACATTGATGTGGAGGCATCTGAAAAGGTGACCCGACGAGGATATTCTCTGGGGAACACCACCATAGGAGTGATGTGGCCAGAGGGAAAGACACTGATATTTTGTCTGAGAGACGGTCTGAGGCCTGTGTCCATTGGGAAGCCAAAGCCCATTGGGCTGTGCGCATATGTAGGCGTGCATGTGGCACTACATGTACTGTTAAGGCCATATAACCTAGAAGCAGTAGCATCTCTCGGGCAGTGAGATGATCTCTGACACGGGCCTGAGATGCCAGCTGGATGAGACGAGAACGGCGGGGCTGAGGTAGAAACGCCCTTGACTGTTGAGTATTTAAGAGAGCTCCTATAAACTCTAGTATTTGAGTAGGAGCGAGATGGGACTATGAGCCAGTCATCTAAGTAAGGGAAGACAAATATCTCTAGAGATCTTAGAAATGCAGTCACGACTGCCATGCACTTTGTGAAGACTCTCGGGGCAAAGGTGAAGCTGAATGGCAGGACCCTATACTGATAATGTTTTCCTTGAAACATGAAGCGTAGATATTTCCTGTGTTCTGGATGAATCAGGATATGTGTGTACGCTTCCTTGAGATCTAGAGAACAGAGCCAGTCCTGACTCTGGAGATGCGGTAGGAGGACCCATAGATAGACCATCTTGAACTTCTCACAGACAAGAAACTTGTTTAGGTTTCTGAGGTCCAGGATGGACCTGTATTCCCCGGTTTTCTTTGGTATGGAGAACAGATACCCACTCCTTGTTGGGATGTTGGGACCTCCTCTATGGCATCTCCTGACAAGAGAGAGGTGACCTCTTGTAGCAAAAGAGCAGTGAGAGGAGGCTGAGAAGAATATTCCTTCATCATTGTGGAGAGGGGCAGATTCTGTAGGTGAAGTCTATACTCCTCCGCCACTAAAGTCAGGGCCAGTGCTCTGAAGTGATTAGATGCCACCTGTGGGCATAGTGACAGAGTCTGCCGGCAATGTTGTGGGAAGGGGGGGTCTCCAGAGGCAGAGTGGCTATGTTCTCTAGGAAAAAGTCAAAAAACAGGCACAGGTTGAGTCTGCGGAGCTGGCTGGTTTTCAGGAGTCTGTGGCTTCTTCTGCTGCTTGGGAGGCTGTTGTTCTGAGTACCCTGAGGTTGGTACTGCAAAGCAGGGGTTTAAGAAGGGTAAAACTTCTTCTTACTGAAGAAAGTCTTCTTTGCAGCTGCTTTCTTATTAGTCGGGTTGGCAGTGGTTCTAGAAAGCCTGTTTAGAGTAGTATTCTCAGACTCCAACTGAGACACCTTGTCTTGCCAATCTTTGCCAAAAAGGTTTTTGCCTGTGCAAGGAATATTGCCCAGTTTATCTTGAACCCATTGTTCAAGATCTGACGCTTGGAGCCAAGCAATCCTACATGCTCCAATGAAGACTGAGGTAGCCCTACTGGTACACTCAAAGCAGTCAAAACTTGCACTATTTACGAACTTTGACACATTCTGGGCATGTTTGACCAATGTGAGATAGTCAGCTCTCTCATCATCAGGAAGAGGAGGAGCCATAGACTCAAGATCTCTAGTAAACTCCCTAAAGAACATACCCATATAGAGAATGTATGAACTTATCCTGGCTGAAAGCATAGAGGCCTGAAAACATCGACACCCAAAAGCATCAAGAGTCCTTGCTTCTCTACCAGAAGGGTTCAAAGAATGAGTCTTTGAACTTTTAATTCAATGCACTGTCAATTCCACCACCACTGAGTGTTAAGGCAACTGAGTCTTTTGGAATCCAGGAGACTCCGGTACTCGATACATGGTATCGAGTCATTGAGTATGGGGAGAGATGGTAAGGGGCGTCTCCCACAACCGGAGCATGAGGTCCTCAAGGATGCGGTGAACTGGAAGGATAGCAGCCTCCTTAGGAGCTATAGGGTATTGGAGGATTTCTAATTCCTCAGCCCTAGGTTCTTTTTCATATGCTACTGTAATGGACAGGCCCCTGGCCAAGTCCTGAATAAATTCCTGAAAAGACATGTCCTCAGGAGGTGACATGTGGCATTCCGGAGAGGGAGAAGGATCCTCTGGTATACTTTGAATCGCTTGAGTATCGATCGATTCCTCATCGGAATCGGAAAATTCAAAGTATCGATGAGAGTGATGTCCGCGCTCTGCTAAGGCCCAGTACCAATCAAAATTGGTATCGGATCAGGGAGGTTGCCTGGAAGAGCCCCCGGTACCAGGGATGGACTCAAGGGCAGGCAGGGTGGTAGCGGTTCCATGGGTACAAACCCTGATGCAGACTGCATCGGTACCATGGACGGTGCTGGTGTTGGTGGCACTGTCAGTAAGGGTTTGATTGGAACCAATGCCACTAGTAGGGCTGCCAAGCTGCGCTCGATGGCGAGGAGCTTTCCAGAGGTGGAGGCCTTGGGAGCATCCTGGGACCCCTCGATAGCTTTGGTGGAAGGGCCCTCCCACCGGGGTAGTTTGGCTGGCCAATCCATCTCTAGGGCAATGCACAAGGCATCTCAATTCTTAGAAAGAGATCTACCCTTGGGGGATCGGTGTGTCTTCAAAGACTTATGTTTTGATACCTGAGATCCATGAGAGGAAAACGATGCCCCTGATGATGTTGGTGCTAAAGATACTGCGCCTGAGGCAAAGAGTGTTCCTACCTTTGCAGCTTGATTTTGCAGGCCTCTCTTTGTCATCTTCCTACATAAAGGACATTCTGAAGGCTGGTGGTTGGGCCCAAGGCATTTGTGACACTAGTCGTGGGTGCTGGTACCTGAGATGGTACCGTCATATTTAGAAAATTTCATAAAATCACTAGCTGGTTTTTCCATTATGCTGAAGCAAATGGTAGGCTTAAGGCCTAAAATGGCATTGATGCGCTCAAGAAAGTTTTAATTTACTTTTTAGAAAAAAGAAAAAGAAGAGAATAGAAAAGAACAGACAGTAGTCGGTCTCGGTGTCGACGGGAAGGCAGACGCGACCATGAAAAACAAAAGAAATAAAATAAATAAATTTTCTGTGGTGACAGGATTTGCTTCCTGCTTGCTCCGCGGAAAACAAAGAGCTGAGGAGGGAGAGTTGGGAAGGCAGGAAGGCAGCGACGCAGGCGCAGTGGGATGCTCCTACAAGCTTTCCTGTTGGATGCTGGGGAGCGTTCCCACGCGGGCTCCGTTGGTACCGATGTCATCCATATGTGAAGACTACATTCCATATGTGAAAACTACATTCCTGCTTGTTCCTGGAGATACAATAATACTTTTTACACAAAAATCATTCACTAGCCCACAATAACAGGATAATTAATAGGAAATAAGACACACAAACTGATGCATACTATCTCTACTTACGGACAGATCACATCCTCTAAGAGGGGGGAAGAGGGAGATTATATATTTTATTGATGTTTAATAAATGTATACATCAATCCCCCAAAAAAGGAAATACTTCTATATACAAACTAAAAAAGGTTAAACATTTCCAAAGTTACATCACCAAAAAGAAAATGGAATAATTGCCCACAGCAACGGGAGCATCAACAAAGGTAACAACGATAAAGAAAAAAGAAAAAAGAAAAAAAAGGGACAAACCTCCCACAAGGAAGAGGGAGATTAACGGGCTGATGGACTGGAACCTCATTTTACTTACTAAAAACTGAGTTAAATGTACAGGTTCAAAGAAGGTACGAGGGCCGTTTTTTTTTCAACCTCCGATAGGCTATAAATAAAAGACAAGTTCATATAAAACAATAATTTTATTACCAAAAGATTGGTACACTTACGGTTACTTTTCGACATAATCACCGAAGAGATTGAGACATTTGTCATATCTGTGGACAAGCTTTTCAATACTCTCTGCAAAGAAAGTTGCCGCCAATGAATTCAAGTAGTCCTTGACGTTGGTTTGAAAGCGCTTTTGTGGCCGTCCGTCAACATTTTTGGGACCCAACGTGCACAAAGTTTTTTGTAGCCTAACCGTTCAGTAACAATAGAGTACAAAACAGACCTTGAAACCTCTGGAAATTCCGTAGACAAAGCAGTAATGGTGAATCTGCGGTTTTCTTTAACCATTCTGTCAACTCGTTGCACCAGGTCATCTGAAATGACAGATTTGCGTCCTTGGCCCAACACCATCACTCATGAAGGAGTGGAGGAGTGGCCTAGTGGTTGGGGCAAGGTACTTCAGGCCGGAAGGTCGGGGGTTCAAATCCCACTAGAGGACAGCAACCTTGGGCCGGAAGGACTGGGGTTTCTAGTCCCACAGGTGCTCCTTGTGGTCTTGGGCAAGCCACTTAACCCTCCATAGCCCATGTTCCCTGTAAAATAGTTATCTCCAAGTTATAATGCCCTGTTCAATGTAATTTCAGTTTGTTCAATGTAAACCGCCTTGATATCATGAAAGGCGGTATATAAGAAATGTTAAATAAATAAAATAAAAATGAAGTTTTCCCCATACACACGACTCATTCTCCGATGGATTTCTGCAGCACTATGGCCTTCAGCCTGTAGAAAACGAATCACACTTCGCAATTCACACTTGGAGGGAGCATCAATCATGGTGGACATGTTTACGTGGCTGTAGCACAACGCCGACTGACGCCTGAATGTCAACAATGGCGGAGTGTCTAGTGCAAGAGCTGCGCAGTCGCCTACAGCGCATGCCCGCTTTCTGCTGCCCGCGTAGCGTCTACACGGAGCGATCGGAGGATGAAAAAAAAACGGCCCTCGTATAATTCACACTGTGGTATTTACTTAAACATTTGCATGGATATCGCAGAAAGAAAAGGCCCCCAATTGTAATACCCTGGGAGGCAGCAAAAGAAATTGTTGCCTACGCTTCTGGGTGGCTTTCGAAATGTCAGGGAACATCCTAATATCTGCCCCCACGAAGGGCTCAGACCTAGCTTTAAAATATAATTTCAGTAGCCAGTCTCGGGCTCAAGCGCCACTGTAAGAAAAGAGTAGATCTCGGAAAAACCTCCAGATTAGTTGTCTCCAGAAGCCCAGTTAAGTCCAGGGAGTCCAAGGAAGGAGAACCTGCAGGTGAGGAAGCGCCATGCTCTCTGCGCTTGGCTGTTGGAAGGTAATAAACTCTTGCCAAAGGAGGAACAGATTCAAGCGGAATCTTCAAAATATAAGTGGCATAGGAATTAAACATCTCCTTTGGCGAGACAGAAGGAATCTGTGGAAAGTTAAGCAAGGGCAAGGTCTTTTTCCTTACAGCATTTTCCAACACCTCCAACTTTCCATGTATACGTAAAAGATCTTTAGTCTATACCTTAATTAACAATCAATAATAAATAATAAAAAAAGAAAATCTAGTGTTTCTACAGAACACACCAATCTGAACAGTATTTTACAATCCGTTCCACAACAACCTCCTAATCTTCTCCAGGTCTGACTTCTGATAAACAATTTAAACTTTACCTATGTTTCATTCTTTTGTGTTACCATCAGAGTTTAGCTGTATGATAAATATTCTTTAACCCAATCATTTTCTTTCTCTCCTGTTTACCTCATTATCCCTTGATAGTTGATTATTAGTTTTACCCCCCCTTCATATCATGTAATGGTATAATTCCCCCTCTCCATGTGTATTCGTGTTTTCCCCTCCTCCCTCAATTAGCTCCCATATGTCCCTTCCCTTCCCTATCTCTCCCCCATCCTTCTCCCCTACCATCCCCCTTCCTCCACCACTCCACTCCACTCCCCCTCCTCCTCCCCCCCCTCCAAGACATGCCATAGATTCCCCCACTCTTTTTCAAAGTGATTCACTCTTTGCCACCGGGCTGCTGTTAGTTTCTCCATAAGCACTATATAGCTAGGTCTCTCCTCATACTTCACTATGGTGGGAGCTTCTGTCTGCTTCCATGCTGCTGCAATTTCACATCTTGCCACACTTAAATAGGCAATCACTGTCCTACTCCGACAACCCTGCTGAACTTTCTTCCACCATGATAACAAACAGATGCTTGGTTGTATTTCTACTACTACCCCCCCCACCCCCCCAATTTCTCTTGCATCCATCTCTGTATCTTCCTCCAATAGTCTTGTAACTTCGGGCATCTCCACCAGATATGCCAAAAGGTGCCCCTTTCACCACATCCCCTCCAACAGCTCGGTGATACCAAGGGGAACATCCAATGCAGTCTCTCTGGACTGTAATACCATCTAAACAGAATTTTATAACAATTTTCTCTGATACTACTGGATTACGGGGCCCTTTTGATCTGATCCCATATCTGTTTCCACTCCTTAGTTGCTATTGTCCCCCCTAGATCTGCCTCCCACTCTTCCATATACTTAAAGCGTTTATTCTCCTGTTCACATATCCCTTTGTATAATGCTGAAATTAACCCTTTCAATGTTTTTTCCTGTGCCAAATTATTTCCATAGCCGCCAACTCTCTGTCTAAACTTTTCTTCCCCTCCTCCCCTCGGAGATAGTGACAGACCTGGGTATATGCAAATCTATCTTTTTCCTGCAATTGATATTCTTCACTCAACTCCTCAAATGCCTTAACCTCCCCCTCTTCTAATAGCTGGTGGAAACATTCTAACTCCCTACTCCACCATCCATCAAAAATCCCCCCTTCCTAACCAGGAGTAAAATCCCTCTGCCCCCTTCAGGGTATTATTAGTGAGAAACTGTCTTTCTTCCCTTTGTTCTCTTGCGCCCTTACAGAATCCCATATTCCAACCACTTGCCTCATATCAGGTGCTCCCGTCCCCACTAGTCTCCTATCTTTCCCTGGGGCCCATAACCACGTCTACAATCTACCCCTGCCAACATAAGTTTGTTCAAGCGTTTAATCTCCAAGATTTTATACACTCTTGGCGTTTCCCCTGGAGCTCCACCCATGATCTGACCATGTTATTGGCTCGATGTCCCCCTCCTTGACCTCTCCCATGCATTCCCTGTCCACTAGTATCATATCAATTCTGCTCAGGCTGTTATGCGGTGTTGAATAGAATGTATATTCTGTGCTCCCTGGGTTAAGTTCCCTCCAGGTGCCCACTAAATTATAACAGAGCATAAACTTGGATAAACCTTTCCTATTGCTCCCTCCCCCTTCTGGTTTGTTGGGTTGGCGATCCTGCCCCGGGTTCAACACTACATTAAAGTCCCCTCCTACCAGTAGCTTCCCTTAGACCCATTCAGCTATTAATTTTCTTACCTCCTTCCAGAAAGGGGCTTGTTTCCCATTTGGCGCATATACCAACACAATAGTAACATCTTCTATTTCCATCTTACCCCTAATGCCCACTACTCTTCCTTCCTGATCCCAGTAACTATCTTGTATTTGAATCATAAGAACATAAGATATGCCATACTGGGTCAGACCAAGGTCCATCAAGCCCAGTATCCTGTTTCCAACAGTGGCCAAGCTAGGTTATAAGTATCTAGCAGTTTCCCCAAAAGACACAGGTTCCACAATGCTTGTATTGAGTCAAGCAGTGATATCCCGGGTCCCTTTTAATAATGGTTTATGGACCTTTCCTCCAGGAACTTGTCTAAACCTTTTTTAAACCCAGCTATACTAACAGCTTTTACTACATCCTCCGGTAACAAATTCCAGTTTGATTACACGTTGAGTGAAAAAATATTTTCTCTTATTAGTCTTAAATAATTTACCCTGTAGCTTCATTGCATGTCCCCTAGTCTTTCTACAGTATATTCTGATGATGTAAACAATCGAGCTACGTTTACCCCTTTACCTCTATTCATTAATTTATATACCTCTATCATATCTCCCCTCAGCAGTCTCTTTTTCAGGTGGAAGAGCCCTAACCTTTTTAGCCTCTCTTCATAGGGGTATCTTTCCATCCCCTTTACCATTTCTGTGGCTCTTCTCTGTACTTTTACTAATAACGCTATATCCTTTTTAAGATAGGGCGATCAGATTTGCACACAATATTCAAGGTGTGGTTGCACCATGGAACGATACAGAGGCATTATAATATCCTTTGTTTTATTTTCCATTCCTTTCCTTATGATCCCTAGCATTCTATTTGCTCTCTTGGCCGCCGCTGCACACTGGGCAGAGGGTTTTAACATGTTATCCACGATGACGCCTAAATCTTTTTCCTGGGTGGTGGTTCCTTAATGTGGAACCTTGCATCGTGTAACCATAGTTTGGGTTCTTTTTTTCTAGGTGCATAACTTTGCGCACTTGTCCACATTAAATTTCATCTGCCATTTGGATGCCCAGTCTTCCAATATATCAAGATCCTCTTGCAATTTTCCACAATCCTCATGGGTTTTAACAACTTTAAATAGTTTTGTCTCATCTGCAAATTTGATAACCTCACTCGTTATTCCCATTTCCAGGTCATTTATGAATATGTTAAAAAGCAGCGGACCCAGCACAGATCTCTGAGGTACTCCACTATTCATCTTTCTCCATTGGGAAAATTGGCCATTTAGCCCTACCCTCTGCTTTCTATCCACAGTAGTACACTGCTTTCTATCCCATGACTTTTTAGATTTGACAAAAATCTCTGATGAGGGACCTTGTCAAAGGCTTTCTGAATGTCCAGATACACTATATCAACTGACTCACCTATGTCTGCCTGTTTATTCACACCTTCAAAAAAACATAACAGATTAGTAAGACAAGATCTTCCTTGTCTAAAGCCATGTTGGCTGTCTCCCATTAAGCCATGACTATCTACATGTTCAGTAATTTTGTTCTTTATGATGGTTTCTACCATTTTTCCTGGTACTGACGTCAGGCTCACTGGTCTGTAGTTTCCCGCATCACCCTTGGAACCCTTTTTAAAAATTGGGGTTATATTGGCTATCCTCCATTCTTCAGGTATTACAGATGATTCTAATGATAGTTCACAGATTACTAATAGTAGGTCTGCAATCTCATATTTCAGTTCTTTCAACACCCTTGGATGCATACCATCCGGTCCAGGTGATTTGCTACTCTTCAGTTTATCAAATAGTTGTAATACATCTTCCCGGTGTATCGATATTTCTTTCAATTCTTCCGCTGTATCACCTTTAAATACCACTTCAGTCATGGGTAACATCCCTACATCTTCCTCAGTAAAGACTGAAGCAAAGAATTCATTCAGTCTCTCCTCTATGGCCTTGTCCCCTCTTAGTGCCCCTTTTACCCCTCTATCATCTAATAGTCCAACTCAGAAGTATTTTGAAAAGATAATGTGTATAGTGTTTTTGCTACCATGGCAAGCTTTTTTTCAAATTCTATTGTTGCCTGCCTTATCAATGCCTTGCATCTAACTTGCCAGTGCTTGTGCTGTTTCCAGTTTTCATCATTTGGCTCTTTTTTCCATTTCCTGAAAGATGCTTTTCTGGCTACAACAGCCTCTCTGACCTCACCTTTAAACCATGCTGGCAGTTTTTTGGACTTCCTTCCAATTTTCTTAAAGCATGGAATATAGCTGGTCTGGGCTTCCAAGATAGTATTTTTAAACAACACCAAAGCTTGATGTAAGTCTTTAACCTTTGCAACTGTTCCTTTTAGTTTTTTCTTAACTATTTTCCTCATTTTATCATAGTCTCCCTTTCGAAAGTTAAGAGGTAGGACTGTGGATTTCCTTACCATCCCTCCTCCATTAAGTAAATCAAACACAATCATGCTATGATCACTATTGACAAGTGACTCCAACACCCTTATCTCTTGCACCAGATCTGGTGTTCCACTGAGGACTAGGTCCAAAATGTCTTCCCCTCTGGTCGGTTCATGAACCAGCTGCTCTAAGAAGCAGTCATTTATTTCATCTAGAAACTTTATCTCCCTAGCATGTCCTGCCATGACACTGACCCAGTCAATACTGGGGTAATTGAAATCACCCATTATTATTACTGTGCTGTAACTAGCTTCCCTGATTTCTTTGAGCATTTCATCATCCATTTGTTTATTCTGGCCAAGCAGTCGATAGTACACCCCCACTGCCATCAACTTCCCCTTTTTACATGGAATTTCAATCCAAAAAGATTCTACAGCAAATTTTTTGTTTCCTGCAAAACTTTAATCCTTTGTGACTCAATGCCCTCTCTAATACAGAGTGCAACCCCTCCACCAATTTGATCAGCTCTATCGTTACGATATAGTTTGTACTCAGGTATCACAGTGTCCCACTGGTTGTCCTCCTTCCACCATGTTTCTGAGATACTAATCATATCTAACCTCTCATTTAGTGCTATATATTCTAACTCTCCCATCTTATTTTTTAGAGTTATAGCATTTGCATATAAGCATTTTAGAGACTGTATTTTATTCATATTAATCTGGCTATCGGTAGGCAGGGGTAATTTGGAATCTTTAAGCTCTGTCTACTCCGTACTCAAAGACATTTTGGTTACTTTTCTCTTTATTGGAAACTCTCTGCTGATATTTTTATTTTATTTATTTATTTATTTATTTTTATATACCGCGCTATTTCACATTCAGTGCGGTTTACAGAGAACAGAACAGAACTTACATTGAACAAGTCAGATAACATAATAACTTACATAGAACAATCTTATGAGAAATAACAATCAGAATTAAATAGAACAGGTTTTGTGCAGTAACCATTTATAACTTAGGTAGGTATAACCTGGACCATAACAGGGGAAATATATACAATGTAATTAAATAATTATGTGATATGTCCTAACTTCATGGATACATTGTTCTGAACCATGCGTTCTTGGGCAACTGTCAGCTCTCCCCTATTATCTAGTTTAAAAGCTGCTCTATCTCCTTTTTAAAGGTTAATGCTAGCATCCTGGTTCCATCCTGGTTAAAGTGAAGCCCATCCCTTCAGAAGAGCCCCTCCTTTCCCCAGAATGTTACCCAGTTCCTAATAAATCCAAACCCCTCATCCTTGCACCATTGTCTCATCCACGCATTGAGACTCCGGAGCTCTGCCTGCCTTTTGGATCCTGCGCATGGAACGGGAAGCATTTTGGAGAATGCTATCCTGGAAGTTCTGGATTTCAACTTCCTACCTAAAAGCCTAAATTTAGCCTCCAGAACCTCCCTACCACATTTTCCTATGTCATTGATACCGACATGTACCAAGACAGCAGATTCCTCTCCAGCACTATCTAAGACGCTACCTTCGCACCAGGGAGGGATGTTACCAGGCGATCCTCACATCCACCAGCCACCCAGATATCTACATGCCTAATGATTTAATCACCAACTATAATGGCTGTCCTAAAACTTCCCCCATGGGCACATAGCCCTGGAGAAACCTCCTCGGTGTGAGAGAGTTTTAGATCACCTGGAGGACAGAATCACTTCCTGCCACACCAGGGTGATGCTCTCTTGTCACATGACCTCTCTCCTCCATGGCAACAGGGATGCTGCCAGACTGGAAGTGGGACTTCAGTACTATATCCCTGTAGGTCTTGTCTATGTACCTCTCTGTCTTCCTTATGTCCTCCAAGTCTGCTACTCTAGCCTCCAGAGATCGGACTCATTTCCTGAGAGAAAAGAGCTCCTTGCACCTAGTGCACACGTAAGACCCCTCACTAACTGGGAGAAAATCATACATGTGACACTCAATGCAAAAGACTGGAAAACCCCCATCTTGCTGCTGGACTGCTGTCTGCATCTTAGTTTTAAGGTTGTGTTTGGTATTTAAGTTCTTTACCTACTAAGGCTTGGTAGGGATACTTATAAAACTACACCTAATAAGTTTCATGTACTTTGTTCACCTGAAAATTAATCTCATGTCCTTAATGTATGCCTGATGAGGACAAACAACTGCACCTGAGGGTGAATATGGCACCTCCTTTCCTTTAACACAGTTACTTACCTGTAACAGGTGATCTCTGGGAACAGCAGGAATAAGTCTTCACATATGGGTACGTTGGTACCGACGGAGTCTGCGTGGGAACGCTTCCCAGCATCCAATCAGAAAGCTTTTGGAAGCATCCCAACACGCCTGCGCGCTGCCTTCCCGCCTTCCCAACTGCCTCTCCTCAGTTAAGTTTTAAGCTGAGACAAAGAGAGAGAGAGAGAGCAAGGAAGGGAAAGATAGAGATATAGAGATGCAACTCCTAGGGGAGGTGGGTGGGTTGTGAAGACTTATTCCTGCTGTTCCCAGAGATCACCTGTTACAGGTAAGTAACTGTGCTATCTCCAGGAATAAGCAGGAATGAGTCTTCACATATGGGGACTCCCAAGCTCAGATGCCCGGAGGGAGTCCTAGCATGTAGCAAGTCTAGAACGAGCCATGCTATTCCACTGGTCCCTTAAAATATCCAGGACTCCCCTTGGGGTACGACCAAACATCAGCTCATAAGGAGAAGCTCCTAATGAGGCTTGAGTACGTTCCCTACTGGCATATAAGGCAAACGGGAGCATAACGTCCCAGTCAGCCATTTTTCCATCCAGCCCCCATCTTACCATCGGTCTGGTTGAGGCGCTCCACAAGACCATTGGTCTGTGGGTGATAAGCAGCGTTTTTTATATGGTGGATGCCGAAAGCATCCCATACCTGGGCTAGGTATTTTGACACGAAATTACTCCCCCTATCAGTCAGCATTTCCTTTGGGAATCCCACCTCGCAAAATAACTTGATTAGTTCTGATGCTATGGACCTAGCTGAGATGTTTCTTAAAGGTATCGCCCAGGGGAAACTGGTGGCATGGTCCATTATTACCAGGATGTACTGGAATCCCCTAGGGGTCTTTACGAGGAGTCCCACGATATCCATCGCCATCCGGCGTACTGGTTCAGTTATTGTAGGGGTCTGTACCATAGGAACTCCTATGGGCTTGGCGGCACTTACCCGCTGACAAGAAGAACAGGCCTCGCAGAACCGTTTTGTTTCTCTGAACACCCCTGGCCAATAGAAACGGTCCAGTATCTGATCGAGCGTACCCTGAACTCCTTTATTTATTTTATTTATTTATTTAACAGTTGCTTATATACCGCTACCTTCCACAGATCAGGTGCGGTTTACAATGAACAAGGAATGAACAGATTAACAGGTCTGTTTTACATGAAACATTAATTAACTAGGTACAATTTTGCTAAATACATTAAACATGATTGGACTAAGTATGGTAAATAATTTGTTAAATAACAATCAAACTATTTACATATTTCAAACTATTTACATATATCTATTTACAGGATTTACAAATAGTTATTTAATCGACTTGAATTGTAGTTAGATAGAAAAAATTTGAATTGGTATTCCCTGAGGTCTCTATTAACCATTTCCTGTTAGTGGTAAGGTATTTTCTAGTGTGCCGAAATGGGAGATGAATAGAAATGTTTTTAATTTCTTGCGGAGTTCCTTTGCATCATTTAATGCTCTTATTTCTTCGGGGAGGGAGTTCCATAGGGTGGGAGCTGCATGTGAAAACGCTTTTTTATTAGTTGTTTTTTTGGTAGTTGTGAAATCTTTTGGGATCCTAATTTTATTCGTGTGGCCTCTCCGTAGCGCAGTTTGGGATGTGTCTTTAGTGATAAGTTTTGTTAAAGAGACTGGGGCCATTGTATTTAGTGTCTTAAAAGTAGTGATAATCAATTTGTGATTTATTCTGGATTGAATTGGGAGCCAGTGAAGGTTTGCGAGTATAGGTGTAATGTGCTCAAATGGTGGAACCTTCATTACAATTCTTGCTGCTGCATTTTGGGCAAGTTGGAGTCTCTTAATGTTCTGTTTTGTTGTTCCTAGTAGGGTGAGATTTGCGAAATCAAAGTGTGGGGTGATGATAGCCTGAATAATGCTCAGAAAATCGTGTAGAAGTACAAGAGGGCGTAATTGTTTTAAAATTTTGAGTTTAAAGTAGATTTCTTAGTGATGTTTCTAATATGTGTGTCCATGCTAAGGTGTGAGTCAAGGGTGACACCTAGGTATTTTACTTCATTTTTATTGTAATGTTGTGATTTTGGAGAGTGATGTGTGTTGGGGGTATGTAGGATTGATTTTTAGTTACTATTAATATATCAGTTTTAGAATGATTGATGTGGAGATTGTGGTCTTTTAGCCAGCTTGTTAATTCAGAGAAGCATTCTGTTAATAGTTGTAATGGGAGTGTTGGGATTGTGAATGGTATGTACATCATCATATCGTCTGCGTAAATGTGATAGTGGACTTTAAATTTCTTGAAAATGTCGCAGACTGGTTGAATATATATATTAAATAAAAGGGCGGAGAGGGCGGAGCCTTGGGGGAGACCAATTTCCTGTTTGTATGTTTTAGAAGTTTCTGTGTTAGTTCGGACGGTTTGGGTTCGATCAGTTAGATATGAGGTGAACCAATTATGTACAGTTGAGTGGATTCCTATTTGTTTTAATCTGTTAAGCATTACGGCATGGTGTACACTGTCAAACGCTGCAGAGATGTCTAGAAAGAGGAGAATGAAAGCTTGTTTAGGGTTATCAATACCTCGTATTAAGGTATCAAGGAATACTGTTAATAGAGTGTCTACACCATGATAGGGACGAAAGCCATATTGTTGATCATCAAGGGGGGCTGAGGTTTCTATGTGATCCTGTGTTTGAGTTTGAACGACCTTTTCGATTAGTTTAGCCATGAATGGAATGCTAGAGATAGGTCTGTATGAATTAGGTGATGTTTTGTCGAGGGTGTTATTTTTGATTATCGGTCGGATTTGTGCATGTTTGAGGGGAGGTGGTAAGTATCCTTGGTGCAGCGACAGATTGACTATAGGAAGGATAAAGGGGGATAGTGTAGGGAGGGTATGCTTGATCCAGTTTACCGGACATGGATCAAGTTGAGAAGTCGTAGTGTTCAAATTTGAAATAGTAATCTTGAGAGTGTCTTTGGTTATAGGGTGGAAGTCGGACCATTTTTCTAATTGATGTTGGTGGGAGAGGGATAGAGGATTTGGTGTGAATGCAAATGTTTTTGTTTTATTTATGTAATGGTTTGCTAGAGTCTGGGCGGAGATATCAATAGTATCATTGCTGGTCCCATATGAGTTATTAGTTAAGTTTTGGACGATGCTGAAAAGTTCTCTTGGTCTATTAATGGATTTGGTTAGTATAGATGTGTGGTAATTTTTCTTTGCACCGTCTGAAGCTTCTTTGTACTTTTTAAGGTAGCTGTGATAAGCGTCATAAGAAGGGATAGATTTGGTTTTGCGCCATTTGGTTTCAATATTTCTCAATTCTCTCTTCATTCTCTTAAGGTGCTGTTGAACCAGGGGGTATCTCCTATTCTAGAGTAGCTTTTCTTCTTGGTGGATTGCTTATATGTAGCTGCATTGTTAATTGTATTGTGCCATGTTGCGACAGCTTCATCTAGGTCAGTTGGTATAAGGGTGAGGTAGGGAATAGTTAGATCAATGAATTCTTCAGCGTTAAATTTTGTGAATCTAGGTGGAGTGGTATTTGTAAGTTATTTTTGTTGTTTCTTCCAGTGTAGGCTAAGGTGAATTTGATCAGGTGATGGTCTGACCAAGGAATAGGTGTACACTCGAGCGATGACCGGTTAAAATATTTTTGGAATGCTTCTGGTAGAAAGACTAGGTCAAGGGTTCCACCTTTATTATGGGTCTTTGTGTTAATTATTTGGAGGAAACCCATATCAGCTAATGATTCCAGGAAAAGAGCTGAGTATGAGGGGAGTAGGGATGGGAGGTTAAAATCTCCTAGTAATATTATAGGGTTGGTGATTGTAGATGAGCTGAGGAGTTCTATTAGGGCATCTAAGTTTTCAGATTTTTGATCCGGTGGTCTGTATAATAAACAAATTTTGAAATGAGCAATTTTTAAAATGAGGGTGTCAATGTTATTTGGGAGCTCAGATGGATGTGGTTTAGCCTTTAGTTCTTTTTTTGTCATTATAAGGACTCCACCTCCTTTTTTAGAGTTTCTGTGTGTATGAGATATGTCATAGTTGTTCGTGTTGAGTTGGTTTAGGTAAACAACATCAGAATCGGTTAGCCAAGTTTCAGTAACACATAGGATATCTGGCTTTTGATCATTTAGTAAATCAATGAAAATAGGTAATTTATTTTTCATAGATCTTGCATTTATTAATATACAGGACAAAGTGTGTATGATTGTCGGTTGCGTGTGTGGATGGGTGAGAGTAGTAGGTTTTATATGTATTAGTCTGTGATGATTTATTTTTGTGTTGATGCCAGTGGGCATGTGGGATGATGGGGGATCTGGATGGTTGATTCTTTGTATTATTGGGATTGGTTTGTAGTTTTTGTTGGTTAGACTGTTGGTCAGTGTGATTAGTGTCATAATTGTTAAATAGCTGCAAAATAGTTTTAGCCAGAAGGTATTTGAGCAAGACATTTTAGATGTAATTGTCATGTGGTTGAAACTCAATGTTATGTGGTTGAGGCTCAATGTTGTGTGTTATGTATTAGGTTTAATGCAGATAACAGTGTGAACGAATCTCTAGCTATCGACGGGAGTATAAGCTAAGGAAATGAAGTATATAAGCAGATAAACAGATAACAGAGTGTTGAATTCCCTAGCTATTGACAGGAGTTCAAGTTATAAAAAATGGTTTAAAGGCTAATTTGTTGCTGGCTGCAGTGTATGTGGGTCCTTATCTACTGGCAACAGTATGTCCTTATCTACTGGCAACAGTATGTCCTTATCTACTGGCAACAGTATATCCTTATCTACTGGCAACAGTATATGTTTTGTAATTACAGTTTGGCTGAAATGGCTGAATTTGGTAGGCTACTGGCAACAGTATCTAAGGGATTGAAGGGGGAAAATAATGCTACTAACAATAGTATATGCACATTTTTAGCTGTTAGCGACTGTGTTTAAGGGTGGGTGGGGGCAATGACTAATAACAGGCAGCCACGATAGTAAAGTACAGGCTAGGATGGGTGATGGCTGCGCACAACGGCATGACTAGGTGTGTTGGCAGGTTCAAAAAGGCTGTTCAATTAGCTGTGGTATACTTGCTGTATCAGCAGGATGTCTGGAGGAGGATGGTAGCGAGCTCAACCTCGAGGGAGCTCAAGCTTGATGCTTATGCAGATCTTCGTTGAAACTTGGTGAGCGTCTCGAGTCCTTTAGTGGACCACACCTAAGGGCCACGCCAAAGGGCCCTCTGGCGAGGCCCTCAGGCGCGGGCCCGCCAGGCGCGGGCACGCCTGCCGGCGCGAATTTTTAAAAGGACAGTCACGTGCCCCGGTTAGGCAGGGATGGCTCCTGTGGTGCTCCCGCTTCTGGAGGCTCAATCCCCCGACTGGGGAGAGCTAAGGAAGGTGGCGGGAGCTGAAAGATCGTGCGCCTGCCGGCGCGAACTTTTAAAAGGACAGTCACGTGCCCCGGTTAGGCAGGGATGGCTCCTGTGGTGCTCCCGCTTCTGGAGGCTCAATCCTCCGACTGGGGAGAGCTAAGGAAGGTGGCGGGAGCTGAAAGATCGTGCGCCTGCCGGCGCGAATTTTTAAAAGGACAGTCACGTGCCCCGGTTAGGCAGGGATGGCTCCTGTGGTGCTCCCGCTTCTGGAGGCTCAATCCCCCGACTGGGGAGAGCTAAGGAAGGTGGCGGGAGCTGAAAGATCGTGCGCCTGCCGGCGCGAACTTTTAAAAGGACAGTCACGTGCCCCGGTTAGGCAGGGATGGCTCCTGTGGTGCTCCTGCTTCTGGAGGCTCAATCCCTCGACTGGGGAGAGCTAAGGAAGGTGGCGGGAGCTGAAAGATCGTGCGCCTGCCGGCGCGAACTTTTAAAAGGACAGTCACGTGCCCCGGTTAGGCAGGGATGGCTCCTGTGGTGCTCCTGCTTCTGGAGGCTCAATCCCTCGACTGGGGAGAGCTAAGGAAGGTGGCGGGAGCTGAAAGATCGTGCGCCTGCCGGCGCGAAATTTTAAAAGGACAGTCACGTGCCCCGGTTAGGCAGGGATGGCTCCTGTGGTGCTCCCGCTTCTGGAGGCTCAATCCCCCGACTGGGGAGAGCTAAGGAAGGTGGCGGGAGCTGAAAGATCGTGCGCCTGCTGGCGCGAACTTTTAAAAGGACAGTCACGTGCCCCGGTTAGGCAGGGATGGCTCCTGTGGTGCTCCCGCTTCTGGAGGCTCAATCCCCCGACTGGGGAGAGCTAAGGAAGGTGGCGGGAGCTGAAAGATCGTGCGCCTGCCAGCGCGAACTTTTAAAAGGACAGTCACGTGCCCCGGTTAGGCAGGGATGGCTCCTGTGGTGCTCCCGCTTCTGGAGGCTCAATTCCCCGACTGGGGAGAGCTAAGGAAGGTGGCGGGAGCTGAAAGATCGTGCGCCTGCCGGCGCGAACTTTTAAAAGGACAGTCACGTGCCCCGGTTAGGCAGGGATGGCTCCTGTGGTGCTCCCGCTTCTGGAGGCTCAATCCCCCGACTGGGGAGAGCTAAGGAAGGTGGCGGGAGCTGAAAGATCGTGCGCCTGCCGGCGCGAACTTTTAAAAGGACAGTCACGTGCCCCGGTTAGGCAGGGATGGCTCCTGTGGTGCTGCCGCTTCTGGAGGCTCAATCCCCCGACTGGGGAGAGCTAAGGAAGGTGGCGGAAGCTGAAAGATCGTGCGCCTGCCAGCGCGAACTTTTAAAAGGACAGTCACGTGCCCCGGTTAGGCAGGGATGGCTCCTGTGGTGCTCCCGCTTCTGGAGGCTCAATCCCCCGACTGGGGAGAGCTAAGGAAGGTTTATCCGAGGCTCTTTTATGTCCCCCAACGGGGTGGTCGTGAGCCAGTCTCATGACGACGGCCTTAAAAGTAGTAGGAACCACTAATTGCTTCCTAACAGCACCGGTCTGGGGATTGTTGCTCTCCCTATACAATATGTCTTCCTCCATTAGGAATCTGGGGAGCACGTCCCTACCCGTCTGGGCGAATTCAAAGGCGTGCTTTAACACTGGATCTGCCTTCTGTTCCTTCAGAAAGGACGGGAATTTTTTAACGAGGTCGGCAGTTACCCAGGGCAAACCCTGCCCATCTTCTACTCCTGCCCTCAGTTGAGCTCTATGGTGTCTCTCTTGGCGCTTTTCGCCCTTACTTTTCTTCTTTGCCTTAGAAGGGACACTGATTAAATCCTCATGCTGGGGAAGCTCTCCTAGGCTTTCATCTGCGGTCCTACCCCCTTCTTCTAAAGGTTCCTCTTCCTCTCCTAGAGGGTCAGGATCCTCCTCTGGAAGCTCCGCTCGTGCCTCCGAGCTTTGGGCCTGGGACCGGGTGGAAACCATGCCCCCCTTTAGGTGTGTGCCCTCCTCTATTCCCCTATAGAAAGGTGGCCAATCTCTCCCCAGTACAATATCGTATGGTAATCTGGGAATTATAGCCACTAGGATTTCCTTCCGGGTTCCTAATCCCTTTACCTTCAGTCTATAAAGAGGATAATATGTTGAGGCCCCATGTACACATTTTATCCTGGTCCTTCCTTTTGTTTGACTCGGGGTGGAACCATTGCGGGCCTGTATGGTTTGCCAGAATTTTCTTGAAACCATACTTTGGTCCGCCCCCGAGTCAAGCAAAGTTTTTGCGGGGACTCCTTGCACTTCCACATCTATACGGAATCCTTCCTGTATATTTCTTTTATCACCTGTTATCAGGGCTGTTCGCCAGATGCAATCTTTTCTCATGTGTCCCATTTCCCCACATTTAAAACATTTCAACAAAGCATTCCTACCATCCCTCTTGGGCAAACACTCATTCACATTCTGAGCACCCATCCGAGGCTCTTTATCTGCCTTTCCAAAATTAACCATCCCCAACTTACTCTCAGCGCCTCCTGGTGGCTTTTTAGCCCATTCGGCTTCCAGGAACCGTTCTGTTAAGTGCGCTGCTTCGGTTGAGGTCTGGCAATTTTGAAGGGTTAAGAAGGTTTTCACCTCTGCCAGAACTGCCTCATAATACTGTTCTAATACAATTGCATCTATTATACCTTCCAGAGTCTTCCCCTCTGGCTCAAGCCACTTCCAAACCAGACTGCGCACCCTATGGCACAGTGCCTTAGGTGTTTCACCTGTTTGGAGCTTGGTTGACCTTAGCATACGCCTATATACAGTAGGTGTTAGGCCTAGCCTGTCACGTATTGCTCTCTTCACTTCTTCATACTCTGTTGCCAGAGCAGCAGGCATAGCTCTGTAAGCTGATAAGGCTTCTCCTGTTAGGGAGGAGGCCAGCCTAACTGCCCAATGCTCTTTAGGCCAACGCGCATTGAGAGCTACCCTCTCCAATGCCTCAATATAATCATCAAAGTTATCATCCTTAGTCATTTGTCCAAATGTCAGTACCCCACAGTTTTGTGGGCCTACCCCACAGAAGTGCTCTGGCGGTGCTTCTTCCTTTTTCTGTTTTTCTAGCAGAGCTTGCAACAGTTCTGTCAGGGGCTTCTGCTGGGCCTGTAAGGCTGCCATGGCCTGCTCTTGGCTCAGCTGGGCTAGCTCCCTCTGCTTGTCGAACTGTAAGCTCATCCATTGCAGGACTTCCTGGACATCCATTTCCAGGCTCACACACTCTAGAAAACAAACAGAGAACAACCACCAAGTGCGGCACTACTAGTGTTTTTTGTGCCTAGTCTTATTTCCCTTTTTAAGCTACTCCTTCTCACATGAATCCTCCCAGCCTGTGCCCATATACCTTTACCTGAGCCAGGTGGAGATTCGCACTTTGAGAAGGTGCTTGTCTTTCCTTCAGGGTCTGGAACCTTCCGGGCGTGTCCCAACGTCCGATTCCTCTGCGCTGTCCTCTGCTGCGTCGTGGTTGTACACTCCTTTTGAATAATCCGCAACAACTACGCCATTTGTGAGAGGGTCCGTAAGATAGACCTCCCTTGAGCCCTATTAGGCGGCTGCCTAGGGCTTTGAAGTTCACGCTGCCTTTCTACCAAAAAGAGACTTGCAGTCGAATGGTAAGGCAAAATAATGTCAGGGCTTTATTCCCCTTCCCAAACGGATATTCTTTGGATACAACACAAACAAAACAGCAGAAAAACAAAAAGAAACTGCTACAAAGAAAAATATCTTCTTTTCCTTTTACACTAGCACATGGCTGCTTTCCACAGGCTTAACATAAAGATATTACTAAAAACAAGCACTCAACACTTGAAAAACCTAAACTAAAGAAGAGTGACTAACAGCAAATTAATGAACCAACGCAAAAAAGATAATTTTTGTCGGAAGATCGGCCATGAGGTTAAAAGCCATAAGGTTAGAAGCCTCTCGAAGCCGTTACTTCCATTTTAATCAGTTTTAGTATAGTCCAATAAAATAAGCCCACACAAGAACCAAAATAAGGTGGTAAAAAAAAAACACAACTTGGTGCCACCTTTTAAAACATGAATGTACATAGAGAAAGCAAGTACTTGAAGACACTTTAACTTATCTGAACCGCCATTGATTGTTGATTAAAGTCCGTTGAAAGCAATGCAAAGATCCAGACGTTCCAACAGCTTTCTCAAACTCCAAAAAAAGATGAAGTGGGAGTGATGACTTCCAAATAGATGAAAATATCAAAAGCAGTTGTCCAGAAGTACACAGCACTGCGTTTCGGGCAAATTTACATTTCATGCCCTGTATCAACGCTTAGTTGAACTGTCAAAAAGAAAAACACCAAACAGCACCTCCACCTCTCCGAGACGCCGGCGCATGCTCATTACAGATCCGAGACTTGCAGGAAGGTTCAATCATTAAATAGCAAGCTTAGCCAATGGGTGAAGATCTAATGTCCATAACTAGCTTGCACAGGCTGACAAAACAGGCTGACACTTTTCCAACAACAATCTCAATCAACAATACATCTATACCTGTTAAAAAAGAGGTAAAATATCTGGGTGTAATAATAGATCATACTCTCACCATGCTACCGCACATAAAGCAGACAGTAAGAACCATATTCCATAAACTCAAAACCATACACCTAAGGCCCCTCCTTGACACACATGACTTCAGATCGGTTGTTAATACACTCATCACACCCCATTTTGATTATTGCAACAGTCTCCTAATTGGCCTACCACAAAAAAACACATACCTATTACAAAGAGCCCAGAACATCTGTGCAAAAGTAATTACTAAAGGTCGTCTAACAGACCATGTGACCCCTATACTCCTAGAACTACATTGGCTCCCTATAAACAGCCGAATCAGATACAAAATTCTCCTAACAACTTTCAAGCTCCTAAACGACATCGCCCCCTCACACCTATCCACACTACTACAGACCCCATCCGAATCAAGAGCTCGCAGACAAAACGCAGCCCACTCACTTGATATGCCAAAAACATTCACGAAGACTAAAAAATCCTCAAGTGCCAGAGCCTTCACGTTCACTGCCTCCATGCTCTGGAATGATCTCCCATTAGGCCTCTGTATCATAAAAGACCTCTCCCAATTTTGGAAGGAACTCAAAACCTAACTATTCTCCGAACATTTCGAAATCCCCTACCCCCCCAAGTCCTGTCCCACAGCATCCACAGACACACAAACTCAAAACTCCCAAAACCACAATTAGCTGACCCCACACAGTCCTCCCACACACACACAAAAAAACGTATGATAAAAAATGGAAATAAATTCCATCACTTACGCATGACCTATGATTATTCTGTAACACATTGTATATAACCACTTGTAAATAACCTATGTAAATAGTTTGGACAGTTTATTGCATTTATTATTTGTAAAAAGTTAGAAAGTTTCTGTTCAATGTAAATGTATACCGAAGTATACATAATTGTTAACTTGTTCCATGTAAACCGCCCTTGATCTCTGGAAGGGGCGGTATAGAAGAAATAGATAAATAAATAAATAGAAACAGTACTGAGGTTCACCAAAAACATACTATAGCAAAATTTTTTAAAGAATACTAATCCAATCCAGCTCTCTGTTAAGTTCCAATGGTTCAACAGTAAACCAAGTGAAAATCCATCTCTGTTCTAAAACTTGAAGTGATTGCTCACGGTCACCTCCCCTCGGGTTCTCAGGCACTTTATCAAGCACTCGCCAGGTCAAATCCTCAAAAGAATGATGGTGATCTAAACAATGCTGTACAATCGGAGCTGATAAAGTACCTGTCCTAAGTCTGGAAGCGTGCTCACCAAGACGGATCCGCACAGCGCGGACCGTCCGCCCAATGTATAAAAGATTACAAGGGCAGACCAAAACATATACCACATAAGAAGTCGAACAAGTGGTATGCCAACGGGCTTTGTGAACCAAATTAGAACCTGGCACCGACCATTCAGTGCCCGTTATAGATTGCGAACAATAAACACAGGAAGAGCACAAAAAATGACCAACTTCAGAAGGATTACCCCATGCACATCTATCTAAAGGGGAAGACGTCAACCCAACCATATCACGAAGGTTTGATCCCCTGGAGTGTGCTATTTGCAGTCGACCCTGAAAACATGGATGCAATTGTAACACATGCCAATGTTTAAGAAGAATTTTTCGAACATGGTGAGTATGAGACATGTAAGGAAGAACACCCACAATCGTTTGTGAATGAACAGCAGAATTCGGATCACTTAAGGACTGCAAATCAGATGATGGGAACAACCATTCCCGATGAGTAAATTTGGCTCTCAAAAAAGCTTGCTTGCACCCATTGGCTTAGCTTGCTATTTAATGATTGAACCTTCCTGCAAGTCTCGGATCTGTAATGAGCATGAGCCGGCGTCTCGGAGAGGTGGAGGTGCTGTTTGGTGTTTTTCTTTTTGGCAGTTCAACTAAGCGTTGATACAGGGCATGAAATGTAAATTTGCCCGAAACGCAGTGCTGTGTACTTCTGGACAACTGCTTTTGATATTTTCATCTATTTGGAAGTCATCACTCCCACTTCGTCTTTTTTTGGAGTTTGAGAAAGCTGTTGGAACGTCTGGATCTGTGCGTTGCTTTCAACGGACTTTAATCAACAATCAATGGCGGTTCAGATAAGTTAAAGTGTCTTCAAGTACTTGCTTTCTCTATGTACATTCATGTTTTAAAAGGTGGCACCAAGTTGTGGTTTTTTTTACCACCTTATTTTGGTTCTTGTGTGGGCTTATTTTATTGGACTATACTAAAACTGATTAAAATGGAAGTAACGGCTTCGAGAGGCTTCTAACCTTATGGCTTTTAACCTCATGGCCGATCTTACGACAAAAATTATCTTTTTTGCGTTGGTTCATTAATTTGCTGTTAGTCACTCTTCTTTAGTTTAGGGTTAACATAAAGATATGACATCATCTGAAAAACATATTGTGCAATCCATAGGGACCGGGTCAGGAGTACTGCTGTTATTCTCCCACTGCATTAATTCGGATTCACTCCCGATAGCATAAGGGTCACACTCTTTACATGTGCTGGCTTCCTGAAAACCCTCCTGTGGTGCATGGATTACTTTTCCCAAAAAGTGCTCTTCCAACCTAGGGCTCTGAATGCCTGGTATGGTGATAGCTTCTTTCTGGCTTTCCTTTCTCTTCCAACCTGGTGGAATCACTGGATATCTTTCAACATCAAAGTCACTTCCAGTGCCACGCCCTTGCCCTTTAAAACACACAGAGCTTTTAGCCTTTTCCTCAGAAAAGCAAGGCTCCCACCTTTTAACTGTTTTTCTGGTTCTTGTTTCTGGGCTCCTGACAGCTCTCTCCCGGACTCTCCAACCACCATCAAACCTAGCAGGGTCCTGGCCACGTCCCTGGCTGCTTCCTGCTCTGGTGTCAGACCTACTGTTTCCTTCTCCCAGCAAACTTCCTTCAGCATGACACATGCTCACTGATTGCTTGCTCAGTCCTCCTGAGTCGCTGCCCCTGCTGGCCTTTCCTGGTTCTAGCCAGCAACTTATATGCTTCCCTTCTCTGCACGCTACGTGGGTCTTTGTGAACAGGTGTTCCTGATGAGGCTTTCTGTTTCTAACTACGTCAGGACTATCACAAGGAAAATTCATTCTAATGCCTTTTGGCTTCTCCTGTGCTGAATGTATTTGCTGCTCAGCTGTTCCTACGTGTACTGAGTTTATTTGCTGCTCAGCTAAATCTGAGGTAAGTTCCTCATTTTCTCTTACCTCCATGTGCTCTATACTGGCTACTGTGTCACAATATATATATATATATATACATATATATATATAAATATATACACATATAGTGTATATATGCATATATCTATAAAGAGATATGTATGGGCAGAAGACATACAGATAGATATAGATAAGTATATATCTGTATCTATATATAGCTATATATACCTAGATGAATAGGCAGGCATATAGAGACATGTCTCCGGGTATATGGATGGAGAGATGTCCAGAGAACCCCATCCCCCCTTATAGGGAGAGAGGAAGATTCATCTGACAGCAAGAAGGTTGATACCTGCTTGAGTAGATAAATAGAAAAAATCCTCTTCTCCTGGTTATGACTGGCATAGTCAGAGGAGGGTGTCCCTGACAAGGAGGCGGCTTAATTCTTTGCAGAATTTGAGCTCTTGAATAACCAGGATGGCCTACGTGAAAATGGCAGAGGATAACGTCAGTCTGCAGACAGGAAGTCCAGATATCTCCAGAATTGTAGTATGGAGATTGGATAGAGGAGGCCTCTGGAGGAAGATACCCTAGTGATCCGCCTATGAGGGCAAGATGGGTATTAGGTGTCCTCTAGTTGCCAGAGAAGAATTTATCCCTGGCGGGAAAACCCAAGACGATATGGGCCAAGCCAGGGAATTGGCCCTTCTTTTAGGCTTTCTTGTAATGAAAGGCCTGAGGCTTATGCCTCAACAGAGATTTAAGATAAGATGGAAAGGGTAGAGAATACCTGCCAGGCATGAACATGACTGGGGGAACCCCTTTTAACCAGCTGGGGTTATCTGTTAGGCAAGATACTAATGCTCTCTAGCAAGGGCCCATAGTGCAAAGCTACTCTGTAGAGTTGCAGAGAGCATGCTGCAGGTTGGTTAGAAGAAAAAACTGGCTGTGGACGATCCTTGGTGAGGAATGTGGAAAGCCAGGAGGTAACCAACTATTCTGCCAAGGACAAGGGGGCAAAGAATAGAAGTTAACCAACCAAACAGTGATAACAGGGTTTCCGAAACGAGGTTGATAACCTGTTTGGGACTTAGCACTGAGGCTAGGAGGATTGCTAGTGGAGGGGAAGCCCTGGTTGTGTAATGAACAAAACCTGTGGCCTAACCACTAGGAATTTTTGTATCTGCAGCAACTATCAGGGCAGCATGGAGAATTTCTTTCCCCTCCCCTCCTCTTTTCTTTTTTTTTCTTTTTTTAGATTGGGAAAAAGAAAACAACAGACATGGTAGGACTTCCTATTGTCTGAGGAGCTGCCCTAAGGTAACAAGGGGGAAGACAACTCCAGAAGGGAGAATCCCCCGGTAGAACAGATAGACGACCATAGGGGCTTACCCGTGTACAAAGTCACTCTTACAAACCAAATGTTGTAGTAAGAGGGAAGTAAGACAGAGTTGCAAGAGACTCACTATGGAGGAAGTCTCTGACAAGTGAGATGATACATGCCAGTACAGGGAAATAACTGTCTATTGATAGTTGTTACCTCTCTTTCCTCCAAGAGGAAGAGGAAAATCTGTTAAGTATGGGCATGATCATCATAAAGACTCTTAGAGAAAAGATGTCTCATGAAGAGATATCTAGGTGGGTTAGGATAAAATTAGTGCAGATACTTCAAGTGAAAAGAAGCAGACTGCCATCCTAACCCCCCAACCCAAAGGGGCAATGATCTATTTGAAACCCTGCAACTGCTGGGTTTGTTGACCCTGTTGAGGTTGTGGATTCCTCAGACCAGGGCGATGTTTCCCCTGTTTGGGAACATCTGAATGATGGGCAGATGATGGGTAAAAACCTTCTCCCCTTAGGGGAAGAAAGTTTGGTAGGACATTTCCTACCTACTGGAAAAGAAGAAGGCGTAGAACAGCCTCTGGAAAAAGGAAAGTCAGTGGAAAACTGAGTAACCTGAAGTAAAGACTCCTTGTTGAAGAGATTTTCTCCAGTGCAAGGAGTATTTCCCAGTCTTTCCTGTGCCCATTTGTCCAAGTCTGAGACTTGAAGCCAGGCTCTACGTCGTGCCCCTATAGCTATAGCAGACGTCCTGCTAACAGACTCAAAGGAGTCTAGGGTAGCACGAGTAAGAAACTTAGAGATATTCTGAGTATGACTAACCAGTGAGGAATAGTCTGTACATCTGGGCTCTTGAAGAAAAGGAGTCAAAAGATGTAATTGCTTTGTGATCTCCTCAAGAGATAGACCCATATAAAAAATATATGAGAGAATCCTTGCTGAAAGCATGGATGCCTGGAAGATTTGATGTCCAAAGGCATCTAGTGTCTTAGACTCACGACCTGGCGGACAAGAAGAGTGCTTTTTATTACTCTTCACTCGCCTCATTGCTGATTCTACCACAATGGAATGATGAGGGAGTTGAGTCTTTTGAAACCCTGGAGAGGGGGGCACCTGATATAGAAGATCAGTTGCTCTAGAAGGTGGGGGTAACTTTAAAGGAGCTTCCCACATTCGTAGAAGAAGATCCTGCAAAGAATGATGCAAAGGAAGCATGATGTTCTCCTTTGCTTTGTTAGGAACAGAGAGGTATTCTGTATTCCCATGTGTAGGATCTTGTCCAGGAATAGGAATGGCAAGTGATTTTGCCATATCCAGGAGGAAAGTCTGGAAAGAAAGATCCCTAGAGGGAACTTCCCCTGGATAGGCTAGATCTGATGAAGAACTAGCGTTGGCACCGAGGGATCTATCTAAGTATATAGGCTTAGATGTTGATCACTGGTACTGCAGGTCAGGACCAGCGACAGTCGGTAACAGATCGTTTATGCTAGGGATCGATTCCAAACTCAGCATCGAGGGAAGCGAGCCTGACGAGAGAAGCATGGAGGGTACCAATAACAAAGGTAATGTGGATATCGGTGCCGACTTCGGTACCGTATCTGATACTGGAGGATGAAGGCCAGTCGGTAGCAACTCTAACGGTATCGGAGGAACCGAGAGTTGCGGATCCGAAGTATCGGAACCGAGCCTTCGGTACCGACGGGAGTCAGTACCCAAGCGAGTCGGTACCCAGTCCTCCAGACTGGAGATCGATTCCAGACTCGGCATCGAAGGAAGCGAGTCTATCGATGCACGTCTGGAGGGTACCGACGTCGGTACTAGTATCGGTGTTGATACCGATACTGGAAAGTCGGTATGAAGCGTATCCACCGGGCCCGTAGGTACCGAGGACGCCAGACGACGATCCTTGGTGAGGCATGTTTCATCCAACACCAGTGCCGATGCCGGGGTATCGGTACCGCTCAAAGCGGATGCCACCACCGGGCATGGCTCAGGTATGTTCTGTGGGGGGTGAACCTCAGGAACAACCTGAAACCTCACACAGGCTTTGGAGGCCGAAGACTCCCACCGGGGTTTTGAAACCAGTGAATTCTCGAGGACAAGGCCATAGGCATCTCTATGCTGTGCATGAGAAGTGCCGCTCGAGGACTGGCTAGTCTTAATAGACTGTTTTTGGGTTACCTAATCCTGTGTAGAAGATGATATGGTCGGTATCCTGAAGTTGGAAGGGGACCGCGTGTCGAGGGGTACTCAATGTTGAAAAGTGCTTCTCACAGTACTGGTGCCCGAGGGCTCCGGAAGAAAATGGTCAGGACCCAAGCAGGTTAGACACCAATTGTGAGTGTCTAAAAATAAAGTTGTACTGCCGCAGTTTGTACATTTCCTAGGGAAAGTGGCTGGCGGTTCCATGAGGAAAAATGGAGAGGCCTAGGCCTGAGAACCGTGAGACACTATGAAGAAAAAATATATTCCTTAAGGAAAATATTTTACAAGAAAAGAAGAAAGAAATACCGGCGGTACCGGTGGCGTCGGGGAAGGCAGCCGTGACCACAAGAAAACTAAAAAAAATAAAAGAAGAATTTTCTGCGGTGACAGGAGGACGTCCTGCCGGCTACGCGGAAAAACGAAAACTGAGGAGAGGCAGTTGGGAAGGCGGGAAGGCAGCGCGCAGGCGTGTTGGGATGCTTCCAAAAGCTTTCTGATTGGACGCTGGGAAGCGTTCCCGCACGGACTCCGTCGGTACCGACGTACCCATATGTGAAGACTCATTCCTGCTTGTTCCTGGAGATAAGAGGTTTATGCACCTATAAAGCTACAATTATCACAGGGGTGGGTGTATGTTGGGGAGGGGGGAAGGGGAGGGAGGGAGGGTAAAGCATAGTTACTCTCCTGTAACAGGTGATCTCCGGGAACAGCAGGAATTTAGTCTTCACATATGGGTATCGTTGGTACCGATGGAGCCTGCGCGGGAATGCTCCCCAGCGTCCAATAGGAAAGCTTTTGGGAGCATCCCACAGCGCCTGCGTGCTGCCTTCCCGCTTTTCCCAACTGTCCCTCTCCAGTTGAGTTTAAAGCTGAGACAAAAGAGAGAGGGTGGGTTGTGAAGACTAAATTCCTGCTGTTCCTGGAGATCACCTATTACAGGTGAGTAACTATGCTATCTCCAGGAACAAGCAGGAATGTAGTCTTCACATATGGGGTCTCCCTAGCTGCAGATGCCAGGGAGATGGCGCCAGAAAGTTGTGTGCCCTTGTGAAAGGGCTCCACTTCCCCCCATGGATCTCTGGCATCCTACCAGGGATGGTGGGTAGGAGTTGATTAAGTCTGGAACAGGTGTTGAAGAACAGCCTGACCAAACAAGGCATCCCGGCGGGAGTCCTTGTCTAAGCAGTAATGGGCTGTGAAGGTATGTACCGAAGCCCAAGTAGCTGCTCGACAGATGTTGTCGATAGACACAGAGTGAAGATGAGCCATTGAGGCTGCCATGGCTCTCACATTGTGAGCTGTGAGATGGCCTTCAAGAGGAAGGTTCTTACTCTCATAGGCAAAAGATATACACTGTGCAATCCAGCTGGACAGTGTCCTTTTGGAGACTGGAAGCCCCAAATGACTAGGATCAAAAGCAACAAAGAGTTGAGAGGATTTTCTATGTTGCTGTGTCCTTTGCAAGTAAAAGGCCAAAGCTCTTTTACTGTCCAAAGTATGAAGGTTCCTTTCTGCATTTGAGGCATGATGCCTTGGATAGAATACAGGAAGGTAAACCGCTTGGTTTAAATGAAAGGGCGAAACCACCTTTGGCATAAAGTGTGGATGAGTCCTAAGGACTACCTTATCATGATGGAACATTGTATAAGGAGGATCAGCCACCAAAGCTTGCAATTCACTGATGCAACGTGCTGATGTGATTGCAATGAGAAAGATAACCTTCCAGGAAAGGAATTTCAAAGAGGTAGTGACTAATGGTTCAAACGGCGGTTTCATGAGCTGCCGAAGTACCAGATTTAAGTCCCATGCCACCGGTGGTTGCTTAATGGGAGGCTTCGTTCAAAGAAGGCCTCTCATAAATCTCGCTATGAGAGAATGAGAGGAAATAGGTTGTCCATTTAGAGGCTTGAAAGAAGCTGCAATAGCACTCAAATGGACTCTCACTGAATTGGTCTTAAGCCCTGCATTTGATAAATGAAGGAGGTACTCCAGTAATGATTCCAGAGGTATCGCAAGAGGGTTAAGACCCTTCTGCGAGCACCATATGGTAAACCTTTTCCATAAATAAATAAAATAAATAACTTAAATGCATAAGAGCGTCTTGTGGAAGGTTTCTTGGAAGCATGAAGGATATCCTTTACCTGCTGGGAAAGGTTAAGACTGGGAAGTTCTAGGCTTTCAGCAACCAGGCCCTGAGATGCAGACACTGGGGATTGGGATGCCACAGCATCCCGTTCTCTTGAGAAAGAAGACCTGGAGCAGATCCTAACTCCAGAGGCGGAGCTTGAGAGAGATGTAGGAGCAGAGGGTACCACGGTTGCCATGGCCAACGTGGAGCTATGAGGATCATATGGCCTCTGTCTCTCTGAAGCTTGAAAAGGGTTTTGGGGATTAGGGGAATGGGTGGAAAGGCATACAGGAAGTCCTGACCCCAATGAAGGAGGAAAGCATCCTTGGCCTGACAACCTTGAGCTGGAATTCTGGAAGAGAACTGGGGAAGTTTGGCATTCAGCGGACTTGCAAAGAGGTCTATGTTCGGGGTTCCCCAAATTTGAAAAATTTGGGCCACCTGGTCTGCATGGAGAGACCATTCGTTTGGAAGCAGAACTCGACTGAGTCTGTCTGCCCAAGAGTTTTGAATGCCTGGACGATACACTGCACGGAGATGAATCTGATGTTCTCTGGCGAGGGCCCATAGTCGTAAAGCTTCATTGCACAGCGACAGAGAGCCTGTTCAGCCCTGCTTGTTCACATAGAACATGGCTACCTGATTGTCCCTTTGAATTAGGACTGTCTTGTAGATGAGCTGGGTCTGAAATACTCAAAGAGCTAGGAAGATTGCTCTGAGTTCCAGGAGGTTGATATGGAGATAGGCCTCCTGTGGAGTCCAGGTACCCTGGTAGAGAGGCCTTGTAGGTGGGCTCCCCAACCCACCTGTGAAGCATCTGTTGTTAGAGTGGCTTGGGGTGGGGGTTGCTGAAAAGGAGACCCCACCAGAAGGTTTTTGAGCGACTGCCACCATTGGAGGGACAAAATAAAGTGATCTGAGTTTGCTATTTTGTCTGACAGGCAACCTGATGCCTGAGTCCACTGAGTGGATAAGGTCCACTGGGCTGCCCTCATATGGAGGCGAGCATAAGGAACCACATGCACGGTGGATGCCATGTGGCCTAGCAACTGTAACATTTCCCGAGCAGTGAGGTGAGGTTTTAGCACTGCTTGGGAAGCTAACTGCACAATGCGAAGGCAGCGGGGCTGTGGAAGGAAGGCCCTTGTCTGTCTGGTATCCAGAAGAGCTCCTATAAACTCTAGGGACTGAGTGGGAGCAAGGTTGTACTTTGGGAAGTTTATGACAAGTCCCAAATACTGAAGAATGTGCATTGTGCGAGACAGACCAACCCTGGCCTCTGGATCTGAAGGGGCTCGAATGAGCCAGTCGTCCAAGGGAAGACAAATATTCCCAGGGTGCGGAGAAATGCTGCTACCACAGCCATGCATTTTGTGAACACCCTTGGTGCAGAAGCCAGGCCAAAAGGAAGAACCCTGTATTGGTAGTGCTTCCCTTGAAACAGGAATCGAACGAACTTTCGGTGAGTTGGATGGATGAGAACATGAGTGTACGCATCCTTGAGATCTAGAGAACAAAGCCAATCCTGACTCCGAAGGTATGGCAGCAGAGTTCCTAGAGAAATCATTTTGAATTTCTCTCTGAACAGGAATTTGTTCAATTCTCTGAGGTCTAGAATGGGTCTGTGTCCTCCTGTTTTCTTTGGAATAAGAAAATAGGGGGAGTAAAACCCTGTACCCCGTTGGGGAATGGGCACCTCTTCTATTGCTCCTTGAGCAAGGAGCATTGTGACTTCTTGACCTAAATGGTTGTTGGGAGAGGTCTGAGAATTGAACTGTCTTACTATTGTAGGAGGTGGCATGCTGAGGAAATGAAGCTTGTACCCCTCTCGTACAATAGACAGAGTCCAATTTTCTGCTGTTATCTGACCATCTAGGGGCAAAATGACATAACCTTCCTGGGATAGTGGAGTGTTCTGGGCCGTTCAGGTCCAGGAAGGCAAAGTTCTCTAGATAGGAGTCAAAGCCCCTGTGGAGGCTGAGTCTGCTGAGCCGGTTGAGGCTTAGCTGCTTTTGGCTTCCTTTGTTGCTTACGTTGTTGCTGCTGTCCCTTTTGGGCAGACTGACCTAAACGATGTCCCTGCTGGGTATAGGAGGGATAAAACTTCTTCTTACTGAAGAATGGTTTCGTAGAGGATCTTTTCCTCACAGGATCAGCTGTAGATTTGGACAATCTATCCAAAGTGATATTGTCAGCATCTATCTCATTAGCTTTTTCCTGCCAATTCTTGCCAAAGAGATTCTCTCCTGTGCAAGGTATATTCCCCAGTTTGTCCTGTACCCAGATTGCTAAGTCAGATGCCTGGAGCCAGGCAATTCTGCGTGCACCTATGGCAATAGCAGAGGTTCTGCTTATGCACTCAAAGCAGTCAAAGGCTGCATGATTCACAAACTTGGAAACATCCTGAGCATGTTTAACAAGGGTAAGATAATCTTGCCTTTTATCATCAGGAAGGAGAGGGCTCATAAGCTCTAAATCTCCTGTGACTTCCTTAAGGAACATTCCCATATACAAGATATAAGAACTGATCCTAGCAGAAAGCATGGAAGCCTGGAAGGATCGATGCATCCCTGGTCCTATTGACCAAGATGATTCTCACCACTGCCCTGTGAGTATCTTCAGGGGTCCATAATTACTTGACCTTCTTTTCTTTTTTGAGATGATCTCTTTAATCTTTTCCCCTTTGCCGCTACTCTCTGTCATTGCGAACGGCTTTGCGCCCTGGGAGTTTTCACATCCCAGCTCCTGCAACACTGCCCATGCCTCCTCTAGTCCTTTAACTTTTCGGGATACCCCATTTACAGTTAGCAATAGTCCAAATGGGAACATCCATTTATAACGCAGTTCTTTCTGTCGTAAACAGGATGTTACCTCTTTCAGTCCCCTGCGTCTCTCCCGGGTGCCTTGGGATAAATCATTAAAGACCTCCACTTCACAGTTCTCCCAGGCTAATGCGTCCATATTTCTTGCCACATTCAGTATTCTTTCTTTAACTGGGAAGGAGCTTAGGCAAACAATCATGTCCCATGGTTGCTTATCTCATCGGGGCCCCAAGCTCCGGTGCACTCTCTCAATACCCACCAGGCCTGTTTCTTCACCTCCTTCACTCTCAAACCTCAGGATGTGTTGAAATAACCATTGGGCCACCTGGGTACATTCCTTAAAGCATTCTGTTTCATGGATCCCTCTAATGCGCAAATTACATCCCCGCGCTCGATCCTCCATCTCCTCCAATTTCTCTTTCATTTCCTCATGCTGGGCCTGAAGCGTGCTCTGCTCGACTTCCATTTCCTGTAGTCCCACCACATGGCTGTCCACATTCTCCTCTATTTCCTCCACTCACTGCCCCAAGGCCCCCAGATCTTGATGGATACTCCTTTTTATATCCTGACGCATTGCTTTCAGGTCAGCTTGAATCTCTTTTTTGAAAGTCTGCAACCACCCCTTCAGTGCAGACCCCTCCTTCTCTCTCTTGCTCGCCAACCTTTCCTCTGCCGAGCTCTCAGTCTCGCTTACCTCCACCTGTTTTGCCTTGTGCGTTGCTACTTTCGAGTCCCTCCGTCCGTACACCACTTGGAACCCTGCCAACTTCTTTTGCACAGACATGAGGGTATCGGGGATTCTTTCCCTGTCCACTTTGGAGGTTAAGGAGTAGCTTTTAATGATCCTTAATGCTTATTCCCCATGGGATTCGGACGGAGCTTGGCTAGACTGCAGCCATCGAGCCCTGTGATGTCACTGGAAGTCCTCCTCAACTTTGCTTTCTAACTGGGCCACCTTGGAGTTCAACTCAGTCACCTCTTGTTTCTGCTGGTCCACCACCTGAACAACACCCAAGAAAATGTTCTGAAGAGCTGCAAACTGAGAGGAAAATGAATGCGTCAGCATCTGTAAGCCTTCCCAGAGAGTGTCCAAGGGAACTGCAACCAGGCACACAAACGAGGGCTTGACCATCTGCAAGCCAGCGGGAGACAACAGCACACCTTGAGAATTTCCTTCTGAACCTGCTGATAGTGAGGGACCCAAGGCATCAGACCTGGTATTAACATGGCCATATCAACCAGTGCTGCTAAATTCCACTCCTCAACTGTCGTGCTCGCTGCAACTTTCAGTGGAGCTGGCATCTAATGACCTCCTGTCGCAAGGAGGAAGTTGAGTTGGGGCTGTCCATATCTCTGGGCTCAGTGTGACAAGCAGTTAAGAGGGACTCGGAGAGCCTCCTTCCACTCCCATCAATCCAAGTGAGCTAAAGCACTCCGGTGTACTCTCTACATCAGCATGCCTCATGAAGACATCAAGAGATTCCTTAGTTGCAACTGTGCTCTTGGGTGTACACCAAATCTTTGCCTTCCGTTTATGTGGCATGACATATCCCAGGTAAAGAAAAATAAAGAAGCATCTGGAGTCGTCAGAGCACAGACTAGCGTGCGTCTGCCATCTTGACTTTTCTCTGGTAGTACAATCTGCAAATTCTTTTCAAAAAAGCATTTATGTAATTAGTGCTACCTTTGACCGCATAAGTGCTTTTGAATATTGACCACTCTGAATCTAATTCTGTAATGCTAATTTATTGAATACAAAAAATGTTTAACTACTAGTGCAAGTTTGAAACTTATGGGAATAACACCATAGCCAAGATTAGAGATGTGTTAACAATTTGAAGCTCAGATTCTAGATTCCTCTCAGATCTTTTGAGAAAACATATTAGTTGTATCTAGCAGAGCTTTGCTAAATTCTAATTGAACCGATGGGTTTACGTTGGATTTGGGATCATTTATGGTAAACCCTAGTACCTCCAACACTCAGATGGTGATGCTCATAGATTTACCCACTCCTGCCAGAAATGAGCTCCTGTACAGTGAATTCTCCAGACAAAGAAACACAAGGTGGTTAGGATTGTAACTGCTGCTCCATGAAATTTACCCTCCCATGCCTTGATTTAGGGTTATTCTGCCATTCTCCTCCTCACTTATTAAGGATAAGTACAAAATCATTTTGCTTAAGACACAGGGAGGATAACCTGCATAAATTTGTAGAAAGAGTGGTTGTGGAGGGAGGCTTTAAGGTAGTGTGAGTGGGGGAAATGATTGTGTATGCATGGAGGGGGAGGAGGTGTTTGTGAGTTTGTAGAAATGGGTTGTGAATTTGTGGGGTATGTAGAAATGTATGGGGTCGCGATCAGTGCCAGTGCAAGGAGATGAGGTGCCCTAGGCATACTTCATCTTTTGCGCCCCCCAGCACCCATTGCTACTGTTGCCGTCCCTCTCCAGGACCGACAACAGTGGCAATAGCCACAAACAGACCCACACAGCTTAACTTCACGCTTTGGCGCAGCGGGGTTATTTGCTTCTGCTGCTCTCCGCCACCCATTGTTGACTTCCATGCAAACAGGAAGTTGTCATCAAGAGCTGGAGAGGGCTGGAAGCAAACAGTCCTGTGGGGGGAGGGGCAAGGGAAGAAAGAGACAAAAGGGAGTTCAATCACCTAAGAAAACAGAAAAATCCTAGTCCACATTAAGGCTATGGGGAATCAAAGTATTTAATTAAAAAATGTAACGCTGTTCAAGCCGTAAAAGGTTCTTGTTCAGATCACCTCCCCTCCAGTGAGGCCTGACCCATTCTGATAAAAACAATCTTCAAATTAGCTATGGTATATCCAGCATCGATCCAGTGCAAAACCAAAGGTTTTCTCTAAAACTTTATGTGTCAGGCAACTACGATGTTCAATGCCCAAAGAGGTATACAGCATTATAAGAACATTAAAATATAACAAACTAAAATTAAGCCTAAACTAAAATCTAAAAAATCTGAAACTCATGCCCTCCCTTTCCCACTTCTTTCCATTAACTACATTTATTAGGGTAAATAGTTAAAACTAACAAGTGTATGAACAGGAAAATAAGTAGTTAAAACATTTAAAAGCAGCCTCAAAAACATGGGCTTTAGCAAATGGTACCTGAGTTTGAAGCTTAAGTAAAGATGCCACACTGGGAGCAAAATCAATTGTATAAGTCTTTGGGGGAAGTGCTGGTTTTGAATCCATTAATTCAATTTTTCTCTCTTGCTTTAGAATATATCTTCCAAAATCCATCTGCAAATACAATAACAGAATAATTCCTTAACAATAAATCTTCCTGATCCAGCTGGGTTGGGACTAGCACACTGCAGAAATTGTGCACATATGTCCAAGGGAGAAAGGGATGCTAACAAGCAGTGCTTAAGATAAGTCTTAAAACTACCACCCCTCAACTACCCCCACTCCCTGTAACAATCCCCCACAACTGCCAAAACTACCTCCATAATAACCCCTTCCTCCCAAAATTATACCCATCCACAATGAAACTACCCCACCCCCAAAACTAATCTCACCTCCAAAACTACCCTACCCTTCAAAGCTACTCAACCCTCAAATATTCCCACTCCCTGCCACTGCACCCTGCAACTACCCCATCCCCCTCAAAACTAACACTCATAATCATCCCCATTTGCCCACTATCCCCACCCCTCAAATCTACGTAGCTGCAACTACTGCCACCCCTGTAACTGCCTCATTCCCAAACAGCTGCAACTATTCCCACCCTACAAAACTACCCCTGCAACTATCCCACCCCGTTACTAACTCAATCCTTCAAAACCAATCCTGCAACATCCATCCCCAAACCTGACCCCACAACTTTCCATCATTCCAACTACCTCACCTCCAAGCTACAACTACTCCATTAGCACCCAACTGACCCCACCCCCTAAATCTACTTCACATAGCTACCCCAACACACCCATCTACAACAACCACAGCTACCCTATTACCCCATCTCCCAAAGCTACCTTATCACCAACAACCCCACCCACACATCTAAACACCCACCCCACTATCCCATCACCGCCAATTACCCACCTTCCAAAACTATCCTGTCACCCCTCAATCTCTAGCCCCCAAAACTACCCTACAACTATTCCATTACCCAAACTGCCTTCATCCTGAAATATACCATCCCATTACTATCCCATCCCCTGCCATCTAACCCAATCCCCCAAAACTACCACAACTACCACTTACCCTACTAAACTGCCCCATCCCCTTAACAACCCTCACCCCCAAAGCTACCCTGCAATAACTAATCCCCACCTTAAAAAGCTACCTCCAAGTTCCCAGCTACCCCACCTTACAAAACTACCTCCCCATACCCCACAAATACCCTAACTTCCCCAACTATTTTGTCTTCAAAACTACCCTCCACTATAACTATCCCCACTCCCCAAAACTAATCCCACGATTACCCTATCACCCCCAGTTAGTCCCATCCCTCACCAAACTACCTCCCCAATTATCCTACCATCACCCAAACTACCCCCATAAGTATCTCAACCCCCATGTCCATCCCCTCACAACTACCCTTTTTCATAGAAATAGAGAAAACGACAGCAGATAAAAGACCATATGGCCTATCCAGTCTGCCCATTCATAACAATTATTAAATTCTATAAATCTCTTCCTTTCCCTGAGATCCTCTGTATTTCTCCCATGCTTTTTTGAATTCAGATACAGTTCTAGTCTCCACCACCTCCACTGGGGAGGCTGTTCCATGCATCTACCACCCTTTCCGTAAAGAAATAATTCCTAAAATTACTTCAGAGTCTATCCCTTTTCATCTTCATGTTAAGACCCCTCATTCCAGAGTTTCCTTTCATCTGGAAGAGGGCCATCTCTTATGCATTTATTCCACAGAGGTATTTAAATGCCTCTATCATATCACTCCTCTTCTGTCTTTCCTCCAAAGTATACATATTGAAATTTTTAAGCCTATCCCTATATGCCTTATAATAAGGCCACAGACCATTTTTGTAGCTTCCGTCTGAACAGACCTTATCCTGTTTACATCATTTTAAAGGTGCGGTCTCTAGAACTGCATACGCTATTCCAAATTAGGTCTGACTAGAGACTTGTACAAAAACACTATTATATTCTTTTTCCTGCTGGTCATTCATCTTGCTATGCACCCAAGCATCCTTCTGGCTTTGTTGTTGTTTTTCTATCTATTTCGCCACTTTAAGATCTTCCGATAAAACCCCAGGTCTTCTTCTTCTTTCATGCACTGAAGTACCAAGAGGGCTACTACTGCTGGAAGAAATCTGCACTTGTGTTAAAGTCAAGTGACAAATCAAAGGGCCAACTTGAAGGACTCTCTTTATCAAACCAAGGGCAGTGCGAATCACCCAGGAAATTAAGAGAGAAGCACAGATTCAAAATAAATCAACCAGAACTCAGTGACTTTCAGTCTTGAAGGATTACCAAGAGGGCTGCTACTACTATTAGTAATCTGTGATCTATCATTAAAATCATCTGTAGTACCCGAAGACTGGAAAATGGCCAATGTAACACCAATTTTTAAAAAGGGTTCCAGGGGTGATCGAGAAAACTACAGACCAGTGAGCCTGACATCACAGTAGAAACACAGAAACATGACAGTAGAAAAAGGCTACATGGTCTAATTAGTGTGTCCTTCCATATCAACTACAATAGCCCCTTTTTACCTTTAGAGATCCTCTGTGTTTGTCCCATGCTTTTTTGAATTCAGATACTGTTCTCGTGTCCACCACCTCCACTGGGAGACTATTCCACGCATCTACCACTCTTTTTGTAAAGAAATATTTCCGCATATTATTCCTGAGTCTATCTCCTTTCACTCTCATCCTATGTCCCCTCATAGCAGAGCTTGCCTTCAAATTAAAGAGACCCTCCTGTGCATTTATGCCACGGAGGTATTTAAATGTCTCTGTCATATCGTCCCTATCTCACCTTTCCTCTAAAGCATACATATTAAGATCTTTAAGTTTGTCCTCATATGCTACATAACGAAGACCGCTAACCATTTTATTAGCACCCTTTGCACCGACTCCAATCTGTTTATATCCTTTTGAAGGCGCGGTCTCTATTATTGCACACAATACTCCAAATGAGGTCGCACCAGAGACTTATTCAGAGGCATTATCACCTCCTTTTTTCTGCTGGCTATTCCTCTCCCTATACACCAAAGCATCCTTCTGGCTTTTGCAGTCACCTCTTCTACCTGTTTAGCTACTTTAAGATCGTCAGACACAATTACGCCCAGGTCCCACTCTTTTGTGGACAGAAGTACCTCACCACCTACAATGTACCACTCCTTTGGATATCTGCAGCCCAAATAAAAGACCCTGCATTTTTTTTTTAGCATTACATTTTAGCTGCCAAATTCTAAACCATTTCAAGCTTAGCTAGATCCCTCCTCATGTTATCTACTCCTTCATGGGTGTCTACTCTATTGCAGATTTTGGTATCATCTGTAAACAAGCAAATCTTACCCGACAGTCCTTCTGCAGTATCACTAACAAAGATGTTTAAAAAAATCGGACCAAGGACAGATCCCTGTGGCACATCATGGTAACCTCTTTCTCTTCAGGGTGAGCTCCATTTACCTGTACCCTTTGTCACCTCCCACTCAATCAATTTCTAACCCAATCAGTAACTTTAGGGTCCATCCCTGGGTGCTCCGTTTGTTTATAAGTTGCCTGTGCAGAACAGTGTCAAGGCTTTACTGAAATTTAGATACACCACATCTCGGAACCATTGGTGATGAAAGAAGAAGTTGAAGCAGCATTGAAAGCCTTATCAAAGAACAAAGCACTGGGTATTGATAGCATTCCCAGAGACGTATTACAGCAATCTGATGCAACTGTTATCATACTTACAAGGCTCTGCCAAGAAATTTGGAAGATAACATCATGGCCAACTGACTGGAAAAGATCTGAGTTTATACCAATATTAAAGAAAGGTGATCCAACTGACTGTAGAAATTATCGCATAATCGCTCTGATCCCACATGCCAGCAAGATTCTACTGAAGACTATTCAACAGAGACTACAACCATACCTGGAACAAGAACTACCTGAAGTGCAAGCAGGGTTCAGGAAAGGGTGAGGAACAAGAGACATCATCGAGGATGTGAGATGGATCCTTGAAAAGACGAAGGAATACCAAAAGGATATCTATTTGTGCTTTATCAACTATAGCAAGGCTTTTGACTGTGTAAACCATGAGAAACTCTGGACCACATTAAGAAGCATGGGTATACCAGAACACCTGATCGTTCTCTTGCACAATCTATACATTGATCAAGAAGCAAGTGTTTGAAAGAAACAAGGAGAAACGGAATGGTTTAAAATAAGCAAAGGTGTAAGACAAGGCTGCATACTTTCCCCCTACCTGTTTAATTTATATGCAGAACAAATCATCAGAGAAGCAGGTTTGCATGAAGACAACAGAGGTGTGAAGATTGGTGGAAGACTCATCAACAACCTTCGCTATGCTGATGATACCACATTACTGGCTGAAAGTGAAGATGATCTGAAACATTTGCTTCTCACGATCAAAGAACATAGTTTCAAAATGGGCCTGCACCTTAATGTAAAGAAGACAAAGATCATGACAACTGGCAAAATCAACAGGTTCATCGTTGAAGGAGAAGAAATTGAAATCGTGAACAACGTTAACCTACTTGGATCAACTATCAATAAAGAAGCAACAAGCAGTCAAGAAATCCGATGACGCATTGCTCTTGGCAGAATGGCTATGAAAGACCTAGACAAGATTCTCAAGAGCAGAGATATCTCTCTCCATACAAAGATTTGACTTGTTCAAGCCCTGGTATTTTCAATAACATCATATGGATGTGAAAACTGCACAGTGAAAAAGATAGACAGGAAGAAAATTGATGCCTTTGAATTATGGTGCTGGCGGCGAATACTGTGTATACCATGGACTGCTCGAAGAACAAACCAGTCAGTACTAGAGGAGATCAAACCTAAGCTTTCTTTAGAAGCTCAGATGACAAGACTTAGACTTTCATACTTTGGACACATCATGCGAATAGAGAGATCATTAGAGAAAGACATCATGCTTGGCAAGATAGAAGGTCAAAGCAAAAGAGGAAGGCCAGCAATGAGATGGATCAATACAATAACAGCAGCTACAGATACCAGTCTGTCAACAATGAGCTGCCTGACTGAAAACCGAACACAATTTAGGACAACTATCCAGAGGGTCGCTATGAGTTGACACCGACTCGACGGCACTTAACAACAACAACAGGTCTCTCCCTTGGTCCAACTCCCTGGTCACCACAGTACCTGGCAAAATGGTAGAAACCATTATAAAACACACAATTATTGAACATGTAGATATGTTTAATGGCAGAAAGCCAACATGGATTTAGCCATGGATTTCACCAATCTCATATTTTTTTGAAGGTGTGAATAAATAGGTAGATGAAGGTGAGCCCATTGATATAGTGTATCTCAATTTTCAGAAAGCCTTTGACGAAGTGTCTCATGAGAGACATTTGGCGAAATTAAAAAGCCATGGGATAGGAGGCAATGCACTACTGTGGATTAGGAACTGGTTAAAAGATAGAAAACAGAGAGTAGGGCTAATGGCCAATTTTCTCAATGGAGAAAGGTGAATAGTGGAGCACTCCAAGGATCTGTGTTGGGCCCGCTGCTTTATAACATATTTATAAATGATCTGGAAATGGGAATAATGAGAAAGGTGATCAAATCTGCAGATGACACAAAATTATTCAAAGTTGTTAAAACACATTGTTAAAAATCGCAGGAGGACCTTGATAAACTGGCAAACTGGGCGACCAAATGGCAGATGACATTAAATGTGGACAAGTGCAAAGTTATGCACTTTGGGAAGAACAACTCACGATACAAGGTTCCACATTAGGAACCACCATCCAGGAAAAGGATTTAGGCGTCATTGTGGATAATATGTTGCAACCCTCTGCCCAGTGTGCAGCGGCGACCAAGAAAGCAAATAGAATGCTAGGAATCATAAAGAAAGGAAGGGAGAATAAAACAAATGATATTATAATGCCTTTGTATCAGCTCCATGGTGCAACCACACCTTGAATATTGTGTGCATTTCTGGTTGCCATATCTTAAAAAGAATATAGCAGAATTGGAAAAGGTACAGAGAAGAACAACAAAAATGGTAAAGGAGATGGAAGGATATCCCTACGATATCCTTAAGTTTAAAATTAAAGCTTAAAATTTAGGGCTCTTCAACTTGGAAAAGAGGCGGCTGACGGGAGATATGATAGAGGTCTATAAAATAATGAATGGAGTAGAATGGATAAATGTAGATTGGTTGTTTACCCCTTCATAAAGTAGAAAGACTAGGGACATGTAATGAAGTTACAATATAGCACATTTAAGACTAATCGGAGAAAATATTTTTTCACGCAATGCGTAATCAAATTCTGGAATTCGTTACTACAGGATGTTGTAAAAGCTGTTAATGTATCTGGATTTAAAATAGGTTTGGGCAAGGTCCTGTAGGAAAAGTCCATAAAACATTATTAAAGAGAACCGGGGAAATCTACTGCATGGAATAACCTGGCTTGGCCACTGTTGGAAACAGGATACTGGGATTGATAGACTCGTGGTCTGACACAGTATGGCATATCTTATGTTCTTATATTGTTACGTACTGTCCCTCTCCACTGAGTTCTTGCAGCCCAAATGCATGACTTTGCAGTTTTATTTTTTATTTTTTTGAGTAAATTCTTTTAATTACTCATGGATTTCCATCAATTTACAGTCATCTAATAATATTCATCAAATAATATTGCATTAACATATCATGAACATTGGTAGATCTGACCTTGCAGGGTAATTGTGGTCTATAGCTGACTGAGAGCTATCCAGTTGTATTTCTCTCTCCACCGCTACCACTTTACACTCCTCCTTTATATTCTCCTTTCGTGATGGTTAGCCTGCATACCCTGGGTTTTTTGCTCTTCCCTCTCTGTTCAGGAAGTAGACATATTGTCCTCCATACCTCCATTGTGTACTTCCCTCATTGCTTATCCTTTATCCTTTAAATCAATCAACAAAACTATTTAACTATTTAACTTCCACCCCCCCAAACGAAACCTTTAGACCACTTGCTCAGTGTGTCTTCCCCTCCGTGTCTGGACGCTCCCTTCCCCCCTCCCTTCTTCAATCTCTTTAATCCATTTCCTCATTCCTGGTTAAGGTGGATGTACGGGCCTCAGATTTTCTGGAATCTCCAGTCCTTTTGCTGTAAATGGAGGGTCATCTTATCAAACTGTACCATTTTATTCACTTTTTGCCACCATTCGGCCACTGTAGGGCCTGAGGCTGTCCACCATCTCCAAGCAATCACTACCCTTGCTGCTAGCAATAACTTAGACTGCAATATGGCTTTCCACTTTGATCCGGGTTTTGTTATCTCCCAGAAACATCACCATAGGGTTTAGTGGCAGTTTCCCCCTGTATTAGCTGAATCTTCTGCGCCACCTCTGTCCAAAACCTCCATATCCTCGAACATTCCCACTAAAGACAATAAAATGTGCCTACCCCCCCACATTCTCGCCAGCATCTTAAAGAGGACCCTCCTTGTGTTTTGGCCACTACCTTAGGGGTAATGTATGCTCTATGGACAATTTGCATTTGCCATATTCTTTCTGACATTACTTGGTGCAGCCATGCCTCGCATCTCACCTAATGTGGCGGTTGTCCCTATTCCATGGCCTGGAGTTGGACTCCGTACAGCCTAGAGGTCAAGGCCTTTGTTCCCTTCCCCTTAAATAGAACCTCCTCTATTGGTTTATCTTTCCTTCTTAGGTGCTCCACCACTCCCGGGCGCATTATATAGTATTGAATTTGGAAATACTGAAAGAATGGTATGCATTCCCCTATCCTCTTCTCTACCCCTTGCATCGATATCATAGTGCCCCCTTGTATGAAGTCGGAGAAACACACAAACACTTTACCTCCCAGTTTCCCCAGTGGTTTCTGGTACTCCCTCTCTGAGAAGGGCCTATAGTCTGTTATTTTTGCCCATTTTGACATGCGTGATGGAAGAGTATCCTTGTGTCGTAGCACATTGACCAACCTTTGTATTGCCCCTAGGAATGGATGTCCGTCCCACAGCTCCTCCTCTTCCTCTGCTCCTTTCCTCGCCAGCCACTCAAAAAGGGATTGTGGTGAAAGAATGTCTCTTTCCATTTCTACCCATTCTCATATAATGCCCCCTTATTGCCTGCAATACTGCAGCTCTATAGTACCATTTCAGCAAAGGAAAACGTATCCCACCCTGATCCTTTGGTCTACACAGTCTGTGCACCCCGATATGAGCTTTTTTTCTTACCCCATGTAAATTTTATCAATCAGGACTCCCATTTCACCAGGAAGGATTGTGGTATGATGATCGGCAACTGATTAAAAAGAAAATTAAATCTGGAAATTACATTCAATTTTAAAACTGCTGCTCTTCCCATCCAACTCAAGTGGAGCATCTGCCACATTTCCAGGTCTGCCCACAGCCTTGGAAACAGTGGAGAATAGTTGAGTCTGTTTGGGGAGATGTGGACGCCCAAATACTTAATCGCTCCTTCAGCCCAATGAAACGGGAAATCTGGAATTTCCTCCTGCCTTAGCCCACCCAATGCCACTGCCTCTGTTTTGGCTTCGTTGACTTTAAAACCAGTGAGTTTGGCAAACCCACTAAGCTCTTCTATTAACGCTGGTAGGGATTCCTTAGGGTTGGACATAAAAATCAGGGTATCGTCGACATCTAGTAAAATCTTGTGTTCTACCCCTTCCCTATCGCCACTGGCTTGATAGCACTATTTTGCTGCACCCTTGCCGCGAACGCTTCTATCACTATTGCGAAGAGCATTGGTGACATTGGGCAGCGCTGGTTCATTCCCCTGTACAGTTTAAACATTTCTGACCGCTCCCCGTTTACCAGGACTCTAGCCTTGGGTGCCCGGTACAGTACTTGGACCCCTCTCCTAAACCCTTCCCTGAGGTTGAACTTGCGCATCATTTCATATAAGAGCTCCCATTCTATCTGGTCAAACACCTTCTCTGCATCTAGAGCAGCGCATACAGCCTTGTGCCTTCATTGCTTGACCAGTGGATTAAATCAACGACCCTGTTCCTACCCGCTATGAATCCTGTTTGGTCCACCTGTATCAGTCTGCAGAAACACCCTTCCAAGCTTCAGAGTCATTACCTTGGCAAAGAGTTTGGCATCACTGTTAATCAATGCTATCGGACGGTAATTCCCACACCGATCCGGTAGTCTCCCTGCCTTTGGCAGCACAATTAAGTTGGCCATTGCCATCGACTCTGGTAGCGGTTGCCCATTTAGCGTGAACAGGAGGGTCAAGAAGGGGGGCCACCTCCACTCAGGGTATGGTAATATTTGGCTACAAAGCCATCATTCCCCACTGCCTTTCCTCTGGGGAGAGTCTTTACCGCCCTTTCTACCTCTTCCACTGTCACCGGGCTTCCCAAGGCCTCTGCCTCTTCCTCCTCCAATCTGGGGAGGTCCGTACTATTTAGATATTGCTCAATATGTTCTGGCTGCAGGTTCACCTCACTTGCATATAAAGAGGCACAGTATTTCCGAAATCTCTCACAGATCCCTTCATTGGAGTATACCCTGTCTGCTCCTCTTTTTTTTTTTTTTTGTATTTAAGTTTTTATTATCAACATTTCCAAAACAAACCAAATACAGGTATCATTGGCATGGCCACTTCAATATAAGAAAAACATACATCCACAATTGACCTCGACCGTCCGAGTCACTAACTATTATACATTCAATATTATATAGTGGTCGGGACCCCTCACTATGCCCAACACCTAGTCTTTTAATAGATGTCCCTCATAAATCGTTTATTTATACCAGGGCTCCAGTCCTTTGTTTGGCTTAATTCTATTAATCATCATACGCTAATCGGGACTACGTAGGTAACTGAATGAATACATAGTCAAACTGTGTACCATCACCCCCAGACCTCCAGGTATGTATTATGTAAACACAAATGCCTAGATAGGTCCTCATGGTACCACTCCTCCACTGTTTTAGAGCCCGCGTAGTTAGCAGAGCCCAGGTGCGCAGCCCCCCTACCCTTTGTCCCATGCCCCATCAATCCAACCCTCCGATAGACCCCCTCATGCTATAAACCCCCCCCACTCCCCTACCATCCTTCCCCCCCATTCCTACCCACCCCCCCACTATAGCTTAACCCCAAGAGCCCACCCCCTTACCCCCCCACCCGTGTACCCCCCTTCCCCCCTCCCACCCTTGCTCCCCCCTCTACTCGTCCTCCCCCCCCCTGTCCCCTCCCAACCCCAGAACACCTCCCAAGACTCCCCACTGTTCCTCATACTTAGCTATGGTCTGCTTACGCGCCGCCGTCAGTTTTTCCATCAACACGGTATGCCGCAATCGCTGTTCAAACTGCGCCATCCCGGGTACCTCCTGCTGCCGCCAGGCCGCTGCTATTTCGCACAGGGCTGCACTCAGGCAGGCCATCACCATCTTACCCCCCCTATTCCCCTGCCCTTCCTCCCACAGATTCAATAAACAAGTAGTAGGGGCTACCGGAACCGCCACCCCTAACTGTTGTAAGATCCAACCTACTATCCACCTCCAATATTCTTGGACTTTCGGACACTGCCACCAAACATGCCAAAAAGTCCCCACCGCCCCACAACCCCTCCAACACTGTGGCGAGACCCCCGCAAACATTTTATTCAGTCGACTCGGGGTATAGTACCACCTCATCAACACCTTATAGCCATTTTCTTTGGCCCTACTGGACAGCAGCCCCCTCCTCAGTTGATCCCACACCCGCTTCCACTCCACCGCTGTTACCACACGCCCTAAGTCCCCCTCCCACTCCTTCATGTACCTATGGTGCCCCCCAGAACTCCCTCCTACCACTTTGTACAACTCCGATATCATACCTTTCGCTCCTCGCTTCCCAAACCACAACACTTCCAAACCTGTGAGCTCCCTACCCCACCCCTCTTTTCCCACCTTCTTCCCTAAAAACGATCGTACTTGTAGATACGCATATCGATCTTTATCCTCAAGCTGGAATTCCTCTTTGAGCACGTCAAAGCTCTTCATTTCCCCCTCCTCTAGACACTGATAACTACAAGTTAAGCCTTTCCGTGTCCACTCATCGAACCGTCCCCCATCCCACCCCGGTTTAAACGCCTGAGTACTCCTCCAAGGTGTTAAAAAGGAGTAACCCCCCCGTCGCATTCCCCCCTCCTTGCCCCACAAACCGTCCCATATCTTTACCCCTTGTCGCATCGCTGGAGACCCCTCACCCAAGGACCTCCTCCCTCCTATATCTGCCCATAACCATGCCGTCAGATGACCCCCCCGTACTCTTCCCGCCTCTAATGACACCCAAGGCTTCTCTTCCCCTCCCCCTCGCCAATTTAAAACATGCACTAGTTGAGCCGCTCGATAATAAGCTAGCAGATTCGGTACCCCCAACCCCCCCTCTGCCCTAGGGGCGTACATCACTGCCCGGGACACCCGAGGTGGTTTCCTCTTCCAGATATAGTTGAATACCCGCCGCTGTAGCACTCTCATCGCCCCTTCCGGTATTGCTACCGGCAATGCCTGAAAACAATACAGTAATCTAGGCAAGATGTTCATTTTGACTGCGGCGATCCGCCCCAGCCAAGAGATCTCAAGTCCCATCCACCCTTCTAAGTCCCTCCCAATCGTGTGTAGCAATCTGGGATAGTTGGCCTGATACAGAGACTCGTACCGATCCGTAATGCGGACTCCCAGGTACCCCAGGGACCCACTGACCCAACGTAAAGGGAACCTGCATTGCAGACTCTCCTCGACCTCTTCCGCCAGTTGCACCTTCAAAACCTCCGTTTTATCAACATTCATCTTAAAACCTGATACCGCCCCGTATCGGTCCACCTCCCCCATTACCTCCGGCAAGGAGACAGCTGGGTCACCCAGATACAGCAGTATGTCATCAGCATACAAGGATATTTTATGCATCTGCCCCCCTCTACTCAGGCCAAGAATCCGATCATTCCCCCGAATCCTTTCGGCAAGGGGCTCCACCGCTATGGCAAAGAGGAGTGGAGACAGCGGGCACCCTTGTCGAGTACCCCGGCCTAATGCAAAATCCCGGGAATACAACCCATTGACCTTAATTCTAGCCCTAGGCCCCCTGTACAACGCCCTTATCCATCCTAGGAGGTTCACCCCACACCCCATACGTTCCAAGACCCGCAGCAAAAAGGCCCAATGCACTCTGTCAAATGCCTTCTCGGCATCAACAGACATCAAGATCATATCCTCCTTCCCCTCCCGCGCCTCCCAGACAACTCCAATCGCACGCTGGATGTTGTCCGCTGCCTGGCGCCCTGGAATAAAACCTGCTTGATCCCCCTTTATTAACCCTGGTAACCATTCAGCCAACCTCCCCGCCACCACCTTTGCCAACAGTTTGGTGTCAACATTTAGCAATGATATCGGCCTATAAGAACTACATTTCCCCGGATCCTTCCCGGGCTTCAATAGCACCGTTATCCCAGCAGTCAGCATTTCCCTAGACAGCTCCCCCCCTTCCATTAGCACCCCATTGAACACCCGTCGTATAATCCCTTTTAACTCCACCCAAAAAACCTTATAGAAATGCCCCGTCAATCCATCCAACCCGGGGGATTTCCCCCCCACCAGTCCCTTCACCGCCCGCGCAATTTCATCCTCTCTAATTTCGGCCTCCAGTATCTCTACCGCCTCCTCGGGCAATACCGGGAGCGACAACCCCTCTAAATAGGCCTCAATTTCATCCTCTGTCCCACCCTCCATCCCTCTGTAGAGGTCTATGTAATAGTCTCTGAATCTCTCCCGTATATCAGCATCCTCCCAACACCGCCGCCCATCCGGGCCTTCGATGTACCCAATAGTGGCCACCCCTTTCCTCCGCCTCAAACGCCGTGCTAGTAGACGCCCCGCCTTGTCACCGAATTCATAATGTGTCTGTTGGACCCTCTGTAAGAGAAAAGCCACTTTCTCCAACTGCAGGTTCTTCAGCGCATCCCGTGCCTGTTCCATCTCCTTTCTATCTGCCTCCGCCCCCGTCCTCTGGAACCCCTCCTCCTTCTCCCCCACCACCTTCCTCAGTTCATCCTCCCTCTGTTCCCTTTCCCGCTTTTTCTTTGCACCCCACATTATGAATCGCCCCCTTACTACGGCTTTCAGCCCTTCCCACACCATAACATCCCTCACCTCCCCGTTATCATTAAAGCCCAAGTATTCCTTAATACTACCCCGTATGTCCTCCACCACTCTCCTATCTCGTAGAAGACTGTCATTCAGTCGCCAAAAAGCCCCCCCATGCCTCCTACGGTTCTGGATGTGAACTTCCACGCCCTTGTGATCCGCCCAACCTATTTGCACTACCCCCCCTCCCTTTACTGCGGACATCCAGGACTGATCCAGCAAGAACATGTCTATCCTGCTCCAACTGGCATGTGGAGCCGAATAGAAGGTATACCCCCCGGCCTGCGGGTTCATCACTCGCCACATATCCAGCAAATTAAACCTTTTCATAAGCCCCTTCAACCCCCGTCTATTCTGTCGCCCAGTATCACCCCCCCCTGTCGGCTTCCTGTCCAGCTTTGGCTCCAACACCACATTAAAATCCCCTCCCACCAACACCTTCCCATCCCCCGCTTTCTCGATTAAAGACCCCACCTCCCTCCAGAATCCCCCCGGTGGCCCATGGGGCCCATACGCAGCCACCACCACACTATCCTATCCTCCCCCCCCCCCACTTCCCTGAAATCCCCACCACCCTACCCTCCTTATCTTTAAACGAGCTCCCCACCTGTATCCCACACCCTCCCCTGATCAGGATGGCCACCCCACCTTTCCTTCCCCCTTCCTTATCACAGGAGTAGAATTGATCAGGAAACTGTCGGTGCCTCATCCGCCCGACATCTCCTACCCGGAGATGAGTCTCCTGTATAAGGACAACATCCCACTGATTCCTGACCACTTCCCGGAAAAACAAACTACGTTTCGTGGGCGAATTCAACCCACGAACATTAATGGTACCGACACGCAGCATCCCGAATCCCACCCCACCTCCTCCCACCTATCCCCCATGGTGTTCCATTCCCCAACCTCCCTAGCCCCCTCCCAACCCCTCCCCCCAGCCCCCCTACCCCTCGATCATTCCCCCTTCCCCCTCCCTCTATCCAACCAACTCTTCCCATCCTCCCAGTTCTGACGTCCGATCCCCCCACTATGCCCCCCTCACCAGCATCCCACCTATACCCTCCACTCCCTTCCCCCCCCTTATCCCTCCCCCCTCCCCCCTCCACCACCCTCCCTCCCCCCTCCCACCTTCAGACATCCCCTCCACTATAGGCCCTACAAGTCCAGTGTTCATATTTCAAATATACAGAAGCTCTAACGCTCCATTCCTGAGCTCAATAAACATAATTATGAGTATCCAGATCATGCTCTCCAACTGGCATGTTCATGATTCCAGCTCCTTAGATGCCTGCGGCCTCTCCTCCGAAAGACGTTTCAGACGCTTCCCTCGCTCTCCCACACGCTGCCACTGGGAGCTGGATGGTATCCGCTGTTTGCTTTTCCCGCCTTCGGACGTGCGCTGCTGCTCACTCTGACCCACTGCTGGCAATCCCTCACAGCCCGCTTCTTTTAACAGCGCCCAGGCCTCTGCTGCAGTTCTCACTTTGCGGTTCACGCCGTTTACTGAAATCAAAACCCCAAAGGGGAACAGCCAACGATAGCGATGCTGCTTCCCCCTCAGATAGGCAGTCACATCTTTCATAGCACGGCGCTTCTCCAGGGTCCCCTTGGATAAATCATTAAACATTTCTATTTCGGCACCTTCCCAGGCCACTCTGCCAAACTTCCGAGCTACACCGAGGATCTTTTCTTTCATCTGGAAGCTACTAAAACAAGCTATAATGTCCCGGGTTTGTTTCTCCCTTCGGGGCCCCAAACTCCGGTGAGCCCTCTCCACACTTATCTGCTCAGGAGACACTCCCGACACTTCTCCCAGATGAAGCACATGGCTGCAGAGCCGCTGCACCACTTCCACACAGTCTGTGGGGCCCTTCTCCTCCGGCACCCCTCTAATACGTAAATTGCTGCGGCGTGCACGATCCTCCATCTCCTCTATCTTCTCCTGCACCTCCTCATGCTGGGCCTGGAGCTTACCCTGCATCACTCCTAGGCCGCGCAGCTCCCCCTCACAGTCCTCCACGTGGTGCTCCAATTCTTCCACCCGGCCTCCAAGACTGCTCATCTCCTCCTGTATCGCCTGGAGGGTTGCCCGCATCTCCTTTCGCAGCGCTTTGATCTCCCCCTTCATATCAATCTTAAATTCCTGCAACCATCTCCGCAGCGGCAATTCATCCTCCGCATCAGTGCCGCCTTCCTCCTCGGACGCGCTGCCAGCATCTCCCGCTCCCTCCACCACCGACTCCTTAGCCGCTGCCGCCATCAGCTCCTTGCGGACATAGGGCGATTGAAAACCCTCCAACTTCTTCCGTGCCGCCATCGCCGACCTGGATGCACTCAGTCTATCCACTGTTACCGGTGGGGGCTCACTAGAAATTCACTTTATTGGGGATCCGAACGGAGCTCGGCTTTCAGGCTGCCATTAGCTCCGTGACGTCACCGGAAGTCGCTGTCTGCTCCTCTTTTAATCTCCGCCACTAACTGTGATTCTCTCTGCTTCCTTAACTGCCATGCGAGTAGTTTCCCCACCCTATTCCCTCTTTCCATGTACTTTTGTTTAGTTAACCTCAGGAGGTGCACCATCTTCCCCATGTCCAGCGCCATCAACTGTGACTGGGTAGCCAAAAGGCGTTGGTACACCCTCTGTTTCCCCGTTTTTACATGCTCCGCTTGGAGCTCTTCTATGATCTTTGTGAGCCGCTGCATTTCGGCTTCTTTTTCCTTTTACCTCTGGGCTGCTAGTTGAATGAGCACCCCCCTCATATATGATTTCCCTGCATCCCACAATATTCCATCCCCACATCTCCTGTATCATTGTACACTAAGTAGTTGCTCCATTCCTGACGGAGTTTTTTTTTTTAACTGTGGCCTCCAACTGGAGCAATGAAATATAAATTCTCCAAGCCCTAGGCCTTCTCCCTCGGGCTCCATTGTCCTGTTATCATTCCGTAATCTGCTATGGTGATCGGGTGTATTTCCGTATTACTCACTTCTCCTTGTTGACTATGTTTCCTTATAATATAATCTATTCTAGAGTAGGTCTTTGAGTGTGCAGCATAACATGTAAATTTCCTATTTACCTTGTGCTCTTCTCGCCAAATATCTATTAAGTCCCACTGCTACATGCACTTCCGCAGCTCTTTCCCCGCCTTACTGTGCACTTTCCTTCTGTTCTGCGTATGATCCACTTCTCACACTGCATTGTTCAACTCCCCCCTTACTATCCAATCCTCTTTCGCCTCCTTCTCAAATTCCTGGAGAGCCCCTTGGTAAAATGACCCTTTTGGCCCATTTGGGGCATATAGATTCAGCAGTGACACTTCACGTATATCCACTCTGCCACCTACCCACACTGTCCTCCCCTGGCTATCCCCTCCTGAGGTATATGAGAAAAAGGGCAGATGCTTGTGCACCAATATTGCCACTGCTCTTTTTTTAATGAGTTGTAAGCCGAGCAGAACATTAGATCAAACTCCATACTCCTCAGCTTTTCATGTTCCCCTCTGATTAAGTGTGTTTCCTGGAGACATGCTATTTCAATATACTTTTTGGCCAAGTACGAGAGGATCCTCTTCCTTTTAACTGGGCTATGAATCCCTCTAACATTGACTGAGGCTATCTTATACTCCCCCATGGCTTTTACCTTCCGTTCTGGTCTTGTCTACCCTCCAGACTTTCCTTCCCCCGCTCTTCCAACTTATTTTCTCCCCTCTAACCCCCTTCCTGTGACCACACTGAGCAGCAACCTCAACTTCAACATCCCCCCATCCACCCCCCCAATTTCACAACTCCCAATCATACAATACTTTAACACTCCACAATTTGTGCTTTTGAGGACTTCCTTGGCCCATACTATCCTCCTTGCGCTCCTGTTTCTCTCGCCCTCCCGCCTCTCACCTTGTCACCTATTTACTCCCCTTCTCCTCCCCCCTGCTGCCCTAATCAAATGAGCCATTAGGCCTATTCCCTTAACATCCTCCTAGTAATATGGGCTCAGGAAGGCCTGTTGTTACAGTTCTCCCTTTACACAGAAATCCCTCCCCACCCTGTTCTTTCTTGCACCAATTCATCCGCTTTTCTCACCATCTGACCGCATCAGTTTATTGCCCTGATAGATTTTAAAGTTCTAGAGTGTGTCGCTTATTGCCTGCCTCTAGACATTAAAAGTCCTTTCGGCACACTTTAAGCTTTGCTCTGGCTCCACTGCCGCTGTTCCCACCATTTCTGTTGTTTCTTCTTCTGTGCGGTTTGTTTATTGCTCTGCGTTATTTCCTCTCTTAGCCCCTGACACTTTGGCCTCGAACTGCTTGCCCTCTGTCATATTTCTGCCTTGTTTCCCTTCTGGCGTGACTTCCCCCTTTTTTCGGATTCCATGCAGGGGCTTGAAGGGATTGTGTTGTTGATTCCGTCATCCGAAGCTGCCCTCCTTTTAGATATTTTCCCAGTGTCTCCTTATTTTGAAAAACTGGCGCACTCTGTCCTCCAATATCATATGTAACCATAACACAATGTCTATGTCTACGTCCCAATTAAGTGTTAAAAATCATTATTGTTGGCCACCAGGTGACGGCCCCAAACCCTTGTAATCGATTATTGTATGTTCCACTGCTTTGACCCGGTGAAAAGTGGGATATAAATACAGCAAAATAAATAAATAAATAAATAAAATATAAATCGTGCGGGGTACCACACCGCTACTTTTACCCCCTGTTGAGCCAGCGAGTCCCGGTATTTGATCATTTTTTTGTGCTTTCTCACTGTGTCTGCCACCATGTCTGTAAACACAAAGACTTTCCAGTTTTTGAATTCAATGTGGCCAGTTTTCCACGCTGATCTGATTACGTGCTCCTGATCTTGGGTCTTGGGATAGCTTTACTATCAGTGCTTTGGGCCTCGCCGTATGTTCCAGTTTAGTATGCAATTCCCTATGTGCCCTTTCAATTTCATACTCAGCCAGGAGGGGCAGCCGGGGAAGCATGTTTTTAACAGGTCTCTAACAAAGTCTATGGTGTTCTGTCCTCCATCTCTGGGACGCCAAAAATGCGCACATTGGATCCCCAATCCATGTTCTCCTGATCTTCCACTTTTTCTTGGAGCCAGCTCAACTGTTGTTGCAGTTGGGTTACATTGCCTGCCATTTGTTCTTGGTGATCCTCCACTTGACTAATGCGTGCCTCTGCGTCGTCCAACCGCAGGCCCACTGCTGAAAACCTTTCTTCTAGCTTCCCCAGGACTTTTTCCATGATTTCCTTTTTTGAGTCCTGTATCTCCCGCAGCACTGTTAGCAGGTCTGACTACCTCATCTCCTTTACTGTATGCAGACGATGCGGGCAAAGCTGGGGGCTGGGTCGTGGTTTTGGTGGTTTCCACCAATCTTGTTTTTGCCGCATATAGATCTCGGATCGTCGTTGCGGTCTTCATTTTAACTGCTTTAGGCCAAGTGCTTCCCGAAGTCTTTCCCCTTGATGATGGGCGAGAATTGCTTGGGTGGCGGGCAGTTCATGTGGAGCACGCTCACACGCATCTAGCTCCCTTGTTGGCCAGACAGGAAGTTGACTTTGCATTTTTAGCATTAAATCTTAGCTACCAAGTTCTCAACCATTTTACAAGCTTCGCTAGATCCTTCCTCATGTCATCCTCACCTTCCAGAGTGTCTATACCCTGTTGAAGATTTTAGTATCATCTGTAAAGAGGCATACCTTTCTTCAAAGATCTCACGCAATATTGCTTACAAAAATGTTAAAAAAAACAGGACCAAGGTGTGAGCCCTGAAGCATGCCAATGATAACACCCCTGTCTTCAGAGTGAACTTATTTACTACTATCCTCCATCACCTCCCATTTAACCAGTTTCTTACCTAGTCAATTTAGTATCTGTCCCAAGGGCACTCAGTTTATTTGTAAGTCGCTGATGCAGAACAGTGTCAAAGGTTTTGCTGAAATCCAAATACAGTACATCTAGTGCTTCTCCCCCAATCCATTTTTTGATCACTCAGTTAAAGAAAACAATCAGATTGTCTAATAGACCTACTTCTAAGTAAAGCCATGCTGTCTTGGATCCTGTAATCCCTTGGATTCCAGAAACCACACAATCCTGTGCTTTAGCAGTGTTTCCATTAATTTACTCATCACAGAGATCAGCAGAGCTGGCCCTTCCATCAGGTGAGCTAGTTAATTGTTTAGGGCAACACAACTTTAGAGGCAGCAGCTACAGCAGAAAGCAGCCTATTTAGCTGCTGCTGACCCCCCCCCCCAAACCTTCCAGGAGTAGCTCCCTTTATTTTGCTATTTCTGAATGTTCAAATTGGATCAATATGGGAAAACAATTTCACAGAATGACCAAATTTTTGTTTTAAGAACTGTTTGTATTTGTGTTTCTGAATGTTGACATTGAAAAGATAAATGAAGCAGTGACAGACTCGTGATCAAGCATGCTCAAAGCTACCACCTTCCACCCCTATGAAAAGTACGTGTCAGAAGGCATGGGATTGATAGAAGCTTCCAGCATGCTTGAACTTGAGGCTCAGTGGTGGCTTCAATTACCTCTTCAGTCCCGAAATTCAGAAATAGCAGAAAAAAAGAGAGCTGCTCCTGGAAGATTTGGATGGTGGCGGCAGCAAACGCTGAACGTTTGCCTAGGGCAGCTGAACCCTTGTACCAGTCCTGAAGTCAGACTAACCAGTCTGTAGTTACTAACCTCTTTCTTACTTCTGGCTTTGGTTGACAGGAATCACATTAAGCTATCTCCAGTCCTCTGGGATCAATCCCAACTCTAAAGAAGCATTGAAAAGGTCTGCCAGCAGAGTTGCCAGTACTTTTCCCAAAATTACGACTGTGCATTCCCCACCTCCCCCCAATTGCTCCCTTCCAGGCCTTCTCTAAGGTGCAGAGAAACACATGCATGAAGAGGTGCGAAAGTATTTCATGAACCATTTTTTTCACACTTGTTTTAAAAGGACCTAAAAGCATTCTCTGTGCTTGAACTTCATTAGTGCTATAAGAATTGCTGTTCTATGAATCCTTCTTGTCAGTAGGAGGTATGCCTTTAAACAGCATATTGCTGAACTTTGACTACAAAGTTGAAGTCATATATCAAGTATGGAGATTTCAAAATAAAATCTCTACATGTTGTTTGCTAGCTCTGTCTTCCACCATCCCACTTTGTGATGGGGAAACAGCATGAGCGCTTTTACTTGCTGAGAGGAAAGTCAATTTTCAGTCCTTCATTTTAGCCAGGCTAACTCCTTTCTTATATAGGTAGATTTTTTTGAAAATTGTCCTATTACATTGGCTATCATCCTCAGTAAACCAAACTTGAGTTATGCCTCAACAAAAATATGCACTCCAGTTACCAAAGGAAAATTTACGTTGGCAAGAAGTCAAGAGAAAACATTTAATGGCATGCAAATACTGAATTTGGATTTTAGAGTTAATTACTCACATTTTCAAATCTAAGCGCAAAGAGAATTATGATCAGATACAGTGGGTAGTTCCCTGCCCCAGAAAGCTTACGATCAAACGGGTCAATGCAGAAAAGCATAGCGTGGCATTTCTCTAGTGCCTTTCCTGCACTAAGCTTGTTCTCCAATGTAGAAAGCATGCTAGCGTTTGGAAAAGGTAAAAAAACCCAAAAACACACTATATTGCAGCACACTTGGCATGCAGATTGCATTCAGATCGCTGCATAAGTAATTGCACCTGATGTAAAAAACTGCACTGAAACTTAGTGCATTTTTCTACCACTGTTTTTAAGGCTGGATCTTCAGGCCAGCTTCAACTGAATAGATCCAGCCGGAAGCAAAAATATCATCTGAGATGAAGTTTGACCCTTCACCTCAGACACACTGTCAGTGGGCCAGTGACCTGCCCCACCCGGGCACCAACCACCCTCCCCCCCCCCTCCCCAACAACAGAAACAAAATCCCTGATGGCTCAGAGGCCCTGATTCCCCCACCCACCCAATAAAAAACATCTTCAGTGGTCCAGCAGCCTCAATCTCCCCATCCAATAAAAAAAAATCCCTGTTGGCTCCTAACCCCCTCCAAACAAAAAAAAAAATCCCTAGTTGTCCACCCCCTCTCCCAGTATCTTAGTATCTTACTCTGGGGCGGAAGTGTTAGCCCCACATGGATGCGGGGTCAGAATGCCATATAAGGCAAAAAAAAAAATGCCTTATATAGCAAAGTGACACCCCCCCCCGTTGCATCCTAGGACAGCTTGTGCATCCCAGGATGCAACATGGGAGGCAGTTGGACCCCGTTTTGTGCATCCCAGGATGCACCATATGGGGCCAGGCGCTGCCATTTCTCAAGATGGCAGTGCAGGGGCAGGAGTGTGTGGGCAAAGGTACTGGGAGGGGGAGATGGGATTCAGGGGCCACTATGGATTTTTTTTGTTTGGGGGGGGAGAATTCAGGGTCATTGGGCCACCAGGGATTTTTGTTATTATATGGGTGGGTGGGGGGGATCAGGGCAGCTGAACCACTGGGGATTTTGTTTCTGTCGGGGGGGGGGGGGGGGCACTGGCCCACTGATGGTGTGTCGATTGCATTGGGGACTTTCCCTGATGCCTGGATCATCTGAGGTGGTGTCAAACTTCACCTTAAATGACCCTATTTTTCCGAGACAGCATGCCAAACTTGTGCCAATTTCTGTGCACATGTGTTTGGCTTGCTCTTCCAGTTTAACGCTGACTTTTTGTGCACTGGGTAATTTGCATATTGCATTCCAGCACAAAGTGTCAGTGTTAAAGTCGTGCTATGAAACCCTGTGCTAGAGCTTTAAGCACTGGGTTCTAGTGCAGGGTTTCTGCATCGGCCTGAAAGTTTGCCTAAGGCAATGGAGGGCCATTAGGAGCATCAGTGGGAGAAGTGAGATTTGAATCTCTATTTCCCTGATTCTAATCCCTCGATTCTAACCACTAAATTACTGTTCCAATAAATTTGTATTTACTTACAATGGAAAATGGTTGTGTCTGTTTACCAGTACAGATGCTTTCAAAGCTCAGAGACACATCTGCCTGCAGAGAGGGCTTGTCCAATACAGAGCTCTGGTAACAAACCTTGCCTGGAGTTGTTCGAAACTGAAAGCCACTTGCACCTTTAGAGTAAGCAAAGGAAATGAGACAAAAGTTAACAAGTTTCTTGGACTGCATCAGTACTCCTATTAGAGCATGTCTAATACTGAAAAAATTCCTACATTTATATAGTACTATTCTTGTCTACCATTTAACTATTCAGAATATTTTACTAGTAGTTTAATATATCATGTAAAATAAATGAGGCCAATATTCAGAAGTCCTTATCTGGATCACTATACAGGTTAACCGGATAAGGGCACTAAGAGAGATATTCAATGGCACTATCTGATGGTGCTGCTGAATATCTCCACAGACTTGACTTGGCACTATCCAGTTAATGAAGAGGCAGAGAATGGGTAGAGCATGGATGGTGCCGGTGACTATCCGGACATTAAGCCACTATCCAGATAATGTCTGCCCTAATGCAGATAGCCTCTCTGGACAGTACATAGGACACCCTTTTTGCTGTCCTAGGTTCTGCGGATAGACTATCTGAATAGTGTCTGAATATCACTGGTGCTGAATATCCGGATGATATTTAAATGCTGTGGATGACCCCTAAAGCATTTAAATATTGGCTTTAGAGAATGTAGGGCTCAGCATTATTAAAAATAAAAAAGGTCAAATCTCATATAGTTCCTTGTCAAACAAATACATGATCATGCTGCACCTGATTTTTTTCTCATATAAAACAAAAATTATATAGAGAAATGTGCCTGCTATATACAGCATTCTCTAGTTGAAGAAAGGGAAGGAGCACAGGAAAGCCGACGGAAAATAACTAAAGGGCAGCAGAGAAAGTTAAGCCTACTCCATTGTTACCATTCTAGGGTACATTCGGTGGTGAAGGAGGCTAAGAAGACCAGAGATTTATTTATTTATTTATTGCTTTTATATACCGCACTATTTAAAATCAGTGCGGTTTACATTACAACAGATTTGTGCTTAACAGACGCTCTGTTATGCACTTACATTGAAACGGGAGAGTAAAACTTGGACTCAACTGGGATATCTATCTACAGTTATGTACAGCTATCTACAATATTTGCATTGGGCTGTTTGCGGATTACTATTAACTTCATCTTTGACTACTATAAGATGCTGATGCCACAAGACCAAAGAGTAGAGAAAACCAAGAGACACCTCTAGGGGACAGTCACGTATTGAGGCACCCCCATTTAGAACTAGACCAACTTAATTAAAATGCTTTGTGCCCTAGTTGTAGTGAGAAAGTTACTTTAATAAAAAAAAGGAGAGATGCTTAGAACAGCAATGGAAGAAAAATCCCTCAGATGCAAAAAAGGAAACATCTTGAAAATAGGAAGTTATATAAACAAATAACTATTAACTTTTAAATCTCATGCATTCACAATATATTCTTTAAACTTTGGTTTGTGAACTATGCTATTTGCTTGACCTTGATAAGTTCTGTACTGTCACTCAGTTTTTAGCTCTCAAGTTTGGATTACTGTAAAGGCGTTTTTGTAGGACTTACAGATCGCATTCTTAAGGCACGACATCAAGAATGATTAGAGGTTTAAAAAGATCAGATTACATTTCTTATGTGCAGGCTATTTACATTGACTTCCAGTGTTCAGAATTTTGCATGCATCGTCACCAGGAACCCCACCTTTATTCCACCACAAGCTATCAGCATTCTAGGCAAACTTATAGTAGTCAAAGATGAAGTTAAGTACCTGGGCATCACAATGGACAGAGCTCTGAACATGAAATCACACATCACAACCTGTACCGCAACTTCCGAACCATTCATGCAGAAACAAGGGGTACCCCAAGGATCATCCCTCTCTGCACTGATGTTTAACATCTATATTCCACCCATCTGCTCCCTAATACGCTCGTTCAACATCCAATGTTTAGCATATTTATTTATTTTATTTATTTAACAATCACTTATATACCGCATCTTCCATACATCAGTTGCGGTTCACAATAAACAACAATCAACAAAGCAGAGTTTGTTTTACATATAACATCATATAACCAAAAGACAATAAAACTTGAAAACAATTGTTAAAGTTAACTAGCACAGAACAGAGCAAAACTATATACATTATATACAGACGATATCCTTTTATTTATGCCATTTACAATCCAGCAACCAGATTTCTCCCCAATAACAAAATGCTTTGACGCAACAGCGGACTGGTTACACACGCAAAATCTCCGGATCAATCACACCAATACAGACGTCCTCTTCGTTACAAAGAACCAAGCCTTCATCCCCCCAACAACGTTAAAAATCAAGAACGCAGAACTGACAACCAAATCCTCAATCCGCTACCTCGGGATCACTCTAGACCAGAGACTGGACATGAAAGCACATATAAAAAACACGGTAAAAACAATATATCACAAAATACGGACCCTCCGTCAGCTTCAACCACTTTTAGACCCTAGCGACTTCCAAACAATTTATCAAGCATTGGTTCTCCCACATTTCGACTACGCTAACAGTATCCTATACGGGCTCCCGAAGGCAACTCTTCACCCACTCCAAATGGCAATGAACTCCGCTGCAAGAGTACGAGCCGGGGCACCACGAATGAACCACATCACCCCAATTCTGATAAACCTACACTGGCTGCCCATTCACGCAAGACTCTTATACAAGATTCTAATCACTACTTTCAAAGCCCTGAACAACCAATCTTCCCCATCCATCAAAGAATTGATCCACTATACACACCCAAATAGAACCAAACGATCAGTAATGGCCAACACATTGCTGGTTCCTAAAGAAATGACCACTTGTACAAAAACAACCTCTAACAGAGCTTTCTCAATCTGCGCTCCCTTGGCCTGGAATGCCCTCCCAGCTGACATGCGCACCATTTCCAGCCAATCCCAATTCCGAAAGGCCCTCAAGCATTACCTTTACGTGAGACACTACCCTGATTCTAACAACGAACTCCAAATAATCATTGAACCACACAAACTACCCAGGCCAGCCCAGCATAGAACAGAAAAGAATAGCTGGCTTAAACTGGCCCATACTGAATAACATAGGGCCTAAAACCAATACATAAGTTGCACTGTATATATTGCTGTAAATAACGCTGTAGATATGTTACTCCCTGTTGAATCCAAGTTTTGACCCTTGTTTAATGTAATTTCTATGTGGCCCACCCGCATAGTAATATGTTGTTTTATTGTAAACCGCACTGATATGTAATAGCGCGGTATATAAGAGAAGTTAAATAAATAAATAAATCACCAAAACCGCAAACAAGGCCTATCAACGTATGAGGACTATAAGAAAGATCAAGCCATTACTCCGCCAGGACCACTTTCACACAGTGTACCAAGCACTCATCACACCTCTGCTTGATTACGGAAACTCGTTATATCAAGGCCTCCCTCATCAGAACTTACACCCACTCCAAATGATGCAAAACACTGCAACACGCATCACTACAGACACTCCAAGAACTGAGCACATCACCCCCGTCTTACAGTAACTGCACTGGCTCCCAATGATGGCCAGAGCAAAATTTAAAACAATCCTGATCATCTTTAAAACAATCCACCATCTCTCGGCAGATGCACTCCAAGGTATCATAATAAGGGATATCAGCAATAGACCAAGAAGGACCAATAAGGAGAAATTAGACCTCACCTGCTAATTGTCTTTCCTTGAGTTCTCTCCGGGCCAGTTCAGGTACATTAGGGTAGTCAACCTCCTCCAGCAGCTGAGGACTCAATACTGAAAATCTTTGCTGACAGCCTATCTAGCTCCCTCTGGCATCAGAGACTCAGTCTTCTATTGTCAAAGCAGCAGAAACTTAAACTATAACTATGAAAAAACAACAAACATAACCTGAGAGCCTCCTATAACTCTAGGTACCTATGAACATTTCCTATATCTTTAAGAAGCATCCTTTTATAATTTTTTGACTTGGTATGTGATTTTTTTTTTCAAGAAAAAGAGTCTCCTCCTAACCCCAGAGGAACCCCCAAATTCCACTTCGACTATACCAACCAACCTTCTCCAAACTCTAACTCTGCACTAAGGCCGCGCCTCCAGGCTTGGCAATGACTCGCAGATGAACTGGGTGGGACCTGGACTGGCCCGGAGAGAACTCAAGGAAAGACAATTAGCAGGTAAGGTCTAATTTCTCCTTCCTATTCGTCTCTCCGGGCCAGTCCAGGTATATATTAGGGCAGTACCAAAGCAGTACCTAAACTCGGGAGGGTCCTGCAAGCCACGCCACAATGGCCGAGGCCCCAACCTTCGCGTCCCCCCTAGCCTGAAATCTAACCTATAGTGCTTCGCAAACGTATGAAGAGATGACCACGTCACCGCTCTACAGATATCCACTGGCGGAACCAATGCAAACTCAGCCCAAGACGCTGCCTGACTTCGAGTAGAATGCGCTCTGAGCCCTTGCGGAGGCGACCTCCCCTCTGCTTCATAAGCTGCCCCATAGCCTGTTTCACCCAACGGGCGATAGAAGCCTTAGTAGCCACTTTCCCTTTACGAGGTTCACCAAAAAGCACGAACAACCTATCCGACCTCCGAAACGGCTCTGTTGCTCTGAGGTACCGCCGGAGCACACGACCCAAGTCTAACTTCCTAAGCGACCGATCCATTTTACCTCCTTCTTGACCCGTAAAGGTGGGAAGCGAGACTGACTGATTCATGTGAAACCCTGCACCACCTTAGGAAGAAAAGATGGCACCGGCCGCAACAACACTTTCTCCGCCATAAACTGAATGTACAGCTCTCGACACGATAGCGCTTGCAGATCCGAAACTCTCCTTGCGGAGCACAACGCCACAAGGAAAACCGTTTTCCACGAAATCTCTCTCAGATTCACTGTCGACGTTGACTCAAAGGGCGGTCGCGTCAAAGCCTCGAGCACCAAGTTCAAGTCCCAAGGAGGCACTACCTGCCTAACCAGAGGTCTAATATTTCTTACTGCTCTAAGGAATCGACGAACATCTGGGTGCAACGAGAGAATGCACCCCTGCACCCTTCCTCTATAACAAGCTAGCGCCACCAACTGCACCTTCAGAGTGTTGAGGGCTAGCCCCTTTTCAAGCCCCCCTTGAAGGAATGACAGGACATCCGGTAGACCTGCCGAACTCGGCTTAACGCTACGTTCTTCACACCACGCTTCAAAAATGCGCCACACACGAACATAAGCTAAGGATGTCATCCTCTTCCTGGACTTTAACATAGTGGCTATCACCGACACCGAGTACCCCCGACGTCTCAACCGTACCCTTTCAAGAGCCAAGCCGTAAGCAAAAAGCGATCCCCCTGCGGCATTAACACGGGCCCTTGGCTCAACAGGTTGATTCGACTGGGTAGCCTCCATGGCAAAGCCACTAGAAGCCGCACCAGATCCGCATACCAGGGCCATCTGGGCCAATCTGGAGCAATCAGAATAACCTTTTCGTTGTGGCCCGCTACCTTCCGGACGACTCGCCCTATCAGCGGCTACGGAGGAAACACGTAAAGCAGCTCTACCGACGGCCAGGGCTGTACCAGGCCGTCGAGTCCTTCCGACATGTGCTCTCTGCACCTGCTGTAAAACTGGTTTGCCTTGGTATTGGTAAGGGTAGCCATGAGATCCATGACGGGCCGACCCCACCGCACCGTGATCTCGTGAAAGACCGCCATGTTCAGTTCCCATTCTCCGGGATCCAGGACATTGCGACTGAGATAGTCGGCTTGAATGTTGTCCTTCCCTGCTACATGCGCTGCCGAGAGCGCTACGAGATGAACCTCTGCCCACTGCAACAGTTGTTGACTCTCGTCCAGCAACACCGCACTGCCCGTGCTTCCTTGCCTGTTGATGTAGGAAACCGTCACCGCATTGTCGGAGAACACTCAAACCGCTCATCCTTCGAGAAGGTTGACAAACCCCTGTAGGGAGAAACGTACTGCTCTCAGCTCTAAACGATTTATCGACCAACTGCTCTCCTCCACAGACCACGTCCCCTGCGCTATCTGTGACAGACAATGAGCCCCCCAACCGGAAAGGCTGGCGTCCATCGTAACCAACACCCACTCCGGATGTTCCAGAGGCACCCCAGCTTGAAGATGCCCTGGAACCAACCACCACTGCAGACTGTTGCGCACCTCCTCCGGGCATACGAGCCTCCGAGAGAGAGGATGATCCTGCGGAGACCATCTGGACAGTAATGCTTGTTGAAGTGGATGCATATGTGCTCTTGCCCACGGAACCAGATCCAAGGCCACCGCCATTGAACCCAACAACTGCAAGTACCTCCAAGCCGTTGGCGCCTTTACTCTCAAGAACGCCCCTACCTGAGACAAAATCTTCTGCACACTGTCCGTGGGTAGGAACACCGACCCTACCTCCGTGTCAAACAAGGCCCCGAGATACGTCAGCCGTGTCACTGGTTGTAAATGACTCTTGGCATGGTTGATGACCCAACCTAGCTGTTCCAGGAAGTCCACTACTCGAGAGGTTGCTGTGATCGATTCTGCGAGAGATCCTGCCCGGATTAGCCAATCGTCCAGGTAGGGATGCACCCGAATTCCTTCCTTCCGCAGCGCCGCAGCCGCCACCACCATCACCTTGGTGAAAGTCCGCGGCACTGTCGCCAGCCCGAACGGCAATGCTTGAAACTGAAAATGACTCATGGGAACCCCAAAACATAAGAACCTTTGATGAACCCCTCTGATTAGGATGTGTATATAAGCCTCTGTTAGATCTATGGACGAAAGCACTTCTCCCGGCTTTACTGCCCGAATAACCAATCTTAGGGTTTCCATCTGAAAATGAGGCACCCGCAAGCAGCAGTTCACCTGCTTGAGATCCAGAATTGGCCGAAAAGATCCTTCCTTCTTCGGAACCACAAAATAGATCGAGTATCGACCTAAGCCTTACTGGTCTTGGGGTACTGGCACCACCGCTTGAAGACGCAACAAGCGCTGCAGCGTGTCGTTGACCGCTATCCTCTTCGCCTGCGGCCCACATGGGGACAACACAAAGGCTTCTGTTATCAGATGAGCGAACCCCGCACATATCCCTCTCGGATAATCTCCAGCACCCACCGGTCCGTAGTTATGGCAGCCCAGGCGGAGAGAAACTCCTGCAAACGTCCTCCTACAGGAATCTTCACCTGGACCAGCCGTCTTTCATTGTGGTTTCTTAGAAGAGTTCTTTTTTTTTTTTTTTTTTTATTATATCATAAATGCAATCCTAATACATAGTTCAAAAGAAATACACAGTCTGAGATGAAGCAATACAAAGAAATATCAATCAAACTAAACTCAATACTGTGTAACAGCCCACATCATTTATTTATTTATTTATTTAACAGTATTTCTAAACCGCCTTATCTTAATAATCAAGGTGGTATCACAGCAAGCAATCAGGTAAAGTGTGTGTGTTGTACATGCAGTGAGGATGAAACTTGGTTGTGTGATGGCTGTGTTGGGTGCTTGATTTGTTTGAGCTATGTACAAGGTGGGCTATTTACAGTGGTGCTAAAAACACATTTTATATACATACAGTTGTTTAGGAGGATTGGAGTGCTGTTATCCATTCTCTTAGGTTATGTGATGTGACCATAGTGCTCTATGAACAGCATGGTTTTCAGTTGTTTTCTGAAGTCTTTGAGGTCTGGAGTTGCCCTTAGATCGTCCGGTAGATTGTTCCATATTGTTGGAGCAGCCATGGAGAGAGCTCTGTCTGTTGTGTCCTTGCGTGTGTGCTTGTATTCATTTGGGGTACTGACTCGGTTGCGTGTTTGACTTCTTCTAGGACGTGCGCTGGTTTCCGGTTGTATGAGCGTGTGGAGGCTGTTGGCTGATGTGTGCTCTTTTATCTTAAATAGGTTTATGATAGTCTTGTATCTGATGCGAGCACTGATTGGGAGCCAGTGTAAGTCCTTTAATGTAGGTGTGATGTGCTCCTGCCTTGCGGCTCCGGATATGATTCGAGCTGCAGTGTTTTGTGCCAGCTGGAGTGGTTTGAGAGCTTGTTTTGGTAGTCCAAGGTATATCGGATTGCAGAAGTCCAGTATTGGGGTTATCAGTGCTTGACAGACGGTACGGAAGTGTTCTGGGGCGAGGAGTGGTTTCAGTCTCCTGATGATTCGCATCCTGTAGTAGGCTTTTTGGATTGTTTTGTCTATGTGTGGTTTGAGGTTGAGTTTACTGTCCAGAGTAACCCCAAGGTATCTCACCTCTGATCTTATCGGTATCGTGGTGCTTTGTATCTTTATGTTTGGTGGGTGTATGAAGCTTTGGTTCCGAGTGATGATTAAAGCTTCGGTCTTGTTGTAGTTTATTGCGAGGTTGTTGTTTTGGCACCACTTCGTCATTTGGGTAAGGCAGTCTGTTATCTTAGAGAAGTCCGGGTTGTCGATTGATATCGGGGAGTATACCATGATGTCGTCTGCGTATATTGTGTATTGGATGTTGTTCTCTTTCATAATGTTGCATATTGGTTGGATGTAGATGTTAAAAAGGAGTGCTGAGAGTGCGGATCCTTGCGGTACTCCTTGTTGGACGTTTATGGGTCGGGAGGTGTCATGTCCCACCTTGACCTGTAGCTGTCTTTCGGTTAGGTACGAGTGGAACCATTTCAGAGTGGTACCGTGTATACCAGTGTTCTTTAGTCTCTCCAGGAGCATATTGTGGTCAACTGTGTCGAAAGCTGAGGAGATGTCGATGAAGATCATTATAATTCCATTCCTGGTGTTGTCAATTATTCTTATGATGCTGTCGAAGAGGTAGATCAGTAGAGTTTCGACTCCATGGTTGGGACGAAATCCGTGTTGGTTGTCGTCGAGAGTTCCGTGTTCGTCAATGTGTTCCTGAAGTTGTAGTTGAACCGTCTTTTCGATTATTTTTGCGATGAAGGGTATGCTGGAGATTGGTCGGTATGCTGCTGGGTCCTTTTTGTCGAGAGTAGTTTTCTTTGTGATTGGTCTTACTGAGGCAAGCTTTAGTTGTTGTGGCATGAGTCCTTGAGTGAGTGAGTTGTGTACCATTTTATGAATGGTTGGTATGAGGCTTGATTTGGTGGCTTTGACCCATGACACTGGGCAAGGGTCTGTAGGGGCAGTACTTGTGTTGATTGTGGAGATGATGTGGATATCTGTTCTTTTGAGGGTGAGTAGAATGTGCCCCAGGTTTTGGGGTGTACGTTCGTTCTTGTGGTTCCACTGGGTGTTGTGCGCTCTGTGGAGTGGAATTTGTCTTTGATGTGGTCGGCGAATTTCTGTGGATCCACTTGTACTTCTCTTTCTGCTGCTTGCTCTTTTGTCAGGGTTTTTACTATTTCGAAAAGTTCTCTGGGTTTGTTGATGGAAGAATTTATCAGGTTTGTGTGGAATTCTCTCTTTGATTGGTTGATGTGTTCATTGTATTGTTTTTGCTTTGTTAGGTAAAGATGTTGGTCGGAAGCAGTTTTGTTTTTTCTCCATCTCCGTTCAATCTTCCTGAGCTCCCTCTTTTCCTGTCGTATTTTTACTGAGTACCATGGCTTGTTTTGTCTCTTGTTGTGGTGTTGTTTCTTGGTCCTGTCATCGGATGGTTTGGCGGCGTTAGCTAGAACGCTGTTCCAGTTGGAAACTTGTTCCTCCAGGTCCTCTGAGTCAATGTTCAAGTGTTGTATTGTGTCCTGTATGAATTCGTCCTTGTCAAAGGACTTGAATCGTCTTTGTGTGTGTGGGATGTTCGCTCTTTCGCTTCTCTGGTCTTCTTGTGATTGCAGTTTCGTCTCGATTAAGTAATGGTCAGACCATGGTACTGGGGTGATGGTAGGTGTAGAAATTAGGTCTCTTGAAGTTAGGTAGTTTGATGCGAAGATGAGGTCTGGGGATGATCCAAGTCTGTGTGTTGGTGCATTGACTATCTGTGTGAATTGAAGTGAGGTCATTGCTTGAAGGAAGGCCTCTGCATCTTTTGTATTGGCGGACTTGAGGTTGAAGTCTCCGATTAGTAGTGCTGGTTTGTTGTTTGCTGTTATGGCACAGGCTTCTTCGAGTGTGAAGGCTAGTTCGTCGGGTGGAGCACGGGGTGCTCTGTAGGTTAGGCAGATTGCAATATTCTTGTTCTTGATGCTAATTGTGTTACACTGCTGTGTATCTGTGAGGTTCTGTGTCTTGAACTTGAGTTTTGTTTTTGCTATTATTAGGACTCCTCCTCCACGCTTGTGGGTGCGTGGGCAGTTGTATGCTGAGTAGTTGTTCGGTACTAGTTGGTTGAGTAGTACACTGTCGGTAGGGTTGAGCCATGTCTCTGTGATGCATATTATGTCGGGCTGTCGCTCTTCTATGTGGTCTACCAGAGTGTGTATCTTGTTGCAGACGGATCTGGCGTTTATGAGCTCAATTGTTGTTGTCTTTGTGGAAGAGGTTGTTGCTACATGTGCTTCCTTTGAGCCGGTGTTGGTGTTTGATTTGTGTCTGTTTGGTCTCTTTGCTTGGGAGTTTGCGAGTGTCTCTTTGTGTGTGTGTTGTGGACCGAGATATGGCAGTGCAGTTGGAGGGTACCATTGTGTGTTTGTTTGAGGGTAGTGGAGGTGTGTGGTCGGTGGGAGGAGTTGTGTGACTAGTAGGTATAGAGGGAGGAAGTATGTGGTGTGCATGTTGGTAGTTTGTGATGTTCTGATAGGGTGATGCCTGTCTCCTTAGGTCTTCGTCTGTTGTTTGCTTTGGGGAGAGCTGTACTTGTTGCGGGAGCCTGTCCTGGGGATGTAGAGCTGGACCTGTGGCAGTCGCCTGGGTGCGGGAGCCTGTCCCGTGGAGGGAGCCTGTCCCGCGGATGTGGAGGGAGCCTGTCCCTAGGAGGGAGCCTGTCCCGTGGATGTGGGGCTGGACTTGTGGCAGTCGCCTTGGTGCGGGAGCCTGTCCCGTGGAGGGAGCCTGTCCCGCGGATGTGGAGGGAGCCTGTCCCGCGGATGTGGAGCTGGATCTGTTGCGGTGCGGGAGCCTGTCCCGTGGAGGGAGCCTGTCCCGCGGATGTGGAGCTGGATCTGTTGCGGTGCGGGAGCCTGTCCCGTGGAGGGAGCCTGTCCCGTGGATGTGGAGCTGGATCTGTGGCGGTCGCCTTGGTGCGGGAGCCTGTCCCGTGGAGGGAGCCTGTCCCGTGGGTGTGGAGCTAGATCTGTTGCGGTGCGGGAGCCTGTCCCGTGGAGGGAGCCTGTCCCGTGGATGTGGAGCTGGACCTGTGGCAGTCGCCTTGGTGCGGGAGCCTGTTCCGTGGGGGGGAGGCCGGAGCTTTTATGGAGTGTGTTGTTGAGAGAAGACAGCTTAAAGATACCTGGGAAAATTCTTAATAAAGGCTACAACCACCTAACAAAATAATCTTATCATTAAAGAAAGATAAAAGAAGCAAATTCAGGCTTGGAGGGACAACAGGAGCGCATCTAGTTGAGATGATTCAACAAAAACATAATCTATACCCTGAATAGTAACTAAACAATTACCACTTCCTTTGGAGGCGGGACAATGGCATGCTGCATGGAGCCTGTCGAGGGACAGAAAGGCTCCACAACGGCTTCACTCACAGCAGGCACAGCTGCGGTTCCCTAAGAGGCAGGGAGCCGCGGCTGCAGAACAGGGCAGTAGCAGGCAGACAGGGAGAGGGGAGGAGGGGGCAGGGAACCTGCAACGGGGCTGACATAAGGGAGGGAGGGGGGCTGACATGGAGGGAGGGAGGGGGGATGACATGGAGGGAGAGCTGATGGTTGGATGGATGGAGGGAGGGAGGGGGGCTGACATGGAGGGAGGGGAGAGCTGATGGATGGATGGAGGGAGGGGAACTGACATGGACAGAGGGGGGACTGACATGGACAAAGGGGGGCTGACATGGAGGGAGGGAGGGCTGACATGGACAGAGTGGGGGCTGGGATGGAGGGAGGGATGGAGGGAGGGAGGGGGCTGATATGGACAGGGGGGCTGACATGGAGGGATGGATAGATGGAGGGAGGGCTGACATGGACAGAGGGGGGACTGACATGGAGGGAGGGATGGATGGAGGGAGGGAGGGGGGCTGACATGGAAGGGGGGCTGACATGGATGGAGGGAGGGCTGACATGGAGAAATGGGAGGGAGGGGGGCTGACATTGATGGATGGATGGAGGAAGGGAGGGGGCTGACATGGACAGAGGGAAGAGATAGAGGGACATACTGGACAGACGGGGATAAATGCTGGACAGAGGGGAGAGACAATGCGGGTTAGGATTATAATGGGCAGATGGGGGGGGCTAGGACTGGTAATGGGTTGATAAGGGAAGGCTAGGACTGGGAATGGACTGATCAAGGGGGGTTGAGACTGGTAATGTGCTGATAGGGGGTAGGACTAGTAATGGACTGATGGGGGGCTAGCATTGGAAATGAGCTGATCGAGGAGGTTAGGACTGGAAATGGGCTGATTAGAGGAGGCTAGGACTGGTAATGGGCTGATGGGGGGGGGGGGATAGGACTGGTAATGGGCTGATTAGGGGAGCCTAGCGCTGGTAATGGGGTTGAGGAGTGACTAGCACTGGAAATGAGCTGATTAGGGGAGGCTAGCACTGGTAATGGGGTTGAGGAAGGACTAGCACTGGAAATGAGCTGATTAGGGGAGGCTAGGACTGGTAATGAGCTGATGGGGGTAGGATTGGTATTGGGCTGATTAGGGGAGGCTAGCACTGGTAATGGGGTTGAGGGGGGACTAGCACTAGAAGCGAGCTGATTGGGGGCTTCGACTGGGAATGGGCTGATTGTGTGGAGGGGAGGATAGAGCTGCTGGCCCTGGAAGAAAACTGGGGGCTAAGGCTACAAATGGGCTGATATGAGGGGATGGGAGAATGGAACTGGAAGGGAGTGGATCTGAGAGGGGCTACCATGGTATTTGTACAAGAAGGGACTGATCAGTGGGGAAGGAGGGGGACTGGAAGGGAATGGACACCAGTGGCAGTCATGGGAATGCAAGTTGACATTGGAAGGTACTGGGAGTGAGGACTGGAAAGGGGCTGATACTGGGGAGGGTTACTGGGACTGGAAATAGGCTGATGGAAAGAAGTGAAGAAAACGAAAGAAGAGATAAGAAATGGCAGATGGACCATAGACCACAGAAAGAGAGCTAAGAGAAGACAGGAAAGCAGAAGCCTCAGATCGGGACAAGCATGATCAGAGAATAAATTGGTCAGACAACAAAGGTAGAAAAAATAATTTTATTTCATATTAGTGATTTGACTACAAAATCATCATAATTTTGAAATCAAATATTGTTACTTGTTATTGTGGTTTAAATAAGTAAATTTTATAAATAAAAACATTGCAAAGGCCTATAATATATTAATAATTCAACAAATGATTATAGTGACAATGCGTTAACGATAAAGGAAGAGAGACGCATTTGATTTTATCATTGGGGGTCACCACAAGTTGACCAATGGTAAAAGGGGTCACGGTACAAAAAAGGTTGAGAACCACTGCTTTAGAAAATAATTTTATAAGGGGCGCCTAGGTTAACGTGCGCTGTAACAATAATATTTTGCACCTATTTTATAATCTATAAAATATTAGTGGTATGCAGGCCAAAGATGTTCATTTTGTTTAGTTTCCTCTGTCATTTGTGGAATTTTTAGTTTTGTTTTGCTTTAAATGTCATTCTGGGGGAAATGTTGTTAATAGTGCGCACGCTGTTAAATGAAAGTGCATGCTCCTGAGCAATGTTGCTGACTATTTGTGCATGTGTGAATAGGGAGTACTGTTGCTCAACAGTGCACACTATTGAGTGACAGTGTGTGCTATTAATGACAGAAAGGAAGTGATGAACTTTCAGGGGGTTTTCTTCTGTTTTTGTTCGAAAATGATATGAAACAACATATGTCATTTCGTGAATGCACATCCCTATAAAATAGGAGTATAAGTGGTCAAAAATGCAGATACAGCAGGTGTAAGTGCTCACGCTTAGTGTATGGAAGCTATAAATGCATGCACCTATGTTTTTCAAGAACACATATAAGTTATAGTATTTTATAACTTACATGCATAAATTTACGCTCTGTCCCTGTTCATGCCCATAGTGAAAGTATGTGCTATCAGTACGATGCACACACTTTCAGAATAGCAACCACTACATTACTTGCATAAGTGGTCATTTACATGTATATTGTTGTAACTAAGTGCCGTCAAGTCGGTGTTGACTCATGGCAACCCTCTGGATAGTTGTCCTAAACTGTGTTCGGTCTTCAGTCAGGTGGCTCATTGTTGACAGACTGGCACCCGTAGCTGCTGTTATTGTATCAATCCATCTAATTGCTGGCCTTCCTCTTTTGCGATGACCTTCTACCTTGCCAAGCACGATGTCTTTCTCGAATGATCTCTCTCTTCTCATGATCTATCCAAAGTATGAAAGTCTAAGTCTTGTCATCTACTAGAAACCCCAAATTCCTATTGGAAGTGTCTTATTGGGGTTTTCTGGGTTATAACTGAAAATCAGAAGCTCTGATTATAATAGTAGTTTTAATGCATGACTGAAACAAATTGGGGATTTTCCTTTATGCAGAAACAATTGTTGGAACCTTTTTCATCATCTTTTATAGTGAATTTAAATGTGGAGGAGGGGAGGGCTGTAAAATGGTAGGCATGATGTGCAGAAAGGTCACTTTGGTGTCTATATGTCTTTATAAAATAGGCTAAAACTAGGTGCCTACTTGGCTTTCACACACAGGCAATCTGGTATGAAATTACCCTCTTTATGTGCATTTTAAATCCTGGAGCATTGACCCATGCTTTCAAATACACTGGACAAGCAGTGTAAGTTTCAGAAATAATTAATAACCTTCTAAAAATCTCAGATAGTATACTACCTGGTCTTGGATATTTAACTGGTGACATCTAACTGATGCCTCTTCTATCCTCAGGCAAAGATGTTGGTATATCCAGCTTTAACAGTATTGTTTGCTTGGGAGGGAGAGGGGCTGCCATTCAGAGTATCTTCAGACATGTTTAAGGTGACATTTAAAAGACTTGAAATGTTTTATCTAACAATTCAGGATTGTGGTCCTCTGTCGGGGTATCAGAACCATTTGCTGAACAAAGGGTGAACTGCCATTTGATGTAGAACCATAAAGAGTAGTTACTCACCTGTAACAGGTGTTCTCTAGGAGCAGCAGGAATCAGTCCTCACATATGGGTGACGTCGGAGCCGACAGAGCCATCGCAGAACAATTTCCCCAGCTTTCAAAGAAAGCCTTTGGGAATTGCAGCGCGCATGCGCGGTCCCCTTCCCGCCCAAGGGTGCCATTTTGCTCAGTCTGATGACATAGCTAAAAGACAGCAAAAAAATTAGCAAAATAAATCATATGACTGCAACTCCAAGGGGAGGAGGGAGGGTTGTGAGGACTGATTCCTGCTGCTCCTGGAGAACACCTGTTACAGGTGAGTAACTACTCTTTCTCCAGGACCAAGCAGAAAGTCAGTCCTCACATATGGGACTCCCAAGATAAGGCTACCGGAGACCTCAAGCACAAAAATGAGCTCCCTCTAGCTCAGCAGCACAGAAGGAAGGAATCTTCTCTGAAAACACCCTCGACCGGTAGCCGAACACCAGGGCCGGAGGGTAGGAGTTGCCTAAACCTCAAAGAGATTATGGAGGACTGCCTGTCCGAAAGCACTGTCCCTGCGGGACTCCCTCTTCAGGCAGTAATGGGCCGCAAAAGTCTGGCTTGAAGACCAAGTAGCGGCCCGGCAGATGTCTGCCAACGGAACAGAGCGGAGATGAGCCACTGACGCAGCCTTCGCCCTAACACGATGAGCCGTGACTCGACCCTCCAACGAGAGGCCGGCCGCCCCATAAGCCCAAGCGATACAGTCAGCAACCCATATGGACAAAGTACGCTTGGAGACAGGGAGCCCCAACTTATTGGGGTCAAAAGAAACGAAGAGCTGAACAGCCCTCCGATGCTCTCGCGTACGGTCAAGGTAGAAGGACAAGGCCCTCCTACAGTCCAGGGTATGCAGGACCATTTCAGCCCGGCTGGTGTGCGGCCTGGGAAAGAAGGTCGGAAGAACCACCTCCTGGTTGAGATGAAAAGGAGAAACCACCTTTGGAAGAAACTTAGGGTGAGTCCGTAAGACTACCCTATTCCTGTAGAACCTAGTGTAAGGAGGATCAGACACTAGGGCCTGCAGTTCACTAACGCGCCTAGCAGAGGTAAGGGCTACCAAAAACAAGGTTTTCCAGGAGAGAAAACGGAGAGGGCAGGTAGCCATAGGTTCAAAGGGCGGACAGATCCCATTCTGGGGCTGGTGGGCGCAAAGGAGGCTTAAGGAGAAGGAGGCCTCGGAGAAAATGAGCCACCAAAGGATGGCTGGAAAGAGGCCTGCCGTCCACCGGTGCGTGATGCGCAGAGAGAGCACTGAGGTGGACCCTGACAGAGTTGGACTTAAGTCCAAGGTTGGAGAGGTAAAGCAAATATTGCAAGACCACTGCCACCAAGCAGGAGAAAGGATCCTCACACTGCTGAGCACACCACACGGAGAAGCGACGCCACTTAAGAGCGTAGGACTTCCGTGTGGATGGCCGCCTGGAGGCCAAGACGACCTCCTCTACCTCCCGAGGCAGCAGGAGGGGGAGCAGGAACTACCCTTTCAGCAGCCAGGCCATCAGATGAAGGGACCGGAGGTTGGGGTGTAGGAGAGTCCCCTGATCCTGTGACAGGAGATCGGGTTGAAACCCCAGAGGAAGAAGAGTGTCCACCACCAGCTGCAACAGAAGCGGGAACCAGGGTTGTCTTGGCCACCGGGGAGCCACCAGGATCATCGAGGCTCTGTCTCTGAGAACCTTGAAGAGCGTCCGAGACACTAGTGGCATGGGAGGAAAGGCATACAAGAGGCCCGTGGACCAGGGAATCAGAAAAGCATCCGCCGCTACTCTGAGAGGATGCAGTTGTCGAGAGCAGAATCTGGGAAGTTGCCGGTTCAGAGGACTGGCAAACAGATCCATGGTGGGGAGGCCCCACTTGAGAAAGATCCGTTGAACCACCAACGGATCCAATCTCCACTCGTGTGGTTGAAGGATCCTGCTCAGCTTGTCTGCCAGGTAGTTTTCCTGACCTGGGAGATAGACAGCTTTGAGAAGGATGCCGTGGCCGACGGCCCAAGAGCACAGTTTTTGTGCCTCCTGACAGAGAAGGAAGGAGCCTGTGCCCCCTTGTTTGTTCACGTAGAACATTGCAACTTGATTGTCCGTCTGGACCAGCACAGACTGGTGAGAAGTGAGGTGGGAGAAGGCTCTCAGAGCTAGGCGGATGGCTCTGAGCTCCAGGAAGTTTATCTGCTGAGCAGACTCCCAAGGGGTCCAGAGGCCTTGAGTACATGTCCCTTGGCAATGTGCTCCCCAACCCAGGAGAGAAGCATCGGATGTCAGTACCTGAGAAGGCGGAGGAGATTGAAAATCCACTCCCAGCACTAGGTTTGGCAGATGAAGCCACCATCGCAGAAAAGAGACCAGCAGGTCGGATATCTGTACTGAGTCCGCCAGGCTTCCTGTGGCCTGATGCCATTGAGTGTGAAGGCACCACTGAGCAGGACGCATGTTCAGGCGGGCATTGGGGGCTACATGGACCGTGGAAGCCATATGGCCGAGTAGTCTCAGAAATTGCCTGGCAGAGACCAGGGAATTGCTGTGAAAGTGGCCGGCGAGATCCATGAGCCTGTGGGCCCTGTCTAGAGGCAGGAAGGCCCGTGCCTGAAGAGTGTCCAACCTGGCGCCTATGAATTCGAGATTTTGAGAGGGGAACAAAGTGGACTTTGCGAAGTTAATGACAAATCCCAAGTGCTGGAGTAGAGTCACAGTGCAATGAGTGGCCTGAGTGGCCTCTTGGGAAGACTGGGCCAGTCGTCCAGGTATGGAAACACAAAAAGGCCTTGAAGTCTTAAATAACCCGCCACCACTGCTAGGCATTTGGTGAACACCCTGGGGGCGGAGGATAGGCCAAAGGGCAGTACTCTGTACTGGTAATGATTTCCTCCCACAACAAACCTGAGATATTGTCTGTGGTCTGGATGAATAAGGATGTGCGTATACGCATCCTTTAGATCTAAGGAGCATAGCCAGTCTCCCTGCTGGAGGTAGGGCAGCAGGATTCCAAGGGTAAGCATCTTGAACTTTTCCCTTTCCAGGAACTTGTTGAGGTTTCGCAAGTCCAGGATGGGTCTGAGGCCTCCTGTTCTTTTTGGTATCAGAAAGTACCTGGAATAAAAGCCGTGACCTCTCAGGTGGTGGGGCACCGGTTCCACAGCCTGTTCCTGAAGAAGACTTGCTAACTCCTGAAGGAGTAAGTCCCTGTGCAGAGGGAGTCTTGGAGGCTCCCCTGGAAAGTAGGAGGGAGGTACCTGGTGAAAGTGTAGAAGATAGCCTTTTTGAACTATATGAAGCACCCAGGTATCTGATGTGATGGCTGACCACCTGTGGGCAAAGTGGACCAGCTGGCCTCCTGTGCTGAGAGAAACCAGCGGAGGGGAAGAGGCTATGCTGACGGAGTCAAAAAACCCCACCCTGCTGCTGGTGTTGTGGGCTTGGGGGCCTGCTGCCTACGGGACCCATTACCCCGTCCCTTGGCCTGCTGACCCTGTTGGGGAGCTGCTGAGGCCTGATAATGAGGGTAGTGTTTATAGGCAGCCGCCTTCCTCGGGTAAAAGGGCTTTTTCCCCGAGCCCTTCTTCTTCTGAGAAGGGGCAGAGGTTTTTCTGGACAGCCGAGTCCTGCTCAGAGTCTCGGTCTCGATCTGTGCAGCCTTTTCAGCCATGGGCTTGCCAAAGAGGTTTTCAACTTGTCCTGTACCCATGGCTCGAGGTCGGATGACTGAAGCCAAGCCTGTCGGCGGGCACCGATGCCAGCTCCGGCTACCCGAGCCGATGCTTCGAAGCCATCGTAGGCTGCTCAAGAAATAAACTTCGAGCACTCTCGAATACCAGTGGACAAGGCCTGGAACGTCTGCAAAGGTTCCTCGGAGAGACCAGCAGAGAACCCGGCAATCTCCTTTGCCAGGTCTCGGAGATACATGCCCATGTAGAGCTGGTAGGTCTGGACTCGACAAGCAAGCATAGAGCCCTGGAAGAACTTCCTACCGAGGGCATCCAGGTTCCGGGCCTCCCGGCCGGGAGGCACCGAGGAGTGCATCTTCTGATTTTTGAGTCGATGCATGGCCGATTCCACCAACATGGAATGGTGCGGTAGTTGCGCCTTTTGTAACCCGGGGCTCTTGCGGACTCGATAAATGGAATCGACCCGCTTGCTTAACACCGGTGCCGACGCCGGGCTCTCCCACATGCGGAAGAGAAGTCGCTCCAGCATCGGAGGAACCGGTACAGTAAAGGCCTCCTTCGGGGGATAGTCATACTGGAGGGCATCGAGCTCTTCGGCTTGAGGCTCCTCCTCGGTATCCGTGGGGAATGCCAAGGCCTTGGCCATATCCCGCAAAAAGTCCGAGAACTGGGTGTCCTCTGGGGGGGACCGTCTCCGAGGTTCGGACTCAGGCGAGTCCGATGGGACGCACAGAGTCCGAAAAGTACCGGGTGACTCTTCGTCCTCCGTCTCCCAGCCCGACTCCTCGGAGGAGGAATCGAGCGGCTCCGGTCAGGCGGGCACCGATGCCCTCTGCCCCGACGCCGAGGCCGGCATCGACGACCTCGGTCCCGAAGGGAGGCCAAAGGAGACCGTGACCAAGGATCGACTCGAGCTCGCATGGACTCGAGGATCGGCTCGGTCTCCGGGGTCGACTTGGACGTCGACGTCCCGGTGGTCGGGGCAGATGCACCGGCAAGGCCAGCTATCAATGCCCGCTGCTGGTCCATGAAGGCAGCGAAACTGCTCTCCAAGGCCATCAACCTGAGTCCGAGCTCAGGAGACCCAGCAGCCCCCGACTCTCCTTCGGAGGCGAGTCCACGAGGACTACATTACTCACGTGTCCAGGAGACTCCATCTCGAGACGAAGATGTTTGGAAGGCCTCTCCGACTCCGAGGACCCGGGACGGCTATCGGGGCTATGCGACCTGGCCCTCGAGGAACCAGGAGCGTCCACCGACGCCGCCCTCGCGGGTTTTTTCTTCCTATGATGTTCCCGGGCAGGAGACCCCCGCTCAGAGGAACTCCGACGATGCTCAGGACCAGAGTCCCGGGACGTCGAAGCCTCTGACGAGGTCCGGGCCCGGCCGGACGCGGAGTCAGAGAAGATTCGTTCTTTTTGATGCTGCCGACTCCTCAACGCTTTTGAGGACATTTTGCCACACGGACCACAGATCATCGGGTCATGATCGGGTCCGAGGCAGCGGAGGCAGCAGTCGTCGTGTGTGTCGGTAAGAGACATAAGCTTCTTACAGCGATCACACTTTTTAAACCCGCTGGCAGCCATCGGGGGAAAAAGGGCCCCTGTGAGGTCAAAAGACAGGGCTGCCAGTGAAAAAAGAAAAATGGCGCGAACGCTAGTCACGAAGGACAAAAACCGAAAAAATAAAGAACGGACTCGATACCGGCGTATCGGGCACAGCGGGAAAAGGATCCGGCGTCGAACCGAGAAAAGAAAATTAAATAAAATCAACTTTTTCAGCGGCGATCACAAACAACGTCTGTAGGGCTCCGCGGAAAAAAGAAGACTGAGCAAGATGGCACCCTTGGGTGGGAAGGGGACCGCACATGCGCGCTGCAATTCCCAAAGGCTTTCTTTGAAAGCTGGGGAAATTGTTCCGCGAGGGCTCCGTCGGCGCCGATGTCACCCATATGTGAGGACTGACTTCCTGCTTGGTCCTGGAGAACAACACATATAAAAGTTGATGAGTCCGATATTCAAAAAAAGCTCAGGACCCGATATTCAAAGGATTTATGCTGCTAACTTTGAGAGTTATAGGCCTGATATTTGAAAGGCATTTACATGATTTACAGCCCAGTAAACCGTGTAAATGCCTTTAATCGGGACCTCTGCACAGCCCCAGCAGGCGACCATTCAGAGAGCTGCAGGGATTTAAGAAGACGCCGCCATCAGGCGCGAAAAGACTGCCGGCCACTTCACCAGCCTCTCCTGATCGATCAGGGTCGAGCCCGGCACCCCAGCACCTCTGTACAGCCCCAGCAGGCGTCCATTCAGAGAGCTGCAGGGATTTAAGATGTCGCCGCCATCGGGCGCGAAAAGACCGCCGGCCACTTCACCAGCCTCCCCTGATCGATCAGGGTCGAGCCCGGCACCTCTGCACAGCCCCAGTAGGTGTCCATTCAGAGAGCTGCAGGGATTTAAGAAGAAGACGCCATCGGGTGCGCCCGAACCTGGTGGGCCCGCGCCTGAGGGCCTCGCCAAAGGGCCCTTTGGCGCGGCCCTTAGGCGCAGACCAAATAGTGGCCAACGATCAGCATCTCGGGCCCCTCCCATACACATTGCCTCTGTGCCTGCTACATCACCTGGACAATCCACTGCCTGTAAGTTAATCCTGCTACCTTGCCTAGACAAACCATCCTATAGATCAATTCTGCTACCCTGCCTGGACATTCTATTACTTGTAGATTAATTCTGCTACCTTGCCTGGACATTCTATTACTTGTAGATTAATTCTGCTACTTTGCCTAGACAATCCATTGCTTGCAAGCTAATTCTGCTACCTTAGATTAATTGTATAGAACTTACTACCCACTGTTTGCATTGCTATTGCTTGTAGATTATTTGCATAGAACCTGCTACCCAATGTTTGCATTGTAAAAGAACTCAGGCTGCATAACCTATTAACCCCAGCACTACCACATAGACAGACTGCTAACCAACCACATGTAACACAACACAGAGAGTAAAGACAACACTACCAATGCAGAACTACAACTTTATGACCTAACTCAAGTTTAACCCAGGTCAGTAAACCACAAACCTAATCCCAGGTCAGTAAAATACAAACTACAAAATGCACTCCTCTACCCACTACTTCATGGCATACCTCACACTCCTTCATATGTTTGTACCTTCCACATATAGCATCAGACTCAACGAACAAATCCCCTTAATCAACCTACATACCACCCAACTCAGATACACACCAGCAACATACCTATCCAAAGAACGCCAACAACAAAAGCATACAGCCCACAAACCATACAAGGCCACACGTAATACACTCACACACCACACAAATAATGAACACACAAACCCTATCATAACAACAAACATCAGGTGTGCTCTTCTAAACGCCAGATCTATCAGGAAAAAAACAAACACTATCCTTGACCTCATCCATGACAAGAAGCTGGATATAATATGCATCACCGAGACCTGGCTAGACGACTCGGACCAGGTCATACTAAACCAAGTTACCTCAACAGGATACTCGGCATTTAACTGCATTAGAGTACAAAAGAGAGGAGGAGGAGTATTAATACTTACCAGAAAAGAATACAGATTAAAAACAATCACCACCACTAACACAATTGAATCTAACACACTCACTATACCCAACAAATACCTAAGCATCTCCCTCACATACAGACTACCTGGAACCACAACTGAACACCTATCCACAGTAATAGAAATGATATGCGCACATAACAGAAGATACAAACCTCTCATTGCACTAGGAGACTACAACCTAACATCTGCACCCACCAGAGAAACCGCAACATTCTTAAAAGCCTTGGAGTCATTAAAATATTGCCAGACAATTAATGTCTCAATGCACCAGCATGGTACAATTCCGGACATGATCTTTATGCCAATGCAATTAGTGGAACAGAACAAGACCACAAAACCAACAATCACGCCAGTCCCTTGGTCAGACCACCATGTGATTGAATTCACCATGACCCTAAACAACCCCGCCCAACGCAAAGAAGATGAAAGAACAACTAGACGGTTCAAAACATTTAACACTCATTCATAAACGAAATCACTCCACAACTTCAACAAGAACACAACACCCTTGACCTTAACATAGAAGAATGGAACACAATAATATTTAGCGCAGCATCTGCCCCAACCATCAAAGAACCACAAACGCGCAAGAAACCAAACGCCCCATGGTACTCACATGAAATCAGAGTTGCAAAATGCACACTCAGAAGACTGGAAAGAAAATGGAGACGGAACAAATCACACAACCTCCTAACCCAATACAGAGACAAACAACGGGAATATAACAACCTAATAAATGAACGTAAACAGCAACACCATACCAACCTAATCATGAAATCTACTAACAGACCAAGGGAACTCTTTAGCATCGTCCAAAAGCTCACCAAGGACGACATGCAACAAAGTACCCACCATCTTGGCCCACAAAAATACGCAGACTACATGAAATAAAAAAACATCAACCAAATATGCACTACTACACCACAAACAAATGAACATATGATAAAAGAGCAACATCAAACATGGGAGAGTGTCAACATACCAACAAAGCAGCAAGTAGAAGACATTATATCTGAACTAAACACAACAACCTCACCGTCAGACCCATGCCCAGTGACGTGGATCAAAGCTACAAAAAGCCAACTCTCTCATCACATTCAAAAAATCGTCAAAGATTCACTCCAACAAGGATACATGCCGCAACCCCTAAAGCATGCAATGATACGACCAATACTTAAAAGTAGCAACCTGAGCCCCTCCGAACCAAAATCTTACCGTCCCATCTCCAGCCTACCATTCCTTGCTAAAATCGTGGAAAAGGCAGTGCAAAGGCAACTTCAGGACCATATTGAGTGGAGGAGTGGCCTAGTGGTTGGGGCAAGGTACTTCAGGCCGGAAGGTCGGGGGTTCAAATCCCACTAGAGGACAGCAACCTCGGGCCGGAAGGACTGAGGGTTTCTAGTCCCACAGGTGCTCCTTGTGGTCTTGGGCAAGCCACTTAACCCTCCATAGCCCATGTTCCCTGTAAAAAATAGTTATCTCCAAGTTATAATGCCCTGTTCAATGTAAACCGCACTGATGCAGAATAGCGCGGTATATAAGAGAATGTAAATAAATAAATTGATATAAATGCCCCGCTGGACATACATCAGCATGGATTTAAACCCCAACACGGCGTGGAAACACTACTCGCCTCCCTCTTTGACAATCTCCTAAGAGGTATGGACAACATAAAAAACGGCTTCCTGCTAGTGTTCATGGACATCACGGCGGCCTTCGACACTGTGTCCCACACCAAGCTATTGCAACGCTTACAACAGATAGGACTATGCAACAACACCCTGAAGTGGTTTACATCATACCTGGAAGGGCGAACGCAACAAGTCAAATGCGACCAAAAGAAATCACTACAATTCCTGTCACGCAGGGAATACCTCAGTGCTCAGCTCTATCATCAATGCTCTTTAACATCTACATACAGTCCATATGCAACATCATCAAGCACTATCACATTTTTGCTGACGACATCATGGTGTACGCTCTAATCAACCTACTAGCACTAAACACCACAACAATGACCAAATGCCTCGAAGACATGAATGACTGGCTTATAGCCAACAACTTAACAGTCAACTATGATAAAACTGAGGCAATGTTCGTCACCAGGAACCCCACCTTCATACCTTCACAATATATCAGCATCCTAGACAAACACATAGTAGTCAAAGAAGAAGTTAAGTATCTGGGCATCACACTAGACAGAGCTCTGAACCTGAAATCCCACATCACCAAAACCGCAAACAAGGCCTATCAACGACTGAAAACAATCAAACAAATCAAACCAATGCTCCGTCAGGACCATTTCCGCACAGTGTGCCAAGCACTCATTACACCACTCCTTGATTATGGAAACTCACTATATCAAGGCCTTCCTCAGCAGACACTCCACCCACTACAGATGGTACAAAACACCACAGCACGCATCATTACAGACACACCAAGGATCAAGCACATCACTCCCGTCCTACAACAACTGCACTGGCTCCCAATGGTGGCAAGAGCTAAATATAAAACACTCATGATCATCTTCAAAGTCATTCACCATCTCTCAGTAGACGTACTCCAAAACGTTATAACAAGGGATATCAGCAACAGACCAAGAAGAACCAATAACGACAACATGATCAGCACACCTGCAGGCTATCACAAAACCAAACAAACAACTTCAAAAAGAGCACCATCGCTACTGGCATCCACACTATGGAACTCCCTCCCAACAAGCCTTAGCATTAGATGACCTCACAGACTTCCGCAAAGACCTCAAAACATTTTTATTTATAGAAACATATGAGCATCCAGGCAACACCCCATACCCAAACTGAAATACTACTCCCGCCGCCAACCAAGCACACACCCATCCTACCCACACACACAAGTCTAATGCCGATAAGTAACTGTACCATCCAAATGCTTACACGTACCCTAATGTTAAATGTTTACACGTACCCTCATGTTAAATTTTACCTTCAAATGTACTGTCTAAATGCTAATAAGTAACTGTACTGTCTAAATGTTTACACGTACCCTAATATTAAATGTAACCCTCCAATTGTGATGTGACGTGACCACCTTGATTGAAGGATAAGGTGGCATACAAATCTGTCTAAATAAATAAAGTAAATAAATATTCAACGGCACTTACATGGTTAGTGCTGTTAAATATCCCCTTCTAAACTCACTACATGCCCCGATGCTATGCAGTTAGCATTGGGGCATGTTGGGAGCATTCTGGGGTGGAGCAGAAGCGGAGACTGTTGCTAACCAGGCAGCAGAGATATTGCATGCTGTCTAGTTAGCAACCTGCATCTAAAATATAGGCGAGAAAAACCCTCGCCTATCTTTAAAGTGCAGGAGCTAACCGGGCAACATGCAATATCGCCGCTGCCCAGTTAGCTACTGCGGCTTCTGGCATGTGCAGTGATCCCTGGATATTCAATGCTGGGGCCACATATGACCCCCAGCATTGAATATCAGGTGTTAAGGGTTGGCAGGCAGGGCTATGCGCCATAGTGGTGCATAGCCTGCCCTACTGAATATCAGGCCCTATACTCCTAAATTGGCCTCTTTGAAAATATACTAGGGCTGTGACTAAATAATTTCTTAAAATGTCACTGAACTCCTAAATTTAGCAGGATAAAAGATGGGTGATAACAGGGGTGGATTTAGAGCGGCTTAGCACTGATTTTCAAGCACTGGGTACCTAAATCAGGTTTATAAATCTAGGCAAATGTATGGCAGAAATTTGGGAGCCTAACTTAGGAGTTTTAATTTAGGGGCTCAGATTTTTTTGAACACTGGGCCCTGACCTCCTAAATTTGTGACCAATTTTCAGCTACACTTAGGAACCTAAATCTTCAGCTGACAATTCAACCTAATTTAGGAGCTTAAAATTTATGGGGCCTATATTCAATGGTGGGAGCCAACACTGTTAAACACTTTAATTAAGATCAGGATATTCAATGCCAGGGTCATATCTGGATTGGCCAGATAGCGCTGCAGCTAACTAGGCAGCAGCGATATTCAGACACTGCCTAGTTAATTAACGTGGCTAAAATTAGGACAGCTGCTATTCTGTCAAATTTTAACTGCTTTAAGATAACCGGGCAGCGGCTGAATATTGCCATTGCTCAGTTATCTTTGAGGCTGACCCCAGAAAGCCCTGATGCTAATCGGTTAACATCAGGGTGTCTAGCAGCCTCAGAGGGGGATATGCAGCAGCACAAACCAGCTATGCGCCACTGAATACCGCTCAGCATGATTAACATGCTTAGCAGGTCTGCTAACCATGTTAATCATTATGAATATGTCCCCCTTTGCTTCTAAATTTAGGCTTGCAATTCATTTGTCTAGATTTATGAGCCTTATTTAGGTGTTTAGTGCTGAAAATCAGTTCTACGCTCTTAACTTTTTTCCCCTGCCATAAATCTGCCCCTATTGCCACCTACTTTTTATGTTCTTAAATTCAGAATTTAGTGAAATTTTAAGAAAATATTTAGGCACTCAGCCCAAGTACATTTTCAAAGAGGCCAATTTAGGCGCATAAATCCTTTGAATACTGGGCCCGATGTATTTATCTGCTGTTTCCTTCAGTTCTCTGGTTCTCTCTTCCCAACATTTGCTTTTCATTTGATATAATCAGGTCGGATTTGTCAGCAATGTGTACAATAAGAAGTAACTGCAAATTGTCTTGAACGTCCATTTTATTTTCATCAAAGCATTTCAGGTATTTCCATTTAATGAAGCCTTGAACCTTAGCATTTGCCAAGTAGACTGCACCACTAAATTTGCTCTGTGCCAATTCATAGTATATATCTGTTAAATCAGATTATGTTTTAACTCTTCATAATTCTTAAATTTTTAAGTTTTACAGTGTTCAATATCTTTGAAGGCTTTTGTCTATTATGCTGTTTTTCAAATGTACATGATGGGACATCTGGCTTCTCACTAGTCTGTGATCAGACTAGCAATCTGCACCTCTCATACCATTCAAGCTGCTACAACTGCCACGCTGCTGTCTACTGAGATATGACGGGACCTTCAACTATCCAGGCAGTTTACGCACTGTGTCCTCCTTGTGGTGCCTCGACCACAACGCCGACTAATGCCTCCAGCTGCCATTGTGAACCATTTGCCTTCATTCACGCAGGCAAATATGAATAATCATTTGCCTTCATTCACGCAGGCAGTGTTTTAAGTTGCTTACCCGACCGTCAAGATCAGCAACAATCACTCTCTGACACTACCCTTCAGCTCATCAATCTCTGTTTCCCCATGCGGATATCTTAAACTCTAATAATTGAGATATGATGATTTGCACACTGTCAATAGGAATCTGACTCGAGACAAAATATACTTCACTTAACAGAAGCCTCCTCCTCAGCTGTAATTTTTCCTATACACCATACATACTGCAGTGTAGATCAATCTGTGGTTAACATCGCACCCACGTGTCCCAAAAGGCTCTTTTGTCCAGTACCACATTTATATAACCTTCTCGCTGCTATTGTGTTATTAGATTGCTTGGTTCGCTCTGATAGGAAGCACATTGATATAATTTCCCCTGCTACTATTGTACTGTTTGATTACTTTGTTCTCTTTCGATCGGAACCACATTTATATAATTTCCCCATTACTATTGTATCACCTGATTGCTTTGTTCTCTTTTGATCGGAAGAACATTTATATAATTTACCCGCTACTATTGAATTTCTTGATTACTTTGTGCCATCATTTAACTAGCACATTCGCTTTGGAGGAAGCACTTCTCTCTCGTTAGATCTAGGTTATCTTTTTAAATTGCGTTATAGCTAGATTACCTTCTCATAGTGCTTCACCACATTTGCTATTGATACTTTCCACGTGGCCCCACATTGTTATTGGTAATATCTCTCTGTTTACCAGCAGGCCCACCATGTGGCTCCACTCGCCCCAGTGGTAGCTCTAAAGTTTACGTTACATAACATAAGAACATAAGATATGCCATACTGGGTCAGGCCAAGGTCCATCAAGCCCAGTATCCTGTTTCCAACAGTGGCCAATCTAGGTCATACGTACCTAGCAGTTTCCCCAAAAGACACAGGTTCGACAATGCTTGTACTGGGTCAAGCATTGATATCCTGGGTCCCTTCTTAATAATGGTTTATGGACCTTTCCTCCAGGAACTTGTCCAAACCTTTTTTAAACCCAGCTACACTAACAGCCTTTACTACATCCTCCGGTAACAAATTCCAGAGTTTGATTACATGTTGATTGAAAAAATATTTTCTTTTATTAGTCTTAAATAGTTTACCCTGTCCCCTAGTCTTTCTATATTCTGATAACGTAAACAATCGATCTACGTTTACCCGTTCCACTCCGTTCATTAATTTATAGACTTCTATCATATCTCCCCTCAGCCGTCTCTTTTCCAGGTTAAAGAGCCCTAACCTTTTTTAGCCTTTCTTCATAGGAGTATTCTTCCATCCCCTTTACCATTTTGGTGGCTCTTCTCTGAACCTTTTCTAATAATGCTATATCCTTTTTAAGATACGGCGACCAGAATTGCACACAATATTCAAGGTGTGGTCTCACCATGGAACGATATAGAGGCATTATAATATCTTTTGGTTTATTTTCCATTCCTTTCCTTATGATACCTAGCATTCTGTTTGCTCTCTTGGCCGCCGCTGCACACTGGGCCGAGGGTTTTAACATGTTATCCACAATGACACCTAAATCTTTTTCCTGGGTGGTGGTTCCTAATGTGGAACCTTGCATTGTGTAACCATAGTTTGGGTTGTTCTTCCCTAGGTGCATAACTTTGCATTTGTCCACATTAAATTTCATCTGCCGTTTTGATGCCCAGTCTTCCAATTTATCAAGATCCTCTTGCAATTTTCCACAATCCTCTCATCCACCATCATGTTGTTGCTTGTGATTTATACTACTGCAATTATACTGTCACCACTACGCTATCATTTATTTATTTAACATTTCTTCTATACCGCGCTATTATAATCAGTGCGGTGTACATCGAACAAAACATACTACAATGCATACAGGCAACATTGAGTTTACAGTGAAACAGGATATTAAACATGGGGAAAAACCGGGGAAACTATATATAAGCTAACTTTATACTATGTACACTTCTCTAACTCATCTAGCTGATACATGTGTGTCCGTGGAAGGATAGTACACGTGTGATGGCTAGCGGAGGGACTTATGAGTAGGCTAGCCATTATCTGTTTGTGTTAGGGTGTTAGGGCAGCTGGGAGGTAGTTTGTCAATTGAGTGTTCACCTCGGCTTGTCTCCGGGTAGAATTTTGTAAATAGGTGGTGTTTCAAGGCTTTTCTGAATGGGGCTAGATTTTTGATGCCTCGGATTTCATGGGGAAGGGCATTCCAGTTTAAAGGAGCAAATACGGAGAAGGCCCTGTTGGAGGTTGTCTTTGTGCATTTTGTTGTCATCTTGGGGACTACTAAGGTGTTCGTTGTTTGAGGCCTCCGGTTTCTATTTTCAGGGGTACTGTGGATTAGCTTGCTGATTGGCGTGGAGGGGTAGTTATTTAGGGCTTTGAATGTAAGGACAATTGACTTGTATTGGAGTCTGGCATGTAATGGTAACCAATGCAGTTCTTTCATGATTGGCGTTATGTGGTCAGATCTTGACGATCCAGAAAGGACTCTTGCAGCTGCGTTCATAGCTAGGCGGAGCGGATTTAAGGTTGATTGTGAGAGTCCGTGGAGGATGATGTTGGCAAAGTCCAGATGTGGGAGGACTAATGCCTGGAAGGTTGTCCGGTAGTCGGTAAAATCTAGTAGGGGGCGGAGGTGACACAGCGTTTTGATCTTATGATATATTGCCTTTGTGACGTTTTTTACATGGGTTGTCATATCAAGGTGCTGATCGAGCGTGATGCCTAGATAACGGATGGTGGATTTGGATTTCAACTCTGCATTGTTGGCATGTAGTGCTGGGGGAGGTATGAACTTCCGGTTTCTCGTGACGAATAGAAAATCAGTTTTGTCATGGTTGATCCGTAGGTTTTGTGTCAACAGCCAGTCAGCTACAGCTTCAAAGCATCTTATTATTGGGGCGAGTACTGGTGTGTCAATTGTGAACGGCATGTAAAGGAGGATGTCATCTGCATAAGCAAGGCATTGTACGTTGAAGGATCGGATCAAGTCACATATTGGCTGCATGTAGATATTAAACATCAGTGCCGATAAGGACGAACCTTGAGGCACCCCCTGGGTCTGCAGAAATGGTTCTGAGGATGCGTGGCCTGACTTGACTTGTTGCCACCTATTGGAGAGGTAGGATTTGCACCATTCTAGTGCCGTGCTTTGGATCCCCTTTTCTTTTAGGCATTGTAAGAGTATATCATGGTTCACAGAATCAAAGGCGGCAGAGATGTCCAGAAAGATGAGTACGAATCCTTGTCGGGAGTTATTTATTCCTGTGACCAAGTCGTTAAAGAGGGTTGTAAGGATGGTGTCAACTCCGTGTGCTTCCCTGAAGCCGTGTTAGGAAGGATCTAGCGGTGCCTCAGTATCGATATGATGTTGGATTTGTTGTTGGGCAGCTTTTTCGATGACCTTGGCAAGCAGGGGGATGCCCGAGATTGGTCGAAATGATTCCACTTTGGATGGATCTAATCTGCTGTTTTTTAGTAGCGGCTTGATTGAGGTGTGTTTTAGGCTCTGCGGGAACGAACCAGTTAAAAAGGACTGGTTCAGAATTTTGCTCAGGATTTGGCTTAGGTCGTGTCGAAGTTCCCTGATCCAGCTTGCCGGGCAGGGGTCGTTGGGTGCAGTGCTGGGGTTGATCGAGGCTATGATGTCCTCAACCTCTTTATTAGATACCTTGGTGAAGTTACATAATGGTGTAGCCTGGAATGCTTCAGGCGATGCAAAGAGGTCGCTGACCCCTATGTTTGTGTTGGTCGTAATCATCTTTGCTTGTAAATAGTTTGAGTAGTCCTGTGGTTGAGGCATTGACGGTTGAGCTGACACCGGTTCCCCTGTTATAGACTTTAGAATATTGAACAGGGCATGTGGTTTATTGATGGAACGTTTTAATATATCTGTGTGGTAAAGTTTCCTTCTCTGCATTATCTTCTCACGGTGCGTGATTAAATATGAGTTGTATGAAGCATGTGTCTCGGGGGAGTGGGTTCGGCGCCATCGCCTCTCAAGTTTGCGTAGGTGGTGGAGTGATGTTCGCAGATCATTGGAGAACCATGGTGCATGTTCCCGTTGTCTTATTTTCTTTTCGGTATATGATGGTCGTGAGGCAGCTCTAAGACTCTCGTCCCATTTGGATATGAGATCGTCTAAGTTGAGAGTGTGTCAGTCATAAGGGGTCGGAGATTCTCTAGGACTATACTCTGGTTGAGTGGTCTGAAGCGGGCTGCTGGGGTTCTGGTAGTATTGGTCATCTTTTGACTCTTGTTGGAGGTATTTATGGGTATGTGAAATCTGAGTAAATTGTGATCGGACCAGGGTCAGGATCATAGCTGTCAGCAAATTAGCAATCAATAACTTTGTCCCTGAACTGACACCTGCATGCTCAGTTTTAATATTCTGTATCTCACCTTGAAACCTGTAAACTGCTCCACTCTCATTATTTTATCACCTAGGGCTCTTTAGCTCTATCTGTAACTAGCAAATTTGCTTCGCCTACATGATACAGTTCTTAACATTGATCCCATGCAGCGAGCAGTGCCTCGCACCTCAAACATTAACCTACATTATTATACTTCCCTGCTCTCTTTGTATGTCCCTAACATACTATCAGTGAATATCACCTTCACACTCCTCTCAACCACGACCCACCCCCATACATCTAATCCAACCACCACTATCTTCTCTCCTCAACACACACTACTTTCGCAAACAGTTCCAATCAGCTCACCACTTACTCCCTCTCCACCATGGCTTTACAATTACACCATATGGATTTTATATATATATATATATATATATATATATATATATATACTCTGCACTGCAGTATGCCTATTAACACAAAATCAAGCCTTCTATTATCAACAGCAACATTTTATCCCCATAATTTACAACTCATCTAGACTCATACACCCTCACATAAGTCTCAGGCATACTTACAGACACAGATATAGCGCAGAAAGGCTAATCACCATCTGCCCTTCTATCAAACTTATCCCCCCTACTATAAACACACCGGATACTCAAATACTATCTTGCCTACTCATTAATGCCCGGTCTATTAGAAAAAAAATACCTTGGAGGTGTGTGGATTTCTTCATTTGTTCCTGGACTGTCTACCTGAGTGGTTCCCGATGTTAGCTCCTGCTTAATTGATTACCTGCAGTGTAGCTGAGGGCTATAAAATCTACAGCCCTACCGCGGGACGCCGAGGTGTGTGGATTTCTTCATTTGTTCCTGGACTGTCTACCTGAGTGGTTCCCGACGTTAGCTCCTGCTTAATTGATCACCTGCAGTGTAGCTGAGGGCTATAAAATCTACAGCCCTACCGCGGGACGCCGAGGTGTGTGGATTTCTTCATTTGTTCCTGGACTGTCTACCTGAGTGGTTCCTGACGTTAGCTCCTGCTTAATTGATCACCTGCAGTGTAGCTGAGGGCTATAAAATCTACAGCCCTACCGCGGGACGCCGAGGTGTGTGGATTTCTTCATTTGTTCCTGGACTGTCTACCTGAGTGGTTCCCGACGTTAGCTCCTGCTTAATTGATCACCTGCAGTGTAGCTGAGGGCTATAAAATCTACAGCCCTACCGCGGGACGCCGAGGTGTGTGGATTTCTTCATTTGTTCCTGGACTGTCTACCTGAGTGGTTCCTGACGTTAGCTCCTGCTTAATTGATCACCTGCAGTGTAGCTGAGGGCTATAAAATCTACAGCCCACCCGCGGGACGCCGAGGTGTGTGGATTTCTTCATTTGTTCCTGGACTGTCTACCTGAGTGGTTCCCGACGTTAGCTCCTGCTTAATTGATCACCTGCAGTGTAGCTGAGGGCTATAAAATCTACAGCCCTACCGCGGGACGCTGAGGTGTGTGGATTTCTTCATTTGTTCCCGGACTGTCTACCTGAGTGGTTCCCGACGTTAGCTCCTGCTTAATTGATCACCTGCAGTGTAGCTGAGGGCTATAAAATCTACAGCCCTACCGCGGGACGCTGAGGTGTGTGGATTTCTTCATTTGTTCCCGGACTGTCTACCTGAGTGGTTCCCGACGTTAGCTCCTGCTTAATTGATCACCTGCAGTGTAGCTGAGGGCTATAAAATCTACAGCCCTACCGCGGGACGCTGAGGTGTGTGGATTTCTTCATTTGTTCCCGGACTGTCTACCTGAGTGGTTCCCGACGTTAGCTCCTGCTTAATTGATCACCTGCAGTGTAGCTGAGGGCTATAAAATCTACAGCCCTACCGCGGGACGCCGAGGTGTGTGGATTTCTTCATTTGTTCCTGGACTGTCTACCTGAGTGGTTCCCGACGTTAGCTCCTGCTTAATTGATCACCTGCAGTGTAGCTGAGGGCTATAAAATCTACAGCCCTACCGCGGGACGCTGAGGTGTGTGGATTTCTTAATTTGTTCCTGGACTGTCTACCTGAGTGGTTCCCGACGTTAGCTCCTGCTTAATTGATCACCTGCAGTGTAGCTGAGGGCTATAAAATCTACAGCCCTACCGCGGGACGCGGTCGCGGGCGTCCCTTGGGGGCGTGCACCGAAGGGGCGTTACCAAAAGGGCAGGCCACGCCCCTTTGGTGCCCCTTCGGTGCACGTAGGTGGGAGAAGCGTTCCCTGTAATGGGGAAAAGGAAAAAGAAATTCCCGCCCGTTTCAATGAAGGTTGTTAAGGTCGTCGGACCGATGGATGCTCACGTTTGGATGAGTGATCCTTCTCCTTCTGTCCAGACACCGAAGGATTGTGGCTTAGATGTTTCCGGAGTGAGTATTTCTTCGTCTGCGTCTTCTCCTTGCGACATGGGTGTTACTCCGCCCTGCTCAGAGTCGGTGTATATGTCCGGGGAGGCTTCTTCGCAGGTGGATCTTGAGGAAGCCGACCCTGGTTCGGTTCTACTACCCTCTACGTTTTTGAGAATTGACTCTCCCTCTACATTATCTCCGTCTTTGTCCTCTGTAATTACCTTTTCAGCAGCTGGGGAAACCCAGCCACCGCCAGACAATGTTTCCTTAAAAGATATATGGGCAATTGTTTCTCAGATGGAGTTGGCTCTTGGACTTTCATTAAAAAAAGTTTCTGATTTTTCTAAAGAAACGGTTGTGAAATTATCGGATCATGAAACTAGAATCGTTTCGTTGGAAAAGTGGTCAATGGCGCAGGAGTCAAAAGATTTACCTTATAAGGCTGTCTGTGAAATATTTTCTCAGGATTCTTTCCTTTTACACAGGCAGGATGAGTTTTTGGAAAATTCCCTTAGGTCTAAGAATCTTCGTTTGTTAAATTTTCCTCAAACCCATTACCTGTCGCCATTGATACTTTTCCAAAAATACCTTAAAGAGGTATTACTGTTTACTGAAGTTGATTCCTTTCAGGTTTCTAAACTTTATTATGTGCCTAAGGGTAGGACAGATATGGGAGGGGAAGTAGGAGAACCTGCTGCTCCTTTTGAGGGTGTAGCTTCTTCTTCTTTAGATATTTCGCGTTTCATTGAATCAGAGAGTGAGGATATCTCTTCAAGAGCTACATTATTGGTAATCTTTCTATCTGAGATGGATAAGGATAAGGTGTTACGTGCATATTTCCCCAAAAAGAATGAGAAATTTTGTGGCCATGCAATACAAATTTTTCCTGATGTCTCCAGGGCAACTCAGAAGCGGCGCAAGGCCTTTTTGGAACTGCGTCCTCGGGTTTTAGCCCTGGGGCATCTTTTTACCTAAAATTCCCTTGCAAGTGCCACATTTGGTTTCAGGGCAAAAGATATGTATTTCTCGAAGTTGATCATTTGGTTACCTTTTTGGATAGTAGGACTTAGGGATTTTTTTGTTTTTGTAAATTGTTTTCTCGACTCTTTGCTAGAATTAGGAGGTTTTTTTGTTATATTTCGGGTCCACTTAGGTTCTATTTTTTATATTTTTTTAACCACACCCCCCTTGATGTGGACTTGATTTGTTATATGAGTTTGTGTGATATAAAAGGTAAAAATGATTTTCTGTATCTTTTGTTTTCCTTGTATTTATGTATTTTAGACTCAATAAAAAACAAACAAACCTTTAATTACTGACATTTTATCTGATAACAACCCAGACCTCGTCTTCATTACTGAATCAAGGCTTTCTGAATTTGACTCAATCCTTCTCAATCAAATGCACTTTCCAGGTTACAATGTTCACCACTCACCCAGAACAAATAAACGAGGCAGAGGTATCATCTCCAGAGACAACCTGAATGCCTTCCTCCTCTCCGCAAATGGTGGTGAATTCATTGACATATTTACCATTCAAACTAAGCATCTAATATTCTGTCTCGTTTACAGACCACCAAACACAAACCATGCTACCCTAGATACTATAGCTGAAAACATTCACTCAATACCCAGTAAAAAACCTATCATACTTCTAGGCGACCTTAACCTTCCTTCCCTCCACAACAACCATACTTCAACTTTTCTCAATGGGTTTCCACTAAATAGTTAACACCCCCCCACACAGCAAGGGTAACATATTAGACCTGCTATTTCTTCCTAATGACATTTTTGACCCCATACAGACAACCAGCATACATACTCAATCTGTGCCTTGGTCCGATCACTATATAATCAAATTTCAACTCCCTACCCACTTCTCCACCTCTACACCTAAGCTCAGTACCACACAGCAGAGAAGGTTCAAGAAATTTGAAAAAGAAAAATTCCTTGATCAAATTCTCCCTCAGCTTAACAACGATCCTATTAACTTAGATGATACAATAAAAAACTGGAATGATACTTTATCTAATGGTGCATCCTACTGATCACAACTACACACAGACAACAATTATCAGGATGGTACACTAGTGAATTTAAATCAAAAACAACCTGCGCAGAATAGAACGCAAATGGAGATGCCATAAGTCCAACACGCTACAAATGTTAAGTACCCTCATGTTAAATGTAACCCTCCAATTGTGATGTGACCACTTTGATTGTAATACTCTCATGTTAAATGTAACCCTCCAATTGTGATGTGACCACTTTGATTTTAGGATAAGGTGGTATACAAATCTGTCTAAATAAATAAATGCACAACATGAGTATACTTCAAACCTATCGCGACGCAAACAATAGGAAAAAAGAATATTACTCAAACATTCTAAATAATTCTCTCAATCGCCCCGTGAACTCTTTCAAATTGTAAAATCACTTACAGGCAATAAATCCAATGATGACCCCTCTAACCTTACCATTGACCCTCAAATCCTAGCAAACGTCTAAAGATAAGCTAAATCAACAAAAGACCCTCCTAGCTCCTACACAATCAAATACTCCCCCTCAATCAACCTTCTCCAGGATAGGTAAAGATTACCTCAACAAAATACTATCTAAACTGAACACAACCACATCCATCCTTGATCCTTGCCCTTGCCCTGTCAACTGGTTAAAAGCCACCAAATCAGAATTATCCCCACACATACCTAAAATAATTACCCACTCCCTTGAACAGGATACATGCCACCCTCACTAAAACATGCAATAATCCGTCCTATCCTAAAAACCAAAACTCTAGATATCAACATCCCATCAGCATACAGACCAATATCCAGCCTCCCCTTCCTGAATAAGGTAATCGAAAAGGTAGACCAAATCCAACTCCAGGATCATATAGACACTAATGCCCCACTGATGGATTCCGCCCATTTCATGGGGTAGAAACCCTATTGATCACGTTATTCAACAATCTAGTATGTGGAATGGACAACTACAAACAGGCATTCATACTCATATTTTTAGACATCACAGCTGCATTTGACAACATTGACCATACGCTAACAATCTCATGATTACAGCTTATAGGATTAAAAGAAACAACTCTCAAATGGTTTCAGTTTTATCTCTCAGACCGAACTCAACTAGTAAAAATAGGCCACCATACATCCAATCAATATAATCAGAAACAAGGTTTACCCCAAGGCTGTGCCCTATCTGCCCTCCTCTTCAATTGTACCTCCAGCCTATTTTATTCTATTTTCAAAAAATTCAAAGTCTCATACCACTTATACCTTCTTTTTAACATTGCGGACTCCATCCCGCAACAAATTACTGACTGCTTCAAAAAGGCTGCAAATTGGCTTGCCTCTCACAATCTACATATTAACTTTAGCAAAACAGAAGCCCTATTCATTACCAGATCCCAAGAATTCTTATCACCCTCAATGACATCTATCAATAATATAGACATATCCATCAAGAAGGAAGTAAAATATCTTGGAGTCATAATTGACCAAGCTCTCAATATGTCCTCCCACATAAAACATACAACTAAGAAAATATTCTTCAAACTCAAACGCCCTCTTCTACCCAGCCAAGATTTCAGATTGGTACTTAGGCCTTAATTACACCACATCTCGACTATTGTAATATAGTTTATTACAAGGTTTACCCAAGCAAAGCCTCAAATCACTTCAAACTGCACAACACGTTGCTGCACATTTAGTCTCTTTTACTAGCATTTCCGAACATATCTAACCTATCCTTTTTAAACTACATTGGCTCCCCATACAATGCAGAATACATTATAAAACAATTATGACAACCTTCAAACTGATCAAACAAATTGCCCCATCATATCTTTCACCCCTAATCTCTTTACAGGAAGAATCTCGACCGCAACGAGTGAATCACAAAAATAAATTAAGACCCCCGCCGGACTTCGGTAAATCTAAAAAAGCGACCAATAATAGAGCATTTTCCCATTACATGCCCATGATCTGGAACGCCTACCAAATGAGTTAAGAGAGTCCACCGACCTCATCACCTTCCACAAAAAATTAAAAACCCATCTCTTCAGGTAATATTTCAATACATTTACTTCTCCCCCACATAATGCCCATGACCAATATTTGCATAAAACCTTCCCCAGATCCATCTGACTTACTACTTTAGTTCCTCTCCCTGAACATACCCCTTTTTCAGGGAGCAAATAGCATTTTGTAATATAGTTATGTATTTGACACTCTGTTCGAAGTTATCTGCCATATTTGCACATAGTTAAACTGTTACATTTATCTAATTTTGTTCTATGTAAACCGCCTTTGATCAAATGGAAAATGCAGAATATAAATGCAAATAAAATAAATAAATAAATGGGTGAATTTTACATCATGACTATCTTTCCGTCTGATAGTGATGTAATCCAGAAGATGCCAACACTGCTTGGAGCTGGGGTGCATTCAGGCAGTCTTGTACTTACTTACTGCTGGAAAATGGAATAGGTGATTACAAGATTATGTTCTGTGCATTTGGCCAGAAGGAATAGATCATTTGAGTTGGCTCTGCTAATGCCATGGTGCCCGAGCACTCTGTTCTATCAGGTTACATCACAGTCACCTCAGGCACTGAAGATACTCATGATTATCATTTTTGATATTATGAAGTACATCCTTTATAACTCTGTCCAGTTGCAACCTTGATGTTATCAGTGTTAATCCTGGTATGGTCATAGGTGCTATTGGCATACCTTCTCTTGGTGAAGTTTCTCCTGGACAGATCATAACTCTGAATGTGGAACCCATCTACATGGGCTACCCAATCCAGTTTGGATGCATCTATCATCAGTACCTTTTGATGAGGCAGAATTTACGTTTTTCCAGATTGGAATGAACTGTCCACCAGGCCAGAGAGTCCTGGAGAGGTGCAGTGAAAGAGATGATATCTTGGAGCTTGTGAGTAGCTTGCATCCATTGAATGCTCGAGGTACCTTGAGCTTATCTCATTTTGAGATGTGCCAAGGGTGTGATGTATACTGTTGGGGCCATGTGGCCCAATATCCTCAACATGCTCCATGTGGATGTCTGCTGACTCTTGTATTTTGTCCACCACTGACACCAGGTTGGTAATCCTTTCTTGCAGAAAAAAGGACTTTGCCTGAATCGTGACTAGCAGAGCTCCTACCAATTCCAATTGAGTTAATGGATTTGTTATAATTTATGATGAACCCTAGCAACTCCAACAACTGGATAATTGAGTCGTGGATGTTTAAGCTCCTTCTTGAGTTTTGCTCTTGATGAGCCACTTGTCCAGAGAGAGAAATATGTGCATCCCCAGCTGTGTAGATACACTGTGAGACAGTTGTGAAAACCTGAAGCTGACACAAAGCCAACTGGCAAAACATGGTATTGATAGTGGTGTTTTCCTACTAAAATTTGAGATGCATCCAACAGATAGGAAGTATCTGGCTATGGGTATACGTATCTTTCAAACCCAGAGAACATAACTAGATATTTCCCATCTGTTGGAGTTAGGGAATGAGCCCTCAGATCTAGGGTGGGCTGAAATGCCACAATCTTTTTTATGATTAGGAAATACCTGGAGTAGAATCCCTTATCTTTTTCCTCTGGTGGAATGGGTTCGAACGTGTTAGTCTCCAGAAGGGAGAAGAAATCCTTTGTGAGTATTTCCTGATGTGGAGAGTTTGATTAAGTCATTCTATTCCAGCAATTTGGAGGTACTGCTAATAGAAAAAGACAATATCCTAACTGGACAGTTTTTAGCTGTAAGAAACCAGTGGTCTACATAAAACTGCACCCTCAATCCTATGAGAAGGTTGTCCTGTGTGGATGCAGGACACCTGGCTATGTTTTTGTGGAAACAGTCAAAACCCTGTCCCTAGTTTTGACTGTGGGGCTGGCTAGGTCTTTTGTGCTTTCTGATAATTAGTTCTAGAATGAAAACTCTTGTCAACTCTGGGAAGAAAGCATAGTTACTCACCTGTAACAGGTGTTCTCCAGGGACAGCAGGAATCAGTCCTCACTTATGGGTGACGTCAGCACCAACGGAGCACGCACAGAGCAATTCCCCAGCTTTCAAAGAAAGCCTTTGGGATTGCTACCACACATGCGTGGTCCTCTTCCCGTCCAAAGGTGACATCTTGCTCAGTCAGGTCCCCTAGCTAGAGCCCTACTAAGCAGATGGCAAGGGAAGGACAAAAATATCCACTCTTCAGGGGAGGTGGGAGGGTAGTGAGGACTGATTCCTGCTGTACCTGGAGAACACCTGTTACAGGTGAGTACGCTTTCTCCAGGAACAAGCAGGAAGTCAGTTCTCATTTATGGGACTCCCCAGCTACAGGCTACCGAGCCTGTAACCCAAAAATGCCTCCACGAGGCCGTGAGCAGAAGTCGATGCTCGAAGGAGCCAGAGTCTTCGGGTTCCCGGGGTGAAGCTCTCAGTAGCCGTCGAAGAAGGGTTGGAGGGCAGGAGTTGCTTATACCCCAAACAGATTACGGAGCACAGCCTGGCCGAAGGCGCTGTCCCAGCAGGACTCCCTCTCCAGGCAGTAGTGAACAGCGAAAGTGTTCGCTAAAGACCAGGATGCAGCCTGGCAGATGTCCATTAGAGACACTGAGCACAGCGAAGCCACCTAAGCCACTTTGGCTTGGACTCCGTGCGCAGTGACCCATCGATCCAGTGGAGCACCCGCCTTTGCTTGGGCGAAGGCAATGCAGTCTGCCACCCAGACGGAGATGGTGCATTTGGTGACTTTCTGTCCCAGGCGATTGGGATCATAGGTGACAAACAGCCGGTCGGACTTGCGATGAACCTGGGTATGCTGCAGGTAGAAGGCAAGAGCCCTCTTGCAGTCGAGTGTATGTAATACAGCCGATGCCTGGTCAACATGCAGTCTCGGGAAGAAAGTCGGTAAGACTATCTCCTGATTGAGATGAAAGTCCGAGACCACCTTTAGTAGGAACTTGGGATGGGTGCAGAGGACCACCCTGTTCCCATAGAACCTGGTGTATGGGGCCTCAGCCATGAGGGCCTGAAGTTTGCTGACTCTGCAAGGCGACGTCAAAGCCACAAGGAAGGCCACTTCCAGGAGACGTGCCGAAGCGAGCACGTCGCCATCAGCTGGAGGGTGATAACGTGAGCTGCATCAGCACGATGTTCAGGTCCCACTCCACTGGGGGAGGCCGGATGGGAGGCTTGGAAAGTAAGAGACCTCGCATGAAGTGGGAGACCAAGGGCTGCCCTGAGAGGGGTTTCTCCTCGATGAGCAGGTAGTTCGCAGAAATGGCACTTAGGTGTACCCTGACCAAATTGGATTTTAGTCCTGTTTTTGAGAGGTGGAGGAGATACTGAAGAACCCACCGGGTAGAGCAGGAGAATGGGTCGATCTGGAGCGCAGAGCACCAGACCAAGAAGCATTGCCACTTAAAGGTGTACGCCCATCTCGTCGAGTCCTTCTGCGATGCGAGGAGAACCTCCTCAACCTCCTTTGAGAGGTGCAGCGGAACTAAGGCAACCCATTCAGGCTGTAAGGGACAGCAAGGCCAGGTTTGGATGGGGCACTCGCCCCTCCTCCTGTGTTAACAGGCCCGGGGCAGAGCCCAGGGGGACTGGAGGCTTGGACGAGAGCCGGAGTAGAAGCGGGAACCAAGGCTGTCAAGGCCATGAGGGAGCCACAAGGATCACCGAAGCTCGGTCCCGCTGAACCTTGTGGAGGATCCTTGCAATGAGAGGAGTGGGAGGGAAAGCATAAAGAAGGCTGGAGGTCCAGCTTAAGAGGAACACATCCGGGGCCACCCTACTCGGGTGCGGAACCGGGCCACAGAAGCAGGGAAGCTGCGCGTTCACCGGGCTGGTAAACAGGTCCATGGATGGGGTCCCCCACTGATGGAATAAGAGGTCAGCGACTTCCGGATCCAGGCGCCACTGTGTGGGTGGAGGATCCTGCTGAGTTTGTCCACGAGGACATTCTCCTGGCCTGGGAGGTAGACCGCTTGTAGGGTCATCCCCCGGCGAAACGCAAAGGAGCAAAGGAGGATCGTCTCTCGGCAGAGGAGACGGGATCCTGTTCCCCCTTCCTGGTTTATGTAGAACATGGCTACCCGATTGTCAGTCTGCACGAGCACCGACTTCCCCCTCAGATAGCCTTTGAAGGCCCTCAGGGCCCATCGGACTGTCTGAAGCTTGAGCAGGTTGATCTGCTGCTGAGACTCCTTGGGCGACCATTGCCCCTGGGTGAACAATGTGCCGCAATGGGCTCCTCAACCCAGCAGGGAAGCATCCGTCGTCAGGACGAGCTCGTGCTGTGCAGTCTGGAAGGGCATTCCCCGAAGGAGGCTTCGGGGGTCCCACCATCAATCCAGGAAGTTGTGGAGACTGCAGGAGACCCAGATAGGGTCTCTGAGATGGCCGGAGGCTTGGCTCCATTGTGCCCTGAGGCACCACTAGGCTGTCTGCATGTGCATGCGGGTGTGGGGTACCACATGGATGGTGGAGGCCATGTGTTCTAGGAGGCACAGCATGGTCCATGCCGTAATCCAAGTCCTGTTCTGGACCTGGGCCGCCATGGCCCGGAGGTGGTCTGCCCGGTCCACGGGCAGGAAGGCGGTCGCTTGCTTCGTGTCAAGGTGTGTGCCGATGAACTCCAGGGTCTGCGCCGACTCGAGGTGGGACTTGGGGTAGGTTTTTTTTTTTTTTAATTCAAAATTTTTCAAATGCATACAAAAGTAAACATTTAGGAAAAATACAACTATCTCATCACAAAAAATGTCAAATAGCAAAAGAAATTTACAAAGGAAAAAGTAAAAATAAGAAGTTATTCAAGCCTACATCAGGGGAGGCAATCACCAGGCCCAACACGCCCAGATTTAATAATGACCCCAATCATACAAACAACCACGAATCCGAAAAAAAAGGTCAAAAACACATTTACATATCCTTATCCTTATCAAGCAGGAACCGTTCCAACTGCAATGGTTCCATAAAAATAAATTTAGTACCCCTGTAAATGACCAAACAAATAAAAAGTAGCTCCGACAGCGAAAACCCTAGGCCTAATTTGAAGAAAAACCTTACGGTGTGATTGGGTGACTTTAGCAACATCAGGAAATACTCGGGGTAGTTGACCAAGAAGCCGAGGCGTTCGAGGAGAAGGATCGTGCGTGACGCCGCCAGGCGGGCTTCGCCGATCGAGGTAGGCGAAAACGGGTATGCCCTGCTGCCTGAGGGAAGCAGTGACCGTGGAGAGACACTTTGTGAAGACCTATGGTGCAGACATGAGCCCAAAGGGGAGCACTCTGTACTGGTAGTGCTCCCCCTGCACTCTGAAGCGCAGGTATTGCCTGTGTTGGGGGTGGACTAGGATGTGGGTGTAAGCGTCTTTGAGATCCAAGGAGCATAGCCAGTCGCCCTGCTGAAGGAAGGGCAGCAGGACGCCAAATGATAACATTTTGAACTTCTCCCGCACCAGAAACTTGTTTAGGTTCTGGAGGTCGAGGATGGGGCGTAGGCACCCCATCGTTTTTGGAATGACGAAGTAGTGGGAGTAGAACCCATGGCCTCGAAGGTGCAGCAGTACCTTCTCAACCGCCCGTTGGGCGAGGAGGTTGGACAGCTCCCGTTGCAAGAAAGTTGGTGCGAAGGGAGCCAAGTAGGCCCCGCTGGTGAGAAGGGAGCCTGTCCAGGCGGAGACGATATCAGTCTCAGACCACCCGGAGGACCCAGGTGTCGAACGTGATCAATGCTCACTGCGAGGCAAACAGGGACACGCGCCCCCCCACCAGCAGAAGTGCTGCTGGGGGGTCGAGAGGCTATGCCGTCAATGTCAAAAACGCTGCGCGTGTTGGGGTGGCGCTGGTGGCTGGGCCTTGGGCCCTTTAGGCTTGCGGTGGCCATGCACTCCTCCCTTCCTGTGTGTGCTGGAAGCCAGCGCGGGTATGGACGGAAAGAGTGGGCAACCCTGGTACGGGAGCTCCTTTCTTTGGAAGAACGGCTTCTTGGTTTGCTGCTTCTTCTGAGGGAGAGAGGAGGTGTTACGCGAGAGACGAGTCCGAGTCACAAACTCTGTTTCTATCTCAGCAGCCTTATCCTCCATAGGTTTACCAAACAGTTGCTCGCCAAAGCAGGGGACGTCCAGGAGCTTCTCCTGGACCCACTGCTCCAGGTCCGAGGACTGAAGCCACGCCTGGCGTCAGGCCCTGATGCCGGCTGCTGCCACTCAGACGGAGGACTCAAACCTGTCATACGCGGCATGGGAGAGGTACTTCGAACACTCTGCGACGGACCTCAGGAAGGTTTGGAACCTGAGAAGGGGTTCACCTCCGAGACATGCTGAGAACCCACCGAGCTCCTTGGCGAGGTCACGCAGGAACATACACATATACAATTGGTATGCCTGGATGCGGCATGTGAGCATGGACCCCTGATAGGCTTTGCTATTGACTCCCTGCCCGGGGGGACCGAAGAGTGTGACTTTGGGCTCTTTTGCTTACGCATCGCCGACTCCACTACCATGGATGTGGAAGCTGGGTCTTCCAGAACCCCGGGCCGCGTTGGACCTTGTACATGGCGTCAAGGCGCTTGCTTACAATGGGGATTGAAGCAGGTGTCTCCCACATATGGAGGAGCAGCTTGGACAAAACTGGAGGAACTAGAACCGTTAAGAGACTCCCGAGGCGGGGACTCATTCTGTAGAATGTTGAGCTCCTCAGCTCATGGCTCCTCTTCAGCCTGCACAGCCAGGCTGAGGGCCCATGCCAGGTCCCACACAAACACTAGGAATGAGGTGTCCTCTGGCGAATGCCTCTGAGAGGTGGGAGGGGACGGGTCCGAAGGGAGGTCCCTGTGGGCAAGGGTCTCCTGACTCGCAGCCCGAGAGGTCTGAGAAGTCCAACTAGGGCTGGTTGCCCCATCCAGAGGCCGAGGTCAGCTTGGAGCCAGAGGCCTTGGAGGATCTCGCTCCCGAGGACTGGGAAGGCGAGCAAGACCGACGCCGAGGACCCTCACCAGGCCCATGGCTCTCGGGGGTTTCCAGGGCGGGTTTGGGTGTCCCGCTCAAGGGAACCTCAGTCTTGAGGCACAGGCCAGCCATGCTTGGCATGAGTGCCTGCTGGGCAGCTAATAAGGCAGAAACGCTGCGCTCTAGTGCCAGCATACGGGATTCCCACACGGACGTGGGTCCCCGTGAAACCGACACCGGGGTTACCGGGTCTGGCGTGGAGGAGGAGAAGGGGTCCTCACCAGGACGACCCTCGGGAGACCAGGCACCATCGTCGGAGGCCTCTGTGTTTGTACGAGGTACCTTTCGAGGCCGCTCCTTGTCCAACTCTTGGGAACGCCGGGGGAGGGCTGAGCGACCGAGCACGGGAGCGCTCATGCTTGTCTGAAGCCCGCAACAGCGACTTTGAGCTCTTTTTCTTCTTATGCCTCTCCACCTCAGGAGACCCCTGATTGGAATGCCGCTGAAGTGCGGGATCCCACCAGCGGAGGAATGACTGAGGGTGCTGCCGGAGATTCCGGGGCTACCTTCCGGAAAATGTCATCGGACTTCTGCTTATGACTTAGCAGGGCTTTGGAGGACATTTTCCTGCAAAAAGAGCAGATCTCCAGGTCATGATCAGCTCCAAGACACCAAAGACAGCAGTCATGGGTGTCTGTGAGCAACATGTTTTTGGAGCATCTGTCATATTTCTTAAAACCGGTGGCCATTGGGGCAAAAAGGACCCCCGCTAGGTCAAAGACCTTTGCGGCCAGCAGTTGAGGGGAAAAAAGTGCGCGAAGCCCGCAAAATGAAAATTTTTACAGAAAAGGATGTCCCCTCGCTCAAGGGAAAAAGAGAGCAGAGGAGGACGGGTAGAGGACCGGTGCTACCTGAAAAAGCACAGGCCAGAGGCCGAAAATGAAATACTTTTTCCAAGGGAGGAGGACGTGTGTCCGAAGGTCTCCGCTGAGAAAGGGAGACTGAGCAAGATGGCACCTATGGGCAGGAAGAGGACAATGCATGCATGGCAGCAATCCCAAAGGCTTTATTTGAAAGCTGGGGAATTGCTCTGCGCAGGCTCCGTCGGTGCCGACGTCACCTATAAGTGAGGACTGACTTCCTGCTTGTTCCTGGAGAATGAAAGGTAAGAAGATATCTAAGTATGAATATAATAGGTCTTCCTATGACCTCCCCTCTAGTACCTTCTAGATGATGAGGCCAGGTCAAAAGTGGGCCTAGAGAAAGTCTTGTTGCTTTGCTGCTTGATCAAGGTAGCAGCCTCTTGCACTTTATCTCTGAAAAGATTATCTTCATGGCATGGCACATTAGTGAGCTTCTCCTTGACATTATATCTTAAATCTGAAGCCCAGAGCCATGAGAATCTCTAAGCATCAATACTCTCTGACGAAGCTCTTGATGTCATATGAAAAATATCATAGGTCAGTTGGACCATCTATTTTCCATACTCCTTCCCTTTGCCAACCAGGGAAAGAAGTTGCTCAGCCTTCTCTGGAGGGAGTGTGTAAGCCAACTCTTGTAACTTCTTTAGAATGTTTCACAAGTGCTTGCCCATGAAAAATGGATAGAACAGGGTGTAAACATGTTATTTTGTTGTAAAGTGCCGTTGAGTGGGTGTCGACTCCTGGCAACCCTCTGGATAGTTGACCTAAACTTTGTTCGGTCTTCAGCCAAGCAGCTCATTGTTGATAGAGCAGTATTCATAACTGCTATAATTGTATCGATCCACCTCAAGGCAAGTCTTCCTCTTTTACGGTGCCCTTCTACCTTGCGGAGCATTATGTCTTTCTCCAATGATCTCTCTCTTCGTATGATGTGTCCAAAGTATGAAAGTCAAAGTCTTGTTATCTGAGCTTCTAAGGAAACCTCAGGTTTGATCTCCTCTAGTACTGATTGGTTTGTTCTTCGGGCAGTCCACGGTATACACATTATTCATCACCAGCACCATAATTCAAAGGCATCAATTTTCTTCCTGTCTATCTTTTTCGTTGTACAACTTTCGCATCCATATGACGTTATTGAAAATACCATGTCCTGGACAAGTCAAATCTTTGTATGGAGAGAGACACATCTCTGCTCTTGAGGATTTTGTCAAGATCCTTCATAGCCATTCTACCAAGAGCAATACGTCGTCAGATTTCTTGACTGCTAGTCCTTTCTTTATTGATTGTTGATCCAAGTAATTTAAAGCTGTCAACTATTTCAATTTCTTCTCCATCAATGTTGAACTTATTGATTTTGCCAGTTGTCAGGATCTTTGTCTTCTTAACATTAGGGTGCAGATCCAGGGGTTAGCATAACATTCTGAAAACATTTCCTCTCAAAGACTCCAATGTCTGAGTCTCTCTCAATGGGGGCACCAAAGAATGAGTTTTGGAACATCTGGCTCTTCTGAGGGCAAATTTAACCACTAAAGAATGGCCTTTTGGACTTGATACATTGTGTTAGTCTTCTTATTTGTAGGCTGCACATTCTTTGAATGGGCATTGTCACAGCTTTCTTGGTGAGATCAAGGAATTGGAGGATTTCTGATGCTTCTGTCCTAGGTTCCTGCTCCATCTCTAACTTAAAAGGAATGGACAGCTATTTCCCCTCCGAAAATTAGTGAAAGTAAGTTTTTCAGGAAGGGACTTATGTCTCTCATGAGCTAGTGAGGGGTTCAGTGGCAAGCCCATAGAAGACTTCTGGATCATAGTCGGGATCTCAGAAAAATAGTTATGAGATGTCAGAGTCACTATTTGATTCGATTTCTGCTTACTCTTGGGGTATGAGTCTCAAGTGAGAGTGTCACTGTATCAGTGATCTTCAGTGTCCCAAAGAGACTTCTCCCTCCAATATACTGGAAATGGACATTGGCTGGGCAGCTATTAACTCTGATGCCTCAATATAGATCTCTCTCCCAAGGGGCAGGGCATGAGTATCGAGGATTGGTTGCATCTCTCAATGCTCTGGGGTCTTGATGCAGTCAAAGCTGCTGCATTGCATCAAGCAAAGAAACTTTCTATCTCTTCTTTGAATCTCGTTATGACACATTCCTCAGAAGCTATCATTGACAAAGGTGGTAGGGTGGCAGTAGGAGTGGCCATGTTCTTCTAAACCAACATGAGGATATCGGAAGGTTGGTCTTGGCCACGGAGTCTTTGGTGTCTCGTCTAGTACTGAGCTGGATAAGCAGTCCTCACGTTGGGGATACTTTCAGGATGCTGGACCCCTCGATGCTTTGGAGTTCATGACATCATGTTTCGATGAGTTTTGACTTCAATATACTTTAATCCCCACTTGGTGCTTGGAGTTCCAAACTCTCAATGTTGATGATGAAAGGTTGAATTCTTCCTCTTCTTTGGGCAGGATATGGATGGTGTCCATTCGTTATGGGATCTAACAATGCTCGATGTCAAGAGCGATTGATGTCCTCTCAATGTTGATGCATCCCCAGTGTCCAGTGCAACTCCTGAAGCCATAGAGACCAATGCTTCCAATGCCAAAGTCAATGGACAAGATTTATCCGTGTCAAAACTCCTTTTGAGCTGTTCTTCACAACCCTAGTGTTCTCTTTGTTATCTATGAACATAAATTATACTGAGATGGATCATGATTGGGGCTTAGGCATTGCAGGCAACAATTATGTGTATCCATAACTGAAATGGTCCTGTCACATCTGCAGCACTTTTTATGTGACATGTCACCCAAAAAACTGCAGATACAAAATCAAATGACTCAATCTTGCAAAATATTTCCGGCCAAAATGCCCAAGGCCTACCTGGGCCTATTTTTGGCATCATGCAAATAATAAAAGAAAATATTTTTTGAACAGTTGACTAAGATACTAATAGGCATTGGTATCACACAATAGTGATAGTAAAAAGACAGAAAATTAGCAGAAAAAAAATCTGCTAACTATGTGAAGACAAAGTGAAAGTAGTACCCAAGATGGGTGAGGAAAACTTTGCTGATATGTCCTTTCAGCTCTGTGGAAAAACAAAGACTGAAATGGTGCTCTGCAACAGCAGCAAGTGGGAACCAATAACAATGCATGGTGCAGCACTTCCAAAGCTTCTCAAGTAAATTGAAACTGGAGAGCTCCTCCTGAATCAGGCTTCATAAGTGATGTCACATGGGAACTCACTATACTGCTTGTCCACAGAGAACATTTATTTACACTAGTGTGATATTCAGACCTCCTTCACAGGTAAAAGAAAGGGATATAGATTTAATTGAACACATTCACAATATTGCTATGAATAAGAAGTGCTATTGAGAAGTGATTTCAGTATCCTGGATGGAGACTGGGACATCCCTGTTGCAGTGTCATCTAAAAGGAGGGGGATCCTGGATTCTCTGCAGGATGAACTGTTCTGGCAAATGGTAACAGAACACATAGGGTAGGTGTTTCCAAACTGGTCCTGGGGCCTCCCTAGCCATTTGGGTTTTCTGGATATCCATAATGAATATGCATGAGAGAGATTTGCATACAATGAAGGCAGTGTATGCAAATCTCTTATATGCATATTCATTGTGGATATCATGAAAACCCAACTGGCTAGAAAGCAGATTTGGGAATACCTACCATAATGGAAGGGACCATACTGAACCTGATGCTTATGAATGGGGAAAGTGTTTCTGATGTTATAATGGGTGATTATCTGGCATCCACTGATCACTGGATGGTGTGGTTCAGTATTAGAAAATGGGTGGAGATGTTTCATTTCAAAGTGAGGGTCATAGGTAACGTAAAGATGGGGGAATACATCAAGGAGTCATTAACTGGACGGGCACATTTGGGGAAGCAGAAAAACAGTGGATAAAACCAAAATGAGATATTTTAAGGGCAACAACCATTTTGTTAGGAAAATAAATAAAAGAGAAAGGGGAGGTATTTCCTTCACTTCTGCTGCTATACCAGTGGGGCAACGTGCCATGGATGATTTTGTACAGGCAAAGTTTTTGGGCGAACCCGTTGTCGGGGTTAGGGAGAGCTCCGATTTGGCAGTGATGTTTCGCTAAGCCCACTTGGCCCTTCCACTCCTCCTGCCCCTGGGTGTGCTGAAGGTAGCACACCTGGTGTGGTTTTCGGATGCGGCTACTCAGCAGTCCTTGGCATTGGTTGTGCCAGTGGCTAGTGGTAATGGGTCCAACTGCCCCCAGGTAGGGGGTTTACCCCCTGTTTAGGAGACTGTGATGATCCAGGATCTTCCTCCGCTTGTGAGACCAAAGGAGGTGACTCTGGACTCCGTTTGGGACGCAATGTAGTCACTTTATCGGGTTTGTGTTGGGGCATTGCAGACTTCTGCTCGCTTCACTCTTAGATTGGAGGGGGTAGAGGCGAAGGTGCTTCAACAGCAAGTGCAATTGGATGGACTTGAAATAGAAATTCAACATTTGCAGGATCAGCAAGGGGTCCCAGCTAAGGATAGTTGGTTTTCCAGCGTAAAATTGAAAACTTTGAAAATCAACAGAGAAACTTAAATCTTCATTTATTGAATTTTCAACAGCTTTCATTGTGTTCCCCTAGGGACCTGTTCATTCAATTCTTTAAGGAGCTGTTTAACTATCCCTCCTGGGATCCCTCCTCTTCAAAAGATTTATTTCCTCCCCTCAATGATTAGTAAAGACGCTTTGCAGAAAGCTGATACCTCTCAGGCAGAGGTGCCTTCTGACTCATTGGACTTGGGGAACCTGTCTGAGTTGTTAGAGCAGTCTACCGAGGTGGCTGAAGACTAGGCTACTTTGTTGGTATCTTTTGTATTTCTTCAGGATAAGGAAGCATTATTACAAATGTATTTAAAAAAATCTGATGTTTCTTTCTTTGGGGGTAGGGTACAGATCTTCCCAGATGTGTTTAGGTAGACTCAATCTAGTAGGAAAAAAATTCTGGAACGCCGCACTGAGGTTTTAGCTTAAGGTTCAAGTTTCCAGTTAAGATTTCCTTGTAAATGTGTACTTGGGTATCAGAATACAATTTTTTCATTTCTTCAAGCCATCTCAGCTGCATTTTTTCTTAGATACTAAGCAATTGTGAATTCACCTTATGGTAGTATGGTGGGCTTTATAACCTGTATTCGCTTTACATTCTACTTTTTCTTTTTAATATTTTTCTTTGTTTGTAACTGTTCTCCTACGGTGTATATTGTTCTTGAATCCTCCCTTTCCTTTATTGTTCTATTGTGGACTGCTAGCATACTGTCATGTTATTGGTTGCTTTATGTTCTTTTGTACTTATTTTTTGCATGTGCATGATGGATTGTGATATTCTTTATCCAAGGTCCTTGGTTTATTGTAAAATGTAATTAAATATCAAATAAAAAAAATAAAAGAGAAAAAGGAGGCTGTTATGGTTCTTGAAAGAAGTAGCTAAAAAGGTAAGGAGAAAGACGTTAGTATTCATAAACTACATCATTGGACACAAGTCACCAGGGCCTGCAAAATCACCAATCCAACTTCTCCAGCCCTTGAATTGAAGAACCATTATGCAGCCCTGGAAGTGGAGGAGGTGAAAGCATCCCTGGAAAGGGAAGAACCAGAGCTCAAGTACCCCAAAGTTGCAGAATCAGTGACCAGAAGGAAACGAAGGGTAGTGGTGGTTGGAGACTCTCTTCTGAGGAGTACTGAGGCGTCCATCTGCCGACTAGACTTGATGTCCAGAGAGGTATGTTGTCTGCCTGGTGCCAAAATCCAAGATGTTACAGAGAGTTTGCCGAGACTCATCAAGCCCACTGACTATTACCCAGTGTTGCTAATCCATGTTGGAACAAATGATATTGCCAGGTATACCTCGGAACATATCAAAAGTGACTTCATGGCTCTGGGACAGAGGGTAAAGCAGTTAGGTGCACAGGTGGTGTTCTCTTCAAGCCTCCCTGTTGAGGGTAAAGGCCAAGGCAGAGAGGCTCGCATCCTGGAGATTTATTTATTTATTTGCAGTCTCTTTTATACCGCGCTATTCGACATCAGTGCGGTTTACAATGAACATAAGAGTTGCACATCTCAATTTCGTGATTTGTGCTTACAGTGAAACAGGTATAATAACTTGGGTATACATTAAACAGGAAAATTAAACTTGGGTATGCATTAAGCAGGTATAACAGGTAAAATAGGGTATAAATAACCAGTCCCTTAACAAGGAGACACGATGAATAAATACAGTCAACTTTATGCAACAATATAATGAGTTATGCGGCACTGCATAAGTTTCTCATGGTGGTTGGAGGGGAAGGTGTGATTGCGAGTGATCAGTCTGGGAATGTGACGTGCATGAGTTTGAGGTGCTGCATTGAGATGTGAGAGTGGGTGAGTGTGGGGAGAAGACTGCATCATCGTAGTGATGAAGAAAGAGGTGCCGTTTCAGTGCCTTCCTAAATTGGGAGAGTTCACTAATGGTTCTGATAGTTGCTGGTAGTGCGTTCCAGCAGGATGGAGCAAAGAAGGAGAAGGCTCTGGATCTAGTGAATTGAGAACACTTCGTGCTTGCCTTAGGTAATTATGAGAGTATTTGCGGCATTCGATCTCCTTGCTCGATTGGGAGGTGTGATTGAAATTAGATCAGTAATGGCAGTAGCAGGGTATTTATTGATGGCTTTATGGGTCATAATTAGGATCTTGAATGAGATCCTGGCTTGTATGGGTAGCCAGTGCAATTGTTTTAGTATTGGGGTAATATGAGAACTTCTTGAGGCTCCATGAAGGATTCTTGCAGCTGAATTCATTGCAAGTTGTAAGGGGTTAGTCGTGCACTTAGGTAGACCATACAAGATCGCATTGGCATAGTCAAAGTGAGGCATTATTAGGGCCTGAAAGACAGTTCGGAAGTCATCAGGTTCTAACAGTTGACGCAGATTGCGGAGGGTCCGGATTTTATGGTACACCGACTTTGTTATGTTTTTGATATGAGCCTTCATATTAAGTTGCTGATCAAGCGTTACACCTAGGTATCTTACTGTAATCTTGCATATGATCTCTGCGTCGCGAACCTTGACAGACAGGGGTGGAGTAAAAGCCGGATTCCTGGTTACGAAGAGGGCTTCTGTCTTTTTGAAATTTAACTTAAGCATTTGTGCATTTAGCCAGTCTGTGACAGCGTCAAAGCACCTGATAAGTGGGGATAGTTCAAGATGTTCTGTCGAAATTGGCATGTACATCAAGACGTCGTCAGCATAGACCAGGCAGTTGATATTAAATGATTGGATGAGATCACAAATGGGTTGCATATAGACATTGAATAGCAAGGCGGATAGAGATGCGCCCTGTGGAACACCTTTAGTTTGGGGGAAGGAATCGGAGTTGGAGGGGCCAGAACAGACATGTTGCCAGCGATCAGTGAGGTATGAAGCGCACCATGACAAAGCTGAAGCTTGAACTCCCTTCTCTCTGAGGCGTAGCAGGAGAACTTCGTGGTCTACGGTGTCGAATGCGGCAGCAATGTCCATGAAGATCAGTGCAAAGCCTTGTCTGATGTTATCGAGACCTAAGGTTATGGTGTTGAATAAGGTTGTGAGTAATGTTTCAACACCATGTGCTTCGCGAAATCCATGCTGGCAGGGATGCAGGGGTGCATTAGTATCTATGTGATCTTGTAATTGGCGTTGGGTAATCTTTTCAATGATTTTCGATAGGAGAGGTATGCTGGAGATAGGCCTGTAGGATTCCATCATCGAAGGGTCCAACTTACTGTTTTTTAGGAGTGGTCTGATAGCCGTCTGTTTCAGGCTTCGAGGAAATGTTCCAGTAGAGAACGATACATCAATCAATTTGGATAGGAATGGGCTGAGCTCGGCATGCAGGGCCTTTATCCAGGGAGCTGGACACAGATCGGAGGGTGCTGTTGTAGTGTTTATGTTTAGGATAGTGTCTTGAATGACTCTGTCAGATGGAGTAGAAAATGATGTGATAGTGTGTTGGGACCCACTCAAGAAATGACCAAGAGGAGGTTGTGGGATGGAGAAAGGTAGGCTGGCTGGTATGGGGGCTTAGCAGTGTGGGCAAGCTGATTACTTTTCTTACGCAAGTAATAAGCATATTCTTGTGAGTCTGGGTAGGGTAAGTTCTCTTGAGATGGCTCCTTTGCTAGAGATTTCACAATTTGGAAAAGCTCGTGGGGTTTGTTCAAGGAGCGTTGTAGTCTTTTTGCATGATATTGTTTCATACTTGATGCTACAGATAACCGATGTTTTCCTAATTGTGCTGTGAATGCCTCATGGCTCTCAGCTGTTCTTGATCGTCGCCAGCGTCTCTCAAGTCGTCTGAGTTGAAGGAGCGAATTACGTAGTTCTTGGGAGTACCATGGGGCATTCTTTTTCTTATGTGGTGCTTTGTTCGTGGTAGGTGAGTGGATCACGGCATCTAGGCTTGAGTTCCAAGCGGCGACCATGTCATCGAGGCTTTGAAGAGGAGGGTCAAATAGATTCTGTGTCCTCTTTAGAATATCTTCTCTGTTAAAAGGGTGGAAGCGCTTTAAATGTTCTGATATGGGTTTATCTTCAGGTATGGATTTGGAGGAGTTGGTGCAAATTGGAATCTGGAATCTTATCAGGAAGTGATCCGACCAGGGAACCGCACTTACGTTTAGGTGAGACTGGTGCAAATGTGTGAGGGCTGTTTGTGGTGCAAAGATAAGATCAAGTGAGTTGCCTTTTATATGGGTAGGAGTATCAACAAGTTGAACATAGCCTAAATCACTGAGAGCATCAATAAAGGCATTGGTGTGGCTGTCCTGAATGACTGGGAGGTTGAGGTCACCTAATATCCAGTTTAGAGTATGCGAATTCGTGGTGTTGCAAGCAAGATCAATTATTGTTGCTAAGTCATCTGGAGATGAAGATGGAGTTCTATAGAGCAAGTTAATAGTGATTTGCTTATTTGTAATGGTAACAGAGTCAAGGGTAGAGGTGCTGCTTGAGGCGGCAAGCCGAAATTTGAGGTCGGCTTTCGTTAGGATAAGTACTCCTCCTCCGCCACGACGGTCAGCTCTGTGACAAGAGTGGACTGAGAAATTAGGCGGGACACACTGATGAAGGATCACGGTGTCAGCGGCTGAAAGCCATGTCTCGGTGACACATAGGATATCAAGGTTATGAGCTGAGAGCATATCAGTTAGTGCTGGCCATTTTTTCCTTATTGATCGTGCATTTATTAGTGCACATTTAAGGTCAGGGGGATGGTGGGACTGTAATCGTCGAGATAGATTTTGCTGCTGAAGGTCCACATAGATAACATGTGGGCCTGGTGTGCGCCGAAGTGTTTCGTATTGATGGTTGGGGGAGCCAGGAAATCTCCAACAAGATCTATGGAGGACTGGTATAGTGTTCTGAGGTGAAGTAAGGGCTAGGGTGTAAAAGGTCAGGGCTATTAAAATGTAGCACATAGCAAGGGTAAGGGGGTATGGAAATACCCAGTGAGATAACATGATGACTAATGTATATAATAGATCCAGGAATGTTGTTAGCTAGTGAAATGTGCACAGTGTGGTGGTACTGGAAATCTGTTAAGCATCTGTGTAATGAGGCAATATGTACTCAGAGTAATTCACAATAAGGTAGTGGTATCTGCACAGAGTGGAGGTAAAGGATATCTGCTAAGAACTGTGTGGTTAGGCAATATTCACATCAGAGTAATTCACAATAAGGTAATGAAATATGCACAGTGTGGTATGTACGGATATCTGCTAGGCAACTGTGTGGTAGGTAATATGAACATCAGAGTAATTCAATAAGATAGTCCCAAAGGCCAGATGGCAAGTAGTTTGCAAGCAATTGGTTGAAGAAGAGCATAGATTAATATATACGTTGTATAACTAAATCGTTGGGGTGAGAGTCATGTGGAAGGGTAGCAAGACGCTGTGGAGTTATGTTACCAACTTGATTGATAGAGATGTGTAGACTGATGGTGGTTCATTCCTTCTCATGGTATTTAGGGAACTGGAGCTCTTCTATTTTCGCTGAAGACAAAGTGACGGATGTGGAACCACAGTGGCTACGGACCACAGCCTAAGGGCCACGCCAAAGGGCCCTCTGGCGAGGCCACCAGGCGTGGGCCCGCCTGAAGGCAGCTGCTTTTGAAATGGAGCTGACTCCTCCCCCTCTCAGACAGCCCCAATTAGGCTGGAGTTCAATAAGCAGGACAGATGGATATCTGCTGGGCTGTGTAACCCCAATCAGGGAGCAGAAGCTGATGACAGTTAGCTCTTTACTTGCCTGAAGGCAGCTGCTTTTGAAATGGAGCTGACTCCTCCCCCTCTCAGACAGCCCCAATTAGGCTGGAGTTCAATAAGCAGGACAGATGGATTTCTGCTGGGCTGTGTAACCCCAATCAGGGAGCAGAAGCTGATGACAGTTAGCTCTTTACTTGCCTGAAGGCAGCTGCTTTTGAAATGGAGCTGACTCCTCCCCCTCTCAGACAGCCCCAATTAGGCTGGAGTTCAATAAGCAGGACAGATGGATTTCTGCTGGGCTGTGTAACCCCAATCAGGGAGCAGAAGCTGATGACAGTTAGCTCTTTACTTGCCTGAAGGCAGCTGCTTTTGAAATGGAGCTGACTCCTCCCCCTCTCAGACAGCCCCAATTAGGCTGGAGTTCAATAAGCAGGACAGATGGATTTCTGCTGAGCTGTGTAACCCCAATCAGGGAGCAGAAGCTGATGACAGTTAGCTCTTTACTTGCCTGAAGGCAGCTGCTTTTGAAATGGAGCTGACTCCTCCCCCTCTCAGACAGCCCCAATTAGGCTGGAGTTCAATAAGCAGGACAGATGGATTTCTGCTGGGCTGTGTAAGCCCAATCAGGGAGCAAAAGCTGATGACAGTTAGCTCTTTACTTGCCTGAAGGCAGCTGCTTTTCAAATGGAGCTGACTCCTCCCCCTCTCAGACAGCCCCAATTAGGCTGGAGTTCAATAAGCAGGACAGATGGATTTCTGCTGGGCTGTGTAACCCCAATCAGGGAGCAGAAGCTGATGACAGTTAGCTCTTTACTTGCCTGAAGGCAGCTGCTTTTCAAATGGAGCTGACTCCTCCCCCTCTCAGACAGCCCCAATTAGGCTGGAGTTCAATAAGCAGGACAGATGGATTTCTGCTGGGCTGTGTAACCCCAATCAGGGAGCAGAAGCTGATGACAGTTAGCTCTTTACTTGCCTGAAGGCAGCTGCTTTTCAAATGGAGCTGACTCCTCCCCCTCTCAGACAGCCCCAATTAGGCTGGAGTTCAATAAGCAGGACAGATGGATTTCTGCTGGGCTGTGTAACCCCAATCAGGGAGCAGAAGCTGCCGACAGTTAGCTCTTTACTTGCCTGAAGGCAGCTGCTTTTCAAATGGAGCTGACTCCTCCCCCTCTCAGACAGCCCCAATTAGGCTGGAGTTCAATAAGCAGGACAGATGGATTTCTGCTGGGCTGTGTAACCCCAATCAGGGAGCAGAAGCTGACGACAGTTAGCTCTTTACTTGCCTGAAGGCAGCTGCTTTTGAAATGGAGCTGACTCCTCCCCCTCTCAGACAGCCCCAATTGATGAATGCATGGCTGCGTGGATGGTGTCATCGAGAGCGTTTTGGTTTCCTAGACCATGGGATGCTGTTCCAAGGGTTGCAGAGCAGAGATGGCATCCATCTGTCCAAGAAAGGTCAATGCATCTTCGGTAGTAGACTGGCTAATCTACTGAAAAGGGCTTTAAACTAGATTCGTTGGGGATGGGTGAAGAAAGCCCCCAGGTAAGTGAAAGCCCCCAGGTAGGTGATACATTAAATACCTTTATGGAAATGGGTAACAGGGGTAACATATGGAAAGCAGTGTGTATAAATGCCCGTAGCATGGGAAATAAGATCCCTGATGTTGAAGCTTTGGTGGGAGTGGCTGACTTGGATTTAGTGGCAGTTATAGAAACATGGTTCACAGAAAACCATGATTGGGATGTAACTATACCTGGCTATACTTTATTCAGAAAGGACAGGGTAGGAAGAAGGGGAGGAGGAGTGGCACTATATGTAAAAACTACTATTAAAGCTTTGGAATTAGAGAGCTTAAAAGGGAGAGAGGAGGTATTGTGGGTTAAACTAGAAAGAGGGAAAGAGAAATCTATTTGCATTGGTGTGATACACAGACCTCCCTCACAAGAGGAAGAGGTGGACAGAGAGTTAATTGAAGACATACGCAGCATTGCTAGGAAAGGGGAAGTGCTACTGATAGGAGATTTCAATATGCCAGTTGTTGATTGGCACATTCCTGCTGCAGTATCATCTAGAAGTAAGGAGATCCTGGATTCTCTACAGGGAGAACTATTCAGGCAATTGGTAACAGACCCCACACGTGAAGGGGCCATACTGGACTTGGTGCTTACCAATGGTGAAAGTGTTTCTGATGTTGTAGTGGGAGATCATTTTGCATCCAGTGATCACCAGATCGTGTGGTTCAGTATTAGGACTAGGGCTGTTAGAATCCATTCAAAGGTGAGGATCCTAGACTTTAGGAAGACTAACTTTGCGAAGATGGGCCAATACCTCAGGGAGTCGTTAGTGGGATGGGAACAGCTGGGGGATGTAGAAAAACAGTGGGCAAAACTGAAAGGGGATATTTTAAGGGCAACCAACCTTTTTGTTAAAATGGTAAATAAAGGTAAAAGGAAAAGGAGACCGCTATGGTTTTCGAAAGAAGTAGCTGAAAAAGTGAAGAAAAAGAGGGAGGCCTTCATGAAATACAAGAGATCACAGAGAGAGGAAGACAGGCAGGGCCGGCCCGTCCATTGAGCGAGAATGTTTTTTGCACAGGGCCCCGCGTTTCAGGGGGCCCCGCGCAAAAAACATTCTTAACCTTAAAGTAAAATTAAAAGAAAAAAAAAGCTGTCTTCTCCGGCTGCCGGGGCCGCCGCGGCAGAATCGAGTGTGCCGCGGGGCCCCCCCTGCCTAGCAGAGCCTCCCCTCCCCTCCCCTGTATCACCTCTCTCTCTCGTTGTAGGTTCTGTCAGATGCGCCGGCTTTCAGAGCGCGAGAGAGTTTCTCCCTCGCGGCTCTGTTAAGCCCGCGGGGGCTGATGGGAAGTTCCCATCAGCCCCCGCGGGCTTAACAGAGCCGCGAAAGGGAAATTAATCCTTTCGCGCTCTGAAAGCCGGCGCGTGTGGCTGAACCTACAACGAGAGAGAGAGGTGATACAGGGGAGGGGAGGGGAGGGGAGGGGAGGGGAGGGCAGGCTCTGCTAGGCAGGGGGGGCCCCCGCGGCACACTCGATTCTGCCGCGGCGGCCCCGGCAGCCGGAGAAGACAGCGTTTTTGTTTTTAAATTTTCCCTGGGCTGGGGGATTAGGAGTGGTGATGGGCTATGGGGGGGTTAGAAGTGGTGATGGGCTAGGGGGGGTTAGAAGTGGTGATGGGCTATGGGGGGCTGGGGGGGTTAGAAGTGGTGATGGGCTATGGGGGGGGCTGGGGGGGTTAGAAGTGGTGATGGGCTATGGGGGGGCTGGGGGGGTTAGAAGTGGTGATGGATGGGCTGGGAGGGTTAGAAGTGGTGATGGGCTATGGGGGGCTGGGGGGGTTAGAAGTGGTGATGGGCTGGGGGGGTTAGAAGTGGTGATGGGCTATGGGGGGGCTGGGGGGGTTAGAAGTGGTGATGGCTGGGGGGGTTAGAAGTGGTGATGGGCTATGGGGGGCTGGGGGCGGTTAGAAGTGGTGATGGGCTATGGGGGGGGGTTAGGAGTGGTGATGGGCTATGGGGGCTGGGGGAGGTTAGAAGTGGTGATGGGCTATGGGGGGGTTAGGAGTGGTGATGGGCTATGGGGGGGCTGGGGGGGTTAGAACTGGTGATGGGCTATGGGGGGGGTTTAGGAGTGGTGATGGGCTATGGGGGGGCTGGGGGGTTAGGAATGGTGATGGGCTATGGGGGGGCTGGGGGGGTTAGGAGTGGTGATGGGCTGGGGGGGTTTAGGAGTGGTGATGGGCTATGGGGGGGCTATGGGGGGGTTAGGAGTGGTGATGTGCTATGGGGGCTCTGGGGGTGTTAGGAGTGGTGATGGACTATGGGGGGGTTAGGAATGGTGATGGGCTATGGGGGGGCTGGGGGGGTTAGGTGATGGGCTATGGGGGGGCTGGGGGGGTTAGGTGATGGGCTAAGGGGGGGCGGGGGGGGTTAGGAGTGGTGATGGGCTATGGAGGAGCTAAGTCTGTATATGGGCTGATGGGATTAGGACTGAAAGTGGGTTGATGGGGGGTTAGGACTGGTAATTGGCTATGGGGGGCTTAAACAAAAACTTGGGTGATGGGGGATTAGGACTGGAAATGGACTGGTGGGATTAGGACTGGGAGTGGGCTGATGGGGAGGTTAGGACTGGTAATGGGGTATGGGGGGGCTTAAACTGAAAATTGGGTGATGGGGATTAGGACTGGAAATGGGCTGGTGGGATTAGGACTGGGAGTGGGCTATGGGGGGCTAGGACTGGTAAGGGGTTGGGGGGGTTGCTAGGACTGGAGGTGGGCTGATGGGGTTAGGACTGGTAATGGGCTGTGGGCTGTTGGGGGGTTTAGGACTGGTAATGGGCTATGGGGGGGCTAGGACTGGAAATAGGCTGATGGGGGGGTTAACACTGGAGGTGGGCTGATGGGGTTAGTACTGGTAATGGGCTGTGGGCTGATGGGGGGTTAGGACTGGTAATGGGCTATGGGGGGGGTTAGGACTGATAATGGGCTATGAGGGGGCTAGGACAGGAAATGGGCTGATGGGGAGGGGTTAGGACTTGAGGTGGGCTGCTGGTGTTCGGCCTGGTCTTGGGCTGTGGGGTGTTGGGGGTGTAAGACCTGGTATTGGGCTATGGGAGGGTTATGTCTGGTATTGTGCTGTTGGCTGCTGGGGGCTGTCTGGTAATGGGCTAGGGGGGGGTTAGGACTGATAATGGGCTATGGGGGGGCTAGGACAGGAAATGGGCTGATGGGGAGGGGTTAGGACTTGAGGTGGGCTGATGGGGTTAGGACTGATAATGGGCTGTGGGCTGATGGGGGGGTTAGGACTGGCAGTGGGCTATGGGAGGCTGACTGGAAATGGGTTGATGGGGTTAGTACTGGAAGTGTGTTGATGGTTGGGGGGCCAGGACTGGTACTGGGTTGGGGGTTGCTAGGACTGGAAATGGGCTGATGTGGGGCTAGGACTGGAAATGGGCTGATGCAGGGACTAGAAGGGAATGGATGCTGGGTGAGGCTGGAACTAGAAGGGAGCTGATGTTGGGGGAGGATTAGAATGGGATGGGGCTGGGAGAGTAAAATGGAGAGGGGAAAAATATTTTGTGTGGGAGGGATAAAAAATCTACATTTAGCCGGGTATTGGGAGAGTAAGTGGGGATTGAGGATGGAGGGGTAAAATTTGAGTGGATGAAATAGGAATGAGGAAAGAGCAAAAGGAGAAAGATTAGTATGTTAAAGCAGGTGTAGAGAGAGAGAATGGAAAAAAAACTAGAAGAGAGAAGAAAGGACAAATGGACAGCAGATGATGGAGAGTTAGCAGAAAACATGAAGAAACCAGAAGAAAGTGGCTGGAGCAATTGCAACTGAAAAAAAAATGCACAAAAGGTAGAAAGATATCGTTTTATTTTGAATTTATTAACTGAAATATGAAAGCTCTGGGAAATGTGCATCATTAACGTCTGCGCTTTGTTTGGTACAAGAGGAAATTAATTTATAGTTTTATTTCTACAGTGTTGTTGTACATTCCAAGTTTGGCTTTTGAGGTTCCCAGTTTAATTATTGCCTTCCTGTTTCTAAATTGTGATTCCTTGTTTGGTGATGGTCTATGTTCTGCATGTGTAACTGAGCTGAGGTATTCTGTTTATGTAATTCCTATTTGACATTGCCACTTGTTCTCTTTCCCCAGTAGGTAATGTATTGTTGTTCTCTGAAATGTATTGGTTTAATATTTGCAGTGTTGCCTTTTGATAGGTAGGGTATGGTGCTTTGTGAGTCCTGGTAGTGCTGTTAGGATACGGCGGGTTTGCTATGGGTTCTAAATGGGCAGTGTTTGTAGTAGTTCCTAATGTGCCTGGCGGTTGGCACTGGATTATAGTAATGTAGAAATCTTTTAGTCTGTCTTTATCCATACACTCATTAAGAGACATGTTTACTAAAAGTTAGTGTATGTTAGCATTATGCAAATATCTATGCAAATAAGGCCACTTATGCAAATGAGGCCCCACACCGAGTCTCCGCACATGGCCCCGCACCCCCCTTGGGCCGCCCCTGAAGACAGGCATCTGTATTTGGAAAAACTTAGAGAAGCTAGCAAAGTAGTCAAGAAGACTCAAGGGTGCAGGGGAGGAATATGTAGAAGCTGATAAGGATAAAGCGGAATTGCTTAACAAATATTTTTGTTCTGTGTTCACAGATGAAGAACCAGGAGCAGGACCTCAGAAAACACTCACAAATAGGAACAGAAGCGAGGGACATCTTGAACAATTTTCAGAAGACTGTGTTCGTGAGAAACTATCTCAACTTAAAGTAGACAAAGCGATGGGACCGGATGGTATACACCCTAGAATACTGAGGGAACTTGGGGATGTTCTAGCAACTCCACTGACTGACCTTTTCAATGCCTCGTTGGAGTCGGGAGTGGTGCCAAAGGAGAGAGGCTCATGTGGTGCCTTTACACAAAAGCGGAAGTAAGGATGTGCTTGAAAACTACAGGCCAGTTAGTTTAACTTCGGTGGTGAGTAAATTATTGGAAACGCTGCTGAAAGAGAAAATAGTGAGGTTTCTGGAGTCCAGCGGATTACAGGATCTGAGGCAGCATGGATTCACCAGAGGCAGGTCTTGTCAGACAAATCTGATTGATTTCTTTGACTGGGTGACCAGGGAGTTGGACCGAGTTAGAGCTCTAGATGTGGTGTATTTAGATTTCAGTAAAGCCTTTGACACTGTTCCTCACAGGCGACTTATAAACAAACTGAGCACCCTAGGGATGGACCCTAAAGTTACTGCTTGGGTTAGAAATTGGTTGGGTGGGAGGCGACAAAGAGTACAAGTAAATGGAGCTCACTCTGAGGAGAAGGATGTTACCAGTGGTGTGCCCCAGGGATCTGTCCTTGGTCCGATTCTTTTTAACATCTTTGTTAGTGATATAGCGGAAGGGCTGTCGGGTAAGGTTTGCCTCTTTGCGGATGATACCAAAATCTGCAATAGAGTAGACACCCAGGAAGGTGTAGATAACATGAGTTGGGATCTAGCTAAGCTTGAAGAATGGTCTAGAATTTGGCAGCTGGGATTTAATGTTAAAAAATGTAAGGTCATGCATTTGGGCTGCAGCAATCCAAGGGAGCAATATAGTATAGGGGGTGAAGTACTTTTGTCCACTAAAGAAGAGCGGGACCTAGGCGTGGTTGTGTCTGATGATCTTAGAGTAGCTAAACAGGTAGAAAAGGCGACGGCAAAAGCTAGAAGGATGCTTAGGTGCATACGGAGTGGAATGGCTAGCAGAAAAAAGGAGGTGATAATGCCTCTGTATAAGTCTTTGGTGCGACCTCATTTGGAGTATAGTGTGCAATTCTGGAGACCGCACCTTCAAAAGGATGTGAACAGGATGGAGTCGGTGCAGAGGGTGACTACTAAAATGATTAGTGGTCTTCATTATAAAGCATATGAGGACAGACTGAAGAATCTTAATAAGTACACCTTAGAGGAAAGGCGGGATAGAGGTGATATGATTGAGATGTTTAAATACCTCCATGGCATAAATGTTCAGGGAGAGAGCCTCTTTCAATTGAAAGCAAGTTCTGCTACGAGGGGACATGGGATGAGGGTGAAGGGAGATAGATTCAGGAGTGATATGCGGAAATATTTCTTTACGGAAAGAGTAGTGGATCCGTGGAATAGTCTCCCAGTGCAGGTTGTAGAGATGAGGACAGTAACTGAATTCAAAAAGCATGGGACAAACACACAGGATCTCTAAAGGTAAAAAGGGGACTGTTGTAGTTGTTGATATGGAAGGACAGACTAGATAGGCCATGTGGTCTTCTTCTGTCATCATATTTCTATGTTTCTATGTTACAAGAGATCACAGAAAGAGGAAGATAAGCAACATTATCTGAAAATTTTCAGAGAAGCTGAAAAAGTACTCAGGAAAGCAAATATGATAAGATATGCCATACTGGGTCAGACCAAGGGTCTATCAAGTCCTGTTTCCGACAGTGGCTGATCCAGGCCACAAGTACCTGTCAAGTTCCCAAAAAGTATACAGATTCCATGTTGCTTATCCCAGGGGTAAGCAGTGAATTTCCCCAGTCCTCTTTAATAATGGTTTATGGACTTTTTCCCCAGGAACTTATTAAAACCTCTTTCAACCCAGTTATACTAACAGCTTGTACTATATTCTCTGGTAACGAATTCCAGAGTTTGATTACGTGTTAAGTGAAAAAATATTTTTTACAATTAGTCTTAAATATGCTAGATTGTAGCTTCATTGAGTGTCTCCTACTTTCCGATCTATGTTTACCCGTTCCAGTCCATTCATTATTTTATAGACCTCTATCATATCTCCCTTCAGCTGTCTCTTTTCCAAGTTGTAGAGCCCTAATCTTTTAAGCCTTTCCTCGTAGGGATAGCTTTCCATCGCCTTTACCATTTTGGTTGCTCTTTTCTGTACCTTTTCTAATTCTGCTATATCCTTTTTAAAATATGGCGACCGGAATTGCACACAATTTTCAAGATGTCGTTGCACCATGGAGCAATACAGAGGCATTATAATATTCTTGGGCCTGATATTCAGCGGCGGTGGCTATGTGCTTGTTTGCTCCAGATATTCAATGCCGGAGCCATATCCAGCCACTGGTATTGAATATCCAGGTCAGCGTACAGTCCGGAAGCGAACTGAGCAGCAGTAATATTGAGCCACTGTGTGGTTAGCTCCCATGGGTAAAATTAGGCCAGCTTTTGCCACGCCTAACTTTACCTGTGGCTCGCTATTGAGCTACTGCCTGGTTAGCGATGGGTGCTGCCTCCACTTCACCCTGGAACACCCACGACACACCCTGATGCTAACCACATAGCAACATAGCATCAGGGCACAAAGCGGCAACACCTGCAGATATCCAGCAGCACTAATAGTGTTAATGCCACTGAATATCCCGCTAAGCGGCATTTACACGGTTTGCAAGTTTGCGAACTGTGCAAATGCCATTGAATATTGCTCTCCCCACCTTGGTTTTATTCTCCATTTATTTTCTTATGATTCCTAGTATTCTATTTGTTTTCTTGGCTGCAGCGGCACACCATGTAGAGGGTTTCAACGTATTATCCACGATGATGCCTAAATCCCTTTCCTGGGTGCTGATTCCTAATCTGGAACTTTGCATCGTGTAACCATAATTTGAGTTGTTCTTCCTTAAGTGCATAACTTTGCAAATTTGATCACCTCACTTGTTATTCCCATTTCCAGGGCACTTATATTAAAAAGCAGTGGGCCCAGTACAGATCCCTAGGGTACTCTACTATTCACTTTTATCCATTGAGAAGATTGTCCATTTAGCCCTACTCTCTATTTTCTCTCTTTTACCAAGTTCTTAATCCATGATAGTACACTGCCTCTTATCCCATGACTTTTTAATTTCCCCAAAAGTCTTTCATGAGGACCTTATGCAAGGCTTTCTGAAAATCCAGATACACTATATCACAAGACCTTCCTTGGCTAAATCCATGTTGGCTTTCTGCGATTAGGCCATGACGATCTACATGTTCAGTACTTCTGTTCTTTATAATGGTTTCTACCATTTTTCCCGGTACTGACATTAGACTTACTGGTCTGTAGTTTCCCAGATCACCCCAGGAATCCTTTATAAAAATTGGCGTTACATTGGTCAGTCTCCAATCTTCAGGTCTACAGATGATTTTAATGATAGTTCACAGATTAATAAAAGCAGGTCTGCAATCTCAAATTTCAGTTCTTTTGGCACCATGGGATGTATGCCATCTTTTCCAGGTGATTTACTACTCTTTAGTTTATAATTTAGCTGTATTACATCACAGTAAAATGAGGGGCGAAACCTTGTTTAGATGTTAGCTATATTTATTTATTTTTAAGCACTTAGTATACTGTTGTTTGATAGGCACTTGTGACCTGGTTTGGCCACTGTTGGAAACAGGATACTGGGCTTGATGGACCCTTAGTCTGACCTAGTATAGCATCTCTTATATTTAAATGTGTGTGTCAAATAGGTTTACAAATTACAAAAAAATGCAAGTATGCCAAAAGAGCAGGACAGAACTAGAAAATGGAGAGAAAGGAAGGGACTGCTAGGAGGAAAGGGGTTTGTACAGGATATGTTGCTTTTAGTCACCGGAGCCCTTGCCGAATGTCAGCTGAAAGAGCTAGGAGGAAACGAAAGTGGTATCCTTAGACTCAAGAATGAAGGAGAGGAATATGGAGAAGATTGAGGATAAAGCAGAATTGCTTAACAAATATTTCAGTTCTGTGTTTACAGATGAAGGACCACTAGTATAACCCCTGAAAACAAACACTAATAGAAATGGAAGTGAGGTAGATCTCGAACAATTTTTAGACGATTACATTTGTGATGAGCCAGCTAAACTAAAAGTAGACAAGGCAATGCGGTCAGATGGGATACTTTTGAGGGTACCTAAGGAACTTAGGGAACTTCTGGTGGCTCTACTGTCTGACCTTTTCAATGCTTCTTTAGAGTCAGGAGTGGTCCCAAAGGACTGGAGAAGGGCAGATGTTGTCCATCTCTATCAAAGTGGAAGTAGAGGGGAGATTGGGAACTATAGGGCTGTTAGTCTGACCTCTGTGGTAAGTAAATTAATTAGTGCAGTTTCTGGAATCCAATGGTTTGCAGGATGCAAGGCAGCATGGTTTTACTAGAGATAGGTTTTATCAGATGAATCTGATAAATTTCTCTGACTGGATGACTAGAGAGCTGGATCAAGGGAGTATGCAAGATATGGTGTGGTGCAACCAAAACTTTGACATGGTTCTGCACTGGCATCTTACAAATAAATCTAGCAGCCTTGTAATGGACCCTAAAGTGACTGGGTTAAAAACTGGTTGAGTGAGAGGCAAAAAAGGGTAGCGGTAAGTGGAGTTCACACTGTAGATAAGGACATTTACCAATGGTGTGCCACAGGGACCGATCCTTGGTCCAGTTCTTTTTAATATTTTTTGTAAATGATATTGCAGAAGGGCTGTTATGCAAGGTATGCCTCTTTGCAGATGATACCAAAATCTGCAATAGCGTAGACACCCTGAAAGGTGTACATAATGTGAGGAGGGATATAGCAAGGCTTGAAAAATGTCTAGAATTTGGCAGCTAATATTTAATGCTAAAAAAATGCAGGGTCAAGCATTTGGTCTGAAATACCCCAGGGAATAGTACAGCAGAGGTGAATTACCTCTGTGCACAAAAGAAGAGGGGGACCTAGGGGTGATGCTATCTGATGATCTTAAGGTGACCAAACAGGTAGACAAGGTGATAAATAAAACCAGAAGGATGTTGAGTGCACAAGTAGAGGAATGGGCAGCTGGAAAAAGGAGGTGATAGTGCCTTTGTGTAAGTCTCTGATGAGACCTCATTTGGGGCATAGTGTGCAATTCTGAGGACTGCATTATCAAAAAAATACAAAGATGATGGAAATGGTCCATAGAGCAGTTACTAAAATGATTGGTAGTCTTCATCCTAAAGCATATTGGTACTGTTTTAAAGATCTTAGTACGAATACTTTGGAAGAAAAAGTAGGAGAAGGGAGACATGATAGAAACATTTAAATACCTCCTTAATAAATGCGCAAGAAGCAAGCCTTTTTCAATTGAAAGGAAGCTCTGGAACAAGGGAGCATCAGATGAAGGTGAAAATGGATAGACTCAGGAGTAATCTGAGGTGGTGGATACATGGTATAGCCTTCTAGCAGAGGCAGTAGAGACAAGGACTGTATCTGAATTGAAGAAAGCATGAGACAGGTGCAGAGGCTCTCGTCTCTACAGAGCATAGCCCTGCCCACTGACCTGGACGACGGCACTGAATGTCTGGGTTCGGTGCAAAGCAGACACCGGTGCAAGGCAGACACTGCTGCAGAGCCTGGTTTTAGCAGCGGATCGCTAACCAGGTAGCAGAGCAATATTGCCGCTATCCAGTTAGCGGCAATCTCCACCTCCGCTTCAGCCAGAAATGCCCCCAAAACATCCTGATGCTAACCGGATAGCATCAGGGTGCGGAGGGGACATAGACGAGGATAATAAATGGCACTACCTGTGTAGGTACCGTTGAATATCCCTGTTTAAGGCATTTACATGATTTAATAGGCTGTAAACCATCTAAAGCCTTTTGAATATTGGGTCCATAGCTTATATGGAAGAAAAGGACATCTCTGTATACCAGTATTTTCATCAGTGCTTCCTAAATTGTAGTGCCACTGAATATCCACATAACTTAAACGGTCAAGATTAGATGAATAGTGCTGCTGAAATTTGGTGGACAGTATTATAGTGGCTGCTGCTCTATAGATAAGTGCTCTATGTTGAGTTATACTTGCAGTATATCACCTTGGGTGAATTTCTTCAAAAAGGAGTTAGCAAAGCTTAAAAATTAAGCTGAAAGATTTCTAAATCTAATTGTCAACCTGATCCACAGGACAAGTGTGTTTTTCAGGCTATCCATATATAAATATACAGGTGATATGTTTGCATGCAATAGAGGCTCTGCATATCCTAAAAGCAGACTGTGTGGTCCCTGAGGACTGGGTTAAAAACCACTGTGCCAGCAAGTCCATAAACTTAAAACTCTGTACCCTTCCTCAATTCTTCTTCTTTTTTATACTACTAACCACTGCTTTACTTTTCTACATAATTTGACTTCTTGGAGTTTGTAGCTCTGTCCTCTTACAATTTTAATCTTCCAGCCACTCTCACTGGATCCTCCCTGAAGCCATCTCTCATAATTTTGTGAGACTACTCATTCAGTTTATCTGTTTTTCCCAGTCTTTTCCAAATCTCATTATTTCTTCCTTTATAACATGCAAAATCTAAGTTTGTCTATCTCTCTAGAGCCCAAATACTTACTAACACTCTGATCCTCTCGCAGATTGAGAAGTATAATTGTTCCGGTATCGACTGGGTCAATATCACGGCAGGACATAATAGGCATATAAAGTTTCTAGATGAAATGACTGCTTCTTGGAGCAGTTGGTTCATGAACCGACAAGAGGGGAAGCTATTTTGGACCTAGTCCTTAGTGGAACACAGAATCTGGTGCAGGATCTGTTGAGGCCACTTGGCAATAGTGATCAGAGCATGATCACATTTGATTTAATAAATGGAGGAAGGACAGCAAAGAACTCCACAGTACTACCTTTTAACTTTCAAAAGGGAGACTATGATAAAATGAGGATACTAGTTAAGAAAAAACTATAAGGAGCAGCTGCAAAGGTTAAAGCTTTACATCAAGCATGGGCGTTGTTTAAAAATACAATCTTGGAAGCCCAGATGAGATGTATTCCACGCTTTAAGAAAAATGGAAAGAAGGCCAAAAAGCTGGCTGCAAGGTTTAAAGGTGAGGTAAGAGAGGCTATTGTAGCCAAAAATGCAACTTTCAGGAAATAGAAAAAGGAGCCAAATGATGAAAACTGGAAATAACAAGCTCTGGCAAGTTAGATGCAAGGCACTGATAAGGAAGGCAAAGATCGAATTTGAAAAAAGCTTGCCATGGAAGCAAAAACAAATAATAAAAACTTTTCAAAGTATATTTATAGCAGAAAAACTATGAGAGAGTCAGCTGGACCATCAAATGAGAGAGGGATAAGAGTGGCACTAAGAGGGGACAAGGCCATAGCAGAGAGACTGAATGAATTCTTTTCTTCGGTCTTTACTGAGGAATATATAGGGAAGTTACCCATACTTGAAATAGTATTTAAAGGTGATGCATCGGAAGAATTGAAAGAAATATCGATAAACCAGGAAGATGTAGTATAAATGATAAACTGAAGAGTAGCAAATCACCTGGACTGGATGGTGTACATCCAAGGGTGTTGAAAGAACTGGATGGTATACATCTGAGGGTGTTGAAAAAACTGAAATATGAGATTGCAGATTTACTATTAGTAATCTGTGAGCTATCATTAAAATCATCCTTAGTACTTGAAGATTGGCGAATGGCTAATGTAATGCCAATTTTTAAAAAGGGTTCAAGGGACGATCCGGGAAACTACAGACCAGTGAGACTGACATCAGTACCAGGCAAAATGGTAGAAACCATTATGAAGAACAAAATTACTGAATATGTAGATAGTCATGGTTTAATGGGAGAAAGTCAACATGAATTTAACCAAGGAAGGTCTTGTCTTACTAATGTGTTATATTTTTTTGAAGATGTGAATGGTAGACAAAGGTGAGCCGGTAGATATAGTGTATCTGGATTTTCAGAAAGCCTTTCACAAGGGGCCTCATGAGAGACTCTAGGCAAAATTAAAAAGTCATAGGATAGAAGGCAATGTACTATTGTGGATCAGGAACTGGTTAAAAGATAGAAAGCAAAGGGTAGGGATAAATGGCCAATTTTCTCAATGGAGAAAGGTAAATAGTGGAGTATTCCAGGAATCTGTGCTGTCCATTGCTTTTTAATATATTCATAAATGACGTGGAAATAAGAATAACTAGTGAGATGATCAAATTTGCAAATGACACAAAATTATTCAAAGTTGTTAAAACACAAGAGAATTGTGAAAAATTGCAAGAGGACATTCATAAATTGTAAGACTGGATGTTCAAATGTCAGATGAAATTTAATGTGGACAAGTGAAAAGTTATGCACCTAGGAAAGAACAACCCAAACTATGGTTACACAATGCAAGGTTCCACATTAGGAACTGCCACCCAGGAAAAAGATTTAGGCATCATCGTGGATAAAGTGTAGTTACTCACTTGTAACAGGTGTTCTCCAGGGACAACAGGAATCAGTCCTCACTTATGGGTGATGTTGGCAACGACGGAGCCCACGTAGAGCAATTCCCCAGCTTTCTCTGAAAGCCTTTGGGATTGCTGCCACGCATGCGTGGTCCTCTTCCTACCCAAAGGTGCCATCTTACTCAGTCAGGTCTCCTAGCTAGAGCCCTATTAAGCAGATGGCAAGGGAAGCAACTCTTCAGGGGAGGTGGGAGGGTAGTGAGGACTAATTCCTGCTATCCCTGGAGAACACCTGTTACAGGTGAGTAACTACGCTTTCTCCAGGAACAAGCAGGAAGTCAGTCCTCACTTATGGGACTCCCCAGCTACAGGCTACCGAGCCTGTAACCCAAAAAGGCCTCCGTGAGACCGTGAGGAGAAGTCAATGCCCGGAAGAGCACGAGTCTTTGGGTCCCCGGTGCGAAGCTCTCGGTAGCCGTCGAAGAAGGGTCAGAGGACAGGAGTTGCTTATACCCCGAATAGATTACGGAGTACAGCCTGGCCAAAGGCGCTGTACTGGACAGACTCCCTCTCCAGGCAGTAGTGGACAGCGAAAGTGTTCGCTGAAGACCAGGTCGCAGCCCGGCAGATGTCCGTTAGAGGCACTGAGTGCAGCGAAACCACCGACGCCACCTTGGCGCAGATGGCGTGTACGGGGACCCTCCGATCCAGTGCGGTGCCCACCTTTGCTTGGGCAAAGGCAATACAGTCCGCTACCCAGATGGAGATGGTGAGCTTGGTGACTGCCTGCCCCAGGCAATTGGGATCGTAGGCGACAAAAAGCTGACCGGACTTGCGATGAACCTGGGTACGCTGCAGGTAGAAGGCAAGAGCCCTCTTGTAGTCGAGTGTCTGCAGTACCGCCGATGCCTGGTTGGCATGCGGTCTCGAGAAAAAGGTTGGTAGGACTATCTCCTGGTTGAGATGAAAGTCCGAGACCACCTTCAGTAGGAACTTGGGATGGGTGCGGAGGACTACCCTGTTCCCGTAGAACCTGGTGTATGGAGCCTCAACCTTGAGGGCCTGAAGTTCGCTGACTCGGCGGGCTGAAGTCAAAGCCACCAGGAAGACCACTTTCCAGGAGAGATGCTGAAGTGAGCATGTCACCATCGGCTCGAAGGGTGTTCACGTGAACTGCATCAGCACCATGTTGAGGTCCCACTCCGCTGGGGTAGACCAGATGGGAGGCTTAGAAAGCAATAGACCTCGCATGAAGCAGACCAAGGGATGCCCCTAGAGGGGTTTTCCCTTGACGGGGAGGTGGTTCGCTGAAATGGCGCTCAGGTGTACCCTGACCGAATTGGATTTCAACCCTGCCTTTGAGAGGTGGAGGATGTACTGGAGGATCCACTGAGTAGAGCAGGAGAATGGGTCGATCTTAAGCTTGGAGCACCAGAGCGAGATGCATTGCCGCCTTGTCGAGTCCTTCCTTGACGCAAAGAGAATCTCCTTGATGGCCTCTGGGAGACGCAGCGGAACTAAGGCGACCCATTCAGCCACTAGGCTGCAAGGGACAGCGAGGTCAGGTTTGGGTGGAAAACCAGACCCTACTCCTGCATCAACAGGCCTGGGATGCAGCCCAGGAGGACTGGGTGCTCGGCTGCAAGCCTGAGCAGAAGCGGGAACCAAGGCTGTTGAGGCCACGAGGATCACCGAAGCTCAGTCCCGCTAAGCCTTGTGGAGGGTCCTCACAATGAGAGGAGTGGGAGGGAACGCGTAAAAAGGCCAGAGGTTCAAGTCAAGAGGAAGGCATCCGTAGTCATCCTGCTCAGGGGCAGAACCGGGATGCAGAAGCGGGGAAGCTGCGCGTTCGCTGGACTGGCAAACAGGTCCATGGATGGAGTCCCCCCCACCGATGGAACAAGACTCCGGCGACCTCCGGATCAAAGCGCTATTCGTGCGGGCGGAGGATCCTGCTGAGTTTGTTCACGAGGGCATTCTCCTGGCCTGGGAGGGTAGACCGCTTGCAGGATCATCCCCCGGCGAAATGCAAAGGAGCAAAGGAGGATCGCCTCTCAGCAGAGGAGGCATGATCCTGTCCCCCCCTCCTTGTTGATGTAAAACATGGCTACCCTGTTGTCAGTCTGCAGAAGCACTGACTTTCCGTTCAGGTAGTCCTCGAAGGCCCTCAGGGCCCATCAGACTGCCTGAAGCTCGAGCAGGTTGATCTGCTGCCAAGACTCCTCGGGCGACCACTGCCCATGGGTGCCGTAATGGGCTCTCCACCCCAGCAGGCAAGCATCCGTCATAAGGACAAGCTCGTGCTGCGGGGTCTGGAAGGGCATTTCCCGAAGGCAGCTTTGGGGATCCCGCCACCAACTCAGTGAGTCGAGGAGGCTGCAGTAGACCCGGATAGGGTCTCTGAGGTGGCCGAAGGCCTGGCTCCATTGTGCCCCGAGGCATCACTGGGCTGTCCGCATGTGGATGTGAGCATGGGGGACCACATGGACAGTGGAAATGTGCCCAAGGAGGCGCAGCATCGCCCGTGCCGTAACCCAAGTCCTACTTTGGATGCATGACGCCTCGGCCCGAAGGCGGTCTGCTCGGTCCATGGGAAGGAAGGCGGTCACCCGGAGCGTGTCGAGGCGTACGCTGATGAACTCCAGCATCTGCACTGGCTCGAGGTGAGACTAGGGGTTGTTGACCAGGAAGCTGAGGCGCTCGAAAAGAAGGATCGTGCGCAATGCCACCAGGCGGGCTTTGCCGATCAAGGACCCTGTGGCAAGCCAGTGGCAGGGAAGCACTCTGTACTGGTAATGTTCGCCCTGAACCCTGAAGCACAGATATTGTCTGTACTGGTGGTGGACTAGGATGGGCATAAGTGTCCTTGAGGTCAAAGGAACATAGCCAATTGCCCTGCTGAAGGAAGGGCAGCAGGACGCCAAGCGATAACATTTTGAACTTCTCCCACTCGAGGAACTTATTGAGGTCCCCCGTCTTTTTCAGGACGAGAATGTAGCGGGAGTAGAACCCCTGACCTTGAAGGTGCAGTGGTACCTTCTCGACCGCCCATTAGGCGAGGATGTTGGACAGTTCTTGCTGCAAGAAGGTCTGGTGTGTGAGGAGTGGAGCAGGCTCCACTGGGGAGAAGGGAGGAGGGCACCTGTCCAAGCGTCCGACGTGATCGATGCCTACTCCAGGGCGAACAGGGACAGGCGACCACCCACCAGCGGAAGAGCTGCTGGGGGGAGGGGGGGGCGAGAGGCTATGCTCATGGCATCAAAACCCCTGCGTAGGCTGGGGCAGTGCCAGTGGTTGGGTCTTGGGCCTTTTAGGCTTACAGTGGCCATGTGTACCTCCTTTGCCCTGCGTGCTGGGAGCCGGTGCAGAGGTGGGTGGGAAAGGCGGGTAACCCCGGTAAGGGAGCCCTTTCCTTTGGAAGAACGGCTTTTTAGGCTGTTGCTTCTTCCTGAGGGAGGAGGTTTTGTGCAAGAGACGAGTTTGAATCACAAGCTTCGTTTCTATCTCGGCAGCCTTATCCTCCATAGATTTGCCGAACAATTGTTTGCCAAGGCAAGGGACGTCCAGGAGCTTCTCTTGGACCCACTGCTCCAGGTCCAAAGACTGGAGCCATGCCTGGCACCGGGCCCTGATGCAGGCCGCCGCTACCCGGGTGGAGGACTCGAACCCGTCATCTGCGGCACGGGAGAGGTACATCGAATACTCTGCAATGGATTTGAGAAGGGTTTGGAACCTTAGGAGAGGTTTGCCCCCGAGGCCCGAGGTGAAACCGCCAAGCTCCTTGGCAAGGTCCCGCAGGAACATGCCCATATAGAGTTGGTATGCCTGGATACAGCAAGCGAGCATGGAACCCTGATAGGCCTTACGCCCCAGGGCATCGAGGGCTCTCGACTCCCTGCCTGGGGGGACCGAAGAGTGAGAATTCGGTCTCTCTTGCTTCCGCATCGCCGACTCCAAAACCATGGAAGTGTGTGGGAGGTGGGTCTTCTGGAACCCTGGGCCATGCTGAACTCTATAGATAGCGTCTAGGTGCTTGCTCACAATGGGTACTGAAGCAGGTGTCTCCCACATGTGGAGGAGCAGCATTGACAATATCGGTGGAACCGGGACAGTGAGAGATTCCTGAGGTGGGGACTCGTACTGTAAAATATCAAGCTCCTCAGCTTGCGGTTCCTCTTCAGTCTGTGCAGCCAGGCTGAGGGCCCGTGCCATGTCCTGCATGTATGCCAGAAACGATGTGTCCTCGGGCGGTGACTGCCTCTGATAGGCAGGCCGGGATGGGTCCAAAGGGAGGTCCCTGTGGGCATGGGTTTCTGGGGAGGTATTCCCGTCTGACTCCCAGCCCGAGAGGTCCGAGGAGTCCAACTCGGGCAGGTCGCCCCGTCCAGAGGCCGATGTCCGCTTGGAACTAGAGGCCTTGAAGGATCGCGCTCCTGAGGACCGAGAAGGCGAATGAGACCAATGCCAAGGACCCTCATGAAGCCCGTGGCTCTTGGGGGTTTCCAGGACAGATTTTGGTGTCCCTCTCGAGGGAACCTCAGTCTATATGTGCAGGCCAGCCGTGCTGGGCATGAGCGCCTGCTGGGCAGCTAAAAAGGCAGAAACACTGCGCTCTAGTGCCAGCATTCGGGACTTCCACGCGGGCATGGGACCTTGCGACGCTGACACCGGGATTACCGGGTCTGGCATGGAGGAGGAGAGAGGGTTCTCACCAGGATGACCCTCAGGAGACCGGGCGCCATCGCCAGAGGCCTCTGTATCCGTACAAGGTACCTTTTGAGGCCGCTAATGTCAGACTCTCGGGAATGCTGCGGGGGGCTGAGAGACCGAGCACGGGAGTGCCCACACTTATCTGGAGCCCCGGACAGCAACTTCAAGGCCTTCTTCTTCTTACGTCGCTCCACTTCAGGGGACCTCTGGTCAGAGTGCCACCGAGAACGCGGAACTGAAGTGTGGGATCCCACCAGCGGAGGGGCGACCGAGGGTGCAACAGAGGATTCCGGGGCCACCTTCCGGAAAATGTCATTGGACCTCTGCTTAGGGCTGAGCAGGGCATTAGAGGACATTTTATTGCAAAGAGAGTAGAGCTCTGGGTCATGGTTGGCCCCAAGACACTGAAGACAACAGTCATGGGTGTCCGTAAGTGACATGTTCTTGGAGCATCTGTCGCATTTTTTAAAATCGGTGGCCAAAGGGGCAAAAAGGATCCCCGCTAGGTTGAAGACCTTTGTGGCCAGCGGTTGGGAGAAAAAAGGGCGCAAAGCCCGTAACAGGGAAAACACTTTTAAAGAAGGATATCCCCTTGCTCGGATAAAAGAGGAGAGCAAGGGGGGACGGAAGAGGACCAGTGCAACCAGAAAAAAAAACAGCCCAGGGGCCAAAAATGAAACACTTCTTCTGAAGGATGAGGACGTGCGTCCAAAAGGCTCTGTGGAAAAAGGGAGACTGAGCAAGATGACACCTTTGGGCGGGAAGAGGACCACGCATGTGTGCAGCAATCCCAAAGGCTTTCTTTGAAAGCTGGAGAACTGCTCCACGCGGGCTCTGTTAGTGCCGACGTCACCCATAAGTAAGGACTGACTTCCTGCTTTTTCCCGGAGAACACACTGAAAGCCTACGCCCAGTGTGCAGCGGCATCAAAGAAAGCAAATAGAATGCTAGGCATCATAAGGAAACAAATGGAGAATAAAACAAAGGCTATTATATAATTAAAAAACTGTTAAATAAATAAACATTTTAGAATACCTCTGCATCGTTCCATGATGCGACTATACCCTGAATATTGTGTGCAATTCTGGTCGACGTAACTTCAAAAAGGAACATAAAACATAAAACATGCTGCTACATTGGTTCTGCTTGCTGTGGAGATTGGAGCGGTGGAGGGGTGATGTCGACAGCGGAGGTTGTGAGTGGGAGCTTAAACACCTGGTGGTATGATATCTACCTCTTCGGATGCTATGTGGAGCATTTCTTCTTGTCTCCTCTATTCCTTTAACTATCACTGTATCGCTTATTCTGTCCTATCTAATTAATGGCGTTCTTTTCATATTTTCTGTAACTTTTATGTAATACTGTAAACCGCTCTGATGCTTTGACTTGAGCGGTATATCAAATGTAATAAACATAAACATAAGATATGCTATACTGGGTCAGACCAACTTCCATCAAGCCCAGTATCCTCTTTCCAACAGTGGCCAATCTAGGTCACAAGTACCTAGCAGTTTTCCCAAAAGACACATGCTCCACAATGCTTGTATTGGGGCAAGCTGTGGTTATTCTGGGTCCCCTTTAATAATGGGTTATGGACTTTTCCTCCATGAACTTGTCCAAACCTTTTTTAAACCCAGCTACACTAACAGCTTTTACTACATCTTCCGGTAGCAAATTCCAGAGTTTGATTACACGTTGAGTGAAAAAATATTTTCTCTTATTAGTCTTAAATAGGTTACCCTGTAGCTTTATTGCATGCCCCCTAGTCTTTCTATATTTTGATGGCGTAAACAATTGATCTAGGTTTACCCGTTCACTCCATTCATTAATTTATAGACCTCTATCATATCCCCCCCCCCTCAGCTGTTTCCTTTCCAGGTTGAAGAGCCCTAACCTTTTTAGCCTCTCTTCATAGGGGTATCCTTCCATCCCCTTTACCATTTTGGTGGCTCTTCTCACCTTTTCTAATAACACTATATCCTTTTTAAGATACGGTGACCAGAACTGCACACAATATTCACGGTGCGGTCGCACCATGGAAGGATACAGTGGCATTATAATATCCTTTGTTTTATTCTCCATTCCTTTCCTTATGATACCTAGCAGTCTATTCTATTCTATATAATGCAATTAGAAAAGGCACACAGAAGAGCCACAAAAATGGTAAAGGGGATGGAAGGATAACCCTATGAGGAAAGGCTTAAAAGGTTAGGGCTCTTCAACCTGGAAAAGAGATGGCTGAGGGGAGATATGATAGAGGTCTATAAAATAATGAATGGTGTAGAATGGGTAAGTGCAGATCAGTTGTTTACACCATCAAAAAGTAGAAAGACTAGGACACAAGCAATGAAGATACAATGCAACCAATTTAAGACTAATAAGAGAAAATATTTTTTCACCCAATGCGTAATCAAACTCTGGAATTTGTTACAGGAGGATGTAGTAAAAGCTGTTAGTGTGTCTGTTTTAAAAAAATGTTTGGACAAATTCCTGGAGGAAAGGTCCATAAACCATTAACGATGACCTGGGAAATCCATTGCTTATCCCGGGACAAGCACTGTGGAACCTATATGTCTTTTTGGGAACCTGCTAGGTACTTGTGACCTGGATTGGCTGCTGACGGAAACAGGATACTGGACTTGATGGACCTTGGTCTGACCCAGTATGGCATACCTTATGTTCTTATGTTATGTTCTTATGCTTTTACCCTTTGCAATACATTTAGCAGAAGGAACCATTTTCTACTCCTGCACTTCTACTGTACATCTGTTTCTTCCTGCTTCAGTCACTCCACTGGCTCTCCAGTCATCTAAAACTGATCCTTCCTCTCTCTCTCTCTCTGAAGCAAGACCTTGATCACCTTTCTACATCTCATTCCTAATTTATTATTGCATACCCACACAGATCTTGCACTCATCACAGGCCTGTCTTCTCTGTTCATTTTGTTTCCTCAACCTGTTTTCCTTTACTCTCTACTTCTCAAGTTTCCTTTACAATAATCAAATAATCTTTTCCTGCTTTTCTATTCTAATTTAAGTCTCACAGAGGCATTCTATTAGTCTCTTACAAACCCATTATCTGGAGGATTGGAAATCTGACTAACACTTACTGGTTCCAAAAGTTGCTTTGTTCAAATCAAATGTAATGTCTGCCTTAGCAGTAGATGCTCCAAATAATCCAGTGTTCATGTAAGAAGAAAATTTGCTCATACTTCTATCCGCCTGAAAGGAGATGCGACTTTCCAAGGGTTTCTGAAACATATTAGATTGAACCTAATGAAACAAACAAACAAATCATGGTGTAGTAATAAGTAACATAGACATGATATATCTCACTGACAATGTATCTTCAGTGTATTTTTCTACAATGTTGCTATAGGAAAGAACAAATATAAAGTACAATTTTTTTCTGTAAAATTAATCACAAAATACAAGGTCCAAAGAAAGAGCGATATATTTATTTTATTTATTTATTTTATTACATGCACTTATATACCGCGCTATTTTCCATCAGTGCAGTTTACATAGAACCAGTTAAATACACATCTCAAAACTTTCGATTTGTGTTACAATTAACAGGCAACAGAACTTGGATAGATAACAAGGGGGTAACTATTTACAACTGTACAGAAAGAGCGGGCTGAACATCTGTTTGAAGTGGTTAGTTTACTGATGAGGCATTTGAGGGGCCCACAATCCGACGCCCAGAAGTAATGGTGTGATGAAAAAACAAACCAAATGAAATCAATAATCTTAAAAATGCAAATTGAAGAGTGTGATCAAGAACAATGAATCTCATCCTTTGTTTTAATATATATAAAGGGATTCAAATATAGAAGGTATTGCAATATTTATAAAACATTTTACCTTTTTAATGTCAACAGTATGTAAAAATCCACTACTGCTGGCTTCCCATAAAATAATTCACTAAAAAGCAAACAAAAAACATTAAACAGCTAAAACATCCACAACATAACTATATATATTTGGGTCCCTTTTTACATATTAAAAAAGGATGATATCCATGGTTCTTAATTACACAATGTTCACATGAGTTCATGCTGTAATTGTTTTATGTATATTGTTTATATAAGTTGGTTCTTTGAAATCTTTCTATTCTGTTTCAGATATTGATTTTATACCGCTGATGAAGGCTCATGTCATGGCCATGTAGGGTGTATTGATAGTACTTAACATTAAAAAAAATATTATCCTTTGATTTACAGTTTTTAAGATTATTGATTTAATTTGGTTTGTTTTTTTTCATCACACCATCTGTAAAACTAATTAAATTTAATTTGAGATTTCTAATCTTCATGTGCTTTGTCCAAAATGTATGGTTTTATGGATAGGTACTCTATTCTGTGGTACTTATGTGTGCATCAAATTTACTAGAAAATAAACTGTGATATTAAGAGAACAAATTTCAAAACAATTTACTTGGTAAAATTGTTTAAAAATTGTGCTCATATTCAGGATGGCTTTAAAATAGGTTCAGTTTGAAATAATGATAAAAGCCAATAAGTAAAAGGAAACACACTATGACTGCCATAAGGCTATAGGACTGGGGAAAGCTGACAGTCGCCCAAGAGCACATGGTTTGGAAGAATGTATCCTTGAAGGATACTAGCAAAAGAGGGAAGTTAGGGCACTCCGACAGAGAGGTTTCAATAAAGATAAAAGTATCCCTAAAGCTCGTAAATACAGAGCAGACAGAGCTGAAAGATTCCAAATTACTCCTATCAACTGATAACCAGATTAATATGAATAAAATACAACTTCTAAAATGTCTGTATGCAAATGCTAGAAGTTTAAAAAATAAGATGGAAGAGCTAGAATATATAGCACTAAATGAAAGGTTAGATATGACTGACATCTCAGAGACCTGGTGGAAGGAGGACAACCAATGGGACACTGTGATACCTGGGTACAAACAATATCACAATGATAGGATAGATCAAATTGGTTGAGAAGTTGTGCTCTATATTAGAGAGGGCAGTGAGTCAAACAGGATAAAGGTTTTTCAGGAAACGAAATATACTATAGAATCTTTATGGATAAAAAGGGGAAGGCAATGGAAGTGAGGGTATACTACTGACCGCCTGGCCAGAATGAAAAGATGGATGATGAAATGCTAAAAGAAATCAGGGAAGCTAACAAAAGTTACAACAGAGTAATAATGAGTGATTTCAATTACCCTGGTATCGACTGAGTCAGTGTCACAACAGGACATGCTTGAGATTAGGTTTCTAGATGAAATAAATAACTGCTGCTTGGAGTAACTAGTTTATGAACAGACAAAAGGGTAAGCTATTTTGGACCTAGTATTTAGTGGAAACACAGGATCTGGGTGCAGGAGATAAGGTTGTTGGGACCAGTTGGCAATATCGATCATAGCATGATTGCATTTGATTGAATAAATGGAAAAAGGACAGCAAGGAAATCCACAGTACTACCTTCAAACTTTCAAAAGGGAGACTATGATAAAATGAGGAAAACAGTTAAGAAAAAACTAAAAGGAGCAGCTGCAAAGGTTAAAGCTTTAAATCAAGCATGGGTGTTGTTTAAAAATACTATCTTGGAAGCCCAGACCAGATGTATTCAAAACTTTAAGAAAAGTGGAAGTCCAAAAAACTGCCAATATGGTTTAAAGCTGAGGTCAGAGAGGCTGTTGTAGCCAAAAAAGCATATTTCAGGAAATAGAAAAAGGATTTAAATGATGAAAACGAGAAACATGGCAAGTTAGATGCAAGGCATTGATAAGGCAGGCAAAGAGAAAATTTGAAAAAGGGCTTGCTGTGGAAGCAAAAACATACAATAAAAACATTTCCAAGTACATTCGCAGCAGAAAACCTGTGAGAGAAGGACAAGGCCATAGCAGAAAGACTGAATGAATTCTTTCCTTCAGTCTTTATTTAAGAAGATGTAGGGAAGTTACCCATGCCTGAAATGGTATTTAAAGGTTATTTAACAGAAGAATTGAAAGAAATAAACCAGGAAGATGGATTACTGCGTACTGCCTGGCCAAAGGCACTGTCCCGATGGGACTCGCTTTCCAGACAGTAGTGAGCTGTCTACAAGTGTATTCCGGTACATAGGGACCGCAGACATTTATCTTGCTAACACAGGGATCTTAGAACGTGTCCAGAAGGAACAGGGACATGGGTCAGCTGCGGAAACGTACATAGCGTTTTCCGGAAATGCCAGTGTACGTTCTGCGATATCCCCACGGACATCACCATTATTCCTGCTGAAACGTGGAATAAGGCCAGGACTTAAAAAATATTCTGCTGTGCTCTTCAATCCGTCCGTTACTGAAGAATGGTTGTGACAAGTATGTGCTGAACTGGTGTGACTGCAGTCTGGAAAAATACAAGATGCAGTTATAAAGAACAGAAAGCAAAGGTAAGGAAGTGTTGTAAGGTAAAGAAACATTAATAAACGGCCTTACAGAAATATTAGGAAAAGCAATAGTATTTATTCCGGCTATGCAGAAATATGCTGTTTGTGCTAAAAGAGCTAATCTAGGGGACCCAAACAAATTCTGTGTTCTGAAAACTGGGACTGTTGATGTAAAAATAGTATGTGAGTGAGTCTGGAAACAAATCATGTTGGAGTGAGAAAGGGAGATCATATGTGTAGTCCTGGAACGTCATGCTATTATGGTATTGCAGCTGTTAGTTATAGGCTCGGTTTGGCAGAATGATGTCTTTTGTGATTGCAAGTGAGTCTGTGTGGTTTGGGGGCAGCACAGGAGGATATGGTGTGCTGATCTACAATTCAGGAGGCCATGAATGACTGGCTGGTACCTGGACCATATGGATGACTGCAGTGTCACTAGGTGCCAGTGTGATAGGGCAGCCATACATCAGCTGTGCTATGCACTGGGAGACATGACTGTGCCAACATCCCCCAGATTGTGCCATGAGGCCTACATCCTTCCCCAGTCCAGGATCTATGCAAGCTGCAAGACTGGTGATATATCTAGAGGCTGGTTACCTGGGTATGATGGCACAGGGATCCCCCCTCCCATGTACACTGTCACAGCCCCTCCTAGTGGCAGCGTGCAGAAAGGAGAGGGCGGACACTTATTGTTGGTTGAAGAAGGAAAAACTTTTCTAGACCAGGTGCATCATGGTCTTTGTAGTCCCACTTCATAAAGAAATAGTTGTGAGCCTTGTGCAGGGTTAGACTTAAATGTTTTTTTTATTCCCTTTGTTGCGCAAAGGTTCTCCAGGAAGACAAAAACAGAATGTCCCTTACTTCAGGGTTTATGCCAAAATATTTACAAAGTCAGTAACTGTTACAGGCGCTTCACAGTTCTTTGCATTCAAACAGGTTTTCAACACCAAGAGAAAAAACAAACACAAAACTTCTTCTTTCAGCTTAGCAAGAGCAAAAAGATATGTTAAAGCATGTCCTGCCGGTTACAATTCTGTGAGAGACTCTAGACTCTTGGCAACACAGAGTGAGCAGTCCATCGGGTGCTCTAACTGCAACGGCTCTGATTCTATCACCTCTATTTGCATAGGTTCCTGTTCAGCCGTGTTGTCAGCTAGTTCTGAGCTTTCCCTGGATAAGGCAGGTTGTAGTTCAGTAGATTTATGCAATATTCCCCAGCCTTGCTGGTCTTGGTTTGGCAAATAACTGCTATGGCTTTTTACTATGCCTCTCTGTAAAGGTTTCACAAGCCCTTCCCAGCTTTGTTTCCTATCAGTACGGCTCTCTGAGTTATAAGCTTTTCTAGGAGCTGGCTCACATCTTGGAAAGGAAATATAACTGTACCTTGGATCTTTGAGACGTGCTCTGCTGGTATTTGCTCTACCCGGCAGTCTCCTTCTATCACCGTCTTCCCTGAAGACTGGCTCCTGGAGCTTTCTGGAACGGGCTTGTCCTCCCTGGAACTTAGCTCTTCCTTGTAAGTACTCCAAGCTTCTCTGCCTTTCAGTATGTGAGGTTCCTCTCTCAGGTCCCCTCTCAGTTCCTCTCTGAACTTGTGTTCCTCTCCAAACTTGTGGTCCTCTCTGAGCTTGAGGTCCTCTCTCAGCTCCTCTCTGAACTCGAGATCCTCTCTGCTTTCTTCCTTCTGAGCACTGTTTATAAAGCTGTTTCTCCACTGAGCTTCCTGGCTCTCTACTCAGGTGTACCTGATTAGCTCCTGCATTCTCAAAACCTGGGTGTGTCAGCTTAGCTTCTGCAGCCTCCTGCTTGCTCCCTCTAGCTGCACTTTTAGATAACTGCACCCTCTGTGAGTCAGCTGCTTTATAATAAACAGTGTTTTTTCCTAAGTCTATAGCTTCAATGGCTTCAGATTCATCACAACACACATGTCTGTGACCAGGGGAGCAATGCCACAAGGCAGACTGTGGGAAGGCAGACAGAGTTGTTCCACAGAAAGCGGTTATATACAGACTGATATACGTCATGATGGGACAGGTGGAGCTGTCCCATCGTGACATATGGAATCAGATGCCATTGCCAGAAGGCCATACTACTACTACTACTATTACTACTGATTATTTGTATAGTGCTACAAGATGTACACAGCGCTGCACAGACACATGTAAAAGAATGTCCCTGCTCAGCAGAGCTTACAATCTAGCTATGGACAGGATACATCTAGGGGAAATGGTAAGGAAACACAAGGGAGATTAGGTAGATCAGATCCAAAAGTGGCAACAAAGCGTTCAGCCTGGATTTGAGAAGGTCCAGAGAAGAAGCCTGACGTACAGACTCAGGTAGTTTGTTCCAGGCATAGGGAGCAGCAAGGTGAAAGGAGCAAAGTCTGGAGTTATCCTAATTGTTGTCCTCTCCTCCCCTCCCCGCCAGTCTAAGCTTCCTTTCTTTCCTATTTTGTAATTGGTGTTCCTTTTCCTTTCTTGTATTTTCCCACAGCACTTTTATTTTTGTAAACAGCTCAGTTGCCTTGGTGTTGGGCAGTATATCAAAAACCTCAATAAAGATAAAGAAGGGCAGTAGAAGAAAAGGGCACAGATAGAAGCGATCTGCCAAAGGAACAGAGTTCCCGAAGAGGGATGTAGGGAGAGATAAGAGAGGAAAAGTAGTGTGGAGCAGCAGAATGAGTGCACTTGTAGGCTCAGCAACATTATGCATTCTTTGGGGAAATGCAATGTTGGTTTTGGGTTTTGTGCATTGGTTAAGGGTCCATCCTTAGCAATTTAAAGCATGTTTGCATAGATGACCAAGGCAGGGATCACTCGGGCCATTTTATAAATGCCAAGTAGCATTTGATGCAAGGTATGTCCTGACATACATGTTTATATTTACATTCTCTTATACCATATTAGGGTGCACAGGGATTACCTAGCACTTTTCAGGGTCTGAAGAGGACTGGTATATGGTCTGCGTTGCAGCAGCAGTAATTTCTCTTTGGTATTTAAGTCTAGTCTGCATCAGCAAACTACTGTCAGTGTGAAGAACAGCTTAGGAGATGAATGTTTTACTGAGGTGGCACGGCATCCGCGTGTACATTGCAGAGACAGGCAGGATCCGAAATGTGCAACTTTTCAGAATACGGTGGGTGCAGGTTTTGAAGCTTTGACTGACTGGGCCTGTGCACATTAAACTGGCTTGGACCCTGTCAATTGACTCCTGGACTTATTCATTGATTGCACTTTGCCACAGCATATTCTTGGTGCGTTGGCCGGGAAGTGCGAGTGGTAAATGGTATTCAAGTGAGTAATCCACGTAATTCGCCTTGAGGTTTGGCCCGGTTGGAACCGTGTCTGTCTGACCGCGGGGGAAACCTCAGGCGCCGCCGGCCCCTTTGAGCCGGAGAGGGTTCCGCCTGCCCCGGCGGGCCATCGGGTCCAGCTGGTCAACACCTCCGACCCGGGGGAGTCCAGGTTCCAACTCAGAAGCTGGTGTGGTATCGGGAACCGGATCCGGTGAGTAGACATTTTTGTAATTCGATAGTCAGAAAGAACAGCCTGGGATAACGTCTTGCGTCTTGTACATAGTTATCCCTGTTATTCCATGTTTTATATTCCCTTGTTCTCTGTAAACTCGATGTTACCTGTACACATTGCAGTATATTTTGTTCGATGTACACCGCACTGATTTTAATAGCGCGGTATATAAGAGATGTTAAATAAATAAATAAATAATAAATATTTGGTATAGACTAACTGGGAAATCTCGTATGAGTATGCGCGAGACAAGGGAGCCTGATCACCTCCCATAAGGGCGGTCCTAGTAAGCTCCGCGTAAGGAAAGCGGAAGCCGAAGCCATCGACCCTTCTTGTTTGGAATAGTCAGTTAGTCAGAAAACCTGGGCACTTGAAATATTGAAATATGATATCTTGTTGGAATATGCTTGTGTGTGTGAATGAGAGGTCTTGAAATATAGACCGAGCGAGAGCGGACTCCTAAGTAGCGCAGTTCCTGGCCGGGCGACCGCGCCCAGGTCGCGAACAGGAGGAAGCGAGTGGTGTTTGTCCCCCCCAGTGTTCTGTGGGCTGTACGGACCCCTTACCTGCAGTCATACTACCTATCCTTATTGTTCGTTGTCTTGTACGTCATTACGTGTACGCAGGGACGTAGGGTACGTAACGTACGCAGGTACGTTGAGTACGTAGGTAGTGTACGTACGTACGTTTAGATTATGGGAGGGACGGAGTCCACGCAAACTCCATTGGCATGTATGATCAAGAATTTCCGTAAAGGATTTTCGGGCGATTATGGTACAAAAATGACTCCATCCAGATTAAAAATGTTATGTGAAAGGGAGTGGCCCGCATTAGCTGCTTCATGGCCCCGAGGGGGCACCTTTGATTTTGAGACAGTTTTACGAATCCATCAGCTCATATTGAGAGCGTATCCTGACCAGTTCCCCTATATAGATTCCTGGTTAAGTGTATGTGAACAGCAGCCCTCATGGATGAAGCGCTGTTATGAGGAGCACTGTAAAATATTTGTAGCTACTACTAGGGGAACCAAAAAGGCTAAGGAAGCGAAGCCGCCTGTGTATTCTGACCCAGAGTCCCCAGATATTCTGGATAGGTTACCCCAGTACCCACAGAAGTTAGTCCCCACAGCACCGCGACTTGAAGAAGAGCCCGAAGAGGAGCCCCAGCAAATACCGATGCAACAGCCTAAGAAGCGCCCTACCCCGAGTGAAAGTCCCAAGTCAGGCCCAAGCACAGCAGGGGGACTCGAGTCCTCTGATGAGATAGAAAGCGGAGACTCTCCTGCCAGTTCAGGGTCACCCACCAAGGAGATTTGTGTCCGGGAGCCATATGATTTAAGAAGCGTAACTCCTAAGAAGAAGGAGAAAGCAGGGCACGTAATGCCATTACGCCAAGTGCCTGGAATGCCTGTTTTAAATGATCAGGGCGAGATGGCGCCAAGACCAACCAGCTTAGTTTATGTACCCTTTTCCACCACAGATTTATTAAACTGGAAAACGCATTATGCTTCCTATACAGCCAAGCCCCAGGAATTAACAGAATTAATGTCTAGCATTATGCAAACCCATCAGCCTACCTGGGCTGATTGTCGCCAGCTCCTGTCCACCCTCTTCACTACTGAGGAGCGAGGCCGAATCGGGCAAGCAGCCCTCCGTTGGTTAGAAGAGAACCCTGTAGAAAGGGGAGGAATAAATCCCCTGCAAGTAGCAGCTGCAGAATACCCCAATAAAGATCCCAGGTGGGACCCGAATGAGGAAAGGGGGGCGGCGGCCCTAACCAGATTTCGCCAGGCCTTATTGCAGGGCCTGAAGAAGGAAGGCCAGAGGGCCATGAATATCGGGAAAGTATCGGAAGTTCTCCAGGGTCCAGATGAGAGCCCAGCGGCCTTTTATGAGCGGTTGTCTGAAGCTTATAGATTGTATACCCCATATGATCCCGCCGCTCAGGAAAATTTATGCATGGTAAATGCAGCCTTTGTTAGTCAGTCCCAGAGAGACATAAAACGAAAATTGCAGAAATTGGATGGATTTGCGGGCATGAATACAGTTCAGTTAATGGAAGTCGCTCAGAAAGTATTTGTGAATCGTGAAAATGAACGAGACAGAGAAAGTGAACGAAAGATGAAGAAGAAGGCAGATCTTCTTGCTGCTGCTATAACCGAACGACGTGGAGGAGGTTTTCCTAATCAAAGGACCAGAGGACGTGGAAGAGGCCGCGGAAGCGAAAGGCCTCCATTAGGTGCAAATGCAATGCGCCTACTGCAAGGAAGAAGGACATTGGAGAAATGAGTGCCCGCATTTGGACTCCGCCCCTGCAAGGGAAGGAGGGAGTCCCTGGAGGCCCGGAGTATGATTTCGAAGGAGAGGAGGAATGAATCGAACACAGTTCCAGCAGGAGAGGGAAGAAGCCATTGAGGGAGTGGCAGTAGCAACAGGCTATGACCTGGACGACATAGATGAAGACTAGGCCAGACCGGGCTCCAAGTTCACCCTGGGTCCCCAGGAGCCTATGGTCAGTTTGAAGATAGGGGACCAATACATGGAATTCATGGTAGATACAGGAGCAGAACATTCAGTAGTAGCCAAGCCAGTAGCTCCTCTGTCCTCACGATCTGTCACCATTGTGGGAGCCACTGGAAATTAAGCCACAAAACCATTCTTGCAGAACCGCATGTGTGAACTAGGGGGGCAGAAGATAACGCACCAGTTCTTGTATATGCCTGAGTGCCCTATTCCACTACTGGGCCGAGACATGCTTGCCAAGCTCCAGGCCCAAATATCCTTTGCTGAAGGGGGAGAAATGAAAATGACTGTGAACCCAAAGCCTGCTGGATTGATGGTGCTTACTGTTCCCCGAGAAGAAGAATGGCGGTTCTATAGTGCACCTCCAATAAAGTCAACTAGTCCCTGTATACCTACCAACCTTATAGCCCCACCTGAAGTATGGGCAGAAGATAATCCACCTGGCCTAGCGAAGAACATAGCCCCTGTCATTGTCACCCTCAAGCCAGGAGCGGAACCAGTGCATGTGAAGCAGTATCCTCTCCCTCGACCAGCCATAGAAGGAATTCACTGCCATTTGATGAAACTGCTAAAGTACGGACTTCTCAAGGAATGCCAGTCACCTTGGAACACCCCCCTTCTCCCAGTAAAGAAGCCTGGGACAGGGGACTACCGCCCAGTACAAGATCTAAGGTGAGTAAATGATGCAGTTGAAACTACACCCAGTAGTACCAAACCCTTATACTCTCTTGGGACTGATCCCCGCTGAGGCTACTCACTTCACTGTCCTGGACCTGAAAGATGCCTTTTTCTGTGTGCGCCTAGCACCCACTAGTCAACTTTTCTCCGCTTTTGAATGGCAAGACCCCACAACAGGAAGGCGGGGTCAGCTCACCTGGACCAGATTACCCCAAGGATTCAAGAATTCACCTACTCTCTTCAGTGCTGCCCTGAATCAAGATCTCTCAAGTTACCCAGTGGACCAAGGAAAAAGGGTTCTTCTTCAGTATGTAGATGACTTGCTCATAGCCACCAACTCAGAAAGTGAATGCCTACAAGCTACTAGTGAACTTTTGTACCTTCTCAAAGATGCTGGATACAGAGTTTCAAGAGCCAAAGCACAAATATGCCAAACTGGAGTCAAGTATTTAGGATTCCAGTTGTCTAGTGGGATCCAACGTTTAGGACCAGAACGCAAAGAAGCTGTATGTAATATCCCCATTCCAACCACTAGGAGGCAAGTAAGAGCCTTCCTGGGGGCCGCGGGATATTGTCGCATATGGATCCCCAACTTTGCCCTGATTGCAAAACCACTATACCAAGTCACCAAAGGAATGGAAAGATCCCCGCTAGATTGGGGACCCGAACAAGATGTAGCATTCCGGACTTTGAAAAAGGCCCTGATGTCATCTCCAGCTTTAGGTCTTCCAGATGTTCAGAAGCCTTTCCATCTTTTTGTCCATGAGTCACAAGGAAACGCATTGGGAGTATTGACCCAATCTCTTGGTTCCTGGAAACGACCAGTAGCTTATCTGTCAAAACAATTGGATATAGTTGCAAAAGGATGGCCCCCTTGTCTGAGAGCTGTTGCAGCAACAGCCCTCCTAGTGGGCGAAGCAGACAAACTCACACTAGGACAAACTCTTAAAGTCACCGTGCCACACTCTGTTCTGACTCTCATGGAACACAAAGGAAACTTCTGGCTAACCAATGCACGAATGTTGAAGTATCAGAGCATGCTGTGTGAAAACCCTCGGATACAGTTGAAAGTTAGTCAAGCTCTGAACCCTGCTACATTGTTTCCAATAGGTCCTGGGCCACCTGATCATAATTGCTTAGAAACCATGGACACTGTATTTTCAAGTCGCCCTGATTTGACTGATGTCCCTCTAGAGGATCCAGAACGGACTTTCTTTGTAGATGGAAGCAGTTTGGTCATCAATGGACATCGTTGTGCTGGATATGCAGTGGTGACCCTTGATCTGGTAGTTGAGTCCTCAGCCCTGACCCCAGGAACTTCTGCACAGAAAGCTGAATTGATAGCCCTCACCAGAGCCTTGACATTAGGAGAAGGACTCCGCATAAATGTGTACACAGATTCCAAATATGCCTTCACTACTTTGCATGCACATGGAGCCTTGTATAAAGAGCGAGGGTTAATCACCTCAGGGGGTAAGGGCATTAGGTATGGGCCCGAGATATTGATGTTATTAGATGCTGTATGGGCCCTCAAACAAGTGGCAGTCATGCACTGCCGAGGTCATCAGGCAGGAGCAGGAGAAGTCACCTGAGGGAATAGATTTGCAGATGCCACAGCCCGAAAGGCAGCCACCACAGGACAAGTTAGGACCCAAGATACTGTAATGCAAGCAGCCCTATTCCCTGTGCCCCTTAGTTCCTGGGCATCCCGATACACTACAAGAGAGTTAGACTATTATTGTGAAAAGGAGGGAGGAGTCTTGACAGAACAAGGTTGGATAGTGCTGCCACCCCAAGAAGGTAGTCCACCTCCAGGTCCTACAGTCATCCCTGAAGCATTAGGGCCAGCCTTTGTTCATGCTTTTCACCAAGCCACACATTATGGAAAAACAGCCATGAAGAAAGCCCTGAGGCCCCATTTCTGTATCTCACTGCTAGGATCCCTGACCGCCTCGGTGGCGCAGCAATGCCTGATATGTGCCAAAAATAATGCCAAGCAAGGTCCTGTTCCACCCCCAAGAGTTCAGTCAGTAGGGGTGACCCTCATGAGTGATATACAAATAGACTTTGCTGAAATGCCCCGTGCAAATGGATATCACTATATGTTAGTGTTAGTCTGCACATTTTCAGGGTGGGTAGAAGCCTACCCCACCCGAACTGAGAAAGCCCGAGAAGTCACTAGGGTATTGCTCCATGAGATCATTCCCTGATTTGGAATACCATCAACTATAGGGTCAGATAATGGTCCATCATTTGTATCCCAAGTGACCCAACAGTTAGCTCAAGCTTTGCAAATAAAATGGAAGCTGCACACTGCTTACAGGCCCCAGAGCTCAGGGAAAGTAGAACGTATGAATAGAATCCTGAAAACTCAGTTATCCAAGCTCTGCCAAGAAACACACCTGAAGTGGCTCCAAGTTCTCCCCATAGCCCTTCTTAGGATACGTTCAGCTCCTACCAGATCCTTAGGAGTCTCCCCTTTTGAGATTTTGTATGGGCGACCTCCGCCCATAGTGCAGGGAATAAAGGGAGACATGAGACAGATAGGATCTGAAATAACTAGACAAGAACTATTAGCTTTAAGTTCTGTTTTGCAGAAACTCCAAACGTGGGTGCAAGACAGACTACCCATCAACTTGACCGAGCCTCTGCATCCCTTCAAGCCAGGAACGTCCGTGTGGGTGAAAGAGTGGAGAAAGACCCCGCTGGCACCGCATTGGAAGGGACCCTACGTCGTCATCCTGTCAACCCCCACCGCAGTGAAAGTTGCAGAATTCGAACCCTGGATCCACCACAGTTGAGTGAAGCCGGCAGCTGCTCCTGATCCTGGCCAACGGACGTCAGTAAATGATCCTGAGACTCCATTGCGATTCACCTTGAGGAGACAGCCAGCTTTATAGAGAATCTTCAGAATCCATTTACGTCATGCGAAAGTGACCATCACAGCAGAAACAGAAGAAAACTCAGCAAAGTTCATTATCCTCAACTTTCCAGTTAACTTCCAAAGACTGTAATCACAATGTTCTTCCACTATTGCCTTGTGGGAGTGGTGATCCTGGGAATCCTGGAAAAGACTTTTGCTCTACCTCCTTGTGCAGCCTGCATAACTACCACCTGGACAGGACAAAAGATTACTCAGACTTTGCTCTATCATTCCTACTATACTTGCACTGGTACAGTCAGCCGGTGTGTTTATAATAGCACTAAACTGAACATTTGCACAAAGGGGAAAAGTAAGACTTGTTATAACCCTCGACAAAACCCATCATACTATACATTTGAGATACGCTGGAATGATGAAGATGGAGCCATCCTGAATGCGACAAAACCCCTCACCAACCCCACCAAACCTATCATCTTGAACTTTGATGCTTGTGATGCAATCAACAGAAATGTTTCAGTATATGCATTCCAGAAGCCAAAGTTAACCTTGCAGTAGAAAAGTAACGAAATTAAGAACTGTACCATTGTTCAAGCAATCCTAAAGGAGGGGGCCGGTTGATAGGCTCCGGAGGGATTTCTAATTGGACAAATGAAGGGAATGTATAACCAATGAAAGGTTTGCATGTATCGAGTTGGAACCAACAGAAAATTCTCATGTATCAAACTGAAAAAGAGGTATAAATGGTTATGTCTCTGTATAAACGTTTGCTCAGTTCCTTTTGAAGCTTTGACTGACTGGGCCTGTGCACATTAAACTGGCTTGGACCCTGTCAATTGACTCCTGGACTTATTCATTGCACTTTGCCACAGCACGGGGACATCTAAAACGTTTAACAGTGTCTGATAACATTTTCCTGAATAGCACTTTGCCTGTGCCATGCCAGACAAGTCTACCTCCCCAATTCCGGACACAAGTGCATGACTAGACCTACAGATGTGGAATAAAGTTCAAACAGGGCCCTTTTGCAATTTATACATATCTGCGGGCTGGACGTGCATGTTATGGAATCTGCCTCATAATGTATCTGGATTTTCAGAAAGCTTTTGACAAGGTACCTCATCAGAGACTCTTGGCGAAATTAAAAAGTCATGGGATAGGAGGCAATGTACTACTGTTGATCAGGACATAAGAACATACGATATGCTATTCTGGGTCAGACCAAGGTCCATCAAGTCCAGTATCCTGTTTCCAACAGTGGCCAATCTAGGTCATACGTACCTGGCAGTTTCCCCAAAAGACACAGGTTCCACAATGCTTGTACTGGGTCAAGCATTGATATCCTAGGTCCCTTCTTAATAATGGTTTATGGACTTTTCCTCCAGGAACTTGTCCAATCCTTTTTTAAACCCAGCTACACTAACAGCCTTTACTACATCCTGCAAAATTGATAACCTCACTCGTTATTCCCCTTTCCAGGTCATTTATGAATATGTCAAAAAGCAGTGGACCCAGCACAGATCCCTGGGGTACACCACTATTCACCTTTCTCCATTGGGAAAATTGGCCATTTAGCCCTACCCTCTGCTTTCTATCTTTTCACCAGCTCCTGATCCACAATAGTACACTGCCTCCTATCCCATGACTCTTTAGTTTTGCCAAAAGTCTCTGATGAGTTACCTTGTCAAAGGCTTTCTGAAAGTCCAGATACACTATATCAACTGACTCACCTTTGTACACCTGTTTATTCACACCTTCAAAAAAACATAACAGATTAGTAAGACAAGATCTTCCTTGTCTAAAGCCATGTTGGTTGTCTCCCATTAGGCCATGACTATCTATATGCTGAGTAATTTTATTCTTTATGATGGTTTCTACCATTTTTCACGGTACTGACGTCAGGCTCACCGGTCTGTAGTTTCCCGGATCACCCCTGGAACCCTTTTTAAAAATTGGCATTACATTGGCAATCCTCCAATCTTCAGGTATTACAGATGATTTTAATGAAAATTCACAGATTACTAATAGCAGGTCTGCAATCTCATATTTCAGTTCTTTCAACACCCTTGGATGTATACCATCCAGCCCAGGTGATTTGCTACTCTTCAATTCATCTAATAGTTGTAAAACATCTTCCCGATGTATCGATATTTCCTTCAATTCTTCCGCACCTTTAAATACCACTTCAGTCATGGGTAACATCCCTACATCTTCCTCAGTAAAGACCGAAGCAAAGAATTCATTCAGTATCTCCGCTATCTCCTTGTCGCCTCTTAGTGCCCCTTTAACCCCTCTATCATCTAATGGACCAACTGACTCTCTCACAGGTTTTTTTGCTACGAATGTACTTGAAAAAGTCTTTATTTTGCGCTTTTGCTTCCGCAGCAAGCTTCTTCTCAAATTCTCCCTTTGCCTGCCTTATCAATGCCTTGCATTTGACTTGCCAGTGCTTGTGCTGTTTCCAGGTTTCATTGTTTGGCTCTTTTTTCCATTTCCTGAAAGATGCTTTTTTGGCAACAGCCTCTCTGACCTCACCTTTAAACCATGCTGGCAGTTTTTTGGACTTCCTTCCACTTTTCTTAAAGCGTGGAATACAGCTGGTCTGGGCTTCCAAGATAGTATTTTTCAACAACACCCAAGCTTGATGTAAGTCTTTAACCTTTACAATTGAGCGGGAGCTCCTCCTCACCTCCATTCCCGCCAATCGGAAGCCCTCCACAGCTCTCTTCAGCGGCTTTAAAACCGCCGCTTCTAAGGCGCGCTGGCAGATCGGGGAGCAGCAGCCATCTACAGAGGGAGTTGAGCAGGAGCTCCTCCTCACCTCCATTCCCGCCAATCGGAAGCCCTCCACAGCTCTCTTCAGCGGCTTTAAAACCGCCGCTTCTAAGGCGCGCCGGCAGATCGGGGAGCAGCAGCCATCAACAGAGGGAGTTGAGCGGGAGCTCCTCCTCACCTCCATTCCCGCCAATCGGAAGCCCTCCACAGCTCTCTTCAGCGGCTTTAAAACCGCCGCTTCTAAGGCGCGCCCGCGCCTGAGGGCCTCGCCAAAGGGCCCTTTGGCGTGGCCTTTAGTCGTTGGTCCATGGCGATGTATCTTTGAGGGCTACACCGACGGCATGGTCCTGGTTGTTGTGCCTCTATGTTGTGGTAACGTGCTGTTCCATGTTCCTCTTTTTCTTCTATCTGTCTGACTGTCTCTGTTCTCTATTCTGTCCTATTATATAAATGGCGTTCCTTTCCTATTTCCTTGAATGATGTAGTATTGTAAACCGCTCTAATGCCCCTGGCCTGAGCGGTATATCAAATTCTCAATAAACAATTAACATAAACTGCTCCTTTTAGGTTTTTTCTTAACTATTTTCCTCATTTTATCATAGTCTCCCTTTCGAAAGTTAAAAGGTAGTACTGTGGATTTCCTTACTATCCCTTCTCCACTAATTAAATCAAATGCGATCATGCTATGATCACTATTGCCAAGTGGCCCCAATACCCTTATCTCTTGCACTAGATCTGGTGTTCCACTAAGGACTAAGTCTAATATGGCTTCCCCTCTGGTCAGACCATGAACCAGCTGCTCCAAGAAGCAGTTATTTATTTCATCTAGGAACTTTATCTCCCTAGCATGTCCTGCCATGACACTGACCCAGTCGATATTGAGGTAACTGAAATCACCCATTATTATTACTGTGCTGTAACGTTTGTTAGCTTTCTTGATTTCTTTGAGCATTTCATCATCCATTTGTTCATTCTGGCCAGGCGGTCGATAGTACACCCCCACTGCCATTGCCTTCCCCTTTTTACATGGAATTTCAATCCATAGAGATGCTACAGCAAATTTTGTTTCCTGCAAAACTTTAATCCTTTCTGACTCAATGCCCTTTCTAACACAGAGCGCAACCCCTCCACCAATTTGATCAGCTCTGTCATTATGATATAGTTTGTACCCAGGTATCACATTGTCCCACTGGTTGTCCTCCTTCCACCATGTCTCTGATATTCCAATCATATCTAACCTCTCATTTAGTGCTATATATTCTAACTCTCCCATCTTATTTTTTAGACTTCTAGCATTTGCATACAAGCATTTTAGAGACTGTATTTTATTCATATTAATTTGGCTATTGGTAGACATGGGTAATTTGGGATCTTTAAGCTCTGTCTGCTCCATACTCCAGGGCATTTGGGCTACTTTACTCTTTTTTGGAACCTCTCTGCTTTTGGTAGTATCCTTCAAGGATACATTCTTCCGAACCATCCGTTCTTGGGCGACTGTCGGCTTTCCCCTAGTTTAAAAGCTGCTCTATCTCCTTTTTAAAGGTTAATGCCAGCAGCCTGGTTCCATCCCGGTTAAGGTGAAGCCCATCCCTTCGGAAGAGCCCCTCCTTTCCCCAGAATGTTCCCCAGTTCCTAACAAATCTAAAACCCATCCTGGTTAAAAGATAGAAAGCAGAGAGTATGGCTAAATGGGCAATTTCCTCAATGGAGGAAGGTTAGTGGAGTACCGCAGGGATCTGTGCTGGGCCCGCTGCTTTTTAATATATTCATAAATGACCTGGAAATAGGAATGAGTGAGGTGATCAAATTTGCAGATGACACAAAATTATTCAAAGTTGTTAAAACACAAGAGGATTGTCAAAAATTGCAAGAGGACCTTGATAAATTGGAAGACTGGAAGTCCAAATGGCAGATGAAATTTAACGTGGACAAGTGCAAAGTTATGCACCTTGGAAAGAACAACCCAAACTATGTTTACACATAGTAACATAGTAAATGACTGCAGATAAAGACCAGCATGGTCCATCTAGTCTGCCCAGCAAGATGGCAAGAGTAGGTGCACCTGTCGCTCTGTGCAGGCCACCCCTCCCCATGTCTTTGTTTAGGGGTAAACCGATCACTTCATGTAGGACACCCCTATTTGTTGAGACGTTATATATTTGTTGAGACGTTATATGGTTCAGAAGTTAGATGGTACCTTTTATTTTGTTTTTATCCTATTGCTGTAAAGGGATCCTCTGTGTTTGTCCCATGCCTTTTTGAATTCCGTCACCGTGTTTGCCCCCACCACTTCCATCGGGAGGGCATTCCAAGCATCCACCACCCTTTCAGTGAAAAAATATTTCCTGACATTGCCTTTCAATTTACCCTCTTGCAGCTTCATGTTATGCCCTCTAGTTTTACAGCTTCCCTGTCTTTGGAAGAGGTTTGTTTGTTCATCATTTCTCTTTAAGTATTTAAAGGTCTGAATCATATCTCCCCTGTCCCTCCTCTCCTCCAAAGTGTACATATTTAGTTCTTCAAGTCTCTTCTCATAAGGCTTCTGACGCAGGCTCCAAATCATTTTGGTCGCCTTCCTCTGAACAGTTTCCAGTCTTTTTACATCTTTTGCAAGATATGGTCTCCAAAACTGAACACAGTATTCCAAGTGAGGCCTCACCAGTGACTTATACAGTGGCATTAGTACCTCTTCCTTTCTGCTGGTAATCCCTCTTTGTATGCAGCCCAACATCCTCCTGGCTTTTGCCACTGCCTTGTCGCACTGTTTTGCCACCTTGAGATCATCAGAGATAATCACACCAAGGTCTTTCTCCTGAACCGTGCATACCAACCTCTCGCCCCCTATCGTGTACATTTCCCTTGGAGTTCTGCTACCCAAGTGCATGACACTGCACTTTTTCGCATTAAATCGTAGTTGCCAAGCATTAGACCAGTCTTCCAGCTTTTGTAGATCTTTCCTCATGTTAATCACTCCCTCGGGGGAGTCCACTCTGTTGCAAATTTTTGTGTCGTCTGCAAAAAGACAGACTTTTCCATTCAGTCCTTCAGCAATATCACTCACAAATACATTGAACAGTGCCGGGCCCAGGACCGAACCCTGGGGCACCCCGCTAATCACCTTCTCTCATCCGAGTGAGCTCCATGTACAATCACCTTCTGTCGTCTGTCAGTCAACCAATTTCTAATCCAGTTTACCATCTTGGGACCCATCCCCAAGCTACTGAGTTTGTTGACAAGCCTTCTATGAAGAACAGTATCAAAGGCTTTGCTGAAATCCAGGTAGATGACATCCATCGCATGCCCCTGATCTAGTTCCTTGGTCATCCAGTCAAAGAACTCAATCAGATTTGTTTGGCAAGACCGTCCTTCTGTAAAACCATGTTGCCTCGGATCTTGCATCCTGTTGGTTTTGAGAAAGTTCACTATTTGCTCTTTCAGGAGCGCCTCCATTACTTTTCCCGCCACCGAGGTAAGGCTCACGGGCCTGTAGTTTGACACTTCTTCCCTGTCACCACTTTTGTGTAGAGGTACGACATCAGCCATTCTCCAGTCCTGAGGAACCTCTCCTGTTTCCAAGGATCTGTTGAAGACATCCTTTAATGGTCCTGCAAGAACCTCTCTGAGCTCTTTCAGTATCCTGGGATGTATCCCATCCGGTCCCATGGCTTTGTCCACTTTCAGTTTAGCAAGTTGTTCTAACACCTCGTCTTCTGTGAATGGTGTGGTATCTACTTCATTCCCATTTTTATATTTGGGAGTCACAGCTGGTCCATCTCCAGGATCTTCTTTAGTAAAAACAGAGCAGAAGTATTTGTTTAGCAATTTTGCTTTTTCAGTGTCACTTTCCACGAGTCCTTTCCCAGCACTTCTGAGTCCTGCAATTCCAACTCTGATCTTCTTCCTTTCCTGAATATACTTTAAGAAATTTTTGTTGTCACCCTTAACATCTTTAGCCATCTTTTCCTCTGCCTTTGATTTTGCTATCCTTATTACTCTTTTAGACTCTTTGAGTTGGATCCTGTATTCATTTCTGTATTCTTCTGTTTGCAAGCTTTTGAATTTTGCAAAAGTTGTGGTTTTTGCCTTTACACGATGCAAGGTTCCACATTAGGAACTACCACCCAGGAAAAAGATTTAGGTGTCATTGTGGATAAAGCGTAGTTAACTCACCTGTAACAGGTGTTCTCCGGGGACAGCAGGAATTAGTCCTCACATATGGGTGACATCAGCACTGGCTGAGCCCTCGTGGAAATATCTCCCCACCTTTCAAAGAAAGCCTTTGGGAGATGCCACCACGAATGCGTGGTCCCCTTCCCACCCAAGGGCACCATCTTACTCAGTCAAATGACATAGCTAGCCGACAAAAGAAGATGGCAAAAAATATAGATACAGTAACTCCAAGGGGAAGAGGGAGGGTTGTGAGGACTGATTCCTACTGTCCCCGGAGAACACCTGTTACAGGTGAATAACTACGCTTTCTCCGGGAACAAGCAGGAAGTTAAGTCCTCACATATGGAACTCCCTAGCTACAGGCTTCCTAAAGACCGTAAGGAAAAACAACAGTCGCCCTCAAGAGGAGCCATGAGCAGCAGCAATTGAGTCTGTAGATACAGACTGCAGTAGGACCTGTGTGTCTGATGGGAACCAATGTTCACGTAGCCTAAACACAGAAGAGTTGGAGGGTAGGAGTTGCCTAGACCCTGAAAATATTACAGATCATGGCTTGGCCGAAGGTGCTATCCCGTTGAGATTCCCTCTCCAGGCAGTAGTGAGCTGCGAAGGTGTGGACTGAAGATCAGATGGCAGCCCGGCAGATGTCCAACATAGAGACAGAGCTCAGGTTTGAAACAGAGGCTGCCATGGCCCTGACACTGAGCCATGACCTGGTAATCCAGTGTGAGCCCAGTCTGCTCATAGGCAAGGGCAATGCAGTCTGCCACCCAAGTTGACAGCGTTCACTTGGTCACTGCTTCCCCCAGCCGACTGGGGTCATAGAAAATGAAAAGCTGAGAAGCTTTGTGGTGGCCCTGCGTGCGTTGAATGTAGAAGGACAGGGCCCTCTTACAGTCCAAGGTGTGAAGGATGGTCTTTGCCCTGCTGGAGTGAGGTCTCGGAAAGAAGGTGGGGAGCACCACCAATTAGTTGAGGTGGAAGGAGGACCCCACCTTTGGGAGGAATTTGGGATGTGTGCATAGCAGGGCCCTAATCTTGTAGAAGCTGGAGTATGGCACCTCTACCACCAGGGCTTGGAGCTCACTGACCTTGCGAGTGGAGGTGAGTGCCACCAGGAACATGACTTTCCATGAGAGATATCTGAGGTGGCAAGTAGCCAGGGGTTCGAAGGGTGGGTGGGTAAGATGTGACAGCACCATGTTGAGGTCCCACTCCGTCGCCGGAGGGGTTTTTTTGACAATAGAAGCCCCCTTAGAAAGTGGGTCACCTGAGCCTGAGCCGAGAGGGGCTTGCCCTCAACAGGGTGGTGATGTGCTGCCAGGGCACTGAGGTGCACTCTGACAGAGTTCGATTTGAGCCTGGATTGCGAAAGGTGGAGAAAATACTGCAGCACCAGCTGCACCGGGCAGGAGAATGGGTTCACCCTCTGCTACGCACACCACACTGAGAACTTGCACCATTTGAAAGCGTAAGTTCTCCTGGTGGAAGCCTTATGGGAGGCCAACAAGATCTCCTCCACTTTCCCTGAGAAATTGAAGGAGGCTAAGGCTACCCTTTCAGCAGCCATGCCATCAGCGATAGGGACCCCAGACTGGGGTGCAGGAGAGAGTCCTCCTCCTGAGACAAGAGCCTGGAGGTACTCCCCAGTGGGGTCGGTGCCTCCACCGACAACCGATGGAGCAGTGGGAACCATGGCTGTTTGGGCCATCGGGGGGCCACCAGGATCAGCGATGCTCTGTCACGCAGGACCTTGAAAAGGGTCTTGGCAATCAGCGGGGTAGGTGGGAAGGCGTACATGAGACCTTCTGACCACAAGATGAGAAACTCATCTGCTGTTACCCGGCTCGGGTGGGGCTGGGGTGAGCAGAAATGGGGCAACTGGTAGTTGTCCGGGCTGGCAAAGAGATCCACCTGTGGAATCCCCCAGAGTCGGAAGAGCTGAGTGGTCATTATGGGATCCAGCTGCCATTCGTGCGGTTGAAGGACCCTGCTCAGTTTATCTGCCAGGCACTGTCCTAGCCTTCTAATACACCACCCGTAGGAGCATTCCCTGATGGAGCATGTAGGAGCAGAGTATTATCATCTCGCGACAAAGAATATGGGATCCTGTACCCCCTTGCTTGTTCACACAGAACATCGCCACTTGGTTATCAGTTTGGTTCAGCACTGGCTGGTGGCTCAGACAGTGGTGAAAAGCTTGTAGGGCTAAGTATATGGCCCGGAGCTTCAGGAGGTTGATTTGCTGGTTGCCCTTGTCTTGTGACCAGCTGCCCTGGGTGCGAAGCCCCTCACAATGGGCCCTCCATCCCAGCAGGGAGGTGTCCGTCATGAGGACTCTTCGGGGGCTTGGGGCTTGGAAGGGCATCCCTGCCAGGAGGTGCTGCGGGTCCTGCCACCATGTCAGGTAATCCACTAGCTGGTTGGTCACTAGAATTCTGTCTTGTAGTCGACCGGTGGCCTGTGTCCACTGGTCCCAAAGGCATCACTGGGCCGCCCTCATGTGCAAACGGACGTCTGGGATGACATGGATTGTGGAGGCCACATGGCCGAGGAGGCGCAGCAGGAGCCGGGCAGACACAGAGGGATGGTGTTGCACAACTGCAGCTAATGCTCTGAGATGGTTGGCCTGGTCCAGGGGGAGGAAGGCCTTTGCCTGGCCCGTGTCCAGTTTTGCCCCTATAAATTCCAGACCCTGTGTAGGGAGGAGATGGTACTTAGGGTAGTTTATTTATTTATTTAGCTGTATTTATATCCCGCTTTTCACCGGGTCAAAGCGGTGGAACATACAATAATCAATTACAAGGGTTTGGGGCTGTCACCTGGTGGCCAACAATAATGATTGTTAACAATTAATTGGGACGTAGACATAGACATTGTGTTATGGTTACATATGACATATGTTCCGGGGGACGAAATATGGTGGTTGGGAGGGAGTCAGTGGTGGGTGCTTGTCTCTGGTCCGAGGAATTCTTGGAATAGTGCAGTTTTAAGTTGTTTCCTGAAGGATAAGAGGTCTGTGTTGCTTCTGATGTGGTTTGGTAGAGAGTTCCAGAGGGATGGTGCATATAGTTCGAAGGCTCTGTCACAGGTCCGTTGATTGTATTTCGTTCTTTTGTGTGGGATGGTGAGTGAGTTATTGGTGGTTTGTCTGGTTGTTCTGTTGTGGGCTGGCTGAGGCAGTAGAGTGTGGAGCTGGGAGGTTTGAGTTTGGTAGAGAGCTTTGTGGGTGAGTAGGGCGGATTTGTATTTGATTCTTGCTTCTAGAGGGAGTATGTGTAGCTCCCTCAGGACTGGGGTGATATGGTCCTGTTTTTTTGCATTCTTGATAATTCTTACTGTGGTGTTTAAGGCAATTCGGAGTGGGTTGCTATGAGTGGCTGGAAGTCCATGGTATATTATATTGCAGTAGTCCAGGTGGGGGAGTGTCAAGGCTTGCATCACTGTTCTGAAGTCCTGTGGTTCAAGAAGAGGTCTGAGACGTTGTACTGTTTAGCCTTGTGGTAGATTGCTGCGGTGGTTTTTTTGATCTGTTGATTGAGTGTGAGTGCTTGGTCTATGATGATTCCCAGGTATCTTATTTGTGGCTGTATTTGTATTTTTGTGGTTCCAATGTCGAGGTGTGTAGGTGGTGTGAAGTCTGGGTCCTTTGTTACTATGAGGGCTTCAGTTTTCTTTATGTTGATGGATAGGTTGTCCTTTTGTAGCCAGCTGGATACCTCGGTGAAGCATTCCGATAGGTGTTTATTGGTTGGGTTGTATGTTGTGATTGGAGCATAGAGCATTATGTTGTCCGCATAGATATGGTAGTTAATGCCGTATGTGCGTATGATTGAGCAGAGTGGTTGCAGGTAGATGTTGAAGAGCATGGCAGATAATGTGGATCCTTGGGGTACTCCTTGGTGTTGCTGGAACGGGGGGGGAGGTTATGGGTTTATTACAAACCCATAATGTTGCAGGACGTGGATTGTGCGAGCCATAGCATGCTGCATCTCGGTGGCTGTGCTTCCTTTTATGAGCCATTCGTCCAGGTAGGGGAAGACAAATACTCCTTGGAGATGGAGGTAGGTGGCCACCACTGCTAGGCACTTGGTGAAGACCCTAGGGGTGGATGCCAGGCTGAAGTGTAGTACCCTGTATTGGTAGTGGCCTCCCCCCACCATGAAGCACAGGTATTGCCTATGGCTGGGTTGAATGAGGATGTGGGTATAAGCATCCTTCAGATCCAAGGAGCATAGCCAGTCTCCCTGCTGGAGGTAGGGCAGCAATGTTCCAAGGGAGAGCATCTTGAACTTCTCCCTCACCAAGAACTTGTTGAGGTTTTGCAGGTCTAGGATGGGCCTTAGGCCCCATGTCCGTTTTGGCAAGGGGAAGTACCTGGAGTAGAACCCTTTGCCCCTGAGATGTTGAGGTAGTGGTTCCACCGCCTTGTCCTCAAGGAGGGCCTACAAGTTCTTGTAGTAGAAGATCCCGGTGAAGGGGAGACCTGGGGGGCTCTCCCAGGAAGAAAGGGGGAGGTGCCTATGCCAGGTGGAGAACGTAGCCCTCCCTGACCACTTGGTGATGGTTTGCCACCTGTGGGCATAGTGAATCAGACATCCCCCTGTAGGCTGCTGTCCTTGGGAAAGAGAAGCTATGGCCAAGGGGTCAAAAACTCTCCCCAGGATGGGACGCAGCCTGGGGCTTGGGAGTTTTCTGCTTACGTGGGCCATGCCCCTGTCCCTTAGCTTGCTGACCCTGCTGGGGAGGCTTGAAAATGGGGGTCATTTTTGTAAGCAGCCCCTTCCCTCGGGTAAAAGGGCTTTTTCCCCCCGAGCCCTTCCATCTGGGAAGGGTAGCAGTCTTCTTGGAGAGCTTGGTCCTCGTCATGAGTTCACTCTCCAACTCGGCAGCCTTCTCCATCATGGGCTTGCCAAAGAGGTTCTCCCCTTGGCATGGGACATTGACCAATTTGTCCTGAACCCATTGCTCGAGGTCGGAAGACTGTAGCCAGGCTTCATGTTGGGCATTGATGCCCACCGCAGCTACTCGAGTTGCCGACTTAAAGCCATCATAGGCTGCTCGAGTCATAAATTTGGAGCATTCACCGATAGCTTTGGACAGGTTCCTAAACCACTGCAGGGGTTCCTTGGAGAGACCAGCTGAGAACCCGGTGAGTTCCTTTGCCAGGTCCCTCAGATACATGCCCATGTATAGCTGGTGAACCTGGATCCAGCCAATGAACACTGAGCTCTGGTAGCATTTTCTGCTGAGGATGTCCAAGATGCGGTCCTCCCTACATGGAAGCACCGAGGAGTGCGTCTTCTGGAGTTATATGGCAGCTGTGCCTTCTAGAAGCCAGGGCTCCGGCGGACGTGATGCATCGAGTTGAGTCCCTTGCTCACGACGGGCACCAATGCTGGTGTTTTCCATATGCTGTGCATGAGCTGTTCAAGGATGGGCGGGATGGGGACCATCAACAATTACCTCGGTAGAGTCTCGTTTTGGAGGATTTCTAACTCCTCCATGTGAGGGTCCTACTCCAATTTCGTGGGGAATGCCAAAGCCCTCAACATGTCCTGCATGAAGCCGAGGAATGCCATGTCCTCGGGTGGGGGCCGACGGCAAGACTCGGAGGGGGACGGGACCAAGGGAACATTGCGGTGGCGACAGGTATCAGGGATTCCTTGTCCTCAGTCTCCAATTCCGAGTAATTGGTGGAAGACTCAAGAGAAGGGCGACCCAAGGATTCCAGGCCTGAACCCGGTCCAAGCCCCTCAGAGGCTCTGTGGCTGGTGTTGGAACACTCATTGGGGTAGACCTCGGTCCTGTTGAGAGGGACCTGGACCGAGACCTTGGCCGAAGATGGGGCCATATGGTCTCGAGGATCGGCTTGGCCTCTGGGGACATCCTCGGTGTCAAGGGCCTGGTGGTCTGGGCAGAGGACCTGGTTGTGCCAGACATCAACGCCCATTGCTGATCCATGAAGGCAGACAGGCTGCGCTCCAAGGCTGCCATTCTGGACTCCCCAGATGGCTCCATAGCTCTCGGCGCGGGTACAGAGGAACTCAGGCCCAGTGCAGGTTCCCTCAAAGGGGAGTCCTCAACAGGGATGACCTTGGGTGTCTGAGGCCACTCTCCGGTCGATTCCTTCCGGGCGACCTTAGTAGGCTGCACCCGCTCCGAGCCCTCGGACAAGCGGTGTGGACTGCAGGACCTGGCTCGGGGCTTACCCGGTCTGTCAGAACCATCCAGGAATGCTGCCTTCAAGGTTTTCTTCTTCTTCATATGTTCCCTCTAGGGAGACCCCCTTTCTGAAGGCCCACGGCATCGCCCAGGATCCGCGAGGACGCTATGGGAGTCCAAGGCTTCTGACGGGGCCTTGGCCTTCGGAAGTGCAGGGGACTCTGGGAAAAACTTGTTGTGCTGCTGCTGGCGGCTCTTGAGGGCCTTAGTGGACATCTTTTCACAAAGATCACAGGCCACAGATTCATGGTTTGGTCCAATGCAGCGTAGACAACAATCGTGAGTATCGTTGAGAGACAATCTTTGCATCCGATCACACTTTTTAAACCCAATGGTAGCCATGGGTGAAAAAATTACCCCAGTGAGGTTGAAGACCTGCGGTGCTGCCAATTAGGGAAAAAGGGCGCGAAGGTGCCAAAGGCAAAAACATTGGAAACGGACAAGAGACTCTATGCCAAAGCAGCGGGATTGGGTGGCGGGAAAAGTACCAGTGCAACCCAGAGTGAGAGTATGAAACTCAGAGAGCAAAAATCAACTTTTTCTGGGGAAAGACAGACAGACGTCTGAAGGGCTCCGCGGAAAAAAGGAGACGGAGTAAGATGGCACTCTTGGGTGGGAAGGGGATCATGCATGTGTGGTGGCCATCTCCAAAAGGCTTTCTTTGAAAGCTGGGGAGATGCTTCCACGAGTCTGCTTTTCTCTGATCAGAGAAGAGCAGTGCTTTTTACAGTGCTCTACTAGAGAAGTGGATATTTGTCTCCTGTGACACCTTGCTGTGAGTTCTAGCTGTTTATTAATTATTTATTGTTTGTCTAACTGTTGAGTGAATTCTTGATTGTTTGTCTTAGTGGTGTGCTAGTTCAGCCTTCTCAGCTGTAACTTACCTTGCCTCTCTCAACTAACTGGGCTTTGTGTGGTAGCCAGGTTAACTGTTCATTTTAAATTAAATCTCTCTCCCCAGAACCTGCTGTGTGTTAAACTTTTTTTCCTGTCCTAGCCTGCCTGAGTGAATCCTCCCCCTCCCCCCCTCCCCCCCGCTGAGGTATTGTGTAGCCTTCTTCCTGTTTCCTCCACATGTGCATAGTCTGTTTTAGTCTGCTTTTCTCTGATCAGAGAAGAGCAGTGCTTTTTACAGTGCTCTGCTAGAGAAGTGGATATTTGTCTCCTGTGACACCTTGCTGTGAGTTCTAGCTGTTTATTAATTATTTATTGTTTGTCTAACTGTTTATTTAATTATTTATTGTTTGTCTTAGTGGTATGCTAGTTCAGCCTTCTCAGCTGTAACTTACCTTGCCTCTCTCAACTAACTGGGCTTTGTGTGGTACCCCCTTCCCCCCTGCTGAGGGTTCAGGACAGGGTACCTTGTAACTGCCCTCTTTAATAGGACTTATCTCCCTCCCTCCCTCCCCAGCACCCACCCACCCCTGGGGTAATTGTAGTTTTATAGGTACTTGCACATCTTAGAGGAAAGGGGCTGCTCTCAGGTGCAGCTCGTTATCCAAATCAGTCATACACAGAGGACCTGAGATTTATTACTTAAGCTACAGGTACACAAGGTGTATTAGGGGTATTAGATACACTTTTATTGGTATAAGCATCCACACCAATCCTTATTATATACAGAATTTAAAAGACCTAAACACAAGCTTTAAACTAAGATGCAGACAGAAGTCCAGCAACGAGATGGGGGTTCTCCGGTCTTTTGCATTGAGTGTCACATGTATGATTTTCTCCCAGTTGGTGAGAGGTCTTACGTATGCACTAAGTGCAAAGAACTCTTTGCTCTCAGGGAACGAGTCCGTTCTCTAGAGGCTAGAGTAGCAGACCTGGAAGACATAAGAAAGACAGAGAAGTACATGGACGAGACCTACAGGGATATAGTCCTGAAGTCCCACCTCCAGTCTGGCAGCATCCCTGTTGCCATGGAGGAGAGAGGTCACGTGACAGGAGAGCATCACCCTGGTGTGGCAGGAAGTGATCCTGTAACTAGGACCTGTCCTCCAGGTGATGTAAAACCCTCTCGCACCGAGGACGTTTCTCCAGGGCCATGTCCCCATGAGGGGAGGGTCAGGACAGCTGTTATAGTTGGTGATTCAATCATTAGGAATGTAGATAGCTGGGTGGCTGGTGGACGTGAGGATCGCCTGGTAACATGCCTGCCTGGTGCGAAGGTAGCGGACCTCACGCACCGCCTAGATAGGATCATAGATAGTGCTGGGGAGGAGTCTGCTGTCTTGGTACATGTTGGTACCAATGACATAGGAAAATGTGGTAGGGAAGTTCTGGAGGCTAAATTTAAGCTTTTAGGTAGGAAGTTGAAATCCAGAACTTCCAGGATAGCGTTCTCCAAAATGCTTCCTGTTCCACGTGCAGGACCCAAAAGACAGGCAGAGCTCCGGAGTCTCAATGCGTGGATGAGACAATGGTGCAAGGATGAGGGTTTTGGATTTGTTAGGAACTGGGGAACATTCTGGGGAAAGGGGGGGCTCTTCCGAAGGGATGGGCTTCACCTTAATCAGGATGGGACCAGACTGCTGGCATTAACCTTTAAAAAAGAGATAGAGAAGCTTTTAAACTAGAAATTAGGGGAAAGCCGACAGTCACCCAGGAGTGCATGGTTCGGACAAAGGTATCCTTGAAGGATACTACCAAAAGCAGTGAGGTTCCAAAAGGGAGTATAGTAGCCCAAATGCCCTTGAGTAAGGAGCAGACAGAGCATAAAGATTCCAAATTACCCCTGCCTACCAATAGCCATATTAATATGAATAAAATACAGTCTCTCAAATGCATGTATGCCAATGCTAGAAGTCTAAACAATAAGATGGGAGAGTTAGAATATATAGCACTAAATGAGAGGTTAGATATGATTGCACTCTCAGAGACATGGTGGAAGGAGGATAACCAGTGGGACACTGTGATACCTGGATACACACTATATCGTAATGATAGAGCTGATCAAATTGGTGGAGGGGTTGCGCTCTATGTTAGAGAGGGCATTGAGTCAGAAAGGATTAAAGTTTTGCAAGGAACAAAATTTGCTGTAGAATCTCTATGGATTGAAATTCCATTTATGAAGGGGAAGGTGATGGCAGTTGGAGTATACTATCGACCGCCTGGCCAGAATGAACAAATGGATGATGAAATGCTCAAAGAAATCAAGGAAGCTAACAAACGTCACAACAGAGTAGTAATAATGGGTGATTTCAATTACCCCGGTATCGACTGGGTCAGTGTCACAGCAGGACAAGCTAAAGAGATAAAGTTTCTAGATGGAATAAATGACTGCTTCTTGGAGCAGCTGGTTCATGAACTGACCAGAGGGAAAGCCATACTGGACCTAGTCCTTAGTGGAACGCCAGATCTGGTGCAAGAAATAAGGGTGTTGGGACCACTTGGCAATAGTGATCATAGTATGATCATGTTTGATTTAATTAGTGGAGGACAGATAGTAAAGGCATCCACAGTACTAACTTTTAACTTTCAAAAGGGAGACTATGATAGAATGAGGAATATAGTTAGGAAAAAACTAAAAGGAGCGGTTCCAAAGGTTAAAGACTTACAGCAAGCTTGGGTGTTATTTAAAAATACTATCCTTGAAGCCCAGACCAGCTATATTCCACGCATTAGGAAAAGTGGAAGAACGTCCAAAAAACTGCCAGCATGGTTTAAAGGTGAGCTCAGAGAGGCTGTTGCTGCCAAAAAAGCAACCTTCAGGAAATGGAAAAAAGAGCCAAATGATGAAAACTGGAAACAGCACAAGCACTGGCAAGTTAAATGCAAAGCATTGATAAGGCAGGCAAAGCGGGAATTTGAGAAGAAACTTGCTACGGAAGCAAAAACACAAATAAAGACTTTTTCAAGTACATTCGTAGCAAAAGGCCTGTGAGAGAGTCAATTGGACCATTAGATGATAGAGGGGTAAAAGGGGCAGTAAGAGGAAACAAGGCTATAGCAGAGAGACTGAATGAATTCTTTGCTTCGGTCTTTACTGAGGAAGATGTAGGGATGTTACCCAAGACTGAAGTGGTATTTAAAGGTGATACTGCAGAGGAATTGAGAGAAATATCGCTACACCGGGAAGATATATTACAACTATTTGATAAACTGAATAGTAGCAAATCACCTGGACCGGATGGTATACATCCCAGAGTGTTGAAAGAACTGAAATATGAGATTGCAGACCTGCTATTGGTAATCTGTGAACTTTCATTAAAATCATCTGTAATACCTGAAGATTGGAGGGTCGCCAACGTAACACCAATTTTTAAAAAGGGTTCCAGGGGTGACCCGGGAAATTACAGACCGGTGAGCCTGACATCAGTACCAGGGAAAATGGTAGAAACCATCATAAAGAACAAAATTACACAGCATGTAGATAGTCATGGCCTAATGGGAGACAGCCAACATGGCTTTAGACAAGGAAGATCTTGTCTTACTAATCTGATATGTTTTTTTGAAGGTATGCATAAACAGGTAGACAAAGCTGAGTCGGTTGATATAGTGTATCTGGACTTTCAGAAAGCTTTTGACAAAGTCCCCCATCAGAGACTTTTGGCGAAGCTAAAAAGTCATGGGATAGGAGGCAGTGTACTATTGTGGATCGGGAACTGGTTAAAAGATAGAAAGCAGAGGGTAGGGCTAAATGGCTAATATTCCCAATGGAAAAAGGTGAATAGTGGAGTACCCCAGGGATCTGTACTGGGTCCGCTGCTTTTTGACATATTCATAAATGACCTGGAAAAGGGAATAACTAGTGAGGTTATCAAATTTGCAGATGACACAAAACTGTTTAAAGTTGTTAAAACCCAAGAGGATTGTGGAAAACTGCAGGAGGATCTGGATAAATTGGAAGACTGGGCATCCAAATGGCAGATGAAATTTAATGTGGACAAGAGCAAAGTTATGCACCTAGGAAAGAACAACCCACACTATAGTTACACGATGCAAGGCTCCACATTAGAAACCACCATCCAGGAAAAAGATTGAGTCATCGTGGATAACATGTTAAAACCCTCCGTCCAGTGTGCAGCGGCGGCCAAGAAAGCAAAGAGAATGCTAGGTATCATAAGGAAAGGGATGGAGAATAAAACAAAGTATGTTATAATGCCTCTGTATCGCTCCATGGTACGACCGCACCTTGAATATTGTGTGCAATTCTGGTCACCGTATCTTAAAAAGGACATAGCGTTATTAGAAAAAGTACAGAGAAGAGCCACCAAATTGGTGAAGGGGATGGAAGGCTACTCCTATGAAGAGAGGCTAAGAAGATTAGGGCTCTTTAGCCTGGAGAAGAGACGGCTGAGGGGAGATATGATAGAGGTCTATAAATTAATGAATGGAGTGGAACGGATAAACGTGGATCAATTGTTTACGCTATCAGAGTATAGAAAGACTAGGGGACATGTAATGAAGCTACAGGGTAAACTATTTAAGACAAATAAGAGAAAATATTTTTCACTCAACGTGTAATCAAACTCTGGAATCTGTTACCGGAGGATGTATTAAGGGCTGTTAGTATAGCTGGGTTTAAAAAAGGTTTGGACAAGTTCCTGGAGGAAAGGTCCATAAACCACTATTAAAAAGGGACCCAGGATATCAATGCTTGACCCAGTACAAGCATTGTGGAACCTGTGTCTTTTGGGGATATTGTTAGGTACGTATGACCTAGATTGGCCACTGTTGGAAACAGGATACTGGGCTTGATGGACCTCGGTCTGACCCAGTATGGCATGTCTTATGTCTCCGTTGGTACTGACGTCACCCATATGTGAGGACTGACTTCCTGCTTGTTCTCGGAGAATATGTTGAAATCCTCAGCTCAGTGTGCAGCGGTAGCAGAGAAAGCAAATAGAATGCTAGGAATCATATGGAAAAGAATGGAGAATAAAACCAAGGATATTATAATGCTTTTGTAGCGTTCCATGGTGCGACTTGAATATTGTGTGCAATTCTGGTCGCCATATCTTAAAAAGGATATACAGCTATGGTCAACATTATTGGCACACTTGCAGTTTAGGTATGTTGCTTTTAAGAATGCAAAATACCTTGAGAAATAATTGGAAATATTCCAACTGTATGTCATCATAATATTTTAATAATATGTTCAAAGGTATGCAGCAACAACAAAGAAGATGTCTGCGCAACTTAGACAATAATTTCTGAGAAAAAAAATATGATCTGGAGAGCTCATGAATGTTTCCAGGATTCCTTTTACCAATGGCAGATTTCAGCTCTTTCTAAAGGCTTTTGATTGGAATGAGACCAGGACTCATTGCTGGTCAGTTTAAAACAGTCCATGTGTTCCTTTTTAACTATTCTTTTGTACTTTTGGATGTATGTTTTAGGTCATTGTTCTGCTGGAGGACCCATGACCTTTAACCCAGACCTAGCTTTCTGCCACTAACTAGCACATTTCACTCTAAAATACCTTGGCAGTGCTCTGACTTCATGATTCCTTTAATAAGTTCCAGGCCTCCAGTTCCTGAGGCAGCAAAACAGTCCCACAGCATTATGGAAACTCCACCATATTTAAACTGTAGAAAGGGTGTTTGTTTTAACTTAACGAGCTTCATTTCTTTGCATGTAAATGTATCACTGGTCTGTATTGCCAAAGAGCTCAAGTTTCGTTTCATCTGTCCACAGAACATTTTCCCAGAAAGATTGTGGCTTCTCAGGGTGTGTTTGGGCAAAGATCATGCATGCCTTTTTATGTCAGTCTTTGAGCAGTGGGGTCCTCCTTGGCTTTCACCTGTGAATTCCTTCTTTGTTTAGTGCATGGTGTGTGGTGCAGGTGGAAACCACCTCGCCAGAAAGCTCCAGATCAGCCTAAAACTCTTTGGATATTGTATGTGGTGTTTTCCAACAGTTCACACTAACCTTTGAAGACAACTTGGATTAATTTTCTTCTTCCCACCACGTCCTGGGAGGTTATTGACAGTTCCATAAGCAGAAAACTTCTTAACAGCATTGCGAACTGTAGATATATGAATCACAAAGTCTTTGAAGATGGGCTTGTACTCCTTTGAAGTTTGATGTTTGGTGATAATGGCTTTTCTGATGGTCTCAGGCAGCTTTTTTGTCTTCACCATTGTGAAAATTGAAGAGGGAGTGAATGTGACCATTTTAAACATTAGAACCATCTTTGATTGGTTGATTCAATTTAATTTAATTTAATTAGCAGGTTTTTATATACCGCAACTTCCATAGATCAGTTGCGGTTTACAATGAACAACAATGAACAAGCAAGGCTGTTTTACAAGGAACGGCAGTAAACATCAATGCTGTTTTTACATATAACAGTGTAAACAATAATGGGCTCAATCTAACAGTAACAGATTGGTAGAATTGAGAACTATATACAGAGAACATGTTTAGAACTATAATACAATTTTAATTAGAATCTCTGGATATCAAGTCATGTGACTACTGACAATTGATCACAGGTGCATTTAATTTTACTCCATTGGGAATGTGGTCTGTTCAAACTGATTTGAATTGTTTATAAGGGTACCAATAATCATGTCCTGGTAATGTCCGAGTTTTTATTCTATTTCCTACTAGTTCCATTTTTAAGTGGTCTTGTTTTATTTGATTCTTTTGTGTCAAATATGAGTTCTATGAACAAATTGACAGAACATGCAAACAGGATATCCTAATAGTCATGGGCGACTGGAAAGCAAAGGTTGGCAACAAAGAAGAAGGCAGAATAGTTGGAAAATATGCATTGGCAACAGAAATGAAGCTGGAGAAATTCTGATAGAATTCTGCAAGACCAATGATCTATTCATCTCAAACACCATCTTCCAGCAACACAAGCAGTGACTGTACACATGGACTTCACCCAGTGGATTGTACAAAAATCAAATTGACTACATCTGTGGACGTCAACGATGGAAAAGCTCTATAACATCAACAAAGACAAAACCAGGAGCTGACTGTGGTACAGATCACCAACTACTAGTATGCAAACTCAAACTAAAATTGAAAAAGAGCAAGACACTCATGAATGCAGCAAAATATGACCTTGAGTATATACCACTGGAATTTAAAGACTGCCTGCAAAACTGATTTGCTGCTTTAGATACAAATGAGAGAGCTCCAGAAGAATTATGGTATGGCATCAAGAAGGATGTGTTGGAAGAAAGTGAGAAATCTCTACAAAAGATGAAAAAGCAAAAACGGCCAAAATGGATGACCAAAGAAACTTTGAAAATTGCCCAGAAATGCAGAGAAGCTAAAGCCAGAAGAGAAAGAGAGGCAATCACAGAACTCAACAGAGATTTCCAATGTGCAACAAGACAAGACAAGGAGAAGTACTACAATGATGCATGCAAGGAAATAGAAGCAGAAGCTATTAGAGGAAGAACAAGATCAGCTTTCCTAAGAAAGAAAAGGTGGAAAGAATATGCAGTAGTTATATAATAAAGATCAAGTGGACCAATAGCCATGTCAACCTGTATCTTATGATCCAGAACCATTGGTGATGAAAGAAGAAGTTGAAGCAGCATTGAAAGCCTTATCAAAGAACAAAGCATCAGGCACTGATGGCATTCCCTTAGAAGTATTACAGCAATCTGAAGCAGCTGTTACCATATTTACAAGTCTCTGCTAGAAAATTTGGAAGACAACATTATGGACAACTGACTGGAAAAGATCTATGTTTATACCAATACTAAAGAAAGGTGATCCAACTGACTGTGGAAATTATCGCACAATCGCTCTGATCCCACATGCCAGCAAGATTCTACTGAAGATTATTCAGTAGAGACTACAACCAGACCTGGAATGAGAACTACCTGAAGTGCAGGCTGGATTCAGGAAAGGGCGAGGAATGAGAAACATCATCGCAGATGCGATATGGATCCTTGAAAGGACTAAAGAATACCAAAAGGATATATATATGTGGTTTATTGACTACAGCAAGGCTTTTGACTGTGTAAACCATGAGAAACTCTGGGCCACATTAAGAAACATGGGTATACCAGAAGACCTGATAGTTCTCTTGCACAACCCTTTACATTGATCAAGAAGCAAGCGTTGGAACGGAACAAGGAAAAACAGAATTATATGCAGAACAAATCATCAGAGAAGCAGGACTGTATGAAGACAATAGAGGGGTGAAGAATGGTGGGAGACTCATCAACAATCTTTGCTATGCTGATGATACCACATTACTGGCTGAAAGTGAAGACGATCTGAAACATTTGCTTCTCAAGATCAAGGAACATAGTCTTAAAATGGGCCTGCACCTTAATGTAAAGACGACAAAGATCCTGACAACTGGCAAAATCAATAAGTTCATCGTTGATGGAGAAGAAATTGAAACAGTGGACAACTTTAACCTACTTGGATCAACTATCAATAAAGGAGCAACAAGCAGTCAAAAATCAGATGATGCATTGTTCTTGGCAGAATGGCTGTGAAGTACCTAGACAAGATTCTCATGAGCAGAGATGTCTCTCTCCATACAAAGATTTGACTTGTTCAAGCTATGGTATTCTAATAACGTCATATGGATGCGAACGTTGGACAGTGAAAATGATAGACAGGAAGAAAAAGCGTAGTTACTCACCTGTAACAGGTGTTCTCCAGGAGCAGCAGGAATCAGTCCTCACTTATGGGTGACGTCGGCGCCGACGGAGCCCTCGCGGAGCAATTTTCCCCAGCTTTCAAAGAAAGCCTTTGGGAATTGCAGCGCGCATGCGCGGTCCTCTTCCCGCCCAAGGGTGCCATCTTAGCCAGTCAGATGACATAGCTAAAAAAGACAGCATAAAAAAATTTGCAAAAAGAACATAAGCAGACGATTGCAACTCCAAGGGGAGGAGGGAGGGTAGTGAGGACTGATTCCTGCTGCCCCTGGAGAACACCTGTTACAGGTGAGTAACTACGCTTTCTCCAGGACCAAGCAGGAAGTCAGTCCTCACTTATGGGACTCCCAAGCTCAAGGCTACCGGAGACCCTAAGCACAAAAATGAGCTCCCTCTAGCTCAGCAGCACAGAAGGAAAGAATCTTCGCTGAATTATTACCCACCGGTAGCCCACATCCGGGATGGAGGGTAGGAGTTGCTCAGACCTCAAAGAGATTACGGAGGACTGCCTGTCCGAAAGCACTGTCCCTGCGGGACTCCCTCTCGAGACAGTAATGGACCGCAAAAGTCTGGCTCGAAGACCAAGTAGCGGCCCGGCAGATGTCTGCCAGCGGAACAGAGCGGAGGTAAGCCACTGACGTAGCCTTTGCCCAAACGCAATGAGCCGTGACTCGACTTTCTAAGGAGAGTCCGGCTGCCCCATAAGCCCAAGAGATACAGTCCGCAACCCAGATGGACAGAGTACGCTTGGAGACCGGGAGCCCCAATTTATTGGGGTCAAAAGACACAAAAAGCTGAGCAGCTTTACGGTGCTCCCGCGTACGGTCAAGGTAGAAGTTCAATGCCCTTCTACAGTCCAGGGTATGGAGGACCGTTTCAGCTCGGCTGGAGTGTGGTCTGGGAAAGAAGGTTGGAAGTACCACCTCCTGATTGATATGAAAAGGGGAGACCACTTTTGGAAGAAATTTTGGGTGAGTCCGTAGGACTACCCTATTTTTGTAGAACCGAGTGTAAGGGGGATCAGACACGAGGGCCTGCAATTCACTTACGCGTCTAGCAGAAGTGAGGGCTATCAAGAACAGCGTTTTCCAAGACAGAAAACGGAGAGAACAGGTAGCCATAGGTTCAAAAGGCGGACAGGTGATCCGCTGCAAAACCACATTCAGGTCCCAGTCAGGCGCTGGCGGGCGCAGAGGTGGTTTAAGTAGAAGGAGACCTCGGAGAAACCTCGCTACGAGAGGGTCGCTGGAGAGAGGTCTACCGTCGACCGGCACATGATGTGCCGAAAGAGCACTAAGGTGAACTTTGATGGAGTTGGACTTAAGTCCCAGATTAGAGAGGTGTAGCAAGTACTGCAAGATCACCGACACCGGGCAGGAGAAGGGATCCTGAGACTGTTGGGTACACCAGACGGCAAAGCGACGCCATTTAAGGGCGTAGCATTTGCGGGTAGAAGGCCGTCGCGAAGCCAAGACGACCTCCTCCACCTCCGCCGGCAGGAGAAGGGGAGCAAGGACTACCCTCTCAGCAGCCAGGCCATGAGGTTGAGAGACCTGAGGTTGGGGTGTAGTAGAGACCCCTGATCCTGAGTGAGGAGATCCGGTTGTACCCCCAGAGGGAATGGATCCTCCACCGCTAATTGCAGTAGGAGCGGAAACCACGGCTGTCTGGGCCAGCGAGGGGCCACCAGGATCATGAAGGCTTTGTCTCGGAGAACCTTGAAAAGAGTCCGAGAGACTAGCGGGATGGGAGGGAAAGCGTACAGAAGGCTCCCCGACCATGAAATCAGAAAAACGTCCGCCGCAACCCGAAGGGGGTGTGGCTGACGAGAGCAGAAGCGAGGAAGCTGCCGGTTGTGAGGACTGGCAAAGAGATCCACCGTGGGGAGGCCCCACTTTAGGAAGAGCTTCTGAACTACCAAGGGATCCAGACGCCACTCGTGCGGCTGGAGGATCCTGCTGAGCTTGTCCGCCAGGCCGTTCTCTTGGCCCGGGAGATAAACTGCCTTGAGGAGAATGCCTTGACTGACGGCCCAAGAGCAGAGCTTCTGTGCCTCCCGGCAGAGGAGGAAGGAGCCCGTGCCCCCCTGCTTGTTCACGTAGAACATGGCAACTTGATTGTCCGTCTGGACAAGGACGGACTGGTGGGAAGTCAGGTGGGAGAAAGCCTTGAGAGCCAGGCGGATCGCCCTGAGCTCCAGGAAGTTGATCTGCTGAGCAGACTCCCACGCGGTCCAGAGGCCCTGAGTACGTGCCCCTTGGCAATGTGCTCCCCAGCCCAGGAGGGATGCATCCGTGGTCAGCACCCGGGTCGGCTGAGGTGACTGGAAAGGCATTCCGGATATCAGGTTCGGCTGCCGAAGCCACCACCGGAGAGACGAGATCAGCGGCTCGGAGACGCGCACTAGGTCTGCTAGGCCGCCTGTGGCTTGTCGCCACTGCTGGCGGAGACACCATTGAGCAGGCCGCATATTCAGGCGGGCATTGGGGGTCACATGGACGGTGGAAGCCATATGGCCGAGCAGTCTCAGGAAGCGCCTGGCGGAGACCAGGGGCTGGCTGCGAAAACGGTCGGCTAGGTCCATGAGCCGTTGAGCCCTGTCGAGCGGTAGGTACGCTCGTGCCTGAGGAGTGTGGAGCCTTGCGCCGATGAACTCGAGATCCTGTGAGGGGAGCAAAGTGGACTTTGCGAAATTTATAACAAAGCCCAAGTACTGCAGAAGAGTCACCGTGCGGCGTGTGGCGCTGGTGACCTCCGGAGCGGACGCCGCTCTGATGAGCCAGTCGTCGAGGTACGGAAAGACATATAGGCCGTGAAGCCGGAGATGGGCCGCCACCACCGCGAGACATTTTGTGAAGACTCGCGGTGCGGAGGACAGGCCAAAGGGCAGTACTCTGTACTGGTAATGATTTCCTGCCACCACAAACCTTAGGTATTGGCGGTGGCTTGGGTGGATGAGGATGTGCGTGTAGGCATCCTTTAGATCCAAGGAGCATAGCCAATCTCCCTGCTGGAGGTAGGGCAGAAGGATTCCAAGGGTAAGCATTTTGAACTTCTCCCGCACAAGGAACTTGTTGAGGTTGCGCAAGTCCAGGATGGGTCGGAGGCCCCCTGTTCTCTTTGGTATTAGAAAATACCTGGAATAAAAGCCTTGACCTCTCAGGTGGTGTGGCACCGGTTCCACCGCCTGTTCCTGCAGAAGACCTGCTAACTCCTGAAGGAGTAATTCCCTGTGCAGAGGGGGTCGTGGAGGTTCTCCCGGAAAATAGGAGGGAGGGACCTGGTGGAAGTGGAGAAGATAGCCTTCTCGCACGACCTGAAGCACCCAGGCATCTGCGGTGATGCTGGACCACCTGTGGGCGAAGTGAACCAGCCGGCCTCCGGTGCTGGGAGGAACCAGCGGGGGGGAGAGGCTATGCTTAGCGAGTCAAAAACCCCCACCCTGCTGAGCAGGGGCTGGTGGTGCAGGCTTGGGGGCTTGCTGCCTACGGGACCCGTTACCCCGTCCCTTGGCCTGCTGGCCCTGTTGGGGAGCTGCAGGGGCCTGATAATGGGGGTATTGTTTGTAGGCAGCCGCCTTCCTCGGGTAAAAGGACTTTTTCCCCCGAGCCCTTCTTTTTCTGGGAAGGGGCAGAGGTCTTCCTAGAAAGCCTGGTCCTGGTGAGAGTCTCAGTCTCAATTTGTGCAGCCTTTTCAGCCATGGGCTTGCCAAAGAGGTTTTCGCCTCGGCAGGGGACATCGACCAACTTGTCCTGCACCCAGGGCTCAAGGTCAGACGACTGAAGCCAAGCCTGTCGGCGGGCACCGATGCCGGCTGCGGCCACTCGAGCCGATGCTTCAAAGCCATCATAGGCTGCTCGGGACATGAACTTTGAGCATTCCCGAATGCCAGTGGACAAGGCCAGGAACCTCCGCAAGGGTTCCTCGGACAAACCAGCGGAGAATCCGGCTAGCTCTTTAGCCAGATCTCGGAGATACATGCCCATGTATAGCTGGTAAGTCTGGACACGACATGCGAGCATAGAGCCCTGGAAACACTTCTTACCAAGGCCATCCAGGTTACGGGCCTCCCTGCCAGGAGGCACCGAGGAGTGCATCTTCTGGCTCTTAAGACGATGCATGGCCGATTCCACTACCATGGAATGGTGTGGTAGCTGTGCCTTTTGAAAGCCAGGGCTCTTGCGGACCCGATAGATAGAATCGACCCGCTTGCTCAGGACCGGCGAGGAGGCCGGACTCTCCCACATGCGGAAGAGTAGTCGTTCCAGCATAGGAGGAACCGGTACAGTAAAGTGTTCCCTTGCGGGAGAGTCATACTGGAGGGCGTCGAGCTCTTCGGCTCGAGGCTCCTCCTCGGGGTCCGCAGGGAAGGCCAAAGCCTTGGCCATATCCCTGACGAAGTCCAAGAACCGGGCATCCTCCGGGGGGGACTGCTTCCGAGGCTCGGACTCCGGTGAGTCCGAGGGGACACACCGAGTCCGGAAAGAATCAGGCGACTCTTCCTCTTCAGACTCCCAGACCGACTCCGACGAGGACTCGGTGGGGTCGGCCCGGGCAGGGCGCGGCGCCTGCCGCCCCGACGCCGAGGGAGTCGGCGTCGGCGACCTCGGTCCCGAACGGGAGGCCGAGGGTGACCTCGACCGAGGATCGACTCGAGTTCGCATCGACTCGAGGATTGGCTCGGTCTCCGGGGTCGACTTGGACGTCGACGTCCCGGCGGTCGGGGCAGCGGCGCCAGCGAGGCCAGCGAGCAGTGCCCGCTGCTGGTCCATGAAGGCAGACAGTCTGCTCTCCAAGGCCGTCAGCCTGAGTCCGAGCTCAGGTGACCCAGCAGCCCCCGACTCGGGCCCCGACGGCGTCGGGCCCGACGTCGGCTGTCGCGGAGGCGAGTCCAGAAGGACCACAGGACTTACCCGAGCAGGCATCTCCGACTCCAGGCGAGGTTGCTTCGTGAGGTGCTCCTTCTCCAAGGACCCGGGGCGGCTGTCGGGGCTATGCGACCTGGCCCTCGCGGAACCAGGAGCGTCCACCGACGCCGCCCTCGCGGGTTTCACCTGCCGACGATGGTCCCCGGAGGGAGAACCCCTGTCGGAGGAACTCCGGCGACGGTCCGAGCTGGAGCCTTTGGACGCGGAGGCCTCCGACGAGGTCCGGGTACGGCTGGGGTCAGCGAAGATCCTATCACGCTGATGCCGCCGACTTCTCAACGCTTTGGAGGACATTTTGCCGTAGGGCCCACAGATCAGTTCCTCATGATCTGGGCCCAGGCAGCGGAGGCAAAAGTCGTGTGTGTCAGTTAGTGACATATTTCGGTCACACTGACCACACCGCTTAAAACCACTGGCAGCCATCGGGGGAAAAAGGGCCCCTGCGAGGTCAAAGGTCCGGGCTGCCAGGGAAAAATCGAAAACGAAAGCTGACTAAGTCAGAAAAACCGAAAAAGAAAGGAAGAGGACTCGTGACCGGCGTCGCGAGTCCGGGCGGGAAAAAGACCGGCGTCGAACCGAAGGAAAAAGAATAAAATAATGAAGAAATATCGACTTTTTCGCGGGGACAAGACGGGGACGTCTGTAGGGCTCCGCGGAAAAAAGAAGACTGGCTAAGATGGCACCCTTGGGCGGGAAGAGGACCGCGCATGCGCGCTGCAATTCCCAAAGGCTTTCTTTGAAAGCTGGGGAAAATTGCTCCGCGAGGGCTCCGTCGGCGCCGACGTCACCCATAAGTGAGGACTGACTTCCTGCTTGGTCCTGGAGAATTGATGACTTTCAATTATGGTGCTGGCAACGAATACTGTGCACCCTAGGGATGGACCCTAAAGTTTCTGCTTGGGTTAGAAATTGGTTGAGTGGAAGGCGACAAAAGATACAAGTAAATGGAGCTCACTCTGAGGAGAAGATTGTTATCAGTGATGTGCCCCGAGAATCTGTCCTTGGTCCAATTCTTTTTAACATCTTTGTTAGTGATATTGCAGAAGGGTTGTTGGGTAAGGTTTGCCTCTTTGCGGATGATACCAAACTCTGCAATAGAGTAGACACCCAGGAAGGTGTAGATAACATGAGGAGGGATCTAGCTAAGCTTGAAGAATGGTCTAGAATTTAGCAGCTGAGATTTAATGTTAAAAAATGCAAGGTCATGCATTTGGGCTGCAGCAATCCAAGGGAGCGATATAATATAGGGGGTGAAGTACTTCTGTCCACAAAAGAAGAGCGGGTCCTAGGCGTGATTTTGTTTGATGATTTTAAAGTAGCTAAGCAGGTAAAAAAGGCGATGGTGAAAGCTAGAAGGATGCTTGGGTGCTTAGGCAGAGAAATAACCAGCAGAAGAAAGGAGGTGATAGTGCCTCTGTATAAGTCTTTGGTGCGACCTCATTTGGAGTATTCTGTGCAATTTTGGAGGAGACCGTACCTTCAAAAGGAAATAAACAGGTTTGAGTTAGTACAGAGGGTGGCTACTAAAATGGTTAGTGGTCTTCGTTATAAAGCATATGAGGACAGACTTAAGGATTTTAATATGTACACCTTAGAGGAAAGGCGGGATAGAGGTGATATGATTGAGACGTTTAAATACCTCCGTGGCATAAATGTACAGGAGAAGAGCCTCTTTCAATTGAAAGCAAGCTCTGCTATGAGGGGACATAGGATGAGGGTGAAAGGAGATAGATTCAGGAGTAATATGTAGAAATATTTCTTTAAGGAAAGAGTGGTAGATGCGTGGAATAGTTTCTCAGTGGAGGTGGTAGAGATGAGGACAGTATCTGAATTCAAAAAAGCATGGGACAAACACAGAGGATCTCTAAAGGAAAAAAGGGGACTGTTGTAGTGGTGGATATGGAAGGACAGACTAGATAGGCCATGTGGTCTTTTTCTGCCATCATGTTTCTATGTATACCATGGACTGCCCAAAGAACAAACCAGTCAGTACTAGAGGAGATCAAACCTAAGCTTTCTTTAGAAGTTCAGATGACAAGACTTCGACTTTCATACTTTGGACACATTATGCGAAGAGAGAGATCATTAGAGAAAGACATCATGCTTGGCAAGGTAGAAAGTCAACGCAAAAGAGGAAGGTCAGCAATGAGATGGATCGATACAATAACAGCAGCTATGGGTGCCAGTGTATCAACAATGAGCCGCCTGACTGAAGAGTGAACACAATTTTGGACTACTTTCCAGAGGGTCACTATGAGTCGACACCGACTCAACAGCATTTAACAACAATAACATGTGTGCATATATATTCCAAAGCCATTTTACTGGCTACTTTTTTTTTTTTAGGAGATATTGGACATTAAGGGGTTGAAGTGCAAGGGTGCCAATTATTTGACCACAACTGTAGCAGAATTAGAAAAGGTACACAGAAAAGCAACCAAAATGGTTAAGGGGATGGAAGGATACCCCTATGAGGAAAGGCTTAAAAGGTTAGAGCTCTTCAAATTGGAAAAGAGACAGCTGAGGGGGAATGTGATAGAAGTCTATAAATTAATGGAGTGGAACAGATAAACGTAGATCGGTTGTTTACACCATTAAAAAGTAGAAAGACTAGGGGACATGCAATGAAACCACAATTTAAGACTAATAAGAGAAAATACTTTTCACTCAACTCATAGTCAAACTCTGGAATTTGTTACCAGAGGATGTAGTAAATGCTGTTAGTGCAGCTGGGTTTAAAAAAGGTTTGGAGGAAAGGTCCATAAACCATTTTTAAGGAAATCTACTGCTTACCCCAGGACAAGCATTGTGGAACCTGTGTACCTTTTTGGGAACCTGCCAGGTACTTGTGACCTGGATTGGCCACTGCTGGAAACAGGATACTGGGCTTGATGAATCTTGGTTTCACCCAGTATGGCATTTGTTATGTTCTTATGGAGATATACTATATAGAGTTATGTTTCTACATTTGGGAACATTGCAGCAATGGATGAAAACTGGATGATCAAGGGTAGCGCCTTACCTACGTTTGTGCGAGCAGTGCATCCGCACAGAGTACATAAAAATAGGGGCATATTTAGAGTTGCAGACCATCGGCCTTGGTTTCCCGCCACACTGCCTGCCTTTGCCATGCCACCACTTTTCCTGTTCCCTTGGTGGTGGTGGTGGCAGCTGTGGCAGCGGAGCGGACATCCAATTAATAGAAAAGCCACATGGGTCTTTCTTGCATAGCTGGTCTGATCCCTCCCTCCTGTGATGCGAGCATACATCAGGGGAATGAGGGATCAGACCAGCCATGCAAGCACAGAATTGGAAAGACTCATGTGTTGTTTTTTTTAATTGAAGGTCCGCTCTTCTGCCACCACTGCCAAGGGAACAGGAAAAGCGGTGGCGGGCCAAGGGCAGGCTGGGCAGGTGGCGTGGGGGGGGAGCCAGCTGAACATGAAGAGGTGTGGGGTAAGATGTGGAGATGCTGGGCATGGGGGGATGAGGCAAATTACAAATGTCTGATGTTTGGGAGGGCGTCAGGTTGGCAAGTCACACGGGGTGCAATTATGGCTTGGTACAGCCCTGATCAGGGGTTTGTAGCCGACTATGGGGAGGTAAGCTACTGGTGGTGGTATTGGATTTGGTGCAGTTTCCTAGTTGGAAGGACAGAGGAATAGGCATAGGGTATTTTATCTTGACAAATTGAAAGTCACCTGCTAAATAATACCAAGCAATGAATAGTATGAATGCTGGTAGCACAAGTAATAATGAAAAATATGAAAAAATATGAAAGAAGAGAGGATGAAATAAAAATATTAACTTAGAAAGCTGTGTGTACATGCTAGCCTGGTAGTTCAGTGGGAGTGCTGTGTAATGCCATGCAGAAGGTCCCTGGTTTGAGCTTCTAGTCAGGTTTTCAGTTCCCTGGGTGGGCTGAGGCTGTGGGGTCCATCTTCAAGAAAATGAAGGTGACATTTTACTTACCAGATTATGTCCTTTCCTCGAGTCCTGCTAGACCAGTCTAGACAAGTGGGTTGTGTTCACCTACTAGCAGATTGGTGGAACCAATGAAAAGCCCAGTTTTAATGGTATCACTCCCATGTCTCTATATGCCTCAGCCACTAGAAGTCTCTTCAGTATGCGTCCCAAAGCATATGGGAGAACATGGCAGGCCTCACCAAACCTCAAAGTGGGCAGCAATGAGCAATCAAACAGTAGAAAACTATACACCATATTACCCCTATTCTGAAGAGCCTACACTGGCTCCCCGTACAATACCGGATCACATTTAAGATCTTAACCATGACATTTAAAGCAGTTAATAGAATCACCTCAACAACCTTGTCAGACCTGATACAACCCACCCCAGACAACAGATTAAGAAGGACCACGTCCTACAATACCATCCTTCTCCCAAAAGCTATCACTAAATGCAACAAATCAACGAGAAAAAGTGCCTTTGCCCTGTTTGCCCCCTCCAGCTGGAATTCTCTCCTAGCAGAAATCCGGACCATAAACAACCTCCCCCAATTCAGAAAGGCTCTCAAACACCACCTATTTCAACAGCACTTCTATAACTCTGACAACATCACCTAGACAGCATTACACGACACAACAGTCTCTCAACCCAGAGCCGCCGAACCAATCTCCAATGATAACTTTCAATTACATATAACCATCCCTTACAGGGCTGGTATTACAAATCCTTCTACGATGCAACCCTCTTTATGTACATAGTGTATAAAGTTCACCTGTTATCCAAGTTAGAATTCCCTGTTATATGTAAGTTCAATGTCTGAATGTTCCACATTGTACAAACCTGTTCATTGTAAACCGCGCTGATGCCGAATAGTGCGGTATAGAAAAACTAAAAATAAATAAATAAATACACAGGAAAGCATAAAGAGAAGGCTGTTTGTAGAAGATGAACCTGCAGGAATTATAGCAGATGCAAGGGTACAGCCTCAGAAGAACAGAGCAGACAGAGTTCCAGGGGCAGGCCCTGGAATGGTCTAGAAGGACTCAAAGAAAGGACATTATCTGGTAAGTAAAATGTCACCTTCCATATCGTCCTGCTAGACTAGTCTAGACAAGTGTGACATACCAAAGCTATGACTCCATTGGGTGCGAAAAAGACACAGCAGCTCGCAAAACCTTAGAGCCAAATGCTGTCTCTGCTCGAGTGTAGACATTGAAGCAGAAATGCTTAACAAAAGTCCACGTTGCTGCCTGACAAATGTCTGCAAAGGCTACTGAGCTCCGCTCTGCCCATGAGGATGCTTGTGGATAGAATGGGCGTGCAAACCCTCTGGAACCGATCGGTTCTGCAACAGATCCGCTGAGACAATGGCCTCCTTAATCCAGTGTCCCAAGGCAGACTGATCCACTGCATCACCTTGCGCAAACCAGCAAACAGCACAAAAACGGTCTAACTAGAAAAGAATTCGTAACCTCCAAGAATCAGAGAAGCACTCTCTGGACATCCACAAGACGGAGATCCTACCATTCCCCTGACAGTGCTCCTTAGAGAAGGAGGACAGGCAAACCGTCTGGTTCACATGAAGGGAGAAACCTCGTCAGGAAAGAAGAAAGACACAGGCTGAAAGGAAACAGCCTCCTCAGAAAAAGATAGTTAAGGATCTCGGCAAAAGCAGAGCCTGCTGCTCGGAAACCAGCCTTGTGGAACAATCGCAGTCAAGATAAGAACATAAGATATGCCATACTGAGTCAGACCAAGGTCTATCAAGCCCAGTATCCTGTTTCCAACGGTGGCCAATCTAGGTCACAAGTACCTAGCAGTTTCCACAAAAGACACAGGTTCCACAATGCTTGTAATGGGGCAAGCAGTGGATATTATGGGTTCACTTTAATAATGTTTTATGGACCTTTCCTCCAGGAACTTGCCCAAACCTTTTTCAAACCTGGCTACACTAACATCTTTTACTACATCCTCTGGTAGCAAATTCCAGAGTTTGATTACACGTTAAGTGAAAAAATATTTTCTCTTATTAATCTTAAATAGGTTACCCTGTAGCTTCATTGCATGGCCCTAGTCTTTCTATATTTTGATGGCGTAAACAATTGATCTATATTTACCCATTCCATTCATTAATTTAGAGACCTCTATCATATCTCCCCTCAGCCATCTCTTTTCCAGGTTGAAGAGCCCTAACCTTCTTAGCCTGTCTTCATAGGGGTATCCTTCCATCTCCTTTACCATTTAGGTGGTACTTCTCTATACCTTTTTTAATAACACTATATCCTTTTTAAGATACGGCGACCAGAATTGCACACAATATTCAAGGTGCGGTTGCACTGTGGAACGCTACAGAGGCATTATAATATCCTTTGTTTTGTTCTCCATTCCTTTCCTTATGATACCTAGCATTCTACTTGCTCTCTTGGCTGCCGCTGCACACTGGGCGGAGGGTTTTAGCATGTTATCCACGATGATGCCTAAATCGTTTTTCTGGGTGGTGGCTCCTAATGTGGGAACCTTACATTGTGTAACCATAGTTGGGATTTTTCTTTCCTAGATGCATAACTGCACTTGTCCACATTAAATTTCATCTGCCATTTGGATGACCAGTCTTCCAATTTATCAAGATCCACTTGCAATTTTCCACAATCTTCATGGGTTTTAACAACTTGGAATAGTTTTGTCTAATCTGCAAATTTGATAACCTCACTCATTGCTCCCATTTCCAGGTCATTTATGAATATGTTAAAAAGCAGTGGACCCAGCACAGAGCCGGGGTACTCCACTATTCACCTTTCTCCATTGGGAAAATTGACCATTTAGCCATACCCTCTGCTTTCTATCTTTTAACCATTTCCTGATCCACAACAGTACACTGCTTCCTATCCCATGACTTTTTAATTTTGCCAAAGGTCTCTCATGAGGGACCTTGTCAAAGGCTTTTTGAAAGTCCAAATACACCATATCAAACAACTCATCTTTGTCTACCTGTTTATTCACACCTTCAAAAAACAACAGATTAGTAAGACAAGACCTTCCTTGGCTAAAGCCACATTGGCTGTCTCCCATTAAGCCATGACAATATACATGTTTAGTAATTTTGCTCTTGATGGTTTCCACCATTTTTCCCAGTACTGATGTCAGGCTCACCGGTCAGTAGTTTCCCAGATCACCCCTGGAGCCTTTTTAAAAATTGGTGATACATTGGCCATGATCCAATCTTCAGGTATTACAGATGATTTTAATGATAGTTTACAGATTACTAATAGTAGGTCTGCAATCTCATATTTCAGTTCTTTCAACATCCTTGGATGTATACAATCCGGTCCAGGTGATTTGCTACTCTTCAGTTTATCAAATAGTTGTAATACATCTTCCCAGTGTATCGATATTTCTTTCAATTCTTCTGCAGCATCTCATTTAAATACCATTTCAGTCATGCGTAACATTCCTACATCTTCTTCAGTAAAGACCAAAGCAAAGAATTTATTAAGTCTATCCACTATGGCCTTGTCCCCTCTTAGTGCCCCTTTTACCCCTCTATCATCTAATGGTCCAACTGACTCACTCTCTCACAGGTGTTTGCTAAGAATGTACTTGAAAAAGTCTTTATTATGTGTTTTTGCTTCCACAGCAAGCGTCTTCTCAAAATCTCTCTTTGCCTGTCTTATCAAGGCCTCGCATCTAACTTGCCAGTGCTTGTGTTGTTTCCAGTTTTCGTCATTTGGCTCCTTTTTCCATTTCCTGAAAAATGCTTTTTTTGGCAACAGCTGCCTCTCTGACCTCACCTTTAAACCATGCTGGCAGTTTTTTGGACTTACTTCCACTTTTCTTAAAGCGTGGAATACAGCTGGTCTGGGCTTCCATGATAGTATTTCTAAACAACACTCAAGCTTGATGTAAATCTTTAACCTTTGCAACAGCTCCTTTTAGTTTTTTCTTAAATATTTTCCTCATTTTATCAGTTAATAGATAGTACTGTGGATTTCCTTACTGTCTTTCCTTCATTTATTAAATCAAAACGCGATCATGCTATGATCATTATTGCCAAGTGGCCCCAACACCCTTATATCTTAGATGACAGTCTTGAGCGTAATTTCCTGCAGAGTAGCGGGCTTCAACGGCTCAAAGGGCTCAGATATTAGGGCCTTGAGCACCAGATACAGATCCCAGGGAGGGACCATAGACAATAGGGAAGGATGTAGATGCCAAACCTCATTGAAGAAGAGAAGAAACATCCGGGTGTATGGCTAGAGATTTACCAGCCAACGGCCCTCTGAAACAGGCCAAAGCTGCCACCTGAACCTTCAGGGAGAGTTAAGAGAAAAAAGGCCTTTCTCCAGACCGTCCTTCAGAAAAGGCCACAGAGATGGCATCTTGGCCGCTTCAGGAGCCAGCTGCTGTGCATCGCACCAGCACTTAAGGCACCAGACCTGCACTTATGCCAGGTTGGTAGACATCCTCCAGAGTGCAGAGTGGAAACCACCGTCAGATAATAGCCCACACACACTAACAATCTCCTTACAGGAGCCAAGCCATAAGCGATAATGGAGCCAGGCCCTCAAGGACAAGTGACCCCTGACACAATAAGCCCCAAAATGAAGACAAGCGGTGGTCTTCGCAAGAGCTGCCAGACTAATTCTTTCCGGATGGCGCTCCATATGCTGAATCAGATGCCCCATCAGGAAACACCTACAGCAGGTGCTGACCTGGTCAAGACTGAGCCAGGGCACCAAAGCTTTTTGAACCAGTCTCCATGCGATGACTAAAGAAGCTGCACATTTTGGCATTGGAGTAGGCTGCTCAGATCTCTCTCAGAACGACTCCAGCAATGCAGAAACAACTGAAAACACCTCTTGATTCAACTCCCACTATCCTGGGAACAGAGAATGTCAGCCGAGAAAATTCATTTACACAGTATCCACTCCTGTTTGGGCAACAAAGCCAACAAATTTGGAGGCTCTTTGTTGCCCAAACAGGAAAGCCATCTCCAGGGCTACCCCAGCAACCACCGTGGCATTGTCTGAGAAAGAGTAGTTACTCACCTGTAACAGGTGTTCTCCAGGAGCAGCAGGAATCAGTCCTCACATATGGGTGACGTCGGCGTCGACAGAGACCCCATGCGGAGCATTTCCCCAGCTTTCAAAGAAAGCCTTTGGGAATGCAGGCACGCATGCGCAGTCCCCTTCCCGCCCAAAGGTGCCATCTTGCTCAGTCTAATGACATAGCGAAAAGACAGCACAAAAAGAAAATGAACTATATACAACTGCAACTCCAAGGGGAGGAGGGAGGGTCGTGAGAACTGATTCCTGCTGCTCCTGGAGAACACCTGTTACAGGTGAGTAACTACTCTTTCTCCAGGACCAAGCAGGAAGTCAGTCCTCACATATGGGTGACTCCCTAGCTCTGGGCTACCAGGAACCCAGGCTGAAAAATAGAGCTCCCTCTAGAGCCTCAGCAACAGTGAGAGAATCTTCTCTGAGACCACACCTGAACGGTAGCCCAACACCAGGGCCGGAGGGTAGGAGTTGCCTAAACCTCAAAGAAATTACGGAGTACCGCTTGCCCGAAAGCAGTGTCCCTACGGGACTTCCTCTCGAGGCAGTAGTGGTCCGCAAAAGTCTGGCTTGAAGACCAAGTAGCGGCCCGGCAGATGTCTGCCAACGGAACAGAATGGAAGTAAGCTACTGATGCGGCCTTCGCCCTGACCCAGTGGGCCGTGACTCGTCCCTCCAGGGAGAGGCCGGCTGCCCTGTATGACCAGGCGATACAGTCTGCCACCCAAATGGACAACGTACGCTTAGTGACAGGCAACCCCAATTTATTAGGGTCAAAGGAAATGAAGAGCTGAGAAGCCCTTCTATGCCCCTGCGTACTTTCTAGGTAAAAAGACAGCGCCCTTCTACAATCCAGGGTATGCAAGACAGTTTCGACCCTACTGGCGTGCAGCCTGGGAAAGAACGTCGGAAGTACCACCTCCTGGTTGAGGTGGAAGGAGGACACTACCTTTGGAAGGAACTTAGGATGAGTCCGCAAGACTACCCTGTTCCTATAGAACCTGGTATACGGTCTATCCGAGACCAGGGCCTGAAGCTCACTCACCCGCCTAGCCGAGGTGTGTGCCACAAGGAACAACACCTTCCAGGAGAGGACGCGTAAATGGCAGGTTGCCATAGGCTCAAAAGGTGGGAGAGTAAGTTGCTGCAAGACCACACTGAGATCCCACTCAGTGGCCGGTGGACAAATAGGAGGCTTAAGCAGAAGCAGACCTCTGAGAAAGCGAGACACCAGAGGGTGTCCTGAGAGAGATTGTCCATCCACCGGCGAGTGGTGAGCTGAGAGGGCACTGAGGTGAACCCGGACAGAGTTGGACTGAAGTCCTAGGTTGGAAAGGTGGAGCAGGTATTGTAGCACCACCTGGACAGAGGAGAAGGGGTCCTCTTGCTGTTGAGAACACCAAGTAGAGAACCTACGCCACTTCAGAGCATAGGCCTTCCGAGTGGAATGCTTCCTGGAGGCCAACACCACCTCTTCAACCTCCCTTGATAGAAGCAAGGGAGCAAGTACTAGCCTTTCAGCAGCCAGGCCATCAAATTGAGGGATTTGAGGTTGGGATGCAAGAGGGACCCCTGATCCTGAGTCAGAAGGTCGGGTTGCAACCCCAGAGGAAGTGGAGTATCCACTGCCAACTGCAGAAGAAGAGGGAACCACGGCTGCCTGGGCCACATGGGGGCTATGAGAATCACCGTGGCTCTGTCCTGCTGGATTTTGAATAAAGTCCGGGCCACCAGAGGTGTGGGAGGAAAGGCATACAGCAGGCTCTCTGACCAAGGGATCAGGAATGCATCTGGCGCTGTTCTCAAGGGATGCGGTTGCCTGGAACAGAACCTGGATAGTTGCCTGTTCAGCGGACTGGCAAAAAGATCCATGGTCGGAAGACCCCACTTCAGAAAGATCTGTTGAACTACCAGAGGATCCAACTGCCACTCGTGAGGCTGCAGGAGTCTGCTTAGCCCGTCCGCCAGGCAGTTTTCCTAGCCTGGGAGGTAAACCGCCCTGAGGGTCATGCCCTGATTGACAGCCCAAGAGCAGAGAGCTTGTGCTTCCAGGCACAGAAGTCTGGATCCTGTGCCTCCCTGCTTGTTGACGTAGAACATAGCCACCTGGTTGTCCGTCTGAACTAGGACAGACTGGTGAGACAGGATCTGAGAGAAAGTCTTGAAGGACTAGAAAGGGGGACTGTTACTTCTGGAGAGAAATCTGCAACTGTGAGTATATACTTCTGGTAATTTTCTAAAACAAATTCTTTGTATTAAAGCTACTTAATCTGTGAACCCACTGTTTTTTGTTGGATCAGTTAAGGCCTAGTAGCAGCAATTAAGGTTTGAATTTAAAACACAGAGGAGAACTTTCTGGTAACATTTCATAAACAGCAGAGAGCTTGTAGTTTAAATTTAATAGTCACTCAGGGCCAAGTAACAGCAAAGTACTTTTAGTTTAAATTTAACACACAAAAGAGAGCTTTCTGGTTACATTTGGAACCCAGCAGAGAGCTTGTAGTGTACATTTAATAGTCACTCAGGGCCTAGCATCAGAAAAGTACTTTTAGTTTTAAAACACAGAAGAGAGCTTTCTGGTTAAATTTAGTACCCAGCAGAGAGCTTGTAGTTTAAATTTCATAAGAGGTTAGAGCCTAGCAGCAGCTAAGAGCTATAATTTAAATCAAATCAGAATTTAGCTTACCTCAGCAGCACAAGACAGGGTACTGTGTAGCAGCCCTCTTTTAATAAGTGTTATTTCCCTCCCTCCCCTGGGATAATCGTAGCTTTATAGGTACTTACACATCTTAAAAAACAGGAGGTGCTTTCAGGTGAAGCTCATTACCCAAATCAGTCATACACTAAGGACCTGAGATTAATTAAGCTTCAGGTGAACAAGGTATATTAAACGTATTAGGTACAGTTTTATTGGTATAAATACCCATAGCAACCCCTAGTAAGTAAGAACTTAAAGATCTAGACACAAACTTAAAACTAAGATGCAGACAGCAGTCCAGCAGCGGGATGGGAGCTTTCCAGTCTTTTGTATTGAGTGTCACATGTATGATTTTCTCCCAGTTGGTGAGAGGTCTTACGTGTGCACTAGGTGCAAGGAGCTCTTTGCTCTCAGGGAACAAGTCCGTTCTCTAGAGGCTAAAGTAGCAGACTTGGAAAACATAAGACAGACAGAGAGGTACATAGACGAGACCTACAGGGATATAGTCCTGAAGTCCCACCTCCAGTCTGGCAGCACCCCTGTTGCCATGGAGGAGAGAGGTTACGTGACAGGAGAGCATCACCCTGGTGTGGCAGGAAGTGATCCTGTAACTAGGACCTGTCCTCCAGGTGATGTAAAACCCTCTCGCACCGAGGAAGTTTCTCCAGGGCCATGTGCCCATGAGGGAAGGGTTAGGACAGCCGTTATAGTTGGTGATTCGATCATTAGGCATGTAGATAGCTGGGTGGCTGGTGGACGTGAGGATCGCCTGGTAACATGCCTGCCTGGTGTGAACGTAGCAGACCTCACGCGCCACCTAGATAAGGTCTTAGATAGTGCTGGGGAGGAGTCTGCTGTCTTGGTACATGTCGGTACCAATGACATAGGAAAATGTGGTAGGGAGATTCTGGAGGCAAAATTTAGGCTTTTAGGTAGGAAGTTGAAATCCAGAACTTCCATGGTAGCATTCTCCGAAATGCTTCCTGTTCCACGCGCAGGACCCAAAAGGCAGGCAGAGCGCCGGAGTCTCAATGCGTGGATGAGACATGGTGCAGAGATGAGGGTATTGGATTTGTTAGGAACTGGGGAACATTCTGGGGAAAGGAGGGGCTCTTCCAAAGGGATGGGCTTCACCTTAACCGGGATGGAACCAGGCTGCTGGCATTAACCTTTAAAAAGGAGATAGAGCAGCTTTTAAACTAGATATCAGGGGAAAGCCGACAGTCGCCCAAGAGCGGATGGTTCGGAAGAATGTATCCTTGAAGGATACTACCAAAAGCAGAGAGGTTCCACAAAAGAGTAAAGTAGCCCAAATGCCCTCAAGTATGGAGCAGACAGAGCTTAAAGATCCCAATTTACCCATGTCTAACAATAGCCAAATTAACATGAATAAAATACATTCTCTAAAATGCTTGTATGCAAATGCTAGAAGTCTAAAGAATAAGATGGGAGAGTTAGAATATATAGCACTAAATGAAAGGTTAGATATGATTGGAATATCAGAGACATGGTGGAAGGAGGACAACCAGTGGGACACTGTGATACCTGGGTACAAACTATATCGTAATGATAGAGCTGATCAAATTGGTGGAGGGGTTGCGCTCTATATTAGAGAGGGCATTGACTCAGAAAGGATTAAAGTTTTGCAGGAAACAAAATCTGCTGTAGAATCTATATGGATTGAAATTCCATATAAAAGGGGGAAGGCAATGGCAGTGGGGGTGTACTATCGAGCGCCTGGCCAGAATGAACAAATGGATGATGAAATGCTCAAAGAAATCAAGGAAGCTAACAAAAGTTACAGCGCAGTAATAATAATGGGTGATTTCAATTACCCCGGTATCGACTGGGTCAGTGTCACGTCAGGACATGCTAGGGAGATAAAGTTCCTAGATGAAATAAATGACTGCTTCTTGGAGCAGCTGGTTCATGAACCGACCAGAGGGGAAGCCATATTAGACCTAGTCCTTAGTGGAACACCAGATCTAGTGCAAGAGATAAGGGTGTTGGGGCCACTTGGCAATAGTGATCATAGCATGATCGCCTTTGATTTAATTAGTGGAGGAGGGATAGTAAGGAAATCCACAGTACTACCTTTTAACTTTCGAAAGGGAGACTATGATAAAATGAGGAAAACAGTTAAGAAAAAACTAAAAGGAGCAGTTGCAAAGGTTAAAGACGTACATCAAGCTTGGGTGTTGTTGAAAAATACTATCTTGGAAGCCCAGACCAGCTGTATTCCACGCTTTAAGAAAACCTGGAAAGAGCACAAGCACTGGCAAGTCAAATGCAAGGCAATGATAAGGCAGGCAAAGAGAGAATTTGAGAAGAAGCTTGCTGCGGAAGCAAAAACGCGAAATAAAGACCTTTTCAAGTACATTCGTAGCAAAAAACCTGTGAGAGAGTCAGTTGGTCCATTAGATGATAAAGGGGTTAAAGGAGCACTAAGAGGCGACAAGGTGATAGCGGAGAGACTGAATGAATTCTTTGCTTCGGTCTTTACTGAGGAAGATGTAGGGATGTTACCCATGACTGAAGTGGTATTTAAAGGTGCGGAAGAATTGAAGGAAATATCGATACATCGGGAAGATGTCTTACAACTATTAGATAAACTGAAGAGTAGCAAATCACCTGGGCCGGATGGTATACATCCAAGGGTGTTGAAAGAACTGAAATATGAGATTGCAGACCTGCTATCAGTAATCTGTGAACTATCATTAAAATCATCTCTAATACCTGAAGATTGGAGGATCGCCAATGTAACACCAATTTTTAAAAAGGGTTCCAGGGGTGATCCGGGAAACTACAGACCGGTGAGCCTGACGTCAGTACCAGGAAAAATGGTAGAAACCATCATAAAGAATAAAATTACTCAGCATGTAGATAGTCACAACCTAATGGGAGACAGCCAACATGTCTTTAGACAAGGAAGATCTTGTCTTACTAATCTGTTATGTTTTTTTGAAGGAGTGAATAAACAGGTGGACAAAGGTGAGTCGGTTGATATTGTGTATCTGGACTTTCAGAAAGCCTTTGACAAGGTCCCTCATCAGAGACTTTTGGCAGAACTAAAGAGTCATGGGATAGGAGGCAGTGTACTATTGTGGATCAGGAACTGGTTAAAAGATAGAAAGCAGAGGGTAGGGCTAAATGGCCAATTTTCCCAATGGAGAAAGGTGAATAGTGGTGTACCCCAGGGATCTGTGCTGGGTCCGCTGCTTTTTGACATATTCATAAATGACCTGGAAAGTGGAATAACGAGTGAGGTTATCAAATTTGCAGATGACACAAAACTATTTAAAGTTGTTAAAACCCAAGAGGATTGTGAAAAATTGCAAGAGGATCTTGATAAATTGGAAGACTGGGCATCAAAATGGCAGGTGAAATTTAATGTGGACAAGTGCAAGGTTATGCACCTAGGGAAGAACAACCCAAACTATGGTTACACGATGCAAGGTTCCACATTAGGAACCACCACCCAGGAAAAATATTTAGGCGTCATTGTGGATACCATGTTAAAACCCTCGGCCCAGTGTGCAGTGGCGGCCAAGAGAGAAAATAGAATGCTAGGTATGATAAGGAAAGGAATGGAAAATAAAACAAAAGATATTATAATGCCTCTATATCGTTCCATGGTGAGACCGCACCTTGAATATTGTGTGCAATTCTGGTCGCCGTATCTTAAAAAGGATATAGCGATTTTAGAAAAGGTTCAGAGACGAGCCACCAAAATGGTAAAGGGGATGGAAGGATACTCCTATGAAGAAAGGCTAAAAAGGTTAGGGCTCTTTAACCTGGAAAAGAGACAGCTGAGAGGAGATATGATAGAAGTCTATAAATTAATGAACGGAGTGGAATGGGTAAACGTAGATCGATTGTTTACGTTATCAGAATATAGAAAGACTAGGGGACATGCAATGAAGCTACAGGGTAAACTATTTAAGACTAATAAAAGAAAATATTTTTTCACTCAATGTGTAATCAAACTCTGGAATTTGTTACCGGAGGATGTAGTAAAGGCTGTTAGTGTAGCTGGGTTTAAAAAAGGTTTGGACAAGTTCCTGGAGGAAAGGTCCATAAACCATTATTAAGAAGTGACCGAAGATATCAATGCTTGACCCAGTACAAGCATTGTGGAACTTGTGTCTCTTGGGGAAACTGCTAGGTACATATGACCTAGATTGGCCACTGTTGGAAACAGAATACTGGGCTTGATGGACCTTGGTCTGACCCAGTATGGCATATCTTATGTTCTTAAAGTCCGTAAGGCTAGTCGAATGGCCCTCAATTCCAACAGGTTGATCTGCTGGGCGGCCTCCCACGGAGACCACAGGCCTTGGGTGCAGGCCCCCTGGCAGTGTGTCCCCCAGCCCTGCAGGGAAGCATCGGTTGTCAGTACCTGAGTGTGTGGGGAGGCCTGAAAAGGAACACCCCTGACCAGATTTGGGAGATGCCTCCACCAGCGTAAGGAGTCCACCAAGAGTTTGGACACCTTTGTTCTGTCTGACAATTTCCCTGTGGTCTGCAGCCACTGCGCCCTGAGGCACCACTGAGTTGGCCTCATGTGCAGACGGGCATGTGGGGTGACATGCACTGTGGAAGCCATGTGACCTAAAAGCCGGAGGAAGTGTCTGGCCGAGACCAGAGAGTTCGTCCGAAACTGGCCGGCCAACTTTATCAGCCTGTGAGCTCTATCCACAGGCAAATAGGCCTTTGCATGGCTGGTATCCAATCTTACCCCTATGAACTCCACGTCCTGTGAGGGGACCAAAGTGGACTTTGGGAAGTTTATAACGAACCCCAGGTGCTGAAGCAGGGATATGTTCTGCAGGTGGCCTGCCTGGCCTCTTGTGGTAACTGGCCTCTGATTAGCCAGTAGTCCAGGTAAGGGAACACAAAGATCCCCTGGTTCCTGAGGTATGCCGCAACCACCGCCAGGCATTTTGTAAAAACCCTGGGGGCGGAGGTGAGGCCAAAAGGAAGCACTCTGTACTGGAAGTGCTTTCCTCCCACCACAAATCTGAGGAATTGTCTGTGACTTGGATGGATGAGGATATGAGTAAAAGCATTCTTCAGGTCTAAGGAGCATAGCCAATCTCCCTGCTGGAGGTAGGGCAGTAAGATTCCAAGGGTAAGCATCTTGAACTTTTCCCTCTCCAGAAACTTGTTCAGGTTTCTCAGGTCGAGGATGGGTCTGAGGCCTGTTCTTTTTGGTACCAGAAAGTACCTCGAGTAGAAGCCTTGCCCTTCCAGGTGGTGAGGCATCGGTTCCACCGCCTGGTCCCTTAGGAGACCTTCCAACTCCTGAAGGAGTAAGTTTCTGTGCAGAGGGGGTCTTGGAGGCTCCCCTGGAAAGTAGGAGGGGGGTATCTGGGTGAAGTGGAGCGGATAGCCCCTTTCGATGATGCTTAACACCCAAGTATCCCCTGTGATGGCTGGCCACTTGTCTGCGTACAGGGTCAGCCGATCTCCTGTGCCCTGGAGAGGAGGAGAGGCTATGCTGGCATAATCAAAAACCCCTTCCCTGCTGAGCAGGAGCCGAAGTAGGAGGCTTGGGGGCCTTCTGCCTACGGGGCCCATGACCCTGCCCCTTGGACTGCTGGCCCTGTTGGGGAGCTGCAGAGGCCTGGTAGTGAGGGTAGGTTTTGTAGGCAGCGGTCTTCCTCAGGTAAAAGGTCTTTTTCCCCGAGCCCTTCTTCTTCTAAGAAGGGGCAGAGGTTTTCCTAGACAGCCTTGTCCGGGTAAGAGTCTCGGTCTCGAGTTCTGCAGCCTTTTCAGCCATGGGCTTGCCAAAGAGGTTTTCACCTCGGCAAGGGACATCGACCAACTTGTCCTGTACCCATGGCTCGAGGTCCGAGGATTGTAGCCCGGCCTGGTGGCGTGCACCGATGCCGGCCCCTGCTACCTGGGCCAAAGCCTCAAATCCATCGTAGGCTGCTCGAGATATAAACTTCGAGCACTCTCTAATACCAGAAGACAAGGCCTTGAACCTCTGCAAAGGTTCCTCGGACAGACCAGCAGAGAACCCGGCAATCTCCTTTGCCAGGTCTCGAAGGTACATGCCCATGTACAGCTGGTAGGTCCGGACACGGCAAGCAAGCATAGAGCCCTGGAAGCACTTTCTACCGAGGGCATCCAGGTTCTGGGCTTCCCTGCTGGGAGGCACCGAGGAGTGCATCTTCTGACTCTTCAGCCGATGCATGGCCGATTCCACAACCATGGAGTGGTGCGGTAGCTGTGCCTTTTGAAACCCGGGGCTCTTGCCGACTCGATAGATGGAATCAACCCGCTTGCTTAGAACCGGCATCGAGGCCGGCGCCTCCCACATGCGGAAGAGCAGCCGCTCCAGCATCGGAGGAACCGGGACAGTAAAGGCCTCCTTGGGAGGAGAGTCATACTGCAGAGCCTCGAGCTCCTCGGCTCGAGGCTCCTCCTTGGGGTCCGCAGGGAATGCCAGTGCTTTGGCCATGTCCCTTACGAAATCCGAGAACCTGGTATCCTCCGGGGGAGACCTTGTGCGAGGCTCGGAACCCGGTGAGTCCGAAGGGACGCACCGAGTCCGGAAGGTGTCAGGGGTCTCCTCCTCCTCCGTTTCCCACGCCGATTCCTCCAAGGAGGAATCGAGCGGCTCCAAGTGGGCGGGCACCAACGCCATCCATCCTGATGCCGAGGGAACCGGCATCGATGACCTCGGTCCCGAACGGGAGGCCGAGGGTGACCTCGGCCGAGGATAGACTCGAGATCGCATGGTCTCGAGGATCGGCTCGGCCTCCGGGGTCAACTTGGACGTCGATGTCCCGGTGGTTGGGGCAGATGCGCCGGTGAGACCGGCGATCAGCACCCGCTGCTTCTCCATAAAGGCAGACAATCTGCTCTCCAAGGCCGTCAACCTGAGTCCGAGCTCAGGAGACCCAGAAGCCTCCGACTCGGGCCCCGACGGTGTCGGGCCTGATGTCGGCTCCCCCGGAGGAGAGTCCATGTGGACTACAGTACTCACGTGACTCGGGGCATCCGACTGTACACGAGGATGCTTTGCAGGCCTCTCCGACTCCGAAGACCCAGAACGGCGATCGGGGCTATGTGACCTGGCCCTCGAGGAGCCAAGAGCGTCCACCGATGCCTCCCTCGCGGGTTTCTTCTTCCTTTGGTGCTCCCTCGAGGGGGACTCCCTTTCAGAGGAGCCCCGATGATGCTCGGGGTCAGACTCCCGAGACATCGAGGCCTCTGATGAAGTCCGGACCCGTCCAGAGGCAGATTCGGAGAAGATCCTCTCACGCTGGTGCTGACGGCTCCGTAATGCCTTGGAAGACATTTTGCCACAGGGACTACAGACCGTAGAATCATGGTCTGGCCCCAGGCACCGGAGGCAGCAGTCATGTGTGTCGGTGAGAGACATCAGTTTCTTGCACCGATCACACTTCTTAAAGCCAATGGCAGCCATCGGGGGAAAAAGGGCCCCTGTAAGATGAAAAAACTGGGCTGCCAGGGAAAAGAAAAAAGGCGCGAACGCAGTCTCTAAGGACAAAAAACGAAAAAAGAGATCCGGGCTCGGCACCGGTGTACCGAGTCCAGGCAGGAAAGGAACAGACGTCGAACCGAAGAAAAAAAACTCGACCCAATGCAGAAAAAAATCAACTTTTTTCACGGGTGACAAGGACAGGCGTCCGTAGGGCTCCGCGGAAAAAAGAAGACTGAGCAAGATGGCACCTTTGGGTGGGAAGGGGACTGCGCATGCGTGCCTGCATTCCCAAAGGCTTTCTTTGAAAGCTGGGGAAATGCTCCGCATGGGGGCTCCGTCGACACCGACGTCACCCATATGTGAGGACTGACTTCCTGCTTGGTCCTGGAGAACATGTGAACTGCCTGGCCCTTGACTGGGTGCCGGAGACACAAAAGAGTCAATCTGATGGCCTTCGCTTCAGGGCAGATGATGGACCACACCATCTCCCCATGATTCCAATGGTCCCGGGCTGTTCAGCCATAGCAATGGGCTCCCCAGCCCGAGAGACTGGCATTTGTTGCCAGAAGGATCAATGAGCAATTGTCTAGCGGCACACCCTCCCTCAGAAGATGGGGCTGCTGCCACCACCGCAGGCTAGCCTTCACCATCGAGAGTGAGCTTGAACTACTGATGAAGATCAACCCACACTCTGGGAGCCTGCTGTGAGCAAAACAGCACCAGGCAATTCAACAGCCTTGACCTTCTCCACTGGCAGAAAGACTTCGCACACTCGAGTATTGAAAACATGCTCCCCAGGAACTCCAGGAACTGGGAATGCAGCAACTAGCTCTTCCCCAAATGATCCCTTAGCTGATACTCATCAGAAAGGACACCATTCAGAGAGCTATCAGAGATGCCTCTGAAGGAGAATGGGCTTGGATGAGTCTGTAGCCGACATATGGGTACACACAAATTCCTTTGCTCCGTAGCATCACCTGCACCATCACCATGACTTTGGAGAACACATCCTTTGGGCGTGGAGAGTCCGAATGGAAGGGCAGCAAACTGAAGGTGAGGGCCAAGCATGGAAAAACACAGACAACTGCTGATCCCCCGGATTGGGGTATAAAAATATGCCTTGGCCAAAACCAGAGATGCCAGGAACTGCTTGAATCCTGGATCCCAAAGTTTCCATTCAGAAATGCATGATGCTCAAGCGCTTGTTGACACACTTGAAGCCCAGAATGGGTCGGAATGTTCCTACCATGATGGGCACCATGAAACAGGTAGAATACCTGCCCCTGCCCCAATCATCCGGGGGCACGGGCACCACTGCCATTAGGAGAGGCAACTATTGTTCACAGGCCCACGAGAAGGTGCAAATGGCTGGGATCAGCTCTTTGCATTCTAGGCCATAGCAGTACTGAACAAGGGACTAGCACACACAGCAATCCTTGGTGACCTGGGCCCATTCCTGAAGAAGAGGCGAAGCCTGCCCTCAACCAAAGGAACCAGGGAATGGACCTCAAAACCTTTATTGCGATTGGGTCCCTAGGCCCAAGCTCTCCAAGTAGAGGGGAAGAAAGGCTTTCCAGGCCGGTAGTGATGGGAGTCCTGAGACCCTCCAGGAGTCAGATCGCACTCCCGTGAGGGGCAGGTGGTAGCTAACAGAAAAGGACCTCCTGACTACTTCACAGGCCTCTTGAACCTGTCCTCCAGAAGGCATTAAGATTTTGTCTCGCCCAGATCCTTCACGAGCTTCACCAAATCAAATCCAACAGAAGCCAGATGGGCAACTGGATTTTGGAAGATGAGTCCACTGCCCCATGACTGAGCCAAGCTAACGCCCTGTCATGCGTTTAAGGAGTCTGCTGTCTTGGTACATGTCGGTACCAATGACATAGGAAAATGTGGTAGGGAGGTTCTGGAGGCTAAATTTAGGCTTTTAGGTAGGAAGTTGAAATCCAGAACTTCCAGGGTAGTGTTCTCCGAATTGCTTCCCGTTCCACGTGCAGGACACAAAAGGCAGGCAGAGCTCCAGAGTCTCAATGCGTGGATGAGACAATGGTGCAGAGATGAGGGTTTTGGATTTGTTAGGAACTGGGGAACATTCTGGGGAAAGGAGGGGCTCTTCCGAAGGGATGGGCTTCACCTTAACCGGGATGGAACCAGGTTGCTGGCATTAACCTTTAAAAAGGAGATAGAGCAGCTTTTAAACTAGATAATAGGGGAAAGCCGACAGTCGCCCAAGAGCGGATGGTTCAGAAGAATGTATCCTTGAAGGATACTACCAAAAGCAGAGAGGTTCCAAAAAAGAGTAAAGTAGCCCAAATGTCCTTGAGTATGGAGCAGACATGTCTACCAATAGCCAAATTAATATGAATAAAATACAGTCTCTAAAATGCTTGTATGCAAATGCTAGAAGTCTAAAAAATAAGATGGGAGAGTTAGAATATATAGCACTAAATGAGAGGTTAGATATGATTGGAATGAGACACGGTGGAAGGAGGACAACCAGTGGGACACTGTGATACCTGGGTACAAACTATATTGTAATGATAGAGCTGATCAAATTGGTGGAGGGGTTGCGCTCTATGTTAGAGAGGGCATTGAGTCAGAAAGGATTACAGTTTTGCAGGAAACAAAATTTGCTGCAGAATCTCTATGGATTGAAATTCCATGTAAAAAGGGGAAGGCGATGGCAGTGGGGGTGTACTATCGACCGCCTGGCCAGAATGAACAAATGGATGATGAAATGCTCAAAGAAATCAAGGAAGCTAACAAAAGTTACAGCGCAGTAATAATAATGGGTGATTTCAATTACCCCGGTATAGACTGGGTCAGTGTCACGGCAGGACATGCTAGGGAGATAAAGTTCCTAGATGACATAAATGACTGCTTCTTGGAGCAGCTGGTTCATGAACTGACCAGAGGGGAAGCCATATTAGACCTAGTCCTTAGTGGAACACCAGATCTAGTGCAAGAGATAAGGGTGTTGGGGCCACTTGGCAATAGTGATCATAGCATGATCGCCTTTGATTTAATTAGTGGAGGAGGGATAGTAAGGAAATCCACAGTACTACCTTTTAACTTTCGAAAGGGAGACTATGATAAAATGAGGAAAATAGTTAAGAAAAAACTAAAAGGAGCAGTTGCAAAGGTTAAAGACGTACATCAAGCTTGGGTGTTGTTGAAAAATACTATCTTGGAAGACCAGACCAGCTGTATTCCACGCTTTAAGAAAAGTGGAAGGAAGTCCAAAAAACTGCCAGCATGGTTTAAAGGTGAGTTCAGAGAGGCTGGTGTTGCCAAAAAAGCATCTTTCAGGAAATGGAAAAAAGAGCCAAACCACGAAACCTGGAAACAGCACAAGCACTGGCAAGTCAAATGCAAGGCATTGATAAAGCAGGCAAAGGGAGAATTTGAGAAGAAGCTTGCTGCGGAAGCAAAAACGCGAAATAAAGATTTTTTCAGGTACATTCATAGCAAAAAAACCTGTGAGAGAGTCAGTTGGTGCATTCGATGATAAAGGGGTTAAAGGGGCACTAAGAGACGACAAGGTGATAGCGTAGAGACTGAATGAATTCTTTGCTTCAGTCTTTACTGAGGAAGATGTATGAATGTTACCCATGACTGAAGTGGTATTTAAAGGTGCGGAAGAATTGAAGAAAATATCGATACATCGGGAAGATGTCTTACAACTATTAGATAAACTGAAGAGTAGCAAATCACCTGGGCCGGATGGTATACATCCAAGGGTGTTGAAAGAACTGAAATATGAGATTGCAGACCTGCTATCAGTAATCTGTGAACTATCATTAAAATCATCTCTAATACCTGAAGATTGGAGGATCGCCAATGTAACACCAATTTTTAAAAAGGGTTCCAGGGGTGATCCGGGAAACTACAGACCGGTGAGCCTGACGTCAGTACCAGGAAAAATGGTAGAAACCATCATAAAGAATAAAATTACTCAGCATGTAGATAGTCACAACCTAATGGGAGACAGCCAACATGTCTTTAGACAAGGAAGATCTTGTCTTACTAATCTGTTATGTTTTTTTGAAGGAGTGAATAAACAGGTGGACAAAGGTGAGTCGGTTGATATTGTGTATCTGGACTTTCAGAAAGCCTTTGACAAGGTCCCTCATCAGAGACTTTTGGCAGAACTAAAGAGTCATGGGATAGGAGGCAGTGTACTATTGTGGATCAGGAACTGGTTAAAAGATAGAAAGCAGAGGGTAGGGCTAAATGGCCAATTTTCCCAATGGAGAAAGGTGAATAGTGGTGTACCCCAGGGATCTGTGCTGGGTCCGCTGCTTTTTGACATATTCATAATGACCTGGAAAGTGGAATAATGAGTGAGGTTATCAAATTTGTAGATGACACAAAACTATTTAAAGTTGTTAAAACCCAAGAGGATTGTGGAAAATTGCAAGAGGATCTTGGTAAATTAGAAGACTGGGCATCAAAATGGCAGATGAAATTTAATGTGGACTAGTGCAAAGTTATGCACCTAGGGAAGAACACCACAAACTATGGTTACACGATGCAAGGTTCCACATTAGGAACCACCACCCAGGAAAAAGATTTAGGCGTCATTGTGGATAATATGTTAAAACCCTCGGCCCAGTGTGCAGCAGCGGCCAAGAGAGCAAATAGAATGCTAGGTATCATAAGGAAAGGAATGGAAAATAAAACAAAAGATATTATAATGCCTCTATATCGTTCCATGGTGAGACCGCACCTTGAATATTGTGTGCAATTCTGGTCGCCGTATCTTAAAAAGGATATAGCGTTATTAGAAAAGGTTCTGAGAAGAGCTACCAAAATGGTAAAGGAGATGGAAGGCTACTCCTATGAAGAAAGGCTAAAAAGGTTAGGGCTCTTTAACCTGGAAAAGAGACGGCTGAGGGGAGATATGATAGAAGTCTATAAATTAATGAACGGAGTGGAACGGGTAAACGTAGATCGATTGTTTACGTTATCAGAATATGGAAAGACTAGGGGACATGCAATGAAGCTACAGGGTAAACTATTTAAGACTAATAAATGAAAATATTTTTTCACTCAACGTGTAATCAAACTCTGGAATTTGTTACCGGAGGATGTAGTAAAAGCTGTTAGTGTAGCTGGGTTTAAAAAAGGTTTGGAGAAGTTCCTGGAGGAAAGGTCCATAAACCATTATTAAGAAGGGACCCAGGATATCAATGCTTGACCCAGTACAAGCATTGCGGAACCTGTGTCTTTTGGAGAAACTGCTAGGTACGTATGACCTAGATTGGCCACTGTTGGAAACTGGATACTGGGCTTGATGGACCTTGGTCTGACCCAGTATGGCATATCTTATGTTCTTATGGCACAATCCTGGCTGCTAGACGTACCATGCCATACATGACATCAAAAGTAAAGCAGTAGGTGACTCCAAAAGAGGGGTAGAATCACTTGGAAGAAGAGAATGAATCCACTGGAGCAGGGCTCGAGATGTCAGGCCTGCACATGCTGCCAACTGAAGAATAGCAGTAAACTGGATCCTCAAAACAAATCGATCTTTTGGTCTAGAGAATCCTTTAAGGCCGATCCATCTTCGACAGGAATGGTGTTCCATCTAGTAACCACCGTGACCTGAATATCCACCTTGGAAACCACAAAGCACACAATGCACTCCTCCGGGAGAGCATGCATCCTCTTATACACTCTTAACCCTTTAGGCAGAGAATTGGGGGAATCCCACTTCAACCGGAATAAGCCTCTGAACACCTCCGGGAATGGGAAGACAGTAGTGGATGCATCCACAGTTCCTGTTTTGTGCCTGGAGCAATCGCCAAGCTCAAGGTGGTAATTGAGACCCTGGAAATCAGTTCCTCCAGTTCCTCCTTCCAGAACAGGTGGATAACATTGGCCTCCTCACAATCCTCTGAAGGTGAGACTACTTCTTCATCCACATCTGACATCTGAATCAAAGCCACAGACAGATCCCTACTGATCCTCATTTCCAGGGGGTGCCCTTTGCTGCAGACGCTCAGCCTGCCCCTTACAAGACTGTGCTTGGGGGAACCCAAAGGCCACAGGGTCTGAATTTCCATTCCAGAATGATCAGGCCCATTATAAAAAGGAAAAGAATTCCAGGGAGAACAATCCAGACTCCGGAAGGTTTCCTTGTGGAAATGACCCCCCCCTACACCAGGGGATCCAGTCGCTGTCAATCCCCTAGAGGATAGGGAGCAGTGCACAGAAAAGTTGGAGCCTCTGGCTGGCTGGTTATCCTTACCCACTGCGCCATCTAGCACCCCCTGCCCTTAAGCAGACAAGGCCGGACTAACCGCATGCCCCGGTGTAGAGATGAGGAGCAATCCATTCACGAACAACTCAGGAGCTGCCATGCTAGAGGAGCAGGGTCCAGAAGCTGGAGAGGAAGCACCTTGCTTGCCACAGGCCAAACAATGATTCCTGGAAGAAGACATAGAGAGTTAAGGCAAGTATCACAAAAGTGCAGGCTAAGCCGTGGTGGCCTGAAGGCATGCATTAACTGCCTTTACAAACTTTGTGTCCAATATTCAACGGCACTGGCTAGCTCGATTATAGCAGCTAGCTGTTGCCGCGGAATGCTAAACCTGCAAGAAGCTAACCGGGAAATGGCGATATTCAGCTGCTGCCCAGTAAGCCTCAGCGGCAAAAGTTATGAGACCCTTTAATGTGCCTAATTTTCGCCACCAAGGGATAACCGGGCAGTGGCTGAATATTGCCACAGACTGTTTGCAGCATCCCACTTAGCATCATTTACATGGTTTGCAGGTCTGCAAACCATGTCAAAGGCCTTTGAATATCAGGTCCTTAAAGCTTTCCAGGGAGAAGAAAATGCCTCTTGTACTTAAATGTAGCTCACATTGAGCTATTGTTGAAAAAGCCATGTCATGTGATCAATCCAAATCTTTCCATCCTCATTCTCTTAATCTCTTTCATGCAATAGCCCATAATTTCCATTTTAACTTACACACTTGCAAATTCTATCTATAACCCTTTGCCTTTTGGAAACACTTTTAAGGAACTGATTGAGGGGGGTGGTTGAGTAATTGTTATGTGTTACTTAAAAGAACAAACTCTGCAAACTATTTTTTGTGTGTGGGGGCAGCAGTGTTACAATTTAGAAGGGGAGGGTTTACATCAAGAAGAGGAACTTATCCCCCACAGCCTTCCTATTTAAGACACACAGATGTGGTCAACATTATTGGCACTCTTGCACTTTAGGTATGTTGTGTACAGTAACTTGAGAAATAAATGTTCCAACTGTATGTCATCATAATAGTTTAATAGTATGTTCAAAGGTATACAACAAAAATACAGATGCCTGTGCAACTTAGGACATATTAATTTCTGAGAAAAAAAAAACTAAATATGACCTGGACAGGATTAATGACACCCTTCACTAATATTTGGTTGCACAACTCTTGGCAGTAATGACAGCCTCCAAACCTTTCTTGTAGCCATCTGTAAGTTTCGTACATCTGTCTGCTGGTAGTTTCTCCTTCTCTTCCAGCTCATGATTTGTTCCGGCTCATGAATGTTTCCAGGATTCCTTTTACCAATGGAAGATTTCAGCTCTCTCCAAAGGTTCTCAAATTGGATTGAGATCGGGACTCATTGCTGGCCTGTTTAAAACAGTCCATTTTTTCCCTTTTTAACCATTCTTTTGTACTTTTGGATGTATGTTTTGGGTGATTGTCCTGCTGGAGGACCCATGACCTTCGACCCAGACCTAGTTTTCTGACATTAGGTAGTACTAGTGGTGGGATCCAACCAGCTCGCGTGAACTGGTTCCTAGCATTTTCTGTGTTGGCAAAACTGGCCCCTAAAGGCTGTTTTACTGCTGGATTTGCACTGTTGGGTTTCAAAAACCCCGACATTATTTGGATGGCATTGGGGGGATCGCAGCATCGGGAGAAATTCCCAATGCCAGCCATATAATGTCAGGTGTTTTGAAAGCTGGCAGTGCAGATCCAGAGGTTAAACAGCCTGTAGGGATCAGTTTGGCGAATGCGGGAAACACTAGGAACCGGTGCGACCTGGCTGCTTCCTACCACGGACTGAATCGGTTCCTAGGAGGATTTGAATCCCATCACTGGGTAGCACACTTCGCTAAAAATACCTTGGCAGTCCTGAGGCAACAAAACAGTCCCACAACATTATGGAACCTCCACCATATTTAACTGTAGGAAGGGTGTTTTATAAGCTTTATTTCTTCACCTGTAATTGTATCGCTGGTCTGCACTGCCAAAGAGCTCAAGTTTGGTTTCATCTGTCCACAGAACATTTTCCCAGAAGGATTGTGGTTTCTCAAGATGGGTTTGATCAGGCATGCCTTTTTATGTCTGTCCTTGAGCAGTCTGGTCCTCCTTGGCCTTTGCCCAAGAAGTCCTTTTGTTTGTTTAGTGCACAGCATATGATGTGGGTAGATGTGGGTAGGCTCCAGATCAGCCTTAAGCTCTTTGGATTTTGTATGTGGTGTTTTTCAAACAGTTCGCACTAACTTTCGAAGATTTCTTGGATTCATTTTCCTCTTACCATCATATCCTGGGAGGTTCTTGAGAGTTCCATGAGCAGAAAACTACTTAACATTGCGAACTGTAGACACAGGAATCCCAAGGTCTTTGGAGATGGCTTTGTACTGCTTTGAACTTTGATGTTTGGTGATAATGGCTTTTCTGACAGTCTCAGGCAGTTCTCTTGGCTCCACCATTGTGAAAATGGAACAGGGAGCGAATGTGGCTACTTTAAACATTAAAGCCACCATTCATTGGTTGATTCCAGTCATGAGTGTACTGACAATTGCTCACAGGTTTGTCTAATTTTACTGCAATGGGAATGTGGTTCTTCTGTTCAAACTGATTTAAATTGTTTATAAGGTTGTCCTGGCAATGTCCCAGTTTTGATACCATTTCTTTTTTTAAATTGGTCTTGTTTTATTTGATTATTGTGTGTCAAATGTGTAGGCATATATAATCCAAAGCCATTTCATTGGCGACATTGGACATTAAGGGGTTGAACCTCAAGGGTGCCAATAATGTTGAAAACAACTGTAGCAGGTCTCCAGCCTCTTTATGCACTCATCTAAAGAAGAAAGCAGTGGCAACACAGTAACAGTCAGCATAGGGTCCTCTGTGGCAATGTGCAGTGTGCGCTTACAGATATCAGTACTCAGCATAGGTTTCTAGTCTAACAGGAAGGGCAAGGGCATTTGAATGTTCACTGTCTCACAGGACACATGTTGACTGGTGAGCAGCAATGAGTCCTTTCACTTGGCATAGGTCACAATGAAAATCCAGAGAGAAGGGGAAATGTCCTTGGGCGAAGACTGACGCCAGGTCTTGGTGGGAAACAAGTCGAAGGGCACATCCCAGTGCCAACTAGTATCCGGGGATTTGTCATCCTTGGTCTCCCAGTCCGACTCATAGTCGGTGGAGGTGTTGAGGGTGGTCTGGATTCTGGGATCTGGCCCCCGGAAGCCCTGCAGTCAGAGCCACTGGCATTCACTGGGATTGACTTCCGTCCCGAGGACTGGGACAGAGATCATGATCGGTGTCTAGGAACCTCTTGAAGCTGGTGGCGCTCGAGGATCAGCTCGACATATGGGGAATTCCTTGAGGTGGAGGACCCTGAAGTTGGGAGCGATGACCCGGCCAAGCCAGGCATCAGAGCCCACTGCTGAGCCATGAAGGCAGACAAACTGCACTCCAAGGCTGCCAACCTGGTCTTGAGATCAGATGGCTCTGCAACCTTTGGCGTGGGCACCAAGGGACTTGGGTCTGACACCGGCTCCATCGAGGTGGAGTCCAAGGCTGGCTGCTAGATGTCAATGATTCCAAGGTTGAGTGGGAGGCGACAAAGGGTACAGGTAAATGGAGCTCACTATGAGGAGAAGGAAGTTACCAGTGGTATGCCCCAGGGATCTGTCCTTGGTCTGATTCTTTTTAACATCTTTGTTAATGATATAGCGGAAAGGCTGTCGGGTAAGGTTTGCCTCTTTGCGGATGATACCAAAATCTGCAATAGAGTAGACACCCAGGAAGGTGTAGATAACATGAGGAAGGATCTAGCTAAGCTTGAAGAATAGTTTAGAATTTGGCAGCTGGGATTTAATGTTAAAAAAATGCAAGGTCATGCATTTGGGCTGCAGCAATCCAAGGGAGCATTATAGTATAGGGGATGAAATACTTTTGTCCACTAAGAAGAGCAGGACCTAGGCGTGGTTGTGTCTGATGATCTTAAAGTAGCTAAACAGGTAGGAAAGGCGACAGCAAAAGCTAGAAGGATGCTTGGGTGCATAGGGAGAGGAATGACTAGCAGAAAAAAGGTGATGATAGTGCCTCTGTATAAGTCTTTGGTGCAACCTCATTTGGAGTATTGTGTGCAATTCTGGAGACTGCACCTTCAAAAGGATATAAACAGGATGGAGTCAGTACAGAGGGTGGCTACTAAAATGGTTAGTGGTCTTCATTATAAAGCATATGAGGACAGACTTAAGGATCTTAATATGTACACCTCAGAGGAAAGGCAGGATAGAAGTGATATGATTGAGACGTTTAAATACCTCCATGGCATAAATGCACAGGGGGCGAGCCTCTTTTGATTGAAAGAAAGTTCTGCTATAAGGGAACATGGGATGAGGGTGAAAGGGGATAGATTCAGAAGTGATATGCGGAAATATTTCTTTATGGAAAGAGTGGTGGATCCGTGGAATAGTCTCCCAGTGGAGGTGGTAGAGATGATGACAGTATCTGAATTCAAAAAAGCATAGGACAAACACAGAGGATCTCTAAAGGAGAAAAGGGGACTGTTGTAGTTGTTGATATGGAAGGACAGACTAGAAAGGCCATGTGGTCTTTTTCTGTCGTCATTTTTCTATCTTAGTTGGCTGCTCCCACTTCTTCCCCTTGGACTTGCGGCGGGGACTGCGGGCCTGGGGTCCATGGAACTTGCTCACTTTCCCAGGCTCATCTACCGACATGGTCTTCGAGGGTTTCTGGCTCTTCTTGGGCTCTTCCTCCAGAGTCCAGCTGGAGGACCTGCAGCCTCGAGGTTCCTAGGCAGCACGGTCTCCCCGGGGTTCCAGAGGGGGCCTGGAGTGAGGTGTCGCCGGAGACTCTGGTGCAGAGTCTGTCTTATGGAAGAAGGACTCCCGCTGCTGACAGCACTTGATGGTCTTGGAGGTCATCTTCTTGCAGAGACCACAGTCCAAGTGGTCATGATCTGGCCCTAGGCATCAGAGGCAGCAGTCATGTGGGTCGGTGTGAGATATTGTTTTGGCGCATCGGTCACAATTTTTGAAGCCATGGTGGGGAAGACTGCCCCCCCGCGAGGTCGAAAACCTCAGGCCAAGCCAGGGACAAAAAAAGGTGTGAAGCCAATCGAGAAGCTCTCGAAAAAAGAATGGACACGAGACATGATGCCGAGGCAAGCGAGCTCAGGGACGGGAAAGGGAACTGGTAGGCAACCGGAGAAAAAGAAAAATTCAAGAGAAAAACAACAACACTTTTTCCAGGTTAAACAGATATATGTCCAGTGGGCTCCATGGAAAAAAGGAGACTGAAGCAAGATGACATCTTTGGGCGGGAAGGGGACTACACGTGTGGTGCATCTCCCAAAGGCTTTCTTTGAAAGATGGGGAGAAGCTACCACACAGGCGCAGTTAGAGTAGTTACTCACCTGTAACAGGTGTTCTCCAGGAGCAGCAGGAATCAGTTCTCACATATGGGCTCCATCGGCGCCGACGGAGCCCTCGTGCGGAGCATTTCCCCAGCTTTCAAAGAAAGCCTTTGGGAATTGCAGCGTGCATGCGCGGTCCCCTTCCCGCCCAAGGGTGCCATTTTGCTCAGTCTGATGACATAGCTAAAAGACAGCAAAAAATTAGCAAAAATAAATCATATGACTGCAACTCCAAGGGGAGGAGGGAGGGTTGTGAGGACTGATTCCTGCTGCTCCTGGAGAACACCTGTTACAGGTGAGTAACTACTTTTTCTCCAGGACCAAGCAGGAAGTCGGTCCTCACATATGGGACTCCCTAGCTTAAGGCTACCGGAGACCTCAAGCGGAAAAATGAGCTCCCTCTAGCTCGTCAGCACAGAAGGAAGGAATCTTCTCTGAGAACGCCCCCGACCGGTAGCCCAACACCAGGGCCGGAGGGTAGGAGTTGCCTAAACCCCAAAGAGATTATGGAGTACTGCCTGTCCGAAAGCACTGTCCCTGCGGGACTCCCTCTTAAGACAGTAATGGGCCGCAAAAGTCTGGCTTGAAGACCAAGTAGCGGCCCGGCAGATGTCTGCCAATGGAACAGAGCGGAGATGAGCCACTGACGCAGCCTTCGCCCTGACACGATGAGCCGTGACTCGACCCTCCAACGAGAGGCCGGCTGCCCCATAAGCCCAGGCGATACAGTCAGCGACCCATATGGACAACGTACGCTTGGAGACAGGGAGCCCCAACTTATTGGGGTCAAAAAAACGAAAAGCTGAACAGCCTTTCAATGCTCCCGCGTACGGTCAAGGTAGAAGGATAACGCCCTCCTACAGTCCAGGGTATGCAAGACCATCTCAGCCCGGTTGGCATGCGGCCTGGGAAAGAAGGTCGGAAGAACCACCTCCTGATTGAGGTGAAAAGGTGAGACAACTTTAGGAAGAAACTTAGGGTGAGTCTGTAAGACTACCCTATTCCTGTAGAACCTAGTGTAAGGAGGATCAGACACTAGCGCCTGCAGTTCACTCACTCGCCTAGCAGAGGTGAGAGCTACCAGGTATAAAGTTTTCCAGGAGAGAAACCGGAGAGGGCAGGTAGCAATAGGTTCAAAAGGCGGACAAGTAAGCCGCTGCAACACCACATTCAGATCCCACTCCGGAGCCGGTGGACGCAAAGGAGGCTTAAGCAGAAGGAGGCCTCTGAGGAAACGAGCCACCAAAGGGTGGTTGGAAAGAGGCCTGCCGTCCACCGGCGAGTGGTGTGCTGAGAGAGCACTAAGGTGAACTCTGACAGAGTTAGACTTAAGGCCCAGATTGGAGAGGTAAAGCAAATATTGCAATTCTACCGCTACCAAGCACGAGAAGGGATTCTCGCTGTGCTGAGCACACCAGGCGGAGAATCTACGCCACTTAAGAGCGTAGGATTTCCTGGTGGACTGCCGTCTAGAAGCTAAGACGACATCTTCCACCTCTCGAGGCAGTAGTAGGGGAGCCAGGACTACTCTTTCAGCAGCCATGCCATCAGATGAAGGGACTGGAGGTTGGGGTGCAAGAGAGTCCCCTGATCCTGAGATAGGAGATCGTGTTGAAACCCCAGAGGAAGAGGGGTGTCCACCACTAGCTGTAGCAGAAGCGGGAACCACGGTTGCCTCGGCCACCTGGGGGCAATGAGAATCAATGAAGCCCCGTCCTTGAGGACTTTGAACAGCGTTCTGGACACTAGGGGTGTGGGAGGAAACGCATACAGTAGGCCTGTGGACCACGAGATCAGAAACGCATCCGCTGCTATTCTGAGGGGATGCGGTTGTCTGGAGCAAAATCTCGGGAGTTGCCGGTTCAAAGGACTGGCGAAAAGATCCATGGTGGGGAGTCCCCACCTGAGAAAGATCTGCTGAACCACCAATGGGTTCAATCTCCATTCGTGTGGTTGCAGGATCCTGCTCAGTCTGTCTGCCAGGTAATTTTCCTGACCTGGGAGGTAGACAGCCTTGAGAAGGATCCCTTGATTGACAGCCCAAGAGCACAGCCGTTGTGCCTCCTGACAAAGAAGGGAGGAGCCTGTGCCGCCTTGTTTGTTCACATAGAACATGGCAACTTGATTGTCCGTCTGAACCAGTACAGACTGGTGAGAGGCGAGGTGGGAGAAGGCTCTCAGATCTAGGCGGACCGCCCGTAGCTCCAGGAAGTTTATCTGTTGAGTAGCCTCCCAAGGGGTCTAGAGACCCTGAGTACATGGTCCCTTGGCAATGTGCTCCCCAACCGAGAAGAGAAGCATCTGTTGTGAGCACTTGAGAAGGCGGAGGGGATTGAAAAACCACTCTGAGCACCAGATTCGGAAGACGAAGCCACCATTGCAGAGAGGAGACCAGTAGGTCGGATATCTTCACTGAGTCCGCTAGGCTCCCTGTGGCTTGATGCCATTGAGTGCGAAGGCTCCACTGAGCAGGCCGCATGTGTAGGCGGGCATTGGGGGTGACATGAACCGTGGAAGCCATATGGCCGAGTAGTCTCAGGAATTGCCTGGCAGAGACCAGGGACATAAGAACATAAGACATGCCATACTGGGTCAGACCGAGGTCCATCAAGCCCAGTATCTTGTTTCCAACAGTGGCCAATCTAGGTCATACGTACCTAGCAATATCCCCAAAAGACACAGGTTCCACAATGCTTGTACTGGGTCAAGCATTGATATCCTGGGTCCCTTTTTAATAGTGGTTTATGGACCTTTCCTCCAGGAACTTGTCCAAACCTTTTTTAAACCCAGCTATACTAACAGCCCTTACTACATCCTCCGGTAACAGATTCCAGAGTTTGATTACACGTTGAGTGAAAAAATATTTTCTCTTCTTTGTCTTAAATAGTTTACCCTGTAGCTTCATTACATGTCCCCTAGTCTTTCTATATTCTGATAGCGTAAACATTTGATCCACGTTAATCCGTTCCACTCCATTCATTAATTTATAGACCTCTATCATATCTCCTCTCAGCCGTCTCTTCTCCAGGCTAAAGAGCCCTAACCTTCTTAGCCTCTCTTCATAGGAGTAGCCTTCCATCCCCTTCACCAATTTGGTGGCTCTTCTCTGTACTTTTTCTAATAACGCTATGTCCTTTTTAAGATACGGTGACCAGAATTGCACACAATATTCAAGGTGCGGTCATACCATGGAGCGATACAGAGGCATTATAACATCCTTTGTTTTATTCTCCATCCCTTTCCTTATGATACCTAGCATTCTATTTGCTTTCTTGGCCGCCGCTGCACACTGGGCGGAGGGTTTTAACATGTTATCCATGATGACTCCTAAATCTTTTTCCTGGGTGGTGGTTTCTAATGTGGAGCCTTGCATTGTGTAACTATAGTGTGGGTTGTTCTTTCCTAGGTGCATAACTTTGCACTTGTCCACATTAAATTTCATCTGCCATTTGGATGCCCAGTCTTCCAATTTATCCAGATCCTCCTGCAGTTTTCCACAATCCTCTTGGGTTTTAACAACTTTAAACAGTTTTGTGTCATCTGCAAATTTGATAACCTCACTAGTTATTCCCTTTTCCAGGTCATTTATGAATATGTCAAAAAGCAGCGGACCCAGTACAGATCCCTGGGGTACTCCACTATTCACCTTTTTCCATTGGGAATATTGGCCATTTAGCCCTACCCTCTGCTTTCTATCTTTTAACCAGTTCCCGATCCACAATAGTACACTGCCTCCTATCCCATGACTTTTTTAGCTTCGCCAAAAGTCTCTGATGGGGGACTTTGTCAAAAGCTTTCTGAAAGTCCAGATACACTATATCAACCGACTCACCTTTGTCTACCTGTTTATGCACACCTTCAAAAAAACATATCAGATTAGTAAGACAAGATCTTCCTTGTCTAAAGCCATATTGGCTGTCTCCCATTAGGTCATGACTATCTACATTCTGTGTAATTTTGTTCTTTATGATGGTTTCTACCATTTTCCCTGGTACTGACGTCAGGCTCACCGGTCTGTAATTTCCTGGGTCACCCCTGGAACCCTTTTTAAAAATTGGTGTTACGTTGGCGACCCTCCAATCTTCAGGTATTACAGATGATTTTAATGAAAGTTCACAGATTACCAATAGCAGGTCTGCAATCTCATATTTCAGTTCTTTCAACACTCTGGGATGTATACCATCCGGTACAGGTGATTTTCTACTATTCAGTTTATCAAATAGTTGTAATATATCTTCCCGGTGTAGCGATATTTCTCTCAATTCCTCTGCAGTATCACCTTTAAATACCACTTCAGTCTTGGGTAACATCCCTACATCTTCCTCAGTAAAGACCAAAGCAAAGAATTCATTCAGTCTCTCTGCTATAGCCTTGTTTCCTCTTACTGCCCCTTTTACCCCTCTATCATCTAATGGTCCAATTGACTCTCTCACAGGCCTTTTGCTACGAATGTACTTGAAAAAGTCTTTATTTCGTGTTTTTGCTTCCATAGCAAGTTTCTTCTCAAATTCCCGCTTTGCCTGCCTTATCAATGCTTTGCATTTAACTTGCCAGTGCTTGTGCTGTTTCCAGTTTTCATCATTTGGCTCTTTTTTTTTTTTTTCAATATTTTATTTTGAACCATCAAACAGAACATCAAATACAGAGCATAAGACAATCGCTCCCTGGGGTGGGCTCTGATCCCCAAGGTGCAAGATACATAGATGGTTACATGGTTTTTAAGATAATACCCCTATTTCCCCCCCTCCCCCCCCACCCTCCCCCCCCATAAACCCTCCCCCCCCCCTCCACCCAGACGCAATACCCACCCGGACCAGCATATATAACAGTGCCGAACCTCTGTAGGTCTCCACATACATCCAGGGCTATCAACAGCCTAATTGCAGGGTTACATTACGTTTCCGAGGACTCAACTTTTGAATATAGGGCTCCCACAGTAACCAGAAAGCAGACCATCGCTTCACATGACCTCGTGCAGCCCGACACTCCAGGAGCATAAGTTGATGGAAGGAGTTCCGCCACTCCCAAAAAGAGGGAGGGTGGCTGTCCCTCCACCCACGTAGAATGGGGCCCTTACCCACCAGACATGCCTTCCGCACCAGCCAACGACTCCATTTCCCCTTTGGAGAGGTGAGACCCAGGAGATTCAAGACGATCAAGGCCGCATCCCAGTATACAGGTTGTCCAAGGAGGTCGGCCATATAGAGGGCAATTCTATGCCAATAGGGGCGTATGTGCCGGCAGCCCCACCACATATGGTACAAGGTCGCCAGGGGCTCCGCACAGCGTGGACAACTACCATCTGCAGTTAAATGGCAGCGAAGGGCTCGCCGCGGGGAGAAATGAACCCTAGTTGAACACTTAATTTGAATTTCTCGCCAGCGAGCACCATCTGCCAGGCTCGCCACCCTCCGGAGGGCCACCAAAATAGTACCATGGGGAATCTCTCGACCCAATTCCACCCCCCAGGGTCTTTCCACACCGCTGTAATCTGGCTGTGGTCGAAACTGCTCCAACCGAAGATGGAAGGTCCGAATAGACGGCCGCTCAACGTCGCCAAACCCGAAAAACGCTATTATCTGGGCCGAGCGGTCGCCACAGAGTTCCGACCATCATTTGGCTCTTTTTTCCATTTCCTGAAGGTTGCTTTTTTTGGCAGCAACAGCCTCACTGACCTCACCTTTAAACCATGCTGGCAGTTTTTTGGACTTTCTTCCACTTTTCCTAATGCGTGGAATACAGCTGGTCTGGGCTTCGAGGATAGTATTTTTAAATAACACCCAAGCTTGTTGTAAGTCTTTAACCTTTGGAACCGCTCCTTTTAGTTTTTTCCTAACTATATTCCTCATTCTATCATAGTCTCCCTTTTGAAAGTTAAAAGGTAGTACTGTGGATGCCTTTACTATCTGTCCTCCACTAATTAAATCAAACATGATCATACTATGATCACTATTGCCAAGTGGTCCCAACACCCTTATTTCTTGCACCAGATCTTTCGTTCCACTAAGGACTAGGTTTAGTATGGCTTCCCCTCTGGTCGGTTCATGAACCAGCTGCTCCAAGAAGCAGTCATTTATTCCGTCTAGAAACTTTATCTCTTTAGCTTGTCCTGCTGTGACACTGACCCAGTCGATACCGGGGTAATTGAAATCACCCATTATTACTACTCTGTTGTGACTTTTGTTAGCTTCCTTGATTTCTATGAGCATTTCATCATCCATTTGTTCATTCTGGCCAGGCGGTCGATAGTATACTCCAACTGCCATCACCTTCCCCTTCATAAATGGAATTTCAATCCATAGAGATTCTACAGCAAATTTTGTTCCCTGCAAAACTTTAATCCTTTCTGACTCAATGCCCTCTCTAACATAGAGCGCAACCCCTCCACCAATTTGATCAGCTCTATCATTACGATATAGTGTGTATCCAGGTATCACAGTGTCCCACTGGTTATCCTCCTTCCACCATGTCTCTGAGAGTGCAATCATATCTAACCTCTCATTTAGTGCTATATATTCTAACTCTCCCATCTTATTGTTTAGACTTCTAGCATTGGCATACAAGCATTTTAGAGACTGTATTTTATTCATATTAATCTGGCTATTGGTAGGCAGGGGTAATTTGGAATCTTTATGCTCTGTCTGCTCCTTACTCAAGGGCATTTGGGCTACTATACTCCCTTTTGGAACCTCACTGCTTTTGGTAGTAATCCTTCAAGGATACCTTTGTCCGAACCATGCACTCCTGGGTGACTGTCGGCTTTCCCCTAATTTCTAGTTTAAAAGCTTCTCTATCTCTTTTTTAAAGGTTAATGCCAGCAGTCTGGTCCCAACCTGATTAAGGTGAAGCCCATCCCTTCGGAAGAGCCCCCCCTTTCCCCAGAATGTTCCCCAGTTCTTAACAAATCCAAAACCCTCATCCTTGCATGATTGTCTCATCCACGCATTGAGACTCCGAAGCTCTGCCTGTCTTTTGGGTCCTGCATGTGGAACAGGAAGCATTTCGGAGAACGCTATCCTGGAAGTTCTGGATTTCAACTTCCTACCTAAAAGCTTAAATTTAGCCTCCAGAACTTCCCTATCACATTTTCCTATGTCATTGGTACCAACATGTACCAAGACAGCAGACTCCTCCCCAGCACTATCTATGATCCTATCTAGGCGGTGCGTGAGGTCCGCTACCTTCGCACCAGGCAGGCATGTTACCAGGCGATCCTCACGTCCACCAGCCACCCAGCTATCTACATTCCTAATGATTGAATCACCAACTATAACAGCTGTCCTGACCCTCCCCTCATGGGGACATGGCCCTGGAGAAACATCCTCGGTGCGAGAGGGTTTTACATCACCTGGAGGACAGGTCCTAGTTACAGGATCACTTCCTGCCACACGAGGGTGATGCTCTCCTGTCACGTGACCTCTCTCCTCCATGGCAACAGGGATGCTGCCAGACTGGAGGTGGGACTTCAGGACTATATCCCTGTAGGTCTCGTCCATGTACTTCTCTGTCTTTCTTATGTCTTCCAGGTCTGCTACTCTAGCCTCTAGAGAACGGACTCATTCCCTGAGAGCAAAGAGTTCTTTGCACTTAGTGCATACGTAAGACCTCTCACCAACTGGGAGAAAATCATACATGTGACACTCAATGCAAAAGACCGGAGAACCCTCATCTCGTTGCTGGACTTATGTCTGCATCTTAGTTTAAAGCTTGTGTTTAGGTCTTTTAAATTCTGTATATAATAAGGACTGGTGTGGATGCTTATACCAATAAAAGTGTATCTAATACCCCTAATACACCTTGTGTACCTGAAGCTTAAGTAATTAATCTCAGGTCCTCTGTGTATGACTGATTTGGATAACGAGCTGCACCTGAGAGCAGCCCATTTCCTCTAAGATGTGCAAGTACCTATAAAACTACAATTACCCCAGGGGTGGGTGGGTGCTGGGGAGGGAGGGAGGGAGATAAGTCCTATTAAAGAGGGCAGTTACAAGGTACCCTGTCCTGAACCCTCAGCAGGGGGGGAAGGGGGTACCACACAAAGCCCAGTTAGTTGAGAGAGGCAAGGTAAGTTATAGCTGAGAAGGCTGAACTAGTACACCACTAAGACAAACAATAAATAATTAAATAAACAGTTAGACAAACAATAAATAATTAATAAACAGCCAGAACTCACAGCAAGGTGTCACAGGAGACAAATATCCACTTCTCTAGCAGAGCACTGTAAAAAGCACTGCTCTTCTCTGATCAGAGAAAAGCAGGCTAAAACAGACTATGCACACGTGGAGGAAACAGGAAGAAGGCTACACAATACCTCAGCGGGGGGGGGGGGGGAGGGGGAGGATTCACTCAGGCAGGCTAGGACAAGAAAAAAAGTTTAACACACAGCAGGTTCTGGGGAGAGAGATTTAACTTAAAATGAACAGTTAACCTGGCTACCACACAAAGCCCAGTTAGTTGAGAGAGGCAAGGTAAGTTATAGCTGAGAAGGCTGAACTAGCACACCACTAAGACAAACAATAAATAATTAAATAAACAGACAAACAATAAATAATTAATAAACAGCTAGAACTCACAGCAAGGTGTCACAGGAGACAAATATCCACTTCTCTAGCAGAGCACTGTAAAAAGCACTGCTCTTCTCAGGGAATTGCTGCGAAACTGGCTGGCCAGATCCATCAGCCTGTGGGCCCTGTCCAGAGGCAGAAAAGCCTTTGCTTGAAGAGTGTCGAGCCTGGCCCCTATGAACTCCAAGTTCTGGGACAGAAGCAAAGTGGACTTTGCGAAGATTATGACAAACCCCAAGTGCTGAAGCAGAGCCACAGTGCGAAGGGAGGCCTGGTTGGTCTCCTGGGAAGATTGGCCCCTTATGAGCCAGTCGTCCAGGTACGGAAACACAAAAAGACCCTGAAGCCTCTGGTAGGCCGCCACCACTGCCAGGCACTTGGTGAACACCCTGGGAGCGGAGGACAGGCCAAAGGGTAGTACTCTGTACTGATAGTGGTTTCCTCCCACAACAAACCTGAGATATTGTCTGTGGTCTGGATGAATAAGGATGTGAGTATACACATCCTTTAGATCTAAGGAGCATAGCCAGTCTCCCTGCTGGAGGTAGGGCAGCAGGATTCCAAGGGTAAGCAACTTGAACTTTTCCCTCTCCAGGAACTTGTTGAGGTTTCGCAAGTCTAGGATGGGTCTGAGGCCTCCTGTTCTTTTTGGTACCAGAAAGTACCTGGAATAAAAGCCGTGACCTCTCAGGTGGTGGGGCACCGGTTCCACAGCCTGATCCTTTAGCAGACCTGCTAACTCCTGAAGGAGTAGGTCCCTGTGCAGAGGGAGTCTTGGAGGCTCCCCTGGAAAATAGGAGGGAGGTACCTGGTGAAAATGGAGAAGATAGCCCTTTTGGACTATATGAAGAACCCAGGTATCTGATGTGACGGCTGACCACCTGTGGGCAAAGTGGGCCAGCCGGCCTGCCGTGCTGACAGAAGACAGCTGAGGAGAAGAGGCTATGCTGTTTGAGTCAAAAGCCCCCACCCTGCAGAGCAGGGGCCGGTGTTGGTGGCTTGGGGGCCTTCTGCCTACGGGGCCCTTAACCCTGCCCCTTGGCCTGCTGACCCTGTTGGGGAGCTGCAGAGGCCTGATAATGAGGGTATTGTTTATAGGCATTTGACTTCCTCGGGTAAAAGGTCTTTTTTCCCGAGCCCTTCTTCTTCTGGGAAGGGGCAGAGGTTTTCCTGGAAAGCCTAGTCCTGGTCAGAGTCTCGGTCTCGAGTTCTGCATCCTTTTCAGCCATGGGCTTGCCAAAGAGGTTTTCACCTCGGCAGGGGACATCGACCAACTTGTCCTGGACCCATGGCTCGAGGTTGAATGACTGTAGCCAAGCCTGTCGGCGGGCACCGATGCCGGCCCCGGCTACTCGGGCCGAAGCCTCGAAGCCATCGTAGGCTGCTTGAGAGATAAACTTCGAGCACTCTCGAATACCGGTGGACAAGGCCTGGAACCTCTGCAAAGGTTCCTCGGAGAGACCAGCAGAGAACCCAGGTCTCGGAGGTACATGCCCATGTAGAGCTGGTAAGTCTGGACACGGCAAGCAAGCATAGAGCCCTGGAAGCACTTCTTACCGAGGGCATCCAGGTTCTGGGCCTCCCAGCCGGGAGGCACCGAGGAGTGCATCTTCTGACTTTTCAGTCGATGCACGGCCGATTCCACAACCATGGAGTGGTGCAGTAATTGTGCCTTTTGGAACCCGGGGCTCTTGCGGACTCGATAAATGGAATCGACCCACTTGCTTAACACCGGCGTCGAGGCCGGGGTCTCCCACATGCGGAAGAGCAGCCGCTCCAGTATCGGAGGACCGGAACAGTAAAGGCCTCCTTCGGGGGAGAGTCATACAGGAGGGCCTCGAGCTCCTCGGCTCGAGGCTCCTCCTCGGGATCCACGGGGAATGCCAAGGCTTTGGCCATATCCCGCACGAAGTCCAAGAACCGGGTATCCTCCGGTGGGGACCGTCTCCGAGGTTTGGACTCGGGCGAGTCCGATGGGACACACTGAGTCCGATGAGTGTCGGGTGACTCTTCGTCCTCTGTCTCCCAGCCCGACTCCTCGGAGGAGGAATCGAGCGGCTCAGGTCAGGCGGGCACCGATGCCCTCTGCCCCGACGCCGAGGGTATCGGCATCGACGACCTCGGCCCCGAACGGGAGGTCGAGGGAGACCGTGGCCGAGGATCGACTCGAGCCCGCATGGACTCGAGGATCGGCTCGGCCTCCGGGGTTGACTTAGACGTCGAGGTCCCGGTGGTCGGGGCAGATGCACCAGTGAGACCGGCGATCAATGCCCGCTGCTGTTCCATGAAGGCAGCGAAGCTGCTCTCCAAGGCCGTCAACCTGAGTCCGAGCTCAGGAGACCCAGCAGGCCCCGACGGCGTCGGGCCCGACGTCGGCTCCCTCGGAGGAGAGTCAATGAGGACAACAGCACTTACATGTCCAGGAGACTCCATCTCGACACGAGGATGTTTGGCAGGCCTCTCCGACTCCGAAGACCCGGGACGGCTATCGGGGCTATGCGACCTGGCCCTCGAGGAACCAGGAGCGTCCACCGATGCCGCCCTCGCAGGTTTCTTCTTCCTTCGATGTTCCCGCGAAGGAGACCCCCGCTCAGAGGAACCCCGACGCTGCTCGGGGCCGGAGTCCCGAGACGTCGAGGCCTCTGACGAGGTCCGGGCCCGGCCGGACGCGGAGTCAGAAAAAATTCTATCCTTCTGGTGCTGCCGACTCCTCAACGCCTTCGAGGACATTTTGCCATACGGACCACAGATCATCGGGTCATGATTGGGTCCGAGGCAACGGAGGCAGCAGTCATGTGTGTCGGTAAGAGACATACGTTTCTTACACCGATCACATTTCTTAAACCCGCTGGTAGCCATCGGGGGAAAAAGGGCCCCTGCTAGGTCAAAAGACCGGGCTGCCAGGGAAAAAAGAAAAAAGGTGCGAACACCAGTCACAAAGGACAAAAAACGAAAAAGAGAGAAAAGGACTCGATACGGGCGTATCGGTCCAAGCGGGAAAAGGATCCGGTGTCGAACCGGAGAAAAAAAGAGAAAAACAGGGAAAATCAACTTTTTCCTCGGGGAAAAACGAACTACGTCCGTCGGGCTCCGCGGAAAAAAGAAGACTGAGCAAGATGGCACCCTTGGGCGGGAAGGGGACCGCGCATGCGTGCTGCAATTCCCAAAGGCTTTCTTTGAAAGCTGGGGAAATGCTCCGCACGAGGGCTCCGTCGGCGCCGACTTCACCCATATGTGAGGACTGACTTCCTGCTTGTTCCCAGAGAAAGTCACTTAACCCTCCATTACCTCAAGTACAAGTAGATTGTAAGCCCTCCAGGGACAGGAAAATACTTACTGTATCTGAATGTAGCTAGCACTGAGCTACTCCTGAAAAGGAGTGACTAAATCCAATAAAAAAATATGCTTATGTGCCTGGGGCATAATTTGGGCAGAGCTGCGATGTAAAATCCACAAGCACACGGAGACATTAATTAGCGTGTTACTGGGGATAGTTCTGGGTGGCTATTCTATAAAGGCACGGGTCTAGCTGCCCAGTTATAAAATTAATCTCATTATGTAGATGACCTGCACAGCTATATCTTCTATGGCCCTCCATAAATCAAACATGGCTCAAGCTACAACAAAACCTTTTGACTACAGTCACCAAAGAGATATTTATACTAAGGAGAAAATAAGAAAAATCATTTCTTATATAGTGCTCCAACTTTTGATTCAAACAGGGATTTACTTACCATGGAAAACGGTCGTGACTCTTGAAAGGTACTTAAACTTCCAAAGCCTTGTGACACAGCTGTCTGCAGAGAGGGCTTGCTTAAAACAGACTGAGGGCCCTGGAAACAGACTCTGTCTGGGGCCATTCCAAAATGAATCTTACTTGCACCTTTATACAAAGCATAGGAAATGAGACAAAAGTCATCCATTTACTTGGACTACATTGGTATTCATAAATGGACATTTCTATTCCTGGAAAAAAAGATTAATTACTTAATTTAGATGGTATTATTCTTGTATAGAACACTTCACCATTAGTTTAGGAATCCTCCTTATGTAGAGCATAAAGTTCATGCTGACCTTGGCAGTTGTTTTGTATTGCTGGAGCTTATGGTGGCCACCAGACAACTGGTTCTGCCGAATATGTATGCACTGAATTTTGGGTAGAAGGAGTGTTTTGTTCCTTGCTTTGTTCCCTGCTTTTGGGCAGGGAATGGAATACCTATTTTAATACAGTTTTAGATAGGTCTGTTGTTTGTTGGGGGTCTGGTGGTCCTCTTCTAGAGTTGGTTTGTTTAATCACAGTAGGGTTTTTAGAGCATGCAACACATGTCATCTTGAGACTAATTTTATAAGACATTTGGGTTAGGGCACATCATCGCGCTTACTTTATAAAGTCAAGTATGTGCATCCTTTACTTTATGAAACAGGGCGTAAGTAGTTGAAAATGTGCATTAAATCTAGGCATGATCACTTATACCAGCCTTATGTGCATATGTGTGTATTTTATAAAGCACGGCATGATAATGAGCCCAAAACAGTCAGCATTTTTAAAGCATCTGACTCCCACGGGCAAAAGTGTAACCAGATATTTAGCATCACAGCCTATCTGGCATCCAGCACTGAATATCTGTGTTCACTGCTGCCAGCTTTCACTATATCATCAGCAGCAATAGTCAGCCACTAACCAGATAGCAAAATCGCAGGCTGAAAATTGCTGCTAACTGGATAGGTACCGGAACCACCCCAGCCCTGCCCATGGATCACCCTGGCACTATCCAGTTAGTACTAAGGTTGTTTGTGGGGATATTCAGTGGCACTAGTTGGCTAATGCTGGTGAATATAGAGCTCAGTGGGATTTATGCAAATTGCAAGTCCTACAAACTGCATTCAATACTGGGTCCTACATACTTAAGTGCACACACTGCCTACTTTCTGTTGGACTGCCAGAAAGAGAAAATGAAAGAGCCTAGAGCCACTTCTTTACTATTCAACTTTACTATTCTCCCCAGGCTATCACAAAGAAGCTACTATTGACCAACCCTAAACACAGCTTCTGGGATAATATGATTTTAACACGTGAAATCAATAAAGAGGCAGAAAAATCCCAGGTACCAGAAGGGTAAAGCAGAAACATTAGTTAGAAAATTCCAAGATGAGGAGGACAACAAATTTGGGCATTGCTGTTCAGTGTATAGGGAGGGTTATTTCCACGGCTTAATTTGTGCCAGAATGGGATGGAACGGTGCTCCAATACTTCTTAAGCCCAAGAAGTAATTGTGTAGCAACGGGAGCATTTTCATTTGCTCCCACAGCTGTGCTGTACTAAAGCAGCCTGGCCCGCAGCATTTTTAATAAAACTTCAATAAAAATGCCATAGCTAGGTGGCTTCAGTGCAGCACAGCCATGGGAGCAAATGAAAATGCTCCTGCAGCTCTGTTACGCACTAATACGGCTGTGGCTGCATGGATCACTTCTCAGCTCAATAAGTGCTGGAATGCCGTGGCCGTATTAATGTTTGAAATGGCCGCAGGAGCATTTTTGTTTACTCCTGTGGCTGTGCTGCATTGAAGCAGCCCAGCCTATGGCATTTTTATTAAAGTGCCATGGGCTAGGCTGCTTCAGTGCAGCACAGCCATGGGAGCAAATAAAAATGCTCTTGTGGTAGCTGCAGGAAGAAGAAAAGATGAAGTAGCTGACTGGGGATGATGTGGGGGTAGAAGATCAGATGAAGAGCTGATGGAGGGAGGGAGGAGCTGGGACACTAGAATGGGCTGATGTTGGAGGAGACTGGATTGGGACTGGAAGAGGGCTAATGCTGGGAGGTTGGCTGTGACTGGAAATGGGCCGATATTGGGGCTTGGGAGGGTCTGGAAAGGGGCTGAAACTGGGGTTTGGGGGGGACTGGGGACATATAAATGGGCTGATAATGGGGCTGGGGGGAAATGGGACTGGAAATGACCTGATACTGGGGCATGGGGAGGGGATTGGAAATGGGTTTATGCTAGAAGGGGGACTTGGTGCTGGGAGGGGGCTAATTTTAGTGCTGAAGGGCCTGGTACTGAAAGGAGGCTAATGCCAGCAAATGCTGAGATCACGATGTAAAAAAGAAGAGGATGCTGGAGCAGTGAGAAGGGAGAGGACGACAGATATTGTGGGGACAGGGGATGAAGCAAAGTCATAACCAGGGGAAGGTTCAGAGGGAAGGATATAAGATCAGATGCTGTGGTAAGGAGGAAGAAAGGAAGGGTTAATGTGCACTGGAGAATGATGTAGATGGGTGGGCACTGGAAACATGGGGATGTAAGAGAACCGAGATTTGGGCTTAGGTGGAGAATTTGATTGGGTAAGAAAACAGAAGAAAGATCCTTAACAAAAGCTGAGTACTGGGTGTGCAAGTAGGGACTCGGGGCTTTGGTGGGATTGTAACTGAGGGTCTGGGTAGGGTGGAAGAGTGGGGACTTGGAGTTACCTAAAGAGATATTTTGAAGTATGGTGACTAAGAAACTGACTAGAGATTAGGATGGACAGCAGTGGAAAAATGATGTTTGGGTGAGAGATATCAGTAGGACTGTGAGACCAAGAGCAGAAACATGGGGAGGGGAGAAGGCTTGAAGGGCCTTGGAAGGTTTGCACAGGGATTGGGGATGGTTGAAAAGGACAGAGGGCTATGGAGTGGGTTGGAGTCACGGGAAGAGACAGATCTTCCTTGAAGGTGCAAGAGAGAGAGTAGAAATGGGCAAGTTGAAAGTGGAAATGGACATCTGGATTGGCGGGGAAGATATAAGAAAGGGCCTGAAGGTGGGAAAAGGATATGTGCTAGGGAATGAGCTGGAGCTGATAAGGAGAAGAGAAGCAAAAGGCTGGGGAAGAGGTGCAGATAGGAGGAGGAAATGAGGACTAGAAAATGGGTGAAAGATAGGGACATAGGAGGCTGGCGAAGGAATGAGAAAGGTGGGGAATGGAAGGACTAGAGAAATAAGTTTGGGAGGATCAGTGTCAGAAAGAGATGTAGGGAAGGAAAGGACGAAGACAGGGAATGTGAAGAAAAAGAAAATGGAAATGAGATCCTGGAAAAAGACTTAGAAGAAAACCAAAAAAAGGAAGTAGAAAAAAAGAGAACAGGACCAGCCCAACTAGAAAATTAAAATGATCAGACAACAAAGGTACAAAAGAGTGACAGTTTTTGAGAATGAAATATCAGTTATGAAAATGTGCATTTCTTATAGTTCAAAAGAGAAAGAAATGCATTTTTGTTTCTTTCTTCAGTGTTCCACAGCTCAGTGTGTGTTTTGGGGATTTTCCATTTCAAATTTTGTCTGCACATCTTTTTCTAATTCGTAGTTTTATTCTTTACTAGGTGATGGTCTGTGTTTTCCATATGTAGCTGAGGTGAGGGATTCTGTTAACATGGTGGTTCTGTGTAGGAATCCATAGTAATTCAATTTGTTCTCTTTTTGCAAATGGAGGTTACTGGTATTCTGGAATATTTGCAGTGCTAATTTTTCATAGGTAGGTTTGGGTTCTTTGACTTGGTTCTGGTATTGCGTATCCATTTGCAGGGTTTTGTGTTATGATGCACAATGTTTGGCAGTGGAGGGAGTTAATGGTGTTGTTATGATGTTAGACCAGAATTTGAATGGAATCTTTTTTGTAAGTTGAGTAGCAAAACGAAAACTCTACTTCTGCTCTGCATCTGATAGGTGAGTTTTATTGGTGAATCTGTGAGTATCCCTGTGGTAGAGTGGCATGCAATGGGAAGGGGTTTTCTTTAAAACACAGGCCAGACAGCAGTTCAGGGAAAAAAAAGCAGTTTTTATTCTGTCCCAGTTTGTTAAACCTCCACAAAGCAAAATCCAGAACAACAAAAGCCGCCATCCAGAAGCCAGCCTTTCTCCTGCTCTCCTCTCCTCTCTGGCTCCGTGCTCCCCGATCGGGGTAGAGCACACCTGAGCGGGTGCAGCCATCTCTTCCCGCTCAGAAGCCTCCAGCCCAATCGGGGCTGTGGGAGGCGGAGCCAAACGCCGACAAGAGAAGCCGCTGTCAGGCGGGCCCGCGCCTGTCGGGCCCACGCCTGAGGGCCTCGCCAGAGGGCCCTTTGGCGTGGCCCTTAGGCAGTGGCACCCCGACAACACAACAAGCGCAAACAGAAGTGTCCCCTGGAGCAGAGCCAGTGTCAGGAAAATCTGCTACAACCGTAACACCCACTGATACAAGCCCCGAACTGGATCCTAAGGTATCTATCTATTCTGATTTATTCCGCACAGCAAAATAAACTACCACAGCACCTCCAGCGAACCTAATAACTCAATTTCACAATTCCCTGTAAACCATTGATCTACAAGCATCCGTGTGAAACCATTGTATTATTCTTAATATCGTGTATAGTCAGCTTAACCACAGTTGATTCACTGTATCTTGCTTACTCTCAGTTACATCTTGCCTAGCCACAGTGTTACATTGTTTCCAATGCTTTCACTCAAAACTTGTCTCAGACTACTAATGCAAGCGGTTGATGCTAGCCCATGAAAAGTTCCTGATTTAAACAAATTAAGCAAATTTGAATTACCAGCTGTCTACCTTACTAACACCGCTTCACATACGTGTCCGTAATAAAGCATTTCTCTCCCACACTTCAGCAACCATGACCATACAGGCCTTAACGTTAGTCTGCCTACTCTCCAGTGTTTTATATGAAGCCTATTCACTCTCCCAAGATCACTACCCAATCACTACAATACACAGCACGAATAAAAAACACTCTCACAACTTTCACCAACACCCACAAAACCCTTACCACAAGAGACACTCTCATTTGCTACATATAGCAATAAACCATACAACCAACACGAAGCGCATCCAACCTATTCCTCAACAAGAAGAACTCAGATGTGCCCTCATAAACGCTCGCTCTGCTCGCAAGAAATGGCCTGCCATCTCAGACCTAATAACTAAAAGCAATCTAGACATATTAATGATCACAGAAACTTGGTTCTCAGAATCCGACTCAGTCTTAATAAACCAACTCACACCACCCAATTACTCCACCTACACATGCAACAGAGCAAACAAAAGAGGAGGAGGTGTTGCCATTATAGCTAAGACCGATCTCCAATATCGTACAATCCTAGCCAGGAGCACAAAACAATTAGACACTATTTCAATCTACAACAATTACAATACCATCAACCTTATATACATGACACCAAACTCAACATCTGAAGAACTATCCAACATAATCGACTTAGCCTGCAACCCCAAATACCCAGATAAACCTAACTGGCTAATGGGCGACTTCAATCTCACATCCATTCAAACGGCCCTTTCTAACTCATTCTTAGACGCAATGAAAAACCTCAACTACAACCAAATCATAAACCAGCCCACCCATCAACATGGCAATGTGCTCGACCTTGTCTTCGCTCCACCCACCTACGCGTCCACGAATCATGAATTTGACCTCTCCATCACGCCGGTCCCTTGGTCAGATCATAGCCTGATCACATTCAAAATACCAGCACATCAAGATCTATTAACTGACACAACAAAACGGTCACCAACAAACTTCACTCGCTTCAGAACTCTCAACGAAGAAGAAATCAAGAAGCACATACTTCCAAAACTCAATCAACCTTCCTCCAACATCAATGACATGGTTACTACATGGAATGAAACCATCAACCAATACGCCAAACTATCTGCAGCCCACAAAAACCCTACAACGAATAATCATGTAGTGAAAAGACCATCTGCACCATGGTTCTCCCCGGAACTTAGGAAATCTCTGACTCTCTTGAGGAAGCTTGAAAGAAAGTGGCGTATATCTCATAACCCAACAGATCAAAAAACATACTTGACCTAACTGGGAGTCCATCGTGAAGCAATATGGAACACAAGAAGAACATACCACTCCGAACTCCTCAACCGCTCCTTAAACAAACCACGAGAACTCTTCAATCTAGTAAAGTCTCTAACCACAGAACCTTCACCACCGCAACAGGAACCCATACACCCTCAAAGATATGCCAACTTTATACAATCCAAAGCCATCAGAACTACAACTTCTTCCTCCCCAAGTCCCCCCCAACAACATACACAACATTTTCCTCTCCTTCAGCTCTCATCGCCCTCAACAAAATGCATTGAAGACATTATCATCAAAATGAATACCACCACAGCACCTAATGACCCCTGCCCAGCACACTGGATAAGAGCTATGCGCTCCGACTTCAGCCCAATCATAGCAGAAATAATAAACATGTCCTTCTCAACAGGCATCTTCCCATCGGCCCTAAAGCAGACCTCCATAAGACCTCTGCTAAAGAACAATCAACTAGACCCAACAAGAGAAGAATCATACCGCCCGATCTCTAGTATACCTCTACTATCCAAAATAATTGAGAAAGTAACCAACAATCAGATCCAACAACACATAGACACCTCCTCACCGCTCGATCCCAGTCAGCATGGATTCAGGGAAGCTCACGGAGTGGAGACACTGCTGACAACCTTATCCAATACACTCATCAGTGGGATAGATGACACCAAAAAGGGCTTTGCACTAATTTTCCTCGACATCTCTGCAGCTTTTGACTCCGTGGACCACAAAATACTTCTAACCCGACTATATAACAAGGGAATCCACGGGCTAGCATGGAAATGGTGCAAGTCATACCTGGAAGATCGCTTGCAACAAGTTAGGACAGTTACAGGCACCTCAGAACCTTTCCAACTAAAACAAAGAGTACCTCAGGGCTCATATCACTCGCTCCTTTGGCATATCCTCGCTAATCTATGCAGATGATGTGCTAATATTCACACCAATCAATATCACGCTCCCAGATTACACAACATTAGTTGACTGCTTTAACACTATAGCAGACTGGCTCCTCTCCCAGAATATGCAGATAAACTATAAAAAAACCGAGGTACTGATAGTCACGAAGAACAGAGAATTCTCACCCCCTGAGACCCTAAAAGTACGAGACGCAGACCTCCCAATCAAGCCCTCCATAAGATACCTTGGAGTAGTACTGGACCATCGACTGGACTTTAAAGAACATGTCAACCGTACGGTTAAAACCATTTATTTCAAGATAAGGACCCTGCGTCATCTGAAAAATATGTATGACCCAGACAGCTTCAGGACCATATTCCAAGCAATAGTCACACCCCACTTCGACTATGCGAACATAATACTACATGGTCTCCCAAAAAACACCCTAAATACACTACAACTAGCCATGAATGCTGCAGCCCGGGTTCTATACGGAGCCTCAAAGAGCGACCATATCACCCCATCCTAATGGAACTACACTGGCTCCCCATAAACTGCAGAATTGCCTATAAAGCCCTTCTAATGACCTTTAAAGCGCTCAACAATATAGCCCCTTCATCAATCTCAAACCTCCTCAATCACACTCCCAACATCAGATCCAGGAGATCAGTAGCTGCAAATACCCTGGTTACACCACCTGAGGCCATAAAATGCACACGTTCAACAACAGACAGGGCATTCGCATACTACGCACCCAGAAGCTGGAATAACCTACCTCCCACCATCAGAGCAATTACGGACCTCAAGCAATTCAGAAAAGCCATAAAACACCACCTCTTCCTTCTACACTTCTCTCAAGGCACATCAACAACCCTCTAACGCATTCCAAGCCCTCATAGTAAAAATTGTAAAATTGTAAATACCTGATTTACTCAAGATGTTAATAATAAATGCTATTCATTGTATATAGGTTTCATAACGAATATGTACAAAGTTTCCCAAAGTTATAATCCCAGTTGAACTCTCCTGTTATATGTAAACTCACAACAGCCTGTTGCTTGTAATGAGGATTCTTGTTTAATGTGAACCGCGCTGATGGAAAAGAGTGCGGTATAGAAGAACTATAAATAAATAAATAAATAAAAATAAGCTTTGCTTCTGTCCCGCTTGTTAAATCTCCACAAGTTGGTTCTCCCAGTCCTTCCTCCAGCCCCAGTTAAAGTTTCTACCTCAGAATTCCTTTGCATGACCTGCTTTGGAAGGACTTCTGGTATCACAGGCTTCTCTCCCTCCTGCAGCCTGCTGAGTTTTTAATCTCTCCCTGGAGCCACACCCTCCCAGCCCTGAACTCTGGGCTGCAGACTCTCTTAAAGGGGGACTGTTGATACTCCCCCTTTGGAGAGGGACAGGAAGCATTCTATAGACCCTATCATAGTCCCATATGAATGGATAATTATGCCCTATTCAAAGGCAATTATGCATTCTCTGGCAAACACATAAGTGGGCTAAGAGGCATATTTCACAATAGGATGTCCAAGTGCAATCTGGGATGTCAAAGCCAGAACATCTGAAAAAAAAGGCAAGCACATGCAAGTTCAGGCATGATTTCTGAAACGTGGACGTGCCTGATTTGCATATGTATCAAACGTTTATATAGATGTCCGCAGGATAGCATTTCACAACCAAGACATCTAGTACCATAATGGTTAGAGTAGTGGCTTGAGAGCAAGACGGTTCACGGTTCAAATCCCAGCATGGGCCTTTGTGATCTAAGGCAAGTCACTTAATTCTCTAACTTCTCTACACACTCTGAATGTTTTAAGGTGAAAACAAGCACTTTCCTGATGACTATTTGTGTCTGGAGCAGGAATAAACACTGACGTGCCTGCAAACGTCTCCGGCATGTCTGAGATCGAATGGGACATGTAAGTACATTGCCACTCACTTGAACAGGCTTACACCAAACTCCTGTGCCCACTTGGATATCCCTGCACCAGAGACGCCTGCAAACGTCATTTGTGGAATAGCGACGGAGACATTTCCATGATTTCAACATCCATGTGCACGTCTTCAGATGTCCAAATCACGACTAAACCTTTTAAAATGACCCTCTGAGTATACATTTTCAAAAAATATAGAGATAATATTGGGCTATTTTGTTTTTTTTATTTTCTCTTTATGCAATTTAAACAATATAACAAGAATATATCTTGTACAGAAAAAAGAAGGGTATACAAACACAAAATAACAAAAAAAAAATACAGGAAAAACATGCCCACTACAGTATGACCATACCCCATCTAATCCAGCCCACAAGAGAGGAAGGATCCATCAAGCAAAAGAAAGAGACCCCTTATTGAGAAGAAAATTATTAGGCGAAAACAGCCAACTTAACAAACAGAAAGACTTACAAAAGCCATATACCGGTCAAAACTGAACATCCTGATGCTAGGAGTTCAGGAAAGCCAGGAACTGGGAGAGCTCATAAAAAAGAAAGGAAATAGACTGAAATTTTATCATGCATTTATTTACATGGATATTTCAGAAAAATGAGCCCACCCCCCCCAGCTGCTGGATCCTCGGCTGTAAGAGCAGGAACTCCCCTCTTCTTTTATGTGTGTGTTTGTCAAGATGCGGAAAAATACGAACTGAAAGGCCTTGAAACAGCAGGTTCTTCTTTTTAAAGATTAACATCAGCAGCCATTCGCAACCTGATAAAAGAGCAAATGTGACTAACAAAGTAGAGAGAGTAGCAGGCTCTTCCTCGGAACTTTCCAACATATCTGTAACATTAAGAATATCAACATTCTGCAATCCAGCAGTTTGCCCCAGGGATGAGATTTTTTTTACCAAAGGGTAAATAAAAAGCAGTTACTCACCTGTAACAAGTGATCTCCGGGAACAGCAGGAATTTAGTCTTCACATATGGGGTATCGTCAGTACCGACAGAGCCTGCGCGGGAACGCTCCCCAGCGTCCAATAGGAACGCTTTTGGGAGCATCCCACAGCGCATGCGTGCTGCCTTCCCGCCTCTGTACCTCTCTCACTTCAGTTGAGTTTATAGCTGAGACCAAAGGAGAGAAGTAGAGAAAGAGATAGATAGAGACAACTCCTAGGGGAGGTGGGTGGGTTGTGAAGACTAAATTCCTGCTGTTCCCGGAGATCACCTGTTACAGGTGAGTAACTACACTATCTCAAGGAACAAGCAGGAATGTAGTCTTCACATATGGGGACTCCCCAGCTGAAAGATGCCAACCCAGGTGCGATGAGTCATGCTTCCTCCCATGGACCTCTGGCATCCAAACCGTGGACGGTGGGAAGGAGTTGTGTTAAGTATGGAAGAGATGCTGGAGAACAGCCTGGCCAAACGAGGCATCCCGACGGGAGTCCTTGTCTAAGCAGTAGTGGGTTGTGAATGTGTGTACTGAAGCTTAAGTAACTGCTTTGCAGATGTCATCAATAGACACAGAACGAAGGTTAGCCGTTGAGGCTGCCATTGCTCTCACATTGTGAGCTGTGACATGGCCCTCGAGAGAAAGTCCTTTACTCTGATATGTATAGGATATGCAATCTGCAATCCAATTTGACAGAGTTCTTTTGGAAACTGGAAGTCCCAAATGACTAGAGTCAAAAGCCACAAAAAGCTGAGAAGATTTTCTATGTGGCTTAGTTCTTTGGAGATAAAAGGCTAAGGCTCTTTTACAATCCAATGTGTGAAGATTCCTTTATGCACTAGAGGCATGAGGTATAGGGAAGTATATAGGAAGATAAACCAACTGGTTTAAATGGAAAGGCGAAACCACCTTTGGCATAAAGTGAGGATGAGTCCTGAGGACTACTTTATCATGGTGGAACCTTGTATAAGGAGGGTCAGCTACTAACGCCTGTAGTTCACTAATGCGCCTTGCAGAAGTGATGGCAATTAGGAAAATAACTTAAGAACATAAGATATGCCATACTGGGTCAGACCAAGGTCCATCAAGCCCAGTATCCTGTTTCCAACAGTGGCCAATCTAGGTCATACGTACCTAGCAGTATCCCCAAGAGGCACAGGTTCCACAATGCTTGTATTGGGTCAAGCATTGATATCCTGGGTCCCTTTTTAATAATGGTTTATGGACCTTTCCTTCAGGAACTTGTCCAAACCTTTTTTAAACCCAGCTACACTAACAGCTTTTACTACATCCTTTGGTAACAAATTCCAGAGTTTGATTACACGTTGAGTGAAAAAATATTTTCTCTTATTTGTCTTAAAGAAACTTGAGGTCTGAAGTGGCTAAAGGTTCAAAGGGCGGTTTCATAAGCTGACCAAGAACAAGATTCAGATCCCATGCCACCAGTGGTGGTTTAATGGGAGGTTTTGTTAAGAGTAGGCCTCTCATAAATCTTGATAGAAGTGGATGAGAGGAAATAGGTTGTCCATTGAAAGGTTTATGAAAAGCAGCAATAGCACTAAGATAGACTCTCCCTGAATTGGTCTTTAGACCAGAAGTTGATAATTGGAGGAGATACTCTAGTAGCGACTCTACAGGTACCAAAAGGGGGTTAAGTCCCTTTTGTGAACATCAGACAGAGAACCGTTTCCACTTAAAAGCGTAGGAACGTCTTGTGGAAGGTTTTCTGGAAGCCAGAATGATATTCTTTACTTGTTGAGAAAGGTTAATATCCTGGAAGTCTAGGCTTTCAGTAACCAGGTCCTGAGATGTAGGGACTGGGGACTGGGATGCAGTAAGCATCCGTCCTCCTGAGACAGAAGATCTGCAGCATTCCCCAACTCCAGAGGAGTGGTTTGAGAGAGACGCAGAAGAAGAGGATACCATGTTTGTCGTGGCCAACGTGGAGCTATGAGTATCATACGACCTCTGTCTCTCTGAAGTTTGAATAAAGTTTTGGGAATGAGGGGAATGGGTGGGAAGGCATAGAGGAAGTCCTGACCCCAATGGAGTAGGAAAGCATCTCTTGCCTGACAGTTGTGAGCTGGGATTCTGGAACAGAATTGGGGAAGTTTGGCATTCTGTGGACTTGCAAAGAGGTCTATATCTGGTGTTCCCCAGATTTGAAATACTCGAGCAAGTTGGTATGAGTGGAGGGACCACTCATATGGCAGCAGTATTCGACTGAGTCTGTCTGCCCACAAGTTTTGAATGCCCGGAAGGTATACTGCAAACAGGTGAATTTGCAGCTCTCTGGCGAGGGCCCATAGTCGCAAAGCTTCGTAGCATAGCAACAGAGAGCCTGTTCTGCCTTGCTTGTTCACATAGAACATAGCTACCTGATTGTCAGTTTGGACCAGAACTGTTTTGTTGCTGAGATCGGTCTGAAAGACTTGAATAGCATTGAAAATGGCTCTCAGCTCTAGGAGGTTTATGTGAAGAGAAACCTCCTGTGAGGTCCAAAAACCCTGAGTGGAGAGATCGTGCAAGTGGGCTCCCCAACCCATCTTGGACGCATCTGTTGTTAGGGTGGCCTGATATAGAGGCTGCTGGAAAGGAGAGCCTACGAGGAGGTTTTCTAGAGAATGCCACCATTGCAGGGACGAAATCAGATGTATGGTGTTTCTGATTTTGTCCATTAACTGACCTGAGGCCTGTGACCATTGAGAGGATAGGGTCCACTGGGCTGCTCGCATGTGGAGGCAAGCATAGGGAACCACATAGACAGTGGATGCCATGTGTCCCAGAAGTTGGAGCATCTCTCGAGCAGTAAGGAACACCTTCATAGATGCTTGAGAAGCCAGTTGTACTATTCGTAGACAGCGTGGCTGTGACAGGAAAGTCCTTGACTGCTGTGTGTCTAGACGAGCCCCTATGAATTTGAGAGATTGAGAGGAGGTGAGATGAGATTTTGGGAGGTTTATGACCTGTCCCAAGTATTGAAGAATTTTCATTGCTCGAGAAAGAGCGAATTTGGCCTCTGGAGCTGTCGATGCTCGAATGAGCCAATCGTCTAAGTAAGGGAAGAAGAATATTCCCAGAGTCCTCATAAATGCTGCTACCATTGCCAGGCATTTTGTGAAGACTCTTGGAGCAGAGGCCAGTCTGAAAGGAAGAACTCTGTACTGGAAGTGTCTTCCTTGGACCAGGAATCGAAGGAACTTCCTGTGATCTGAGTGGATGAGAATTTGCGTGTATGCATCTCTTAGATCTAGAGAACATAGCCAGTCCTGACTGTGAAGGTATGGTAGAAGTGTCCCAAGGGAGATCATTTTGAACTTTTCTTGGAACAAATATTTGTTTAATTCTCTGAGGTCTAGTATAGGCCTGTGTCCCCCTGTCTTCTTTGGAATAAGAAAATAGGGGGAGTAAAACCCCGTCCCCTGTTGGGGTATGGGTACTTCTTCGATTGCTCCTTGAACGAGAAGTGATGTGACCTCCTGCCACAAGAGGTTGGTGGCAGGGGCCTGAGAATTTAACTATTTTATTATTGTAGGTGGGGGCAAGTTGTGAAAATAAAGTTTGTACCCCAGTCATACAATGGACAGAGTCCAATTTTCTGATGTTATTTGTTGTCATCTTTTGGCAAAATAGCATAGTCTTCCTGGAATGGTTAAGGGTTCTGGACCTTTCAGGGGCAGAATGACTAAGTTCTCTAGGTAGAAGTCAAAGACCCTGAAGGAGCTGGGTCTGTTGGGTCAGTTGAGCTCTTTGAACTTGCGGCTTTCTTTGCTGTCTGTTCTGTTGTTGCCCCTTCTAGGGAACATGAAGTGGACAGTGGCTTTGATTGGTGTAAGATGGGTAAAGCTTCTTTTTCTTACTGAAAAAGGGTTTTTTGAATGTTTTCTTCTTTGCTTTCGTTGGCTGTAGACTTTGATAGTCAGTTCAAGGTAGTATTTTCAGATTTAAGCTGATTAGCCTTGTCCTGCCAGTCCTTGCCAAAGAGATTTTCTCCTGTACAAGGAATGCTTCCCAGCTTTTCTTGCACCCACTGTTCTAAGTCTGTTGCTTGAAGCCAAGCAATACGACGTGCTCCTATGGATATAGCAGAGGTTCTGCTAATACATTCAAAGCAATCAAAGGTAGCATGGTTCATGAATTTAGAGACATTCTGGGCGTGCTTGACCAGAATAAGGTAGTCTGCTCTTTTTTCCTCTGAGACACAAGGGCTAATGAGCTCTAAGTCTTTTGTGACTTCTTCCAGGAACATTCCCATATAAAGAATGTAGGAACTGATCCTGGCTGATAGCATGGAAGATTGAAAACATCAACGCCCAAAGGCATCGAGTGTCCTGGATTCCCATCCTGGAGGATTAGAAGAATGTATTTTAGCACTCTTGATTCTTCGCATGGCCGATTCCACTACCATTGAATGGTGTGGTAACTGAGTTTTTTGAAAACCAGGACAACTTGGCACTCTATACATAGTGTCAAGGCGTCAGGAATGTGAAGATATCGTTAAAGGAGTTTCCCACATTCACAACATCAGATCATGTAAGATCTTGTGAATGGGAAGCATAGCTGCCTCCTTGGGAGCCATAGGGCTTTGTAGAATTCTTAATTCTTCTGCCCTAGGTTCCTTTCTGGAATCACAGTGATTGCAAGACCCTTTGCTAAATCACGTATGAAATCCTGGAAGGACATATCTTCTGGAGGAGACATCCTGCGTTGAGGAGAAGGAGTTGAATGCTCTAGTAGGTTCGCTCTGGTACCGGTAGAATCGTCAGAGTCATCGGAATCAGAAGACTCAAGGGCACTCTGTACCAGGTGCTCCCGTAACGCATGGTATCGGTACGCTTGAAGTCGGTACCGTAATGTCTCGGTTCCTGATCCCCGATACCCGAGATAGACTCAAGGCTCGGCATGGGGGGAAGCAATCCTGTTGAAGCAGGTACTGTCGGTACCGATACCTGTTGAATCATCTGTAGCGGTCTTAGCGGTACCGAAACTGCTAAGAGGGATGCTAGACTGTGTTCAATAGCAAGGATTCTTTTATCCATCGCTCCTGCTGATGCCTGGGTGTCGGTACCGGTGGAAGCGGCTACGACCCCAGAACATGGCACCAGTAGTTCTGCAGAGGTGGAAGCCTCTGGAACATCCTGGAGCCCCGTTAATGCTTTGGAGCCCGAAGACTCCCGCCGGGGCTGTTTTGCCGGTGAACTATCCTCGAGGGCAATGCCAGTGGCATCTCGATACTTTGAAGGAGATTTACCCTTCGAGGACCGGCTAGTCTTAGAAGACTGAAGTTTAGTTACCTGAGATCCATGGGAGGAAGATGAAGCCCTGGAAGACGTTGATGCAAGTGATATCATATCTGAGGCAAAAAGGGTACCGAGTTTTGCAGCTCTATTCTGCAGGCCTCTTTTGGTCATCCTCATGCAGGAGAGACACTCCGTTGGATAATGTTCAGGACCCAAACGTTTTAGACACCAATCATGGGTGTCAGTGACAGAAATGGTACCGCCACACTTTGAGCATTGTTTGAAACCACTAGCTGGTTTCTCCATGCCTGAAGAAAAGTAGGCCTAGTGCCCAAAATGGCGCCTAGCACCAGAAACAGGGGAAAGACCCCTGAAGATACACGTTTTTTTGTTTGTTTTTTAAAAGAAAGAAGAAGAACCGGCAGTACCGGTAGGTGTCAAATGAAGGCAGACGCGACCACAAAAAAACAAAGAATAAAAGGAAATTTTCTGCGGTGACAGGGTACACGTCCTGTCGGCTCCACGGAAAACGAAGGACTGAAGTGAGAGGTTTACAGAGGCATTTAGGCAGCACACATGAGCTGTGGGATGCTCCCAAAAGCGTTCCTATTGGACGCTTTGGAGCGTTCCTGCATGGGCTCCATCGGTACCGACGATACCCCATATGTGAAGACTACATTCCTGCTTGTTCCTGGAGATCTCTTTTACCATCAGGGGAAAAGATTCTTCTGGAATAGCCAAAATATTCCTCAGATATTCACAAAACGTATCTCTAGCACTTGAAGACCCAGCGAGCACTAGTGGTTCTGGGGCAGATCCGATGTTGCCCAATCAGTTCTCCAGGTCAAACCCTCGACGGCCCATCACCCCACTCCTCAGCAGGGGGGTTCCTGCTGCAGACTGCTGGAAAACTGCTGTAAGTACACTGTCTTTGGAGTTCGTTGTGAGCCTGGGGAGAAAGATCCGATACCCGGGATGTTCGCCAAGCCCTCTGGCTCCGACACAGCTATATACAGTATTTGCAATTGGTATAGAACACTGCAGCCCATGTCGTGGAAGAATTCAAACTATCAGGTTTCCCCGGTGTTGGCCAAGGTTTATTAGCTTAGGATGCAGTGCTATATTTCGTATAAGGTTTTAGTGTTGATGTGTTTAGCAAGTAGGCATACGAGCAGGGCCGGATTTGCCTATACGCCACGTACGCCGTGGCGTAGGGCCCACAGCTGGCAAGGGCCCACCGGGAATGTTTTTTGCACAGGGCCCCGCGTTTCAGGGGGCCCCGCGCAAAAAACATTCTGATCCATCATTAAAATTTAAAAAAAAAAAAAAAGCTGTCGCTGCCTCTGCTGGGGCCGGGGCCGCCGCGGCAGAATCGAGTGTGCTGCGGGGCCCCCCCTGCCCAGCAGAGCCTGGCCTGCCCTCCCCGGTATCACCTCTCTCAGCTGCCTCCCTCCAGTCACACGCGCCGGCTTTCAGAGCGCGAGGTGAGTTTCTCCCTTGCTGCTCTGTTAAGCCCGCGGGAGCTGATGGGAAGTCCCATCAGCCCCCGCGGGCTTAAACAGAGCAGCGAGGGAAAAACTCTTCCCTCGCGCTCTGAAAGCCGGCGCGTGTGACTGGAGGGAGGCAGCTGAGAGAGGTGATACCGGGGAGGGCAGGCTCTGCTGGGCAGGGGGGGCCCCGCGGCACACTCGATTCTGCCGCGGCGGCCCCGGCCCCGGCAGAGGCAGCGACAGCTTGTTTTGTAAAAAAAAATTCGCTGGGCTGGGGTGGGCTGGGGGGTTAGGACTGGTGATGGGCTGGGGGGGTTAGGAGTGGTAATGGCTGTGGGCTGTTGGGGGGTTAGTACTGGTGATGGGCTGGGGGGGGGTAGGAGTGGTAATGGCTGTGGGCTGTTGGGGGGGTTAGGAGTGGTGATGGGCTGGGGGGGTTAGGAGTGGTAATGGCTGTGGGCTGCTGGGGGGGTTAGGACTGGTGATGGGCTGGGGGGGGTTAGGAGTGGTAATGGCTGTGGGCTGTTGGGGGGGTTAGGACTGGTGATGGGCTGGGGGGGGGGGGTTAGGAGTGGTAATGGCTGTGGGCTGTTGGGGGGGTTAGGACTGGTAATGGGCTATGGGGGGGTTAGGAGTGGTGATGGGCTATGGGGGGGCAATGGGCTATGGGGGAGCTAAGTCTATATGGGCTGATGGGATTAGGACTGGAAGTGGGTTGATGGGGGCTTAGGACTGGTAATGGGCTATGGGGGGGGCTTAAACTAAAAATTGGGTGATGGGGATTAGGACTGGAAATGGGCTGGTGGGATTAGGACTGGGAGTGGGCTATGGGGGGCTAGGACTGGTAATGGGTTGGGGGGGTTGCTAGGACTGGAAATGGGCTGGGGGATTAAGACTGGAGGTGGGCTGATGGAGTTAGGACTGGTAATGGGCTGTGGGCTGTTGGGGGGGGTTAGGACTGGTAATGGGCTATGGGGGGCTAGGACAGGAAATGGGCTGATGGGAAGGGGTTAGGACTTGAGGTGGGCTGATGGGGTTAGGACTGGTAATGGACTGTGGGCTGATGGGGGGGTTAGGACAGGCAATGGGCTCTCAGGGGGTTAAGACTGGTAATGGGCTGTTGGCTGATGGGGGCTGTCTGGTAATGGGCTATGGGGGGTTAGGACTGATAATGGACTATGGGGGGGGGCTAGGACAGGAAATGGGCTGATGGGGAGGGGTTAGGACTTCAGGTGGGCTGATGGGGTTAGGACTGGTAATGGACTGTGGGCTGATGGGGGGGTTAGGACTGGCAATGGGCTATGGGGGGCTGACTGGAAATGGGTTGATGGGGGTTAGGACTGGAAGTGGGCTGATGGGGGGTTAGGACTGGAAGTGGGCTGATGGGGGGTTAGGACTGGTAATGGGTTATAGGGGGGGCTTAAACTGAAAATGGGGTGATGGGGGGTTAGGACTGGAAGTGGGTTGATGGGGGGGCTAGGACTGGTATTGGGTTGATGGGGGGGGCTAGGACTGGAAATGGGCTAATGGGGGGCTAGGACTGGAAATGGGCTGATGCAGGGACGAGAAGGGAATGGATGCTGGGTGAGGCTGGAACTAGAAGGGAGCTGGTGTTGGGGGAGGATTAGAATGGGATGGGGCTGGGAGAGTAAAATGGAGAGGGGAAAAATATTTTGTGTGGGAGGGATAAAAAATCTACAATTGGCCGGGTATTGGGAGAGTAAGTGGGGATTGAGGATGGAGGGGTAAATTTTGAGTAGATGAAATAGGAATGAGGAAAGAGCAAAAGGAGAAAGATTAGTATGTTAAAGCAGATGTAGAGAGAGAATGGAAAAAAAAAACAAGAAGACAGAAGAAAGGACAAATGGACAGCAGATGGAGAGTTAGCAGAAGACACGAAGAAACCAGAAGAAAGTGGCTGGAACAATTGCAACTGAAAAAAAATGCACAAAAGGTAGAAAAATATCTCTTTATTTTGAATTTATTAACTGGAATATGTCAGCTCTGGGAAATGTGCATCATTAATTTTTGCGCTTTGTTTAGTACAAGAGGAAATTAATTTATAGTTTTATTTCTACAGTGTTGTTGTATATTCCAAGTTTGGCTTTTGGGGTTCCCAGTTTAATTATTGTCTTCCTGTTTCTAAATTGTGATTCCTTGTTTGGTGATGGTCTATGTTGTGCATGTGTAACTGAGCTGAGGTATTCTGTTTATATAATTCCTATTTGACATTGCCACTTGTTCTTTCCCCAGTAGGTCATGTATTGTTGTTCTCTGAAATGTATTGGTTTAATATTTGCAGTGTTGCCTTTTGATAGTTAGGGTATGGTGCTTTGTGAGTCCTGGTAGTGCTGTTAGGATATGGCGGGTTTGCTATGGGTTCTAAATGGGCAGTGTTTGTAGTAGTTCCTAATGTGCCTGGCGGTTGGTACTGGATTATAGTAATGTAGAAACCTTTTAGTCTTTCTTTATCCATATACTCATTAAGAGGCATGTTTACTAAAAGTTAGTGTATGGCAGAGCTACTCAATTCCAGTCCTGGTGGTCCACAATCCTGCAGGTTTTCAGGATATCCCTAATAAATATGCATGAGATATATATGCATTGGAGATATCCTGCCAACCTGACTGGTTTGTGGCCCTCCAGGGCTGGATTTGGAGACCCCTGCCTTACATCTCTGTCATTTACGATTGTGAGTGGGCAAGGTGCAGATGTCCAAGACATCAAAAAAGTTAGATAGCATTTGTCACATTCCTCCTTGCTTCTCACCACCACCAAAATATTATCTATTAGACAACTTTTTGGTGGTGGTGAGAATCGAGGAGGAATGTGACACATTCTATCTACCCTTTTGATGTCTAGGATATCTGTACCTTGTTCACTCACAATCTTAAATGACAGAGATGTAAAGCAGGGGTCTCCAAATCCAGCCCTGGAGGGCCACAAACCAGTCAGGTTGGCAGGATACCTCCAATGCATATATATCTCATGCATATTTATTAGGGATATCCCGAAAACCTGCAGGATTGTGGACCACCAGGACTGGAATTGAGTAGCTCTGGTGTATGGTAACATTATGCAAATATTTATGCAAATGAGACACCTTATGCAAATGAGGCCCCGCACCGAGTCTCCGCACATGGCCCCGCACCCCCCTTGGGCCGCCCCTGGGCCCACCGGAGGGCTTTAGAGGGAGCTGGGGAAGCCCGCGCGAGGCCCCGGCTCCCTCTGTACAGCCGCCAGCGTGAAGAGCCTTTTCCTTCACGCTGGCGGCTGTTTCTGTGAAGCCGCGAATGCTGGGAAAGGTTAAAGGTTGCCCTTTAACCTTTCCCAGCATTCCCGGCTTCACAGAAACAGCCGCCAGCGTGAAGGAAAAGGCTCTTCACGCTGGCGCTGTACAGAGGGAGCCGGGGCCTCGCGCGGGCTTCCCCGGCTCCCTCTGAAGCCCCTCAGACAGCCGCGATGCTGTCCGGGGGGCCAGGACTGCATGGGGGGGCCCAGGACTGCACGGGGCGGGCCAGGACTGCACGGGGGCACGGGGGGGGCCCAGGACTGCACGGGGGGGCCCAGGACTGCACGGGGGCGGGCCCAGGACTGCACGGAGGCACGGGGGGGGGACACGGGGGGGCCCAGGACTGCACAGGGGGGGCCCAGGACTGCACGGGGACATGGGGGGGGGGCCCACAATTTTTCTTGGCGTAGGGCCTCACTCTAGCTAAATCCGGCCCTGCATACGAGTCCTTTTTATTTGCAGGATAAGATGCAAAAGTATGTACCAGGGTGCAGTTTGTGGTCTCAGGAAACACATTTGCTGGCTATTCTGAGCATGAAAGAAGTTCAGTTAGTTCAGCATAGAGATAGATCTTTTTCAGTTAGGGTACCGATGGAATGGCCTTCCAATGGATCTTTGAGGGGAGCTGGATTTATCCCCGTTTAGTTATGTCTTTGAGTGGTAAAGTTGGGAGGGTTTGATAATTCCGTATTTATTTCTAATGCTATATATATTGACATATTTTATTTGTTAAGATTCCATTGTATTTGTGCCGTTTTTACATTGGATGTTAATACTTTTATTGTTTTATTTTACTGTAAATTACAGGAGCAGATCAGACCTGCAGTATATAAGTGTAAATATAAATAAATAAAAATCTAAAGATATCTAGTGCTACCAATTTTTTTGATAACATGTTTATTCCCATATCTCCTTCTCTCTGTAAAGGTGTCTTGGCTGGCCCACAATTCTCCACAATGTTAAAATAACTCTCCATTATCAGCTGGTGTTCTAGAAACCACAGCATTTCAGTGAGCAATTTTGCAAAAAAGATATTACTACATCCATTCATGAAATATACACAGACCAGCAAGAATTTACACCCATAGAGAATCCCTGCCATGGACATAATGACCCTCCTCATCTCCCCTCACTACCTCTGTCTCAAAGGGTAGCATTTATGAATTAAAATCATAATCCTTCTGCCTCCTGGCATTAAAAGAGGAATATCGACATTGATCTACCAACTCTGAGTGTAGCTTCTGATGCTCCCTGTCTCCTACATGGGTTTCTTGACAGAAAACTATAGCCACCTTCATTCTCCTAAACAAATCTAGGAGTTTCTCCCTTTTAACAGGCGATACGAACCGTTTGTAAGATATCTCTAAGTTAAAACAGCTCCCTCCCAGGCTCTACAAGTATCCTCTTTATCTTTATTTACCATTTGATATACCGCCCTAGGCAGCAAGGCATCAGAGTGGTGTACAATAATTAAAATATCAGAGTGAAAAGGAATGGAACGCCAATTAGTGATAGGACAGTGGTAGAGAAGAGAAGAAAGAGCAAACCTAGAGAGGACAGGCAGGAAGGGAGAACGAAGCTCAAAGGGAGGAAGGGAGGTCATACGCAAGCTGGAACAGGTGTGTTTTGAGCAATGATTTGAAGTGAGTGTATGAAGGTTCTGCACACAGGTTGAGAGGCAGGGAATTTCATAAGGCGGGAGGGGCAAGGAAGAAGAAGTCAGAGTGGCGCGTCTGTTCTAGATATGCCCGTGACAGAGAGAAGGGCCAAGCAGTGGGTGTGCAAGGACCGGAGGAGACGGTGGGGAGAATGGCATTGGAGGAGATCAGCTAAATATTGTGGGGTGCCAGTGTGAATAGCCCGATGAGCTAAGGTAAGGATTTTGTAATCAATATGATATTTTATGGGAAGCTAATGAAAATGAATTAGGGTGGGTGTGATGTGCTCACAGTGAGAGGAGTGTGTGAGGATCCGATATTTTGAAAAGGCTGAAGATGACGAAGTTGTTAAAGGGGAAGACCGGCGAGTTCACCATTATAGTCTAGTCGGGAAATCACTAGTGACAAAAGGAGGGTTGTGAGGGAATGTGGATTGAGGGAGGAGCGAAGGGCATGAATCCAGCGGAGGAAGAAGAAAGACCATTGAATCAAAGAACTGAGGTGGCCGTGAAATGTTAATGAAGAATCCAGAATGATACCAAGATAGTGGAGTGATTCGATGAGAGGGACTGGGGGTGTGTGATAGCACAGAGCTATTACAGGCCTGGGGATAGTGAAGGTGAGCCAAATTGCAGAACATTTAGAGGGGTTAAGGGAGAGGCGACTGGTGAGGAGCCAATCGGAGACAGCAAACAGGCAGGTATTTAGGGGGGTTAGATTTGAGAAGTGCGAATCTGTGTGAAAAAGAAGAAGAATATCATCGGCATAGAGGTAAATGGAGATGCCCAGTTGTTGGATCAATAATGCAAGGGGGGCTAAAAAGACGTTAAAAAGGAAAGGGGCCAGGACAGATCTCTAGGGAACACCACAAGTGAGAGGAACAGGAGAAGATGAGGCTACACTGCAGATGACAGAAGGAGCAAGAGGATAGAAAAGACTGAAGAACTGTGTCCCGAAGCCCGCAGTCACAGAGACGTGAGAGTAGTAGAGAATGATCTACCAGATCAAAGGCTTAAGATAGGTCCAGGGAAATTGCAAGTGAAATCCCTGTTTGTGAGCAGTGTGCACTTCATTTAGCAGAGAAAGAAAGTGTGCTATGACCAGGGTGGAAACCAGATTGGTGGTGGTGCAGGAAGTGAGTAGAATCAAGATGTTAAGACAACTGTGCAAAGATCAATTTCTCGAGAATCTTGGAAAAAAGGGAAGGTTAGAGATGGGGCGCCAGCTGGCCAGGATATCAGGAGGCAGGGAAGGCTTCTTGAGGATGGGATGAATTATGGCATGCTTCCAGGGGGAGGAGAAGACACCAGAGGTGAGACTGAAATTAAAGATAGAAAGCACAAAAGGAAGAAGAGCTAGGGAGGGCTCTGGGATCCAAGAAGAGGGGATGGGATCAGAGGGGCATGTGGTTTTGCAGAAGGAATTGAGAACCTTTGACAAGGTGACTGCAGAAATAGGCTGAAAAGAAAGCCATACGTGGGGAAAGGTGGCTGAGGGAGAAGAGGAAAAATATGAAGGGATTCTGACATAGGATTAGGGTTGGAGGAGGATGATGGAGATTGGGACGCGGGGGAAGGGCTAGCAGAATGTGTGGAACAATAAGCTGCGATCTTCTCAGAAAAATAGCTAGCAAGGGAGCTGGGGTCCAGCAAGGGAGGGAGGGCAGGAGATGTGGAACAAGAAGCGGACTGGGCTAGAGATCGAAACACTGTGAAGAGTTGCCTGGAGGAGTTCATGGCAGATGAGACTGCGGTGGTGTAATAGGACCCCCTAGAAGAACAGATTTGTGTTCTATAGTAGCGGTGGCGGCAGCAGTGAAAATGCTTCAGGTTGGCGGCAGAGGGATGGTGCTGCCAGCGACATGTGGCTCTACGGAGCTGTGCCCGGAGGAGGGACAGGTTGGCCGTAAACCAGGGGCTGTGATGTGAGGAACGGCGTGTGGGGCGAAGCTCAAGGGGTGCTAGGCAATCCAAGTGGCTACTAAGGATGGAGTGCCAGGACTGGACCTAGGACTCAGTGGAGAAAGAGCTAAAGTCATGAGGGAAGATGGCGTCTCCTGGGGGAAACTGAAGAAGGGTATTGGGAGTGAGGCGCCGCTTAGGTAATGCAGGATCAGAAGGGGGAGAAGGGGCTGGCTGGGGATCCAATGTAAGAGACAGGGAAAAGAACACATAAAAGTGGTCAGTCTAGGGGAGAGGCAGGGTTGAGATCGAAGAAGGGACCACAAGAGATGTGGAGGTAGTGATAAGGAGGTCAAGGGTGTGACCAGCTGCATGTGTGGGGAGGGAGATGTGTTGGGTGAGGGAGATGTGTTGGTGGAGGGAGAGATCTGAGAGAAGAGAAACGAAAGCCTTATCTCTGGGCCCGGAGGGGCAATCTAATGAATATTGAGGTCTCCTAGGATACTGAGGTGTGTATACGAGGAGGAGACTTCGGAAAGTGTGAGGAGAAGAGAATCCCAGAGGTCAGAATGTACAGAGGGTGGAACCATACTTTCCCTACCCCGCGTCCTCAACCCCGTGCCCTTTTCTGCCTGAGATTCCAACCCCTCTCCTCATCTTCCTAATTCCCTTCCACCACCTGCATTCCCCCTACTCGCAAATCACTATACCCTCTATCCATCCATATACTCTACCACGTACTCTTGCTCCACAACACCCTGGTCTTCACCTTGTATTTGGTTTTATTTGCCCCCTACCAATCACTCAGTTCTCAGAATACTGTTCCAGTCTCACTTGCACAACACAAAACCGTAACACCCTACTCCCTCTGCCATTAACCCCCCTCCCCGAGACCCAAGACCCACCAATGTCTTCTCCTCTCTCTACTTGTTCTCAGTCCTTGCAACAATCCTGGCAGGCCAACTATACTTGGGTGAACAAAAATGGGGCACTCACTGCCCACTCATAGTGACCCAATGAGTAAAGAAGGGAAGACCACTCTACTGCAGCTATGATCCAATAGAAAATCTCTGTCCAATACAACATTGTTGCACATTGGTCGCTGCACGCTTTGCCAGAACCACCCTCTTTTTGGGAATGGAGAAGCTCTGCACAGTCTTATGTTAATGTAAAGACTGGCTTCCAGGGGTTCACCTAGGCTTTTCTGGCAAAATGGGAGGATTTATTTATTTATTTATTTTTATTTATTTCCAGTCTCTTTTATACCGCGCTATTCAACATCAGTGCGGTTTACAATGAACATAGAACTACACATTTCCATGGGTACTCTGTGTTTACAATGAACAGGTGTCTAGAACTTGGATAACATGGGGTAACTATTTACAATCTTGCAACAAGGTAGGGTTCGCCTCATTGGTCTAGCCGTGGGAGTTTTGTGTGGTACCTGTGGATGGGGCTGTTATGGCATTGTCTACCGGGTAGTAAAGGAGGAAGAGGTGGTGCTTTAAGGCCTTCCTAAACTGGAATAGGTCAGGAATTGCATGGATGTTGGGAGGCAGGGTATTCCAGCATCTGGACGCACAGAATTTGAAGGCCCTGCTTGCTGTTGACTGGGTGCATTGGGTTATTGATTTTGGGACTGTCAGTGTATTGAGTGCTATCGATCTTCTGGACCTGTTAGTGGGAGTGGTCTGGATCATTTCAGATAATGATGAAGATGAAAGCCCATTGATGGCTTTGAATGTCAGCAGTAGGGTTTTGTACTTGAGTCTGCTATGTATCGGAAGCCAGTGGAGGTGCTTCAGTATGGGCGTCACATGGTCTTTCCTAGATGCCCCGTATAGGACCCTTGCTGCAGTGTTCATTGCAAGTTGTAGCGGATTCAGGGTGGCCTGGGGGAGCCCATGTAAGATCACATTAGCATAATCAAAATGTGGTATGATCAGCGCCTGGTAAATTGTCCTAAAGTCTTCTGGCTCTAGCAAGGCTCGTAGGGGTCTGAGGAATCGTATCTTATGGTACACCGCCCTAACTATATTGCCTATGTGTAACTTCATGTCCAGCCTCTGGTCTAAAGTAACGCCGAGGTATCTGATCGTGGATTTGGTCTGGAGATCTACTTCCTTGACTTTTAGAAAGGGTGGTGTGGAGAAGTTTGGATTCCTTGTAATGAAGAGTACTTCTGTTTTTTTGTGTTGGATCCTGAGGTTTTGCGTTTGGAGCCAGTCGGATACAGCATTAAAGCAGCTTGTCAGTGGCAAGAGGTCTGGTTTCTCAGTTGAGAAAGGCATGTATAGCAACACGTCGTCTGCGTATATCAAGCAACTGACGCTGAATGACCGGATCAGGTTGCATATAGGCTGCATATATACGTTGAACATCAGGGCCGATAGGGAGGAACCCTGCGGGACACCCTGCTTCTGGTGGAAGGGATCTGATGAAGTTGCCCCAGAATGTACGTGCTGCCATCTGTCAGAAAGATAGGACTTGCACCAGTCAAGTGCTTTGTCAGTGATCCCCTTCTCCTTGAGACGTTCCAGCAGGAGCTCATGGCTCACTGAGTCGAATGCAGCTGCAATGTCCAAGAAGATGAGGACAAACCCCTGACGAATGTTGTCAATTCCTGTTATTATGTTGTTGATGAGAGTGGTAAGGAGCGTTTCAACTCCATGGGCCTCTCTGAAGCCGTGTTAGCAAGGGTCCAGTGGTGAAGAGGTTTCAAGGTGTTCTTGAATTTGCATCTGGACTTCCTTCTCAATTATTTTTGCTAGCAAAGGTATGCTAGATATCGGTCTGTATGAGTTTACCTTCTGGGGGTCAAGCTTGCTGTTTTTTAGTAGAGGTCTTATGGACGTGTGCTTTAGGGATTGCGGGAATGTACCTGCTGCAAAGGATTGGTCCATAATTCTGGCTATAGTGGAGCTAAAGTTAGACCGTAGGTCTTTAATCCAGAATGCAGGGCAGGGGTCAGTATGAGCAGTGGTCATGTTGATTGCAGCTATGGTGTCTTCAACGCGCTGCTTGGGAGGTGTGGAGAAGATGGTGAGAGGTGTTTGATAGCTTGGCTTGAAGGAGACTTCAGGTGCTGGGGCATTGTTGGTCTGGCATAGCTTGGATAGTAAGTAGTCTGCAAATTCTTGAGGGTGGATCCCGATTGTTTGCTCTGCGGCTGGCTCCTTTGTTAGGTTTTTGACGAGAGCGAACAGGTCGTGTGGTTTGTTCAGCGATCTCTTTAGCGTGTCTGTGTGGAATTGTCTCATGTTTGCTGTTATTGCTTCACGGTGTGCTGTCAGGTGGGAGTTATATGCTCTTTGATCGTCAGCTGTGCGTGAACGGCGCCAGCATCTCTCCAGCTTCCTTAGGAGGGTGCGAGAGGATTTCAGCTCAGCAGAGTACCAGGGTGCAGATGCTCGCTTCTCTGGAGGTTTGTTAGCTGGCGGACATAGTGCAAGTGAACTGAATGTTTCATTCCATTCAGAGACCAGAACCTCAGGATCGTGTGCTGTCGAGGTGAGTAATGGGTGCGCTGTGCTCAGTATCAGTTCCTTGTTGAAAGTCTGAAATCTTCGTGGTGGAGCCTTGGAGTAGCCGCTGACTGTTCTGGCTTCCTTCTGGTTGTGGCAGGGCAGGGGAATTTGGAATATGATCAGCTTGTGGTCAGACCAGGGAACTGCAGTAATTGATAGCTCAGGGGTCATGGGTGAGTTGAGAGTTGCCTGAGGACCGAATATCAGATCCAGGATGCCTCCTTTTACGTGAGTAGGTTCCTTGATCAGTTGTTTATATCCCAAGTCCTTAAAGTGCTTCGAGAAACGCTGAAACATGGGAGTCTTGCAGGGAAGGTAGATTGAAGTCTCCTAAGATCCAGCTCGGAGTGTGCACTGTCAGAGCATGCAATGAACTGCTGATCTTTTAAACCTCTGTGGACATTTTGGAGGATGTGTCGAAGGACAGTTGTATGTGTGTTTGAATGACTGAGCATCGGTGAGTCTTCTGCACACGTGGTATCAGGTCAGGTGAAGGGATGAGGAGGGTAGGGGACAGGAGGGATGTTTCGTGTATGGATGGGGGAGGGTTTGGGGGAGGTAAAGAGGGAGGGAGGGATGAGGAGTAGAAAATTTAAAAACTTTAAATAATGTGGGGGGATATTCAGCAGTAACAGCCATCGCCGCTGAACTATGCACCTCGATATTCAATATCGGGGCTATATCCAGCCACCAACACTGAATATCCAGGTTGGCTGGATAGCAGAGAAGCTAATCAGGCAGCGTGATATTCATCTGCTGCTCAGTTAGCTTCAGCGGTGAAAGTTAGGCAAGCCTTTCAGATGCTTAACTTTTGCCACTTTGAGAAAACTGGCTAGCGGCTGAATAGCACCGCTAGCTGGCTATCCTCAGGTACTGCTTCCGATCTGCCCCCAGAAAACCCTGAAGCTAGCCAGCTAGTATCGGAGCATTCAATAGCAGCACCCAGGGATATTCAACAGCACTAACCACATTAGTGCCACTGAATATCCCACAGAGCACCAATTACAGGGTTTTCAGTTCTGCAAACTGCCTAAATGGCTTGGAAAATGCCCCCCTGTGTTTCTTGACTTCTTCCTGGATAAGTGTAAATGTCATTACATAACAGGATAAGGTAAAATTTTACTTACTGATAATTTCCTTTCCTGTAGTCCTGCTAGACCAGTCCAGACTAGTGGACTCCTTGATGGAGACAGAGAAAAAACACCAGAACATTCTAGTGACATCATCATTCTAGTGCAGCTGGGGCATCCTTCAGTCTTTTTGTAACAAAGCATATGGAATGCCGAACAATCCTCTTAGGGGGTCCCCTAGAGCCAACACGGCCAATCAGAAAATAACTGTACAGAGAACAACAAATGAAATTGACTTCAAACTCGAGTCCCAACAATGTACTGAACAGAGAGTGAGAGGGTTTTGGACTGGTCTAGCAGAACTACAGTAAAGGAAATTATTGGTAAGTAAAATTTCACCTTCTAGTCCAGACTAGTGAGAAGTATCAAAGCTACTCCTCCACAGGGCAGGTAGATGAGACTGCTGCTGCAAGCACCCCAAAACCAAAACAGGTCACAAATCTAGCCCGAAGGTCCAAACGGTAATGCCTCAAGAAAGTGTACAAAGAGGACAAAGTCACCACCTGACAAATATTGAGAGGAGAAACAGGAAGCCCAGGATGCAGGCTGAGCCCCTGTAGAATGGGCCCGGAGAATAGACTTCCTAGTCAATAGGTAAGCAGAAGCAATAGTTTCCTTTATCCAGCACACTAATGTGGTCTTAGAGGCCACAGGCCCCTTCCGGGATCCTGCAAATAGGATAAAAAGGCAGTCCAAAAGCCAAAAAGGATCAGTCACCTCAAAGTAGTGGAGGAATACCCTTCGAATGTCAACCTTCCGCAGGCCCTTGTCCCTCCCCAAACACTGCTCCAGGGAAAAGGATGGTAATGAAATAACCTCATTCAAATGAAAGGAGGAGATAACATAGTACATGATGGCAGGCAAAGACCAGTGTGGTCCATCTAGTCTGCCCAGTAAGGTGGCTAGAGTAGATGCCACTCCGTGCAGGTCACACATCTCTATTTGTTGAAGTATAAAAAATAGCTAAGCTTATTTTGATTTTATCCTCTTGATATAAAGGGATCCACTGTGTCTGTCCCATACCATTTTGAATTCTATCACTGTATTTGCCCCCACCACCTCCAACAGGAGGGCATTTCAAGCATCCACCATCCTTTCAGTGAAAACCTTGGGCAGGAAAGAAGGAGCCATACTCAAAGTCATCCCCTTCAGCAGACAAAGACAGGAAGGGATCACGAAATTGCGCAGAAGTCACTGCCACTAAAAAAACAGCCTTCGAGGACAAATCCTTCAAGGTGGCTGACTTCAAGGGCTCAAAGGGAGACCACATGAGTGCCTGAAGAACAATCGGGAGGTTCCAAGGTGGAATCACAGGGCAAACCGCAGGAATCACTGAATGCACACCATGCAAAAAGCATGCCACATCCTGATGAGGCACAAGAGAATGGCCTATCACTGGCCACCAGAAACAGGAAAGGTCCGCCACCTTCCTTCAGGGAACTTCAGGCTAGACCCTTCTCCAACCCCAATGGCACCTGAATCTGCCAGGGTGAAACACTATGACGACGGCACCAGCTCTCAAAAAGACACCAGATGCAGATATAGGCCAAAGAAGCAGAGGTATGTCTGGCTTTCAGGATCATGCTGATGACAGCAGGTGAATAGACCACATGCGTTAAACAGTAGCTCTCAAGAGCCAAGCCATAAGTTAGAAGGGAGCTGGATCATCCATGAGGATAGGACCTTGTTGAAGCATGTCCTTGCACAATCCAAGGCTGAGAGGTTGTGACACTAGAAGATGAACCATGTCTGCGTACCATGGGCGAACCAATGAGTCCAGAGTGACAAGAATCACTAGGCCTGGGTGAGCCTCTATTTGATGGAGAACCCGAGCAATCACTGGCCATGGAGGGAAGACATACAACAAAGAAGATGGTAGCCACTGGAGAAACAGAGCGCCAACCCCCTCCAACTAGTTCTCCTTTCGGCAACTGAAAAAGTGGGACAACTTGGCATTGGACATTGTCACCATAAGGTCTGTGCTCAGAATCCCCCAACGATTCATGATATGCTGGAAGGCCCACAGATCCAACTCCCTTTTGCCAGGATCGAGGACATGATGACTCAGCTAATCAGCCTCCACATTTTCCTGTCTGGTGATGTACTGGGCAGAGAGAGCTTGCAGATAACACTCAGCCCAGGAAAACAGGAGATGCATCTCCTGTACCACCCCTGGGTACTTGGTCCCGCCTGGCGATTGACATATGCTACAGCCGTGACACTGTCAGAGAGCATGCACACTGCCCAAGCATGAAGAAGAAGCAGGAAATATAGCAATACCAAATGGATTGCCCTTGCTTCCAGGTGATTGATAGCCCACTTGGACTCCACAAGGGGACACCACCCCTGTGTCATTTGACCCTAACAATGAGCTCTCCACCTGCCAAGCCTGGCATCAGTCATTACTATCACCCAGGATAGGGTCTCGAGTGGCATGCCTTGGAGTATTTTGTCAGGACACTCCCACCACTAGAGGCTGTTGCATACATTCCATGGAAGAGGCAGTCAAATGCTGTAATTCACCGATGTAAGGGACCAAAGAGAGAGCAGTCACAAGTGAGCTTGTGCCCGGGGAACCAGCTCCAGAATAGCTTCCATCACTCCCAGCAACTGCAGGTAATCCCAAGCCCTGGGAGCCAAACTCTGCTAAATTGTCCAATGCTGGCCGAGAAACATTTGCCACTGCTTCTCTGTCAAGAACACTCTTCCCATTCAAGTTTTTAAGTGGACTTCGAGAAACTCTTAACATCTGAGTGGGCTCCAGAGCACTCTTGCTGTGATTGATCATTCAACCAAGGTCGTTAAGATGCTGTAGGACTCATTATACGTGATGGGTTGCTTCAGAGTAGGATTTGGCACGAATTAGTCAGTTGTCCAAGTAAGGGTGGACACAAATTCCTTCTTGACGGAGAGCTACCACAACCATCACCATAACCTTCAAGAAGGCCCTTGGTGCGGTCGTCAATCCAAAGGGCAGAGCACAAAACTGGTCATATTCATCAAGGACTGCAAATTGGAGGTACCACTGCTAATCGCCTCTGATGGGAATGTGGAAATAGGCTTTGGTGAAGTTCAGGGATGTGAGACTCTCCTCGTCACAACAACTGGATGACCAACTGCAAGGTTTCCATCTGAAACTGGGTGATTCGTAGACATCAGTTGCCTCCTTTGAGGTCAAGAATAGGTTGAAAGGAATCATCCTTCTTTGGTACCACAAAATAGATGGAGTATCTGCCTGTACCTCTTTTGGCAGGAGGCACAGGAAGAATGGCCTGGAGATGCTGGAGACCTGAAGGGTGCAACACACAGCTGCCCATTTTGTGGAGGATCCGCAGAGAGAAATGACAAAGGCATCCAGAATGGACCTTGCACACTCCATAACATATCCTCAATGAACATCCTGCAAGAACCACCATTCCATCGTGACTCAAGCCCACTGTTGGTTAAAAAAAAAGGTTGAGATGACCTCTCACCAGTGGCACCTCGGAATGGGCCCCTTGCTCATCAATGGGCAAGGTGAGAAGAAGAGGACTTAGCAGTGGAGGTAGAAGAGTTGTCCCTTGACCTTTGGGCCTCTTGAAAGAGTAGTTACACACCTGTAACAGGTGTTCTCCAGGAGCAGCAGGACGGTGCCGACAGAGCCCTTGTGCGGAGCATTTCCCCAGCTTTCAAAGAAAGCCTTTTGGAATGCAGCGCGCATGCGCGGTCCCCTTCCCGCCCAAGGGTGCCATCTTGCTCAGTCTGATGACATCCAATTAAATAAGCTTCAATCCGATGTTCTGTAATATGGTGATATAATTCAAATTTCTTTCACATTTCTCTACTTTACTGCTTTTCAAAATTATTATAAATCACTTATAATAAGAACCTATGGTCTCAGACAAAAGTTGGCACTGCTCTGGGTGAATCTCCCATGAGCTTTGTGCTCCAATAGCATCAATGACCATATGAATAAGGTTCTTAAGGTTGAATACCAAATGTTACAATTACTCCAAAATCAGACTTATCTTAAGTTTTGATCCAGTTTTTTGAGAGAGCTGGTTAGCCATCGATAACGCGCTGTTGATCGCATCAGCCTATTTCTATGAATAACTTAGTCCAGTTAAGTGCTGATTTACAGATTGCATACCCCCTGAAGATGAATTGAAACGTGCAGCAGGTACCAGAGAGGTGGCGTTGGAGAAGTTGCAATATTAGCACGATTTACAAAACTGGATCAAAACTTAAGATAAGTCTGATTTTGGAGTAACTGTAACGTTTGGTATTCAACCTTAAGAACCTTATTCATATGGTCATTGATGCTATTGGAGCACAAAGCTCATGGGAGATTCACCCAGAGCAGTGCCAACTTTTGTCTGAGACCATAGGTTCTTATTATAAGTGATTTATAATAATTTTGGAAAGCAGTAAAGTAGAGAAATGTGAAAGAAATTTGAATTATATCACCATATTACAGAACATCGGATTGAAGCTTATTTAATTGGAGGGAAAATTCACCGGATTTTTGTACAGTCAATACCCTCTGTAAGTTGACCAACTTAGTCTTCAGTCCGATGACATAGCTAAAAGACAGCAAAACAACAAAATGAATCATATGACTGCAACTCCAAGGGGAGGAGGGAGGGTCGTGAGGACTGATTCCTGCTGCTCCTGGAGAACACCTGTTACAGGTGAGTAACTACTCTTTCTCCAGGACCAAGCAGGAAGTCAGTCCTCACATATGGGACTCCCCAGCTTCAGGCTACCAGGAAACCAAGCTGAAAAATAAGCTGCCTCTAGAGCGTCAGCATCCATGAAAGAATCCTTTCTGAGAACGCCTCCGTATGGTAGCCAAACACAAGGGCCGGAGGGTAGGAGTTGCCTAAACCTCAAAGAGATTACGGAGTACCACCTGTCCGAAAGCACTGTCCCTACGAGACTCCCTCTCGAGGCAGTAGTGAGCCGTAAAAGTCTGGCTTGAAGACCAGGTAGCGGCCCGGCAGATGTCTGCCAACGGAACAAAGTGGAGGTGGGCTACTGACGCGGCCTTCGTCCTGACACGGTGGGTCGTGACTCGACCCTGCAAGGAGAGGCTGGCCGCCCTGTACGCCCAGGCGATACAATCTGCTACCCAAAGGGACAACGTATGCTTGGAGACAGTTTATTAGGGTCAAAAGATACGAAGAGCTGAGCAGCCCTTCGATGCCCCTGCGTACGGTCTATCTAAAAGGACAACGCCCTTCTACAGTCCAGGGTATGCAGGACTGTTTCAGCCCAGCTGGCATGCGGCCTGGGGAAGAATGTTGGAAGAACCACCTCCTGATTGAGGTGGAAGGAGGAGACAACCTTCGGAAGGAACTTAGGGTGAGTCTGCAAGACCACCCTGTTCTTATAGAACCGTGTGTACGGTCTATCAGAAACCAGAGCTTGTAGTTCACTCACACGCCTGGCCGAGGTAAGAGCCACTAAGAACAACGCCTTCCAGGAAAGGAAGCGTAGATGACAGGTAGCCATCGGCTCAAACGTTGGGCAATTAAATTGCTGCAAGACCACATTTAAATCCCACTTAGTGGCTGGTGGACGGATCGGAGGCTTGAGCAGAAGCAGGCCTCTGAGGAAGCGGGCCACCAAGGGGTGGCCCAACAGGGATTGGCCCTCTACCTGTGAGTGGTGTGCCGATAGAGCACTGAGGTGGACCCGAACAGAGTTGGATTTAAGGCCTAGGTCCGAGAGGTGGAGCAGGTACTGCAGCACCACAGGAACCAGGTACGAAAAAGGATCCTCCTGGCACTGAGCACACCAGGTGGAGAACCAACGCCACTTGAGGGCATAAGATTTCCGGGTGCATTGCCTCCTAGAGGCCAAAACCACCTCTTCCACTTCCTTAGGAAGAAGTAAGGGGGCTAGAACTACCCTTTCAGCAGCCAGGCCATCAGATTGAGGGATATGAGGTTGGGGTGCAGGAGAGATCCCTGATCCTGAGACAGGAGATCGGGTTGCACCCCCAGAGGGAGCGGAGTGTCCACCGCCAACTGTAGAAGGAGTGGAAACCACGGTTGCCTCAGCCATCTGGGGGCTACCAGAATCACCGAGGCCTTGTCCTGAAGAACCTTGAACAAGGTTAAGGCCACTAGAGGCATGGGAGGAAACGCATTCAGTAGGCCCCTAGACCAAGAGATTAGAAACGCATCTGCTGCTATTCTCAGAGGATGCGGTTGTCTGGAACAGAACCTGGGTAGCTGACGGTTCAGTGGACTCGCAAAGAGATCGATGGTTGGAAGACCCCATCTTAGAAAGATCCCTTGGACCACCAGAGGATTCAACTGCCATTCGTGAGGCTGTAGAATCCTGCTCAATCTGTCTGCCAGGCAATTTTCCTGGCCAGGTAGATAAACTGCCTTGAGAAACATGTTGTATTTGATTGCCAAGGAGCACAGGGCCTGTGCCTCCTGACACAGAAGTTTGGACCCTGTGCCCCCTTGCTTGTTCACATAGAACATTGCCACTCGATTGTCTTCTCTCACCGGTCTGTCTGAACGAAGACATACCGGTGAGAGAGGACATGAGAGAAAGTCTGTAGAGCTAAGCGGATAGCTCGCAACTCCAACAGATTGATCTGCTGTGTGGGCTCCCAAGGAGACCAGAGGCCCTGAGTGCAAGCCCCCTGGCAATGTGCACCCCAGCCTGAAGGGAAGCATCGGTTGTCAGCACCTGTGTGTGAGGAGGGGCCTGAAAAGGCACCCCCTGGACCAGGTTTGGGAGATGCAGCCACCACCGTAGGGAGGCTGCCAGCAGTTTGGATACCCTTATCCTGTCTTTCAAGTCGCCTGTGGCTTGCCCACACTGAGCTCTGAGGCACCACTGAGCAGGTCGCATGTGCAGGCGGGCATTCGGAGTTACATGGACTGTGGATGCCATGTGGCCCAAGAGCCTTAGAAAGTTTCTGGCGGAGACCAGAGAACCGCTCTGGAACTGTTTGGCCAAAGCCATCAGTCCGCGGGCCCTGTTCTCGGGCAAATAAGCCTTCGCCTGGAGGGTATCCAATCTTGCCCCTATGAATTCCATGTCCTGTGAGGGGAGCAAAGTGAACTTTGAGAAGTTTACAACGAAGCCTAGATGCTGGAGAAGAGAAACAGTGCGAAGGGTGGCCTGTCTGGCCTCCTGCGGAGACTGACCCCTGATGAGCCAGTCGTCCAGGTATGGGAAGACAAAGATGCCCTGGTTTCTGAGATAGGCCGCCACCACTGCTAGGCACTTGGTGAAAACCCTGGGGGCGGAGGTGAGGCCGAATGGAAGCACTCTGTATTGAAAATGACTTCCTCCCACTACAAATCTGAGATATTGTCTGTGGTCTGGATGAATGAGGATGTGAGTATAAGCATCCTTCAGGTCTAAGGAGCATAGCCAATCTCCCTGCTGGAAGTAGGGCAGCAGTATTCCAAGGGTAAGCATCTTGAACTTTTCCCTCTCCAGGAACTTGTTGAGATTTCGCAAGTCTAGGATGGGCCGGAGGCCTCCTGTCCTTTTTGGTACCAGAAAGTACCTGGAATAGAAGCCTCGCCCTATCAGGTGGTGAGGCACTGGTTCCACCGCCTGCTCCTGTAGAAGACTTGCCAACTCCTGAAGGAGGAGGTTCCTGTGCAGAGGGACTCTTGGAGGTTCCCCTGGAAAATAGGAGGGGGGTAACTGGTTGAAGTGGAGCAAATAGTATTTGGAAAAACTTAGAGAAGCTAGCAAAGTAGTCAAGAAGGCAAAGATTCAAAAGGAGGAGAAAATAGCCAATGCAATAAAATGGGGGGATAAGACATTTTTCAGATATATTAGTGAGAAGAGGAAGGGCAAAAGTGGTATTGTCAGACTCAAGGGTGCAGGGGAGGAATATGTAGAAGCTGATAAGGATAAAGCGCAATTGCTTAACAAATATTTCTGTTCTGTGTTCACAGATGAAGAACCAGGAGCAGGACCTCAGAAAACACCCACAAACAGGAACAGAAGCGAGGGACATCTTGAACAATTTTCAGAAGACTGTGTTCGTGAGAAACTAGCTCAACTTAAAGTAGACAAAGCAATGGGACCGGATGGGATACACCCTAGAATACTGAGGGAGCTTGGGGATGTTCTAGTAGCTCCACTGACTGACCTTTTCAATGCCTCGTTGGAGTCGGGAGTGGTGCCAAAGGACTAGAGAGAGGCTCATGTGGTGCCTTTACACAAAAGCAGAAGTAAGGATGTGGTTGAAAACTACAGGCCGGTTAGTTTAACTTCGGTGGTGAGTAAATTATTGGAAACGCTGCTGAAAGAGAAAATAGTGAGGTTTCTGGAGTCCAGCGGATTACAGGATCCGAGGCAGCATGGATTCACCAGAGGCAGGTCTTGTCAGACAAATCTGATTGATTTCTTTGACTGGGTGACCAGGGAGTTGGACCGAGGGAGAGCCCTAGACGTAGTGTATTTAGATTTCAGTAAAGCCTTTGACACTGTTCCTCACAGGCGACTTATAAACAAACTGAGCACCCTAGGGATGGACCCTAAAGTTACTGCTTGGGTTAGAAATTGGTTGGGCGGGAGGCGACAAAGAGTACAAGTAAATGGAGCTCACTCTGAGGAGAAGGATGTTACCAGCGGTGTGCCCCAGGGATCTGTCCTTGGTCCGATTCTTTTTAACATCTTTGTTAGTGATATAGCAGAAGGGCTGTCAGGTAAGGTTTGCCTCTTTTATTTATTTATTTATTTAACATTTCTTATATACCGCCTTTCATGATATCAAGGCGGTTTACATTGAACAAACTGAAATTACATTGAACAGGGCATTATAACTTGGAGATAACTATTTCACAGGGAACATGGGCTATGAAGGGTTAAGTGGCTTGCCCAAGACCACAAGGAGCACCTGTGGGACTAGAAACCCCAGTCCTTCCGGCCCAAGGTTGCTGTCCTCTAGTGGGATTTGAACCACCGACCTTCCGGCCTGAAGTACCTTGCCCCAACCACTAGGCCACTCCTCTACTCCTCTTTGCAGATGATTCCAAAATCTGCAATAGAGTAGACACCTAGGAAGGTGTAGATAACATGAGGAGGGATCTAGCTAAGCCTTGAAGAATGGTCTAGAATTTGGCAGCTGGGATTTAATGTTAAAAAATGTAAGGTCATGCATTTGGGCTGCAGCAATCCAAGAGAGCAATATAGTATAGGGGGTGAAGTACTTTTGTCCACTAAAGAAGAGCGGGACCTAGGCATGGTTGTGTCTGATCTTAAAGTAGCTAAACAGGTAGAAAAGGCGACGGCAAAAGCTAGAAGGATGCTTGGGTGCATACGGAGAGGAATGGCTAGCAGAAAAAAAAGAGGTGATAATGTCTCTGTATAAGTCTTTGGTGCGACCTCATTTGGAGTATAGTGCGCAATTCTGGAGACTGCACCTTCAAAAGGATGTGAACAGGATGGAGTCGGTGCAGAGGGTGGCTACTAAAATGATTAGTGGTCTTCATTATAAAGCATATGAGGACAGACTGAAGGATCTTAATATGTACACCTTAGAGGAAAGGCGAGATAGAGGTGATATGATTGAGATGTTTAAATACCTCCGTGGCATAAATGTTCAGGGAGAGAACCTCTTTCAATTGAAAGCAAGTTCTGCTACGAGGGGACATGGGATGAGGGTGAAGGGAGATAGATTCAGGAGTGATATGCGGAAATATTTCTTTACGGAAAGAGTATGGATCCGTGGAATAGTCTCCCAGTGGAGGTGGTAGAGATGAGGACAGTAACTGAATTCAAAAAAGCATGGGAGAAACACAGATGATCTCTAATGGTAAAAAGGGGACTGTTGTAGTTGTTGATAAGGAAGGACAGACTAGAAAGGCCATGTGGTCTTTTTCTGTCATCATATTTCTATGTTTCTATGTTTTTATGTTTCTATGAGCCTCTATCCAGGTTAACTTTAAACCCTGAGAGTGCCCCATATCCCCGTAGCTCACGAAAAAGGACTGGGAGAGAAGTAACAGGTGCTGAGATAGCTAAGAGTAAGTTATCAGCAAATAATGCTATTTTATGCTGAGAAGACCCTATCTCTATATCTTGAATGTCACCCAGGGACCGTACCCTGGCAGCCAGAGGCTGCATAACTAAGGCGAAGATCAGTGGGGACAATAGACACCCCTGCTCTGTCCCACGCCCCAATGGAAAAGCTCTGAACAGCCCTCGTTGAGATAAACTGTCGCCTCAGGGGCAGCATACAAAGCTCTAATCCAGGCCAGAAAATTCAGGCCTAAGCCTACATATGTTTTAGCACAGCAAAAAGAAAATCCCAATGAACCCTATCAAAGGCCTTCTCCGCATCAATTGATAGAAGCATGGCCTCCTATTTGCCAACCAAAACAGTTGGAGCACTCTCCGCATCCCATCTGCTGCCTGCCGCCCCTGGATGAACCCAGTCTGGTCAGTATGTACCACCCCAGACAACACTGGTCGCAGCTGTTCGGCTAATACTTTCGCCAAGATCTTTACATCAGTGTTCAAGAACAAAATTCGATGATAAGACCCACACAGCGCTGGGTCCCTACCTGACTTAGGTGTCACCACGATAGCCGCTTGGCGCATAGATGGTGGAAGGGCCTCCCCATGCAATACTGCATTAAAGATTTTCAACAAGACTGACCCCAGCACCCCAGAAAGTTTTTCATATAGCAATCCGGTAAAGCCATCAAGACCGGGCGCCTTATGGGCTGCCAAGCACTTGATGACCGATTGGACCTCGTCCAGCATAATAACCTGCTCCAACATGTCACCCGTTGCTGCACAACCTGCACCCCTGTTCTGCAGATATTCCATAATGGTCAGGGCATACCCCCGGGGGCTCCAGCGCATATAGGCTTTTATAGCACTCTAGAAATTGGTCCCGAATTTCCCTCCCCTTATACAACAATTTATCCTGGGGCCCTTTTAACTTCGCAGTTTGCTAGCCAAAATACAGCCCAATTTATTATTGAACTCATAATAAATCTGATGCATTTGCTGCAATTGATAAGATATCCGCTCCAACTGGAGCGTATTTAACTGTTGTCTAGTTTCTTCTAATTGCACCTCCCCGTTGTTTGTGGGCCTTTTCAAGGCTCTCCAACTGAGCTGAAAGATGCTGAGCCTGCTCCTCCTGCTTCTGCTTCCTTCAGGCCCCCAGCTGAAGGTGGTGTCCTCTCAACAACGCCTTCAAGCCATCCTATAGAATCCCCAATCCCACCTCTCTGTTGTCATTAAATTCTAAATAACCTATGATTACCTGCTTTAACTGCTGAACCAAATCTTCCCTCTGTATCAGATACTCATTCAACCTCCAAAACGTCCTCCGGTTCGGTTCCATTAGGATCCCAAACCAGGTCTCTACGGGGGCGTGGTCTGACCAGATAGTAGGGCCAATCTTAGCTTTATCAAGAATGTCTCCCCAGTACGTATCACCAAAAAGATAATCAAACTGACTGTAAGTCGAGTGCACTGCTGAACAGTAAGTATAATCTCGCTCCGAGGGGATAGCCATCCTCCAAGGATCACTTAACCCATACACTTTAAGGGCTACCAAACCGGGATCTCTCCCCCCACCCCCTCTTGGGCTTCTGTCTATTGCTATATTACAGTCCCTCCCCCAGGAGCAGCCCAAGGGGGGGTGTGGGGCCATGTGCGGAGACTCGGTGCGGGGCCTCATTTGCATAAATATTTGCATAATGTTACCATACACTAACTTTTAGTAAACATGCCTCTTAATGAGTGTATGGATAAAGAAAGACTAAAAGATTTCTACATTACTATAACCCAGTGCCAACCACCAGGCACATTAGGAACTACTACAAACACTGCCCATTTAGAACCCATAGCAAACCCACCGTATCGTAACAGCACTACCAGGACTCACAAAGTACCATACTCTACCTATCAAAAGGCAACACTGCAAATATTAAACCAATACATTTCAGAGAATAAGAATACATGACCTACTGGGGAAAGAGAACATGTGGCAATGTCAACTAGGAATTACATAAACAGAATACCTTAGCCCCCCATCAGCCATTTCTAGTCATTTCCTAGCCCCACCATCAGTCCATGTCAAATCCTAGCTCCCCTCCACTCAGCCCATTTCCAAACCAAGCCCCCATGAGCCTATTTCCAGTTCTAGCCCCTCCATGAGTCCATTTCAATCCAAGCCCCCACCACAGCCCATTTCCAATCTTAGCCCCCCCAACAGCCCATTTCCAGTCCTATCCTAGCCCCTCCATCAGCCCATTTCCTGTCCTAGCTCCCTCCCCTCACAGCCCATTTCCATTCCAAGCCCCTATCCCCATCAGCTATTTGCAGTTCAAGTCCCCCCTTCCACTCAACCCATTTCCAGTCCTAGCAGCCCCCCAGCCCATTACCAGTCCTAGCCCCCCATAGCCCATTACCAGTCCTAACCCCCATCAGCCCACCTCCAGTCCTAGCCCCCCATCAGCCCATCACCAGTCCTAATCCCCATCAGCCCACTTCCAGTCCTAACCCCCCATCAGCCCATTTCCAGTCTTAGCCCCCCATAGCCCATTACCAGTCCTAACCCCCCCATCAGCCCACCTCCAGTCCTAACCCTCCCCATCAGTCCGTTTCCAGGCCTAGCCCCCATAGCTCATTACCAGTCCTAACCCCCATCACCCCATTTTCAGTCTTAGCCCCCTCCATAGCCCATTACCAGTCCTACCCCCCCCATGAGCCCATAGCCCATTACCAGTCCTAACCCCCTCCCCCCATCAGCCCAGGGAAAAATAAAAACAAAACAAAACTGGCTGCTGCTGCTGCTGCCGCCATGGCAGCGGCAGAATCAAGTGTCCTGCGGGCCCCCCCCCCCACCCCACCCCCCCGCCTGCCCGGCAGAGCCCTCTCTGAATCACTCCTCTCAGCGCCGGCTTTCAGAGCTGCGAAGAAAGAGTTTCTCTCTCGCGGCTCTGTTAAGCCTGCTGGAGCTGATGGAAAACAGGCCCTCCCCCCACCAGTACCCTCCCATGTTCCCATCCATCCACCGACACATACCCTCCCAAAACTCTTTATGTTCAGCATTAGGGCCATACACCGACACCAGCATTATAGGTTCCCCGTACAAATCCCCCCCATATCACTAGGGCCCACCCATCCAATTTCTGATACACCCCACCTAAAATGAAGGGGACATCTTGTTTAATCATGATTGCCACTTCTGTTCTCCTGCAATCACTCTCTTCTGCTGCAAAAAAAGATCTGAAAGGTCCTTGGGTTAAGCAAATGCTCATCACGTCTACGCAAATGTGTCTCCTGCACAACCACCACCTGCCAGTGATGCTCCCGAAGGTTCCGCAACAACATTTTCCTTTTTTGTGGGGAATTAAGGCCCCTCACATTCATTGTCCCGACTTTCAGATTCCCAGCCATTCACTCATCCACTCCTCCTCTGCCTTCATAATGTAGACAGCCTCCCCCTCCCCCTTCCACTACCCCTTATTCCCCTAACACATGGAGCTCCACTCCATCTCATTGTCTGAGTGAGGTACCCCCCCCATGGACGCATTGCACTCCCCCCCCCTATAATCAGCCCTCCACAATGCCCAGCTTCCCCCACCCCCTAGAACTCCAATCCCTCTTCCAACCCCCCTTCCTCTGTCGATCATCCCAGCCTCAAACAATACAGCAATATAATACATTAACACCGGAACAAGATCACTCAACCATCTCCACCCATTTAACAAAATAGCCTGAAGAGTACCCATTCCACCTCCCTTTAACTAATAAAGTCACCACCAGTCCTTCATCCAAATCGAGAGAGCTCATGTAGCTGGGGAATGGTTGTCAGCCACGGAGGCCCCACGTTTGCCCAGTCCTCCTGATTTCTTCCATAGCCGCTGCCCTTTTGCAGGAGCCCTCTCCCATCTGGAGAAAGAACACTTATGGGTAGGCTACTCTTGGTCCTGGGATTGCCCCGGCAGGTTTGGTGCTCCTTCTTGTCGAAGAATATTCCACACCTCCTCTACTGTGCACACTTTAAAGCTCCGTCCATTAATATCCATCAAGAGGACAAAGAGGAACAGCCAGTGGTATTTTGCCTTCTCAGCACGGAGATATTGCATCACCAGTCTCATGGCCCGTCGACGCTAAAGCATGCCAGCCATACATTTCAATGTTCTCCCCTTCCTAGGTGAAACAGCCTCTCTGGGCAGCCACTCGCATCACCCACTCTTTTTGCACGTAGGAAAATAGGCAGGCTACTATATCTCTCGGTCAGCCGGCCAGCGGTGAGCCCAGTGCTCTGTGGGCCCTATCCACTGAGATGTCCTCACCCTCCGCATTGCCCTCCACTCCTTGTAGAAGCCACTGGCACACTTTTTGGACCATGGAGGTGGCATCTGCATACCAGTCCGTTTCCAGGACCCCCCGGATTCTCACATTGTTCCGACATGTGCAGTTTTCCACATCATCCAACTTATCTTTTAGCAGCTCCTGTTCCGCCTGTAACTGCCTTAACTGGGATGCCATCGCACTCTCTTTCTCGGCCTGCTCCTCCAAAGTTTCAACTCTGTCTCTCAGCTCTCGCACTTCCCCTTTAATCTCCGCCAGGGCTTCCCTTATTTCCCCTTGGGTAGTTACAATCTCCTTTTTCAATGTGTGCATCCACCCCCAGATATCGCCTCTTGTGCAGTTTTCATCTGCCCGCTCCAGGTCCTCCTCCAACTCTTCCCCGGACGCTATGTGCTCCAGTGGGTCTTGCACTTTGTGTTCCCCACCACTCGCATAGGGGAATTTAAATTTTCCATTTTTTTGTGCACTGACGTCATTAGTTATCAAGGAGTCTGCGGGGTCCACTTTGGTGAGGCTGGGGGGGGATGGTCGCTCATATTTTACACAACTATTACTGCGCCCTGAAGGGAGCTCCTAAATTAAGCCACCATCTGCCAGGTGACGTCACTTCCTCCAGTTGGTACATTTTTTAAAACTACTAGTTGGTTTTTCCATTTTAGAAAAGATTCCTCACAAATTGAAGGGGATATGGAGGCCTCAAGGCCTAGATAGTGGTGAATCCACAGAAAAAGAAAAGAAATAGAACATTTTATAATTTAAAAAGAAAAATGTTATTGGGACCGATGTCGAGTCTGATGGAATTGGCATCGACGGAAAGGCAGAGCATGGTATTACACCAAAAAAAAAAGTTTTTTGACAGTGACAGGATTTTGCAACCTGCTGGCTTCATGGAAAATGAAGAACTGAGGAGAGGACTTGGGAAGGCGGGAAGGCAGACACATAGGCGCAGTGGAGTGCTCCCACATCCCGATATTACACGGTTAGCATCGGGGTGTGTAGTGGCGTTATTTGGGGATATTCAGCGGCACTAGTCTTGTTGGTCTGTAAAGCACAGTTACTTACCTGTAACAGGTGATCTCTGGGAACAGCAGGAATTAGTCCTCACATATGGGTACGTCGGTACCGACGGAGCCTGCGCGGGAAAGCTCCCCAGCTTCCCAGAAGGAAAGCTTTTGGGGCCTCCCACTGCGCATGCGCGCTGCCTTCCCGCCTTTCCTACCAACTCTCCTCAGTTCGAGTTTAAAGCTGAGACAATAGAGAGAGGAAAGGAAAAAGAGAGATAGATACAACTCCTAGGGGAGGCGGGTGGGTTGTGAGGACTAATTCCTGCTGTTCCCAGAGATCACCTGTTACAGGTAAGTAACTGTGCTATCTCCAGGAACAAGCAGGAATAAGTCCTCACATATGGGGACTCCCTAGCTAAGATGCCTGGGAGATCCCCTGAAGGGTATGAGACCCTGAAAGGTTCCTCATCTTCCTATGGATCTCAGGCATCCATTCAGGGAAGGTGGGCTGGAGTTGTTCAAGAATGGAACAGATGTCTGAGGACAGCCTGACCAAACAAGGCATCCCGGCGGGAGTCCTTGTATAAACAGTAATGGGCTGTAAAGGTATGAACCGAGGACCAGGTGGCTGCTCGACAGATCTGGTCAATGGACACAGAGTTTAAATGAGCCATAGAGGTGGCCATGGCCCTCACGTTGTGAGCGGTGACATGGCCCTCCAGAGAAAGGTTCTTACTCTGGTAAGCAAAAGAGATACACTGAGCAATCCAATTGGAGAGTGTTCTTTTGGAGACTGGAAGTCCGAAATGAGAAGGATCAAAAGCAACAAAAAGCTGAGAAGACTTTCGATGTTGCTGTGTCCTGTGGAGGTAAAAGGCAAGAGCTTTTTTACAATCTAGAGTATGAAGGTTCCTCTCTGCACTGGATGCATGAGGAGCTGGAAAAAAGACAGGTAAATATACCTCTTGATTAAGATGAAAAGGGGAGACCACTTTAGGCATAAAGTGGGGATTGGTCCTAAGGACCACCTTATCATGATGGAACCTTGTATAAGGTGGATTAGCCACTAGAGCTTGCAGTTCACTGATACGGCGAGCTGAGGTGACTGCAATAAGAAAAATAACCTTCCAGGAAAGAAATTTCAAGGAGGTAGTGGCTAAGGGTTCAAAAGGTGGCTTCATAAGCTGACCAAGAACCAAGTTTAAGTCCCATGCCACCGGAGGAGGTCGAATGGGAGGTTTAGTTAAGGTTAGGCCTCTCATGAATCTTGAAATAAGAGGCTGAGAGGAAACAGGCTGTCCATTGATGGGCTGAATTGATGCCGCAATAGCACTCAAATGGACTCTTACTGAATTCGTTTTGAGTCCTGCATTGGAGAGATGCAGGAGATATTCCAAAAGAGAATTCAATGGGAGTGCTAGAGGGTTAAGACCCTTTTGAGCACACCAAATGGAAAATCTTTTCCATTTAAAAGCATAAGAACGCCTAGTGGAAGGTTTCCTAGAGGCATGTAGGATATCCTTCACTTGCTGCGAAAGATTGAAGTGGTGAAGGTCTAGGCCTTCAGTAACCAAGCTCTGAGGTGAAGGGACTTGGGGTTTGGGTGCCACAAAGTCCCCTCCTCCTGAGACAGAAGGTCTGGAGCCACTCCCAAGTCCAGGGAGGGGGCTTGGGAGAGATGCAGAAGTAGAGGGTACCACACTTGGCGTGGCCAGCGTGGAGCTATGAGGATCATGGACCCTTGATCCCTTTGAAGTTTGAACAGAGTCTTGGGAATCAAAGGAATGGGAGGAAAGGCATACAGGAAGCCCTGACCCCAATGAAGGAGGAAGGCATCCTTGGCCTGAACTCCCTGACACGGAATTCTGGAACAGAACCGGGGAAGTTTGGCATTCCACGGACTTGCAAAGAGGTCTATGTCCGGGGTTCCCCATTTCTGGAAGATTCTGAGTACCTGATCCATGTGCAGGGACCATTCATGTGGAAGCAGAACTCGACTGAGTCTGTCTGCCCAAGAGTTTTGGATTCCTGGAAGATATACTGCCAGGAGATGGATTTGATGCTCTCTGGCGAAGGCCCATAATCTTAGAGCTTTGTTGCAAAGCGACAGAGAGCCAGTCCCTCCTTGTTTGTTTATGTAAAACATGGCTACTTGATTGTCCATGTGAATAAGGACTGTCATGTTGCTGAGGAGGGTATGAAAAACTTTGAGAGCCAGAAAGATTGCTCGAAGTTCCAAGTGGTTGATATGAAGGGTGGTCTCCTGTGGAGACCAAGTGCCCTGAGTGGAGATATCTTGGAGATGAGCCCCCCAACCTGTTTGGGAGGCATCTGTTGTGAGGGTTGCTTGGGGCAACAATGGTTGAAAGGGGGCCCCCAACAACAGATTTTGAGTGGATATCCACCATTGGAGAGACCAAAAGAGACGATTGGAGTTTGCTATTTGGTCTGAGAGAGCTCCTGATGCTTGAGTCCACTGGGTGGATAAAGTCCATTGAGCTGCTCTCATATGTAGGCGAGCATAAGGCACCACATGCACTGTGGAGGCCATGTGGCCTAATAGTTGTAGCATCTCTCTGGCAGTCAAGTGGCTTCTGGACTGAGTCTGAGAGGCTAAGTGCACTAGACGTTGGCAACAGGCCTGAGGTAGATAGGCCTTTGCAGTGGTGGTATCCAACCAGGCCCCTATGAACTCCAGGGATTGCGTAGGGGTGAGTTGAGACTTTGGCAGATTGATCACAAGTCCCAGATACTGCAGGATGCGTCTGGTGCGATCCAGGGAAGTCTGAGCCTCGGATTGAGATGGAGCTCGGATGAGCCAGTCGTCCAGGTATGGGAAGACAAAAATTCCCAGGGTGCGTAGAAATGCAGCTACTATTGCCATGCATTTGGTAAATACCCTTGGAGCAGAGGCTAGACCGAAAGGAAGTACTCTGTACTGGAAATGTTTTCCCTGGAACAGAAACCGTAGGAATTTTCTGTGGGATGGATGGATGAGTATATGTGTGTACGCATCCTTGAGATCTAGAGAACAAAGCCAATCCTGACTGTAGGTATGGAAGGAGAGTACCTAGAGAAAGCATCTTGAATTTCTCCTTGTATAGAAATTTGTTCAATTCTCTGAGATCCAGAATGGGTCTGTACCCCCCTGTTTTCTTGGGAATGAGAAAATAAGGGGAGTAAAAACCTGATCCCTGTTGAGGAAGAGGAACCTCTTCTATTGCCTTTTGGGCGAGAAGAGTGGTCACCTCCTGACTCAACAGGTCTAGGAGAGATGGGGGAGAATTGAAACTTCTCACCATGGTATGGGGAGGAAGGTTGGAGAAATGTAGTTTGTAGCCCTCTCTGATGATAGAGAGGGTCCATTGTTCTGATGTGATTTGCTCCCATCTGGGAGCAAAATGAGTTAACCTTCCTGGAATGGTGAGAGGTTCTGGTTTTAGAGCCAGAAAGGTTAAGTTCTCTAGATTTAAGTCAAAAACCCTGAGGGGGTTGGGACTGTTGGGATGTAGCAGCCCCTGCAGGTTTTGCCCTGGCCTGTTTAGGCTGCTGACGCTTAGGAGCAAAGCGAGCTGCAGAAGATTGTTGGCCAGTATTTGTGGCAAATCTGGCCTTCTTGTAGAAAGGCTTTTTGAAAGATTTTTTCTTGACAGGGGTAGAGGTAGACTTAGAAAGTCTATCTAATGCAGCATTTTCTGCATCCATTTGAGTGGCTTTGATTTGCCACTCTTTACCAAACAGATTCTCACCTGTACAGGGCAAATTTCCCAACCCATCTTGGACCCAGGGTTCTAGGTCAGAGGCCTGGAGCCAAGCAATTCTGCGAGCCGCAATGGCAATACCTGAGGCTCTGCTAGCACCCTCAAAGGAGTCAAAGGCTGCTCTGTTGGAGAACTTTGAAATATCTTGGGTATGCTTTAGCAAAAGAAGGAACTCCTCCTTTCTATCCTCTGGGATAAAGGAGAGAAAATGGCGTATCTTTAATGCAATCTCCTTCAGAAACATGCCCATATAGAGGCTGTATGAGTTGATTCTGCCAATAAGCATACTTGCTTGGAAGATTTTTCTTCCAAAAGCATCCAGAGTCCTACATTCTCTTCCTGGGGGAGTAGAAGAGTGTCTTTTAGTACTCTTTATCCTTTTCATAGCTGACTGCACCAAAATGGAGTGGTGAGGGAGCTGAGTTTTTTGAAACCCAGGAGAAGGGGGGACACGATACATGGTGTCCAGACGACGAGAATGTGGAGATAGGGTGAGAGGAGTCTCCCATAAGTCCATCATGTGTTCTTGAAGAATTTCATGGATGGGGAAGGTGACTGCCTCTTTGGGAACCTTAGAGTATCCTAAAATGTCTAACTTTTTTGCTCTAGGTTCTTTTTCAGAGGATACAGAAATAGAAAGACCTTTAGCTACTTCAATGATGAAGTCTTGAAAGGATAAATCCTCTGGAGGAGACATTCTCCTCTTTGGAGAAGAGGGCTCCTCAGGTAGAGTAAGGGATACTTCAGCAGAGTCATCTGATGAATCAGAATCATCAGAAGACTCAAAGTATCGTCTGTTTGCTTCCAGGGATCGATAAGCGTATCGACCGGTATCGACATCGGGGGTACCCAGAACCGGATCGGTATCGGGAAAAACCCCGGAACTGGGAACCGGAATCCTGGTCGATGTGGATGGCCTGGGTACCGGTATCGGTTGTGGTACCGTAACCGGAGTCGGTACCGCAGGGTGCGGTACCGAGGGCGTCGCAGCCTTAATGAAAGCGAAAATGGCCTGCTGCATGGATTGAACTGTTTGATCCATGGACGCCATGACTGTCTGGATGTCGGTACCGGATGAATGAGCCGGTACCCCAGAACAGTCTAACAGGTGATCGGTCGAGGCCGTGCCATTGATGTCAACCTGTAACCCCATAGGAGGAGCTTTGGAAGCCGGAGCTTCCCGCCGGGGTTGTTTGGCTGGGGCAGGGTCCTCAGGGTCAAGCCCAGGGGTATTCTCGATACTTAGAGGGAGATTTGCCCTTTGAGGACCTGCCAGAGGAATGTTTGGTTACCTGAGATCCATCAGGAGAGGAAGACCTGGAAGATGTCGATGCTGGAGTATCTGTAGAAAACAGCATGTGAAACTTGGCTGCCCGGTTCTGTAAGCCACGTTTAGACATCAAAGAACAGGATGGGCAATCCGGAATGGAATGGTCGGGCCCCAAACATTTAAGACACCATTCATGGGTGTCTGTGACTGAAATAGTACCGCTGCACTTGGTGCATTTTTTAAACCCAGAGGCTTGTTTCTCCATGAGGGAGAATTTGTGAAGGCCTAAAGGCCTCACAGAACAAACACACCAAGTGAGGAAAAAAGAAGATTTTTTTTTTTTTTTTTTTTTAGAAATAAAGGAAAAAAGACCGGCGGTACCGGTCTGGAATCGGGGAAGGCAGACACGCGGCCAAAGAAATAAATTAAAATAACAACTTCTTCAGCGGTGACAGGAACATGACCTGCTGGCTCCGCGGAAAAAGAAGAACTGAGGAGAGTTGGTCAGGAAGGCGGAAAGGCAGCGCGCATGCGCAGTGGGAGGCCCCAAAAGCTTTCCTTCTGGGAAGCTGGGGAGCTTTCCCGCGCAGGCTCCGTCGGTACCGACGTACCCATATGTGAGGACTTATTCCTGCTTGTTCCTGGAGATACCATGTAAATGCCTTTGAATATCCAGCCCAGTATGACTTGAGTTAAGCATTTATGCACTGTTCGCTTTACTAAAGCAAAATAAGAAGTCTAGTCTGTGACTTGATACATTCTGACACTATTTCTAATTGTTTTATATGCATGTAGTCGGTAGTGATAGGAAATCAAGGTTAGTTAATGTACCTGAAAGAATAACATTCAAAGATCTATGTCATATTATCAACCTAAATTCCAGCACAGCAGTATGGCTGGAATTTAAATCAGTACTTACTTTCTTCAGCAGCTATTAGTGTCTCTTTAAATGGAGTTGAGGGAGTAGCACTGATGGACTTAAAAGATTTCCCAGATGCTCCCTCCATGAAAGAACAAGGTGCAGCTGCTACCAAACCGAGGGGTTTCGGGAAGCTTTTTCTGCTGACGTGGCATTCGTCTTTATCAGCAATAGACACAATCTAATGCAACAAACAAAAAAATAATGGCATAATATCTCACAGAATATATTCAGCACATTCATTCTTCATACCTTGGGCTTCTGATTTTAGGTTTTAATCAAACATAGACAAAATACCTCTGATGCTAAAATAAATTAAAATTAGATATTTATTGGATAAACATCAGAAAAATATCACTTCCACACAAACGATTTCACCCCTCTCCTGGCTTGTCTTGTATCCTTCATTCAATTTTTGTGTCTTGTTTGTATTGAATTCTAGTTGTACCAACATACATGTTTGATTCCAGGGCTGTATTAGGTGTTCTAGGTGAACCTTCAACCTGATGCCCCAACACCACAAACACAATTAACTTTTGGAAATTATTATGTATTGATGTGAATACAAATTTTGCATGTATAATAACATTTTACATGTAAAACAGAAATAATTTGATATTTAAAAACAGCACATAAAAAGACACTCAAGTCCAGCTGAAGTAAAATTTACTTGCAAAAACTCAGAACATGTATTTAAGGAGTAATTTTATATAGGATTTTTCCCATGTAAAGCCTGTTTTACACATGAAAACAGCCTTTTGCAGGGGAAGTGGAACAGCTTTTTGATTTGTGTGGCCCTTTCAACCAATCTCCAGCTCTCTATTTGCTGATGTTGTATTGGGCAAAATGCTGATGGGGCCATGGCTCCTGTGGCCCAACCTGTTCTGCTGCCTATGGCTTTTTGTAAAATCACTCTGCTGGACATGCTTGTATAAGTGCAAACATTGACAAGATGGTGCACACATATGTGATCCACTTGTAAGCCTTCCTGGAGGCGTAGTTTGGGCAGACAGAGGGTGATGTGTTTTATAAAATAAGTGGGTACATGAGTACATACACACATTTATTCCTGGCTCTTCAGAGCAGGTGTAAATGTTGTGTTGGCATTTATATACTATTAGGACTGACTCTGGCAGTCTATTTTATAAAGGCACCTATTTTGCCTATATAAAAAAGCCTTAAAATAGGCCCCTTTTTAGACATTATGGAGTGGAGGAGTGGCCTAGTGGTTGGGGCAAGGTACTTCAGGCCAGAAGGTCGGTGGTTCAAATCCCACTAGAGGACAGCAACCTTGGGCCGGAAGGACTGGGGTTTCTAGTCCCACAGGTGCTCCTTGTGGTCTTGGGCAAGCCACTTAACCCTCCATAGCCCATGTTCCCTGTAAAATAGTTATCTCCAAGTTATAATGCCCTGTTCAATGTAATTTCAGTTTGTTCAATGTAAACCACACTGATGCAGAATAGCGCGGTACATAAGAGAATGTAAATAAATAAATAAATAAATAAATAAAATAAATTGCACATAGACATCCTGCTATAAAATCAGGCTCCCATGCCACACTTACCATATGACAATAGCACAAACTCCTAGGACTCACACAGGAACAATCCTGCCTATGAAAAGGCAGAAGACAGAAACCACACACTAGCAAACACCTCAGTCATGCATACTGAATGCAAACAGACCCTGACCAAATAAAGAAGAAGATATATACAGGCAAAAACCGAATTGGAAACCCTGGGGGAGGGGATATTCAATGCAGTTAGTGCTATGTAATATCCATGGGTACCACTGCTGAATGCCCTGATGCTAGCTGGCTAGCATCTGGGCATTCCAGGGGCAGAGCAGAGCTGGTACCCGGTGATAACCAGGCAGTGGCAATACTAGCGATAAAGGGTGGCCTAACTTTCTCTGTAGAAGCTAACTGGACAGTGACTGAATATCCCTGCTGCTCAATTAGCTTCTCTGCTATCTGGCTGACCTGGATCCAGCATTGAATATTCAAGTCTTCAGTTCAGCTGTGACGGCTAGCCACTTTAGCAGCATTCGCCGCCACCGCTGCTGAATATCGGGCCCCCCACCGACTCTAGATACAGTGCAATATCAGAGAAATAGAAACAAATGCTTTTCCTCCTGTGCTGTGCAAAATCCAAACCAGAGAAGAGAGGCAGATTTCCAAAAGCTGACATATTCCAATCAATAAACTGAAAATAAAGGGGGGAGGGGGATATTCAGCAGTGGCAGCTAGCGCTGTTAAAGCAGCTAGTCATTGTCACTGTAAATTTAACCCAGTATCAGTACCCAACTTTAGCTGCTTTAGGATAACTGGCTAGCGGCTGAATATCGTCGCTAACTAGTTATCCTCAGGTGCTGCTTCTGCGCTGCCCCTGGTATGTCCCAACGTTAGTCAGTAAGTGTTGGGGTATTTAGAGACAAACTAGTTATATTAAAGTCTGCAAACTGCCAAAATGCCTTTGATTATTCTCCCCTCTCAAATGCTTTCTCTATCTTTGCCTGGACATTTTATTTTTTTTAAACTTCATTTTATTAATTTTTTCCAAAAAAGTGTAACAAATACATTTCAAAGTCAAATAAAACCTCCACTCCCACCCCTCCCCCTTACTCCATAACAAAAAACAAAGGCTAACATCCTCATACAGTACATAATATACCAGTACAGATCCCCTCAAGTCTCGGGGGAACAAGCTATGGCAGAAGCAAGCCAGCTCTACCCCTCCACTCGGCCCATGTCATTCAGTCTGTGCAGCCCCTAGAACTCAACCACCGCCACACACACTCCCACAGCCATTGCACCTTTTCACCCCTCCCTTTCCTAAGAGCTATCAAGATATGCATTGAGTATAGATCGCTGAGGCGCCGGGCAAACCCGCCCAACCATTAGCTCTGGTTTGTTATAGTGCATCTTCAGTTCACAGCGCACTACCACCATACAATGCTGCAGCACCCCAGAATGATTATAAGGGGCCTGATCTACTCCCTTATGCAGCAGGATGTATGCAGGGCTCTTGGACAGCAGGCTCTCCACTATATCTGGTGGATTACTGCCTCCCAGTATTCCTCCACCTTCGGGCATTCACAACACATATGGAACCGAGTGCTCTGGCCCCCACACCCCTGCCAGCACTCCCAGATAATCCCTGTTTGACACAGTCTCACTGGTGTCAGGTACCATTGAAATAGTAGCTTGTAGCCATTTTCAACTATATTGGAAGCCACCGACAGCCCTGCTATCCCATTAACTATGCCTTCCCACGTGACATCTCTTCAGGTCTCACCCATGTCCTCCATTTGAACATATACCCCAATTTCACTTGCTCCCTTGTATTCAGACCTCTATAAATATACAGTAGGAAAGCTGCCCTCTGCGCCCCAGGGCACTGAAACAAAGAAACCACGTTCGCATCCGAGCAGATCCTGCGCCACTTTCTTCAGTCCCAGAAAATGACACAGCTGTAGATAGCTGAAGTAGTCCACCCCTTTGAGGCTAAAAGTAGATTGCAATTACTCAAAGGACCGGATTTTCTCCCTATGGTCAAGCTGGCTGACATGGTGGACCCCCTTCGCCTCCCAGCGGTGCAGACTGTGTAGCCCCGGCCCCTCATTCTTGTGAAAGCAAGTGATCAGGTGCATCACCCCCTGAAACCATTTTTTCTGCTAGCAGGTCACTTCGGTATCATTGCCACAGAGCCGATGTGTGATTTACAAATGGGTTGCGTCCCCCCATCCCTTTCCTACTCCAGAGTCCCCGCTTGAGGGATGCTCCCATTGCCAAATCCCCCTCCAGCATTATCCATTGCTTATTTCGGCCCGTCACCCAGGAATAAACCCTCTTAAGTTGTGCTGTCATGTAGTATAACTTCAGGTCCGGCAACCCCAGCCCACCATCCCCCTTAGACAGGAACGGCCCAAGGGGGGTGCGGGGCCATGTGCAAAGACTCACTGCGGGGCTTCATTTGCATAAGGAGCTCATTTGCATAAATATTAGCATAATGTTAACATGCCTCTTAATGAGTGTCTGGATAAAGACAGACTACCAGATTTCTACATTACTATACTCCAGTGCCAACCGCCAGGCACATTAGGAAGTACTATAAATACTGCCCATTTAGAACCCATAGCAAACCCACCATATCATAACAGCACTACCAGGGCTCATAAAGCACCAAACCCTACCTATCAAAAGGCAACACTGCAAATATTAAACCAATAAATCTCAAAGAATACCAATATATCTCCTACTGGGGAAAGAGAACAAGTGGCACTGTCAAATAGAAACTGCATGAATAGAATACCTCGGCTCGGTTACACATGCAGAACACAGACCGTCAGCAAATAAAGAACAAGGGATCACAATTTAGAAATAGGAAGACAATAATTAAACTGGGAACCCCAAAAGCTAAACTTGGAATGTACAACAACACTGCAGAAATAAAACTATAAAGCGTAGTTACTCACCTGTAATAGGTGATCTCCGGGAACAGCAGGAATTTAGTCCTCACATATGGGTATCGTCGGTACCGACGGAGCCTGCGCAGGAACGCTCCCCAGTGTCCAATAGGAACGCTTTGGGAGCATCCCTCATCAGCACATGCGTGCTGCCTTCCCGCCTTTCCAACTGTCCCTCTTCAGTTAAGTTTGTAGCTGAGTGAAAGGATAGAGGGAGAGAGGAAAGAGGAAAGAGACAAAGAGAGAGAGAGAGACAACTTCCAGGGGAGGTGGGTGGGTTGTGAAGACTAAATTCCTGCTTTCCCGGAGATCACCTGTTACAGGTGAGTAACTATGCTATCTCCAGGAACAAGCAGGAATGTAGTCCTCACATATGGGGACTCCCTAGCTGAAGATGCCAGGGAGATAGCCCCAGGAAGGTGCCACCGTAGAAGGTGGGAATCCTTCCTCCCATGAATCTCTGGCATCCCACCAGGGTTGGTGGGTAGGAGTTGGTTTAGGTTTGAAAGAGATTTTGACGAACAGCTTGGCCAAAGAAGGCATTCCGACGGGAAGCTTTATCTAGGCAGTAGTGGGCTGTGAAGGTGTGTACCGAAGCCCAGGTGGCTGCTCGACAAATGTCATCGATAGACACAAAGTGGAGATTAGCCATAGAAGCTGCCATGGCTCTCACATTATGAGTTGTGACATGGTCCTGAAGAGGAAGACCCTTACTCTCATAAGCAAAGGATATGCATTGGGCAATCCATTTAGATAAAGTTCTTTTGGAGACTGGAAGTCCCAATTGAATAGAGTCAAAAGCTATAAAAAGTTGTGAGGACTTTCTATGTTGCTGTGTTCTTTGTATGTAAAAGGTCAAGGCCCTTTTACAATCCAAAGTATGAAGGTTTTTTTCTGCATTAGAGGCGTGAGGCCTCGGAAAAAATACAGGAAGGTAAATTGATTGATTTAAATGAAAAGGCGAAACCACCTTTGACATAAAATGTGGGTGAGTTTGAAGAACAACCTTATCATGATGAAACATAGTATAAGGAGGATCAGCCACTAAAGCTTGCAATTCACTAATGCGACGGGCAGAGGTGATTGCAATTAGGAAGATGACCTTCCAGGTCAAAACCTTAAGGGCTGTAGTGGCTAAAGGCTCAAAAGGCGGCTTCATGAGCTGCCCAAGTACTAGATTTAGATCGCATGCCACTGGTGGTGGCTTGATGGGAGGTTTAGTTAATAAAAGGCCTCGCATAAATCCCCACACCCACCCTCCCCTGGGATAATCATAGCTTTATAGGTACTTACACATCTTAAAAGACAGGTGCTCTCAGGTGAAGCTCGTTATCCAAATCAGTCATACACTAAGGACCTGAGATTAATTAAGCTTCAGGTGAACAAGGTATATTAAACGTATTAGGTGCAGTTTTATTGGAATAAATATCCATAGCAACCCTTAGTAAGTAAAGAACTTAAAAATCTAAACAAAAACTTAAAACTAAGATGCAGACAGCAGTCCAGCAGCAAGATGGGGGCTTTCCAGTCTTTTGCATTGAGTGTCACATGTATGATTTTCTCCCAGTTGGTGAGAGGTCTCACGTGTGCACTAGGTGCAAGGAGCTCTTTGCTCTCAGGGAACGAGTCCGTTCTCTAGAGGCTAGAGTAGCAGACTTGGAAAACATAAGAAAGACAGAGAGGTACATAGACGAGACCTACAGGGATATAGTCCTGAAGTCCCACCTCCAGTCTGGCAGCATCCCTGTTGCCATGGAGGAGAGAGGTCACGTGACAGGAGAGCATCACCCTGGTGTGGCAGGAAGTGATCCTGTAACTAGGACCTGTCCTCCAGGTGATGTAAAACTCTCTTGCACCGAGGAAGCTTCTCCAGGGCCATGTGCCCATGAGGGAAGGGTTAGGACAGCCGTTATAATTGGTGATTCGATCATTAGGCATGTAGATAGTTGGGTGACTGGTGGACGTGAGGATCGCCTGGTAACATGCCTGCCTGGTGCGAAGGTAGCGGACCTCACGCACCACCTAGATAAGGTCTTAGATAGTGCTGGGGAGGAGTCTGCTGTCTTGGTACATGTCGGTACCAATGACATAGGAAAATGTGGGAGGGAGGTTCCGGAGGCTAAATTTAGGCTTTTAGGTAGGAAGTTGAAATCCAGAACTTCCAGGGTAGCGTTCTACGAAATGCTTCCCGTTCCACGCGCTGGACCCAAAAGGCAGGCAGAGCTCCGGAGTCTCAATGCATGGATGAGACAATGGTGCAGAGATGAGGAGTTTGGATTTGTTAGGAACTGGGGTACATTCTGGGGAAATGAGGGGCTCTTCCGAAGGGATGGGCTTCACCTTAACCGGGATAGAACCAGGCTGCTGGCATTAACCTTTAAAAAGGAGATAGAGCAGCTTTTAAACTAGATAATAGGGGAAAGCCGACAGTCGCCCAAGAGCGGATGGTTCGTAAGAATGTATCCTTGAAGGATACTACCAAAAGCAGAGAGGTTCCAAAAAAGAGTAAAGTAGCCCAAATGCCCTCGAGTATGGAGCAGGCAGAGCTTAAAGATCCCAAATTACCCATGTCTACCAATAGCCAAATTAATATGAATAAAATACAGTCTCTAAAATGCTTGTATGCAAATGCTAGAAGTCCAAAAAATAAGATGGGAGAGTTAGAATATATAGCACTAAATGAGAGGTTAGATATGATTTGGAATATCAGAGACATGGTGGAAGGAGGACAACCAGTGGGACACTGTAATACCTGGGTACAAACTATATCGTAATGATAGAGCTGATCAAATTGGTGGAGGGGTTGCGCTCTATGTTAGAGAGGGCATTGAGTCAGAAAGGATTAAAGTTTTGCAGGAAACAAAATTTGATGTAGAATCTCTATGGATTGAAATTCCATGTAAAAAGGGGAAGGCGATGGCAGTGGGGGTGTACTATCAACCGCCTGGCCAGAATGAACAAATGGATGATGAAATGCTCAAAGAAATCAAGGAAGCTAACAAAAGTTACAGCTCGGTAATAATAATGGGTGATTTCAACTACCCCGGTATCGACTGGGTCAGTGTCACGGCAGGACATGCCAGGGAGATAAAGTTCCCAGATGACATAAATGACCGCTTCTTGGAGCAGCTGGTTCATGAACTGACCAGAGGGGAAGCCATATTAGACCTAGTCCTTAGTGGAACACCAGATCTAGTGCAAGAGATAAGGGTGTTGGGGCCACTTGGCAATAGTGATCATAGCATGATCACCTTTGATTTAATTAGAGGAGGAGGGATAGTAAGGAAATCCACAGTACTACCTTTTAACTTTTGAAAGGGAGACTATGATAAAATGAGGAAAATAGTTAAGAAAAAACTAAAAGGAGCAGTTGCAAAGGTTAAAGACTTACATCAAGCTTGGGTGTTGTTGTAAAATACTATCTTGGAAGCCCAGACCAGCTGTATTCCATGCTTTAAAAAAAGTGGAAGGAAGTCCAAAAAACTGCCAGCATGGTTTAAAGGTGAGGTCAGAGAGGCTGTTGTTGCCAAAAAAGCATCTTTCAGGAAATGGAAAAAAGAGTCAAATGACAAAACCTGGAAACAGCACAAACACTGGCAGGTCAAACGCAAGGCATTGATAAAGAAGGCAAAGGGAGAATTTGAGAAGAAGCTTGCTGCGGAAGCAAAAATGTGAAATAAAGATTTTTTCAAGTACATTCGTAGCAAAAAACCTGTGAGAGATTAGGTTGGACCATTAGATGATAGTGGAGTTAAAGGGGCACTAAGAGGCGACAAGGCTATAGCGGAGAGACTGAATGAATTCTTTGCTTCGGTCTTTACTGAGGAAGATGTAGGGATGATACCCATGACTGAAGTGGTATTTAAAGGTGCAGAAGAATTGAAGGAAATATTGATACATCGGGAAGATGTATTACAACTATTAGATAAACTGAAGAATAGCAAATCACCTGGGCCGGATGGTATACATCCAAGGGTGTTGAGAGAACTGAAATATGAGATTGCAGACCTGCTATTAGTAATCTGTGAACTATCATTAAAATCATCTCTAATACCTGAAGATTGGAGGATCGCCAACGTAACACCAATTTTTAAAAAGGGTTCCAGGGGTGATCCGGGAAACTACAGACTGGTGAGCCTCATGTCAGTACCGGGAAAAATGGTAGAAACCATCAAAGAATAGAATTACTCAGCATGTAGATAGTCATGGCCTAATGGGAGACAGCCAACATGGCTTTAGACAGGAAGATCTTGTCTTACTAATCTGTTATGTTTTTTTGAAAGTGTGAATAAACAGGTGGACAGAGGTGAGTCGGTTGATATAGTGTATCTGGACTTTCAGAAAGCCTTTGACAAGGTCCCTCATCAGAGACTTTGGCAAAACTAAAGAGTCATGGGATAGGAGGCAGTGTACTACTGTGGATCAGGAACTGGTTAAAAGATAGAAAGCAGAGGGTTGGGCTAAATGGCCAATTTTCCCAATGGAGAAAGGTGAATAGTGGTGTACCCCAGGGATCTGTGCTGGGTCCACTGCTTTTTGACATATTCATAAATGACCTGGAAAGTGGAATAACGAGTGAGGTTATCAAATTTGCAGATGACACAAAACTATTTAAAGTTGTTAAAACCCAAGAGGATTGTGGAAAATTGCAAGAGGATCTTAATAAACTGGAAGACTGGGCATCAAAATGGCAGATGAAATTTAATGTGGACAAGTGAAAAGTTATGCACCTAGGGAAGAACAACACAAACTATGGTTACACGATGCAAGGTTCCACATTAGGAACCACCACCCAGGAAAAAGATTTAGGCGTCATTGTGGATAACATGTTAAAACCCTCGGCCCAGTGTGCAGTGGCGGCCAAGAGAGCAAATAGAATGCTAGGTATCATAAGGAAAGGAATGGAAAATAAAACAAAAGATATTATAATGCCTCTATATCGTTCCATGGTGAGACCGCACCTTGAATATTGTGTGCAATTCTGGTCGCCGTATCTTATAAAGGTTCCGAGAAGAGCCACCAAAATGGTAACGGGGATGGAAATATACTCCTATGAAGAAAGGCTAAAAAGGTTAGGGCTCTTTAACCTGGAAAAGAGACAGCTGAGGGGAGGTATGATAGAAGTCTATAAATTAATGAACGGAGTGGAACGGGTAAACGTAGATCGATTGTTTACGTTATCAGAATATAGAAAGACTAGGGGACATGCAATGAAGCTACAGGGTAAACTATTTAAGACCAATAAAAGAAAATATTTTTTCACTCAACGTATAATCAAACTCTGGAATTTGTTACCTGAGGATGTAGTAAAGGCTGTTAGTGTAGCTGGGTTTAAAAAAGGTTTGGACAAGTTCCTGGAGGAAAGGTCCATAAACCATTATTAAGAAGGGACCCAGGATATCAATGCTTGACCCAGTACAAGCATTGCGGAACCTGTGTCTTTTGGGGAAACTGCTAGGTACGTATGACCTAGAGTGGCCACTGTTGGAAACAGGATACTGGGCTTGATGGACCTTGGTCTGACCCAGTATGGCATATCTTATGTTCTTATGTTCTTCTTATGTTGATAGGAGTGGATGAGAGGAAATTGGTTGTCCATTTAGAGGCTTATAAGAAGCTGCAATTGCACTAAGATGGACTCTTACCGAATTGGTCTTTAAACCAGAATTTGATAAGTGAAGGAGATACTCAAGTATCGATTCTAAGGGTATGACCAGGAGGTTTAATCCCCTCTTGAAGCACCATATAGTAAAACGTTTCCACTTGAAGGCATAAGATCTTCTTGTGGAAAGTTTCCTAGAAGCTTGAAGGATATCTTTTACCTGCTGGGACAGGTTGAAATCCTGGAGGTTTAAGCCTTCAGCAACCAGGCTGTGAGGTGCAGGGACTGGGGATTCGGGTGCCATAGTGTCCCGTTCTCCTGGGAAAGGAGATCTGGAGCATGCCCTAACTCCAGAGGTGCTGCTTGAGAGAGATGCAGAAGCAGGGAATACCATGTTTGGCGTGGCCATCATGGTGCTACGAGAATCATGCGACCCCTGTCTCTCTGAAGCTTGAAGATTGTTTTGGGGATGAGGGGAATGGGTGGGAAGGCATAAAGGAAGTCTTGACCCCAGTAAAGGAGGAAGGCATCCCTTGCCTGACAGTTGTGAGCCAGAATCCTGGAACAGAACCGGGGAAGTTTGGCATTCAGTGGACTTGCAAAGAGGTCTATGTCTGGTGTGCCCCAGAGATGAAATATCTTTGCCACCTGGTCTAGGTGGAGTGACCACTCGTGAGGCAGCAGTACTCGACTGAGTTTGTCTGCCCAAAGGTTTTGAATGCCTGGAAGATATACCACTAGAAGGTGAATTTGATGCTCTCTGGTGAGGGCCCATAGTCGTAAAGTTTCGTTGCATAATGACAGAGAGCCCGTTCCGCCCTGCTTGTTCACATAGAACATGGCTACCTGATTGTCCGTCTGGACTAGGACTGTCTTGTAGCTGAGCTGGGCATGGAACACTCGAAGAGCGAAATAAATTGCTCTTAATTCCAGGAGCTTTATGTGTAGACCAACCTCCTGTGGAGTCCAGGTGCCCTGAGTAGAGAGATGATTCAGGTGTGCTCCAAAACCCACCTGTGACGCATTTGTTGTTAGGGTGGCCTGAAAGAGGGGTTGATGGAAAGGAGACCCCACTGTCAGATTTTTTAGTGATTGCCACCATTGGAGGGACAAAATTAGTCGTTGAGAGATTGTTATTTTGTCCGACAAATGACCCGTGGCCTGTGTCCACTGTGTGGAGAGGGTCCACTGAGCTGCTCACATGTGGACGTGAGCATATGGGACTACATGGATGCCTTGTGTCCCAGTAACTGCAGTAGCTCCCGAGCAGTGAGGGAGGATTTGCCTGCTGCTTGGGAAGCTAGTTGCATTATGCGAAGACAACGGGCTTGTGGAAGGAAAGCTCTTGCCTGTCTGGTATCCAGACAGGCTCCTATGAATTCTAGGCATTGGGAAGGAACTAGTTGAGATTTCGGGAAGTTTATTACCAATCCCAAGTATTGGAGGATTCGCATTGTATGGGACAGTGCAGTGCTGGCCTCTGCAACTGTAGGGGCTCGAATGAGCCAGTCGTCTAAGTAAGAAAATTCCCAGGGTTCGTAGAAATGCAGCTACTACTGCCATGAATTTCGTGAATACCCTTGGTGCTGAAGCCAGACCAAAAGGAAGAACCCTGTACTGGAAATGTCTTCCCCTGAAAAGGAAACGTAAATACTTCCTGTAATCTGGATGGATGAGAATGTGAGTGTATGCAACCTTTAAGTCTAGAGAGCAAAACCAGTCCTGGCTTTGAAGGTATGGCAGAAGAGTTCCTAGAGAATTCATTTTGAATTTCTCTCGAAACAGATATTTGTTCAATTTTCTGAGTTCTAGAATGGGTCTGTGTCCTCCTGTTTTCTTTGGAATAAGAAAATAGGGGGAGTAGAACCCTGCACCCTGTTGAAGAATGGGTATTTCCTCTATTACCCCTTGGGCAAGAAGTGTGGAGACCTCGTGATCTAGCAGATTGTCTGCAGGGGTTTGTGAATTGAATTGCTTTAGAATTGTAGGAGGGGGCATGCTGTGAAAATGAAGCTTGTACCCCTCTCCTACAACAAACAAAGTCCAATCTTCTGCTGTTATCTGATGCCATCTGTTGAGAAAGTGGCATAACCTGCCCGGAATATTGGGGGGTTGGGACCCCCTCAGAGGCAGGAAGGCAAAGCTCTCTAGGAAGGAGTCAAAGCCCTTGAGGGGGCTGAACCTGGAGAGCTGGTTGGGCTCTCGGGCCTTTTGGCTTCTTTTGCTGTCTAGTTTGTCCCTTTTGGGCATCCTGACCTGGAGTTTGACTCTGCTGGGTATAGGAAGGATAAAACTTCCTCTTTTTGATAAAAGAAGGTTTTTTATAAGGCTTCCTTTTGGCTGGAGTGGCTGTAGATTTTGACAATGTATCTAAGGTAGAATTGCCAGCATTTAACTCGTTGGCCTTCTCCTGTCAGTTCTTGCCGAAGAGATTCTCCCCGTGCAAGGAATGTTGCCTAACTTGTCCTGTACCCAGGTCTCCAAGTCTGATGCCTGTAGCCAGGCAATCCGTCGTGCGCCAATGGCAATAGCAGAAGTTCTGCTGATGCATTCGAAGCAGTCAAAGGCTGCACGATTGACAAACTTGGAGACATCCTGAGCATGCTTAACTAGAGTAAGAAAATCTTGTCTCTTATCTGGGAGAAATGGGCTTATAAATTCCAAGTCTCCAGTAACTTCCTTGAGGAACATTCCCATATATAAAGGATAAAGGATAAACCTATCCCAGCTAATACATTTTTCAGAAAAGGTATGAAGTACAGAAGCCCTAAAACAATGTATTGAAGACAACTGAATAACAAATAACTTTGTATATAGTTTAATTCTGTTCATTGTACATAGTTCACTAACTGTTAATTGTTAACTGTAAGTTCCAAATTGTTATATGTAAAAAAACAGCTCGCTCTGTTTACTGTTGTTCCATGTGAACCGCATCTGATCAATGGAAGAAGCGGTATATAAAAAATCTGTTAATTAATTAAATTAAATATATAGGATATATGAACTGATCCTAGCTGAAAGCATAGAAGCTTGAAAAGTCCTGCGCCGAAAAGCATCCAAAGTCCTGCATTCACGACCTGGAGGATTGGATGCATGCCTCTTTGCACTTTTCATCCTACGCATGGCTGATTCCACTACCATTGAATGGTGTGGCAGCTGAGTTTTCTGAAATCCAGGACATGGCGGAACCCGATACATAGTATCAAGTCTCCTAGAGTGAGGAGAAGTAGTCAGAGGTGTTTCCCACATTCTGAGCATCAAGCTATGCAGAATCTCATGGATAGGCAGAGTGGCTGCCTCCTTAGGAGCTTTAGGATATTGGAAAATTTCCAATTCCTTTGCTCTGGGTTCGTCTTCAGGAGCTACTGTGATTGAAAGACCCTTGGCCATATCACGGATGAAATCCTGAAATGACATGTCCTCTGGAGGTAACATTCTGCGTTGGGGAGAAGAGGGATCTTCTAAGAGAAACCCTCTAGTGCCAGCAGAATTGTCAGAGTCTTCGGAATTGGAGGAATCAAAGTATTCGTGACCCCGATGCTCTTGCAAAGCATGATTCCGGTACCGATTGAAGTCGGTACTGAGGTGACCCGGTACCGCTTTGTCAATTCCAGCCAGAGATGGCATGGGAAGAGTTCCCACCGGGGCCAGTACCGTCAGTGTCAGTACCGGTGTCTGTACCGGTGTCGGTACCGGCATCTGTGTCGATGTCGGTACCGGTGCCCGTGGGACCACTGGTACCGCAGCTGAAAGAAGAGCTGTGATGCTGCGCTCGATAGCGAGGAACCTCTAGTCTATCGACGCTGCCGATGCCTGGGTGTCGGTACCGGTAAGGATGGCCGGAACCCCTGAGCATGGCACAGGTAGTTCTTGCGAGGTTGAGGCCTTGAGAACATCCTGAAGCCCCATCGATGCTTTGGAAGCCGAAGCCTCCCGCCGGGGCTGTTTTGCCGGTGTGGTTCCCTCAAGGGCAATGCCAATGGCCTCTCGATGCTTAGCAGGAGAGCTACCCTTTGAGGACCGGCTTTTATGTTTAGTTACCTGAGATCCATGGGAGGAAGAAGAGGCCCTTGACGATGTCGATGCAATGGATCTGGCATCTGAAGAAAAGAGGGTACCGAGCTTTGCAGCCCGATTCTGTCTTCCTCTTTTAGTCATCCCCATGCAGGAGAGACATTCAGTTGGAGAATGTTCAGGTCCTAAACATTTCAGACACCAATCATGGGTGTCAGTGACGGAAATGGTACCGCCACACTTAGTACATTTTTCAAAACCACTAGTTGGCTTTTCCATGATTTAGGAATATGGCGCCTAATGCCCAAAATGGCGCCTAGCACCAAAGAGAAAAGTTTCTGAAAAGAAACAGTCTAAAGTCTAAGATTTTTTTTTTTGGTATGAAAAGAAAAGAAAAGAAAAGAACCGGCGGTACCGGTAGGCGTCATGCGGTAGGCAACGCGACCACAAGAAAAGAAATTTAAAGACGGAATTTTCTGCGGTGACAGGGAATAGATCCTGTCGGCTCCGCGGAAAACGAAGAACTGAAGAGGGACAGTTGGAAAGGCGGGAAGGCAGCGCGAATGTGCTGAGGGATGCTCCCAAAAGTGTTCCTATTGGACGCTGGGAAGCGTTCCCGTGCAGGCTCCGTCGGTACCGACGATACCCATATGTGAAGAGTACATTCTTGCTTGTTCCTGGAGATATTAATTTCCTCTTGTAGTAAACAAAAATGCAAAGATGCTAGCAATACACATTTCCCAGAGCTGACATATTCCAGTTAATAAATTCAAAATAAAGTATTTTTTCTACCTTTTCTTGTCTGGGCATTTTATTTTTCAATTGCAATTGCTCCAATCACTTTCTTCTGGTTTCTTCTGTTTTCTGCTAATTCTCCATTGTCTGCTATCCATTTGTCCTTTCTTCTACATTTTTTCCATTCTCTCTTCTACATCTGCTTTAACATACTGATCTTTCCCCTTTTATTTATTTATTTGTTTATTTAATAGTATTTCTATTCCGCTTTATCATATAATCAAAGCGGTTTAACAAAAAAACATACAATAGAAGTGAACGTGTAAACATTTCTTTCTTTATTCCTTTATCTTCCACTCAAATTTCACCCTTCCATCCTTAATTCCCACTTACTCTGCCAATACCCAGCCACTCGTAGATTTTTCTTCCCTCCCACAGAAAAGCGTAGTTACTCACCTGTAACAGGTGATCTCCGGGAACAGCGGCAATTAAGTCTTCACATATGGGTATCGTTGGTACCGATGGAGCCTGTGCGGGAATGTTCCCCAGCGTCCAATAGGAAAGCTTTTTGGGCGCATCCCACAGCACCTGCGTGCTGCCTTCCCGCCTTTCCAACTCTCCTTCATCAGCTGAGTTTATAGCAGAGACAAAAGGAGAGAAGGAAAGAAAGAGAGAGAGAAAGAGAACTCCTAGGGGAGGTGGGTGGGTTGTGAAGGGTTTTCTGGAGGCCACCAGGATATCCTTCACCTGTTGAGAAAGGTTGATATCTGGAAACTCTAGGATTTCAGCATCCAGGCCCTGAGATGTAGGGACTGGGGATATGGGTGCAATAGCGTCCCGTTCTCCTGGGAAAGAAGATCTGGAGCGTATCCCAAATCCAGTGGCGTGGCTTGAGAGAGACGTAGAAGCAAAGGATACCACGTTGCCGTAGCCAACGTGGAGCTATGAGAATCATACGTCCTCTGTCTCTCTGAAGCTTGAATAGTGTTTTGGGAATGAGGGGAATGGGTGGGAAGGCATAGAGGAAGTCCTGCCCCCAGTGGAGGAGGAAAGCATCTCTTGCCTGACAGTTTTGAGCCGGAATTCTGGAACAGAACCGGGGAAGTTTGGCATTCTGTGGACTTGCAAAGTGGTCTATCTCTTGGGTTCCCCATATTCGAAACACTCGAGCAAACTGGTATGAGTGGAGGGACCACTCGTGTGGCAGCAGTATTCGACCGGGTTTGTCTGCCCAAAGGTTTTGAATGCCCGGAAGATATACCACTAGGAGGTGGGTTTGAAGCTCTCTGGCGAGGGCCCATAGTCGCAAAGCTTCGCTGCATAACGACAGAGAGCCCGTTCTGCCCTGCTTGTTCACATAGAACATGGCTACTTGATTGTCGGTTTGAACCAGGACCGTCTTGTAGCTGAGCTGGGCCTGGAATACTCGAAGAGCATGGTGGATGGCTCTGAGTTCTAGGAGGTTTATGTGAAGACAAGCCTTCTGTGGGGTCCAGAGACCCTGAGTAGAGAGATCGTGCAAGTGAGCTCCCCAACCCAACTTGGATGCATCCGTTGTTAGAGTGGCCTGGAAAAGAGGCTGCTGAAAAGGAGAGCCTACTAGAAGGTTTTCCAAAGATTGCCACCATTGAAGGGACGAAATGAGACATGTGGAGTTTCTGATTTTGTCCGACAGGCGACCCAAGGCCTGTGTCCACTGAGAGGAGAGGGTCCACTGGGCTGCTTGCATGTGAAGGCAAGCATAGGGAACCACATGGACAGTGGATGCCATATGCCCCAGAAGCTGAAGCATTTCCCGAGCAGTCAGGAAAACTTTCATAGCTGCTTGGGATGCCAGCTGCACTATACGAAGACAGCGGGGCTGTGGTAGGAAAGCCCTTGACCGTCTGGTATCTAGACGAGCACCTATGAACTCCAGGGACTGAGAAGGGGTGAGCTGAGATTTTGGGAGGTTTATGACCAGTCCCAAGTACCGAAGAAATCGCATCATGTAAGAAAGAGCGAAGCTGGCTTCTGGAGCTGTTGGTGCCCGAATGAGCCAGTCGTCTAAGTAGGGGAAGACGAATATTCCCAGAGTTCTCAGGAATGCTGCTATTACTGCCATGCACTTTGTGAAGACTCTTGGGGCAGAAGCCAGCCCGAAGGGAAGAACCCTGTATTGGAAGTGTCTTCCCCGGAAAAGGAATCAAAGGAATTTCCTGTGATCTGTATGGATGAGAATATGAGTATATGCATCCTTTACATCTAGAGAACATAGCCAATCCTGACTCTGAAGGTATGGCAAGAGTGTTCCGAGGGAAATCATTTTGAATTTTTCTCGGAACAGATATTTGCTTATTTCTCTGAGGTCCAGAACAGGCCTGTGTCCCCCTGTTTTCTTGGGAATGAGAAAATAGGGGGTGTAAAACCCCGCACCCTGTTGGGGTATGGGTACTTCTTCTATTGCTCCTTGAGCAAGAAGTGATGTGACCTCCTGACCCAAGAGATTGGTGACAGGGACCTGAGGATTGAACTGCTTTATGATTGTAGGAGGGGGCAGGCTGTGGAAGTGGAGTCTGTACCCCTCTCGTACAATGGGCAAAATCCAGTTTTCTGATGTTATTTGTTGCCATCTGCTGGCAAAATGGCATAACCTTCCTGGAATGGTGAGGGGTTCTGGACCTTTCAGGGGCAGAAAGACAAGTTCTCTAGGAAGGAGTCAAAGCCCCTGAGGAGGCTGAACTTGTGGAGCCAATTGAGTTCTTGGAACTTGTGGCTTCCTCTGCTATCTGTTCTGTTGTTGCCCCTTTTGGGGAACATGAACTGGACAGTGAGTATGATGGGTATTTCTTTGCTGGTTGGCTGTAGACTTAGATAGTCTATTCAAGGTAGTATTTTCAGATTCAAGCTGATTTGCCTTGTCCTGCCAATCCTTGCCAAAGAGATTTTCTCCTGTGCAAGGAATATTTCCCAGTTTCTCTTGTACCCATTGTTCTAAGTCCGATGCCTGGAGCCAGGCAATACGACGTGCACCGATTGAAATAGCAGAAGTTCTGCTAATACATTCAAAGCAATCGAAGGATGCATGATTCACAAATTTAGAGACATCCTGGGCATGTTTGACCAGAGTAAGAAAATCCCCTCTTTTGTCCTCAGGAAGAAGAGGGCTCATAAGCTCTAAGTCTCCTGTAACTTCCTTGAAGAACATTCCCATATAGAGAATGTAAGAGCTGATCCTGGCTGCCAACATGGAGGATTGGAAGCATCGACGACGAAAGGCATTGAGAGTCCTTGACTCCCGGCCCAGAGGATTAGAGGAATGCGTCTTAGCACTCTTAATCCTCCACTTTGCCGATTCCACTACCATTGAATGGTGTGGTAACTGAGTTTTTTGAAAACCAGGACAGCTTGGAACTCTGTACATAATATCGAGTCGTCGGGAGTGTGGAGACACCGTTAAAGGGTTTTCCCACATTCTGAACATAAGATCTTGTAAGATCCTATGAATGGGCAGGGTAGCTGCCTCTTTAGGAGCTTTAGGGTATTGAAGAATTTCCATTTCTTCTGCCCTGGGTTCCTTCTCTGGAGTCACCGTGATTGCAAAACCTCGAGCTACATCACGTATGAAATCCTGGAAGGACATGCCTTCTGGAGGAGACATTCTGCTTTGAGGAGAAGGAGATGGATCCTCCGGAAGGTTTGTTCCGGTACCAGCAGAGTCATCAGAATCATCGGAATTGGAAGATTCGAAGTATCTTGGTGACTGGTGTTCGTGCAACGCTCAGTACCGGTACCGCTCGAAGTCGGTATCGGGCTGTCTCGGTACTGGCCCTTCGATGCCTGAGATAGACTCGAGGCTCAGCATGGGCGGAAGCATACCTGCTGAGGCAGGTGCAGTCGGTACCGGCACTGATGTCGGTACCGATACCTGTGGAACCCTCTGTAGCGGTCTTAGCGGTACCGAAGCTGCTAAGAGAGCCGCTAGACTGCGTTCGATAGTGAGGAATCTCTGATCCACCGCTCTTTCCGATGCCTGGGTGTCGGTACCGGTGGAAGCGGCTACGACCCCAGAACATGGCACCAGTAGTTCTGCAGAGGTTGAAGCCTCTGGAACATTCTGGAGTCCCATTAATGCTTTGGAGACGAGGTCTCCTGCCGGGACTGTTTTGCCATGAACTTTCCTCGAGGGCAATGGCAATGGCATCTCGATGCTTAGAAGGAGATCTATCCTTTGAGGACCGGCCAGTCTTAAAAGGCTTAGGTTTAGTTACCTGAGATCCATGGGAGGAAGATGAAGCCCCGGAAGACGTCGATGCAACGGACATCGTGTCAGCGGCAAAAAGGGTATCAAGTTTTGCAGCTCTATTCTGCAGGCCCCTCTTGGTCATCTTTCTGCAGGACAGACACTCCGATGGAGAAATGTCAGGACCTAAACATTTAAGACACCATTCATGGGTGTCGGTGACGGATATGGTACCACCACATTTAGAACATTTTTTAAAACCACTAGCTGGTTTTTCCATGTCTGAGGAAAAATGGGCCTAGTGCCCAAAATGGCGCCTAGCCCAGGGAGGGGAAAGGCTCCTAAAGAAAAGATTTTAGAAGCTAGGATTTTTTTTTTAAAAAGACAGAAAAGAGAACCGGCGGTACTGGTAGGCATCAAATGGAGGCAGACGCGACTACAAAAAAACAAAATAAGACAAATAGTTTTTCTGCGGTGACAGGGTCTCCGCGGAAAACGAAGAACTGACGAAGGAGAGTTGGAAAGGCGGGAAGGCAGCATGCAGGCGCTGTGGGATGCTCCCAAAAGCTTTCCTATTGAATGCTGGGGAGTGTTCCCGCACAGGCTCCATCGGTACCGACGATACCCATATGTGAAGACTACATTCCTGCTTGTTCCTGGAGATATATCTTTTCCCCTTCCATCCTCATTCCCCCAGCCCCATCCCTTTCTAGTCCTCCCTCCCTTCTAGCTCCAGCCCCACCCAGCATCTGCTCCCTTCTAGTTCCATTCTCCCATCCCTCACATCAGCCTATTTCCAGTCCTAGCCCCCCATCAGCTCATTTCCAATCCTAGGCCCCCCTCAATCAGCCATTTACAGTCCTATACCAGCCATCAGCCCATTTGCAATCTCAGCCCCCCCATCAGCCATTTCCAATAATAGCTCCCATCATCCATTTCCAGTCCCATTCCAGCCTCACATCAGCCCATTTCCAGTCTAAGCTCCCCCACACTCAGCCCATTTCCAGTCCTAGCCCCCCCCCCCCCACTCAGCCCATTTCTAATCTTAGGCCCCCTCAGCCCATTTCAAGCCCTAGCCTCCCCCTCCCCCAAAGAGCCCCGTGGCAGGCTTTAGAGGCCCTGGCTCACCTCCCTACAGTGGCTCCTGGCAGGCTCTGAAACAGCTCCCTACAGCCGCCAAAGTGAAGAGCGTCATTTTCCTTCACTTCGATAGCTGTGTTGTAATGTAGGTCGTTGGCACGCTGGATGTCAAAGGACATTTCTTGTGTCCCAACACTCAGCGCTTCAGCGATCTACATTACAACACAGCTGCCAAAGTGAAGAAAAGAAACGCTCTTCACTTCGGCGGCTGTAGGGAGCTGTTTCTGAGCCTGCTGGGAGCCGCGAGCTGCTGTAGAGGTGAACCAGGAGCCGAACATGTGCAGGATGTTGTTGGCGCAGGGCCCTGTACTAACATTCTCGCACAATGGACGGGCCGGCCCTGCCCTTAGATCTCTGAGCACCAACTGGGCCACCTGCGGTGCACACCCATTCCAGATGAATCGCGTTATCTTCCTTTGGACGGTCCGTAACACCCTCTCAGGCACCTCCACTGGAAGCGCCTAAAACAGATACAAAAAGCGAGACAGCAGCATCATCTTAATTGTAGATATCCTGCCCAGACATGACAGGAAGACCTGTCCACACTGGCGGAGCAGGCTGTCCATCTCACCCAGGAGCCGATGGTCCAGAGTTTCTTTGAAGTTCCTTGCAGCAGTCTGTGCAATCCTCAAAGTCCTCTGGGAGGAACTTTCCCAGAAAATTCTGAGGACTACCCAAGCTGCCTGCAAGTAACTTCAAAGAAACTCATGGTTTTAAGGTAACAATTTAAAAAACTGAGGGGTGTGTGTGTGTGCGTGCGCGTTGTTGAATGATGACTCACCTAATGTTGCCGATGCACCCGGTACTTCAATCAATCCTACTCTGTCTGTACCATTGATTTAATTACCAATGCATTGACAGGTGAGGATTTGATCCTTTCTTCCATTAAGTCTACTACTGTGACGCCCCTAAAATTCTGCTGCCCTAGGCAGCTGCCTAGTTTGCCTAGTGTGAGGGCTGGCCCTGGGTACTCACTGCCACCAGGATCACTCAGCTCGCGCTGCTGGGCCTTCCCCGGTCTCCAGTGGCAGGACCATTACACTCACTACTTGCAACACTCACACAGCCTCCTCTCAGGTATGGACACAATGTCTTTTCCCCTCCACTGAAAATGTTAATCCAAATGGAAAGGTCCACTGTAGTGAATGTTCTCTTCATGTAGCCGCACCACGATGTCCCGCAATCTGCGCTGCTTTTGTAGGGTCGTTTGCGCCAGGTCTGCATAGACCTCGATAATGTTCCCTTCCCAAACAAGAGGTCCTCCGACTTGGTCTGAGCCACAACTTTCTCTTTAGTGTTAAAATCCTGGAAGCATGCTATAATGTCCTTTGGCTTTTTCGGCACACTTGCTGGACCGGCCACCCAGTGTGCCCATGCGATGCGCAGATCTCAGTCACCAGCTGTGCCCCCCACCTGGTTCAGGAGGGCCTCCGTTATCCTTTGTACCACCTTCTTGCAGTCAATGTATTCCTGGGACTCAGGCACTCTGTAGAAGTGCAAGTTGCTTTGGCGGGACCCGTTCTTCAGGTCCTCCACCTTGTCCTCCAGCTCCTCCCGCACTTGGCCCAGGTCTGTTTTCAGCTCCTTGAACCAGGCACGAATTTCTGCTTGGAACGCTGCCAAGCCAGCAGTTTTCTCTCCCCAGTCGGCACTCGGCCCCCTCCTGCTCATCCTGGACCTCCCCTCAGGGACTGCTCTGCTTACCTGCTCCAGGTTGTATGCCTCTCGCCGCTATTTTCTCAGCCGGCTTTTTCGAGTTCAGGGCGGCTTCGGCGAACACAAACTCCTTTAAGTTGATCTTTTTTGTTTTTGCCATCATCCCAGCCCGATCTGCTAATCTGGGGCCTGTGAGGGGGGCGATTGCGGATGGGTCGAACAGGGGAAAATGCTATTTTAAAGCCTTGGGCCAGCCAGGACGCGAGCTCAAGCGGCAATAATGGACGGTGACGTCAGTAGCCTCCGACATTTTATTTTAAAAATCATGCTCATGCTCATGCTCAGTGCTCTAACTCTATTTTCTATTTCTTCTGTCTTCTTCACTTTTTCCCTTCATGTCTCTTTACATTGGTCTTTCCCTTTCATATCATGTTTCCCTTCTCTGCTTCTGCCTGCTTATAGCTAGAATTCAACTCTCTTCTCCTCTGACTCCTAACCCTCCATTTCTACTTCTCCCAACCCTTTATTTCCTGAACTCCTCCATCCCCACTCACTAGCCTCCAGTTATCAGCCTCATTTCTTCTTCACCCCACTTCCTTAATTGTCACCTCATTACTGGTTCTCTCAAATAATCCAGGGTACTAGTTGACTCTAACCATTCTTTCTGGGAATCATTCTCTTTTTTAACCTCACTTCCTTTCACCTTTCACATTCCTCCCCCCCCCCCTCATCCCTCTCATGTTCCTCTTTACAATCTCTTTACCTCTTCCTCCTCATTACTTTCCCATTTCAAAGTTTTGTACCTTCCCTGTTTATGGTTGAAGTCTTCTACCCATCTCTCTCTCTTACTCCAATTGTCCTTCTTAGTCCTTAATTATTTTTCATCTCTTGCTTACTTTAAAATTTTTCAACAAACATCTTTTCCACAAGACAGAGGAAGGGTGAGTAGGGAGGCAAACGCCAGTGGCTCCTCCTTTCTTTTAAGCGCCACAGGAGTCTGCCAGAGAGGAAGAGAGAGCAGGGAGGGATGCAACAGTGGCAGCAGCTCCTCTTAACTTGCTTTTTTTAAAACTCTGCACAGTTCTTCCAAAGAGAGGGAGAGAAGTGGCAGTGACTCCTCCTAACTGGTTCAGCTGCTTCCATCCCCATGCAAACAGGAAGTTGGCAATGTACATTGAAGCGTGTGGAAGCACAAACAGCCCTGCAGCACCGGAGGTTTAGGTAAGCGCAGTGAGGCTGTCTGAAGTAATTGCCACTGCGGCAGTGGCAATGGCCACCCTCAGACCATTGGTGGTCTAGGCGACTAATTCCCCTATACCCCCAAAGCCAGCTCCACAACAAACATGGTCACACATACACAAACTCCCTTAATCCCCTAACCCAACAATGTAACCACAAGACTTTTCCCCCCCTCACACCTTGAAGACGAAAAAAGGAACTAAATTCCAGCACCTACACCAATTCCTGCCCCACACACCACACACACCACACACTGTAAATATTCATTTGTATAAAGTTTAATGTGTTTGCTTTAATACCTATAAATGTTATATTTACTGTTTAATGTAAATAGTTGATTTCTATTGTTCTATGTTCTATGTAAAATGTATACAAACTGTGTACATGACTGTTAACTTGTTATATGTAAACCGCCCTTGATCTCTGGAAGGGGCGGTATAAAAGAAATAGTTAAATAAAAATAAATAAATAAATAAATGGTAGCGCTGACCCTGGCATGCATTCCTTAATTTGCCTTCTTTAAGTGCTGCAGGGTCTGCCAGAGAGGGGGAAGGACTCCAGCAGGGAGGGAAGCGGAAGTGGCTCCTCATCTTTTTTTTTTTTCTTCTTTCAATTGCATGCCTCTACATGTCTGGACAGAGAAGGGGAGGATGGGGCTGCACAGGTGGGAAGGGGCAGGACACAGCAACATAAACTTTTTTTTAAGCTCTTTGCAGATGCAGTAGGAGGGAAAGAAGCAGTGGCACCAACTGGTCCCCATGATTGCTAAGGAGAAATTTCACTTACCGTTAATTTCCTTTCCTGGAATACTGCTAGACCAGTCCAGATAAGCAGATTACGTCCCCCTGCCAGCAGATGTTGGAGACAGAGAAAAAGCACTCCAGAGCTGTGATTGGTTGGGCTCTGGGTGACAAAGGAGTGCCCCTAGAGGACCTAGTCAGTATTCCTTTGACAAGCACCAACATGAGGAGAAAACCTGACTAACCAACTCAACAATGTACAGGTAACAACTAATTCAAGTAAAAACCTCAACTCGAACCATAAAGGGTGGAGAAGGATCAAACATCATTCCTTGTAGAAAAAACCTGAATCCACTGTTGTGGACGTTCTCTGGAATCTGCAATTGTTTATGTCTGAAGTAAGAAGAATGTTGGCTCCTCTGCACCAGCAGTCGTGACACTGACAATGGGGTGGGTTCTGGACTGGTCTAGTAGTATTCCAGGAAAGGAAATTAACGGTAAGTGAAATTTCTCCTTCCAGGTCATACTGCTAGACCAGTCCAGATAAGCGGGAAGTACCCGAGCTAACGAACTCCAGGGGTGGGCAGAGAGAGCCACTGACAGCACACTAGCCCCAAAACGACTGTCCTCACATGCCTGAACGTCCAGGCGATAATACTGGACAAAAGTAGACAAGGAAGACTAGGTTGCTGCTCGACAAATATCAAGAGGGACTACATGTGATCGCTCGGCCAAAGACTTGGCTTGAGCTTGAGACGAATGTGCGCGAAGACTGGCAAGCACTGGTTTGCCTTGCAGAATATAGGTTGATTCGATGGTACGGCGTATCCATCTGGCAATAGTAGATTTTGAAGCTGCCATACCTCGGTGCAGTCCCGCAAAAAGCACAAAAAGATGGTCAGTCTTGCGAAACGAATTGGTGACTTTGAGATAGGGAAGGAGAATACTTTTGAGATCAACTGCCCGGAGATTCTTGGAACATCCGGAACATTGTTCCTTTGAAAAGGCAGGCAACAAAAGAGGCTGATAGACATGAAAAGGAGTAATCACCTTAGGCAAGAATGAGGGAACAGTGCGAAGGGACACTCCCTCTGCAGAGAATGACAAGTACAGATCCCTGCAAGAGAGGGCCTGTAGTTCCAAAATGTGACGAGCCAAAGTTATTGCCACTAAGAAAACCATCTTAAGTGTCAAATCCATTAAGGAAACTTCCTTTAGAGGCTTGAAGGGCGGAGACATCAAGGCCCGTAGTATCAAAACAAGGTCCCAAGAAGGGACAAGTGGATGGACCGGAGGGCGTAGAAGCTTGACCTTTAAGAAAACATGACACATCAGAGTGGGACACAAGAGAACAACCGCGAATCAGTCCTCTATAACACGTCAGCGCTGCAATTTGTACCTGTAGAGTGCCAAGAGCTAAGCCTTTGTCGAGGCCCTCCTGAAGAAAGGCAAGAATGTCTGGAATTTCTGTACTCAAAGGAGAAAGATGATGTTGAGTACACCAGGACTCAAATACTCGCCACACCCTAGCATGCACTAACGACGTAGACAAAATGGCGAGCGTTAAGGAGAGTTGATACTACCTTGGAAGAGTAACCCTTAAGGGCTAATCTACGGCATTCAAGAGCCAAGCCGTAAGCAAGTAGGGAGTTGGATCTTCCATCGAGATAGGTCCTTGCCTGAGAAGTCCAAAGGGAGTTAGTAGTCACAGAGGATGGATTCGAGATAGTCTTATGAGATTGGCATACCATGGTCTTCAGGGCCAGTCCGGGGCCACTAAGATTACTGGACCCTGCTGTTCCCTGATCCGTTGCAGGACTCTTCCGATCATTGGCCAAGGTGGGAATATATAGAGCAACTGGTGTTTCGGCCATGGCTACGCCAAGGCATCTATGCCTTGAGATTTGTGTTCCCTCCAGCGACTGAAGAAGATCTGAACTTTTGCATTCATGGCTGATGCCATGAGATCTACTTTCGGCTGCCCCCAGTTCTGAACTATCATCTGGGACGCTTGTGGGGCCAGTTCCCATTCGCCGGGATCGAGAGTGTGTTGGCTTAGAAAATCTGCCTTCACGCTTCTGGTCCCCACTATATGCTGTGCTGAGAGAGCTTGAAGGTTCCTTTCTGCCCAAGAGAAGAGAAGGGGTATCTCCTTCGATACCCCTGTGCACTTGGTGCCACCCTGGCGGTTGAGGTAGGACACTGCAGTGGCATTGTCGCATAGGATCCGAACCACTTGACCCTGTAGGAACCACCGAAACTCCAGTAAGTCGAATCGAGCTGCTCTTGCTTCGAGCCTGTTGATCATCCCTCGCGCTTCGTCCAAGTTCCTTGTGCTGAGTGAGTGCGACAGTGCGCTCCCCATCCGGACAGACTGGCGTTGGTTGTCAGCAAGATCCAGCGTGGGTTTTCCAACGGTACTCCCTTGAGGAGACTGTGAGATGTAAGCCACCACTGTAGACTGCGGAGGAACTGCAGCTGTAACGGGAGACGGGTCTGGTAGTCTTCTGTCACTGGGGACCATCTGGAAAGTAGAGCAGCCTGTAGACAGCGAATGTGAGCCTTTGCCCAAGGCACAAGCGCGATGGTGGTGACCATGGATCCCAGGACTTGTAGGTAATCCCATGTCCGGAGGGGGGGGGGGCTTTTTGGGCCAAAAAACTTCGGAGCTGAGAAGCCAGCTTTAGGAAATGTGCTTGAGTCAGGAATACACGCCCTTGACAGGTATCGAAGCATGCTCCGAGAAATTCGATCTCTTGAGACGGATGGAGGCAACTTTTGGTGCGGTTGAACAGCCAACCGAGCTGCTGTAGGAAGGCAACTACTGTGGAAACAGTTTTGCGAACTTCTGGAAGGGAGTCCGCGCAAATGAGCCAATCGTCCATGTATGGGTGTACTCTGATTCTGTGCTTGCGTAAGGCTGCCGTCACAACCACCATCACCTTTGAGAAGGTTCGAGGTGCCGAGGCTAGGCCAAAGGGCATTGCCCGAAACTGAAAATGTTGGCAGAGGACTGAAAAATGCAGGAAATGCTGGTGACCTTCTCGAATGGGAATATGAAAATATGCTTCCGCAAGATCCAAGGATGCTAGAAACTTTCCCCGGCGTACTGAGTGAATGACTGACCGTAGGGTCTCCATCCGGAAGTGAGGTACTCGAAGGCTACGATTTACGCCTTTGAGGTCCAAAATTGGACGAAAAGAGCCATCTTTCTTGGGCACCATGAAATAGATGGAATAACAGCCTAGCCCTCTTTCTAACGGAGGGACTGGACAAATGGCTTTTAAGGAGAGAAGCCTCTGAACGGTAGTTTGAATGGCCACTCGTTTTTCCACCGAGCATCCTGGAGAGACCAGGAAGGCATCGTGAATGGGTCGGCAACATTCGAGAGAATAGCCATGAGAAACTATATCGAGGACCCATCGATCTGAAGTTATGCGTGCCCACTGTCGAGAAAAAAGGGTCAACTGTCCATCAGTGGGAAGAACGGGAGGCTCCAGGGAACTTCCCTGGGCCACAGTACAAGTACGTTCCTTTGCGGGCTCCTCAAAAGGACTGAGCTCTCTGTCCAAAGCAATGGGCAGAAGCGGAAGAAGCGCCTGGCTTAAAGACGCGGTATCTTCGTGAATCCTGAGATTTAGAAAATCGCCAAAAACCGTGGGATCAAGATCCATGATGAGAGGATGTCTTTGGCCTGTCCTCAGGTAAATGTTGTGGCTTCACCTCTCCCATATCTTTCACCAATTTATCAAGATCCTTGCCAAACAGGAGTCTCCCTTTAAAAGGCAACTTAAACAGACGGGTCTTAGAGGCAACATCCGCTGCCCATTGATGCAACCATAGCCATCTTCTAACCACTGCCACTACGGAACGAGCTGACAGTCGTAGAAGATCATAAAAGGCATCTGCCAGGAATGCAGCGACTGAATTGAGATGCACCAACTCTGGTTTGTCTGTAAGATGCTGAATCCATCAGAGGGAGGCTCGAGCCGCCAAACCTCCACAAACCACAGCTTGTAGGGAAAGAGTGGAGGACGAAAAAGCTGTCTTAAGTAGGCTCTTGACATTACGGTCCTGTTGGTCTCGGAGTGCCGCTCCGCCCTCAACCGGAATAGTTGTATGCTTAGTGACCCCAGTCACCAAAGCATCCACTTTCGGGTATGTCAGCCAATGGGCGAGGTCAGTGGGAGACCAAGAATACAACTGACCAATACAGCATGCGGTGCAGAAAGAAGAATCTGGAGAGTCCCATTCCCGAGATACCATTTGCTGCAATTCCGCTGAAAATGGTATCTCGGGAAAGGAAAAGGCTTTGGAAGGCTTACGAATACTTGCAAAATAGGATCTGGCTGCAACAGAGCTTGGGAACTCTGTGGATCAGGCGTGTCGGCGAGGCATAGCGACTATCACCAGTGTGATTAGGGCTGGCAACTCCTCTTTCCGAAAAAGTCTATCTTGAGAGTCTTCTTGAACTGTCAGCGAAGAATCAGACGGAGAATATTCCCCATCTTCTTTCTCCGACGAATCAGGGCTCACCTCCGAAGATTTAAAGTCTTCTTGGATATCCGTAGTGTCCCGCAAGCCACATGCAATGTTCCTGGGAGGATGTACTGCTTTAAGGTCTGCGGTCTTATGGGACCGCTTGCGAGACCCCGCCATATCTTTGTCTGCTACCAGGGCGGGTGCTGGAGGTATTCCAAAAGACTCCGAATGCCACAGGTGCCATGCCTGGCGGAAGAGCGTCAGGAACTCACTGCTAGCCGAAGCTGCTGTGGCTTCCAGCGGCTGTGGAAGCAAAATGGGAGCTGAGTCATTTCTGCAGGTAGACCCGGCTGCAGGGGCTCTAAGGAGGGAGGAGTTAAGGCGCTGATGTCCCCAGCTGGCAGCGCAGTGGGTATGGAGGAAGAAGATTCTCCTGGATGCAGCATACAGGTGGAACAAAAGCGATCTATTAACTCCTTCTGCTTCTTATTACATACAATGCACCTGTGCAGAGAAACAGGCATTGCAGAGGCTTAAACCTTTTTTTTTTAAACAAAAATCAATGTAGGCTTAGGGAAAAGACTCTTCAAAGAAAAGGGATTTTGAAACTCCCTGTGCCTTCACAGCATGTTACATGCTTTGAAATGGCTGCCCAGAGCTGTTCCCGCCAAAAAAAAAACACTGAAGAGAAATTTTTCCTGATTCAAAATGGCCGCCGGCACAGAAAAACTGCAAAATAAAAGTTTTCTAAGCTCTAAAAACCTCAAAAACACGGTGAAATTGCTGGGGGAGAGGAGAGGAGTACAGACCCGATGATCCCCGTGCCGTTAAAAAACGGAAGTAAGAAAATTTCTGCGAGGGAACCCAAGCAGGTACTCACTGTGCTGCAGAGAAGCAGAGGCTTGCAGGGAAATGCTCTAAAGATGCTGTAAAAATTATAACTGTGACTGGATGGTGGCAGAGGCTAGGAGCTGATTATAATGGGGAGCTCCACTGATCTAAGGATCAGAAGCTCAGACCCTGCTGTATTGTCACTAACTATAGTTTAAAAGCAATACAGCTATAAGAGAGGGGACCTGGGAAACTCAGAGAAACACCTCTTGTGTGCTCTGAGTGCATCCAGGTAAGAGACAAGATTGTTTAACACCTTCATCTGCTGGAGACAGAGAAAATACTGACTAGGTCCTCTAGGGGCACTCCTATGTCACCCAGAGCCCAACCAATCACAGCTCTGGAGTGTTTTTTCTCTGTCTCCAACATCTGCTGGCAGGGGGACATAACCCGCTTGTCTGGACTGGTCTAGCAGTATTCCAGAAAATGTGTGTAGTGCTATCCCAAACATGCTGGAGCTCTAGGCAACTACCTAGTTGACCTAATGGTTACATCGGCCCTGTTTGATTCCACTGGAAAAGGTACACAACAATAATACTTGTGATGGGAAAACACCAAACAAACAGATTTGTTATACCCTCAAAAACACCTAATTAACTGGAAATACACCCCTAAATTTATAGGGCCCTGTTTTTAATAGGGTTAATATTTAAGTGCTATGGCAGTCGGCCGTGGCGCTTAAATATTGGCAGGATATTCAGCGGCAATATCCAGCTAGGAGGTGCCACTGAATATGCAGGGTGAGCAGCGCTATCTGGATAGGTACCAGCACTTACCTGGCTAATGCGATTTTCAGCTGGATAGCACCGCTGAAAATCTCGGTCTGCACCCTTATCAGCATAGCCTCCGGATGGCCATCTGACTAAAGGGTCTGCATTTGGCCCCACAATTTATAAACACCTATGAGTAGATGCACTATTTCTACAAAATAATATATTGCCAAGATATTTTTCCATAAGAGTGTCAAATTTTAATTCTGTAAATATAAAATTAAGCTTGTACAAAAGGTTAATGTGAAGGCATATATCGGAGACCTGTGTTTTAGGGATTTACATGGGAAAAATCTTTTGTTTGGTTTGTTTTTGTATCACCCATTCAGTTAGGGGGTTATTCTGAGGCACGAATAGCGGGGATGGCCGTCCCAACGGCTTTCCCCTCCTGTCTAACTTCCCTGTCAGTTGTGCAGGGAAGGGGCAGCATAGGGGCGGAGAGTGGGCAGGCAGTGGGCAGTTGCCGGCCCTGAATGTACAGGGCTGGCCAAATGTCCAGGGCTCCGGGGCACATATGGGGCTGGGGGGCCAAGAGTTAATTCCCTGCAGCCTGACCCTGGCCTTAGAAAGCCAGATCGGGGGTCGGGCTGCAGAGCCGTGGCACTATGGCTCCATTTAAAAGCCTGAGTTAGTCGGGCCTGCGTGTACATGCCTATTTGTAATTCTTATCCCACAGGGCTAGATGTGCCCTGTGGGATCTAAATCGCGATCTCTTTTGTACGTCCAGCTCAGCTCGGATGTACAAAGGAGATGTATGTGCAGGATAGAATCGGGTCCTTAGTGTTTAGATGGCAAGTAACTGATAGATATGATAGAGGTCTATAAAATAATGAGTAGAGTGGAAAGAGTAAACATAGATCAGTTGTTTACTCCTTCAAGAAGTAGAAAGACCAGGGAACATGCAATGAAGCTACAAGAAGCACGCAATGAAGCTACAATGAAGCACATTTAAGACTAAATGGAGAAAGCATAGTTACTCACCTGTAACAGGTGATCTCTGGGAACAGCAGGAATCAGTCTTATATGGGTGACGTCGGTTCCAACAGAACCCGCACGGGAATGTTCCCCAGTGTCCAATAGGAACTCCTTTTGGAGCACTCTACTGTGCCTGCTTGCTTGCCTTCCCAATTCCTCTCCTCAGTTGAGTTTGTAGCTGAGAGGAAGAGAAAAAGTAAACCAACCCTACAACTCCTAGGGGAGAAAGGCGAGTTGTAAAGACTGATTCCTGCTGTTCCTGGAAATCACCTGTTACAGGTGAGTAACTACGCTATCTCGAGGAACAAGCAGGACTGCAGTCTTCACATATGAGACACATGAGGGGGGAGAAAAGTGATCCCTGAGGTTAAAGTTTAGAGACTAAGAGTGTGGACACGATGTATCCTGTTTGACTCAATTCCAGGAGGCTGTACCACCTCTAATGATAGCGTGGCGTCTTGTAGAAGTCCAGAACGGAGTGTAGGAGTTGAGTTTAAGTCCTGAACGGAACACAGAGGGGTGAACTCCGCTTTAGGCCACATTCTCTGTTGGCCTAACAAATGCTATGCCTAGGAGTAGTCATGCAAGTGGACCTGTAGCGCGACTCCTTATAAGGGATGGAAAAAGAAAGACATGAGAAATGTGAGTAAAACCATATAGAAAATATTTCTCACCTACCCATGCAGCAGCAACAAGTAGAATGAGCAACCAGGTACCATCAGCGGGGAGTGGCACTAAAAGTCACTGACTAGAGCAGAGTCAAATCCTTAAGCGAGAATCAGTAACCACATTTCCAAAAGTAAAACCTCCCAGTATATTCAGAGGCGTGTGGAGATGGGAGCACAAGGGAACATGTAAAAAGGTCAAAAGGATGTGAAATGCAGTTGTGGAAGGAAGTGAGACAATATCTGAGGACAGAATGAAGCACACAAACAACATAAACTAGGTGAAAGGTTAGGAAAAGCTGCTAGTGTGGGGAATATATAAGGGAAGGTAGTGAACCAGTTTGAGGTGCAGACTCTAGCAGACACTCTCATGCGAGTGTCGTTAAGACTCTGTCCCCAGGACCTTCATAGGAGACCTCAATGCTTTGCACATAAAGACAATTTTATATTCATTTTCCTGTTTTATGCTGATTTGAAATATAGAGATTAGAGCATTGACTTTTACTTGTGAAACTTGTGATTTTACAGATCTGAGAATAAAAATAGAAATTACACTTACCTGGAAATTGTCGTTCCTTGAGTGACGACAGTTTAGTCCTCTACCTCTGGGTTGTGCACCTCTTCCTGCAGCTTGGAGACTGGGCATGTCAAAGTCGTGACATCACTGGATATAGCTTGCTGGTATCTCCCATCAGCCTCCAGTGTACTATTGACAAAGCAAACTCAAAGGAACAACAAATAAGTAACTATACCATAACTTTAAATAACTCCCCATTCCTCAACCGGAGGAGCCTTTTTAACCGTATCCGTCTTATATTTTCTTTTCTCTTTTTTTTTTTAACTTTACATTCATGTCCCCCCTATGCAAACACGTTTCCTATACCATCACCTCGTTTAAATAAGAGAAAAGGAAGAAAGAACAGAGAGGGATACTCACTGCGATCTAGAAACTGAAAGGATCTGTCTACTCCTTGAGATTGATGCTCCACTCCGCCTGAAAATAAACTCTGAAGAAATCACACCCCTGGGCGGGAATGAGGACTAAACTGTCGTCACTCAAGGAACGACAATTACCAGGTAAGTGTAATTTCTATTTCCTTATCGTTCCTCCAGTTTAGTCCTCTACCTCTGGGATGTAACAGAGCAGTAATCATTGGGAGGGACCTATCCAGCCAACTCACCACACCGTCGACCCGGAACAGGCATCCTTTACTGCCAAAACATTTAGGCAGTAGTGGTTACTGAGGAAATGAAGAGACGACCCGGAAGCTGCTCTACCAATCCCCCCTGGTGGAATGACACAGTGATTCACCCATGAAGCTGCTTGTGCCCTGGTAGCAAGAGTCAGAAAGCCTCCCGGAATCTTACAACCTCGCCACCAGAAAGCTGAGGCAACCACCGCCTTAACCCAGTGCGAAATGGCCGCCTTTGCTGCTGCTTCCCCTTTGTGGGGACTTCCAACCAGCACACAAAAACAAAGAAACGAACGCCGCACTCTGCATTTAATGTTTCCTATTGGCGTAAGCTACGAATAAAAACCTCCCCTTCCAGAAAAACCGAGAACTGGAAGAGAAACCAATAGGCTCAGGAGAAAAATCAGATACCACCTTTTGGAAGGACAACAGGACTGCTCGCAAACACCACCCTCTATCCAGAAAGGGTGAAAACGGCTCATTACATGACAACGCCTGAAACTCCGAAACTCGTTGCGCCGAACAATGAGCTATCAAAGCCACTGTCTATAACAGCAAATCCTTTACTGACACCTGGAGTAAAGAATCAAAGGGCTCTTTAGCTAATGCCTCTAAGGCCCAATCGGGATCCCCCGGCGGCACCCAAACTCTTCTTGAGGAGCGCAGTCGGATCCCAACTTAAGGAAATGCTACACATCGATCCGAACACCTAGCGCTATTCCCTTCACAGAACCTCTACAGCCGGAAACAGTCGCCCGCTGGATCCTCTAAGGAACTGGCCGCTAGTTCCTTCAGATACTGTCCTGCAGAGAACTCAGACCAAGGATACAGACACCTTTGTCGCCCAGACTTGCCGCCGTGAACAGCAGCCTTCCAAAAGGCGCTAAGCACGGACCTATGTAGCAGAAGCAGCCTGCCTCCTTGCTCTCAACAAGGTGGCGAAGACTGCTGCAGAATAACCCTTCTTCTTCAGCCCCGCCCATTCAAAGGCCAAACCGTAGGCGGGCACCGATCCACCTGAGAAATTCGTCTCGGACCTAGCCGCAGCAGAATGTCCGCTATCAACAACTTCTAGGAAAAGCCTGTCGAGTAGGCGAATGAGAAAAGCCTAGTACGGCCGTCTCGTCCAACCAGGCGCTACCAAGAGTACCTTTCTCCGAAAGCCTCGATACGCCAACTAGTTGCCCTATTTATTTATTTATTTATTTTATTTATTTATCTATTTCTTCTATACCGCCCCTTCCAGAGATCAGGGGCGGTTTACATGGAACAAGTAAACAAATTTGTATACTAATGTATACATTACATGGAACAGAGATTTTTTTTAACTTTATACAGATAATAGTTATTAACAGAGATTTATAACATTGTAACTTTATACAAATAACTGTGCATTAATTGTCAAAACTATTTACATTTTATATACATTAATAAGTTTCTGTAGCGTAGTGTTGATCAGAGTTTTTCTACCTTTTTATAGGTAGTCAGAGTTTTCTACCTTTCATATGTGTGTGTGTGGAGGAATTTATTTCCTTTTTTCATCTCTTGGGAGTATTTTGGGGTGTATGTGGTGGGAGTATGTGGTGGGTGTATGTGTGTGGGTAGTTGAGTGTGGTTTTAGGGCTTTGTGTTTGAGTGTTTGGGGATGGTGTGTGGTTGGACTTGGGGATATGGGATTTCATAGTGTTCGGAGAAAAGGTATGTCTTGAGTTCCTTTCTAAATTGGGTGAGGTCTTTTATGATCCGAAGGTTTATTGGGAGATTATTCCAGAGCATGGGGGCAGTGAATGAGAAGGCTCTGGTGCTGGTGGATTTTTTAGTTTTTTTGAATGAATTTGGTATTTCAAGTGAGTGTGTTGCGTTTAGTCTGCGAGTTCTTGATTCTGATGGGGCATGTAATAGCATGGATAGATATGATGGGGCGATGTTGTTCAGGAGCTTGAATGTGATTAGGAGGATTTTATATCTGATTCTGCTGTTTATAGGGAGCCAATGCAGTTCCAGCATTATTGGGGTTACATGATCTACTAGGCGGGCTTTTGTGACTACTTTGGCACAGATGTTCTGGGCTCTTTGGAGTAGGTATGTACTTTTTTGTGGTAGGCCAATTAAGAGACTATTACAATAGTCGAAGTGTGGGGTGATGAGTGTGTTGACAACTGATCTAAAGTCATGGGTGTCAAGAAGGGGTCTTAGGTGTTGTATGGTTTTGAGTTTGTAGAATATGGTTTTTACCGTCTGTTTTATATGTGGTAGCATGGTGAGTGTATGGTCTATTATTACCCCTAGGTATTTTACCTCTTTTTTGACGGGTATAGTTGTATTTATGATTGAGATTGATGTTGGATAGGTGTCCTCAGTCACGGGTGATCTTGTTACGAACATTGCCTCAGTTTTTTTGAGGTTGATGCTAAGGTAGTTAGATTCCATCCAGGAGGTGGTCTCCACCATGCATTTTGATAGGGCATCGTAGGTAGGATTTTTTTTGGTGGATATGGGGAGAGCAAGCATGATGTCATCAGCATAGATAAAGTGACTAATTTTGTGTTTTCTGAATATTTTTGTAATGGGTTGGAGGTACAGGTTGAAAAGGAGGGCAGAAAGGGCGGATCCCTGGGGTATTCCTTGTCCTTGGGGGAAGGTTTCTGACACTTCCTGGTCTATTTGAACACGTATTAGTCTGTTTGTGATGTAAGACTTAAACCAATTGAGTACTGTCCCACCTATTCCTAGATTTTCTAGTCTATTGATCAAAGTAAGGTGGTTGATGTTGTCAAAGGCGGCAGAGATGTCTATGAAGAGGAGTAGGAAGCCTTGACTGCTATCATCTGTGCCTTTGATGAGGAAGTCTATCAGTGTAGTTAGAAGGGTTTCTACACCGTGGTAGGGGCGGAAGCCAAACTGGTGAGAGTCTAAGGGTTTGTGTTCATCGATATGGTCTTGTAATTGTAATTGGACGTTTTTTTCTATTATTTTAGCTATAAATGGAATGCTGGCTATCGGTCGGTAAGAGTTTGGGTCTTTTGGGTCAAGTTTATTGTTTTTTATTATTGGTCGAAGCGTTGTGAGTTTTAGGGCGTTGGGCATGATGCCCTGGACAAGGGATTGGTTCACCATTTGTTGGATGTTTTCAGCGAGTTCTTCCTTTGTGCATTTGATCCATGACACAGGACATGGGTCAAGTGGAGAAGTTGTGGTGTTGATAAGTGTTATGATCCTAAGAAGGTGTTTTTGATCTATCGTGTTGAAGGAGGTCCATGTGTTATTAGATTCAGTGTTTGTAGGTAGTGTTATTGGTATGGTGTTGGATTTGCACTTTAGTTTTTCTGCAAAGTGGGTTGCTAAGGTCTGTATGCTTATAGCCGACTGTTTTGGCTCTTGGTTTTTAGCTTTTGTCAAAGTTTTTACGATTGCGAATAGTTCTCTGGGGCGGTTGATAGCCATGTTTATTACTTTGGAGTGGTAATCCTTTTTTGACTTGTTAATTGCATTTTTGTAATTGTTGAGGGTGGTCATATATTGGGATTTGTTTTCGTCAGATTTAGTTTTCCTCCATTTCTTTTCTTGTTTCCTCAATTGTTTTTTTATATTTGCTAGTTCTCTCGTGAACCATTTTTCTGTCTTTTTTACTTGTTTATGCATGGTATGTGTGGGGGTAGCTGCTTTCTGGACTGTTTGATTCCAGTGGTTTACAGCGGATTCGATGTCTGGGAGGTTTGTGTTGAGTATGGGTAATACTTTGTCAAGGAAATTAGCTTTGTCAAAGTGTGTAAAACGTGAAATGTGGGGTGATGAGTTTGTTGTGTTTAGTGTTGCTTGAGCTGGGAGGTGGAGTGTGATAAGGTAGTGATCAGACCATGGTACCTCTGTTATTGTTGGAGGGGTATGTTGGTGTTGGTTATTAAGAAGGGAGGAGGGAAGGAAGATGAGATCTAAGGTGTTGCCTTTTATGTGGGTGGGAGCATGTATTATCTGAGTGTAACCCATTTGGGTCATAGCATCTATGAAATTGTCTGATTGAGAGTTATTCAGGGAAGGGAGATTCAAATCACCTAGGATTATGAGAGGTTTGTTTGGTGATGCTGTGCATGCAAGTTCTAAGATGGAGGAGAGGTTTTTTTGATCAGTTGAAGGGGGTCTATATATGAGAGTAAGTGCAAGGGTTCTATTTTCTATGTTGATGATGTCTATTCCATCTATATTGTTTAAGCATGTTAAGGTGAATTGTAGGTCTTTTTTAGCGAGTATGAGAGTGCCACCTCCTCTTTTTGCATCCCGATGGCAGCTGAATGTATCATATTGATGTGATGTTAACTGGTTTAGTAGTACGGTGTCTGTGGGAGTGAGCCATGTTTCAGTAATGCAGATGATTTCCGGGTTTGTGTCTTTTATCATGTCGTTGATGATTGGTATTTTATTTCGTATGGATCTAACGTTTATGACAGCCCACGGGGAAAGGACAAGACAAAGACTTAATTGGGAGCTTACTAACCCTCGACTTGGACGAACCATCAGCTGCCCCATTCCTCCACCAGAGAGACCTCCGGGTGAACCCCAGGGAAGCCAATAATATTAGCTAGCACTTGAATTAAGCCATAATGCACATTTGCCCCATAAAGCAAATCAGGCTCTAGTTGATTCAACTCCCTGATCCTTTCCTGTTCCAGGTGAGCAGGTTGCCGTAAACACTGCGACCACCTGAAGCATGCTCTCGCCTCCCCAGGCTCCACAAATGGGAGCTTGTAAGGCCAGAGCATTGCCCCCAACGATATAAAGAAGATTGCTAGGGCTCTCTTCCATACAGTGAGTCCACACCCCCTGGTAGTGCAAGGTGTGCACCCACCCACGTAGTACCCAGGCCTGCCCCTGCTTAGCCTCAAAATGTCAATCAAGAACAGGGGAATTCAGGACAACTGAATACTTTTTTTTTTTTTTACAAAGACACCTCTTAACCAAAAATTCCTTCAGCATATGTTAAGAGACGCTCTTTCTGTGCCAACAATATGAAGTAGAAAGAACTCCCAAACACAGGCATACTAATCCACGGCCTTCCTGCTAGAGTAATGCCCCATTCCGTCTGACTGCACAAAGATGGACTTTATATTTTAAGTTCAACTAGCACCTGGTGACATGAAGTACAGCTCTCATTCCGCAGTGGCAATTGAGTCAGCAATGAAGAAGCCGAGAAACTGCAGACAAGTTCCCATTATACCACCTGGTAAAGACTCCACTTTTAGACCACTGAAACAAAAAAGCATGCAAGAGTGTCTTGTGTCCTGCCAGTAGCTGATCGAATTGAAGTGATTCAGTGTATGCAGGGCATTGTCCAGAGAACGCAAGGCCCCTCCTCCAAGCTGACTCCACATTCACAGTCTAAACCGGCAGTCACCTTGGCTGATGCCGATAAGCGCGGAAGCCATCTTGTAAGCCCAGCATATGAAGTATGCCTACTAGAGTCTGAGCCGCTGCCATTGCTGCTAGAGCACTAGCCTGGCTGCGTGCTTCTGGCCCCCCATTAAGGCATTCGCTGAACACAAGCAGAGACTCTCCGCACTGGAAAACCTCTGATAAATGGAATGGGAGCATAGATAGCTTCAAAGGCCAGAGTTCTATTTTGCAACGTCTCTCCGCTGAGCTGCCTTTTCCATATGTAAAATTAAACCACATATAGCCAAAATTAAGACATTACAAATCTACCGTAAAATCTTATAATTTGGGCAAAGCCAAACTAAACAGGAACAATTTTCCATTGAGAAACCACACAACTATAAAAACCCCTCTCATGACATAATGCTTATGGCAGAGCATTCCACATCTGTGGACTGGCCATGGCGCTCACCCAAGCACCTGTTACACCTGTCCAAGAGAGTTATCACCATAATTCCTTTTGACTTGAATATGTTTACAGCGGATCATAGCGCTATATCACAGCAGCTAAGCAAAAATATTACCCTGCCATATAAACAGACTTTAACGCTTTATAGGACCTTCTATGGATAGCGGAAGGAAATTCTTGTAAATCAATATAGCTATGCCCCTATCTCCAGGAACAAGCAGGAATGAGTCTTCACATATGGGTACATCGGTACCGACGGAGCCTGCGCGGGAACGCTCCCCAGCGTCCAATCAGAAAGCTTTTGGGAGCATCCCTCAGCGCCTGCGTGCTGTCTTCCCGCCTTTCCAACTGTCTCTCCTCAGTTTTCGTTTTTCCGCGGAGCCGGCAGGACGTCCTCCTGTCACCGCAGAAACTTTTTTCTTTAATTTTTTAATTCTTGTTTTCTTGTGGTCGCGGCTGTTTTTCCGCCGCCACCAGTACCGCCGGTGGAGGTTTTTTTTTTCTTTTTCTCAAACTGAGGGAGAGTTTCCCTCAGTTTTTGTCTTAAAAGTTTTGGGCCTATAAGGCCTCTCCATCATGGAGCCTTCTTCTCCTAAGAAGTGCCTTCACTGTGGAAATACAGTTTTCTTTTTAGACTCCAATAACTGGTGTCTAACCTGTTTGGGCCCTGACCCTTTTTCCCCTGAACCGTCAGGCTACAATGCTGTGAGAAGAGATTCTCTATTTCGAGTTTCCCTCAATACTGTTTACCCTCCCTGTGTCAGAGCACCGGCCATTTCTTCTCTACAGGATCAGGTAACCCACAAACAGTCTGTTAAGACTAGCCAATCCTTGAGTGGTATGTCTCATGCTAAGCATGCTGACGGCCCTGGCCTTGCCCTCAAGAACCCATTGGCATTAAAACCCCGGCGGGAGTCTTCGGGCTCCAAAGCATTTCAGGGGTTTCAGTTTGTTCCTGGGGCTCACCCCTCACAGAACATACCTGAGCCATGCTCGGGGGTGGCATCCGCTTCGAGCGGTAGCGATAACCCGGCATCGGCACTGGTGTTGAGCGATTCACTCCTCACCAGGGATCGTCATCTGGTGTACTCGGTGCCTTCAGGACCGATCGATACCCAGATTGACTTTCCAGTATCGGCAGCTCCGTCGATACGACCCCTGACGCCGGTACCATCTAGACATGCATTGATAGATTCGCTTCCTTCGATGCCAAGTCTAGAATCGATATCTAGTCTGGAAGACTGGGTACCTATGCGTCTCGGAACCGACACGCACCGATTCCGGATGCGCGGTACCAAGGATATCCACCGAGACTTTTGAGTTTCCTCGGTACCGTTTGAGCAGCCTCCGCTGACTGCTTCGGCGATTCCGGCACAGCTACCGGTATCGGTATCAATGTCGGTACCGGCAGTATCATCGGGACCAGCTCCTTCCATGCTTTGTTCACCTGGATCGCTCCTTTCTATACCTAGTTTGGAGTCGATACCTGGCATGGATGATGCACTACTGACTGTCTCAACTCATAATTGCCAGTTCCAGTATCCATCCATTACAAATCCTGTTCTGCACCGGACAGGTACATCCTCCGGTGCCCAGGCTTCCCTTTCAGGTTTAACCTGTCCAGGGATGGTTCCCATCGGAGATCCTTCTTTTCAGAAATTTCTCCTTGACATGGCAACCTTCCTTAATATTCCTATCTCTGGCTATGAGTCTTCTCAGGATTTTTCTGCAGAAAAGGAAAATATAATGCTTCCTTTACATCGCTCTTTGCAGAATCTTCTTCTGAGGGTATGGGAAAAACCTTTAAGGGTTTCTTCACCTCCTACAGCAACTGCTCTTCTGTATCAGGTGCCCCCCTCTCCAGGATTTCAAAAGCCTCAACTTCCCCATCATTCCACTGTAGTGGAATCAGCAATGAGGAAGGTAAAAAGCAAGAAAAAACATTCTTCTTTCCCGCCAGGGCGTGCATCTAGAACACTGGATGCCTTTGGACGTCAAACCTTCCAAACATCTATGCTGGCAACAAGGATTCTCTCATATATTTTCTATATGAGTCTATCCCTTCAGGAGATCACAAAGAAATTATCTCTTTTGTCTCCTTTTCTATCAGAACCCAAGGCTGCAGACTATTCCTTACTTCTTAGTCATAGCCAAAATATCTCTTGGTTTCTTTCTCATGCTTCTCTAGACTCTTTTGAGTCTGTTAGCAGAACTTCTGCTATAGCCATAGGAGCACGTCGTAAAGCCTGGCTCCAAGCCTCAGACTTGAGTAGATGGGCACAACAAAGACTGAGTAATACTCCTTGTACTGGAGAAAATCTCTTCAATAAGGAGTCCTTACGTCAGGTTGCTCATTGCTCCACTGACTTTCCTGTTTCTGAGGGCCATCCTAAGCCCTCTCCTTCCTCAGCAGGTAGAAAATGCCCTACCAAACCTTCTTTCCCTAAAAGAAAAAGGTTTTCCTCTTCTCCTGCCCATCATTCGGATGTTCCCAAGCAGGGGAAGTCTCGCCCTGGTCTGAAGAATCTAAACTCTAGCCAGGCTGAATAAACACAGTAACCATAGGTTTCTGATTAATCTTTTTATAACTACAGTTAACTTCTTTTCAGCAGAAGTTTTTCACTGTTTTTCCATTCAAAACTCTGTTCAGGGATTCCTATTCTCAGGAAATCCATTTACTCTTCAGTATGCTGAACTGTCAGGATATTCATGTCTATAAGTTACAGGGTTTTCCACCTCTTCCTGTCTAGAAGAGAGGTTTAGCAACTATCACATGATAGTTTCTCTGTACCAGCATGAATTTTTTCCTTCCAGGGACTTACCATGTGGTAAGTCCTTCTTCAGCTTCTATTTCTACCCTCTTCACCAGGGTTTCCCCTGTAAGAGTGGTACCATACCATTGAAAGACTTTTCTTGTCTTTCTTTTCACTGTAGAGTTTCTTCTCCTGAGTAAACTCCCTTCTTTATCTGGGCAGCTCTGCAGACAGAGACAGCTTGCTCTCTTTGTTCAGTCTGTTCTCTCTGTTTGACACAGACCGACTCTCTCTGTTGTCCTATTCAGTAGCTGCCCATGCAGGAGTTCCAGTAATTGACTACTGGTACTTTTCCACAAGTCCCAGTCTTGTCTTCCACCACTCCTGTCTGGTCTTAGTAGTGATTCCAAGACAGTTTTCTACATCTTTCTTGGATAATCCTTTTCACTACAGGCTTCTTACATCTACCCTTGCCATCTCCAATCTCTGGGTTTGGCAACGTAGTGGACGTGGCTGTAAGTTTTCTCCATCAGACAGTTCTACATCCCAGTTCTCCTGCATAATGCTCTCTGCAATCCTACTGAGAAGCTTTCCACTATGGGCCCTTGCTAGAGAGCATAGAGTTTCTCTAATGGCTATCCATCATGGTTGAAAAAGGCTTCCTCAGTCATCCCCTATGACTGTGAGGGTTCTTCACACCCTACTATCTTCTTTTAAAAAAAAAAAAAAAAAAGAGGGAAAAGGACATAAGCCTTCTCCACGTGAAAGTCTAAGAGTTATCCCATTCTTATAGGGGATATACTCTTTTTTCTTGCAGCTTGTCCTCATGGTATCCTAGTACTTCAAGGACAGCACATATGAATCTGGAAAACGCCTGATACCTCCTTTGTCCCTCACGTAGGTCAACCTGGTATCTCATTCTATGCGTTTCTGTCCTTTTACCATGCTGGAGTTCCACAGGACTCCGGACTTGCTGTCTACAGACTGATATCCTCTGTTTTTTCACGTATCCATCCTGGTTATTCACTGGATAGCATTCCTTTACCATCATCTCTGGGGGAATAGATTCTCTATATATCTTCTCAAGTAGGTTTCACCTCCTTGTTCTTAGATGAATCTTTTCCCTTCACATCTCCATGTGAATGTCCTAATATGCATAGCTCTGTCTGCTTAGTTGCAGGCATCTATCTTTAGACCTATATATTCAGGTATATATATCTATATCTATATATATACCTATAAACATCTCTGTAGATGTATCTGTCTGTCAGCTAAGTGTGCATATGCTATGCCCTTTAGATCTCATTATAGATATATATATATATCTATATACCCATATATATATATATACACATATATCTACATATATGTGTGTATCTGTCCAGATACTTATTATAGGTAGATATGTATTTCCATATTTATCTCTCTGTCTATACTCATAAAGGTTTTTACCTTCCTGTATGTTTCTAACAGTGGGCTTGCACAGCTTTATACTGTTCCACAGTATGTTTCGGATATTTTGCACACAACCACTGCTGTGGTACTGACAGCCCTACCGTATCCTAGGTTTACGTATCCCTGAAGCTCCATGCCCCAATGTCTTCCTACCTCTCACCAGTTAGGAAAGACATGGTGGATCTTCAGTGGATTTCAGATTCAATTCCTCAAACATCTGTCCTTTCTTGGGAGTATGGGGTTCTTCTCATACCCTTTCCTCCCTCAAGGACTAGGTCTGTTTGTCCAGATCGGTCAGTCTTCCTCTTTTGCTCCTACCTCTGAATACTTCTGTAGCCAAAAGAGTTTTCAGCTTTCCATGAAGCTTCCCACTGAAGACCTGCCGTGTTTGTGCTACCCCAATTGAATCCTGAGGTCACCTCTCACTTCCAGATGTTGACCTCCACCTTCACTCCAGTGAGGTCACATTGAACATTATTCTACTGGATCCCCAGTAGACTCCATCAGCCTCTCTACGTCCTGAAATCCAGTAGGTGAGCGTCATATGGTGATTGTTCATTTCAATATATCTTTTGATAATGATCATACATACAAGGACTCCTTGTGGGTAGTCCTTTCTTAGGTTAGCTGTTTTTTCTGCAGCTCCTCTCTTTTCAACTACTGCCCTCCATCCTCAGATGCCTGGCCATATGAGGTGTAGCATGTTTTCAATCTTCAACATGTTAGGGCTCCAGGCATCTTAGCTTGGGAGTCCCCATATGTGAAGACTCATTCCTGCTTGTTCCTGGAGATAGCACAGTTACTTACCTGTAACAGGTGATCTCTGGGAACAGCAGGAATAAGTCTTCACAACCCGCCCACCTCCCCTAGGAGTTGTATTTCTATATCTATCTTTCCTTTCCTCTTTCTCTCTCTTTGTCTCAGCTATGATACTCAACTGAGGAGAGACAGTTGGAAAGGCGGGAAGACAGCACGCAGGCGCTGAGGGATGCTCCCAAAAGCTTTCTGATTGGACGCTGGGGAGCGTTCCTGCGCAGGCTCCGTCGGTACCGACGTACCCATATGTGAAGACTTATTCCTGCTGTTCCCAGAGATCACCTGTTACAGGTAAGTAACTGTGCTTTTTCTTTTCTTTTCTTTTTTTTTTAAAGTATAGGACTCCAAAAACCAAGTTTCCGCCAACTCCAATGAAATCAAAGCAGATCACCTAAAATTACCCGAACTGCTCCTATAGCTTTGCAAGAAGCTACCAGCCCCCGCTGCACCCAGTTGTCCTTCCCCCCTTATCCTGGGGGATTCTGCATTGCAGGAGGCGTTGCACACCCCCTGTCAGCCTGCTGCGTCTGCCAGGGGAGCTGAAGAGCAAAATAGAAAGTAGAACCCCTGGAAGCAAACAGTGTCCCGTCCTTGGGATTCAGGACGCAAAAGGTAAAAATCAAAAGTAAAATCAACTGTGTTAGCTAAAAATGAACAAGGCTATCTCTCACTAAAGCGAGTTTCTTTTTCTTTTTGAAATCCCACCGAAGTCCGTGGGACCCAAGCTTTCGAACACAGCCCCTAACGCTGTGCATTAACCACAACCAGAGAAATGAAATGAAATGAAACCCTGCTCTAGTAATAGATGAGAATTTCCTGGGAAGGGCATGCTAAATGTTGCTATGAAACACACAGGCACCGCCCCCGGCCTTCCTGCAGTCAGAGAAATAGCAGTGGAATACACTGACCACCTTGCAAATGGAGGTCTTAGAGGTTGTTGCCTGTGTGAACCTGATGAGTAATATGATTTTGTATTTTACCACCCCCCCACCCCCCAGGGATGGGGGCACTGAATACTATATGTGATTCATGAGCAGCGCTGCCATTCGGTGGCCTTTAGGGCACCAGAGCCCGACCAAAGATACAGAAGTTAAGAGCTTTAAATCTCGGTCATATAATCCTGATTTTCAGAACATTACAGCTGCTCTGTGGCATTTCTTTCCTGACTTGCAGATAATGGCTGCATACACAGTCATAGAAAGGCACTATTGAGTGTACCAGCTGCCCTCTGGTGGCCATAGACCGTAGCACAGGCACTTCTTGGTTGACAGTTTAACTGTCAGTCTATTTTTTTATATCCTAAGGTTTCCTAAACCTGTCCCTGTGAATTTTGGGCAACGTTCACTATAGAATACATAAAAGCACACTTCCAGGCTGTCCCTCTTTCCAACTACAAGTTAGGGCTCTGCCCTTCAACCTAAAAGCTGGCAATTTGCCTAATATCCTGGGACTTAACAGATGCTCCTCAGAGACATGATTAGGAGGGAAAGAACACGTGGTATCAGGGATCAATGCCAAAACTGTTGTCCTACTTTTAAGTTTATTCTTATTTATTTTATAAAGAGGATTGACAACAGTCCCCCTTAAGGCTGAGGAACCCCCTGAGCCTCAAAAAAAACCCCTACAAACAAAAGAAAGAAAAACACTAGGCCCAAAAATCTAGCTATTCTGCCTGTTGTTTTCCACACACAGGCAGCTCACGGCAACTCTCGCCATGCAGTCCAAATACCTAGAGAGGAAATGGCCGCCCTTTCGCCAATGAATTTTGGCGCCAAGAACAACAACCGCTGCAAAAATGAGGCCTCAACAGACCGACCGAGCCCAAAGGCCTTACCTGCAGGGCAGAAAGCCACGCAGCCTGCTCCTACCACCTTGAATTCCTCCAATCCTCAAGCCGCGCTGATGCGCTTGGCAGCCGCGGCGAGGATCACTCAGCCGGTTCCACAGAGTAAAATTAAAATCCCGCAGCAACGGAGAGGCTCCGTCTCACACAGCTTCAGTGTGGCTGTAAGGGTCCCGAAGCTCTCTCCCGTACTGTCCAGAGAGAGAGTTACGCAGCGGCGAATGCCTGCAGCAAGTGAAAATAACTGACAAGGAGGGAAGGTGAGAGCTGCTACTAATTTAAAGAGCCAGGCTCAAATTTAAAATTACTGTAAATAAGGAAATTTGCTCCTAACTAAAGGGAACTAATCCCTGATTGCCAATTACCAAAGGTAACTGAATTAAAAGTAAAATTAAAAGTAAATTAAAGGTAAAAATCAAAAGTAAAATCAGAATAGAATTTGTCACACTAAATGCTCCTTATCTGTTCCCCCCAAGTGAGCCCAGGAGCTACGCTCACTATGTCCTCCTGCTGCAAGGAGACTGGACACACTGGAGGCTGATGGGAGATACCAGCAGGCTATATCCAGTGATGTCACGACTTTGACATGCCCAGTCTCCAAGCTGCAGGAAGAGGTGCACAACCCAGAGGTAGAGGACTAAACTGGAGGAACGATAAGGAATTTCTATTTTACTTTAGTGGCACGATACTTTATTTGAAAGAGGGTCCTGTGTGCCTCTTATGTATGTTGGGGTGAACTCTGTAGCCACAATAGGGAAGAAAGGGAAAAATTCCCCAACATATTGGCACCCAAACAGGGACTTGATGATGTAATAGTGACGTCACGGGTAATATTTCTCCCGTGTTCGCTGGACGAAGCACAGGTTGAGAAGGAGGTAAGCGTGACTTTGAATTTCTGCAGAAGAAGCATCGTCAAGAGGGTAAGAGACACTTTTCTTTCTATGTATATTGTTGTGTTCTTTATGTAGATATATAGTCAATAATAGGAAACTTTGTGCGAGTATAGAATAGTATAAGATTAGTTAAAATGTTTAAGAAAAGAAATGAGAGTGACATACAGTAAAAAAGAGGGTATAGAGGAACAAACTGTCTTGCAGAGAGTTATTAATCGACACCCTCTTGCTTCTTAGGACAGTTTTGCAAGAAGTAGTGTAAATGGGCACAACAAGACTCCGCCTTTGCCTGGCCAGCAAACGGTACCCTAGGCCCACGTTTCCTACATGACTTGCGGACTAAGATAGAAAAAGACAAAAAAGGTGAAAAACTAGTTAACCATTTGCAACATGTGGCATTATGGGTGGAGACTCGTGAGAAAGAAATAAAACAATTTGAGGAGGAGATCGCCAAGAAGCGGGAAGAATGGACAGAGGAGGTAGAATGGAAGCAAAAAGAATTAGAATACAAAATGTATACAACAAGAAACCTTGATAAAAATAAATTCAGAGATAAAGACAAGGATGATCAGAGGGAGAAAGAAGGAGAAAATGTTAATAAAATAGAAAGACAACATGAGGCGTAAAAACAGAAACTTAGAACTATTATAAAACAGAAAAATGAAATTATTAGAGACCTAGAGCAGTTTGATAGCATTGAGGAAGAAGTACCTTGGTTTCTATGCTCAGGCTTGGAACTAGGCAGGACCAAACAACTGGGGCAATAGGAGAGGAGGGTGGGGAGGACCACCCCAATCACAGCGTCCCCAAAGAAGCACCCTTAACTGCTGGAACTGTGGCAAGAGGGGACATCTTTGGCGTAAATGCTGAAGTCCCCCAGCTCGGGCACCAGCAAGATCACAGGGACCACTCAATGCTTACCTGGGACCCCAGAGCAGATTTCCCCAGTGACAACCTCCTCAAAGGGAACCACAATGACTCTCTATGGTGATACAGGCCATGCTCAATGAGCGTGAGCCTGTAACGTAAGTCCATCTGAATGGGTATACAGTACAGATGATGTTGGATTCTGGAGCCACAACATCAGTACTGAACTTCCTACCCCCAGGTGTGAAACTGTCCCATTAAACCACTGTGACTACAGGGTTTAATGGAGACTCTATTACTACGAAGATAACAGTGCCCTTTGAAGTAGAACTTATGGGGCAATGTACCTGTAAACCTTTGTTTTATGCACCACACTGTCCAGTTAATTTGATGGAATCTGTTATCCACCTTTGAGGTACAGATGACCTTTACCAGCACACCATTCACTCTGTTCCTACATACAGAGAGTCAGCCAGATTTTGCTGTAATCCCTTTTGAGTTTTGGGCAACCTCTGAAAATCCTTTTGGTCTAATAAGGTCTGCATCGCCTGTTCGAATTAAACTAAAAAGAAATTGCCATGCTCCCAAAGTAGCCTAATATCCCTTGCAGCCTGATGCTGTGGCGGGAGCAAGTGAGGAAACTGACCCATTAACATGATCAGAAGTAGGGAATTTTCAAACCAATTCACTGTTGCATGAGACATGGTTCTCTGTGCATCAGAAAAACCTGGAACATATACTATGTGCCCTTCCTGGCTGAGGTCGAAAGCTAAGATTTAAAACCTTTTAAGGTTTAAATGCAATTTACCCAAGCTATTTTGCAAATGCAAGAGGAAAAAACAGAAAAAAATGTATTCACGATTAATCAATCCTTCCTTGTTCATAGGTTCCTGAGAAGAAATTTCTTTGTTTATAGACAAACATTGTTTTATCTTAGGTCGTTTTAAAGACAGCACGCTTAACTCAATTGCTTTTTGTGAATATAAGTACTCATTTGTGAAATAAGAAAGTTTAATTTCCATTCCTACCGGTTCTCTTTTAAAGAACAAAAAGAGGAAGTGTCCTCTGGTATTGTTGTGGTTTCTATTATGGAAGTCCAATGCTATAAAAAAAAAGAGAAGTATGTGCCATCCTGTTTCCTTTCATGACTGTGGATTGACGAACAGAACAGCAGCACCATGTTTGCTGTGTGTGAATTATACGTTTTTTTAGGAAAAATGCACTTTGTTTTGAAAAAACATTCCTGATCTCAATTTTGGAGGAACAATTAAGAAAAACAGATATATGTTTTAGCGACATGAGATATTAATTTATCTAGTTTATCCTCATGCATATTTGTTACCAAATGTGACCTTATAGTATTACATTTATGCAGATGTCTGATATACAGATAAGCAATCACAGGACGAGTAAATCTTACTATTTCTTTTGAACTCGCATTGCCCTTAAATTTATTGGAATTTGGTTGAAAACACTACCTTAAGTTGACTGGGTAAAAAAAAATCTTGCTTGTCAGCTGTGATCCAAGAGAAGTTTGGGAAAGAACACAGGCAGAGAGAGAAAGCTATAGTCATTTAATAATTTTCATCTTATGCTTAATAAAGTTTTTTTGAAGGTTGTTATTTTAGTTTAAAAAACAATGTTAAGCTTAAATGAGTATTTGATGTGTTAGAACAGCCTTATCAAATAAGGATACATTAGTATGTTATAAAAACAAGGACCTATGCATGTAGTGTGCTGGAATGATAAGCACTTGACTCTGCAACCCTAATATTTGATTATGCCGTCTCCATTACCTCCAATTTTGGAAGTAATTTAGCCCAGACATATGCTCAATAATTAGAAATAGACACTTGGAGACAAGCTGGGTGCACATTGCATCCTGATGGGCTTTGGAAAAAGCCACACTGGCCACGTGGTGCTTTCCAGATAGAGTAGTTACTCACTTGTAACAGGTGTTCTCCAGGAACAGCAGGAATCATTCCTCACATATGGGTGACATCGACGTCGATGGAGCCCTTGCGGAGCATTTCCCCAGCTTTCCATGAAAGCCTTTGGGAATGCAGGCACGCATGCGCGGTTCCCTTCCCGCCTAAAGGTGCCATCTTGCCTCAGTCAAATGACATAGCTAAAAACAGCACACAAAAATGTAAAATAAACTATGTACAACTGCAACTCCCAGGGGAGGAGGGAGGGTTGTGAGGACTGATTCCTGCTGTTCCTGGAGAACACCTGTTACAGGTGAGTAACTACTCTTTCTCCAGGACCAAGCAGGAAGTCAGTCCTCACATATGGGTGACTCCCTAGTTCTGGGCTACCAGGAACCCAGGCTGAACAAGAGAACTCCCTCTAGTCCCAGCATCAAAGAAAGGCTTTTCACTGACAGAACCCCCCACCGGTAGCCCAACAGAGGGCAGGAGTTGCCTAAACCTCAAAGAGATTCCGGAGTACTGCCTGGCCAAAAGCACTGTCCCTATGGGACTCCCTCTCTAGACAGTAATGGGCCGCAAAAGTCTGGCTTGAAGACCAAGTAGCAGCCCTGCAGATGTCTACCAACGGTACAGAGCGGAGATGAGCCACTGAGGCAGCCATTGCCCTGACACGATGGGCCGTGACCCGACCCTGCAAAGGAAGGTCAGCCGCCTTGTAAGCCCAGGTGATACAGTCAGCCACCCAGATGGACAAGGTACGCTTGGACACAGCTAACCCCAAATTATTAGGGTCAAAAGATATGAAGAGCTGAGTAGCCCTTCTGTGCCCTTGCGTACGGTCAAGGTAGAAGGATAAGGCCCTCCTACAGTCCAGGGTATGCAGAACTGCTTCAGCCTGGCTTGCATGAGGCCTAGGGAAGAATGTTGGAAGAACCACCTCCTGGTTGAGGTGGAAAGAGGAGACAACTTTTGGGAGGAACTTGGGATGAGTCCTAAGGACTACCCTGTTCCTACAGAAGTGAGTGTAAGGCCTGTCACAGACTAGGGCCTGAAGCTCACTCACTCGCCTGACCGAGGTAAGGGCTACCAAGAAGAGTGTCTTCCAGGACAGGAAGCGTAGAGGGCAAGTAGCCATCGGCTCAAAAGGAGGGCGAGTCAATTGTGGCAAGACCACATTCAACTCTCACTCAGGAGCAGGAGGACGGATTGGAGGCTTGAGTAAGAGCAAGCCCCTGAGAAAGCGGGACACCAAGGGGTGAACCGACAGAGAATGTCCTTCCACTAGTGAGTGGTGAGCTGCTAGAGCTGAGAGGTGGACCCGAACAGAATTCGACTTAAGTCCTGATTGGATAAGTGCAACATGTATTGAAGCACTACAGGTACAGTACAGGAGAAGGGATCCTCTGTACGTAGCTGACACCACACAGAAAACCTTTTCCATTTGAGAGCATAGGTTTTCCTAGTGGACTGTTTCCTAGAGGCTAGGACAACCTCCTCAACTTCCTGAGGTAGGCCCCAGGGAGCCAAAACTACCCTTGCAACCTCCATGCCATCAAACTGAGAGCCTTGAGGATGGGGTGCAGAAGGGAACCCTGATCCTGAGAGAGAAGGTCGGGTTGCAACCCCAGAGGCAGTGGGGGATCCACTGCGAGCTGAAGCAGAAGTTGAAACCAAGGCTGTCTCGGCCACCTGGGAGCCACCAGCAGGACCGAGGCCTTGTCCTGAAGAATCTTGAACAGAGTTCGGGCCACCAGAGGCGTGGGAGGAAACACATACAGGAGGCCCTGAGACCAGGGAATCAGAAAAGCATCTGCTGCTAGCCGCAGAGGATGAGGCTGCCTGGAGCAGAACTTGGGCAGCTGTTTGTTCAGAGGACTGGCAAACAGGTCTATGGATGGAAGTCCCCATTTCAGGAAAATCTTTTGAACTACCAAAGGATGGAGCTGCCACTCGTGGGGCTGCAGAATCCTGCTCAACCTGTCCGCCAGGTAGTTCTGCTGGCCAGGGAGATACACTGCCTTGAGGAGCATGTTGTGTCTGAGAGCAAACAAGCAAAGGTCCCGTGCCTCCTGACAAAGGAGCCTGGACCCAGTTCCGCCCCGCTTGTTCACATAAAACATGGCTACCTGGTTGTCTGTTTGAACTAGGACAGACTGATGAGCCAGGGTTTGAGAAAAAGCCTTGAGGGCTAACCGAATAGCCCTAAGTTCCAGGAGATTGATTTGTTGTGCTGCTTCCCAGGGAGACCACAGACCCTGGGTGCACTTGCCTAGACAATGAGCTCCCCAGCCTTGCAGGGAGGCATCCGTGGTCAACACCACGGTGAACCCAGGACTCTGAAAAGGTACCCCTTGTAGCAGATTGGGTGGGTGCAGCCACCAGCTGAGGGAGTTCAGAAATTGTCTGGACACCCTTATCCTGTCTCTGAGGCTGCCTGTGGCCTGTGACCACTGAGTCCAAAGGCACCACTGTGCAGGCCTCATATGGAACCTGGCATTGGGGGTCACATGTACTGTCGAAGCCATGTGGCCTAGAAGCCTCAGGCAGAGTCTGGCGGAGACCAGTGACCTGCTGAGAAACTGGTTTGCTAAGCTGATCAGTCTTCGGGCTCTGTCTTCTGGCAAGAATGCCTTTGCAAGCAGAGAGTCTAACCTTGCCCCTATGAACTCCAAGTTCTGGGAGGGGAGCAAAGTGGACTTTGCGAAGTTTATGACGAACCCCAAGCCCTGAAGAAGAGCAATAGTTCTGAGAGTAGCTTGTCGGGCCTCCTGGCATGTCTGACCTCTGATGAGCCAGTCGTCCAGATATGGGAAGACAAAGACTCCCTGATTGCGCAGGTAGGCCACCACCACCGCCAGGCACTTGGTAAAGACCCTGGGAGCAGAGGTGAGGCCAAAAGGCAGTACTCTGTACTGATAATGGTTTCCTCCCACAATGAACCTGAGGTACTTTCTGTGGTCTGGATGAATGAGGATGTGAGTATACGCATCCTTTAGATCTAAGGAGCATAGCCAATCTCCCTGCTGGAGGTAGGGCAGAAGTGTTCCAAGAGTAAGCATCTTGAACTTTTCCTTCTCCAGGAACTTGTTGAGGTTTCAGAGATCTAGAATAGGTCGAAGGCCACCGGTTCTTTTGGGTACCAGGAAATACCTGGAGTAGAACCCTCGACCGTGCAAGTGGGGAGGCACAGGCTCCACCGCCCTGTCCACCAACAGACCTTGGAGCTCTTGAAGGAGAAGATCTGTATGCAGGGGAGGCCTTGGAGGCTCCCCTGGGAAGTATGGAGGAGGCAGCTGTTGGAAATGTAGTGCATAGCCCCTGTGGACTATGCTCAACACCCAACTGTCTCCAGTGATGAGTGGCCACTGGTGGGCAAACAGGGTGAGGCGACCTCCTGTGCAGGGTTGGGAGAGCAGGGACAGAGAGGCTATGCCCAAGGAGTCAAAAACCCCCACCCTGCTGAGTGGGAGCAGGGGCCAGAGGCTTGGGGGTCCTCTGCCTACGGGGCCCATTACCCTGCCCCTTGGCTTGCTGACCCTGAGGGGCAGCTTGGGCAGCCTGATATTGTGGGTACTGTTTGTAGGCAGTGCCCTTCCTCGGGTAAAAGGGCTTTTTACCCAAGCCCTTCTTCTTGTGAGAAGGGGCAGAAGTCTTTCTAGACAGCCTTGTCCGTGTGAGGAGCTTGGTTTCGAGCTGTGCGGCCTTCTCGGTCATGGGCTTGCCAAAAAGGTTCTCACCTCGGCAAGGGACATCGATCAACTTGTCCTGAACCCATGGCTCGAGGTCCGATGACTGCAGCCATACCTGGCGTCGAGCCGCGATGCCGGCTGCCGCAACACGGGCCGAAGCCTCGAAGCCATCGTAGGCAGCGCGGGACATAAATTTGGAACATTCCCGGATCCCCGAGGACAAGGACTTGAACCTCTGCAAGGGCTCCCCGGAGAGACCAGCTGAGAACCCGGCCAGCTCCTTGGCCAGATCTCGCAAGTACATGCCCATGTACAGCTGGTAAGACTGGACACGGCAAGCAAGCATCAAGCCCTGGAAGCACTTTCTACCAAAACCATCGAGGTTTTGGGCCTCCCTGCCAGGGGGCACCGCGGAGTGCATCTTCTGACTTTTCAGGCGATGCATGGTCGATGCCACCACCATGGAATGGTGTGGTAGCTGTGCCTTTTGAAAGCCAGGACTCTTCCGGAGTCGATAGATCGAATCGACCCGCTTACTTAAAACCGGCACCGAGGCCGGTGCCTCCCACATCCGGAAGAGGAGCCGTTCCAGCATCGGAGGAACCAGGACAGTAAAGGCCTCCTTCGGAGGAGAGTTGTACTCTGCAGGGCCTCGAGCTCCTCGGCTCGAGGCTCCTCCTTGGGGTCCGCAGGGATAGCCAACGCGGTGGCCATATCCCAGACGAACTCCGAGAACCGGGTATCCTCCGGAGGGGATCTACTCCGGGGTTCAGACTGCGGTGAGTCCGATGGGACGCACCGAGACCTGAAAGTGTCGGGGGACTCCTCATCCTCCGTCTCCCAGGCGGACTCGTCCGATGAGGAATCGGGGTCCGACCTCGCGGGGCCTGTGAGCACCCGCCCCGATGCCGAAGGCACTGCCGTCGACACCCTCGGTCCCGAATGGGAGGTCGAGGGAGACCGCGACCGAGATTGACCTCGAGCCTCGGCTCGGTCTCCGGGGTCGACTTTGATGTCGATGTCCCGGTGGTCAGGGCAGATGCACCAGACAGGCTGGCCATCAGTGCCCGCTGCTGTTCCATGAAGGCAGACAGTCTGCTCTCCAAGGCTATCAACCTGAAACCCAGCTCAGGAGACTCAGCAACCCCCGACTCGGGCCCCGGCGGCTCCGGGCCCGATGTCGGCTCTTGGGGAGGAGAGTCCACGAGGACTACAGGACTTACGTTTCCAGCAGACTCCGGCTCCAGTCGAGGAACTTTTGAAGGCTTCTCCTGTTCCACGGGCCCGGGGTGACGGTCGGGGGTCTGAGACCTAGCCCTCGAGGAGCCAGGGACCTCTTCCGGCAACGCCCTCACGAGCCTCTTCTTCCTCTTGCGTTCCCGGTCGGGGGGCCCCCTATCCGAGGAGCCACGACGGTGCTCGGGATCCGATTCCCGAGATGTCGAGGCCTCAGACGAGGCCCAAGCCTGGCCGGAGGCTGAGTCAGAAAAAAGCCTTTCCTTTTGGTGCTGACGACTTCTCAGTGCCTTGGAAGACATTTTCCCACATGGTCCACACGTCTTAGGGTCGTGATCAGGACCGAGGCACCGAAGGCAGCAGTCGTGTGTGTCGGTGAGAGACATCAGCTTCTTGCACCGATCACACTTTTTAAAGCCACTGGAAGCCATCGGGGAAAAAAGAGTCCCCGCGAGGTCAAAAGACCGGCCTTCCAGGGAAAAAGAAAAAAATGGCGCGAACGCCAGCCACAAAGGGCAAAAACCGAAAAAAGAAGATCGGGCTCAATACCGGTGTACCGAACCCGGCGGGAGGGGAACCGGTGTCGAACCGGAGAAGAAAAATAGCGAAGATCGCAAAAAAATCTAACTATTTTCCGGGATGACTAGGACACACGTCCGGTGGGCTTCACGGAAAAAGAGAGACTGAGGCAAGATGGCACCTTTAGGCGGGAAGGGAACCGCGCATGCGTGCCTGCATTCCCAAAGGCTTTCATGGAAAGCTGGGGAAATGCTCCACAAGGGCTCCATCAACGTCGATGTCACCCATATGTGAGGACTGACTTCCTGCTTGGTCCTGGAGAAGCTTTTTATCCCCATTTTGCCTCTGTGTGTTCGGGCTCAATACATGAAGGCAAAGGAGGAAAGATACCTACACAAATTTTCGCAAGGTTGGTACAATCCTAAATTTGCAAAAATTGCAGAAGTGTGTGCATCTTGTCTTTAACTTCTCTGATCTGTAAACAATTCTTTAGCTAATTGAGTTGCTTAGGATTGGCTGCTGTGTGCAAGCAGCAATCCAAGGGGTGGGGGGGGGGGGGGAGGGAAGAACCTCCGAAACCTTAAAACTAGACTGCCTGGCCTTTGACTCTGTTCAACATAAAAACTGCCCCAAAGGGGCTCATTATTTCCAACCTGGGGACTAGATCCTGGCAAAGGCATACCATCAGCACACGCTACAACCACTGTGGGAGGCACCGTTCAAAGTACTTCTGACCACACTGGCTGCAGTGAAAGTGACTGCTAAAGGATCCTGGATCCATTACCCTTGCTGTGAACATTCTCCATCTTCAGGACCAGCATGAGAAGTAGCTGACACCAGGGCTGCCAAGGCCCTAGAGCTGGAGAGAGAGAGAGAGAGAGAGAGAGAAGACTCCTGAAGGTAAAGCTGAAGAAGGAACACAAATGACTGTGTGCTGTCATAGGGAGGAGTAGCCTAGTGGTTGGGGCAATGTACTTCAGGCCGGAAAGTCGGGGGTTCAAATCCCACTAGAGGACAGCAGCCTTGGGCCGGAAGGACTGAGGTTTCTAGTCCCACAGATGCTCCTTGTGGTCTTGGGCAAGCCACTTAACCCTCCATAGCCCATGTTCCCTGTAAGTATTAGTGTATGTGTCTCATATCCCCGTGTGTTATATGTATCCCCCAATTGTGTTGTGACCGCTTTGATTGAAGGATAAGGTGGTATACAAAAACTGTCTAAATAAAAATAAATAAAAAAAATCCATTTGGCGAACATGCTGATGTTAAATTCCCCTTTGCTAACTGGCAAAGTAGGAAGCCTAGAGTGGACTGGATTTATAGTTCTATGTTTAATTTCTGTTATCATTGTAATCTTGCTGTTATTATTTAAGATGTTGCTCTTTCTCCTTTTGTTGTGCATTAGTAAGCTTATCCCTAATGAGATTACCCCCCCCCCGGCCCTCCTTGAGTATATCAAGAAATAATTGTAGCTGTCAGGAAGAGAGAAATTACATTGAATGTCCTTCCAATTTGGCAGCAGTAACATTTCTTCCCCCTTCCAGCTCTTGTGAATATACTGACATATTGGTAACTTCTAGACCCAGTGTAAGGACAATATCTCTCTTTGATTTTTATGATACCTATTTGACAAAACAGATGACCTCACTAGAATATTTTTGGACACTAGAAGAAATTTTTTTTTGCATATGAGATTGTTAAAAGGAGCAGCAAAAACTACTACAGGAAACTGTTATACCTGTGCCCATGTTCCTTCTCACCAGCAAGGGGGAGTCCCTTTAATTGGGGTGGAGGTAAATTTGCTCTCTTATAACGCCAATAACTTTATCCCTACACTACCTATTCATATTAGCTCCATTTTCCTTTCCTTAGTGATTCTTGGTCCACCAAAGGAGAACTACACCATGTCACTATAAGATACCCAGTCCAGAACACGTGGTTCAAGTAGGAAGGATTCTTTTATTGAATATTATACCTTCAATAGCCCAAATTGCCCGACACAGGCCGTGTTTTGACTTTACTTCATCAGGGGCTTTAGGCGTGCTTAATTGTTTGATAAGTTCAACGCAAGAGCTGTGTATACTTATTGTATTGAATAATATATTGGGTAAGCTTCAGACGTTGCTGTGCCTCAGCCGGTTGTCTGATACTTGGACAAAAGTGAAGGCTGAAGAAAGGACAAAAGTGAAGGCTGAAGAAAGGACAAAAGTGAAGGCTGAAGTATCAGACAACTGGCTGAGGCACAGCAACGTCTGAAGCTTACCCAATATATTATTCAATACGATAAGTATACACAGCTCTTGCGTTGAACTTATCAAACAAGCACGCCTAAAGCCCCTGATGAAGTAAAGTTGAAACATGGCCTGTGTCGGGCAATTTGGGCTATTGAAGGTATAATATTCAATAAAAGAATCCTTCCTACTTGAACCACGTGTTATGGACTGGGTATCTTAGTGATTCTTGGTCATGAGACCTTGTGCTTTCAAAAAGGATAGGACAGATCAGAAATTAGAAAAAAGTATCTGCACATATAAATGAAACCAATTGTTGTACAGTTATTACGAATCATATTATCTTTATCAAAAATGCTATTCAACTTATTGTAAAGCCAAGCTTGATATTAATAATTTCAAAGGAGGTTTGCAACTAGAAGTCTGGTGGGACACCTTTACCTCTTGATTCTGTAATTTAGGGGCTGGTCTTTGCGGCCTGCTCATTGACTGTGTTGCTGGTCTTCTTGTACTCCTGTTTGCTGGCTGCTTTTTCTCCTTTGTAATGGCCTGTTGTAAATGGACCCTCACCAATATGAGTGCCCACATAATGACCTTTTATGTTGCCCCTTCCACTGCGGCATCTGAATATGCTCATTCCTCACAATCCTAACGACCAATATGGGCAGATCTTGTCAGTTACATCCTTAGATGATTTGGGTACTACTGATGCATCCATTCCACATGGGTTCCAGCTGGAGGCTCTACGACACTCCGAGTGGCACTAAAGTGGGCTCCAAGAGGGGAATGAACGGAACAGAGAGGGGTGAATCCCACTTTAGGCCACATTCCCCGATGGCCTAACACAGCGATGGCGAACCTATGGCACGCGTGCCAGCTGTGGCACGCGAAGGCCTTGCAGCTGGCACGCGTGAAGGTCCGCAGAAAAAGAAAAAGCGGGCTCTGGCTGCTGCCGCGGACGCGGCAGCATGCAGTGTCCCGCGGGGCCCCCTCCGCCCGCTAAGCCCCTCTGCAAGGGCTTTCAGATTCGCGAGGGAGACAGCGTCTCCCTCGCGTCTCTGTTAAGCCCGCAGGGGCTAATGGGAAATTTCCCATCAGCCCCTTTAGAGGGACTGATGGGAAATTTCCCATTAGCCCCTGCGGGCTTAACAGAGACGCGAGGGAGACGCTCTCCCTCGCGAATCTGAAAGCCCTTGCAGAGGGGCTTAGCGGGCGGAGGGGGCCCCGCGGGACACTGCATGCTGCCGCTGCCGCGGCAGAAGCCAGAGCCAGCTGCTTTTTTTTTTGTAAAATTTGCCATGGGGGGTGGGTTAGGACTGCTAATGGGCGAGGGGGGGGGGGTTAGGACTGCTAATGGGCTAGGGGGGGGTGTTAGGACTGCTAATGGGCTGGGTGGTGAGGACTGCTAATGGGCTATGGGGGGTTAGGACTGAGAATGGGCTGGGGGGGTAGGAATGCAAGTGGGCTGGGGGCGGATGGGGGCTGTCTGGAAATGGGGTGATGGGGGGATAGGACTGGTAATGGGCTATGGGGGGGGTTAGGACTGCTAATGGGCTAGAGAGGGGGGGTTAGGACTGCTAATGGGCTAGGGGGGGTTAGGACTGCTGATGGGAGGGGTTAGGACTTCAGGTGGGCTGTTGGGTGGGGTTAGGACTGGAAATGGGCTGATGGGGGGTTAACACTGGAGGTGGTCTGATGGGGTTAGGACTGGTAATGGGCTATGGGGGGGTTTAGGACTGATAATGGGCTATGGGGGGCTGGGACAAGAAATGGGCTGATGGGGAGGGGTTAGGACTTGAGGTGGGCTGATGGGGTTAGGACTGGTAATGGACTGTGGGCTGATGGGGGGGGGGTTAGGACTGGCAATGGGCTATGGGGGGCTGACTGGAAGTGGGCTGATGGGGGGTTAGGACTGGAAGTGGGCTGATGGGGGGTTAGGACTGGTAATGGGTTATAGGGGGGGCTTAAACTGAAAATGGGGTGATGGGGGGTTAGGACTGGAAGTGGGTTGATGAGGGGGGATAGGACTGGTATTGGGTTGGGGGGTTGCTAGGACTGGAAATGGGTTGGGGGGCTGCTAGGACTGGAAATGGGCTGATGCAGGGACTAGAAGGGAATGGATGCTGGGTGAGGCTGGAACTAGAAGGGAGCTGGTGTTGGGGGAGGATTAGAATGGGATGGGGCTGGGAGAGTAAAATGGAGAGGGGAAAAATATTTTGTGTGGGAGGGATAAAAAATCTACAATTGGCCGGGTATTGGGAGAGTAAGTGGGGATTGAGGATGGAGGGGTAAATTTTGAGTAGATGAAATAGGAATGAGGAAAGAGCAAAAGGAGAAAGATTAGTATGTTAAAGCAGATGTAGAGAGAGAATGGAAAAAAAACCCCAAGAAGACAGAAGAAAGGACAAATGGACAGCAGATGGAGAGTTAGCAGAAGACACGAAGAAACCAGAAGAAAGTGGCTGGAACAATTGCAACTGAAAAAAAATGCACAAAAGGTAGAAAAATATCTCTTTATTTTGAATTTATTAATTGGAATATGTCAGCTCTGGGAAATGTGCATCATTAATTTTTGCGCTTTGTTTAGTACAAGAGGAAATTAATATATAGTTTTATTTCTACAGTGTTGTTGTATATTCCAAGTTTGGCTTTTGGGGTTCCCAGTTTAATTATTGTCTTCCTGTTTCTAAATTGTGATTCCTTGTTTGGTAATGGTCTGTTCTGCATGTGTAACTGAGCTGAGGTATTCTGTTTATATAATTCCTATTTGACATTGCCACTTGTTCTTTCCCCAGTAGGTCATGTATTGTTGTTCTCTGAGATGTATTGGTTTAATATTTGCAGTGTTGCCTTTTGATAGGTAGAGTATGGTGCTTTGTGAGTCCTGGTAGTGCTGTTAGGATACGGCGGGTTTGCTATGGGTTCTAAATGGGCAGCGTTTGTAGTAGTTCCTAATGTGCCTGGCGGTTGGTACTGGATTATAGTAATGTAGAAACCTTTTAGTCTTTCTTTATCCATATACTCATTAAGAGGCATGTTTACTAAAAGTTAGTGTATGGTAACATTATGCAAATATTTATGCAAATGAAGCACCTTATGCAAATGGAGCTTTAATTGACGTGCTGGCACTTTGAGGAAATTCTTTGGTTTTGTGCGGCAGTTTGGGCACTCGGGCTCAAAAAGGTTAGCCATCACTGGCCTAACAAGTGCTATCCCTAGGAGTAGTCATGCAAGTCGACCTGTAGCAGAACCCGTTATAAGGAATGGAAAAAGAAAGACATGAGAAGTGTGAGGAAAACCATATAGAAAATATTTCTCATCTACCCATGCAGCAGCAACAAGTAGAAGGAGCAACCAGATACCATCACAGGGAGTGGGTGGGGTGACAATTACTGGCACTAAAAGTCACTGACTAGAGCAATGTCAGATCCTTAAGCGAGAATCAGTAAACATATTTCCAAAAGTAAAACCCCCCAGTATATTCAGAGGCATGTGGAGACGGGAGCGCAAGGAAACATGTAAAAAAGGATGTGAAATACAGATGTGGAAGAAAGCGAAACAATATCCGAGGTCAGAATGAAGCACACAAACAACATAAACTAGGTGAAAGGTTAAGAAAAGTTGCTAGTGTGGAAAATATATAGTGAACCGGTTCGAGGTGCAGACACTAGTAGACACTCTCATATGAACAACGCTAGACTCTGTTCCCCAGGACCCTTCATAGGAGACCTCAGGTGCTTTGCGCATAAAGACCATTTTTATTCATTTTTCTATTTCATGCTGATTTGTAATATAGAGATTAGAGCATTGACTTTTACTTGCGAAGCTTGTGATTTTACAGACCTGACAATAACATTTCTACTTTACTGTAGTGGCATGATACTTTATTTGAAAGAGGATCCTGTGTCTTTTACGTATGTTGGAGTGAACCCTGTAGCCACAATAGTTAGAGAAGAAAGGGCAAAAATCCCTAACAGTCCCAAATAGGTTCTGGAGTACAGCTTGACCAAAGACAGCATCCTGACCAGAGTCCTTGTCCAGACAATAATGTGCAGCAAAAGTATGAATGGAGGACCAGGTTGCTGCCCGACAAATCTCCTCAATGGATACTGAATGGAGATTGGCTACAGAGGTTGCCATAGCCCATACGTATGAGCAGTGCATTAAGCAAATGAAATGCAATCTGCTATCTATTTGGATAGAGTTTGTTTTGTCACTGACAGCTCAAGGGATGAAAGGAAACAAATAATTGAGAGGATTTTCTGTGAAACGTAGTTCTATGCAAGTAGTAAACTAGTGCTCGCAGTCTAAAGTGTGGAGCGCTGCTTCCACCCGAGATATGTGTGGTCTAGGGAAGAAAATCGGGAGGATTACAGATTGGTTTAGATGGAAGGAGACTACCTTCGGAAGAACCACCTTGTCATGGTGGAACCGGGTATATGGCGGATCTGCCACCAGAGCCTGCAACTTGCTGATGCGGCAAGCTGACATGACAGCGATAAGGAAGAGTACCTTCCAAGATAGCAACTTCAGTGAAGTGATGGCAAAAGCCTCAAAAAGAGGCTTTAGAAGTTGAGCTAGAACCACGTTGAGGTCCCAGGCCACCGGAGGCGGCTTAATGGGTGGCTTGGACAGTAGGAAACCCCGCATGAAGTGTGCAACTAAAGGGTGTGAGGAGACAGGCTGTCCACCCAGTGGTTTGTGAGAGACCGCAATGGCACCAAGATCAGCTCCCACTGAGTTAGTCTTAAAACCTGCCAAGGACAAGTGGAGGAGATATTGTAGAAGGGACTCCACCAGGCAAGCAAAGGGGTCAATGCCCTTTGAGGAACACCACAGGGCAAACCTTTGCTACTTGAAGGCATAAGATCACCTAATGGACTCTGAGTGATGCAAGAAGTATATCTTTGATCTCCCGTGGCAGGTCAAGGTCAGCGAGCACTATCATTTCAGCAATCATGCTGTGAGGCAAAGGGAGTGAAGATTGGGATGGAGGAGTGTCCCTTGGTCCTGGGTGAGAAGTTTGGGTGCACATCAGAGTCTGAGAGGTTGAGTCTGTGCAAGGTGAAGAAGTAGAGGGAACCACAGTTGACAGGGCCAAAAGGGGGCTTGTCGGCCTGTAGTTTGAACAGCGTTTTGGATATCAAAGGGATGGGGGGGGGGGTTGGAATGCATAGAGCAGACCCGGTTCCCAATAGAGAAGGAAGGTGTTCAGGGCCTGTTGGTGCAGGGACTAAAACCTGGAGCAGAAGAGTGGAAGCTGTGTCTTCTGCGGAGTGGTGAAAAGTTCTGAGTGGGCTTCCCCACGTTTTGAAGCAGCCATCTCCGGATGTAAAGTACACTCATGTGGAAGAAAGATATGGCCTAGCCTGTCCACAAGGACATTGAGCTCACCCGGGAGGTACACCGCTCTGAGGTGAATGCTGTGTGTGATGGCAAAGAACAGAGGCGAAGTGCTTCCTTGCATAGGGGATGGGATCCTGTCCTCTGTTTGTTCACGTAGAACACGACAACCTGGTTGTCTGTCCTGACTAATACCTGTTGCCCTGAAAGTTGAGGTTGAAAAACCCAAAGGTCATTTGTTAGTGCCCGTAGTTCTAGAAGGTTGATCTGCAGAGCAGATTTCTGTTATGTCCATGCTCCTTGTGTGGTTAGGTCATTCAGATGCGCTCCCCAAACCAGTTTGTAGACATTCGTTGTCAGTGTGCATCGAGGTGGAGGCATCTGAAAGGATAACCCGCCAAGTAGGTTCTGTGGGGAGGCTAGGTCAACTGAGGGGTGACGTGGATCTGGTCTCTGAGAGGCTCCTTTGCTTGCTTCCATTGGGCTTGTCGCATGTGTAGTCGAGCATAGGGGATGACATGGACCATGGAGGCCATGGCCCCAACAGACATAGCATCTCTTGAGCTGTTACATGGCTTTGTTGTTGCATTCCTTTCGCCAGCTCGATCAGGCGGGCACAGCAATCTTGAGGAAGAAAAGCTCGGGCCCATTGAATGTCAAAGAGCGCTCGATGAACTCCAGATGTTGAGTTGGAGCGAGGTGGGACTTTGGGAAGTTTAGGACAAATCCAGGATGTTGGAGTACCAAGATGGTGCAATGAAAGGAGAGTTTTACCTCCTGAGGGGAGTCTCCCCTGATTAGTCAGTCGTCTTAAGTAAGGAAAGACAAAGACGCCAACGGAAATAGGCAGTGATTATTGCCATGCGTTCTGTGAATACTCGCGGTGCAGAGGCTAAACTGAAGGGCAGCACCTGGTATTGGTAATGGTTTCCCTAAAACATGAAGTGTAGATACTGTCTGTATTAAGGATGGATCAGTAAATGCATTTACGCCTCTTTTAGGTCTAGGGAATATAAACAATTTTGTCTCTGGAAGTATGGGAGAAGAGTTCCTAGGGAAATCATTTTGAATTTTTCTTGGAGCAGAGATCCAAGATGGGCCTGAATCCTCTTGTTTTCTTTCGAATGAGAAAATATGGAGAGTAGAAGCCCATCCCTTCTTAAGGAGGAGGAACTCTTTCTATGGCACCCTGGGACAACAGGGTGGAAACTCGTCTCTTTGACAGGGATGGATGGGATAGCCCACTGTGAAGCTGGTGGGAGGTAAAGTCTTGAAGTGAAGCAGATACCCCCATGTTGAGAGTCCACTGTTCTGACGTTATGAGGTGCCACCTGTGGGCATAGGAACAGAGTCTGCCTGCTATGTTGAGGGGCAGGGGACCCTCCAGAGGCAGAGTGGCAATGCTCTCTAGAAAGGAGTCAAAAACCAGGCGCAGGTTGTGCTTGAGCTGCTGGTTGAAGCTTGGGAGCCTTGGGCTTTTTATTTATTTATTTATTTATTTATTTTAGTTTCTTATATACCGCACTATTTAGTATCAGCGCGGTTTACATGGAACAGAGAAACATAATGAACAAACGTTAGTTTTACAGAGAACAAGGAAATACAACTTGGATAACTTAGGGAAACATGCACATCAACTATTTACATATGTAGCAGTAAGCTTTGCATAGTGGGTTATGAACCTACAGAAAGATATTAAGTATAGGGACTAATATGTAGAGGTTTCTGGAAGGAAGATGTGGCTATGGTGGAGTATGGTTGATCTGGTAATGTTGTATAAATAAGTAATGTTTTAGTGCTTTCCTGAATTGTGTGAGATCGGTGATGGCTCGGATTGCTGGTGGTAATATGTTCCAACACTTGGGAGCATAAAGACTGAAAGCCCTGTTTGACGTTGTTAGTGTGCATTTTGTTGATGCACTTGGGATAGTTAGAGTGTTTGCTGATGTGGATCTTCTGGATCTGTTAGGTGGGGTGGGCTGAATTAGATCCACTAGTTGTGAGGCGGTTATGCCGTTGATGGCTTTAAAGGTAAGCGTCAGAGTCTTGAATAGTATTCTTCCGTGTGTTGGGAGCCAGTGGAGTTGAATTAAGATGGGTGTGATGTGGTCAAATCTCGATGCTCCAGAAAGAACTCTAGCAGCGGCGTTCATGGCTAGCTGAAGGGGGTTCAGGGTAGACTGTGGGAGGCCTTGGAAAATGGCGTTGGCGAAATCAAAGTGGGGTAGGATAAGAGCTTGGTATACAGTCCGGAAGTCACTTGGGTCCAATAAAGATCTGAGGTGTTTGAGTGACCGGATCTTGAAATATACGGCTTTGACAATGTAGGATATGTGAAGCTTCATGTCCAAGTGTTGATCTAGAGTAATTCCTAAGTATCGAATTGTAGACTTTGTTTGGAGTTCAGCTTCTCTCACTTTTATATGAGGTGGTGGGGTAAAATTCGGATTTCTTGTGATGAAGAGTACCTCCGTTTTCTTATGTTGAATACGGAGGTTTTGAGATAGAAACTATTCTGATACTGCATCAAAACATTCAATGAGAGGTGAGAGGTCCATTTGCTTTGTGGAGAATGGCATGTAAAGAAGGATATCATCGGCGTATATCTGACATTGGACATTGAAAGATCTGATGATGTTGCAGACAGGTTGTACGTAAATGTTAAACATGAGAGATGATAATGATGAGCCTTGAGGAACACCCTGATCTTGGTGGAAGGGCTCCGATTTTGTTGATCTTGATCTTACTTGTTGCCATCTTCCTTCAAGGTATGATTTGCACCAATCAAGGGCGAGGCCATTAATGCCTTTTTCTTTTAGGCGTTCTATGAGCAGGCCGTGGTGTACCGAATCAAAGGCTGCAGCTATGTCTATGAATATAAGTACACAACCTTGGTGGATGTTGTCAATACATGTGATGATATTATTGAGAAGTGAGATAAGAAGGGTTTCCACGCCATGGAACTCCCTGAAGCCATGTTGATGAGGGTCTAGTGGGGATGCAGTGTCGATATGGTCTTGTATTTGTCGTTGTGCTTCCTTTTCAAATATTTTAGCTAGAAATGGTATGCTAGCTATGGGTCTGTACGATTCCACTTTACTAGGGTCAAGCTTGGGGTTTTTTAGAAGTGGTCTAATTGATGTTTGTTTGAGTGCTGAGGGGAAGGATCCAGTTGTGAACGATAGTCTTATCATTCTTGTGATTAATGGACTGATATCGCTGCGTATATTTTTTATCCAGTAAGCTGGGCAAGGGTCAGTATGAGCAGTGGTAGTGTTGATGGCGGCAATGGTATCTTCCACATGTTTCTTGGGTGGTGTGGAGAACATTGAGAGATAGTTTAGGCAGGTGGTGTCTTGAGGCTTGAAGGCAGTGATTTTGTTTGTTTGTAATAGTTTAGATTGTAGATGGTCCGCGAAGGCTTGTGGGTGGATCTCCTCAGGAGGACATGGTGACGGTTCCTTCGATAGGGATTTGACTAGGCTGAAAAGATCCCGTGGTTTGTTTAGGGATCTGTTTTGGGTTGGCGAAGGCCCTGATGTTGCTGTTGAGGATGTTGAGGCTGGTAGGCAGTTGAAGGTGGGTAGAAAGGATAACATCTGTTCTTGGAATAGAAAGGTTTCTTGGGAAGAGCCTTTCTTTTGGAGGGGTCAGCTGTGTTCCTGGAAAGGCATTTGAGAGTGAGATCATCTGTCTCAATCTCCATGGCTTTTTCTCTCCAACCCTTTCCAAAAAAGGTTTTCTCCCATACATGGGATATTGGCCAGCTTGTCCTGGACCCACTGTTCAAGATCTGATACCTGTAACCAGGCCATCCTGCGAGCCTCAGTGCAGACTGCTGAAGTTGTGCTTGTTGACTCAAAGGCATCAAAAGAGGCCCTACTAATAAATTTTAAAGCATTTTGGACTTGCTGGATGGGTGTCTAGAATGAACTCTGTTTATCATTAGGAAGCCTGGGGGCAAACATCTCCAGAACCCTGATGACATCCTTGAGAAACATGCTGATGTATAGTATGTAGGAGTTTATCCTGGAGGCCAGCATGCATGTCTGAAAGCATCGATGCCCAAAGGCATCAACTGTCCTCGAGTCCCTACCCAGAGGCATGGATGAGTGATATTTTTAACTCTTTATTCGACGTATTGCAGATTCCACCACCATTGAGTGGTGGGGGAGTTGGGGCTTTTGGAAGCCTGGACATTCTGGAACTCAGTACACGGTATCAAGCCTCTTGCTGACAGGCAGAACCATGAGAGGAACCTCCCACATGTGGAGCATAAGATCTTGTAAGATACGATGCACCAATAATGTAGCTGCTTCCTTGAGTGTGGGAGGGTATTGGAGTATCTCCAATCCCTCTGCCCTTGGTTTCTTTTCAGAGGCTACTGTGGTGGCCAGTCCTGCTGCCATGTCCCGGATGAAATCCTGGAAAGACATATCTTCTGGTGGGGACCTGCACCGCTCCTGTGGCGGGGAAGGGTCTGAAGGGATGTCTGGAAGTTCCTGGGAATCCAGTGATCCCTCGTCAGAATCAGAAGAACTGGAATCAGAGTCTGACAAAAAGTCAAACAGTGGTCTTGTGTTTTCTCTCAATGCTTTGTTGACATCAAGGATCGATGGAGATACCGATGCTCAGAGGTATAGGAATCAGGAGCCATGGAAGTTTTAGCCTATTAGGTACCGGTGGTATCAGTCATTTTCAACAGAGACATCAGCCTTGGAGGCTCCAACGATGCAGGTTTGAGGGCCAGCATCAGGGCTGATACTGTTGGCTGTAGACAGGGTGCTGAAGCCTGCACTGCTGGAGCTGTCAATATTGTCAGTATCGAGGCTGCTAGGTGTGCGGCCAAACTCCTCTCGAGAGCCAGCATGCGCTGGTCCAGGCAGATGGCCAATGTCTGGGTGGAATCACCAATGGGGGTTTGAGCCACTGTCCCAGAGCATGGAACCGGTAGCTCTCCAGAGGTTGATTTCTCTGAAGTGTCCCGGAGCCCCTCCTGTACTTTGGAGAACAGGTCCTCCCGCTGGGGCTGCTTGGCTGGCCAGTCTGTATTGGAAGCACCCCTAGGGAAGTCCTGATGATTATGCTGGGATTTCCTCTAGTTTCAATATTGGTCTTTGATGCCAATGCTAATGACTTTTTAGAAATCAGAGATTTACTTTTATGTTTGGATTTGGAAGAGACCTGAGACCCATGAGAGGAGGTCGATGTTCTCGATGATGTGGAAGCCACTGAAATCGAATCCGGGGTGAACAGCAATCCAAACTGTCTGGCTCTGTTCTTTAGGCCTCTCTTTGTCTTATGTTGACACAAAGAACAAGAGTTTGGTAAATGGTCAGGTCCAGGGGCGGCTCAAGGCAATCTGCTGCCTGTGGCGAATGATGAGATGGTGCCCTCCCCCGGGGGGAGGCTTTCTCAAAACTCCAGTCAGGGACTGAACCAAACCAAAAAGCCGATTAGATTATATGGAGGAAATGCAAGATGTTTGCACACCAAGGAACTAAAAGAGAACGAGAACCACAGCACAGTTTATAAAACTAAATTAGAACTCATTTTTATTTTGTTGTTATAAACCGTGTTATGGTTCTTGCTTTTTCTTTTTGAACATATATTTTGCATCCACAGAACCCCCTTCAATAGTGGGTGCAGAGCAGAACCAGGACATTCACCCACAGACACTGTTCCCTCTAAGCTGTGCGCGTGTGCGCGCGCACACACCTTACCGAGCGAGCGCACATACTTTACAACAGAGCGCACAAGAATTACGGTTCTGATTCTGATGGAAAACAACACAGACGTCTTAAAATTTAAAAGTTCTTATGTATTTACGGTTTTCACAAGTTCTACAATGTTTTCTAGTGCAATCAATGTGGTGTACATACTGTATTCTGATGTGTAGTCAAATTTTAAAGTATATAACTCCTAGTGTCGTTATGTGGCGCACAAAAATTTAACCTTCCTTCAAAAGCTGCACAGCTGATATTTTATGCGCACACAGCCTACAGAAAATTAGAGGGAACATTGCCCACAGAACGCAATATCTTAAAAAAATCTGACTCTGATCATCTCACTAACAACAACAAACATTATCCAGAACCAGTCATATTAGGAAGTAAAACAAAACCCTACAACAAAGTCACTGAGTATCTATAGATCAAACCTACCATACCATATCATACCATATCATATCAGCACCAACTTCCAAAACTCATGTAAGGAGCCCATCCAAAAAAAGCATCACTTTAAATACTACAGTGGGCCCTGGAACATCCAAATACCTATTTGAAAAACTGAACAATTCAGATTACTATGGTACAGATCCCTACATACAAACTCCATGTTAACAGAACACCTGGTCCTTGTCACACACTCATAACACAGACCCTCACCAAATACAGAATAAGTGACTACAACCTAAAATAAAAATATGTAGACAAAAATTAAATTAAAACCCCAAGAAGACAGACTACGCATGCAGTGCAACATCAGATAAATAAGAGATGCAGTTCCCCATACTGTGTAAAATATAAAGACAGCACAAAGTCCAATCACTAAAATGAAAATAAAATTATTTTTTCTACCTTTGCTGTCTGATCATTTTATTCTCTGATCATGCTGGTCCCGATCTGAGGCTTCTGCTTTCCTGTCTTCTCTTAGCCCTCTTTCTATGGTCCATGGTCTATGGTCCATCTTCCATTTCTTATCTCTTTTGTTTTCTTCTCCTCCTTCTTCACTTCCTTCAATCAGCCTATTTTCAGTCCCAGTAACCATCCCCAGTATCAGCCCCCTTTCCAGTCCTCCTCTCCCAGTACTTTCCAATGTCAATCGCCTTGCCTTCCCAGGACTGCCTATGATGTCCATTCCCTTCCAGTCCCCCTCCTTCCCCACTGTCCAGCCCCATCTAGTCCAAATACCATTGCAGGTATCAGCTCACTTCCACTCTCAGTCCCCCCCTCCCATCAGTTCCCTTCCAGTCACCCTACCCTCTGTTCATCCCCCTTCCAGTGCCATCCCCACATGTCAGCTCCCTTCCAGCCCCCTCCTTTCCCCCCATATCAGCTCCCTTCCTGCCCCCTCCTTCCCCTGGCAGACCCTCTCAGCATCTGCTCTTTTCCAGTCCTGTTCTCCCATCCCCCCATATCAGTGCATTTGTAGCCCTAGCCCCCAGTTTTCTTCCAGGGCCAGCAGTACTCTCCTCCGCTCCTCCCATCAGCCCATTTCCAGTTCTAGCCCCCAGTCTTCTTCCAGTGCCAGCAGCTCCCTTCCCCTCCCCCATCAGCCCATTTCAGGTCCCAGCCTATTTCCAGTCCTATCCCCCCTTATCAGCCCACTTTACTCCTAGCCCCCCAATCAGCCCATTACCAGTCCTAGTCCATTTCCAGTGCTAGCTCCCCATCAGCCTATCAGTCCTAAACCCCCTGATAAGCCCATTTCTAGCCCCCCAATCAGCCTATTTGCAATCCTAGCCCTCCTGATCAGCCTATTTTCAGTTGTAGCTCATTTCCAGTCTTAATCCCACCTGATTAGCCCATTACCAGTCCTAGCCTCCCTTAAGTGCCCATTTCCAGTTTAAGCCCCCCCCCAAATCAGCCCATTTCCAGTGCTAGCCCTTCCATCAGTCCACTACTAGTCCTAGACCCCCCAATCAGCCCATTACCAGTCTTAGCCCCCCGATCAGCCTGTTTCCAGTTGTAGCCCATTTCCAGTCCTAACCTCACCTGATCAGCCCATTACCAGTCCTAGCCTCCCTTAAGAGCCCATTTCAAGTTCTAGCTGCTCCAATCAGCCCATTTCCAGTGCTAGCCCTTCCATCGGCCCACTACCAGTCCTAACCCTCCCCTGATCAGCCCATTACCAGTCATAGCCCATTTCCAGTCATAATCCCCTTGATCAGTCCATTTCCAGTCTTACCCCCCCCATCAGCCCATTTCCAGTCCTAGCTCCCCCCATCAGCCCATTTCCAGTCCTTGCTCCCCACCATCAGCCCATTAGAAGTCCTAACCCCCTGTGGAAATGCCTCGTTTACCCTCAGCGTTGGTGGGCTCAAGTTTAACAGAGTCGCAGGAAAGAAGGGAAATGCTCTCCCTTCTCGCAGCTCTGCAAAGGCAAGCCGAGGTGCCTCTAAAGCAACAGCACAACTCTTCTGGGGCAGCGAGGGGGGGGGGGCGCTGATTCGGCCGCTGCCAAGAAGTGGCGGCAGCAGCAGCAGCTTGTCAGCCCTTTTTATTCTTTAAATTTTGAAGGCCAAGTGAGGTGGGCTTTTTGGGGACATTTTTTGCTGCCCCCAAAAAGTTGCCACCTGAGGCCATTGCCTCACTCAGCCTCATTATAGAGCCGCCCCTGGTCAGGGCTTAAACATTTTAGCACCAGTCATGTTTGTCAGTGACTGATATGGTACCGGCACATTTGGTAAATTTCTTATAACCACTAGTTGGCTTTTCTATCTTTAAACATGTTCTTCAGAATTGAAGATGATATGGAGTATAAAGATCTAGTTAGTGGTGAAACAGACAGGAAAAGAAGGAAAAAAGAAAAGGAAAAATTTTAAACTAAAAAAGAAAACGTTATCGGGGCCAATGCCAATCTGACGGAACTGGTGTCGACGGAAATGCAGAACATGGTATTTCACCCAAAAAGAACAGTTTTTCGGCAGCGACAGGATTTTACAACCTGCTGGCTCTGTGGAAAACAAAGAACTGATGAGAGGGGTTGGGAAGTCAGGCACGCAGGCGCAATGGAGTGTTCCCAACGGTTTTCCTATATGACATTGGGGAGCGTTCCAATGCGGCCTCTATCGGTGCCGATGTCACCCATATGTGAAGACTGCATTTCTGCTTGTTACTGGAGATAATATTTTCTCACTCAATAGGTAATCAAACTCTGGAATTTGTTGCTGGAGGATGTAATACAAGCCGTTAGTGTAGCTGGGTTTAAAAGAGGTTTGGACAAGTTCCTGGAGGAAAAGTCCATAAACAATTATTAAAGTATACTGGGAAATTATCTTACTTACCCCTGGGAATCAGCAGCATGAGAGATGGATTGGCCACTGTTGGGAACAGGATACTGGGCTTGATGGAACTTTGGTCTGACCCTGTATGGCACATCTTATGATCGTATGTGCTTATTTTCAAAGAAAACTGTACTAAAGGTGAGGGTGTGTGAAAGAGTATAGATCCTCAGGTCCGCCTTAAGGGCACAACAGCTCCAGATCACATTAAACAGGAATTCAACTGAGCAATCTAAAATACAGGATGAAGTTCAGGATAGGAGTTAAAACAGAGGCCCAGACGGAGAAAGGAGATCTCCCAAATATATCCATGTTGTTTATCTTTGAAGCTGATGTTATGCTGTTTGAAGCTTGAAAGGTAAGCCATGCACTGCTTCTGTTTTCATGTTTTTGGAATAAAGACTTTTGTGTTTTGAACTTGGGCTCAGCTGTCTGCTGCCTTACAGCTTCGCCACAAGCCCAGAACTTAATCTGTTGCTCTCACTATTACACTAAGAACGTAATATATGCCATACTGGGTCAGACTAGGTCACAAGTACCTAGCAGTTTCTCCAAAAGACACAGGTTCCCCAATGCTTGTAATGGGTCGAGCAGCAGATATTCTGGGTCCCCTTTAATAATGGTTTATGGACCTTTCTTCCAGGAACTTGTCCAAGCCTTTTTTAAACCCGGCTACACTAAGGTGAAATTAGACTTACCTGCTAATTGTAGTTCCTGGAGTAGCTCCAGTCTAGTCCCGAACCATTAGAGTTGTGTACGTCCTCCTGCAGCTAGGAGACTGAGCATGTCACTCTTTCAGTGACCCTAGTATAAGTAGTTCAGGGACCGCCCCCTTGAACCAGTTTTCCTATTGTCAAAGCTGACTCACCAGAGCAAAAAGTAAGTTAAACTCTATACTGAACCAAAACTTCTAACAAAGAAACTTGAACTTCTGCAACTTTACTCATACCAATATAATGCTGGATATATGAGCCGCCCCTTCTCCCATGCCTCCGAAGAGGCACTGTTCTCTTAGCGAGAAGCTGCCGACGCAATACTTCTGGTACACAGAACCAGCAATGGCTGACATTCTTCCTCCTCCCCAGTGCTCAGGCTACCTCCTGGCAGAATACCTACGGGGGGGGGGGGGGGGGGGGGAAGCGGGACTAGACTGGAGCTACTCCAGGAACTACAATTAGCAGGTAAGTCTAATTTCATCTTCCTTATCGTATCTCCAGTCTAATCCCAAACCATTAGAGGGACCTGCCAGACCAGCCTGTAGCACCACTGATCCAAACCTTGCATCCCCCTCCGCCTTCACATCAATCCGGTAATGCTTAACAAATGTGTGCAAAGACGACCAAGTCGCCGCCCTGCATATGTCTGCCGCCGGGACCAAGCTACACTCTGCCCAGGATGCTGCCTGAGACCTAGTAGAATGCACCCTTAAACCGTGCGGCACCACTCTGCCCTTCAAAAGATACGCTGCCGCAATCGCTTCTTTAATCCACCTAGCAATAGAAGCCTTTGAAGCCGGCTCTCCTTGCCTAGAGCTTCCAAACAGGACAAGCAACCTATCGGACTTGCGCAACGCTGCCGTCCTCTGCAAATACACTTTTAGAGCTCTGCCTATGTCCAGTCTATGCAATTTGCCCCTAGTCCCCTCTTCACCTGGCCTTGCAAAAACAGGCAAGGACACCACCTGGTTGACATGAAATGCCGAGACTACTTTAGGCAAAAAGGACGACACCGTCCGAAGCACTACCTTCGCACTTGAGAAGGACAAAAAAGGCTCCCTACACGACAGTGCCTGCAATTCCGAGATTCTCCTTGCCGAGGCAATAGCTACCATAAACACCACCTTTAGTGTAAGGTCCTTCAAAGTCGCCTGAGACAACGGCTCAAAAGGCTCCTTTACCAGCGCCTCTAACACCACCTTAAGGTCCCACCCCGCAACCACCTTCCTGCAGGGGGGGTCTCAACAAAGAGGCCGCTCGCAAAAATCTCTTGACATCCATGTGAGCTCCCAGCGTCTTCCCCTGCACCTTACCTCGGTAACAGGCTAAGACCGCTAACTGCACCCTAAGGGAAGACGCTGCTAAGCCTTTATCCAATCCATCCTGCAGAAAGGACAACACTTGCACCACCATAGACTTCAACGCTCGCAACTGCCTATCCTCGCACCAGACCTCAAACAGCTTCCACACTCTCACATATGCCATGGATGTGGCTCGTCACCTAGACCTCAACAATGTAGCAATCACCGCTGACGAGTAACCCTTACTCATCAGCCTTGCCCTTTCAAGAGCCAAGCCGTAAGTGAAAATCAATGCGCCTGGGGCATGCTTAACGGACCCTGCATCAGCAGATCCTCCCTGTCCGGCAACCGCCACGGAGGCTCCACCAGCAGCCGCATCAAGTCGGCATACCACGGCCTTCTTGGCCAATCCGGCGCCACCAGCAGAACTAGTCCCCTGTGCCTTTCTATGCGCTGGAGAACTCTGCCTATGAGCACCCACGGCAGTAACACATACAGAAGAGCGTCTTCCGGCCACCTTTGCATCGGAGCATCCAGCCCCTCTGACATCCTCTCTCTCCTCCTGCTGTAGAACCTGTCGACCTTTGCCGACTCGAACGTTGCCATAAGGTCCATCATTGGCTGACCCCATCGCTGCACTAGCGCATCAAAGACCTCCTGATGAAGGACCCATTCTCCTGGATCCACCCGGACGCGACTCAAAAAGTCCGCCGTCACATTGTCCACTCCTGCTACATTTGCCGCCAACAATGCCTCCAGGTGCAGTTCAGCCAAGGCCAGCAACCTGTCCGCTTCTGTCTCCAACTGCACGCTGCTGGTTCCGCCTTGCCGATTGATGTACGCCACTGCTGTTGCGTTGTCTGAGAGCACTCTGACCGCCTTTCCCTGCAATAGGCCCTTCAAGGTCTGGAGTGCCAAAAATACTGCTCTCAACTCCAACCTGTTGATGGACCACTCCTTCTCCTGGTCCGACCACTGTCCCTGGGCGAACTGCCCCTCGAAGTGCGCCCCCCATCTGAACAAGCTTGCATCTGTTGTCAAAGGCTTCCAGTCCGGTGCCTCCAGAGGCATGCCCCTTTCCAGGTCCCCCCGGTCGCATCCACCACCACAGCGACCTTCGTGCCTCCGGAGGGCACACCAACGTTCTTGACAACAGATCCGACTGATGCGACCACCTCCTGAGCAGCGCTCTCTGTAGAGGTCTCATGTGTGCTCTGGCCCACGGCACCACTTCTATCGTGGCTGCCATCGTCCCCAGCAGCTGCAAATACCGCCATGCTGACGGAGACCTGATCGCCCGGAACTCCTGAATTAACCGTCTCAATTTCTGCACCCGCGCTAGAGGAAGAAAATCCCTTCCCCTTCGCGTGTCAAAGCGAGCACCCAAATATTCCAACTCCTGAGATGGCGTCAACTTGCTCTTTGCTACGTTGACTACCCATCCCAAGCTCTGCAAGGAGGACACCACTCGACTGGTAGCCTGCTGACTCTCTCTCAGCGATTTTGCCCAAATTAACCAGTCATCCAAATACGGGTGTACCAACACTCCTTCCTTTCTCAATGCCGCCACCACAACCACCATAATCTTGGTGAACGTCCTCGGCGCCGTTGCTAACCCAAACGGCATTGCCTGGAATTGGAAATGTTCCATAGGAACTGCGAATCGAAGAAACCGTTGGTGCTCCAACCTGATTGGAATGTGCAAGTAAGCCTCCGCTAAATCTAATGACGTTAGATATTCTCCCTGCCACACCGCCACCATGACCGACCTCAATGTCTCCATTCGAAAGTGCGACACCTGGAGACACCTGTTCACTGTTTTTAGATTCAGAATAGGCCGCAGGGTGCCCTCCTTTTTTGGCACCACAAAATAAATGGAATACCGACCGCTGCCTTGTTCTTCCGGCGGCACCGGCACCACTGCTTCGAGTGCTATTAACCTCTCCAAAGTCTGCCTTACCACCTCTCTTTTGGACCTCCTTCTGCATGGAGACTGCACAAAGGCGTCCCTCACAGAGTGTTGGAATTCGAGCGCGTAACCCCTCTGCATGACCTCCAACACCCACTGATCCGAAGTAACGCGGGCCCAAGCAGGAACGAATTCTCTTAACCGACCTCCCACCGGTACCATCCCTGCTTGAACCCCGTTCACTTCATTGCGGCTTCTTGGCGCCAGGGGACGCCAAGGCTGCAAACCCTCTGCCTGCCCCTCGGAATCCGCGAAATCCCTGTGCCCTATAGGGAAATCTCCCTCTCTGCACCGGTCCATACCTGGAGGGGCAAAAACGTCTAGACTCCCTCAGCTGACTCCTAGATGGCCCCCCTGGCCGATTCTGCTTCTGCTTATCCTCCAGTAACCGGCCCCCTTTTGACTCCCCCAGATCCTTCACCAACTTCTCTAACTCCTCTCCAAAGAGGAGCTTACCTCTGAAAGGGAGCTTGCCTAACCTTGCTTTGGAGGCACCATCCGCCGCCCAATTGCGCAGCTAGAGATATCGTCTTGCTGCCACTACTGAAGCCATACTCTTAGATAGGCCTCGAATCAGATCATACTGACTATCCGCCAAATACGCCGCACCAGATTCAATGCGGGCTGCCTCTTCCGCCGCTTCGCCCGCTTGGATCCCCTTCAGCCTCTGGGACCACCGCAGACATGCCCTAGCCACCCAGGCCCCACAAATCGAGGCCTGAATGGATAGGGCATTAACCTCAAAAACCTGTCTCAGCAAAATATCCAACCTTCTATCTTGCGTATCCTTAAGCGCGGCACTCCCTTCTACCGGGATAGTCGTCTTCTTAGTTACCGCCGAAACCGCTGCATCCACTTTCAGCGGTTTAAACATATCCTTATCGGGCTCAACCAGAGGATAAAGCCGAGACATTATCCTAGCCCCTCGGAGGCTAGCCTCCGGCGTATCCCATTCCTCTTGAATCATCTCCTTGAATACCCTATGAATGGGGAACGCCCTTCGTGACTTTCTCACCGCCTGCAGCAACGGGTCCTCCAGAGCACTGTCTTCTGCAGAACCCGAGAGTGGTACATTTAAGGCCCTTAGTGTCTCCGCAATCAGGGCCGATAGCTCCTCTCTCCAGAATACTCTCACAATTCTCGCTTGGTCCTCTGGCTCTGTTATCTCACCTTCTTCCAAATCCTGCTCTATATCTGAATTCTCTACCAGGTCTGAGTGCTCCTCCAAATCCTGATCCTCTCCATCCAAGCATAGCTAGGGTCTCTTGCCTGTACTACTACCAGCTACCTGTTCCAACATCGCCCCCGGTCTCTTTGACCCTGGGGCCTCAGCTCCCGAAGGCCCGTCTACCCTGTCACCAGGCCCCCCAAACGCCTGCTGCAGCAGCGACAAGAACTGTGGCGAAAAAATTGCCCCCAGTGCCCCCGGTAGAGGAGACTGGGGCAAAAGCCCGTCCGGAGCTGACGACAGTCCTGGCATGGGCTCTTGACCTGTCTCCGGGGACATAGAGGAGTCCTTCTGCACCACTATCTCTCCGGCAGCTTCAGACCTCCCTCTGAGATCACTGTCCGCCATGGAAGCTTCAAAGGTACAGCCCCCGCACACCCCCGATGCAGAGACTGTCCCTCTGCGTGCCCCACACAAGAGGCACCTAGGCTTGCTAGGCATAAGTTTGTTCCCAGCCCCTTGCCGTACAGAACAACCGCAGACAAGCTTCAGACACCGGGATACTTAAAATCCCTTTTTACTTTATCTCTTTTTTTTTTTTTTTTTCAATAAGCCCCTTGTCTTACTCTCCCCGACAAGTGCTGTGCTCCAAAGGGTTAAGCGAGGCCCCTCTGGGAAGTTTTCGCATGTTTCCCGTTTCCCGCGCTTTCCCACGTGGCTTGGGCCTGCTGCACTAGGTTTGCTCAAAACGCTGGCTTCCACCACACAGCCCGGAACAAAAGCGCCGCGTCCAACGCCCAACAGTGCTTACCTGCTGGCCGCCTCAACAAGGAACTGTTCCAATCACGCTGACAGCAGTGCGGGTCCCGATCTGTGCTCCGCCGTGCTGCTGCTGCCGCCTGAACCGCCGCTCTTCAAAACCGCCAGAGGCGCGCAGTCGCGGCACAGCCCTCAACGGCTTCTGTCCTGCCTCGTGGAAACAGAAGCCGGAGGCCCCTGCTCAACCCCTGCACTCACCCCCGTCAGCTCTTCCCGCTACAGAGGGGGGGGGGGGTTAAGGGGGATAGCTCACCAGCTTTTCACCACAAATCTGAGGTAACCAATCAACTTGCCAATTTAAAGGGGCAGAGACCCCTTTCTGTTTATGTCTTCTTTTCTTTTTTTAAACTAGTCTAACACTAACTAAGTCCTAAGCTAACTACAGCCAATCTTTGCTCCAGTAAGTCCCGGACCACTGGACTCACACCTCCTTCCACTGCACGGAGACTGAGCAAAACTGGTTCAAGGGGGCGGTCCCTGGACTACTTATACTAGGGTCACTGAAAGAGTGACATGCTCAGTCTCCTAGCTGCGGGAGGATATACACAACTCTAATGGTTCGGGACTAGACTGGAGATACGATAAGGAACAGCTTTTACTACATCCTCCGATAGCAAATTCCAGAGTTTGATTACATATTGAGTGAAAAAATATTTTCTCTTAGTTTTAAATAGGTTATGTTCTTATGTTCTTACTGTCCTAAGTTAAACCACTTAGCTATACATATACTGCTACTACTACTAACCATTTAGCTGAATATTACCATCATACACATTGCTGCCAACCATAAGAGAGCCCCATGTATATTTAGCACCATTGTATATCCAGATAATGGCACTGATTACATGCATTTTTTTTAAATGCGCGGCTGCTGTTTAAAAATACATACTCACTGCCAGGTTTGAATAGTGATCCGATGATGTCCAGCCAAAGGTTACCATTAACTGGGTCCAATATTCAAATCACTGGACTTGCTCAGTTAAACAATGTTAAATGGGTAAGTCTTCTGAATATGCAGATAGAATCCCATAGAAAACTAACTACCAGATACATGTGCAGAAAAATGAATGTGTATCTTGCACCATAGTAGGCTATTCAAACTTGCCCCCTATAGGATTGCTAACTGGAGTAAGAAAACATTCTGTCAGGCATTAATCACTGTGCTCTAATGGTACTTGACACATTTGATCGTTAGTGAGGTCAAAATTTAAGTGAAAAGAATTTCAACTAAAACTATTAGGAATTAAACATCTTACCCTTTTCAATAAAATCTCTGTGCTTTTCAAAGCTTTCTTTTCCTTTTGCATAAATGGGCCAGGCAAAATGTGATGTGCATGAAAATCAGGAACAGAGAAATGTGGCTCCTTAAAAGGTGGAACAGACTTGGAAACTTGTTCAGATGGCAACTGAACTATTTTCATTTTCTTTTTGGAGGGTAATACTTGTTCTGGAAATTCAGGCATCTGGTCAATTTCTGCCATTATATCAACTTCACCAGAAGAACATATGTCCAAAAGGGGAGGAGGAGGAGGAGGAAATGCTTCAGCTGCCGATGCATCATGAAGAATTACTGGACTAAATGCAAACCCTAGCAGGTCATCATCTGATGAGTCAGCTTGAAAGGATGATGATTTCAGTGCTGTATTCCATGTAGCACCCTCAAACTCACTGTCTTTATCATTTAAATCTTTCTGTTCTTCTTCATCCTAGAGAAACAAATTAAGAGAACAAACAAAAGTTTGATTTATAATTTATCCAAAAGTCAATGGCACAATAAACACAGTACTAACACAAATGCTAAATGTAAACGGGTGCTCCAGAAGCTACTGAATGCCTCAGCAGCAGACACATATCCAGAATAAAGTACTTTTCTCTGTAAGGAGCTGGAACTCTTCAGTATGGAATAGGGGACCTTCCTTCATGAAACTTATATAATTTATGAAACCTATGTTCTGGGCCTTTACTCTGAAAAATACAGTATGATGGATCACACATTCCTCTCCTGATATTCATTTGATTTGATTAATTTATTCACTTTAAGTACCACTCATCGCAAATACAGCTAAACAGTCTACAACACAAAAGAGAGAGCACTTTCCATGTGTAAGGCCTTTTGTACACATCAAAAAGGGCTCATATAAAAAGTGCATTGGATTATATGTGTGCATCTTTACATGAATTACACACAAGTGTTCCTGGAGGTGTAGCTTGGATGGAACATAGGCAGAGTGCAATATTTGTACGTATTTCATAGAATATGTGGGTACATGCATAGAAAACATTTACAAATTTACACCATCTTCAGAGTAGCTTAAATTTGTGTGTGTCAATATGCCTGTTATTGGGGCTGGTTCTGTTGCCAATTTTATAAAGGCACATCAATACCTATGTTGTCTTTATCAAAGAGGCTCTTTTTGGACCTTGAACCCAGATGCCTTTTAAAAAATTACTCATAATGTACATAAAAGGGAACTAATTTATCCTTAATTGTGGAGAGGTGATTGAATGCTTTAAAATATTTCCTGTAAACCTACTCAAGTCTTTGTGAATCTAAATAAAGTGCTACGAGGGGACATGGGATGAGGGTGAAGGGAGATAGATTCAGGAGTGATATGCGGAAATATTTCTTTACGGAAAGAGTAGTGGATCCGTGGAATAGTCTCCCAGTGGAGGTGGTAGAGATGAGGACAGTAACTGAATTCAAGAAAGCATGGGACCAACACAGAGGATCTCTAAAGGCAAAAAGTGGACTGTTGTAGTTGTTATGGAAGGACAGACTAGATAGGCCATGTGGTCTTTTTCTGTCGTCATGTTTCTATGTTTCTATGTATGGGCCAGATTTTCAGCTGCAGCAGTTTTCTGCTGAAAATTCATTTAAATTTAAGAACTTAAAAATTATGCCTCTAAATTTAGGCCTGTCATTCGTTTGCCTAGATATATGAGCCTAATTTAAGTGCCCAGTACTGAAAATCAGTGTCAAGCTCCTAACTTTTTCCCCCTCCTTAAATCCATCCCTGTGGTCACCTACTTTTTTAGCCTCCTAAATTTAGGATTCTCAAGAGTAGAGATGTCTCTCTCCATACAGATTTGATTTCTCCAAGCCATGGTATTTTTTTTTGTTAATATAGTTTTTATTATGTTGTGAACATGTATACAGAAACACAGAAACTAATACCCAAAGACGAGGACATAGATCAGAACAACAGCACCAACAAAAACAAGTATCCTACCCACTCCTTCCCCCTCCTCCCAATGAACGTTCAGCCCTTGTTCAAATAGTCCAGTCCAATAAGGGTTTCCAGGTTGATGCAAAGATTTCTTCAGTATTTCTGTAGATTGCAATAAACCGCTCCATCGTTACCACCCTCCGAAGCCTTTGTACCCAGGCCTTCATCCCCAGGGGCTGCATTTGTTTCCGATTCCGGGCGATTTTGCAGTGAGCCGCTACGATGTACGAGCATATGTGCTTACATCAGTACATTCTCTGGTCCTCTGGCCAGATCACCAACAGATAAAAGGCGGGGTCAAGGCCCATATCCTTCTCAAATATGGTTTGGATCATTCCCCAGAGTTGCGCCCAATATGCTAGTATTACAAGACATGCCCACCATATATGAAACAATGTTCCCCACTCCCCACACCCTTGGCAGCAACCATCCAAGGTCGCTGGAAACATCTGTTTTAAGTGTACCGGGGTATAGTACTAACACATAAGAAGTTTATATGCATTCTCTTTACTAACCACCAACATCGCTGAATGGGCAGCCCCTTTGCATATCACCTTCCACTCTATCTTCCCACTCCTGACTCAAATCCCTTTCCCAAGCCCTCATGTAGGAACTTAATGAGGCCCCTGGATTTCTGATAGCCCCGCCCCAATGCCTCGAGGCCATTAAATCCCTCTGTGTAAGACTGGGAGCGGGTCCCATGATACAAATAATGAGCAACCTGAAGTTATACAAAAAAATCCTTTTGAGTCCAGCCCATAGTTATTGCGAAATGTCTCAAAAGACTGCCTCTCCCCACAGTTGATTAATTTAGCAAAAATATCAAGGCCCTGTCTCGCCCAATGGCAAAACACTGGATCCCACCCCGGGCTAAAATCCGCAACTGCTCCTATCGGGGCAAATGCTGAGAGACGTTGCCGAGGGGCCATTCTTCAATGCCCCCTTTGCCATTCCAGCCAGAGGTGGTGGACATAGGGATTTCAAAAGCAGTTCAGGCCTGAGCCATAGGATGTGGCAGAGGCAGTGCTGCAGCATCCAGTACTGCTCAGTAGAATGGAACCGTTTCCCCGCCACACCCTCTCGCCACTCCATCCCCTGCTGAAGCTGAGTCGCCAAATAATAATCAGATATCAGGTACCCCAGGCCTTCCTGGCACTGTGGTGCATACAGGACCTTACATGCAATGTGCGGTGGGCAATATTGCCAGATAAATAGAAAAGATTTGTGTTGAAGTCGGCAAAGCTCCAACTAAGGGACCTGAATCAGGAGGACTTGAAAGAGATATAACAAGAAGGGAAGGACATTAATTTTTATGGCCGCAATGCAGCAATAAGCCATGATATCTCTTCCTACATCATTTGACTAAATCTTACCAAATTTGCGTCAAAAAGGGGGGATAGTTAGTCACATACAGACTCTCAAGAGTCCAGGTAAGCCAGGTCCCCAAGTAGTGTACCAAAGGAGATGCCCAATGGAAAGAATTGCTCTTGGAGCCGCTTAGTTAAGGAGGCTGGAAGAGTAACCCCAAGTGCCCCAGTCTCGTTCCGATTAATCTTAAAGACCGACAAGGCCCCAAAGTCCTATAGCACCCGGAGAAGAACAGGGAGGGTCAAAAGAAGGTGGGCCACAAACAATAAATCATCATCCACAAACAGCGCCACCTTATGCTCCTCCAGACTAATCTTAACGCCAGCTACATCAGGGCTGCCCCTGATCTTCACCGCCAGGGGCTCCATCCATCACAAGAGCAAAAAGCAAGGGAGAGAGTGGACACACCTGCCGAATCCCTCTGTCCAAGGGAAAGAACTTTGAGTACCACCCGTTTCACCCCCATCCATTCCAAGAAAGCAAAGAGAAAACCCCACCAGATCCTATCAAACGACTTTTCAGCATCAATAGCAAGAAGCATAATCTCCTGGTGCTCCTGATAGGCGGACCACACCACCTGCAAAGCCTCTGTATACTGTCACCTGTACCTTGACCCTGCACAAATCCAGTCTGATTGGGATGCACTAGGCTTGGCAATACTGCTCCAAGTCGGTTGGCTAGGACCTTGGCCAAAATCTTTACATTGGTATTCAGCATGGATATGGGACAATATGATCCACAAACAGTGAGGTCCCTCCCCAGTTTTGCTATTACTGAAATGTCTGCTTGTCTCAGAACAGGCCAATGGATCACCCTCTAGCACCTCATTAAATAAGCGCTGCAATAGTGAGATGACCCTTGAATCAAAGCGCTTATAAAAGGAGGCAGGCAGGCCATCCAGTCCCGTCGCCTTGTTCTGTGCTAGCCCCCGAATAACCCTCTCAATTTCCTCCACACTAACTCGCCTGTCAAGACACTCCCTTTCCTTATCTGCCAGCCAGTGAAGGTCCGCCCCATCCTCCAGATAAGCCGCAATGCGGTCCCGAGGGGTCTCCCCTTCCCCATCATAAAGCGTCTTATAATAATTCACAAACTGTTCACGTATTGCTGATGCTTGATAGAGAAGCTTGTTGCCCAGGTGTTTAATCTTTACCTTAGCCACCCATCATTCATGATCATGCAGCTTGCGAGCCAGCAACATCCCCGCACGACTGTTAAATTTGTAATAATGTTGATTTACTCGCTGTAGTGGATAACTAATCAACTCCAAGTGGACCTCCGCCAGATCCGCCCAGCACTGCTCTAACTGAGCTCGCACCCTATGGTCTCCCATTTGCTTATAGCAGCACTCCAAAGTCATAATCTTCCCAAGCAATTCTATCTCTCTAGCTTGTTGCACCTGATTCTTCCGAGCCACCCATTGCAATAACTTTCCCCGCAATACTGCTTTAAGGTCATCCCAGAGGAGACCCACTCCCACCTCCCCATGTCATTAAAGCACAGATACTCCCCTATAGCCACCTCAATGGTGTGTACCACATCCTTATCTCACAGTAAGCTTTCAATGAGACACCAGAATGTGTGGCCCTCCCACTGCATCAAAGCCTGCCCAGAGTGGGGTGCAATCAGCCCATGAAATGGGCTCAACAGTTCCAGATACAATCTTCAAAACCCACTCTGAGTCCCCCAACATGAGATCAGTGCAACTATAGCTATTATGGACTGGCGAATAAAATTTGTAGTCTCGCTCCTTTGGGTAGGCGAGCCTCCAAAGATCCACCATCAAACTACTTCATCTAATTCCGGAGGTGATGCTCTCCTCACCCCCCTTGATCTATCCAGCTTATCATCCAAGACCACATTAAGGTCCCCTCCAACCAGGAGGGAATCATGTACCCTTCTTATCATCCACTTCTGCAACTAAAACCAAAATGCCCTTTGGAGCATATATGTTCAAGAGGGTTACGGCATTGCCAAAAACCTTCCCCCCACACCAGGAGTACTCGGGCCCGCCATCCATTTCACCATCCCACCCAGCTGAAAGTAAACATCTCCCCAAATCAGGGTCTCCACCCCTGCCCATTTCTGTGTCCCTTCCGCATTGAAAAAATATAATGGTGAAACGTCACATGTCTCAAAATGTGCTCGTCCTGTGGGAACAAGTGTGTCTCTTGCAGATAGATCACCTGCCGATGAAGTCATTCTAAATCCCTACACAAAGATTTACGTTTCTGAGGTATATTGAGGCCATGGGTATTCAAAGTTCCTATGTGCAATGATGTCATTGTATTGGAAGCACATCTGCCCTGGGCCCCACTCCCCTAGCCCCCCACTCCATAATCCTGAAGAACTCTCTTCTACATGCTCCTCACCCAAGGAAGGACTCCCCCCATCCAAGACACTCTCATCACCCCCAGCACAAATCCCCAGACAGCCCGCTACTCCGTTCCCAAACACCCATTCACTCCCCCCAATCAGTCCCCAAGAGCCCACATGCACCCCTCCAATGTTCAAACCCCCAGAGCACTCAACCACCATCCACCCTCTGCCTTGCAGTCAACCTCATGAGGCCCCCCATTCACACCCATACATTCATGCCCCCACACCACCAAGAACCCTCCCGTGCCCCTCCCCCCCAAAATCGATATATGATGCTGGCCCAAACACACAAACCAGCATTGAACCCCATTATATTCCAGCAACAGCTACAGTCTCTAGTCAATCTGTCCACTTGAGTCCCTGAAGCAGAGGAAAGATTCAAATTGTAGCTATATCCTTCTCAGGGCTGCAGGCTCCCTTGCCTGTCAGGCTCTTAGACAGGTGCTTGAAGCAATGCCTCTTCTCTGGAATGTGCTGCTATTTTGACGGTCCCACACTGGGCCTGGCGCTCCCTGGGCCTCTGTGTGGGAGTGGGGGAAGATTGGAAGCGCCTTCCTTTTCCAAATGCACCCAGCCCTCCTCAGTGCAGATTCTCTTCATCTGGCCCCCAATTTCAAACTGCAGGCCAAAGGGGAAAAGCCACTTATATTTAATCTGCTTTTTCTGTAAGTTGTCTGTAAAGCCCCACATGGCCCGACAGCGCTGGAGGGTGGCTAGAGCCAGATCTTGGAACAGTTCTAGTTCGTGGTTGTGCCATATAAACTTGCCTTTTTTGGTGGCTATGTGCATAATTAGCTCCTTTTGCTGAAAGCTCATCAAGCATGCCACGATATCGCAGGGCTCAGTCCCCAGAACCCGATGTGTCTGCTCCAACCCTATCTGAGCCACCATGCATTCTGTGTCTTCACCTTCACCCTGCAGGAGGAAGCTGCACACCTCCTTTAAAATGCGGTCAGCTTGCCGATAATCATTTCTAATTCACCTCTAATCCGGAGGTTGCAGCGTCTCGAGCAATTTTCCAGTTTATAGTGGATCCTGATTGGTCCTGTTCCTGGTGAAGTTGCTGTACGCTCTCTTGTACTGCTTTGGCCTCCTCCGCGTGTTGCTCAGCCTGGTCCTCCAACATTTTGAGCAGCTGCCCAAGCTCCTGCATGTCAGCCTGAATCACCATCATGGCCTCCTGCACATGGTCTTTATTGCCAGAACCTCTTTTTCAATCTCCTTAAACCAGTGCCAAATGTTGCCCCGGGTGCATTTGCGTGCTCCAGCTCCTCCTCTGTATCAGTATCTGCAGCCATGCTGAGGGAGGGGGAGTGAAATAGCTCTAATTGCTGCTGCACGGACATTCTCAAGGTCTCAATGAGCCATGCTTGTGGTCGCCACCAATACCCGCTGTCTAGACGTGCAGGAAAGTCTGGCATCCCAATGGAAGCCTGGGTTTTAGGTGCCATCTCAGACATGACATAACTTCCTCTCCCATAGTATTTTCAATAACATCATACAGATGCGAAAGTTGGACAGTGAAAAAGATAGACAGGAAGCAAACTGATACCTCTGAATTATGGTGCTGGCGCAGAATACTGTGTATACCATGGACTGCCCAAAGAACAAATCAGTCAGTACTAGACAAGATCAAACCTAAGCTATCTTTAGAAGCTCAGATGACAAGACAGCACAGTTACTTACCTGTAACAGGTGATCTCTGGGAACAGCAGGAATTAGTCCTCACATATGGGTACGTCGGAACTGACGGAGCCTGCGCGGGAAAGCTCCCCAGCTTCCCAGAAAGGAAGCTTTTGGGGCCTCCCACAGCGCATGCGCGCTGCCTTCCCGCCTTCCTGACCAACTCTCTTCAGTTCGAGTTTAAAGCTGAGACAACAGAGAGAGGAAAGGAAAGAGAGAGAGAGAGAGATACAACTCCTAGGGGAGGTGGGTGGGTTGTGAGGACTAATTCCTGCTGTTCCCAGAGATCACCTGTTACAGGTAAGTAACTGTGCTATCTCCAGGAACAAGCAGGAATGAGTCCTCACATATGGGGACTCCCTAGCTAAGATGCCGGGGAGATCCCCCCCCCCCCCAAGGGTTCCTCATCTTCCTATGGATCTCAGGCATCCATTCAGGGAAGGTGGGCAGGAGTTGTTTAAGAATGGAACAGGTGTCTGAGGACAGCCTGACCAAACAAGGCATCCCGGCGGGAGTCCTTGTCCAAGCAGTAATGGGCTGTGAAGGTATGAACCGAGGCCCAGGTGGCTGCTCGACAGATCTGATCAATGGATACAGAATGAAGATGAGCCATAGATGTGGCCATGGCTCTGACATTGTGAGCTGTGACATGGCCTTCCAGAGAAAGGTTCTTACTCTGGTAAGCAAAAGAAATACACTCAGCAATCCAATTGGACAGTGTTCTTTTTGAGACTGGAAGTCCTAAATGAGAAGGATCAAAAGCAACAAAAAGTTGAGAAGACCTTCGATGTTGCTGTGTCCTGTGAAGGTAAAAGGCAAGAGCTCTTTTACAGTCTAGAGTATGAAGGTTCCGCTCTGCATTTGATGCATGAGGAGCTGGAAAAAAGACAGGTAATATACCTCTTGATTAAGATGAAAAGGTGAGACCACTTTAGGCATAAAGTGGGGATTTGTCCTAAGGACTACCTTATCATGATGGAACCTTGTATAAGGTGGATTAGCCACTAAAGCCTGCAGTTCACTGATGCGGTGAGCAGAAGTGATTGCAATAAGGAAAATGACTTTCCAGGAAAGGAATTTTAAGGAGGTAGTGGCTAAGGGTTCAAAGGGTGGCTTCATAAGCTGACCAAGAACCACGTTTAAGTCCCATGCCACCGGAGGAGGCCGAATGGGAGGTTTAGTTAAAGTTAGACCTCTCATGAATCTTGCAATAAGAGGATGAGAGGAAACAGATTGTCCATTGATAGGCTGAAGAGATGCTGCAATAGCACTCAAATGGACCTTTACAGAATTGGTTTTAAGTCCTGCATTGGAAAGATGCAGGAGATATTCGAGTAAAGAATTCAAAGGTAGTGCTAGAGGGTTAAGACCTTTGTCAGCACACCAAATTGAAAATCTTTTCCATTTAAAAGCATAAGAATGCCTGGTGGAAGGTTTCCTAGATGCATGGAGGACATCCTTCACCTGTTGAGAAAGATTCAAGTCTTGAAGGTCTAGGCCTTCAGTAACCAAGCTCTGAGGTGAAGGGACTTGGGGTTTGGGTGCCACAAAGTCCCCTCCTCTTGAGACAGAAGGTCTGGAGCAGCTCCCAGATCCAGGGAGGGTGCCTGGGAGAGATGCAGAAGTAGAGGGTACCACACTTGGCGTGGCCAGCGTGGAGCTATGAGGATCATAGATCCTTGATCCCTCTGGAGTTTGAATAGAGTCTTGGGAATCAAGGGAATGGGTGGAAAGGCATATAGGAAGGCCTGACCCCAATGAAGGAGGAAGGCATCCTTGGCCTGAGCTTCCTGACACAGAATCCTGGAACAGAACTGGGGAAGTTTGGCATTGTACGGACTTGCAAAGAGGTCTATGTCCGGGGTTCCCCATTCCTGAAAGATTCTGAGTACCTGATCCATGTGCAGGGACCATTCGTGTGGAAGCAGAACTCGACTGAGTCTGTCTGCCCAAGAGTTTTGGATTCCTGGGAGGTACACTGCCAGGAGATGGATCCGATGCTCTCTGGCGAAGGCCCACAGTTTTAGAGCTTCGTTGCAAAGCGACAGAGAGCCAGTCCCTCCTTGTTTGTTTATGTAGAACATGGCTACTTGATTGTCGGTATGAACAAGAACTGTCATGTTGATGAGGAGGGTATGAAAGACCTTGAGAGCAAGGAAAATTGCTCGCAGCTCCAAAAGGTTGATATGAAGGGTGGTCTCCTGTGGAGACCAAGTGCCCTGAGTGGAGAGGTCTTGGAGATGAGCTCCCCAACCTGCTTGGGAGGCATCTGTAGTGAGAGTTGCTTGGGGTAACAAAGGTTGGAAGGGGGCCCCCAACAACAGATTTTGATTGGATATCCACCATTGGAGAGACCAAAAAAGACGTTTTGAGGTTGCTATTTGGTCAGAGAGCTCCTGAGGCTTGTGTCCACTGGGTGGACAGAGTCCATTGAGCTGCTCTCATATGTAGGCGTGCATAAGGCACCACATGAACTGTGGATGCCATGTGGCCTAGTAGTTGTAGCATCTCCCTGGCCGTCAAGTGGCTTTTGGACTGAACTTGAGCGGCCAAGTGCACTAGACGGTGGCAACGGGGCTGAGGAAGATAGGCCCTTGCAGTGGTGGTATCTAGCCAGGCCCCTATGAATTCTAGGGACTGAGTAGGGGTGAGTTGAGACTTTGGCAGATTGATGACAAGTCCCAGATACTGCAGTATGCGTCTGGTGTGGTCCAGGGAAGTCTGAGCCTGGGACTGAGATGGAGCTCGGATGAGCCAGTCGTCCAGGTATGGGAAGACAAAGATTCCCAGAGTGCGTAGAAATGCAGCTACTATTGCCATGCATTTGGTAAATACCCTTGGAGCAGAGGCTAGACCGAAGGGAAGGACTCTGTATTGGAAATGTTTTCCCTGGAAAAGAAACCGTAGGAATTTTCTGTGGGATGGATGGATGAGTATATGTGTGTACGCATCCTTGAGATCTAGAGAACAAAGCCAGTCCTGACTCTGTAGGTATGGAAGGAGAGTGCCTAGAGAAAGCATCTTGAATTTCTCCTTGTATAGGAATTTGTTCAATTCTCTGAGATCCAGAATGGGTCTGTATCCCCCTGTTTTCTTGGGAATGAGAAAATAAGGGGAGTAAAAACCTGACCCTTGTTGAGGAAGAGGAACCTCTTCTATTGCCTTTTGGGCGAGAAGAGTGGTCACCTCTTGGCCCAACAGGTACAGGAGAGAAGGGGGAGAATTGAATTGTCTCACCATGAAATGGGGAGGAAGGCTGGAGAAATGTAGTTTGTAGCCCTCTTTGATGATAGAGAGGGTCCACGGTTCTGATGTGATTTGTTCCCATCTGGGAGCAAAATGAGCTAACCTTCCTGGAATGGTGAGAGGTTCTGGTTGTTGCAGAGCCAGAAAGGTTAAGTTCTCTAGAATCAAGTCAAAAACCCTGAGGGGGTTGGGACTGCTGGATTGTAGCAGCCCCTGTAGACTTTGTTCTGGCCTGTTTAGTTTGCTGACGCTTAGGAGCAAAGCGAACTTGGGAAGATTGCTGGCCGGTATTTGTGGAAAATCTGGTCTTTTTATAGAAAGTTTTCTTAAAAGGTTTTTTCTTGGCAGGGGTAGAGGTAGACTTAGAAAGTCTATCTAAAGCAGCATTCTCTGCATCCATTTGAGTGGCTTTGATTTGCCACTCCTTGCCAAACAGATTTTCATCTGTACAGGGCAGATTGCCCAAGCCTTCTTGTACCCAGGGTTCTAAATCAGAGGCCTGGAGCCAAGCCAGTCTGCGAGCAGCTATGGCAATGCCAGAGGCTCTGCTTGCCCCCTCAAAAGAGTCAAAGGCTGCTCTGTTGGAGAACTTTGAAACATCTTGAGTGTGCTTTAGCAAAAGAAGGAACTCCTCTTGCTTATCCTCTGGGATAAAGGGGAGAAACTGACGTATCTTTAATGCAATCTCTTTCAAAAACATGCCCATATAGAGGCTGTATGAATTGATTCTGGCAATAAGCATGCTAGCTTGGAAGATTTTTCTCCCAAAAGCATCCAGAGTCCTACATTCTCTTCCTGGAGGGGTAGAAGAGTGTCTTTTGGTACTCTTTATCTTTTTCATAGCAGACTTCACCACAATAGAGTGGTGAGGAAGCTGAGTCTTTTGAAAACCAGGAGAAGGAGGAACCCGATACATGGTGTCCAAACGACGAGAATGTGGAGATAGGGTGAGAGGAGCCTCCCACAAGTCCATCATGTGTTCTTGAAGAATTTCATGTATGGGTAAGGTGGCTGCCTCTTTGGGAACCTTAGAGTATCCTAAAATATCCAATTTTTTTTGCTCTAGGTTCCTTTTCAGAGGATACAGATATGGAGAGTCCTTTAGCTACTTCAATGATGAAGTCTTGAAAGGACAAATCCTCTGGAGGAGACATTCTCCTTTTTGGAGAAGAGGGCTCCTCAGGAAGAGTAAAAGAGACATCAGCAGAATCATCTGATGTATCAGAATCTTCAGAGGATTCAAAGTATCGTCTATTTGATTCCAGAGATCGATACACGTACCGATCGGTACTGACATTGGGCGTACCGGGAATCGGAGCGGTATCGAAGAAAGCTCCGGAACCGGAGACCAGAACCGGCATGCTACTGGAAGTAGATGCTCTAGGTACCGGTATCGGTTGCGGTACCGGAATCGGAGTCGGAACCGATTGTAGCGGTACCGATGGCGGTGCAGCATTAATGAAAGCCAGTAAGGCCTGCTGCATGGATTGTACCGTAGTACCCATAGTCGCCACGACTGCCTGGAAGTCGTACCGGTGTTAGCCGGTACCCCAGAGCAGTCTAACAGGAGATCGGTCGAGGCCATGCCATCGATGTCTACCTGTAACCCCATAGGAGGAGCTTTGGAAGCCGGAGCTTCCCGCCGGGGTTGTTTGGCTGGGGCAGGGTCAATTGCAAGGGCCTCTCGCTGCTTAGAGGGAGATTTGTCTTTTGAGGACTTGCCTGAAGAATGTTTGGTTACCTGAGATCCATCAGGAGAAGAAGACCTGGAGGATGTTGATGCTGGAGTATCGGTAGAAAACAGCATATGAAATTTAGCTGCTCTGTTCTGTAAGCCCCTTTTGGACATCAGAGAGCAGGATGGACAATCCGGAATGGAATGGTCAGGCCCCAAACATTTAAGACACCACTCATGGGTATCTGTAACTGAAATAGTACCGGTACACTTAGTGCATTTTTTAAAACCAGAAGCTGGTTTTTCCATGAGGGAGACCTGAGAAGGCCTAGAGGCCTCACAGAAAAAATACACCAAGTGAAGAAAAGGTAATTATTTATTTATTTATTTTTTTAAATAAACGAAAAAACGACCAGCGGTACCGGTCCGGAATCGGGGAAGGCAGACACGCGGTCAAAGAAACAAATTAAAATAACAATTTCTTCAGCGGTGACAGGAACACGACCTGCTGGCTCCGCGGAAAAAGAAGAACTGAAGAGAGTTGGTCAGGAAGGCGGGAAGGCAGCGCGCATGCGCTGTGGGAGGCCCCAAAAGCTTCCTTTCTGGGAAGCTGGGGAGCTTTCCCGCGCAGGCTCCGTCGGTTCCGACGTACCCATATGTGAGGACTCATTCCTGCTTGTTCCTGGAGATTTGGACTTTCATACTTTGGACACATCATGCAAAGAGAGAGATCGTTAGAGAAGGACATCATGCTTAGCAAGGTTGAAGGTTAACGCAATGAGATGGATTGATACAATGACAGCAGCTATGGATGCTACTCTATCAATAATGAACCATCTGACTGAAGATCAAACACAATTTAGAACAACTATCCAGAGAGTTTCTATGAGCTGACACAGACTCAAAGGCACTTAACAACAATAAATGTAGGAGTTTAGTGAAATGGGACAAAAATCGCTAGGACTTGGTTCACTAAAGATATCCTTCTATGGAGTAAGTGCTTTCTTCAGTTCCATTCAAGCCAGGCCCTCACTCAAAAAATAGATTAATTACCTATAACGTGGTGCTAGACATCTGAAATGCTTCTGATTTTACTGATGCTCTCCCCTTCAAATCTCATCACTGGACAAAAAAATACTACAACATGATTTGTTTTCTATTTTACCTGGTATGTAAATACTAATCATCACTGTAGAATTTCTAGAGACAGTCATGCTGCCCCTGGAACTATCTGAAGGGACTACAATTTATTTTATTTTTTTTTTAGTGCCATCAAGTCAATGCTGATTCCTGGTGACCCAATAGCCTCTGCATTTTCTTGGCAAGATGCAACTGGAAGCAGATTGCTAGGCCTTTCTTCTGCAGCAAAGAAGGATAAAGTGACTTGCCCAAGGCCACAAGGAGTGCCAGTGGGAATCAAATGCTGTTCCACTTCACTGGAGTTTTACAAAAGGCAACCATATCCAAAGGTATTGAGCTATCCTTATTTATTGCTGCTTTTTTCACTGCCATCCAGCATTGCATGTGAGTATCTGCTAATCCCAAAATACCAACTGGATACTTGAGGCAGAGTTCTGGGAAAGGGAAGGAAATATCTCTGGCTTCAATTATATCATGTCAGAGGATCAGAGAAGTTACAACTAAAAAACCTAGAAACCGAAAAGGTTGAACGGATAGTGGTCTAGGAAAAAAGACATGAAGGTAGACTGACTGATTGAGATGGAAATGAGACACCACCTTTGGCATGAAATGGGAGTGAGTCCTTAGGACAACCTTGTCATGGTGCAACTGTAGCTCACTAATGCGTCTAGCTGAAGTGAGTGCAATGAGGAAGATGACCTTCCATGTCAGAAACTTTAGCGAGGTAGTGGTTAAGGGTTCAAAGAATGGCTTGAGAAGTTGACCTAGAATGACAATGAAATTCCAGGCCACTGGAGGTGGTCTAATGGAAGGTTTGTTAAGCAAGAGACCTCTCATAAAGCACATCACAAGCGGCTGTGAGGAAACTGGTTGTCCATCCAAGAGATGGTGAGAGGCTGCAATGGCACTCAGGTGAACTCTTACCAAGTTGGTCTTAAGACCGGAAGAGGATAGATGGAGGAGATACTGGAGGAGCGCCACCACTGGAGCCGAGAAGGGATTAAGGGCCTTCTAGGAACACCAGATGGAAAATCTATGCCACTTGAAAAAGTAAGAATATCTGGTGGATGGTTTCTAGAGGCTAAGAGCATCTCTTTTACATTCTGAGTAAGGTTAAGATCCTGTAATACTATGCTTTCAGCAGCCATGTTGTGAAGTGGAGAGACTGCGGATTGGGATGGAGCAGCGTCCCCTCCTCTTGAGAGATGAGTTCTGAAGCAGATCTGAGATCTAGGGGTTGAATCTGAGATAGATGTTGTAGGAGAGGAAACCACGGTTGATGTGGCCAACGAGGGCTACGAGTATCATGAGGCCCCTGTTCGTCTGAAGCTTGAAAAGCATCTTGGGAATCAGGGGAATGGGAGGGAAAGCATACAGGAACTCTCAACGCCAGTGGAGGTGAAAAGCATCCACCTCCTGGTTGCCCGACATAGGAGTCCTGGTGCAGAAGCGGGGAAGTTTGGCATTCTGTAGAGTCCCCCCTATTTCTGGAGTCCCTCTAGTCTGAAAAATGAAGGATGCTGTCTCCATGTGGAGAGACCATTCGTGGGGAAGGAGGATCCAACTCAATCTGTCTGCTAAGACATTTGCTCCCCTGGAAGATATACCGCTTGGAGGTGTATCGGATGAGCAATGGCAAAGGATCAGAGATGGAGAGCCTCTCAGCAAAGAGGCCAAGATCCTGTTCCCCCTTGTTAGTTCACATAGAACATGGCTTCCTGATTGTCCATTTGGACCAGGACCTTCTGAGAACTTAGATGTACCTGAAAGACTTTGAGGGCATTGTATATTGCTCAAAGTTCCAGTAGATTTATCTGGAGCTTGGACTCCTCTTCCATCCAGAGGCCCTGAGTGGAGAGGAATCCTAGCTGGGCACTTACGCCCTGTTTGAAGGAATCCATTGTTAGGCTACACTGGTGTGGAGGCATCTGACAAGGTGACCCAATGAGGATATTCTCTGGGGAACACCACCATGGGAAAAATGTGGCTAGAGGGGCAGGCACTGATATTTTGTCTGAGAGAAGGTCTGAGGCCTCTGTCCACTGGGAAGCCAGGGCCCAGTGGATTGTGCACATATGCAGGCATGCATGTGGCACTACACGTAGTGCTGAGGCCATATGACCTAGAAGCTGTAGCATCTCTTGGGCAGTGAGATGATCTCTGACACAGACTGAGATGCCAGCTGAATGAGATGAGAACAATGGGGCTGAGGTAGAAACACCCTTAACTGTTGAGTATTTAAGAGAACTCCTATGAACTCTAGTGTTTGAGTAGGAGCGAGATGGGGCTTTGGAAGATTTATCACAAATCACAAGTGTTGAAGTACCTGCATGGTACAAGAGAGAGAGAGGTGAACTTCTTGGGAGGTTCCTGCACTTATGAGCCCTTATGAGCCAATCGACATATATCTCTAGAGATCTTAGAAATGTGGCCACGACTGCCATGCACTTTGTGAACACTCTCGGGGCAGAGGAGAGTCCAAAAGGCAGGACCCTGCACTGATAAGGTTTTCCTCGAAACATGAAGCGTAGCTATTTCCTGTGTTCTGGATGAATTAGGATATATGTGTATGCTTCCTTGAGATCTAGAGAACAGAGCCAGTCCTGAATCTGTTTGAGGACAAGAAACTTGTTTAGGTTTCTGAGGTCCAGGATGGATCTGTAACCCCCGGTTTTCTTTGGTATGAGAAAGTATGGAGAGTAGAAACCCATTCCTTGTTGGGCTGTAGGGATCTCCTCTATGGCACCTCCTGACAACAGAGAGGTGACCTCTTGTAACAAAAGAGCAGTGAGAGGAGGCTGAGAAGGATATTCCCTCACTATTGTGAAGGGGGGCAGAGTCTGTAGGTGAAGTCTGTACCCCTCCACCATTATGGTCAGGTTCCAGTGCTCTGAAGTGACTAGATGCCACCTGTGGGCATAGTGACAAGAGTCTGCCGGCAATGTTGGGTTAAGGGGAGGTCTCCAGTGGCTATGTTCTCTAGGAAAAAGTAAAAAAACAAGCGCAGGTTGAGTCTGTGGAGCTGGTTGGTTTTTAGGAGTCTGTGGCTTCTTCTGCTGCTTGGGAGGCTGTTGCCTCTTTTGAGTACCCTGAGGTTGGTACTGCGAAGCAGGGGTTTAAGAAGAGTAAAGCTTCTTCTTCTTACGGAAGAAAGTCTTCTTTGCAGCTGCTTTCTTCTTAGCTGGGTTGGCAGTGGTTCTAGAAAAAAGATATATGTCACTCTGGGATTAGGTTTGAAAGTATGCTTTGCTATCTCGATCTCCCTTAAATAAACCAATGGATAGAGTTATAATGGCCAACAGGGTCTCAGACTCTGGGCTACCAACATTTTTTATAAACGATTGGAATAAGCCCGTTATTTCATCAATAACCCAGCATGTCTAGCCACTTGATATTTCATATATTTACTTATTTATAGCTTTTTAAAGTGAGCAGTAAACAGTGCTTAGCTTTCATTGTTGTTGTTGTCTTCCCCTTTCTTTGCGTTTCTCCTGATTGGTTTCCTCAGGGGGTAACTTGAAAGCACTATAATGCAAATCATGTGAAGATTCTATAAGATATACTTTCAGGTTTATATTAGTGTTTCTCATTAAGCTGAGTTCTAACCGTTGATGATAATATAGGTCAATAACATACCTAGCTTGGTGCGGTCTCCTATTTTGCGGTAGAGTCGCTGTAACTGCCTTAAGGGGAAGACAACAACAACAATGAAAGCTAAGCACTGTTTACTGCTCACTTTAAAAAGCTATAAATAAGTAAATATATGAAATATCAAATCCATAATAAAATCTTTTTCAAGTACATTTGTAGCAAAAGAACCTGTGAAAGAGTCAGTTTGACCATTAGATGATAGAGTATGGGTAAAAGGGGCACTAAGAGGGAACAAGGCCATAGCGGAGAAACTGAATGAATTCTTTGCTTTGGTCTTTACTGAAGATGATGTAGGGAAGTTATCCATGACTGAAATTGTATTTAAAGGTGATGCATCTGAAGAACTGAAAGAAATATCGATAAAACGGGAAGATGTATTACAACTATTCAATAAACTAAAGAGTAGCAAATCACCTGGACCAGATGGGATCATCCAAGGGTGTTGAAAGAACTGAAATATGAGATTGCAGAGCTACTATTAGTAATCTGCAAACTATCATTAAAATAATTTGTAATACCTGAAGACTGGCGAATGGCCAATGTAACGCCAATTTTTAAAAAGGGTTCCAAGGTTAATCCGGGAAACTACAGACCGGTGAGCCTGATGTCAGTACCGGACAAAATGGTAGAAACCATTATAAAGAACAAAATTACTGAACATGTAGATAATCATGGTTCAATGGGAGAGAGCCAACATGACTTTAGCCAAGGAAGGTCTTGTTTTACTAATCTGTTATATTTTTTTGAAGGAGTGAATAAGCAGGTAGACCAGGGGTCACCAACCTCCAGAGGGCCGCGGGCCGCACAGCCGACTACCGGCAGACTCGCGGGCCGCAGCCCCCTCCCCCCCCCCCCGCGCGAAAAAAAAAACTGCTCATACCTAACCTTGAATAATCCATGTCAGCTCCCTCCCTTCTTCTGCAGCCGCGGCTCCCTGCCTCTTAGGGAACCGCGGCTGTGCTTGTAAAATCATCGCGGAGCCCTTCCTGTCTTGACGGGCTCCGTGCAGCATTGTCCCGCCTCTAAAGGAAGTTGTTTACCACTTCCTTTGGAGGCGGGACAATGCTGCACGGAGCCCGTCAAGACAGGAAGGGCTCCGCGATGATTTTACAAGCACAGCCGCGGTTCCCTAAGAGGCAGGGAGCCGCGGCTGCAGAAGAAGGAGTCGGTGAGTTTGCCTTGGCGGACCGCACCGGGGTAGGGTCTCGCGGGCCGCACGGAGGGACCTCGCGGGCCGCAGGTTGGTGACCCCTGAGGTAGACCAAAGGTGAGCCAGTCGATGTAGTGTATCTGGATTTTCAGACAGCCTTTGATAAGAGCCCCCATGACAGACTCTTAGCAAAATTAAAAAGTCATGGGATAGAGACAGCGTACTATTGTGGATCAGGAACTGGTTAAAAGATAGAAAGCAGAGGGTAGGGCTAAATGGCCAATTTTCCCAATGGAGAAAGGCGAATAGTAGAGTACTCCAGGATCTGTGCTGGGTCCGCTGCTTTTTAGCATTCTAAAATGACCTGGAAATTTGAATAGTGAGTGAGGTAATCAGATTTGCAGATGAGACAAAATTATTCAAAGTTGTTAAAACCCAAGAGGATTGTGAAATATTGCAAGAGGACCTTGATAAATTGGAAGACTGGACGTTCAAATGGCAGATGAAATTTAATGTGGACAACTGCAAAGTTATGCACCTAGGAAAGAACCCAAGCTATGGTTACACAATGCAAGTTTTCACATTAGGAACCACCATCCAGGAAAAAGATTTAGGCGTCATCGTGGATAAAGCATAGTTACTCACCTATTACAGCTGTTCTCCAGGGACAGCAGGAAATTAGTCCTCATATATGGGTGACGTCGGCACCCATCCGGTAACCTCTCCCCAGCTTTCAAAGAAAGCCTTTGGGAGATGCACCACGCATGCGTGGTTCCCTTCCCGTCTAAGGGTGCTATCTTTCCTCACTATGATATCATAGCACAAAACAGCAAAAATGATAACTGGCAACTCCATGGGGAGGAGGGAGGGTTATGAGGACCGATTCCTGCATTCCCGGAGAACACCCGTTACAGATGAGCAACTACACTTTCTCCGGGAGCAATCAGGAATTCAGTCCTCACATTTGGGACTCCCCAGCTACAGGCTACCGAAAAAAAACTATAAAGGAGTTTCAAGATGGCGGCAGCTGGCTTTGCTGAGCACATGTGCAGTTTCTGATGGGGAAGAAGCACAAGAGTAGCGGTGGGTCGTTACCCTCTCACCTCAACACCAGTTGCTTCAGGGGTTGTTGGCCTTTTGGATTCTTTTGTGCTTCGCGTTACCCAGGATCCAGTGGTTGCTGGGGAGGAAAGCCAAGCTTCAGCTTTGCCGGAGTCGGAGGGCTCGGCAGCTGCTTCTGTATCATCGCTGTCAGCGTCTAAAATACCCCGCTACCAGCCCTTGCCTGAGGGTTTCCTGGAACTGGATCTTACTTAGAAGCAAGGATTCCGGTCTGAGAGAGTCAGGCCCGGAGGGGCTGTTGGTGGAAGAGTGTGTAGCTTCAAGGTGGCATTGCTCATTGAAACCTGAGGTGCTGGTGAGTGAGAGTCCAGCAGAAAGAGAGCCTGCTATTTTGCAAGGAAGAGAGACGTTGGTAAAGATGGAAGCTATTTTGTCACTCGCTGGATCTACGGTGGCTTTTTCCTTCCAACGACTTGCAAACTTTACTTCGAAGACTATTTGGCATGCCATTGTTTCTCTGGGGGAAGCATTACTACCCCAGATGTCTTCTTTGGCATTGAAAGTGAATAAATCTATGGCAGCAGTTGAGCAGTTGGAAAGGAAGGTGGCTGTGATTCAATTAAAAATGGAAAAGACACGGAATAAAGTTGCTATTCTTGAGGGGCAATCTGAATCTTATAGAAAGAACACTGCTTCAGTTCAAGTTAAGTTTGAACTTTTGGACAATTTATCCAGAGCTAATAATTTCAGAGTAATTAATTTTCCTAGGGTTACTACAGTTTCAGTGAGGAATATGTTTAAACAATATTTAGTTGATGTTTTGGGGGTCTCCCCTGAGTTGATTCCCCCCCTCTTGTTAAGATTTATTATCTACCCAAGGCAAAATCAACTTCAGCTTTTGTTAAGTTAGGGGGAGAACAAGAACAAGTGAATATTTTGAATGTAATAGATTTAATGGAAAATTCAGGTCAAGAATCTCAGGTTCCATCTACCTTGTTAATAACTTTTGCATTACTTTCTGATAAAGAATGGCTGCTTAAATTATTTTTTCGGAAAAGGAACTTATTGTTCCGAGGATTATTGATATGTATTTATCCTGATCTAGCTAGGGACACCCAGAAGTGACACAAGGAGTTTCTCCTGCTACGCCCTGGGATAGTGCAGCTGGTAGGACTCTTTTTCTTGAAGCACCCATGTAAATGTTTAGTGAAATATCGCTCTGTTTCTTATATTTTCTATGAGTCTTCTCAGTTGACTGCTTTCATTAATGCATGGCGTCCAAGTCCTCGACTGATTCTTCACATGTACCCTCATGATTTAGAATATTCCAGATTTAGCTGCCTTTTCTGTCTTCTCATATGTTGTTATTGCTATAATTTAGTATCTCCCCTTTTTTTTTGTGGGCTAGAGTGGGCAGACATATATATTTTGTTTTTGGGATTGCCTCATGACTGCTTTTGTTTATAAACATTTTCTGATGTGTCTGCTCTTTTCCCTGCAAGAAATGTTCTTGTGAACTTTCTTGATTCTTTGTTAAAACTTTAGAAATATAAAAATTAAAAAAAACTGTAAAAAGCCACGGGTGACCAGAAAAGGTGAGCTGTGAGCAGCAGCAATTGAGTTAGAAGACAACAGATCCACAAGCGACCCAAGTGTCTAGCGAGGAACCAGTTCATTGGTAGCCATAACACAGCAAGGGCTGGAGGGCAAGAGTTGCAAAGGAGTAATGCCAGGCAGTAATGAGCTGAGAAGCTATGACCAGGTGGTGGCAGGCAACTTTACGATAAGGGAACGGAATGCAGGTTTGCCACAGACGCTATGATGGCCCGGATGTTGTGTGCCGTGACTCGGCACTCCAGCGAGAGACCAGCTGCTTGTAGACAAAGGCGATGCAGTCCACTTCCCAGGTGGACAAGGTGTGTTTATAGACCACCACCCCAAACTACTTGGGTCAAAGGAGACCAAGAGCTGAGAAGCTTGGCAATGGTCTTGGGTGCGCTATAAGTAGAAGGTTAGCACATGTTTGCAGTCCAGTGTGTGGAGAATGGCCTCCACCCTGCTGGCGTGGGGCCACGGAAAGAAGGTGGGAAGTACCACCTGCTCGTTAAGGTGGAACGGAGACACTATCTTGGGCAGGAACTTGGGGTGTGTGCGGAGCATGACCCTGTTCCTATAGAACCTAGTGTACGGTAGGTCTGCCACCAACACTTGAAGCTCGCTGTCCCGGCAAGCAGAAGTAAGTGCCACATGGAATACCACCTTCCAAGTCAGATACTTTAGGTGGCAGGAGCCAAGAGGCTCAAAGGGTGGCGTGGTAAGCTTTGAGAGTACAATGTTGTACTATGCTGCTGAAGGGTGGATGGGAAGCTTCTATATGAGGAGACCTCTCAGGAAGCGTACCACTAATGGAGAAGGGTTTACCATCGATTAGATGGTAGTGCAACGCCAATGTGCTGAGGTGCACTCAGGATATAGTCCTGAAGTCCCACTTCCAGTCTGGCAGCATCCCTGTTGCCATGGAGGAGAGAGGTCATGTGACAGGAGAGCATCACCCTGGTGTGGCAGAAAGTGATCCTGTAACTAGGACCTGTCCTCCAGGTGATGTAAAACCCTCTCGCACTGAGGAAGTTTCTCCAGGGCCATGTGCCCATGAAGGAAGGGTTAGGACAGCTGTTATAGTTGGTGATTCGATCATTAGGCATGTAGATAGCTGGGTGGCTGGTGGACGTGAGGATCGCCTGGTAACATGCCTGCCTGGTGCGAAGGTAGCGGACCTCACGCTCCACCTAGATAAGGTCTTAGATAGTGCTGGGGAGGCGTCTGCTGTCTTGGTACATGTCGGTACCAATGACATAGGAAAATGTGGTAGGGAGGTTCTGGAGGTTAAATTTAGGCTTTTAGGTAGGAAGTTGAAATCCAGAACTTCCAGGGTAGCGTTCTCCAAAATGCTTCCCGTTCCACGCGCAGTACCCAAAAGGCAGGCAGAGCTCCGGAGTCTCAATGCGTGGATGAGACAATGGTGCAGAGATGAGGGTTTTGGATTCGTTAGGAACTGGGGAACATTCTGGGGAAAGGAGGGGCTCTTCGAAGGGATGGGCTTCACCTTAACCGGGATGGAACCAGGCTGCTGGCATTAACCTTTAAAAAGGAGATAGAGCAGCTTTTAAACTAGATAATAGGGGAAAGCCGACAATCGCCCAAGAGCGCATGGTTCAGAAGAATGTATCCTTGAAGGATACTACCAAAAGCAGAGACTTTCCAAAAAGAAAGTAGCCCAAATGCCCTCGAGTATGGAGCAGACAGAGCTTAAAGATCCCAAATTAGCCATGTCTACCAATAGCCAAATTAATATGAATATAATACAGTCTCTAAAATTCTTGTATGCAAATGCTAGAAGTCTAAAAAATAAGATGGGAGAGTTAGAATATATAGCACTAAATGAAAGGTTAGATATGATTGGAATATCAGAGACATAGTGGAAGGAGGACAACCAGTGGGAAACTGTGATACCTGGGTACAATCTATATCGTAATGATAGAGCTGATCAAATTGGTGGAGGGGTTGCGCTCTATGTTAGAGAGGGCATTGAGTCAGAAAGGAATAAAGTTTTGCAGGAAACAAAATTTGCTGTAGAATCTCTATGGATTGAAATTCCATGTGAAAAGGGGAAGGCGATGGCAGTGGGGGTGTACTATTGACCGCCTGGCCAGAATGAACAAATTGATGATGAAATGCTCAAAGAAATCAAGGAAGCTAACAAAAGTTACAGCGCAGTAATAATAATGGGTGTTTTCAATTACCCCGGTATCGACTGGGTCAGTGTCACGGCAGGACATGCTAGGGAGATAAAGTTCCTAGATGAAATAAATGACTGCTTCTTGGAGCAGCTGGTTCATGGACCGACCAGAGGGGAAGCCATATTAGACCTAGTCCTTAGTGGAACATCAGATCTAGTGCAAGAGATAAGGGTGTTGGGGCCACTTGGCAATAGCAATCATAGCACGATCGCCTTTGATTTAATTAATGGAGGAGGGATAGTAAGGAAATCCACAGTACTACCTTTTAACTTTCGAAAGGGAGACTATGATAAAATGAGAAAAATAGTTAAGAAAAAACTAAAAGGAGCAGTTGCAAAGGTTAAAGACTTACATCAAGCTTGGGTGTTGTTGAAAACTACTATCTTGGAAGCCCAGACCAGCTGTATTCCACACTTTAAGAAATGTGGAAGGAAGTCCAAAAAACTGCCAGCATGGTTTAAAGGTGAGGTCAGAGAGGCTGTTGTTGCCAAAAAAGCATCTTTCAGGAAATGGAGAAAAGAGCAAAATGACGAAACCTGGAAACAGCACAAGCACTGGCAAGTCAAATGCAAGGCATTGATAAGGCAGGCTAAGGGAGAATTTGAGAAGAAGCTTGCTGCGGAAGCAAAAACGCGAAATAAAGACTTTTTCAAGTATATTCGTAGCAAAAAACCTGTGAGAGAGTGAGTTGGTCCATTAGATGATAGAGGGGTTAAAGGGGCACTAAGAGGCGACAAGGCAATAGCGGAGAGACTGAATGAATTCTTTGCTTAGGTCTTTACTGAGGAAGATGTAGGGATGTTACCCATGACTGAAGTGGTATTTAAAGGTGCGGAAGAATTAAGAACATAAGAACATAAGATATGCCATACTGGGTCAGACCAAGGTCCATCAAGCCCAGTATTCTGTTTCCAACAGTGGCCAATCTAGGAAATATCAAAACATTGCGAAGATGTATTACAACTATTAGATAAACTGAAGAGTAGCAAATCACCTGGGCCGGATGGTATACATCCAAGGGTGTTGAAAGAACTGAAATATGAGATTGCAGACCTGCTATTAGTAATCTGTGAACTATCATTAAAATCATCTCTAATAGCTGAAGATTGGAGGATCGGCAATGTAACACCAATTTTTTTTAAATTTAAATTTTATGCAATTTACAAAATATTCAAAAAGCAAAAATCATATGTAGCATACAAACAGCATACAAAATAAATAACAGGGGAAAACACGAAAAAATCTAAATAGCAATCAATCACCCAAAATAACATATCCCCTATATAAGATTTAGTCCCCAAGAAGAAACAACCCCAATAAGATTCCAAACAGGTAATAAAGAAAAACTAGTATCATCTCATGAGCAAAGAATAACTCACAGGGCAGCCAATACAGGAGCTAAACCCTCACCCCCGTTCCATAGCCTGGAGAAACTGCAAAAGTTGCACAGGTTCAAAAAAAAGAAAATGCTTAGTTTGATATAACACAGCACATTTACATGGATACCTCAATCTAAATTGGGCACCCAGGGCGGTAACTCTCTGGCGTAAAGCCAGAAATTCTTTCCGCCTCTTCTGGGTGTCCCTTGACAAATTGGGGAATACTAAAATTTTTGAACCCATGAACTGGGAAAAGGATAATCTACGGAAATAAAGCCTAAGGACCGTATTGCGGTCAGATTCAAAAGCAAAGCTGACTAACAAAGTTGCTCTACTTGTCACTACTTCCAAAGAAGACTCTAGGAATTCAGACAATTCCATCTGGCCCGGTCCGCCCTTCCCCCCTGAGCCCCTCTCAGCCACATAACCCGAATCAACAGCAACATATTGAACCCTAACAATGGGTGGCAAATTATCATGTGGCATCAGGAGAACCTCAGCAAGGTATTTACGCACCAGAGCCAAGGGTTCTAACAATGGTGATCTCGGAAAATTCAAAAAACGTAAGTTATTCCTCCTTAAGGAATTGTCCATGAATTCCAACCTCCTTAATGTAATCAAACGTTCCTTGGAAACATTATCACCCACCACTCGCATTTCTTCCACTGTAACACCAATTTTTAAAAAGGGTTCCAGGGGTGATCCGGGAAACTACAGACCGGTGAGCCTGACGTCAGTATCGGGAAAAATGGTAGAAACAATTATAAAGAATAAAATTACTCAGCATGTAGATAGTCATGGCTTAATGGGAGACAGCCAACATGGCTTTAGACAAGGAAGATCTTGTCTTACTAATCTGTTATATTTTTTTGAAGGTGTGAATAAACAGGTGGACAAAGGTGAGTCGGTTGATATAGTGTATCTGGACTTTCAGAAAGCCTTTTACAAGGTCCCTCATCAGAGACTTTTGGCAAAACTAAAGAGTCATGGGATAGGAGGTAGTGTACTACTGTGGATCAGGAACTAGTTAAAAGATAGAAAGCAGAGGGTAGGGCTAAATGGCCAATTTTCCCAATGGAGAAAGGTGAATGGTGGTGTACCCCAGAGATCTGTGCTGGGTCCGCTGCTTTTTGACATATTCATAAATGACCAGGAAAGTGGAATAACGATGAGGTTATCAAATTTGCAGATGACACAAAACTATTTAAAGTTGTTAAAACCCAAGAGGATTGTGGAAAATTGCAAGAGGATCTTGATAAATTGGAAGACTGGGCATCAAAATGGTAGATGAAATTTAATGTGGACAAGTGCAAAGTTATGCACCTAGGGAAGAACAACCCAAACTATGGTTACATGATGCAAGGTTCCACATTAGGAACCACCACCCAGGAAAAAGATTTAGGTGTCATTGTGGATAACATGTTAAAACCCTCGGCCCAGTGTGCAGCGGCGGCCAAGAGAGCAAATAGAATGCTAGGTATCATAAGGAAAGGAATGGAGAATAAAACAAAAGATATTATAATGCCTCTATATCGTTCCATGGTGAGACCGCACCTTGAATATTGTGTGCAATTCTGGTCGCCGTATCTTAAAAAGGATATAGCGATTTTAGAAAAGGTTCAGAGAAGAGCCACCAAAATGGTAAAGGGGATGGAAGGATACTCCTATGAAGAAAGGCTAAAAAGGTTAGGGCTCTTTAACCTGGAAAAGAGACGGCTGAGGGGAGATATGATAGAAGTCTATAAATTAATGAATGGAGTGGAACGGGTAGACGTAGATCGATTGTTTATATTATCAGAATATAGAAAGACTAGGGGACATGCAATGAAGCTACAGGGTAAACTATTTAAGACTAATAAAAGAAAATATTTTTTCACTCAACGTGTAATCAAACTCTGGAATTTGTTACCGGAGGATATAGTAAAGGCTGTTAGTGTAGCTGGGTTTAAAAAAGGTTTGGACAAGTTCCTGGAGGAAAGGTCCATAAACCATTATTAAAGAAGGGACCCAGGATATCAATGTTTGACCGAGTACAAGCATTGTGGAACCTGTGTCTTTTGGGGAAACTGCTAGGTACTGTGATGAGGAAGCCCCTCAAGATGAGATGGAAATAGCAGAAAATCCTGATGAGGTAAACAATACTGCACTGACAAACAGGATTTTCACCTCAGGAATAAAAACAGAGCCAGTTGATGATCTAAAGCCACACCTCACCTCAGGGGAGGAGACAGGTCTGTTCACTGATTGGGCACACCCAAGGGAGAGTCAGGGAGTGCAAGGAAGTGAAGGCTTGTTAAATACTCAAGCAATGAGGAGAGAGAGAGAGAGGAGGAGGAGCGAGTGCAAGCACGAGGTCAGGAGCAGCAGAAGGGAAAATGTTGGAACAGCTGAGAGAACTGCTTGGAGGAGAAGTCAGCTAGAATCTGAGACCCGAGCAGAACCTGGGAGCACTGGTGCAAGGATTCACCCTGGAGGAAGTCCCACTGCAAGGTAGAGCCTTTGGATAAGGGAGCCAGCAGGCCAGATACCTGGAACAAGGGCAGCCGGACTCACAGCTGTAAAATCCAAGACAGTTTCAGAGAAAACTACGAGGAAACTGTTCAGCCTGACATTTACCTGCAAGGCACTGGAAGTAAGGATAAAGAAAGCTGAAGTACAAAGCCTGAGAATTAACAGGAGAAAAGGTACCAATGCTTATCTAAAAGACCTTGGAAAAGGTAAAGCTGACATTTTTTGTTATAAACCCTTGTTTAAGAAGTCTCCTGCATGTGTTAACCTCCTGAGAACAAACCCAGCATATTCAGCTAATGATAAGTGGGGGAAGGGATTTACCCTTACTGAGAACTGTTCCTTTGACAAAGGCAGGATAGCTGATTATCCTGAGCTGGGAGTCCTAAGTAAACGTTTGTTAGAGAAGAAGGAAGGCTATCAGCCTGAAAACGTGCACAAGCAAGCTGAATTACTTCTAAGTTAGTTTAAGGAATTTCTGGAGAAAAGGGCAGAGCAGAATAATAACCCTGAGGAAGCTATGCAACAGGACGTTTGTCTACCTTCAGTAGAGTTTGACTCACCTATGGATTGTTCTACTTGTGTAATTGAGAATAACCAGGTTAATGAGCACTGAAAGCTATATGAAGTAATATAGTATAAAGTTTGCCATACCTGCGGTCATTGTGAGAAAACCTTATGAGTTGTTTAATAAGCTTAATCACATGGTAAATTGAGAAGCCGTGCCGGAAGGAAGAGCACCTGTTACAATTTGCTGAAGGATCACATGATTGCCTAGCCTGAGACTAAAGGAACTGTGAAACAGCCAAGTAGAGCTGAACCGTTTTGTTGCATCTTTTGTGTGTGTTTATTTTCAACCCTTATGTTGGAATTGGCATTCTTTTGCGTCTGAGATACTGAATCTTGATGCGCTGGAATAAACCCTCTTAAAAATAAATATTCTTGCATGCCTTTTTCTACTCGAGCTACAACTACAACTCAGTCCCACAGGAGGCCAAGCAACTACATATCCCAGAACTCCTGGGGCCAAGTGTTAGAGCTTCACTCCTAAAGGACACTTAAAAGGCCGTCCCTACCTGTAAGCTCGTGGGCCCAGGTAGCAAGGACGTCGCAGTACGTATGACCTAGATTGGCTACTGTTGGAACCAGGATACTGGGCTTGATGGACCTTGGTCTGACCCAGTATGGCATATCTTATGAGTTGGATTTCAAGCCTGCCTAAGACAGGTGAAGCAGATACTGCAGTACTAGCTGGACAGAGCAGGAGAAGGAGTTGATCCCCCTCTCTGCGCACCAGACGGTGAACCTCCACCACTTGAAGGCATACACCTGTTGTGTGGAGGCTAGAAACACATACGCCATCTCAGCAGAGAGGCTGAAGGGAGCCAGGGCCACCCGCTTAGCAGCCAGGCCATGAATGTCAGGGACCCCAGGTGGGGGTGCAGAAGAGAGCCCTCTTCCTGCATGAGTAGACCTGAGCCGCACCCCAGGGGAACCGTGGGCATGATGTACAGGTGGAGCAGGGGAAACCATGGCTGCCTGACCCACCGTGGAGCTATCAGGATCACTGTGGTCCTGTCATGCTGGACCTTGAAGAGGGTCTTGGCGATCAGGGGCATGGACAGGAAAGCATAAAGGAGGCCCTCTGCCAATGAGATCAGGAAGGCATCCACCGCCACCCTGGAATCTGTGTCTTTTTGGGAGCCTGCCAGGTACTTGTGAAATGATTGGCCACTGTTGTTCAGGATACTGGGCATGATGGATCTTGGTCTGACCCAGTATGACTGTTCTCATGTTCTTATATCAATACAAACCGGAAAAGTTAAGGCCTGTGTGAAATTTGCCCTATTTTCCAAAGTGCTAGAAAAGATTGTCCTGAATCAATTATCTGATTTTCTTTCCAGCAATTTGCTGTTTCCTTATCAGTCGGGTTTTAGAGGTAATCATAGTACTGAATTAGTCATACTGGATATTTTGAATGACTGTTGGTACTATATAGACCATGGTCAGGAAGTTCTTTTGGTCCTTTTGGACCTAAGTGCAGTACTTGATACTACTGACCATCATATTCTCCTGCAGAGACTATCTGATAAGGGAGTTACGGATCTGGTACTTACTTGATTTAAGTCGTTCCTGACTGATAGGTGCCAATATGTAGCAGTGAGAAACACAATCTCTAATCCCAGGCCATTGAAATATGGTGTTTCACAAGAGGCCTTGTTATCATTCCTTTTTAACATCTTCATCAAGCCTGTAATTGATGCAATTTCCGCTCAAGGGGTTAGGGTACACTCTTTTGCTGATGATATTCAGCTGTATGTCCCCTTGGACGTAGATCTAACCTCTGGACTTACCAGATTGGTGTCTTGTTTGGATTTAGTTGAAAAGCGGATGGCATAGAATAAGTTGCAGATTAATCCTTCAAAAACTGAAGTATTGTGGATTCATTGTAATAGCTCCTCCCCTACCCCCAACAGTTTTTGGCTGGGAGTAGAGCTTGAAATCAAGAGTCAGGTTCATAGTCTAGACCTGTTTCTATTACTTGCAACAAATATATAAGATCCATTAATTTTTTTCGCAATCTGAGATTTTACAACTTGTATACGCATTTATAACATCAAGACTCGATTATTGTAACACTCTGCTTTATGGATTGACTGCGCAATCAAAAAAGCGATTACAACGGATATAGAATGCTTCTGTGAGACTGATTTTTATTTGAGGTTTAGAGATCATGTCTCTCCTTATCTAAACTCACTTCATCAGCTACCTTTTAAGAAGCTCTGTATTTTTAAAATGCTCGTCTTGGCTTTTAAATATTTTTATGGTTGGCTTCCAGCCTATATTGTAAATAAATTGAAGTATATCCCAGCCTGTACTCTGAGATCTCAATCAATTGTTAGTGGTTCCCTCTTGTAAATACTTTCATCTTGAATGTGCACATCATAATGCGTATTCATGTTCTTTGCCACTGCTATGGAATGGAATATCAAAAATTTACTGTTCTATGGACAATCTGTTATGTTTTCAGAAGGCGATAAAAACATACCTTTTTCCTGAGATATGATGAACATTTGTAAGATCTTGTAAATTAAGTAATGTCCTGTACTATCATTTTTATGAAAAGTAGATATTATGTGTTATGATGAGGTATTGTTAGTCTGTGTTATATTACTTTTTATTATTATGTATGTAATTTGTAACCTGCCCTAAGCAATTTGAAAAGACAGGATAAATATTGAATGAATGAATGAATAAATAAATAAATAAAACAAATAAATATTTACCTCAAACAATAAAGAAATCTTCTCACTTCTATCAGAATGAAATTCACTACCACTTGAATACTTCTGTCTTTTCACAGAGTCTTGCATTTCCACATCAGCATTCATTTCCCAGTCCATATAAGGCAGGAGATCTATATGTTCTTTGGCTATAAGTTCTTGAATATTCAGGATGTCAGGCTGTGAAGTTATCTCAGCACCCTGAAACAACAACAAATCCATTACACAGGAGTACAGATTTCATAACGCTACTGGATACTGGCAGGTTTTTGTAAATATAACGCAATTAAGCAAAGTGTACATAATCTAAAGCAACATATTTGTTAATATGGCTTAACAATGTACTGGTTTCATGCTGAGTTTTAGTAAAATGCTTATACATTTAGGGTAAAACTTCAAAATCCCCAAATACTACAAGTTGTTAACTAAATATTTATTAAAAGCAAAGAAATATTTCTGTCACACCTTCTTCCCTTGAAAACTAGCACATAAACATTTTACTTTATTTATTTTAACTTAAAAAAACAAAACAAACCACTGGGTTCTTTTCTCCGCCGTTTAAATCCAATATTAACTGTTTGTGCACAGTATATTCATCAAAAATTCACATCATACACTCTCATGTTCCCAGCATAAAGAGTAGTTACTCACCTGTAACAGGTGTTCTCCAGGAGCAGCAGGAATCAGTCCTCACATATGGGTGACGTTGGCGCCGACGGAGCCCTCGCGGAGCAATTTCTCCAGCTTTCAAAGAAAGCCTTTGGGAATTGCAGCGCGCATGCGCGGTCCCCTTCCCGCCCAAGTGTGCCATCTTGCTCAGTCTGATGACATAGCTAAAAGACAGCAAAAAAATTAGCAAAAACAAAATGATAGGACTGCAACTCCAAGGGGAGGAGGGAGGGTTGTGAAGACTGATTCCTGCTGCTCCTGGAGAACACCTGTTACAGGTGAGTAACTACTCTTTCTCCAGGACCAAGCAGGAAGTCAGTCCTCACATATGGGACTCCCAAGCTTAAGGCTACCGGAGACCTCAAGCACAAAAATGAGCTCCCTCTAGCTCAGCAGCACAGAAGGAAGGAATCTTCTCTGAAAACGCCCCCGACCGGTAGCCCAACACCAGGGCCGGAGGGTAGGAGTTGCCTAAACCTCAAAGAGATTATGGAGGACTGCCTGACCGAAAGCACTGTCCCTGCGGGACTCCCTCTCCAGGCAGTAATGGGCCGCAAAAGTCTGGCTTGAAGACCAAGTAGTGGCCCGGCAGATGTCTGCCAACGGAACAGAGCGGAGATGAGCCACTGACGCAGCCTTCGCCCTAACACGATGAGCCGTGACTCGACCCTCCAACGAGAGGCCGGCTGCCCCATAAGCCCAGGCGATAAAGTCAGCTACCCAAATGGACAAAGTACGCTTGGAGACAGGTAGCCCCAATTTATTGGGGTCAAAAGAAACGAAGAGCTGAACAGCCCTCCTATGCTCCCGCGTACGGTTAAGGTAGAAGGACAAGGCCCTCCTACAGGCCAGGGTATGCAGGACCATTTCAGCCCGGCTGGAGTGCGGCCTGGGAAAGAAGGTCGGAAGATCCACCTCCTGGTTGAGATGAAAAGGAGAAACCACCTTTGGAAGAAACTTAGGGTGAGTCCGTAAGACCACTCTATTCCTGTAGAACCTAGTGTAAGGAGGATCAGACACTAGGGCTTGCAGTTCACTAACGCGCCTAGCAGAGGTAAGGGCTACCAAGAGCAAGGTTTTCCAAGAAAGAAAACGAAGAGGGCAGGTAGTCATAGGTTCAAAGGGCAGACAGGTAATCCGCTGCAAGACCACATTCAGATCCCATTCAGGGGCTGGTGGGCGCAAAGGAGGCTTAAGGAGAAGAAGGCCTCGGAGAAAACGAGCCACCAAAGGGTGGTGGGAAAGAGGCCTGCCATCCACCGGTGCGTGATGTGCAGAGAGAGCACTGAGGTGGACCCTGACAGAGTTGGATTTAAGGCCCAGATTGGAGAGGTAAAGCAAATATTGCAAGACCACTGCTACCAAGCAGGAGAAGGGATTCTCAGACTGCTGAGCACACCAAATGGAGAACCGATGCCACTTAAGAGCGTAGGACTTCCGGGTGGAAGGCCTCCTCGAGGCCAAGACAACCTCTTCCACCTCCCGAGGCAGCTGGAGGGGAGCAAGGACTACCCTTTCAGCAGCCAGGCCATCAGATGAAGGGACCGGAGGTTGGGGTGTAGGAGAGACCCTTGATCCTGTGTCAGGAGATCGGGTTGAAACCCCAGAGGAAGAGGAGTGTCCACCGCCAGCTGCATTAGAAGTGGGAACCAAGGTTGTCTCGGCCACCGGGGAGCCACTAGGATCAGCGAGGCTTTGTCTCTGAGAACATTGAAAAGTGTTCGAGACACCAGCGGCATGGGAGGAAAGGCATACAAGAGGCCTGTGGACCATGGAATCAGAAAAGCATCCGCCACTACTCTGAGAGGATGCGGTTGTCGAGAGCAGAATCTGGGAGGTTGCCGGTTCAGAGGACTGGCAAACAGATCCATGGTGGGGAGTCCCCACTTGAGAAAGATCCGCTGAACCACTAATGGATCCAATCTCCACTTGTGTGGTTGGAGGATCCTGCTTAGTTTGTCTGCCAGGTAATTTTCCTGACCTGGGAGATAGACCGCTTTGAGGAGTATGCCGTGGTGGACTGCCCAAGAGCACAGCCTTCGTGCCTCCTGACAGAGAAGAAAGGAGCCTGTACCGCCCTGTTTGTTCATGTAGAACATTGCAACTTGATTGTCCGTCTGGACCAGTACAGACTGGTGAGAAGTGAGGTGGGAGAAGGCTCTCAGAGCTAGGCGGATGGCTCTGAGCTCCAGGAAGTTTATCTGCTGCGCAGACTCCCAAGGAGTCCAGAGGCCTTGAGTACATGTCCCTTGGCATTGTGCTCCCCAACCCAGGAGAGAAGCATCGGTTGTTAGTACCTGAGAAGGCGGAGGAGATTGAAAATCCACTCCCTGTAGCAGGTTTGGCAGATGAAGCCACCACCGCAGAGAAGAGACCAGCAGGTCGGAGACCTGTACTGAGTCCGTCAGGCTCCCCATGGCCTGATGCCATTGAGTGCGAAGGCACCACTGGGCAGGTCGCATGTTCAGGCGGGCATTGGGGGTCACATGGACCGTGGAAGCCATATGGCCGAGCAGTCTCAGAAATTGCCTGGCAGAGACCAGGGAATTGCTGCGAAAGTGGCTGGCGAGATCCATGAGCCTGTGGGCCCTGTCCAGAGGCAGGAAGGCCTGCGCCTGAAGTGTGCTTAACCTTGCGCCGATGAATTCGAGATCTTGAGAGGGGAGCAAAGTGGACTTTGCGAAGTTTATGACAAAGCCCAAGTGCTGGAGCAGAGACACAGTGCGATGAGTGGCCTGAGAGGCCGCTTGGGAAGACCGGGCCCTGATGAGCCAGTCGTCCAGGTATGGAAACACAAAAAGGCCTTGAAGTCTCAGATAGGCCGCTACCACTGCTAGGCATTTGGTGAACACCCTGGGGGCGGAGGATAGGCCAAAGGGCAGTACTCTGTACTGGTAGTGATTTCCTCCCACAACAAACCTGAGATATTGTCTGTGGTTTGGATGAATAAGGATGTGAGTATAGGCATCCTTTAGATCTAAGGAGCATAGCCAGTCTCCCCGCTGGAGGTAGGGCAGCAGGATTCCAAGAGTAAGCATCTTGAACTTTTCCCTTGCCAGGAACTTGTTGAGGTTTCGCAAGTCCAGGATGGGTCTGAGGCCTCCTGTTCTTTTTGGTATCAGAAAGTACCTGGAATAAAAGCCGTGACCTCTCAGGTGGTGGGGCACCGGTTCCACAGCCTGGTCCTGAAGAAGACCTGCTAACTCCTGAAGGAGTAAGTCCCTGTGCAGAGGGAGTCTTGGAGGCTCCCCTGGAAAGTAGGAGGGAGGTACCTGGTGAAAATGTAGAAGATAGCCCTTCTGAACTATATGAAGTACCCAGGTATCGGATGTGATGGCTGACCACCTGTGGGCAAAGTGGACCAGCCGGCCTCCTGTGCTGAGAGAAACCAGCGGAGGGGAAGAGGCTATGCTGATGGAGTCAAAAACCCCCACCCTGCTGAGCAGGGGCCGGTGTTGTGGGCTTGGGGGCCTGCTGCCTACGGGACCCATTACCCCGTCCCTTGGCCTGCTGACCCTTTTGGGGAGCTGCTGAGGCCTGATACTGAGGGTAGTATTTATAGGCAGCCGCCTTCCTCGGGTAAAAGGGCTTTTTCCCCGAGCCCTTCTTCTTCTGAGAAGGGGCAGAGGTTTTTCTGGACAGCCGAGTTCTGGTCAGAGTCTCGGTCTCGATTTGTGCAGCCTTTTCAGCCATGGGTTTGCCAAAGAGGTTTTCACTTCTGCAGGGGACATCGACCAACTTGTCCTGGACCCATGGCTCGAGGTCGGATGACTGAAGCCAAGCCTGTCGGCAGGCACCGATGCCGGCCCCGGCTACTCGAGCAGATGCTTCGAAGCCATCGTACGCTGCTCGAGAGATAAACTTTGAGCACTCTCGAATACCAGTGGACAAGGCTTGGAACCTCTGCAAAGGTTCCTCGGAGAGACCAGCAGAGAACCCGGCAATTTCTTTCGCCAGATCTCGGAGATACATGCCCATATAGAGCTGGTAGGTCTGGACTCGACAAGCAAGCATAGAGCCCTGGAAACACTTTCTACCGAGGGCATCCAGGCTCCAGGCCTCCCGGCCGGGAGGCACCGAGGAGTGCATCTTCTGACTCTTGAGTCGATGCATGGCCGATTCCACCACCATGGAATGGTGCGGTAGTTGTGCCTTTTGGAACCCGGGGCTCTTGCGGACTCGATAAATGGAATCGACCCGCTTGCTTAACACCGGCGCCGACGCCGGGCTCTCCCACATGCGGAAGAGAAGTCGTTCCAGCATCGGAGGAACCGGTACAGTAAAGGCCTCCTTCGGGGGAGAGTCATACTGGAGGGCATCGAGCTCTTCGGCTCGAGGCTCCTCCTCGGGATCCGCGGGGAACGCCAAGGCCTTGGCAATATCCCGCACGAAGTCCGAGAACCGAGTGTCCTCTGGGGGGGGACCGTCTCCGAGGTTCGGACTCGGGCGAGTCCGATGGGACACATCGAGTCCGAAAAGTACCAGGTGACTCTTCGTCCTCCGTTTCCCAGTCGGACTCCTCGGAGGAGGAATCGAGTGGCTCCGGTCGGGCGGGCACCGATGCCCTCCGCCCCGACGCTGAAGGTGTCGGCGTCGATGACCTCGGTCCTGAACGGGAGGCCGAGGGAGACCGCGACCGAGGATCGACTCGAGCTCGCATGGACTCGAGGATCGGCTCGGTCTCCGGGGTCGACTTGGACGTCGACGTCCCGGTGGCCGGGGCAGACGCATTGGCGAGGCTAGCGATCAATGCCCGCTGCTGGTCCATGAAGGCAGCCAAACTGCTCTCCAAGGCCGTCAACCTGAGTCCAAGCTCAGGAGACCCAGCAGCCCCCGACTCGGGCCCGATGTCAGCTCCTTCGGAGGCGAGTCCACGAGGACTACAGTACTCACGTGTCCAGGTGACTCCATTTTGAGACGAGGATGTTTCTAAGGCCTCTCCGACTCCGAGGACCCGGGACGGCTATCGGGGCTATGCGGCCTGGCCCTCGAGGAACCAGGAGCGTCCACCAACGCCGCCCTCGCGGGTTTTTTCTTCCGATGATGTTCCCGGGTAGGAGACCCCCGCTCAGAGGAACTCCGACGATGCTCAGGACCGGAGTGCCGGGACGTCGAAGCCTCTGACGAGGTCTGGGCCCGGCCGGATGCGGAGTCAGAGAAGATTCGTTCCCGTTGATGCTGCCGACTCCTCAACGCTTTTGAGGACATCTTGCCACACGGACGACAGATCATCGGGTCATGATCGGGTCCGAGGCAGCGGAGGCAGCAGTCGTGTGTGTCGGTAAGAGACATAAGCTTCTTACAGCGATCACACTTCTTAAACCCGCTGGCAGCCATTAAGGGAAAAAGGGCCCCCCCGAGGTCAAAAGACAGGGCTGCCAGTGAAAATGAAAAAATGGCGCGAACGCTTGTCACGAAGGACAAAAAAACGAAAAATAAAGAAACGGACCCGATACCGGCGTAGCGGGTCTGGGCGGGAAAAAGGATCCGGCGTCGAACCGAGAAAGAATAAAAAATAAGAGAGAAAATCAACTTTTTCAGCGGCGATCACAAACAGCGTCTGTAGGGCTCCGCGGAAAAAAGAAGACTGAGCAAGATGGCACCCTTGGGTGGGAAGGGGACCGTGCATGCGCGCTGCAATTCCCAAAGGCTTTCTTTGAAATCTGGGGAAATTGCTCCGCGAGGGCTCCGTCGGTGCCGACGTCACCCATATGTGAGGACTGACTTCCTGCTTGGTCCTGGAGAACACCAGGTTTTGAACTTTAAATCATTTCATAAATTCTGTATCAGGATAAGTTTGACCACATACTTAGCTAAAAGGTCAACATTTTCCTCCAAGAACGAGTGCACACTTCATTGAATTTCTTCCTTTGAAATTGCTGCGATATCCTTTTAAAAGGTTGATTAACAGATCCTCCAAATTTATTAAAAGGTACAACCACCTCCTTCAAAAGATTTAATTTAGCACTTAAATCAAAGAATACAACTCCACCTCTGCATTCAGTCCAAAGGGCTGCACCGCATTTAGGGAATATATCCAAAATTGTTCTTTATAATTCAACTTCCCTTCCCTATCTCCACCTGTCCAATAAGGGGGAATCATGTCTATTATCCTTCATTGCATCTGATTGAACGTATGCTCGCCTTAAGCAGACAATGCTGCACCATAAGTGCTGATTCAGTCCTGGTATTTAACCGCGATCTGTGCTCCTGCAGCCTAATCCACATGGCTCTCCTTGTACATCCCACATATACTTTTTGACAGGGACAGATTATAACATACACGACATTGACGTCACCAACGTCACCCATATGTGAAGACTAAATTCCTGCTTTTCCCTGAGATCACCTGTTACAGGTGAGTAACTATGCTATCTCCAGGAACAAGCAGCTCGGCATGCAAGTGTGTACTGATTATGATATTCCTTAACTTATGTACATACTTCCAAAATCTAGCTGTGAACATTTATACCTGATTTCAAGCAGGTATAAGGTCTGCACTCAGGATGGTAGCCACGATTTGTGCAGGATCTATGCTTGTATTTTGCAAAGATAAATAGGTGCTTGCTTGTCTTTATAAAACAGGAAGGTTTTAGCTGCATTAACCTAGGCACCCTCTTATAAAATGTATCTTAATTTTGTCTTTATAAAATAGGCACAACATATACCTATGGATAGCCTTCTTTTTTTTTTTTTTAAATTTAAATTTTTATTGGCACAGATCAAAATACACAACACATAGTCAGGATCTCTCAATCATAAATCCGTATACAACACAAACTTCCACTACCAATGAGGGACATCCTTCGCTCAAAGTGTATCCTCTTTTCCACCTTGTAACTTCCCTAAAGACTATTTGTCATACAAAGTTGGAATCAACAAAGCAATACAAACCCCAAAACATCAAACATAACCAACGATTTAGCATCCCCCCACCCCCTCCCCCCACTGAGGCCTAACCATCTTCAAAAAATTTCAGTAGGGGTAACCAGAGCCCTTTAAATTTCCCGTACTGCTGGCGTCGAAGCGCTGTTAACTGCTCCATCAGGACTATCCGACGTAGTCGGGTCTGCCATTGTGCCAGACTCGGGAGGTCTACCTGTTTCCAGGCCCGAGCAATCTCACTCCGAGCAGCTTGAATACATGCTCGTATGGGCCGTTCCGGAGCCCTAGCACTCTGTGCGGGCCATATCCCCAGTAACCCAAATCCCATATCCACCTCCACCGCCCCCCCGAAGATACGAGTGATTTGCTCATGCACTCTCTCCCAATATAATCTGACCCGGGGGCACTACCACCATACATGAATAAAGGACCCCTCCTCTCCACATTCCCGCCAACACCTATCAGACACTCCCGGAAACATCCTATGTAGCCTCGAAGGAGTATAGTACCACCGGTAAAGCAATTTATAGGATGTTTCCCGGATCGCTACCAACAACGCCTGTCGGCCAATATTCAAATGCACACGCTTCCACTCCTGTTCGTCCAAATCCCTTCCCAGGTCTCTTTCCCAATCAAGATGATGCTTAAACTTCACCAGGCCCCCCCCCAAACCCCCCCAAACAATTGGGTTATTAAACCTCTTGAGCTTTCCCAACATCGCCATAACCCTTCCCTAGCATCTTGTACCCCCTCCCGGAGTTCCGGCGTTAACTTAGTGGACAGAAAATGTTTAACTTGCATGTGTGCATAGAAGTCTCCCCCCCTCAGCTGATATTTTACTCTAAGGTCCGGAAAAGAGATAAGTTCTCCCTCATCTACAATCTTATCAAATGTTTCCAGTCCCAACCACTCCCACCTTTGAAAAACCCCTTCTCTACCCGGAATAAATCCATCAGTCCCTCTCACCGGTCCCAACAACGAAAAACTGGCCCCAGGGCAAAACTTCCTCCAAGCCTTCCGCCATTGCATGAGCAAATGCCATATATAGGGGTTATCCCGCCACCTCCCCTCGGGCAATTTATCCCAAATCCATGGCAAATGTTTTAAAGGGATCGCCTCTGCCCAATATTGTTCTACTTCCCTAAACAGTTTATAAGGCGCCCCCGTATCTCTCCACTCAAAAACCTGCCGCAGCTGGGCTGCCGCATAATATCTGCTCACATCAGAGACTCCCAACCCTCCCCTCTCCCGAGTTGCATACAACACCCGTCTGCTCACTCGCGGGCGGCTATTCCCCCAAACAAAAGCAAAGATCTGACTTTGCAACAGTCGAAGGTCCCTACTCCCCACCCCTACCGGAAGCGTTTGGAAAACATACAAGAGGCGAGGCAGCAAGTTCATTTTCAACACCGCAATCCTGCCCAACCAGGACAACTCCACCCCTTTCCAGCGCCCCATACCCTTTCGCAATTGCCCAAATAAGGGCGGGTAATTTGCTCCATACAACCTGAGCGGGTGTGCCGTAATCTGTACCCCCAAGTATTTGAGTGAGGTACTCGCCCAGCGAAACGGGAACGAAACCCTCAGACTCGCCACAACCTGAGAGGGCAGTGTCAATGACATGGCCTCTGTCTTGTCCCAATTAACCTTAAAGCCCGAAAGTGTCCCATAATCCCCAAACTCCCTCATAAGAAGTGGTAGGGAGACTATCGGCTGGGTCAACGAAAATAACAAATTGTCAGCAAACAAGGTCATCTTATGCTGCGAGGCTCCCACCGCTATCCCTTGAATGTCCTCCACCGATCGGATCCTAGCAGCCAGGGGCTCCATGACCAGTGCGAAAAGGAGCAGGGACAAGGGGCAACCCTGCCGGGTCCCGCGACCCAAGGAAAAGAACTCAGAGTAGCCCCCATTGATACAAACTGTCGCCTCCGGAGCTTTGTACAACGCCATTATCCACGCCCGAAAGTTAGGGCCTAATCCAATATACTCCAAAACCGACATAAGAAAATCAAAGTTCACCCTGTCAAAGGCCTTCTTTGCATCAATTGAAGGAAACATAGCCTTCTGATGTTCCTGCCTAGCCAGCCACCCTAATTGGAGAACTCTCCTCACCCCGTCCGCCGGCTGTCGCCCCATAATAAACCCAGACTGATCCGGGTAAATGAGCCCCGGCATGCATGGCCCCAGCCGTAATGCCAACACGTTGGCCAGAATTTTAACATCAATATTCAGCAGTGAAATGGGTCGGTACGAACCGCAAACAGCCGGATCCTTCCCGGGCTTGGGGATTACAACTATAGCCGCCTGGCGCATTGATGCTGGAAGGTCCTCCCCCTTCAAAACTGCATTAAACACCCTCACCAAAATGGGGCCCAACTCATCCTTAAATGTTTTGTAAAAGAGCCCGGAAAACCCATCTATACCGGGTGCCTTGCCCGCCACCAAAACCTTGATGGCCCCCATCACTTCATCAAGAGTTATGTCCCCGTCCAACCCCTCCCCCATAGAACTCTCCAACCGCGCACTACCCTTCCCCTCATTCCACAAGTATTGCCGAATTCCCTCCCCATCCCCTGGAGGGTCCGCGGTATATAGTGTCTCATAGTAGGACCGAAACCGCTCCCGAATAGCACTATTTTTAAACAATCTATCTTGCGGCCCTTTAATTTTAACAATAGCCCTCCACTGCTGCTGGGAAGCAAGTCGAGTGCTCAGGAAGCGCCCCGCTTTATTATCAAACTCATAATATCGCTGCTGTGCCCAATCAAGTTGGCGAGAGATCTGCTCCAACTGGAGGCTATTTAATTGCCTTCGGAGCTCTTCCACCTGCCCCCGCAATCGTACGCCCCCCCTTAGTTTATGGACCCTCTCCAAGCTCTCCAACCTCTCCTTAAGGCAGCCCTCCTCAACTTCCCGATCCCTTTTCCGCTTTGCTCCCAATTGGACAAGATGACCCCGCACTACCGCTTTCAACCCATCCCAAAGTACCCCCGTTGACATCTCCCCCTTATCGTTAAATTCCATGTAGTCCTTAAGCAAACTCACGGCTTCAACGCCCTCGCAATACCCGGACCCAACACTCACAGTGTCAAATCCGACCATGGCAACCAGCACCAGTCAAGACCAGCTATGGAGCACTTTTCACAAAATTGATGACCAACAAATTACTAACATAATCACAAATATCAACACCACCACCTCCCCACTAGATCCCTGCCCAGCCACCTGGATCAAGGCAGTGAAACAGGACATTACTCTTCACATCTCGCATATAGTGAACTTATCACTGCAACAAGGAATCATGCCCACACAACTTAAGAAGTCTATCATAAGACCTATCTTAAAAAACAAAACAATCAAGAAGGACGACCCTGCTTCCTACCGACCAATATCCAGCATATCTTTCCTGGCCAAAATCATTGAAAAGGCCGTGTTGCTACAACTGCAAGACCATTTGGATGACAACGAAACACTGGATAGACAGCAATATGGTTTCAGACGACATCACGGCGTTGAAACACTACTACTAGCGCTGCTTGACAACCTCCTCAAGGGCCTAGAAGACAAAAAGAAAATGTTTCTACTCATATTCATCGACATATCAGCCGCGTTCGATACAGTTCACCATGGAACCCTCATAAACAGGCTCAAATCAATAGGAGTAGCAGGAACCCCCCTAAAATGGTTTTCCTCGTACATATCGAATAGGATGCAGCAGGTTCAGTTCAACGGCGAAAAGGCAGAAGCCTTCACGCAAACTCAAGGGATACCACAGGGTTCGGCTCTCTCAGCACTCCTGTTCAATGTGTATATGCAACCACTTTGCAAAATTTTCCAACATCATAATATCAAATACCACATCTATGCAGACGATATTATGCTGTACACTCAACTTGACACGGACAACCCAAACTACACCCAACTAGAAGAGTGCCTAAGTGAGATGCAAGCCTGGTTACACCGAAGCAACATGACGATAAATCACAAGAAAATGGAGGTGATGTACATCTCCAGGAAGCCAAACTTCGACCCCCCCGCAACAATCACCTTATGTAACAATATATACCAAACGAAGAAAGAAATAAAATATCTGGGGGTAACATTCGAAAGCGACCTAAAGATGGAGAAACACCTCCGCAAAACAAACAGAGCCATTTTTCACAAGCTAAGAGTCCTTCAACCACTAAGGAGCATTATCGAACCCCAGGACTTCAGGACCGTTGCGCAGGCACTCATCATGCCACATTTTGACTACTGCAACGCCATCCTTCAGGGTCTCCCAAAGAAAACCTTGAACATTCTGCAAATGTCACAAAATGTAGCCGCTAGGATCATCGCGAAAAAAGGTCTTGCTGATCACATCACCCCGGTATTGATTGAGCTACACTGGTTCCCCATTGCTGCTCGTATAAAATATAAAACACTCACGACCACTTTCAAGCTCCTACATAACATTGCTCCGTCTTTCCTCTCCACCTTGATCAGCTCACAACCACCCAACAGAAGCAGAAGAGCCATCAACTCCAACACCATCCTCGTTCCACCAGATATAAGAGCTGTTAAAACCAACACTAGTAACAGAGCGTTCTCATACACTGCACCTACACTCTGGAATCATCTGCCACCAGAGTTACGAGCTTGCAAAGACCTAACTGACTTTAGGAAAAATCTCAAGACTAATCTGTTCCAGAGTCATTTCAATTTGATTTATACCCAAGGGGTCTAAGCTTATCCACCCCAAGAGACCAAAACATATCTAGTACACCTGCTCGTTTATGTAAAATGTATATATGTATATATGTAATTAGTGCCCTTATCCTCAAATGTATATAAGTATTCATGTATATATGTAATTAGTGCCCATATCCTCAAACAGAACCCGCTTGTGTGATGTGCCTACCCTCCGAATCAACGTGTACGCACCCCAAATTTTACTGTACTGATTTGACAGTTCTCCTTATGTAATCAGACCGCTGCTGATCGCTGGAAGTAGCAGTATATAAATGTTTGTCAAATAAATAAATAAATAAATAATCACTGCCCCAATCCGCTGCTTCACCCCTTCCCCCTGTAAGAGATAATCATTTAACCTCCAATACCGTCTTCGCTCTGGCTCCCTGGGAGGGACAAACTTGGCCCTCACCGGAGCATGATCCGACCAGGTTGCCACCCCGATAGAGATCTCATCTAATGCCTCCTTCCAATAGCCATCCCCCAGGAGATAATCAATTCTACTATATGACGCATGCACCGCCGAGTAGTAAGTAAAATCCTTAGTAGAAGGATGAGCCAACCTCCATAAGTCCTCCACCCCATACTCTTGCATCCACTCCTGAACATTTCAACCCTAGATTCCCTCCTTCCCCCTTCCCCTTCCTCCCATCCAGGGCAAGATTACAGTCCCCCCCACCAGAAGTTTGCCCTGGGCCTTCCCAACCAACCACGCCCCCAATTCTTCCCAAAACTGTCCCTGCGCCACATTTGGCCCATAAACTGAAAGAAAAGTCACTTGTTTCCCCCCCCCCCACTACACTCACCGCTCTCCCATCCCCTTTCTGAAACACCCTCCCAACAGTAAAGGGCACATCATGCCTAATCAGGATACCAACTCCAGCCCTCCTCCGATCCCCCTCCTCCGCTGCAAAAAACCCCTGGAAGGTCCCCCCATCAATCGCTCATCACGCTTACGTAAGTGGGTCTCCTGCACAAACACCACCTGCCACTGGTGCACTCGCGCCTCTTTCCAGAGCAGTTTTCTTTTCTGAGGGGAATTCAATCCCCTTACATTCAAACTCCCCACTCTCACACCAGCAGCCATAACTCCAAACATACCACTAGTCTACCCCCCTGCACGCCTCTGCAAAGCCTCCCCCTCCCCCCCTCCCCTCACACGGAGCTCCACTCTGCCTATCATCGAGGAAGAAACCCACCCATGGATGCTATACCCCTCCATCTCCTGGCATCAACCCCTTGCACAGAACCCCTTCCCCCCCCTCCCTCCAGCATTCCAACAGCATCATCAAATCCCCCCCACCCTCCTTGCTTCCATAACTCGCAACAAAATACACCAAGCACTTATATATATCCCACAACAACCCCCCCCTTCCCCCCATGCATTCTCACCAAAGGACACATTCCCTTCATGAATACCCCCCCCCCCCCCAAACCCTTTCAGGCCTGGATTACTAACAGCAGCCGCCTGGTCCAAGCAACAAGCCTACTGTTAAAACTAACATTTTCCCCCCACACAGTCCTGGATGACAATCAGGTAACTCTGGCTGATGCAACTCTCTCCATGTCTCCTTGGCCGGCTTCTCCCGCCTTCCTCCGCAAACGCTGCCCCTTCAAAGGCATCCTCTCCCATCTTGAAGTCCCTCCTTTAGAGCCTTCCATCACTGGTCTCTTGGCCTGGTCGGGTAAACGAGGGGCCCCCTCCTGCCTCAAGACTTTCCAGGCCTCCTCTTCCCCCCGGACCCGAAAACTCCATCCATTAATGTCCATCAACATCGCAAAGGGGAAAAGCCATCTGTATTTCATATTCTCCTCTCGAAGGTATTGGGTAACCGGTCTCATGTCATGGCGTCGCTGTAGGGTGCCAGCCGATAAGTCATGATACAGTTCCACGGACTGGCCTTCCCAATTAAAACTCCTGCGGGCTGCAGCCATCCTCATGATCCTCTCCTTCAGAGCGAATGATGTCAAACAGGCCACAATATCACGCGGCTTCCCATTGCGCACCGGACCCAGCACCCGATGCGCTCTCTCCACCGAGATCACCGGCACTGCGGCCTCACTATCATCTCCCCGTAGCAAATGTTGACATACTTTTTGGACCACTGCTGCCGCATCCGCGAAGGCCTCCGTCTCCGGAACTCCTCTCAGGCACACATTATTTCGGCGGGAGCGGTTCTCAAGATCTTCTAATTTATCTTTAAGGCTGAGCTGCTCCTCCTGCAGGCACTTCATAGACGCCTCTATGTCCGTGTCCCGCTCGGCCAGATGATCTGTCTGTTCTTCCAACGCCTCCACTCTATGCCCCAGCTCTCGTATATCAGCCTTTATGACAGACAGCGACTCTTTAAGCTCTCCACGAGTGGCAATAATTTCTTTCCTCAAGGATCTCATCCAGCCCCACATATCTCCACGGGTGCAGCTCTCCTCGGCCCTGTCTGGCTCCTCTTCCGAATCCTCGCCTGACGCCATGAGGTCTGGCGGCTCGCGGGCCTTCTTCTCCGCTCCCTCCACATATGAGGATTTAAATCTTGCCAATTTTTTCCTCACCGACATCGCCACCGGACACGGTCACCACCCGCACCAGTTCTTCCAGGTAGGATGGGGTAAATCAAGCACTTTTCACTTCTTAATTCAGCGTCCCGACGGGAGCACAAAAATTATGCTGCCATCTCCCGGGTGACGTCACTTCCTCCCCCATGGATAGCCTTCTTATTAAATTACTCTCACATGTCTCAGATGTATATAAAATATATGTAAAAAATATCTATATATGCACTGTGGAAGATTCTCTGGAGGCCAGTTTTAAGGTTTGTTAGAATCACCTTTATGAAGGATTATTAAGTAGGTCTGCTGAGAGACTATCACCCCTATACAACGCAAGACTGATTTTTGATTCCACCCTGACAATCAGGGTCTCAAATAGTATGTTTCCTTAATATGTGTATTATACATCTTTCCTGTTTTTCTGTCGGTTAGCAGAGTTTGTTTCAGGTAAAAGATAAAGTCTAGGTTTGTTTCAGTCTGCAGGACTACTGAGAAGCTGCTTTTGCTGGGAAGGGTTCTGCAATTTTAAGTATTTACCTGCTGGTAAAGCGTAGTTACTCACCTGTAACAGGTGATCTCCGGGAACAGCAGGAATTTAGTCTTCACATATGGGTATCGTCGGTACCGACGGAGCCCGCGCAGGAACGCTCCCCAGCGTCCAATAGGAAATCTTTTGGGAGCATCCCACAGTGCATGCGTGCTGCCTTCCCGCCTCTGTACCTCTCTCACGTCAGTTGAGTTTATAGATGACCAAAGGAGAGAAGTAGAGAAAGAGAGGGATAGAGGGATAGAGACAACTCCCAGGGGAGGTGGGTGGGCTGTGAAGACTAAATTCCTGCTGTTCCCGGAGATCACCTGTTACAGGTGAGTAACTACACTATCTCCAGGAACAAGCAGGAATGTAGTCTTCACATATGGGACTCCCTAGCTCCCAGATGCCAGAGAAAAATAACTTCAGAAACAGTAGGTTTGCCTCAGGGTAGGCTTCAAGTGGTCATGAAACCTCCATGGATGTCTGGTATCATTAAATGCCAGGACAGAGGATAGGAGTTGTCCTTAAGTCTGAAGAGGTGCTGGAGAACAGCTTGACCAAACATGCCATCCCGGCGGAAGTCCTTGTCCAGACAGTAATGAGCAGCAAAGGTATGGACAGAGGACCAAGTTGCTGTTTTGCAGATTTTGTCAATGGCTACAGAGCGTAGATTTGCCATCGAGGTAGCCATGACATGAACATTATGGGCAGTGACATGACCCTCAAGGGATAGTCCTGCTGTAACATAAGCAAAAGAGATACTCTCTCTAAATGGATAGCAGATTGCATGTTTTGGATACTGGCATCCCCAGGTGATTAGGGTCAAAGGAGATGAACAATTGAGAAGCCTTGCAGTGCTCTCAAGTCCTTTGAAGATAAAATGCTAAAGCACGTTTGCAGTCAAGAGTATGGAGGGTTGTCTCTGCTCTAGACAAATGTGGTCTAGGAAAAAAGACAGAAAGGTAAACTGACTGATTCAAATAAAAAGGAGACACCACCTTCGGCATGAAGTGAGGGTGAGATCTAAGGATGACCTTGTCATGGTAGAACAGTGGGTAAGGTGGGTCTGCCACCAAAGCTTGAAGCTCACTAATGTGTCTAGCTGAAGTGAGGGCAATATGGAAGATAACCTTCCATGTTAGAAACTTTATCGAGGTCGTGGCCAAAAGGTTCAAAAGGCAGCTTGAGAAGTTGCCTTAGAACGACTGAGATCCCACACCACCAGTGTGGTGGTCTGATGGGAGGCCTGGTCAGCAAAAGGTCTCTCATGAAGCATGCTATAAGCGGCTGTGAGGAAATGGACTGTCCATCCAATGGAGAAGAGGAGACATTGACTTCAGATCTCTAGTAACCTCCTTGAGGAACATACCCAAATAGAGTATGTATGAGCTTATCCTGGCTGACAGCATGGAAGCCTGAAAACACAGACACCCAAAAGTATCAAGGATTCTTGATTCTCTATCCAGAGGGTTATAAGAATGTGTCTTAGAACTTTTAATTTGACGCATTGCCGATTCCATTCCATTGAATGGTATGGCAGCTGCATCTTTTGGAAGCCTGGACACTCTGGTACTCGATACATGGTATTGAGTCATCAAGTATGTGGAGAAATAGTAAGGAGCGTTTCTCACATCTGGAGCATGAGATCATGGAGAATGCGGTAAACTGGAAGTGTGGCCACCTACTTAGGAGCTGTAGGGTACTGGAGAATCTCCAATTCCTCTGCTCTGGGCTCTTTCTCAGATATTACTGTTATGGAAAGGCCCCTAGTTAGGTCCCGAATAAATTCTTGAAAAGACATATCCTCAAGAGGGGACATGTGTCATTCTGGAGAAGAAGAAGGATCATCTGGTAGACTATGAAGTCTTCGGGTATCGATTAACATAAGACATAAGATAACATAAGATAAGATTGATTCATCATCAGAAGAATTAGAATCGGAAGACGAAGTATTGGTGTGAACGATGTCCCTGCTCCGCTAAGGCTCGATACCGATTAAAGTTGGTATTGGAATGAGGGACTTGCCTGGAGGAACCCTGGTACCGGGAATTGATTTGAATTCAAGCATGGGCGGTAGCGCATCAAGTGGCATATAAACGGATGTGGTTTGTATCGATACCGCAGATGGTACCGGTGTATGTGGTACCGCCAGTAAAGATTTGACCAGAACCGAAGCTGCCAGTAGAGCTGTTAAGCTCCGATCAATGGCCAGGATACACTGATCCATAGAGCCCGCCGATGCTTGTGTATCAGTACCAGAGATGCGGGCTACTGTCCCAGAGCATGGCACCCGGAGTTCTCCAAAGGTGGAGGCCTCGGGAGCATCCTGAGATCCCTCGATGACTTTGGAGGGAAGGTTCTTCTGCCGGGGTTGTTTGGCTGGCCGATCCACCTCCAGGGCAATGCTCAAGTCATCTCGATGCTTAGAAAGAGATCTACCCTTGGGGGCATGGCCTGTCTTTGAAGACTTATGCTTTGATACCTGAGATCCATGAGAGGAAGACGATGCCCTCGATGACATTGATGCCAAAGAAACCGCATCTGAGGCAGAGTGTGCCTAACTTTGCAGCTCGATTCTGTAGGCCTCTCTTCATCATCTTCTTACACAGAGGACACTTTAAAGGCTGGTGGTCGGGACCAAGGCATTTGAGACATAATTCGTGGATATCCGTAGCCAAGATGGTACTGCCACACTTAGAACATTTCTTAAAACCACTAGCTGGATTTTCCATAGTGTCAGTAGACAAAATGGTAGGTTTAAGGCCTAAAATGGTGTCGATAAGCCCGAAGAAAAGTTCACTTTTTTTTTTTTTTACAGGAAAGAAAGAAGAAAGGAAAAACTGACTGAGAGTCGGTTCCGGCATCGACGGGAAGGCATATGTGAACCACAAAAAACAAAAAGAAATAGAATTAACAAATTTTCTGCAGTGACAGGATTTGCTTCCTGCTGGCTCCACAGAAAATGAAGAACTGAGGATGGAAAGTTGGGAAGGCAGCAACGCAGGCGCAGAGGGATGCTCCCGAAAGCCCTATTGGACGCTGGGGAGCATTCCCTTGCGGGCTCCATCGGTACTGACGTCACCCATATGTGAAGACTGCATTTCTGCTTGTTCCTGGAGATCATTTGCTCTTTATAATTTAAAAATAAATCCCATTGACTTCCGGTGACGTCATTGGGATAGATGGCGGTGTAGCGATCCAGCTCCACCACCTAAGCCTGTAAGAAGAGGGAAAACGTACCCCTAAATGAGCAATTTGCAAGGAGCACAGGAGGGGAGGAAGTAGAGTGAAGATCCAAAAGCGGGAGCTGCGAAGAAGAGCAAAAGGATCCCTGAAAGAGCGCAGTAGTAAGCAGAGAAGCTCTGACAGCCCCCTGATCGGCAGATCGCATGGTGGGACGGAGCGGAGAGCAGAAGCGTGGTGGCAGCTGGCGGACGGCTATAAGGCCGGTGAGTCAGCGAGTGGGACAAAGAGAGCAGGGAAGGAAGAAGAGGCAGTGTCCAAAGGGGCAGGAGGGTTCACGATGGAGCACAAATCGAACTCGAAGAGGTGAGCTCGAGCTGAGAAACTGTGTGGTACTGTGGAGCAGCGGAGGTGAAAAGCCGTGGATACCGAGAGAGCTCCAGAGGCCCGGGGAGAGCCGGCAGGGGTAAAAAGTGCTGTCGAGAGAGAACGGGGGAAAAGGAACATCGAAGACACCGTCTTTGTAAGACAGCCACGGAGGAACAGACCACAGCGGGTACATAGTGAGAGAGCTGCCAAAGGGGCACAGAAAACATTAAAACAAAGCACAGCCAGACACAGGTGACTAAGTCAGTTGAGCACAAAGCCACCTAGCAGATTTATCACTGGAGAAGAGCACGCTACCCTGTGCAGAGCTGGACAGAGGGGCAAGACAGCATTCCAAGAAGGAGCTATCGAAGGATAGTGAAAAAGGAATCAGTTGTGGAGTAACTTCAGAAAATCCTTGGAAGATCTAATACTACAGGCCGGGGGCAACGAGAGAGAGTATGGAAAAAAATAAAGGCGGACAGTCAGCAAGAAGGAAATTGGCCAAATTTAGATCTATATACGTGACACCCAAAGGAGGAAAAGAGGGGGAGAAGGAGGCAGACTACAGCTTGCAGGTCCAAATGATCCGGAGGAGGAGCTGGAGCGGGGGTGTAGCCCAGGAGTGGCAGCTATGCTAAAGGAATGGCTAACAGAGCTGAAAGATGAGATCAAGATGGAAATAAGTGGGGTAAAAAATGAATTAAAAGAGACAATACAATCTCTGAGACAAGATATAGTGGATATGGGAAACCGTGTGGAAGAAACGGAGATGCAGATGGAGCAACAAGGAGCAGAAATAGAGGAACTACAAAAAGGATGGGAGGACTTAAAGCACGCTCAAGAAGAGCAGCAGGTGAAAGTGGAAGACTTGGAGGATAGATCCAGGAGATGTAATATAAGAATACGAGGTCTCCCAGAAGAACCTAAATATAAAAATTGTGAAGAGGTGATTGCTAAAATATTCCGGTCATTATTAGCAACTACCGACCAGGAGGAAGGTGGTATAGTAGAGCCTCTGCTAATAGAGCGGCACATAGAGGCTTGGGCCCTGCAAGAGACAACAAACCACGAGATATAGTAGTATGTCTTAGTTCGTTCAAACTTAAAGAAAAACGTTTGAGGGCGGCGAGGAAAACGAGACAGTTTATCTGGAACGAACAAAAACTGGAACTCTTCCAGGATCTCTCCCTCGGAACGCTACAGCACAGAAGCAGCCTTAAGGAGGTGACGGCGTATCTGAGAAGGGAGGACATGAGATATAAATGGTTGTTTCCCTTTGGTTTGCTGATAACAGTAAAGGGAAGGTCGAGACGAGTGCAGACATGTGAGGAAGCCTGGAAAGCACTTAAAGAACTGGGACTAAGCAATCTTCCAGAGGGGGAGAGATCGCAGGCAGGAACAACAACTACAGCAACAACCACCTCAAAGAGGAACGACCTACGATGGCATAGGGCAGTGTTTCCCAACCCAGTCCTACGGGGCACACCGGCCAGTCAGGTTTTCGGGATATCCCTAATGACTATGCATGAGATATATATGCATTAGAGATATCCTGCCAACCTGACTGGTTTGTGGCCCTCCAGGGCTGGATTTGGAGACCCCTGCCTTACACCTCTGTCATTTAAGATTGTGAGTGGGCAAGGTGCAGATGTCCTAGACATCGAAAGGGTATATAGAATGTGACACATTCCTCCTCGATTCTCACCACCACCAAAAAGTTGTCTAATAGACAATATTTTGGTGGTGGTGAGAATCGAGGAGGAATGTGTCACATTCTATATACCCTTTCGATGTCTAGGACATCTGCACCTTGCCCACTCACAATCTTAAATGACAGAGGTGTAAGGCAGGGGTCTCAAAATCCAGCCCTGGAGGGCCACAAACCAGTCAGGTTGGCAGGATATCTCTAATGCATATATATCTCATGCATAGTCATTAGGGATATCCCGAAAACCTGACTGGCCGGTGTGCCCCGTAGGACTGGGTTGGGAAACACTGGCATAGGGCACCAGTGGCAGGCAGAAGAATGGCGAGGCTGAACCAAGAGAGCCCAGGAGCGCAAGTGGAGAACGGAGCTGGCTGAAAAAGAGGGCTTTGTACGTTACTGATAATGAAGTAAAATTTGGATGGGGGGGAGGTTAGTAGTAAATAAGCTAGGGGGGTAAGGGGGTGAGAGGGAGGGGGCAAGAGGTACAGAGTTAGATAAAGATTAGCAAAGGGAATTAGGGGGGAGGTAGGGGTGAGATGAGGGGGGAAGAGATAGGATGTAGGAGTAAGGGAGGAGGGATAGGTTGGGCAAGCTGGGGATTAGAAAGGGGGGTTAGGGACATAGGGGGGAAGCGGAATGGAGGGGTAGGGACAGGCAAAGGCCCGAGACTCAGTCACCATAATGGAAGACGAATCTCTCTTCAGGAGAGGGGAGAAGGGGAAGGGAGGAAGGGTGGACGGGGGGGGGGAGGGGGAGGGTGGGGACAGAAGGGGAGGGGAGGGGGTTAGGGGTGCAACCGGCAGGGCTAGGAGAGTAAGAGGGAATAAGGAAATAAAGGTGAGTTAAAAATAGTCTTATTAAATGTAAAGGGGCTAAATTCCCCATTTAAACGCCAACAATTGTATACAGAAATAGTACGCCAGAAAGCAGCGATAGTGATGATACAGGAAACGCATCTGACAAGAGCAACAGAGTACCTGGTTAAGCCCAGGGGATATGGAGTATGTATACATGCATCTAATATAGTAGAAAAGAAAAAAGGAGTGGTTGCTATACTGATTGATACAAGATTAAAGATGCAATTGCAATCTATTGTGCAGGATAAAGAGGGGAGATATGTGTTATTGCGTTTGAAGGTGGGGAAAGAATAGTATTGTATAATGAACGTATACACAGCCACAGGAGCACAACGTGAATTCTGGGCAAAACTGAATGAGGAGGTGGGGAAAATGGGGGCGGGTATTCTAATATGTGGAGGTGATTTCAATGTAACATCGAACCTGGATAGGGATGCCATGGGGACAAGAGAGAGTAAAAGGGCGGATAAGGATATCGTAATTTTGTATTGCAACATTGCCTGATTGATGCGTGGCGATTACAACACCCAGGGAAGAGACAATTCTCCTATTTTTCACCAGTACATGGCTCCTACTCAAGAATAGATGCTATCTGGGTATCAAAGGAGGTGGGAGGTAGAATTAAGGGGGCAGAGGTTGCCTGGGGAGGAGTGTGGGATGGGTATAAGGCAGTGGTTAGAGGCATCCTAGTTAAATGGGGGGCACGAAAAAGGGAGGGAAGAGAGAAGGCCCTGAGAGAACAATTGATGGAACTGGAAGAATTGGATGGGCAGGGTCAGACTGGAAAATATAGAGGCCAGGTGTTGGCAGTAAGAGCGCAGCTAAATGATATGCAGGCAGAAAAGATGCAGCTTTTGAGACAGGAGGTTTTTGAGGGAGGTAATAAAGCGGGGAGATATATGGCGCAGAAATTGAAACAAAGGAAACTGCGCTTCCACATAATGAAAATTCGAAAGCGGGGAGGGGAGTTGGTAACTAAAGATGGAGATATTCGAGAAGCTTTTAGGGAATACTACCAGGGGCTATACAAAGCAAAGGAAGCCCCACAGAGGGAGAGAGTACAAAGTTATTTAGATTCCATAAAATTACCTAAACTAGAGGAGGGGGAACAAGAAGAGCTTGGTAAGCCCATACGAGGGGAGGAAGTGCAGAGGGCAATAAAACAGTTGAAACTAGATAAAGCCCTGGGATTGGATGGGCTTACAGCATGATTCTATCGAAGTTTTGGAGAAATATTAATGGAACCCTTAGTTTGGTTATTTAATCTACCAAGGGAGGGAGGGGTGTTAGCGGGAACGATGGGGTGGGCGGGCATTACAGTTATACATAAAGAGGGGAAAGACCCGCAAGAATGTTCCTCCTATAGGCCTATCTCGCTGCTAAACTTAGATGCTAAGCTGCTAGCTAAAATACTTACCACGCGCCTAAATAAGATAACAGGGTAGCTGATACACCAAGATCCAGAGGGATTTATCCCCGGGAGACAAGTAGCGGACAATATTAGGAAGATATTAAATATAATATGGTCCACTGAACAAAGCAGGGAGGAGGCTTTGCTCCTGTCGCTAGATACAGGGAAGGCTTTTGACCAGGTGTCGTGGCCTTTTCTCTTCCAGGTATTGGAGAGAATGGGGCTGGGGAAGGAGTTCACAAACTGGGTGCAGGCAATGTATCATCAGCCGAAAGCTTGTGTGAGGGTAAATGGGGCCCATTCTGGATTTTTTGAGCAGGGGATGGGAACGAGACAGGGATGTCCCCTATCGTTGCTACTATTCGCAATAGCACTGGAACCATTTGCACAGAGGGTGAGAGAATGGGCTGATATAACAGGAATCAAAATTGGGCGGAGCGCATATAAAATATCCATGTTCGCTGATATCATACTAAGTGTGGCTAGACCCAGGATAAGTATCCCAATAGTAATGTGGGAGTTGGAAGAATATGGTAAGATGTCGGGATTTACAATAAATTGGACAAAATCAGAAATTTTAAATTTGGCTGTGCCAAGAGAGGTAAAGGAAATACTGCAAAAGAAATACCCCTTTAAATGGGCTAGGGAGAGCATTCGATATATTGGTATCCAAATAAGCAGGAGGATGGAAGCTTTATATAAACTAAACTATTTGACGTTATTTGGGCAGATAGAGAGCTGGTTAGATGGATAGGGGCGAGGATACGTTTCATGGTTTGGGCGCATAGCAACTGTAAAGATGATGCTAGTGCCACGATTATTGTTTTTATTCCAGACGCTCCCAATAAGGGTACCGCACAATAAATTAAAACAGGTACAAAGACTTGTCAATAGATTCATATGGGTAAAGAGATGCCCTAGGGTAGTGCAGACTGTAATGCAAAGAGCCAAGGGAGAGGGGGGCTAGGAGTACCAAATTTTAGAAAATACTATGAGGCAGCGCAATTGAAAATGATCTATGAGTGGCAAAGAGGAACACAGAAACAGTGGGTTCAAATGGAAAAAGAGTTGATAGGGGGAGAGAGACTGGAAAGAATGATATGGAAGAGTAGTAAAGGATTTGATGCCCATCTTACAAATCCCATGGTTACGCAAAGTTTGAATGTCTGGAAACAAAATAAAAAACAGTTCGTTCGCGATAAGGGCTATATGCAGGGCATGACACTGGAGGCCTGCCCGGGGTTCATATCTTACGTAGATGGGCTAAAGCGGGGCTGTCGCATATCCACCAACTAATCAACCCGAAGGGAGTTTACGAGTTTGAGGGCATCAAGGACCTATATGGGTTAAAGGAAAGTGATTATTATGCCTATCTACAACTTAGCCATTTCATTAGGCAGCCGAAAGTATGGTCAGATTTATGGGAAAATAGGGGTTGGTTTGAGCCAGTGTCCAACCCTGTCCTGGAGGGCCGCAATCCTGGCAGGTTTTTGGGATAGCCCTAATGAATATGCATGAGATATATATGCATTAGAGATATCCTGCCAACCTGACTGGTTTGTGGCCCTCCAGGACTGGATTTGGAGACCTCTGCCTTACACCTCTGTCATTTAAGATTGTGAGTGGGCAAGGTGCAGATGTCCTAGACATCAAAAGGGTAGATAGAATTTGTCACATTTTGGTGGTGGTGAAAATCGAGGAGGAATGTGACAAATTCTATCTACCCTTCTGATGTCTAGGACATCTGCACCTTGCCCACTCACAATCTTAAATGACAGAGGTGTAAGGCAGGGGTCTCCTGGAGGAAAGGTCCATAAACCATTATTAAGAAGGGACCCAGGGTATCAATGCTTGACCCAGTACAAGCATTGCGGAACCTGTATCTTTTGGGGAAACTGCTAGGTACGTATGACCTAGATTGGCCACTGTTGGAAACAGGATACTGGGCTTGATGGACCTTGGTCTGACCCAGTATGGCATATCTTATGTTCTTAGGTTCTTATTGGGTGGGGGGCGAGCGAACCACAATCGACAGGATTTGTCCGAAAAGTGGCTGAGGTGAGCTTGATGTATAAATTGACAGAGCTGAGATGGGGAAAGGTGAGAAGAGTGCAGAAAAATGGAAGGGGGTGTGGAAGTGGTTGGAAGCTTGGAGGGAGAGTGAGCGGGAGCCGAAGGAGGATGGACGGATGGCTGCATCTTCGGAAAAAATTAGTTTGGATGTCTGACACATGGACAGAACTCAGGGTGAATCGGAGTAAAAGGGGTGAGACATACACAAGTGGAAGCCAGAGAGGGGGATGATGGTATGATAGAAGAGAAAAGGGGGGGGGGAGGGAAGTGGGAGGAGGGAGGAGGGGGGGGAAGGGGAGGGTAACATATAGGGGGAGACGTATAGGAGGGATGTCTTAGTACGGGGGGATGAATGTGTCATGAAGGGCAACTATTGTGGAGAATGTAGAATGTAGAATACTAAGTATGTTGTAATTTGCAATGTTGTTATTAATAAAAAATTTAAAATGGAAAAAAAAAATCCCATTGGGCATATAGGGTTCTATTAAACTCCTTAATACATGATCTTGGGTATCCCTGAACTGCATACCTGTTAGCTAGATCGTATGCTCCATTGTTTGGTATATTCTTCTTAAACACAGGGATTGACTAATCAGAAGATCTATCTTTAATCTATATGGATGGTGGCTCTTAAATATCATCAAATTATTTTGCTCCACTGATTTCTCATATGATGATGTAACTATCTTTGTACTTTGCTTAATTATCCTTACATCCAAATAAGGAATTGTGTGCTGATCATAACTACTTTGAAACTTCAAATTTTCAACACAAGTGTTCAATCCTGTCCAAAAATTGGACTAAAGCTGCCTGCGTGCCATATACAAAAAATGCTGTACAAAATTCTGCATCATAATCTAACATGGGTCATTCAATGAGATTGACAAATATATATTTCTTCAAAATTTGCCACATATAAAATTTGCCACTATCGCCCCCCATTGCTATGCCAAATTTACACTTAGGGACCTCTTTACTAAAGTGCACTAAGCATGCACTGTTAGCACATGAGTGCAGTAACTTACTGCACTGGCACGACAGTAAAAGCACACTAATTTGCGCACTAACTGCATGCTGTATTATGAAGTGGGAACTGGGAGGGGTATAAGTGAAGAATGGGCATGGACTGCACATTGAATTAGTGCACAGTACTTTACCACAGGCTAACTGTCATGATTGCTGGTAGGGGAGATGCACTTACCACCTCCTGAAGAGGCAGCTTGCTACTTGATCAGAATTCAATGCCCCCCCCCCTTCGAACAGCAACTCTACACTTCAACCCCAATCAGCATCCAGAACTATCACCTACCTTCCCAAATCACCCCCTTATTTATCAGCTTGATCCCTAGAGACAGCACTGCAAGACTACTGCTAGGGATCAAAGTTGCCTTTTTAAATCAAGGAGCATTCAAGGATCCTTCCTACTCCCCTCTCCCCCACTAACTCAACAGGGACACCCCCCAGAAAGCGCTAGGGGAGGGATCAGAACCATGAAAAGTGGGTAGGGATGCTGATTGGCAGTTGGGAGGGTTCTGGATGTTGACCAGGGGGATGATAGCGGTTTTCTGGATGCTGATGTAGAGGGATGGGAGTCTTCTCTGCTGATGGGGTGATCTAGTTTTCTTTAACAGCTGCATATAGTGTGCTGTGCTGTGTGGTATTTTATTGTATTCATTTTTATTTTATTTATTAGTATTTACCTCACGCCTTTCCAATGGTAGTTCAAGGCGAGTTAAATTCAGGTACATAGGTATTGTCCCCAGAGGGTTTATAATCTGTTTGTACTTAAGGCAATGGAGGGTTATGTGACATACCCAAGGTCACAAGGAGCACCAGTGGGAACTGAACCCAGATCTCGTGGATACTAGGCTGTGGCTATAATCACTAGCTACTCCACCACTCGTGGTAGTTAGTGGACAGATACTAAGCACATCCCCACTAATCACATTAGTGTTGTTGAATATCCAGGTCTGCAAACCATGTAAGTGCCTTGGAATATCACCTCCCTTAGTAACAATACAAATCCATTATGCATACTAATTGATAAAATACAAAGTAGATTCTACCATAAAAATGTAAAACAGGACATATTGAGCTAGAATAACAAAATTAGGTCTTACCTGCTAATTGTCTTTCCTTGAACTTTCTCCGGGCCAGTCCAGGGAAAGGTAGGGAAAGGTAGGGTTGTCAATCCCCAATAGCAACTGAGGACTGAATGCTTCAAGTTTTCTGTGAGGTGAAGCCACTCCCCCTTAGGGCTAACCATCAGTCTCCTTGTGTCAAAGCAACTAAAGAGAAAAAACTGAAAGAGTAGATTAACCCTTGAAAAACTGATAATAATCTATAGTTCTGGAACAAATGAGAAGGAAGAAACACGCTTCCCTTGTATACTTTTGATATAATTTTTTTTTTTTGATTGTTATAGTAGGTACTATAGAGCTACTCGAGTTTGGCATTGTTCGCACACGCCCCGCCCCCAGTTGTGCCTCTGGAGCGAAGACGCTGAAAAGATGACATGCTTCGATGATGCCAAAAAAAAACATTGATATATCGCTTACAAAAAACTGAAACCCCAGGGTGGGACCCTGGACTGGCCCGGAGAAAGTTCAAGGAAAGACAATTAGCAGGTAAGACCTAATTTTGTTTTCCTTATCACTTCTCAGGGCCAGTCCAGGGAAAGGTAGGGCAGTACCAAAGCAGTACCTAAATCTGGGAGGGACCCGCCAAACCTGAGATAAGAGCCGCAGCCCCCACCTTAGCATCGTCCCGGGCTTGAACATCTAAGCGATAATGCTTTGCAAACGCATGCAACGAAGACCACGTTGCTGCTCTGCAAATATCAACCGGCGGAACACAAGCGAACTCCGCCCAGGAAGTTGCTTGAGCCCGAGTGGAATGAGCTCGTAACGACGCCGGCAGAGACAGACCACGGATAGAATAAGCTTCGGTAATGGCTTTACGGACCCACCGGGCAATGGTGGACTTAGAGGCCGCGAGACCCTTTCGAGGACCACTGAACTGGACAAAGAGCTTATCCGTCTTCCGAATAGACTGAGAAATCCGAAGGTATGTCTTGAGAACGCGAGCCAGATCTAAATGCCGAAGCGCTCGGTCCATGGGAGAATGGGAGGAACCCGAAAAAACCGGCAACGCTACAGATTGGTTAACATGAAAAGACGACAGCACTTTTGGCAAAAAGGCAGGAACCGTGCGCAGCAAAACCCGTTCGGGAAGAAACTGCAAATAAGGTTCCCGACAGGATAAGGCTTGCAAATCTGAAATTCGGCGCGCCGAACACAAGGCGACGAGGAAGGCCGTCTTCCAAGAACACTGCCGTATCTGTCGCGAGCAAATGGATGTTAAAGGAGAGTGAGACAACGCGTCCAAAACCACATTCAAGTCCCAAGGAGGAACCACCGAGCGAACTGGAGGACGGATAATCCTTGCCGCCCGCAAAAACCGACGCACATCGGGATGCGCGGAAAGACAGCGTCGCTGCACCAGACCTCTAAAACAGGCAAGCGCTGCTACTTGAACTCTAAGAGTACTAAGAGCCAGCCCCTTGTCCAAGCCATGCTGTAAGAAAAGGAGAAGCTGCGGCAAGGAAGAAGACATAGGCCGAATATTGCGCCGAGCACACCAAGTTTCAAAAAGGCGCCAAACCCGCACATATGCCAGAGAAGTGACCGGTCTCTTAGACTGCAGCAAAGTAGAAACCACTGAGGCAGCATAACCTTTGCGCGTCAATCGCGTCCTTTCAAGAGCCAAGCCGTAAGCAAGAAGCGATCCACCCATGGCATGAGTATCGGACCTTGATGCAGAAGATTGGCGCGGACTGGAAGAGGCTACGGTTGATCTACTAAGAGTCTAACCAGATCGGCATACCAAGGTCTGCGCGGCCAATCCGGAGCTATGAGAATCACCAGCCAGCCCCCTGTGTCGGGCAATGCGCTGGAGCACTCGACTCAGCATTGGCCAAGGAGGAAAAACGTACAGCAGAGAATCCGGAGGCCAGGGTTGAACCAGAGCATCGAGCCCCTCGGACATGTGTTCCCTGCGCCTGCTGAAGAAACGATTCGCTTTGGCATTGCTGCACGTCGCCATCAAATCCATTGTTGGTTGCCCCCAGCGCAAGGTGAGTTCGTGAAAGACCGCCACATTCAACTCCCACTCTCCGGGATCAAGAAGATGACGGCTGAGATAATCTGCTTGCACATTCTCCGTGCCCGCAACATGAGCCGCGGAGAGCGCTAACAGATTCTGTTCCGCCCAAGTCATCATCGTGTGACATTCGGCTAAGAGAGAAGGAATTTTGGTTCCCCCTTGACGATTGATATACGCAACTGTTACTGCATTGTCGGAAAAAATCTTGACTGCCGATCCCTTGAGAAAGGAAGCAAATCGAAGGAGTGCAAGACGAGCTGCCCGGAGCTCCAAAAGATTGATGGACCAGGAGCTCTCCTCGGGGGACCAAGCCCCCTGAGCAATATGTGTCTGACAGTGAGCCCCCCAGCCGACCAGACTTGCATCCGTGGTGACCAATACCCAGGAGGGTTCCAGTAAGGAAACTCCCACGGATAGATGTTCCCGAACCAACCACCACTCGAGACTGTGTCTGACGGGAATTGAATAGGGTAGGCGCTTCGAGAGAGGGTGAAGCTGCGGAGACCAACGGGACAGTAAAGCCTGTTGTAAAGGCCGCATGTGCGCTTTGGACCACGGAACCAGGTCTAGCGCCGCCGCCATGGACCCCAAGAGTCGTAAATAAGTCCATGCCGACGGAGTCGTCAACCGCAGAAACGCTTGAACCTGCTGAACCAGCTTGTCTATGCGCACTTCGGGCAAAGAGACCCTCCCCCGCTCGGTGTCGAAAAGAGCTCCCAGATAAACCATCTTCTGTGATGGTACCAAGAGACTCTTGGCCCGATTGAGTACCCAACCGAGCTGCTCGAGAAGCTGCACTACGCGAGCCGTCGCGGCCATGGAATCGACTAGGGAATCGGCTCTGATCAACCAATCGTCGAGGTATGGATGAACGCGGATGCCCTCTTTCCGAAGTGCCGCTGCAACTACTACCATGAGCTTCGTGAACGTGCGGGGAGCGGTAGCAAGCCCAAAGGGCAACGCTTGAAACTGGAAATGACCCACGGGAAGGGCAAAGCGCAAATAACGCTGATGCGATGGTCGGATGGGAATATGAAGATAGGCCTCCGTGAGATCTATTGAGGTAAGAAATTCTCCTGGCTGCACCGCTCGAATCACGGTACGAAGAGTCTCCATTCGAAAGTGCGGCACCCGCAAAGTACGGTTTACGGCTTTGAGATCGAGTACCAGACGAAAAGAACCATTCGGTTTGGGCACCACAAAATAAATCGAGTATCGACCGCAACCGTATTGGTCAAAAGGCACGGGAACGATCGCCTGCAAGTGCAAGAGGCGCGATAGCGTTTCCGCTATGGCCTCGGCTTTTCGCCCCGAGCCACTGGGAGACATTACAAACGCAGGGGTTAAGGGGCACGCAAAATCGAGAGCATAGCCCTTCTGAATGATCTCCAGCACCCATCTGTCGGACGTAATGGTGGTCCAAGCCGCCAGAAATGTCTGTAGTCGCCCGCCTACTGGCACTAACGGCTGGACCAGCCGACCTTCATTGGGGCTTCTTAACGGTGGGCTGAGGCACCCCAAAGTATGACTTGTTAAAGCCCCTGGACCCTCGAAAGGACTGGCCACGAAAGCTGGGACGGCCCCTGACATAGGGGTTAAAACGCGCCCCACGAAAAAGACGACGGGACTCTCTACCAGAGCCCCGAGAGACCGATCCCGAGCGACCCGACTTGGGCCTATCCTCAGGCAAACGGCCGCCTTTGGAGTCATCTAAATCCTTAACAATCTTTTCCAAGGCTTCACCGAAAAGTAACTTCCCCTTATAGGGCAACTTACTGAGACGCAACTTGGACGAAACATCCGCCGACCAGTTGCGCAGCCAAAGAAAGCGTCTAGCCGCCACGAGAGAGGCCATAGTCTTAGCCGCAATTTGCAACAAATCATAGAAGGCATCTGCCATATACGCCGCGGCTGACTCTAATTTCGCTGCGTCGGGTATGGCCGAAGGTTGCTCACCTGAGCCGTCCCCTTGTAACCAGCGAATGGATGCCCGAGAAACGTACGCCCCACATATCGCTGATTGCAACGCCAGAGCGCTGGAATCAAAGGCCTGCTTAAGAAGAATTTCCAACTTCCTATCTTGCAGGTCCTTGAGAGCCGCCGCCCCCTCGACAGGAATGGTAGTCTTCTTGGTGACTGCGGAAATGATCGCATCTACCTTTGGCATGTGCAACAAATCCTTCGCCTCCTGGGGAAGAGGGTACAAGCGTGCTAAAGCGCGGCTACCACGCAGGGACGCTTCCAGACATTCCCATTCGGAATCAATCATTTGCTTGATCACCGAATGGAGAGGGAAACAGCGCTGTTCCGCTTTAACTCCCTGTAATAAGGGATCTTCCAAGGATTCCTGAGAAGAGGAAGGAATCAAGAGGTGCAGCGCTGTTAAAGATTGAGAAATGAGAGCAGAAAGTTCCTCCTTACGGAAGACGCGGAAAACATTGGGATCCTCTCCAGGAGCAATCTCCCCTTCCTCCAAGTCATCCGCCTCCATATCCAAAGCTGCATCAGCTCCCACCTCTGGATCCCCCTGACCCAGGGAAATGTCAGGATCCTGAGGAGAAAAGAGATCAATGGTATCTGGAATAAAAACTTTAGCCTGAGATGATCCCTCACCAGGATCACTAGGCTCGGTAGTCCGCAGAGGCAGAGGCATAGGAGAGGAAACCGCAGAGATTGAAACTGGCTGAGAGGATTTCATCAAAAAAGCTGTATGCATAGCCAGAATAAATTCTGGCGAAAAAAAGGGAGGAATCCCCTCCTGAGGCGCAGAAACGGTATCGGCAAGCTTTGCCTGGCGTTTAGGCTCCTTAGAAGTCTTAGTTCTGCTCTTATGCGGCCGAGGCTGCTCTGGGACGGCAGATGCCGTTGGAGACAAAATGGCCGTTTTTCCCGCCTTTTCGGGTGGTAAAGACAGCTGCTCTGAGCATTGCAAAGGCTGTTCAGCCATGACTAAAAACAGCACCGGAGAAGCGAACCGCAGAGGAGAAACAACGCACCAGCAAGGAAACCCCGATAGGGAAAGTAAAAGCAAAGCGGCCAGAAATAGCGCGGCGGTATGCTGCGATGAAAAAGAAAGAAACCTCAAACAACTCACCGAAGAAAATGGAGCCGGTCCCGCCAAGCCGCTGCCAGCGGCAGGGACAGCAAGATTTTCAGCGCTACGCTAGAGGTACAACTGGGGCCCCCAGGATCCTCTGAATATGGAGACGGAGGCAGGCAATGAGGCAGGCTCTACCTCGCACTGCAAGAAATTTATGTACTCACGTCTCAGCGCTCTTAAAGACACAGTGTTAAATGTAGAGGTGCACAATTTGTATCTCAGAACTACAGAAATCAGCTCTGCTAGAGCCAATATGGGTAAAACAAATAAAGTGAAGAGGGAGAAAAAATTAAGTCGATCCTCTATAGTTGCTGAGGACTGAAAGACTGATGGTTAGCCCTAAGGGGGAGTGGCTTCACCTCACAGAAAACTTGAAGCATTCAGTCCTCAGTTGCTATAGGGCAGTGATGGCTAACCTTTTTGAGCCCGAGTGCCCAAACTGCCGCACAAAACCAAAGAATTTCCTCAAAGTGCCAGCACGTCAATTTGCATAAATATTTGCATAATGCTAACATACACTAACTTTTAGTAAACATGTCTCTTAATGAGTGTATGGATAAAGACAGACTAAAAGATTTCTACATTACTATAATCCAGTGCCAACCGCCAGGCACATTAGGAACTACTACAAACACTGCCCATTTAGAACCAATAGCAAACCCGCCGTATCCTAACAGCACTACCAGGAGTCACAAAGCACCATACCATACCTATCAAAAGGCAACACTGCAAATATTAAACCAATACATTTCAGAGAACAACAATACATGACCTACTGGGGAAAGAGAACAAGTGGCAATGTCAAAAAGGAATTACATAAACAGAATACCTCAGCTCAGTTACACAGTTGCAATTGCTCCAGCCACTTTCTTCTGGTTTCTTCATGTTTTCTGCTAACTCTCCATCATCTGCTGTCCATTTGTCCTTTCTTCTCTCTTCTAGTTTTTTTTTCCATTCTCTCTCTCTACATCCGCTTTAACATACTAATCTTTCTCCTTTTGCTCTTTCCTCATTCCTATTTCATCCACTCAAATTTTACCCCTCCATCCTCAATCCCCACTTACTCTCCCAATACCCGGCCAATTGTACATTTTTCTTCCTCACACACAAAATATTTTTCCCCTCTCCATTTCATTCTCCCAGCCCCATCCCCTTCTAATCTCCCCCAACATCAGCTCCCTTTTAGTTCCAGCCCCACCCAGTATCCGCTCCCTTCTAGTCCCCTCATCAGTCCATTTCCAGTCCTAGCTCCCCCATCCATTTCCAGTCCTATCCGAGTCCCTTCATCAGCTCATTTCCAATACCAGCCTCCCATCAGCCCATTTCTAGTCCTTTCCTAGCCCCACCATCAGCCCATGTTAAATCCTAGCTCCCCTCCACTCAGCCCATTTCTAATCCAAGCCCCCCATGAGCCTACCTCCAGTTCTAGCCCCTCCATGAGTCCATTTCAATCCAAGCCCCCACCACAGCCCATTTCCAATCTTAGCTCCCCCAACACCCAATTCTCAGTTCTATCCTAGCCCATCCATCAGCCCAGTTCCTGTCCTAGCTCCCTCCCCTAAGAGCCCATTCCAAGCCCCCCTTCCCATCAGTTATTTGCAGTTAAAGCCCCCTTCCACTCAGCCCATTTCCATTCCAAGTCCCCCTCCCCATTAGCTATTTGCAGTTCAAGCCCCCCACTTCCCCTCAGCCCATTTCCATTCCAAGCCCCGTCCCCATCAGCTATTTGCAGTTCAAGCCCCACACTTCCCCTCAGCCCATTTCCATTCCAAGCCCCATCCCCAACAGCTATTTGCAGTTCAAGCCCCCTTCCACTCAGCCCATTTCCAGTCCTAGCAACCCCAACCCATTACCAGTCCTAGCCCCCCATAGCCCACTCCCAGTCCTAATCCCACCAGCCCATTTCCAGTCCTAATCCCCCATCACCCAATTTTCAGTTTAAGCCCCCCCATAGCCCATTACCAGTCCTAACCTCCCCATCAGCCCACTCCCAGTCCTAATCCCCCATCACCCAATTTTCAGTTTAAGCCCCCCCATAGCCCATTACCAGTCCTAACCCCCCATCAACCCACTTCCAGTCCTAATCCCACCAGCCCATTTCCAGTCCTAATCCCCCATCACCCAATTTTCAGTTTAAGCCCCCCCATAGCCCATTACCAGTGCTAACCCCCCATCAACCCACTTCCAGTCCTAATCCCACCAGCCCATTTCCAGTCCTAATCCCCCATCACCCAATTTTTAGTTTAAGCCCCCCCAGCACCCATCACCACTCCTAACCCCCCTAGCCCAGCGCCCATCACCACTCCTAACCCCCCCAGCCAGCCCAGTGCCCATCACCACTCCTAACCCCCCCCAGCCAGCCCAGTGTCCATCACAACTCCTACCCCCCCCAGCCCAGTGCCCATCACCACTCCTAAATCCCCCCAGCCCAGCACTACTCCTAACACCCCCCAGCCCAGCCCATCACTACTCCTAACCCCCCCAGCCCAGCCCAGCCCATCACCACTCCTAACCCCCCCAGCCCAGCCCATCACCACTCCTAACCCCCCCCCAGCCCAGCCCATCACATCACCACTCCTAACCCCCCCCCCAGCCCAGGGAAAATTAAAAAAAAAAGAAAACCTGTCTGTTGCCGCTGTCGGGGCCGCCGCGGCAGAATCGAGCGTGCCGCGGGCCCCCCTGTATCCGGCAGAGCCTGCCCTCCCCGTAGCAGCTCTCTCTTTGGAGCTGCAGTCAGACGCGCCGGCTTGCAGAGCGCGGGGGAAGAGTTTCTCCCTCGCTGCTCTGTTAAACCCGCGGGGGCTGTTGGGAAGTTCCCATCAGCCCCCGCGGGCTTAACAGAGTCGCGAAAGGGAAACTCTTCCCTTCGCGCTCTGCAAGCCGGTGCGTCTGACTGCAGCTCCAAAGAGAGAGCTGCCAAAGAGAGAGCTGCTACGGGGAGGGCAGGCTCTGCCGGGTACAGGGGGGCCCCGCGGCACGCTCGATTTTGCCGCGGCGGCCCCGACAGCGGCAGCAGACAAGTAAAATTGAAAAAAAAAAAACCCACCTAATTGCGGACCTTCCCGCGTGCCAGCTGCAAGGCCTTCGCGTGCCACAGCTGGCACGCGTGCCATAGGTTCGCCATCGCTGCTATAGGGGATTGACAACCCTACCTTTCCCTACCTTTCCCTGGACTGGCCCGGAGAAGTGATAAGGAAAGCAATGTCAGTTTTATCATGTCCTAACACAGCAATTCCATACAACCACTACAATACAGAAGTCATTAAACATGAAAACGGCATGGAGCATGAAACATTTTTAGAAGATTACACATATTATTGCTGTAACACTATGATGAGACTTTTTATTTATTTGCCACCTAGCCACTCTGAAAAGAGACAAGAAAGCACATAAAGAAAAAAGAATCAAACTCAAAAGGGAGGTAACAATATAGGTTAATAGCCTAAATTTTTGAGCAGCGGCCTGAAAACCAGGGAAGCTCAGTTCGAATTCACGTGCCATTTCTTGTGATCTTGGGTAAGTCACTTAACCCTTCATTGCATCAGGTACAAAACTTAAGACCTTTTTTATTAACACTTAGCTTCAGCTATCTGCTGCATGGCCCATTCTATTCCTATGGGCTATGTGGCAGATTGCTTGAGCTAAGAATTAGAAAAGGGGACCTTAGATTGTATGTTTATGTTTATTAAAATCTTGATATACCACCCTTTGAGGAGGCAGCAGAACGGTTTGCAATGTAAACATATAAATTAATTAGAAAATAGAAAGGAATTTCAACAATATATACAAGAGATAGAGCACACACACGCATGGAAAGGGGCAAGGGAAAGAGAGGAAAAAAAAGGACAGTGGAGAAGAGGGTGGGAGTAGAAGGCAATTGGGGGGGGGGGGGTGTCAAAAACTTTCCAGAAAAGGTGTGTTTTGAGTTGGGACTTGAATTTAACAAATGAAGGTGGAGGTCCGAAGGTCCGAGAGGAGATTGTTGCATATACTGGGATCACGGAAATAAAATGCGGAATGGCAAGTGGATTTAAGATGAGCCTGCGAGGGGGCAGGGAGATGGACATGATTCATGTGAACGGAGCAGAGGGCATGGTGCGGTGTGTGAAGAATGATGAGTGAGGAGAGATATAGAGTAGTTACTCACCTGTAACAGGTGTTCTCCAGGAGCAGCAGGAATCAGTCCTCACTTATGGGTGACGTCGGCGCCGACGGAGCCCCCGTGCGGAGCATTTCCCCAGCTTTCAAAGAAAGCCTTTGGGAATGCAATGCGCATGCGTGGTCCCCTTCCCGCCCAAGGGTGCCATCTTGCTCAGTCTGATGACATAGCTAAAAGACAGCAAAAATAAATCATAGGACTGCAACTCCAAGGGGAGGAGGGAGGGTTGTGAGGACTGATTCCTGCTGCTCCTGGAGAACACCTGTTACAGGTGAGTAACTACTCTTTCTCCAGGACCAAGCAGGAAGTCAGTCCTCACATATGGGACTCCCCAGCTTAAGGCTACCGGAGACCCCAAGCTGAAAAATGAGCTCCCTCTAGAGCCTCAGCATGCAAGAAAAGAATCTTCTCTGAAAACGCCCCCGAACGGTAGCCCAACACTAGGGCCGGAGGGTAGGAGTTGCCTAAACCCCAAAGAGATTATGGAGTACCGCCTGCCCGAAAGCACTATCCCTGCAGGACTCCCTCTCAAGGCAGTAGTAGGCTGCAAAAGTCTGGCTTGAAGACCAAGTAGCGGCCCGGCAGATGTCTGCCAACGGAACAGAGTGGAGATGAGCCACTGACGCAGCCTTCGCCCTGACACAGTGAGCCGTAACTCGACCCTGTAACGAGAGGCCAGCTGCCCTGTAAGCCCAGGCGATAAAGTTGGCTACCCAAATGGACAAAGTACGCTTGGAGACAGCCAACCCCAACTTATTGGGGTCAAAAGAGACGAAGAGCTGAACAGCCCTCCGGTGCTCCTGCGTACGGTCAAGGTAGAAGGACAACGCCCTCCTACAGTCCAGGGTATGCAAGACCATCTCAGCTCGGCTGGCATGCGGCCTGGGAAAGAAAGTTGGAAGAACCACCTCCTGATTGAGGTGGAAGGAGGAGACAACCTTATGAAGGAACTTAGGGTCAGTCCGTAAGACTATTCTGTTCCTATAGAACCTAGTATAAGGTGCATCTGATACTAGGGCCTGAAGCTCACTCACTCGCTTCGCCAATGGCTACCAGAAACAACGCTTTCCAGGAGAGAAAACGCAGAGGGCAAGTAGCCATAGGTTCAAATGGTGGGCAAGTAAGCTGTTGCAAAACCACATTTAAATCCCATTCAGAGGCAGGTGGACGCACTGGAGGCTTAAGCAAAAGCAGGCCTCTGAGGAAGCGAGCCACCAAAGGATGGCTTGAGAGAGATTGACCCTCCACTGGGGAGTGGTGTGCTGAAAGAGCACTAAGATGAACTCTCACAGAATTGGACTTAAGGCCTAGGTTGGACAGGTGAAGCAAATATTGCAGCACCACTGGTACCAGACATGAGAAAGGGTTCTCGTTGTGTTGAGTACACCAGGTAGAGAATCTACGCCACTTAAGGGCATAAGACTTTCTGGTGGACTGCCTCCTAGAGGCCAAGACCACGTCCTCCACTTCCCTAGGCAATAGTAAGGGCGCTAGAACTACCCTTTCAGCAGCCAGGCCATCAAATGGATCCCTGCTCCTGAGACAGGAGATCGGGTTGCATCCCCAGAGGAAGAAGAGTGTCCACCACTAGTTGCAAAAGAAGTGGGAACCAGGGTTGCCTTGGCCACCTGGGGGCCACCAGGATCAGCGAGGCCTTGTCCCTGATCACCTTGAATAGTGTCTTGGACACTAGAGGCGTGGGAGGAAATGCATGTAGAAGGCCTGTAGACCATGGAATGAGAAACGCATCCGCTGCAACTCTGAGAGGATGCGGTTGCCTGGAGCAGAACCTGGGAAATTGACGGTTCAGAGGACTGGCAAAGAGATCCATGGTTGGAAGACCCATCTCAGGAAGATCTGTTGAAACACTAGAGGATTCAACTGCCACTCGTGCGGCTGCAGGATCCTGCTCAATCTGTCCGCCAGGTAATTTTCCTGACCTGGGAGATAGACCGCTTTGAGAAGAATGCCGTGATTGACTGCCCAGGAGCACAGTTTCTGCACCTCCTGACATAGAAGGTGGGATCCTGTGCCCCCTTGTTTGTTCACATAGAACATAGCAACTTGATTGTCCGTCTGAACCAAGATGGACTGGTGAGAGATGAGATGGGAGAAAGTTCTCAGGGCTAAGCGGATAGCTCAAGGAGACCACAGGCCTTGAGTACATGCTCCTTGGCAATGTGCACCCCAACCTTGAAGAGAAGCATCGGTTGTCAGCACCTGAGAGTGCGGAGGTGCTTGAAAAGGCACCCCTTGCACCAGATTCGGAAGATGAAGCCACCACTGCAGAGAAGACTCTAGTAGGTTGAACATCCTCACTTTGTCCGTGAGGCTTCCTGTGTCTTGGTGCCACTGAGTCCTGAGGCCCCATTGAGCTGGCCTCATGTGTAGACAGGCATTTGGAGTTACATGGACCGTGGATGCCATGTGGCCTAAGAGCCTCAAGAATTGTCTGGTGGAGATCAAAGAATTGCTGTGGAACTGCCTGGCTATATCCATCAACCTGTGGGCCCTGTCCACTGGTAGAAAGGCCTTTGCCTGAAAGGTGTCCAACCTTGCTCCTATGAACTCCATGTTCTGTGAGGGGTGCAAAGTGGACTTTGCGACGTTTATAACAAACCCCAGGTGTTGAAGCAGAGCGACAGTGCGAAGGGTGGCTTGATTGGCCTCTTGCGGGGATTGACCCCTGATGAGCCAATCATCCAGGAATGGGAAGACAAAGAGGCCTTGAATCCTGAGGTAGGCCGCCACCACCGCCAGGCACATGGTGAATACCCTGGGGGCAGATGTAAGGCCAAAAGGCAGTACTCTGTACTGATAGTGGTTTCCTCCTACAAATCTGAGATATTGTCTGTGGTCTGGATGAATGAGGATGTGAGTATAAGCATCCTTTAGGTCTAAGGAGCATAGCCAATCTCCCTGCTGGAGGTAGGGCAGCAGGATTCCAAGGGAAAGCATCTTGAACTTTTCCCTCTCCAGGAACTTGTTCAGATTCCACAAGTCTAGGGTGGGCCTGAGGCCTCCTGTTCTTTTTGGTACCAGGAAGTACCTGGAATAGAAGCCTTGACTTCTCAGGTGGTGGGGCACCGGTTCCACTGCCTGTTCCTGTACAAGACTTGCCAACTCCTGCAGGAGTAAGTCCCTGTGCAGAGGAAGTCTGGGAGGCTCCCCTGGAAAATAGGAGGGGGGTACCTGGTGGAAGTGGAGGAGATAGCCCTTCTGGACTATACTTAGTACCCAGGTATCCCTTGTGACGGCTGACCACCTGTGGGCGTACAGGGCCAGCCGGCCTCCTGTGCTGATAGGGGCCAGCTGAGGAGGAGGGGCTATGCCACTGGAGTCAAAACCCCGCTCCCTGCTGTGCAGGAGCCGGAGCTGGTGGCTTGGGGGCTTTCTGCCTACGGGGCCCATGTCCCTGCCCCTTGGCCTGCTGACCCTGTTGGGGAGCTACAGAGGCCTGAAAATGAGGGTACTGTTTATAGGCAGATGACTTCCTCGGGTAAAAGGTCTTTTTCCCCGAGCCCTTCTTCTTCTGAGAAGGGGCAGAGGTTTTTCTGGACAGCCTTGTCCGGATAAGAGTCTTGGTCTCAAGTTCTGCAGCCATGGGCTTGCCAAAGAGGTTTTCACCTCGGCAGGGGACATCGACCAACTTGTCCTGCACCCATGGCTCGAGGTCCGATGACTGTAGCCAGGCCTGACGGCGTGCACCGATGCCAGCCGCGGCTACCCAGGCCGAAGCCTCAAAGCCATCATAGGCTGCTCGAGAGATAAACTTCGAGCACTCACAAATACCCGAAGACAGAGCATTGAACCTCTGCAAAGGTTCCTCGGAGAGACCAGCAGAGAACCTGGCAATCTCCTTTGCCAGGTCTCGAAGGTACATGCCCATGTACAGCTGGTAGGTCTGGACACGGCAAGCAAGCATAGAGCCCTGGAAGCACTTCTTACTGAGGGCATCCAGGTTCTGGGCCTCCCAGTCGGGAGGCACCGAGGAGTGCATCTTCTGACTCTTCAGACGATGCATGGCAGATTCCACAACCATGGAGTGGTGCGGTAATTGTGCCTTTTGGAACCCAGGGCTCTTGCGGACTCGATAGATGGAATCGACCCGCTTGCTCAAAACCGGCGTTGAGGCCGGCGCCTCCCACATGCGGAAGAGCAGCCGTTCCAGCATCGGAGGAACCGGTACAGTAAAGGCCTCCTTTGGGGGAGAGTCATACTGCAGGGCCTTGAGCTCCTCAGCTCGAGGCTCCTCCTCGGGATCCGCGGGGAAGGCCAAGGCCTTGGCCATATCCCGCACGAAGTCTGAGAACCGGGTATCCTCCGGTGGGGACCGTCTCTGAGGCTCGGACTCCGGTGAGTCCGATGGGACACACTGAGTCTGAAAGGTGTCGGGTGACTCCTCATCCTCCGTTTCCCAGCCGGACTCCTCGGAAAAGGAATCAAGCGGCTCCGGTCGGGCAGGCACCGATGCCATCCGCCCCGATGCCGAGGGTACCGGCGTCGACAACCTCGGTCCCGAACGGGAGGCTGAGGGGAACCTTGGCCGAAGATCGACTCGAGCGCGCATGGACTCGAGGATCGGCTTGGCCTCCGGGGTCGACTTGGATGTCGATGTCCCGGTGGTCGGGGCAGATGCACCGGTGAGACCGGCGATCAGTGCCCGCTGCTGTTCCATGAAGGCAGCCAAGCTGCTCTCCAAGGCCGTCAACCTGACTCCGAGCTCAGGAGACTCAGCAGCACCCGACTCGGGCCCCGACGGGTTATAAGGTCGTTGATGCAAATTATAGCACTATTTGAACAGACGTAAGTCTGAAGTTGCAGTGCCATATAAGTCTGAGACCTTATTACCATTTGGTGTTGCAATTGGAGTGAATGAAATTGACTTTGTTACATTGGTTCGAATGAACGTGGGATTTTTTGCTATTAAAAAAAAAACCTGACAGAAACAGTTAAAGTTTTGTTTTGAATGCTGAAAGCTTTGAGGGAAACAGCTACATGTCCTTAAAGCTGAGAGAAGCAGTTAAAGTTTTATTTTTGAATGCTGGAAGTTTGAAATAGACAGCTTTGGAATCCTCTCTGGTGCTGACCCTGGTAACTCTTTTTCCTTCAGCTCCCCTGAAGGTTCTCTCTCCTTCCGCACCCCTGGTGGTCCTCTCTCCTTCCGTTTCCCTGGTGGTTTCTCCCCACTCTTCTAGTCCCCTGGGCTTATATGAGTGTGCCTGAACTATTGGGTCGTCCTCCTCTCCCAGGTGCCTCTCATTAACCTCACAGCTTGCCTCAGAGCTTGGGTGTGGTCTGTACCTAGCAACTACGTGTGTTTTTTTCTCTTTGCCTGCAGTCTGAAAACCACTGCTTTCTGACCTGTCTCTCTCCTTAAAGGTAAATGCCTGTTTTTCTTCCAGTTCCATAGGCTCAGATACACTTTTCCCATCACAATATACAGTACCACACAATGGCTTGATGAGCATGTTGTATGTTTACAATTGTAAAATCAGTCTGTCCCTTTTATAAAACATTTTTTTGATAGATCATTTAACTCCTTTCACATTGGCTCCTTATACTTACTGTTCATAAGTTGGTTGGTATTCTTATTAATGTTTACATTTGAAAATGCATGGACACTTATATTATTATTATTTTTATAATGTTTATTAATTTATGATGTTTTTATTATACTCCTTTAATTTGCTTTGATATTTGATAATGCACACTATGTGTTATGATTTCTATTTTATTTTATATGTTTATATTTTGAGGTTACCCCCTGACGAAGATAGGTGTCGAAATGCAGCCATGTTGGGGTCGCTGGTCTCTTAATAAAGGACATCTTTGTTTCATGTCTCATTCCTAGTGTTTCCTTCCATATCTCTTTCACTTGTCAGGTGATGTTTCTTTCTGCTTCAGCAGGTTAATTCTGTTCGTAGGTATTTGAATATTCACTGTTTGTCTTTTGCTACTCACTTTGGTAATTGCTCATTTGGATTATGCCAACTTTTTCTTCTTTGGTCTTCCCCACTATGAACTCCGTTGCTTTCAGGTACTTCCGAACGTCACTGTTAAGCTACTTCACAGCGTCCGTCAATTTGATAGTGTCACTCCCCTTCTTTTTTCTGAACATTGGTTGCCTGTCATCTATCGGGTCTCTTCCAAACTTCTTGTTCTCACTTTTCAGGCCTTCTACACAGATAATCCTCCCTTGTTGTCTCAGCTTCTTTCTTCCTCCTGTGTTCTTCGGTCAACTTTCCATAATTTGTTAGCAATGCCTGGGCTCCATGCCGTGTGTTTTATAGCAGCCCCCTCCTCCACCTTTTGAGTAGTGGCCCCTGTTCTTTGGAACCCTTTTCCCTTCCATTTGTGTACCCAACTTTAATTCACTCGCTTCAAGGCTCACCTCTCAGGCTTTTCTGCCTCTGTCTGCTACTGCTTAATTCTCCCTTCGCCCTTGGCCTGCTACCAGCCTTGCTGTCTGTTGCACGCTCAGGCCTTCAGTTTGCCTGGTATTATTTTGTCTTCCCTGTTTTCCTCCCTCCTTTTTGTTTTTTAGTTTGGTGTTTGGTTTTGTAACCTAGGCCCCCTGTGGCCCTCCTCATCCTAGTGTCTTGTCTTGTTATTGTTGGTTGTATTCTGTTGCTTGTTTTGTTTTGTAATTTTTAATTGTTAAACAGCAAGATATGGCTTTGATTGGCGGTATATCAAATCAATAAACTAACTAACGGGACAAACTCACCAACTTGCACATGTAGATCACATCAAAACTGGTATTTCACAACTTCTATGTGTAAGTGCCAGCACTTACACATATATATGACCATTTTGCAAATCTGAAAGTATAAATGCCACCAATTAACTACAGGAGCTGCTATCTTTATCTAATTTCAATTTGAAGGGCCAAATAAACAATGGGGGATTAAGGAGGATAATCCTATTAATCCCTCCTATAAAGGGCTGGCTGAAAAGAACACTTTTTAAAAACCTAAATGTGCCAAGGAGCAGCTGTAAATCCCAATACTGACAACTTTGGTCATACACATCTATTTTCTATATGAAATGGGTAATGCATGTGTAGATGTTTGACCCCCCCCCCCAGGCCACACCCAAACCATGCCCCCAACCTAGCCACTTCTATGTAGTAAGCCCATCCATGTGTAAATTCAGCCCTTTCTAAAGTTGCAATTTAATGGATGCCATTTTTACATGTAAATACCTAATTTTTTATGTGGAAATTGCAAATAGGTTGCTAAAATAGAAACATAGAAACATGATGGCAGAAAAAGACCACATGGCCTATCTAGTCTGCCCTTCTATATCAACCACTACAACAGTCCTCTTTTTTCCTTGAGAGATCCTCTGTGTTTGTCCCATGCTTTTTTGAATTCAGATACTGTCCTCATCTCTACCACCTCCACTGGGAGACTATTCCACAAATCTACCACTCTTTCCGTAAAGAAATATTTCTGCATATTACTCCTGAGTCATCCTCATCCTATGACCCCTCGTAGCAGAGCTCTGTGGCATAAATGCTGTGCATTTATGCCACAGAGGTATTTAAATGCCTCAATCATATCAAAATAACCCCATAGTGTCACAATCTTAATGAGGAATACTTTATAATACAATTTAAAAGGCACTAGATTACAATTGTAAGAGAGATCTCTGATTATTTGCAGAGTAAAAGCATAATTCATGCATGATGATTAAGTTATGAAAGGTCTCTTTTCACATTTATGTTTTTTAATTGATTAACTTTTCTTTTTATGTATTTCATAAATTTATGTATTTTATTTATTTATTTAACCAAATTTATATACCGTCTTTCTACAAATCAAGACGGTTTACATAGAACATTTAAGATAGAGTGTTTCCACTGTTTACATAGAACACAGAACCAAGTAAAAATGTATATAACATGTCTATAAATAACTAAACATAATGATAGAACTATTTACAAGGTAAATTACCAAGGTATCAGAAGCCGTTAAGTAGGTTTAGAGGTAGAAGGGACTAGGGGGAGGTAGATGAAGTGAGAGACTAATGTGGAAGGGAAAAATGTTCCTGAAAAAGGAAGGTTTTTAAGTTCTTTCGGAACTCAAGGTGAGTTCTAGAATTCCGCAGCTCATGAGGGAGGGAGTTCCATAGGGTAGGGGCATAGAGGGAAAAGGCCCTGTTACAGGTAAATTGTTTACTATGTCTTTTGGTTGCTGGGATAGAGATGAGGCTTTTGGTGATAGTACGGCGGGTTCTAGAACTAGAAGAGAGGGAAATGAGAGGGGAAAGGCATGGGGCTGATTCGTTGGAGATGATTTTATGTATAAGAGTAAGCACTTTGAATTTAATCCTGCAGTAGATGGGGAGCCAGTAAAGGTCATATAGAACTGGTGTGATATGTGAACGCTTGGGAGTGCTGGTTATGAGCCGTGCGATCGTGTTCTGGGCAAGTTGGAGTGGTTGTAAAGTATGCTTAGGAAGGCCATGATAGATTAGGTTGCAGTAATCAAGAGAGGGGGTTGTGAGGGCAACATTTAATGAAACTAATCTAAGGATCTCTTCAGGACCTAACCAATCCTACATGCATTGTGTGCAGGACTATTCCATTTCTAGTTGTAGAAGCAGATATATGGCATCTTGCTGTAGCATCCCTACCGGTTGGATGGCTGCTTTGGTTCTGCCTGCCTCATATATAACCCCAGTGCACAGATTTGCTTTTGTGTTGGTTTGCTGTGCAGTGCATTGTGAACCAAGGCCTACCTTGGGTCAAGTCTTTTGTTTTGTTTTGTGTCTAGTGTGGAATCAAGCCTTGATTCTTGAACCGTCTGCTTGTGAAGACTAGAGAGCCAGTCAGAGATTTTGCCTAACACTTTACTTGAGTATGGATGAGAGTTTGTAGGTGCTGGCTTTCTCTCAAGCCTAGCTGAAGAGTCTGCAGTGCATGTTGCCTGTCAGAGAAGGTATGGTAGGAAAGTCCTAGATAAATGAAGACGTAATATCATAGGAAGGAGGGAGAAAGTGGATTGTTAGATGCCAAGTTCTCTGCAGCCTTAATCCAAGATCCCTTTGCCAGTGCAGAGCATACAATCATTTAAACTGGGATCACAGACACAAATACTTCAAAGAGAAACCTATCCATGTTACTAAAGACTGTGTAGTTGTACTTAACTTTAGAGCCGGTTACTGCTTAAGCTAAATATTTTACCAAGAATCTTGACAGGATTTCCCTTCACTCCATGGAGAATCTGCTCCCTACCAATAACAGTGTGTGCTGGCCACAGGCAACGGAAAGGGGTGGCCCAATACTTTGCCTAACACAGAATCAGCAACTGGAGAGCTTGGAGGCAAGCAGAAGATTGGCTGGTTTGGCCACTCCAAACAAAAAGGTGTACCATTGCTCCTGCTGCTGGCTGAGTAAAGGAGTGGGAGATAGCCTGGGAGAAACTTGTTCTATGACCTGGAGCCTTGACAGAAACTGCCTGCCATCCAAGGAATCAGGAGGGTTCAACTAAATATTTAAAATGTAAGAGCTATATAATTTATGTAAATGTTTTGGGAGATAATACTTTTTATATGATTTTTAAAAAAAAATATTACATTTATAACATTTCTTTTCCAAATCTGAGCTGAAGGCTAGTTACAATTAGGCACACAAGCGATTTCCTCTAGAAAGGGGAATGGAGAGGGAAGTGACTTGCCCAAAAGTGTCAGTAAGCAGGATTTGAATCATAGCTTGCCTTGGTTTGCAACCTGCTTCTCTAACCACTAGGCTAGTCCTCAAATCCATTTGCCAAAGCTCTTGTTTAACAAATGCAATACCATAAAATATAAAATGTAGAAATAAAAATACACTATAGACAATATGCAAGCACATCTATGGTCCAATTTATACAGCAGTAAATTTTAAGTTATTCACTTTAATTTATCACATACCCTTTCCTCAATGGCTACAAAACTTGTAAACTGGGTCACAATGGAGTACTCCTTGCTAAGTTCAATTATAAGTGACTTCAATGTTTGCTTCTTCATCTGGAATAAAATGAAATGTCTTTTCAATTTAAATTGCTTATTAAAATAAAAGATGTTCTACAATATACAGTAACAATGCGATAATTTTGTAAGGGACTTGAACACGTAGAACAGCATTTTATGTTCTCAAGTTGGCTCTTATAAAATTTCCTAGTTGTATACATGCATAAAGAAGTAGAAGCACAGAAATATTCTACTTACCTTCTATATAATATATGCATAGACAGAGAAGGGGTGGGACTGACACTTATGCATGTGGAGCATAATTCTATAACAGCCATGATTCTATAACAGCCACGTCCGGCCGGCAGAAACATCTAACCTGAAAATGGGCATGTAATAAATCTGATTCCGAAACTGCAGGTATAGACGCACTGGTGGTTCCAGAATTAGGGAAATATACATCCCAGTGTGGCCTACATCCCCGTGCCCACCATATTCTGACAAGACAGATGTCTCAGATGCCCCTACTGGCAAAATGATGCTGACACTGACAGTGGTGTGCTCACGCAAACACATTAATATGGATGAAACAGATATAGTCATACAAACCAAACTATATATACTAGTCTGTTGCATGCCCATAACACTGCAAGGTTATGTACGTGCACCAAAGCTATTGTATAAGCAAGTGAGATGTTTGTCCAGACAGACCCTGCAGCAAAACAAATATGGCATTTGAAGAACACCTTAGTAACTGCAGTCACAAATAACATGGTGCAGATATGTATTAGTGCTGTTTGCACTGCAGCATGCCCTCACTCCATGGGTCCCCCACCATTGACAGGGACATATTCTGCTATGCTGCTGCAGAGCAGCTTTTCAGAACATACTGCCCATTCACAATGGCTCCTGGTGATGCTGTAGTCAGCCCCACAGTCCAGGTACTGGCTAGGAATACATGTGCCCCCAGGGTTGTGGATCAGCACACCAGGGCCTCCCCTGCACCCCCATACTACACACACACGCGCACACACTCTTGCAGTCACAAACAACATAATCTGCAAAAACCATGCCCTGCACCTATAAATGACTGCTGGTAAGACATAATGGCATGGCGTCTCAAGACAACATATCTGCTCTGCATTTCTCAGCCAAACACGAATCTGCTCCATACTACCTCACATACCATCCCTACATCTACATTCCTATATTTCCAAACACTGGAATTATTTGGGAAGCCTAGAACAGCCCCTTTAGCATAAACAGCAAATGTTGAAAATCAGAGCAGATATTTTTCTAAGCGCTGGACTTATTCCACATTGCCACTGGTATAACATAGGTGTCAGCGGGAAATACTCACGATGTACACGGGACTTTCCTAAATACCTTTTTCGATGTCTCCACAGCTTGCCACACCCCATTCCGCCCCCTCTAGCCCATGTTCTCAGATAACCGTTTTTGTACCGTGTACATGCAAGGCCACATGGTGTAGGAATACGGATCTAAACGTTTTTGCAGGGGAAATGTCTATCCCGCATGTCTAGGCAGCCTATTTGCATTTCAGAATGACCCCCATAGTTTATAAACTACATGCATATGCAGCGATTCATAACAGAAGAACATAAGAACATAAGATATGCCATACTGGGTCAGGCAAAGGTTCATCAAGCCCAGTATTCTGTTTCCATCAGTAGCCAATCTAGGTCACAAGTACCTAGCAGTTTCCCCAAAAGACACAGGTTCCACAATGCTTGTATTGGGTCAAGCAGCGATATCCTGGGTCCCTTTTAATAATGGTTTATGGACCTTTCCTCCAGGGACTTGTCCAAACCTTTTTTAAACCCAGCTACACTAACAGCTTTTACTACATCCTCTGGTAGCAAATTCCAGAGTTTGATTACACGTTGAGTGAAAAAAATATTTTCTCTCATTAGTCTTAAATAGGTTCCCCTGTAGCTTCATTGCAGGTCCAGGGGTGATCCGGGTAACTACAGACCAGTAAGTCTGACATCAGTACCGGGAAAAATGGTATAAACCATCATAAAGAACAAAATTACTCGTTATGTAAATAGTCATGGCTTAATGGGAGACAGCCAAAATGGCTTTAGACAAGGAAGATCTTGTCTTACTAATCTGTTATGCTTTTTTGAAGATGTGAATAAACAGGTAGACAAAGGTGAGTAGGTTCATATAGTGTATCTGGACTTTCAGAAAGCTTTTGACAAGGTCCCTCATCAGAGACTTTTGGCAAAACTAAAAAGTCATGGGATAGGAGGCAGTGTACTATTGTGGATCCGGAACTGGTTAAAAGATAGAATGCCGAGGGTAGGGCTAAACGGCCAATTTTCCCAATGGAAAAAGGTTAATAGTGGAGTACTGCAGGGATCTGTGCTGGGTCCGCTACTTTTTGACATATTCATAAATGACCTGGAATAGGGAATAACTAATGAAGTTACCAAATTTGCAGATGACACAAAACTATTCAAAGCTGTTAAAACCCAAGAGGATTGTGGAAAATTGCAAGAGTGTGGACAAGTACAAAGTTATGCACCTAGGAAAGAACAACCCAAACGATGCAAGGTTCCACATTGGGAACCACTACCCAGGAAAAAGATCTAGGTGTCATCGTGGACAACATGTTAAAACCCTCCGCCCAGTGTGCAGCGGCGGCTAAGAGAGCAAATAGAATGCTAGGTATCATAAGGAAAGGAATGGAAAATAAAACAAAGGATATTATAATGCCTCTGTATCGTTCCATGGTGTGAGCGCACCTTGAATATTGTGTGCAATTCTGGTCGACAGTATCTTAAAAAGGATATAGCGTTATTAGAAAAGGTACAGAGAAGAGCCACCAAAATGGTAAAGGGGATGGAAGGATACTCCTATGAAGAGAGGCTAAAAGGGTTAGAGCTCTTCAACCTGGAGAAGAGACAGCTGAGGGGAGATATGATAGAGGTCTATAAATTAATGAATGGAGTGGAACGGGTAAACGTAGATCGATTGTTTACCTCATCAGAATATAGGGGACATGTAATGAAGCTGCGGCATTACCTTTAAATACCATTTCGGTCATCGATAACATCCCTACATTTTCCTCAGTAAAGACCGAAGCAAAGAAATCATTCAGTCTCTCCGTTATGGCCTTGTCCGCTCTTAGTGCCACTTTTACCCCTCTATCATCTAATGGTCCAACTGACTCACAGGTTTCTTTGCTATGAAAGTACTTGGAAAAGTCTTCATTATGTATTTTTACTTCCACAGCAAGCTTCTTCTCAAATTCTCTCTTTGCCTGCCTTATCAATGCCTTGCATCTAACTTGCCAGTGCTTATGTTGTTTCCAGTTTTCGTCATTTGGCTCCTTTTTCCATTTCCTGAAAGATGCATTTTTGGCAACAGCCTCTCTGACCTCAGCTTTAAACCATGCTGGCAGTTTTTTGAACTTTCTTCCACTTTTCTTAAAGCGTGGAATACAGCTGGTCTGTGCTTCGAAGATAGTATTTTTATACAGCACTCATGCTTAATGTAAATCTTTAACCTTTGCCGCTGCTCCTTTTAGTTTTTTCTTAATTTGAGAAGAAGCTTGCTGCGGAAGCAAAAATGCGAAATAAAGACCTTTTCAAGTACATTCGTAGCAAAAAACCTGTGAGAGACTCAGTTGGTCCATTAGATGATAAAGGGGTTAAAGGAGCACTAAGAGGCGACAAGGCGATAGCGGAGAGACTGAATGAATTATTTGCTTCGGTCTTTACTGAGGAAGATGGTATTTAAAGGTGCAGAAGAATTGAAGGAAATATCGATACATCGGGAAGATGTCTTACAACTATTAGATAAACTGAAGAGTAGCAAATCACCTGGGCCGGATGGTATACATCCAAGGGTATTGAAAGAACTGAAATATGAGATTGCAGACCTGCTATCAGTAATCTGTGAACTATCATTAAAATAATCTCTAATACCTGAAGATTGGAGGATCGCCAATGTAACACCAATTTTTAAAAAGGGTTCCAGGGGTGATCCAGGAAACTACAGACCGGTGAGCCTGACGTCAGTACTGGGAAAAATGGTAGAAACCATCATAAAGAATAAAATTACTCAGCATGTAGATAGTCACAACCTAATGGGAGACAGCCAACATGGCTTTAGACAAGGAAGATCTTGTCTTACTAATCTGTTATGTTTTTTTGAAGGAGTGAATAAACAGGTGGACAAAGGTGAGTCGGTTGATATTGTGTATCTGGACTTTCAAAAAGCCTTTGACAAGGTCCTCATCAGAGACTTTTGGCAAAACTAAAGACTCATGGGATAGGAGGCAGTGTACTATTGTGGATCAGGAACTGGTTAAAAGATAGAAAGCAGAGGGTAGGGCTAAATGGCCAATTTTCCCAATGGAGAAAGGTGAATAGTGGTGTACCCCAGGGATCTATGCTGGGTCCGCTGCTTTTTGACATATTCATAAATGACCTGGAAAATGGAATAACGAGTGAGGTTATCAAATTTGCAGATGACACAAAACTATTTAAAGTTGTTAAAACCCAAGAGGATTGTGAAAAATTGCAAGAGGATCTTGATAAATTGGAAGACTGGGCATCAAAATGGCAGATGAAATTTAATGTGGACAAGTGCAAGATTATGCACCTAGGGAAGAACAACCCAAACTATGGTTACACGATGCAAGGTTCCACATTAGGAACCACCACCCAGGAAAAAGATTTAGGCGTCATTGTGGATACCATGTTAAAACCCTCGGCCCAGTGTGTAGCGGCAGCCAAGAGAGCAAATAGAATGCTAGGTATGATAAGGAAAGGAATGGAAAATAAAACAAAAGATATTATAATGCCTCTATATCGTTCCATGGTGAGACCGCACCATGAATATTGTGTGCAATTCTGGTCGCCATATCTTAAAAAGGATATAGCGATTTTAGAAAAGGTACAGAGAAGAGCCACCAAAATGGTAAAGGGGATGGAAGGATACTCCTATGAAGAAAGGCTAAAAAGGTTAGGGCTCTTTAACCTGGAAAAGAGACGGCTGAGGGGAGATATGATAGAAGTCTATAAATTAATGAACGGAGTGGAACGGGTAAACGTAGATCGATTGTTTACCTTATCAGAATATAGAAAGACTAGGGGACATGCAATGAAGCTACAGGGTAAACTATTTAAGACTAATAAAAGAAAATATTTTTTCACTCAACGTGTAATCAAACTCTGGAATTTGTTACCGGAGGAGGTAGTAAAGGCTGTTAGTGTAGCTGCGTTTAAAAAAGGTTTGGACAAGTTCCTGGAGGAAAGGTCCATAAACCATTATTAAGAAGTGACTGAAGATATCAATGCTTGACCCAGTACAAGCATTGTGGAACTTGTGTCTCTTGGGGAAACTGCTAGGTACATATGACCTAGATTGGCCACTGTTGGAAACAGAATACTGGGCTTGATGGACCTTGGTCTGACCCAGTATGGCATATCTTATGTTCTTATGTTCTTAACTATTTTTCTCTTTTTATCATAGTCTCTCTTTTGAAAGTTAAAAGGTAGTACTATTGATTTTCTTGCAGTCCTTCCTCAATTTATTAAATCAAACATGATAATGCTATGATCACTATTGCCAAGTGGCCCCAACACCTTTATCTCTTGCACCAGATCTTGTGTTCCACTAAGGACTAGGTCCAAAATTGCTTCCCCTCTTGTCGGTTTATGAACCAGCTGCTCCAAGAAGCAGTCATTTATTTCATCTCGAAACTTTATCTCCCTAGCATGTCCTGCCATGACACTGACCTAGTCAATACTGGGGTAATTGAAATCACCCATTATTATTACTGTGCTGTAGCTTTTGTTAGCTTCCCTGATTTCTTTGAGCTTTTCATCGTCCATTTGTTCATTCTGGCCAGGTGATCAATAGTACAACCCCACTGCCATTGCCTTCCCCTTCCCCTTTTTACATGGAATTTCAATCCATAGAGATTCTACCGGCATTTTGTTTCCTGCAAAACTTTAATCCTTTGTGATTCAATATTCTCTCTAACATAGAGTGCAACCCCTCCACCAAGTTGATCTGCTCTATCATTATAACACAGTTTGTATCCAGGTATAACAGTGACCCACTGGTTGTCCTCCTTCCACCATGTCTCTGAGATACCAATCATCTCTTATTTAGTGCTATATATTCTAACTCTCCCATCTTATTTTTTCAGACTTCTAGAATTTGCATACAAGCACTTTAGAGGCTGTATTTTATTCATATTAATCTGGTTATCTGTAGGCAGGGGTAACTTGGAATCTTTAAGCTCTGTCTGCTCTGGGTTACTTTTGTCTTTATTGGAACCCCTGTGTCGATATGTCCACATTTCAATCTTTTGCTAGTATCCTTCAAGGATATATTGTTCTGAAAGCTCTTGGTGACTGCGGCTTCCCCTATTATCTAGTTTAAAATCTGCTCTATCTCCTTTTTAAAGGTTAATGCCAGCAGCCTGGTTCCATCCCAGTTAAGGTGGAGCCCATCCCTTCAGAAAAGCCCCTCCTTTCCCCAGGATGTGCCCAGTTCCTAACAAATCCAAAACCCTCTTCCTTGTACCATTGTCTCATCCATGCATTGAGACTCCAGAGCCCTGCCTGCCTTTTGGATCCTGCGCGTGGAATGGGAAGCATTTCTGAGAATGCTACCCTGGAAGTTCTGGATTTCAACTTTCTACCTAAAAGCCTAAATTTGGCCTCCAGAACCTCCCTACCACACTTTCCTATGTCATTGGTACCAACATGTACCAAGGCAGCAGACTCCTCTCCAGCACTATCTAAGACCTTGTCTAGGTGGCACATGAGGTCTGCTACTTTCTCACCAGGCAGGCATTTTACCAGGCGATCTCATGTCCACCTGCCACCCAGCTATCTACATGCCTAATGATCAAATCACCAGCTATAAAGCTGTTCTAACCCTTCCGTCATGAGCACATAGCTCTGGAGAAACCTCCTCAGTGCGAGAGTGTTTTACATCAATTGGAGGACAGATCCTAGCTACAGGATCACTTCTTGCCACACCAGAGTGATGCTCTCCTGTCACGTGACACCTCTCCTCCATGGCAACAGGGATGCTGCCAGACTTGAGGTAGGACTTCAGTACTATATCCCTGTAGGTCTCATCTATGTTCTTCTCAGTCTTCCTTATGTCCTCCAATCCCTCACCAACTGGAAGAAAATCATACATGTGTCACTCAATACAAAAGACTGGAATTACACCTGTCTTGAAGCAGGTGCAAATGTGTGAGGCAACTTTCTCTGGGTAATTTTATAGAGGCACACATGCACATATAGGGGGTGATTTTATAAAGTCATTTAAGCATGTATGTGGCAATAATCGCATATAAAATGGCATTTATAAAATTAGGTAATATGGAATAGTATGCAACTCGGCATGCAAGTGTGTACTGATTATGATATTCCTTAACTTATGTACATACTTCCAAAATCTAGCTGTGAACATTTATACCTGATTTCAAGCAGGTATAAGGTCTGCACCCAGGATGGTAGCCATGATTTGTGCAGGATCTATGCTTGTATTTTGCAAAGATAAATAGGTGCCTGCTTGTCTTTATAAAACAGGAAGGTTTTAGCTGCATTAACCTAGGCACCGTCTTATAAAATGTATCTTAACTTTGTCTTTATAAAATAGGCACAACATATACCTATGGATAGCCTTCTTATTAAATTACTCTCACATGTCTTATCAGATGTATATAAAATATATGTAAAAAATATCTATATATGCACTGTGGAAGATTCTCTGGAGGCCAGTTTTAAGGTTTGTTAGAATCACCTTTATGAAGGATTATTAAGTAGGTCTGCTGAGAGACTATCACCCCTATACAACACAAGACTGATTTTTGATTCCACCCTGACAATCAGGGTCTCAAATAGTATGTTTCCTTAATATGTGTATTATACATCTTTCCTGTTTTTCTGTCGGTTAGCAGAGTTTGTTTCAGGTAAAAGATAAAGTCTAGGTTTGTTTCAGTCTGCAGGACTACTGAGAAGTTGCTTTTGCTGGGAAGGGTTCTGCAATTTTAAGTATTTACCTGCTGGTAAAGCGTAGTTACTCACCTGTAACAGGTGATCTCCGGGAACAGCAGGAATTTAGTCTTCACATATGGGTATCGTCGGTACCGACGGAGCCCATGCAGGAACGCTCCCCAGCGTCCAATAGGAAATCTTTTGGGAGCATCCCAAAGCGCATGCGTGCTGCCTTCCCGCCTCTGTACCTCTCTCACGTCAGTTGAGTTTATAGATGACCAAAGGAGAGAAGTAGAGAAAGAGAGAGATAGAGACAACTCCCAGGGGAGGTGGGTGGGTTGTGAAGACTAAATTCCTGCTGTTCCCGGAGATCACCTGTTACAGGTGAGTAACTACGCTATCTCCAGGAACAAGCAGGAATGTAGTCTTCACATATGGGGACTCCCCAGCTGAAAGATGCAAAGGGGTGAACCCAGCTAGCTGCGAACCCAGGTGAGATGGGTCATGCTTCCTCCCATGGACCTTAGGCATCCAAACAGTGGATGGTGGATAGGAGTTGTATTAAGTATGGAAGAGATGTTGTAGAACAGCCTGGCCAAACGAGGCATTCCAACGGGAGTCCTTGTCTAAGCAATAGTGGGCTGTGAAGGTATGTACCGAAGTCCAAGTGGCTGCTTTGAAGATGTCATCAATAGAGACAGGGCTGCCATTGCGAGCCGTGACATGGCCTTCGAGAGAAAGTCCCTTACTCTGATATGTATAGGATATGCAATCTGCAATCCAATTTGACAGAGTTCTTTTAGAAACTTGAAGTCCCAAATAACTAGACTCAAAAGCCACAAAAAGCTGAGAAGATTTTCTATGTGTTTTAGTTCTTTGGAGATAAAAAGCCAAGGCTCTTTTACAATCCAATGTGTGAAGATTTCTTTCTGCACTGGAGGAATGAGGCCTAGGGAAGAATATAGGAAGATAAACCGACTGGTTTAAATGAAAAGGCGATACCACCTTTGGCAGAAAGTGAGGATGAGTCCTGAGGACTACTTTATCATGGTGAAACCTTGTATAAGTAGGGTCAGCTACTAACGCCTGTAGTTCACTAATGCGTCTTGCAGAAGTGATGGCAATTAGAAAAATAACTTTCCATGAAAGAAACTTTAGGTCTGAAGTGGCTAAAGGTTCAAAGGGCGGTTTCATAAGCTGACCAAGAACAAGAATTAGATCCCATGCCACCGGTGGTGGTTTGATGGGGAGGTTTTGTTAAAAGTAGGCCTCTCATAAATCTTGATAGGCGTGGATGAGAGGAAATAGGTTGTCCATCAAAAGGTTTATGAAAAGCAGCAATAGCACTAAGATGGACTCTAACTGAATTTGTCTTCAGACCAGGAGTTGATAATTGTAGAAGATACTCTAGTAGCAACTCTACAGGGAGTAAAAGGGGGTTAAGTCCCTTTTGTGAACACCAGATAGAGAACCTTTTCCACTTGAAAGCATAGGAACGTCTTGTGGAAGGTTTTCTGGAAGCCAGGAGTAAATCCTTTACTTGTTGAGAAAGGTTAACATCTTGGAATTCTAGGCTTTCAGTAACCAGGCCCTGAGATGTAGGGACTGGGGATTGGGATGCAGTAAAGATCCATCCTCCTGCGAGAGAAGATCTGGAGCATTCCCCAACTCCAGAGGAGTGGTTTGAGAGAGATGCAGAAGAAGAGGATACCACGTCTGCCGTGGCCAATATGGGGCTATGAGTATCATATGACCTCTGCCTCTCTGAAGTTTGAATAAAGTCTTGGGAATGAGGGGAATGGGTGGGAAGGCATAGAGGAAGTCCTATCCCCAGTGGAGTAGGAAAGCATCTCTTGCCTGACAGTTTTGGGCCGGAGATCTGGAACAGAATCGGGGAAGTTTGGCATTATGTGGACTTGCAAAGAAGTCTATATCTGGTGTTCCCCAGATTCGAAACACTCGCGCAAACTGGTTATGAGTGGAGGGACCACTCGTGTGGCCGCAGTATTCGACCGAGTTTGTCTGCTCACAAGATTTGAATGCCCGGAAGGTTTACCGCAAGCAGATGAATTTGTAACTCTCTGGTGAGGGCCCATAGTTGCAAAACTTCGTTGCATAGCGACAGAGAGCTTGTTCCGCCTTGCTTGTTCACATAGAACATGATTGTTGGTATGGACCAGAACTGATTTGTTGCTGAGATGGCCCTGAAAGACTTGAATAGCATTGAAAATGGCTTTCAGCTCTAGGAGGTTTATGTGAAGGGAAACCTCCTGTGAGGTCCAAAGACCCCGAGTGGAGAGATCGTGCAAGTGGGCCCCCCAACCCATCTTGGATACATCTGTCGTCAGAGTGGTTTGGCATAGAGGCTGCTGGAAAGGAGAGCCTAGGAGGTGGTTTTCCAGGGATTGCCACCATTGCAGGGACAAAATCAGACGTGTGGTAGTTCTGATTTTGTCTGTTAGTCGACCCGAGGCTTGTGACCACTGAGAGGAAAGGGTCCACTGGGCTGCTCGCATGTGCAGGCGAGCATAGGGAACCACATGGACAGTGGATGCCATGTGTCCCAGCAGTTGAAGCATCTCCCGAGCAGTAAGGAATACCTTCATAGATGCTTGAGATGCCAGTTGTATTATACATAGACAGCATGGCTGGGGCAGGAAAGCCTTTGACTGCCGTGTGTCTAGACGAGCCCCTATGAATTCTAGAGATTGAGAGGGGGTGAGATGAGATTTTGAGAGGGTAATGACCAACCCCAAGTATTGAAGAATTGTCATTGCTCAAGAGAGAGCAAAGCTGGCCTCTGGAGCTGTCGATGCTCCAATGAGCCAGTCGTCTAAGTAAGGGAAGACGAATATTCCCAGAGTCCTCATAAATGCTGCTACCACTGCCATGCATTTTGTGAAGACTCTTGGAGCAGAGGCAAGTCCGAAAGGAAGAACTCTGTAGTGGAAGTGTCTTCCTTGGATCAAGAATCAAAGGAATTTCCTGTGATCTGAGTGGATGAGAATATGCGTGTACGCCTCTCTTAGATCTAGAGAACATAGCCAATCTTGACTTTGAAGGTATGGTAAAAGTGTTCTCATGGAGATCATCTTGAAGTTTTCTCAGAACAAATACTTGTTTAATTCTCTGAGGTCTAGTATAGGCCTGTGTCCCCATGTCTTCTTTGGAATAAGAAAATAGGGGGAGTAGAACCCTGTCCCCTGTTGGGATATGGGCACTTCTTCTATTGCTCCTTGAGCCAGAAGTGATGTGACCTCCTGCCACAAGAGGTCGGTGGCAGGGCCCTGAGAATTGAACTGTCTCAGAATTGTAGGTGGGGGCAAGTTGAGGAAATGAAGCTTGTATCCCAATCTTACAATGGATAGAGTCCAATTTTCTGATGTTATTTGTTGCCATCTTTTGACAAAATGGCATAGTCTGCCTGGAATGGTCAAGGGTTCTGGACCTTTTAGGGGCAGAATGACTAAGTTCTCTAGGTGGAAGTCAAAGACCCTGAGGGGGCTGGGTCTGTTGAGCCGGTTGAGCTTTTTGAGCTTGTGGCTTTCTCTGCTGTCTGTTCTGTTGTTGTCCCTTTTGGGAAACATGAAGTGGACAGTGAGTTTGATGGGTGTAAGATTGGTAAGACTTCTTTTTCTTACTGAAAAAAGGTTTCTTGAATGTTTTCTTTTTTGCTGGGTTGGCTGTAGCCTTTGACAATCTGTTCAAAGTAGTATTGTCAGATTCAAGCGGATTAGCCTTGTCTTGCCAGTCCTTGCCAAAGAGATTTTCTCCTGTGCAAGGAATGTTTCCCAGTTTTTTTGCACCCATTGTTCTAAGTCTGATGCTTGAAGCCAAGTAATACGACGTGCTCCTATGGATATAGCAGTTCTGCTAAGACATTCAAAACAGTCAAAGGGAGCACGGTTCATAAATTTAGAGACATTCTGGGCATGTTTGACCAGAATAAGGTAGTCTTCTCTTTTTTCCTCTGAGACAGAATGACTAATGAGCTCCAAAGTCTTTTGTGACTTCTTCCAGGAACATTCCCATATACAGAATGTAGGAACTGATCCTGGTTCCCAGCATGGAGGATTGAAAACATCGACGGCCAAAGGCATCGAGTGTCCTGGATTCACAGCCTGGAGGATTAGAAGAGTGTGTTTTTGCACTCTTGATTCTTCGCATGGCCAATTCCACTACCACTGAATGGTGTGGTAACTGAGTTTTTTGAAAACCAGGACAACTTGGCACTCGGTACATAGTGTCCAGGCGTTGGGAATGTGAAGATATTGTTAAAGGAGTCTCCCACATTCTCAACATCAGATCATGTAAGATCTTGTGAATGGGAAGCATAGCTGCCTCCTTCGGAGCCATAGGGTATTGTAGAATTCTTAATTCCTCTGCCCTAGGTTCTTTTTCTGGAATCACAGTGATTGCAAGTCCTTTTGCTAAATCACGTATGAAGTCCTGGAAGAACATATCTTCTGGAGGAGACATCCTGCATTGAGGAGAGGGAGTTGAATCTTCTAATAGATTCACTCTGGTACCGGTAGAATTATCAGAGTCATCGGAATCGGAAGACTCAAGCACCGGGTGCTCCTGTGACGCATGGTATCGGTACTGCTCAAAGTCGGTACCGAAGTGTCTCGGCTCCTGATCCCCGATACCGGACATCGGTATGGAGGGAAGCAGTCCTGTCGAAGCAGGTGTTGTTGGTACCGGTACCGATACCTGTGAAACTGTCTGTTGCGATCTTAGCGGTACCGAGGCTGCTAAGAGGGCTGCTAGACTGCGTTCGATAGCGAGGATTCTGTGATCCATCGCTCCTGCCGATGCCTGGGTGCCGGCACCGGTGGATGTGGCCACGACCCCAGAGCATGGCACCAGCAGTTCTGCAGAGGTCAAGGCCTCTGTAACATCCTGGAGCCCCGTTAATTCTTTGGAGCCCGAAGACTCCTGCCGGGGCTGTTTTGCCGGTGAAGTGTCCTCAAGGGAAACGCCCGAGGCATTTCAATATTTCGAAGGAGATTTTCCCTTCGAGGACCGGCTAGTTTTAGTTTTGGTTACCTGAGATCCATGGGAGGAAGATGAAGCCCTGGAAGAAGTCGATGCAACTGACATTGTGTCAGAGGCAAAAAGGGTACCAAGTTTTGCTGTTCTATTCTGCTGGCCCCTCTTGGTCATCCTCGTGCAGGAGAGACACTCCGTTGGACAATGTTCAGGACCCAAACATTTTAGACACCAATCATGGGTGTCGGTGACAGAGATGGTATCGCCACATTTTAAGCATTTTTTGAAACCACTGGCTGGTTTCTCCATGCTTGAAGAAAAAGGGGCCTAGTGCCCAAAATGGCGCCTAGCACCAGAAACAGGGAAAGATCCCTGAAGAAAAATATGCTGTTTTTTTTTAAAGAAAGAAGAAGAAAACCAGCGGTACGGGTAGGTGTCGAATGAAGGTAGACGCGACCACAAAAAATAAGAAATAAAGGTAGATTTTCTGCGGTGACAGGGTACCGTGTCCTGTCGGCTCCACGGATAATGAAGAACTGAAGTGAGAGAGGGTACAGAGGCGGGAAGGCAGCACGCATGCGCTGTGGGATGCTCCCAAAAGCTTTCCTAATGGACGCTGGGGAGCGTTCCCGTGCGGGCTTCGTCGGTACCAACGATACCCATATGTGAAGATTACATTCCTGCTTGTTCCTGGAGATTTTCTCAGACTCTTGGGTTAAAAAGGAACTCTTTGGGTTTAAGCTGATAAAATCTCTTGTCAATTTTAAAGTTCTCCATTTTTTTAAAGTCTTAGCAAGCCAGCTTCTATTGTTTCTTTCCCTTCTGCCCACCCTGACTCCCACGCACCCCCTGCATAATCTTAGATTTATAGGCTCTTACAGCGGTAGTCAAATTCATTTTCAGGTGTAGCTGGTTATTCTCATCAGGTATAGTTTAATTAATTAAGGCCCTGAAATTAATCCTGATCCTTAAACCTATTAGGTATACTTGTGTTTATACAACTATCTCTAGCAACTTTAAGTAAATAACCTAAATATCTTCACAAAACCTTAAAACTAAGATGCAGACAGCAGCAAGATGGGGGTTAACCAGTCTTTTGCACTGAGTACGATTTTCTCCCAGTTAGTGAGGGGATCCTACGTGTGCACTAGGTACAAGGAGTTCTTTGCTCTCAGGGAACAAATCCAATCTCTGGAGGCTAAAGCAGCAGACTTGGAAGAGTTAAGAAAGACAGAGAGGTATATAAATGAGACCTACAGGGACATAGTACTTAAGTTCCACCTCCAGTCTAGCAACTTATATGTTGTCATGGAGAAGAGAGGTCACGTGAAAGGACAGCATCACCCTGATGCAGCAGGAAGTGATCCTGTAGCTAGGGCCTGTCCTCCAGATGATGTAAAACCCTCTCGCACTGAAGAGGTGCCCCTGACATGTACCCATGAGGGAAGGTTTAGGATGGCCATTATAGCTGGCGTTTCAATCACTAGGCATGTAGATAGCTGAGTGGCAGTAGATGCAAGGATCACTTGGTAGCATGCCTGCCTGGTGCAAAGGTAGCAAACCTCATGTGCCACTTAGACAAAGTTTTAGATAGTGCTGGGGAGGAGCCTGCTGACTTGGTACATGTTGGTACCAATGACATAGGAAAATGTGGGAGGAAGATTCTGTAGGCCGAATTTAGGCTTTTAGGTAGGAAGCCAAAATCCAGAACTTCCAGGGTAGCATTCTCTGAAATGCTTCCCGTACCACACATAGGACCAAAAAGGCAGGCAGCGCTCCGGAGTCTCAATGCATGGATGAGACAATGGTGCAAGGAAAAGAGTGTTGGATTTGTTACGAACTGGGCAGCATTATGGGAAAGAGAGGGGCTTTTCCAAAAGAATGGGCTCCACCTTAATCGGAATGGAATCAGGCTGCTGGCATTAACCTTTTAAAGGAGATAGAGCAGCTTTTAAACTAGCTAATAGGGGAAAGCCAACAGTTGCCCAAGAGCACAATGTTTCGGAAAGATATATCCTCGAAGGATATTAGCAAAAGAGAGAAATTAGGGCATCCCTAACTTCCCTCTTTTGCTAGTATCCTAACGGTATTGTGACGCTTTGAATGAAAGAAAAAGTGGGATACAAAACTTGTCAAATAAATAAATAAATCCCAATAGAAAAGTTCCAATAAAGATAAAAGTAACCCAGATGCTCTTAAGTACAGAGGAAACAGAGTTGAAAGATTCCAAATTACCCCTATCAACTGATAACCAGATTGATATGAATAAAATATAACCTCTAAAATACCTGTATGCAAATACTAAAAGTCTAAAAAATAAGATGGGAGAACTAGAATATATAGTTATCCCAGGTTATTCACTAACCACCCTCCATATATGTACTCGATGGGCCAGAATTTGACTCGTCATCAGTATATTAAAGGAGAGTTGCTTGGCATCCTTAATAACAATCTAAGCATAAACCCCCCTGTGCTCTTTCCAGTTGACTTTATCCTGACCTGGACGTCTTGGGAGATCATCTGCATATGTGAAAGAACTGTCTGGCAGTACCGCAGTTGTAGGCAGAAACTGAGATGGAACTTACTGCTGAGAAATCCAGGAGCATTATGGTGGTAATTTTATAAGGCATGCCTCTATTTCCACCCATGTATATGCATGTAAATCACAGCATTTTAGTGATTTATGCATATAAATGATCACTTATGTGCATAACATATTCGGCCTCTAATCTCAACATACATGTTCTTTCCAACAAAGTCTCATTGAATTTCACTATCTGCTTGCTTGGCTATTGGCAAAGAGTAGATATTTTGGATGTTGATCGGACACTGGCATATCACTACATCCATGCAGCAAGACACATTTGGGGGGGGGGGGATATTCAGTGGCAGTGGCTAGCACTTGTGAAGCACATAGCCATTGCTGCAGAATACTAACCTCATATCTGAAAGATTCAGTTCACCACCCTCTTGTTGAGGGTCCATTCGTGTGGCTTTAGGACTCAGAGAGACGGTCTGCCAGAGTATTAAGATCCCCTGGCAAATATGTCGTCCTGAGATCCATGCCATTGGTGATGGCGAACCTCCATAAGCACACAGCCTTCCAGCACATGAGGTATGATCCTGTGCCACCCTGCTTGTTGATATAGAACATCATCCCTTGATTGTCCATCTGAAAGAGGACCATCTGGTTGGTTAATTGCTCTGGAAGGCAGGGAGGGCATTCACAATGGCCCAGAGTTCCAGGAAGTTGATCTGGTGCAGGCTCTCCTGTTCTGACCAGAGTCCCTGCATGCACAGGCCATCAAGGTGCACGCCCTAGCCCAGTGATCAGCATCCAGTGAGGTGGAGGGGACTCTTGAGCAGGTTTTGCAGCTGGAGCCACCTGTGAAGCAAGCTGACGAGGAGGCCTGGTAACCTCCACTCTGTCCTTGAGACTGCCAGAGACCTGGCACCATTGAATGCATAAAATCCACTGTGCTTGATGCATCTCTGGATGGGCCAGTGGTGTGACGTGCACTGTGGAGGCCATGTAGCTCAGCAGCCGCAGCATTCCCCAAGCCATGGTGGAATGGCTGAACTGAATGTTGCTGACTACTTGAGTGAGCCACTGCAAGTGGTCTGTCTGTAAGAAGTCCCGAGATTGAGTGGTATCAAGAAGAGCCCTGATGAATTCCAAACTTTGAGAAGGCTAGAGGTGTGACTTTGGGTAGTTAATGACGGAGCCCAGATGCTCGAGCATCTGAATGGTAAGACGGACTAATTGTCGGACTTCATCCACAGTGGTGCTCTTTATGAGCCAGTCATCTAAGTAAGGGAAGACAAGGATCCCCAGGGTCCAAAGGAAGGTGGCAACCACCACCAGGCACTTTGTGAAGACCCTTGGGGCTGACACCAACCCAAAGAGCAGCACGCAGCATTGGAAGTGCTGTCCGTTGAGCATGAAGCAGAGGTAATGCCTGTGGAGAGGATGGATTGGGATGTGTGTATAGGCATCCTTTAGGTCCAAGGAGCAGAGTCAATTGTCCTTTTGGAGGTATGGTGCAGTGTCCCCAGAGAGACCATTTTGAATTCCTCTCTTACTAAGCAGCAGTTGAGATTCTGGAGATCCAGGATGGGCTGAAAACCTCCAATCTTCTTGGGGACTAGGAAATATTGAGAGTAGAACCTTCTCCTCGCTTGCACTGGTGGTACCAGTTCCATGGCAGGCCAAGTCGGCCAGCAGGGCATTGACCTGCTGGAGTAGACCGCGGTGATGCGGGTCGAGGGGGTACTCCCTGGGAAAGAACGGGGGGAGGTAGCTGAGCAAAATTCAACAGGTACCCATTCAGGACCATCTTTAAAGCCCAGGTGTCTGTTGTCACTATGGGCTACTTGTGAGCAAAGTGGACCAGTCATTCCCCCACCTGCTGAGGTACCTCGCTGGACAATGGGAGATTGACCATGCTCCTTAGCAAGCAGTCAAAAACCCGCTTCCAGCTGTGACTGCAGTGCAGGCTGAGTGTTCAGAGGCTTTTGGTAGCACTGCTGGCGTGAGCCTTGAGCCTTCTGTTGGGCGAGCTGGGAGCTCTAGTAGGCCTGAAAGCGCTGATATCCTGAGCAGTACCTGCACGGTTAAGAGGCCTTCTTGCCTGCAGACTTCTTTTTGGAAGGATCTGTGGTCTTTCTGGTGAGGCAGTTCATAGTGAACTGCTCTTTTTCAATCTCTCCAGCCTTATCTTGCATGGGTTTGCCAAACAGGGTTTTCCCCAGCACGGTACATTGGTGAGCTTATCTTGGACCCACTGTTCAAGGTCCCACAACTACAACCAGGCCAGGCAGTGGACATAAATGTCCACTGCAGCCACCTGACTAACTCAAAGGCATCAAATGCCACCCTGATCATATATATGGAGCAGTCTTTGCATCGCCTCATCAGGCTGCAGAAGTTCTCAAGGCGTTCCAGAGGTATCAGGGCAGAAAACTCACTGATGTCCACCATGATGTCCTCGAGGAACATGGTCATGTATAGTTGATAAGACAGAATACGAGCCACAAGCATGGATCCCTTATAGCATTGTCTCCCAAAGCCAACGATGGTGCAGGCCTCTCTGCCTGGTGGAACTGAAGAGTGAGTTTTTGAACTTTTTATCCGGTGCATGACCGACTCCACTACCATGGAGTTATGGGATAATTGAGGTTTTTCAAAGCTGGAGCTTTTTTGCACCCTGTACATTGAGCCCAGTCTCCTGCTGATGGCAGGCACCGTCAGTGGCATTTCCCACATCCGGAAGGCGATGGAAGATGCCCCAGCACCATGACCGCCTCCTTGGGTGGCAAGGAATACTGTAGGATCTTGAGTTCCTCAGCTCTCAGTTCCTCCTTGGCCTCCAGAGTCAAAGGAAGAGCCTTAGACATGTCACGGACAAATTTGAGGAAGGAGATGTCCTCCAGGAGAGACTTGCGTCTCTCATAGGGAGGTGACAGATCCGAGGGGATATCCTAGTGCTGGTCCAAAGCCCGGGACTCCTTTTCCATCTCCCAACCATCAGAATCAGAGTCTGACAAAAAGTCAAAATAATGCTTGGTCTCCTCCCGATGCCTCTGCCTCTCAGACAGAGATGGTGAGGTTCGAGGCACCTGATGTCGATGCAGAGCAGTCTCAGAACCAGAGGTGCTTGTAGGAGAGATGGTAATTGCCACCGAGGTGGAGTCCGATTGTCGACCCGATTGCCCTCCTAGGCTGGGAAGGGCATGGGTCTCCAGGAACAGCTAAACTACAACCTGTGGTGCCTCCGCCAGCAGCGGGGCCACCACTTGTATTGGGGCTACAGCGGTTTGAGCTGCCAAGAATGCCGCCATGTTCCTCTCGAGGGCCTGCAGGCGATTGGCTAGTACCGCTATCTCTGAACTTGTAAGGGCTGGGGCAGCCGCTTCAGCCTCAGACTCTGGCACCCGTGTCGGGGACTCCTAGATGGTCAGAGCATCAAGAGACTGCCAGTGGCCCTCCAGGGCCTTGAGAGTTGACTCTTCCCTCCGAAGCAGCTTAGCAGGCCGCTCCTGGCCATGGCCCTCAGAGTCACATTGAGAGAAACTCCGATGCTGATGCCCATGGGGTTTCCCCTGGCCCTTGATTTCAACGGGGTGGAAGACCGGTCCTTCTGGGGGTCCATGGCACTGTAGCCCCTTGGTTCAGAGTGAGCTCGGGCGCCATGCAATGCTGAAATCTCGGCGGAGCTCCTTGAGGGCGTCGACACCTATGTTGATGCTTGCACCAAGGATGCCAACTCAGACGACCCGAAGAGAGACTCACAATGTTCTCTCGGTTCTTCAAGCCCTTCCTTGTCATCTGTTACGCACAGAGTACAAGAAGAGGGCTTGGTCAGGCCCGTGGCACTGAATGCACTGATTATGGTGGTCTGTCACCGAGATGGTGCAGGCACACCAAGTGCATTTTTTAAATCCGCTGACTGGCTTAGACATAGTGGGGAAGATGGCTACCACCAAATCAAATGGTTCTAATGTCCCAGACAGCCAGGGAACGCACGGGAAAAAGGACCCCACAATGAAAAACGAAGACAAAAGAAAAGAAAGAAAAATGAAACAGCGGCGAACGAATCAACGCCCCCAACGACAGGCAGGAAGGCAGAGAAAAGAAACAAAGTTTGATACCGAAAGAAAACACCCACAAAGGGGCAAAATCGAAGCACACTTTTCAGAGGCAATGGCACACACGTCCACCAAACTCCACGGAAAAGAGAAGACTGAAGAAAAGATGACTTTGGCAGGCGGGAAAGCAGGTGCACATGCGTGATAGAACTCCCAAAAGCTTCCTGGGGAGCATTCCCGTGTGGGCTCCATCAGGGAGGTCATCCATATGTGAAGACTTACTTCCTGTTTGTTCCTGGGGAAGCATTTCTAAGATATTGCTGTAAGTAAAAAATTAACATACACACTTAAAGTTAAATTGAGCAGTATGAGGAGTTATGGTGCACATACTGGAACTGGAAAATGTTGTGAGAGGAGAGATTGATTTGATGAGTGTCTGCTGAGCACTGAACAGCTGCATTATGCAATTTGCTGCTGTGTTGTGTGTCATAACTTTGTGATCTGTTGTATTAAATAAAAAGCTATAAAAATGTTCTTTGCAATCTGGAGCTTTCTTCTCTCCTCCCCACCACAGAACCTGCAAATGGATTTCTTCTGTGTGCATAAAGCAAGCAACAATGCAATGAACTGGCCAGTCCTATGGGTCAGGCTGCTGCAGAGCCCCGGACTCATTTTCTATTTTTCAATAGGAATGGAATGGCTCTAATGTGCTGTCTTCAGCCCAGAGAGATAGCAAGGGAAGCAAGGCAACTGCTACTACTATAATAGTTTGTAGTTTGTTAAAATTTGTTATACTGCCCTTTACATGAGCACCACAGAGCTGTGCTGAGGGATAGACCTGGAGGAGACTTCCCCTCTAGCCTCTCCACCAGCATCCCTTCTTTCCCCACCCCTAGAATGAGGTAGAGGAACTTAAGGGAAAATATTGAGGGGGGAGGGGGTGTCAGAAGGCAACAGACTATATGATGTAACAGTATTTTTCTTTTTGTGTCACTACCAACTATAACTAGCTACATTTTTGTGGCAGGAATTAAAAGCCCTTATTAATTTATCTTTATAAAGTAATTGTTAAAACTCTCTCCACAGTATTCAGTACATGAAGACCTTTATTTAGGATAAAAATTAAATATCCATTTTGAAAATCAGACCCACACACTGTACATACAACATACTTAATGACTACGTGACCACTAGTTGACTTTCATAAAGATATTGGGCGCGATATTCAGTAGTGGTGGTTAGTGCTGCTAAACATTAGACCCGGATATTCAATTCTAGGGCCATATCCAGGTCCTGACATTGCATACCTGGGTTGCTGGGATAGCAATGCAGCAAACGTTAGGCCAGCCTTTGCTGCACCTGACTTTAGCTGCTTGACAATAACTGGGCAGCAGATTAATACCGCTCTCCAGTTAGTGCCGGATGCCCCCTGGAAAGCCTTGATGCTAACCAGTTAGCAATGGGGTGTACAGTGTTGGAGGCACTGTAATAATGTGCTGAATATCACAGACAAGGAGATGAACATGGTTAATCCTTTTGAATATCGGGCCCATCCATTTCAAGGCTGAATATGATCTAATGGCTCAGTCTCTGCATGTGCAGACACCAAAAATGATAATATTAGCACATATTTAAGTTGCTTTTATTTGACAATAAATTTACTGGTATAGAACTCCCTTTCCCCAAAGTACTGCTCTCAGATTTAATCTACAATTTGATGACATTTTACAGACCTCATGTTCAGCCTCATGCTCATGAAGAATTCCATCCTCATAATCTTTAATTATTGCTCGTGCCGTAAGCTTGTGAAGCAGCTAGAATTAAAAAGAAATAAAGAACATCCTTAAATGACATTAAGGGGTAATTTTATAACTGGATGCATAAATTGTACCCACATACTTTTTTTCCCTTGTGGGTACTAGCAAATTTTCAAAGCCAAATTATGTTCATCCTTCCATTTTGAAAATTACCCCAGAAAATTTATGCACCAATACTTAGTTCCGTCTTGAAGGACTACAAAAGGGGACTGCTATTTCTGGAAAGAGATGTGCAATTGTAAGTATTTACTTCTGGGAATTTTTCTAAATCTTGGGAAAAAAGGAATTCTTTAGATTAAAGCTGATTAATCTGTGAACCTAGTGTATTTGTTAAATCAGTTAGGGCCTAGTAGCAGCAAAGAGCTTTCAGTTTAAATTTAAAACACAGACGAGAGCTTTCTAGTTAAATTTAGAACCAAGCAGAGAGCTTCTAGTTTAAATTTCATACTCAGTCAGGGCCTAGTAGCAGTAAAGGGCTTTAATTTATATCAAATCAGAATACAACTTAGCATAAAAGGCAAAACAGGGTCAGTATTCTTTGGCAATAAATTATTTCTAGAGACCTTTACAGAGAGGCCTTCTACATAGTGGGCAAGAGAGCTGTGAAATCTTTTAAACAGGGGTTAAAGCCTGGTGGCAGATCAAAAGGCCATTTTGAAAGACTCCCTCTATCCAGGCAAGGACTGCCCAGGAAATTGATCACAGCTTACCTCAGAAGCACAGGCATAAATAGTTCAAACAGAGTTCTGTGATTCTCAGTCTTGAAGGACTACAAAAGGGGACTGCTACTTCTGGAGAAAGATCTTCAATTGTAAGTATTTACTTCTGGGGATTTTTCTAAATCTTGGGGGAAAAGGAATTCTTTAGATTAAAGCTGATTAATCTGTGAACCCAGTGTATTTGTTAAATCAGTTAGGACCTAGTAGCAGCAAAGAGCTTTCAGTTTAAATTTAGAACACAGAAGAGAGTTTTCTGGTTAAATTTAGACCCCTCTATCCAAGCAAGGGCTGTGGGACTCCCCCTGGAAATTGGTCACAGATTACCTTAGAAGCACAGGACAAGGTACTGTGTAGCAGCCAGCTTTTAGTTCTTTCCCGCCCTCCCTCCCTCCCTCCACGACACCCACCCATCCCTGGGATAATTGTAGCTTTATAGGTGCCTAAACCTCTTAAAGGAAAGGAGGTGCCATATTCACTCTCAGGTGCAGCTGTTTATCCTCATCAGGCATACATTAAGTACCTGAGATTAATTAAGCTTCAGGTTAACAAAGTACATTAAACGCATTAGGTATAGTTTTATTAGTATAAGTATCTCCAACAACCATTAGAAAGTAAAGAACTTAAATATCTAAACACAACCTTAAAACTAAGATGCAGACAGCAGTCCAGCAGCGAGATGGGGGCTTTCCAGTTTTTTGCAATGAGTGTCACATGTATGATTTTCTCCCAGTTGGTGAGGGGTCTTACGTATGCACTAGGTGCAAAGAATTCTTTGCTCTCAGGGAATGAGTCCGATCTCTGGAGGCTAAAGTAGCAGACTTGGAGGAGATAAAGAAGACAGAGAGGTACATAGATGGGATCTACAGGGATATAGTCCTGAAGTCCCACCTCCAGTCTGGCAGCATTCCTGTTGCCATGGAGGAGAGCGGTCACGTGACATTATCTCCCTAGCATGTCCTGCCCTGACACGGACCCAGTCAATACTAGGGTAATTGAAATCACCCATTATTATTACTGTGATGTAACGTTTGATAGCTTCCCTGATTTCTTTGAACATTTCATCATCCATTTGTTCATTCTGGCCAGGTGTTCGGTAGTACACCCCCACTGCAATCGCCTTCCCCACCAGTCCTGGTGTGGCAGGAAGTGATCCTACAGCTAGGACCTGTCCTCCAGGTGATGTAAAACCCTCTTGCACCGAGGACGTTTCTCCAGGGCCATGTACCCATGAGGGAAGGGTTACGACAGCCATTCTAGTTGGTGATTCGATCATTAGGCATGTAGATAGCTGGGTAGTTGGTGAACGTGAGGATCGCCTGGTAACATGCATGCCTGATGCAAAGGTAGCAGACCTCACACGCCACCTAGACAAGGCCTTAGATAGTGCTGGGGAGGAGTCTGCTTTCTTGGTACATGTTGGTACCAATGACATAGGAAAATGTGGTAGAGAGGTTCTGGAGGCTAAATTTAGGCTTTTAGGTAGGAAGTTGAAATCCAGAACTTCCAGGGTAGTGTTCTCTGAAATTCTTCCCGTTCCACGCGCAGGACCCAAAAGACAGGAGCTCCAGAGTCTCAATGCGTGGATGAGACGATGGTGCAAGGATGAGGGTTTTGGATTTGTTAGGAACTGGGGAACATTCTGGGGAAAAGAGGGGCTCTTCCGAAGGGTTGGGCTTCACCTTAACCGGGATGGAACCAGGCTGCTGGCATTAACCTTAAAAAAAGAGATAGAGCAGCTTTTAAACTATATAATAGGGGAGAGCCGACAGTCGCCCAAGAGCGCATGGTTCGGAAAAATGTATCCTTGAAGGATACTACCAAAAGAATGAAGTTAGGGCATATCGGCAGAGAGGTTCCAATAAAGACAAAAGTAGCTTAAATGCCCTTGAGTACGGAGCAGTCAGAGCTTAAAGATTCCAAATCACCCTTGCCTACCGATAGTCAGATTAATATGAATAAAATGCAGTCTCTAAAATGTTTGTATGCAAATGCTGGAAGTCTATAAAATAAGATGGGAGAATATATAGCACTAAATGAGAGGTTAGATATGACTGGTATCTCAGAGACATGGTGGAAGGAGGACAACCAGTGGGACACTGTGATACCTGAGTACAAACTATATCGTAATGATAGAGCTCATCAAATTGGTGGAGGGGTTGCGCTCTATGTTAGAGAGGGCATTGAGTCACAAAGGATTAAAGTTTTTCAGGAAACAAAATTTGCTGTACAACCTCTATGGATTGAAATTCCATGTAAAAGGGGGAAAGCGATGGCAGTGGGGTGTACTATCGACCGCCTGGCCAGAATGAACAAATGGATGATGAAATGCTCAAAGAAATCAGGGAAGCTAACAAATGTTACAGCACAGTAATAATAATGAGTGATTTCAATTACCCCGGTATTGACTGTGTCAGTGTCAGGGAAGGATATGCTAGGGAGATAATGTTTCTAGATGAAATAAATGACTGCTTCTTGGAGCAGTTGGTTCATGATCCGACCAGAGGGGAAGCCATTTTGGACTTAGTCCTTAGTGGAACATCAGATCTGGTGCAAGAGATAAGGGTGTTGAGGGAACTTGGCAATAGTGATCATAGCATGATCACATTTGATTTAATTAATGTAGGAGGGATGGTAAGGAAATCCACAGTACTACCTTTTAACTTTCGAAAGGGAGACTATGATAAAATGAGGAAAATAGTTAAGAAAAAACTAAAAGGAGCAGTTGCAAAGGTTTAAGTCTTACATCAAGCTTGTGTGTTGTTTAAAAATACTATCTTGGAAGCCCAGACCAGATGTATTCCACGCTTTAAGAAAAGTGGAAGAAAGTCCAAAAAATACCAGCATGATTTAAAGGTGAGCTCAGAGAGGCTATTGTTGCCAAAAAAAGCATCTTTCAGGAAATGGAAAAAAGAGTCAAATGAAGAAAAGTGGAAACAGCACAAGCACTGGCAAGTTAAACGCAAGGCATTGATAAAGCAGGCATAGAGAGAATTTGAAAAGAAGTTTGCTGTGGAATTAAAAACATGTAATAAAGACTTTTTCAAGTACATTCGTAGCAAAAAAACTGTGAGAGTGTCAGTTGGACCATTAGATGATAGAGGGTTAAAAGGGGCACTTAGAGGGGATAAGGCCATAGCGGAGAGACTGAATGAATTCTTTACCTTGGTCTTTACTGAGGAAGATGTATGGATGTTATCCATGACTGAAGTGGTATTTAAAGATGATACTGCGGAAGAATTGAAAGAAATATCTATACACCGGGAAGATGTATTACAACGATTTGATAAACTGAAGAGTAGCAAATCACCTGGACCGGATGGTATACATCCGAGGGTGTTGAAAGAACTGAAATATGAGATTGCAGATCTGCTATTAGTAATCTCTGAACTATCATTAAAATCATCTGAATACCTGAAGACTGGAGGATGGCGAGATCACGTGAGCACATGAGCAGGTGAGGAGGTTCCTCGTTGCACTCCCGGGCCGCCCTGCTCTTTTTCATATAAATCGTATGGATTAAGCTGAATCTTGGGGGGTACAGGCGGCTAAGACTGATCTGCAGAGTCTTGGGAGTTGTTGGCCGGAATCTGAGTAGAGGTGATGCGGTCGGCGGCAAGAAAGGAGAGGCTGCAAGTGACTCTTGAGAGTAAGATGGCTACCGTGGCACGAGTTTGCACTATGCCAGAATCTCCGGGAAAGGAGAGTGTGGAATCTGGTACAGAAGAAATGGCACAAGAGGTAGTCAAGCTGCTGGTGCCTAAATTCGACACTGTGCTGAAAAATTTGGAGGAGATGGGAGAGACCTTTGGCAAAATCACGCGCAGAGTAGAGGAAGTGGAACAACGAGTAACTGTGCTGGAGGACAGTGAGTTATTGCTGGAATGGGACACTCAAAAACACCAAAAGCAGATTGATGCTCTGCTGATAAAGGTTGATGATCTTGAGAAAAGATCTAGAAGAAATAACCTACGGTTGGTGGGGGTCCCAGAGATATGGACAGAACAACAACTATGGGACATTTCGAGACATGGCTACCGAAGGAACTGGGCCTAGTGGCTTTTCAAGGAAAAATTATGGTTGAAAGAGCGCACAGGCTTGGCCAGTGGATGGAGGGCAGAGAACGGCCGAGTCCTGTGCTGGCAGGAATCTTAAATTTTCAGCATAAAGTGACGCTCTTACAGGCTTATCGGAGAAAGCGTGACCTCAGACTAGATAATAAACCAATATTAATGTTCCAGGACTACTCTGCGGCTCTCACGGCAAAGAGGAAGGAATTTTCTCCTATCTGTAGTGAGTCGGCAAGGAGTGGAGTCCAATTCACACTGAATTATCCAACTACTCTTAAAATCTTTCATAAAGGAGAAGTGCATGCTTTTGAGCAAGCAGCGAAAGCTAAGAAATTTGCTGCTTCTCTCTTTGCTTCGGTCTTTACTGAGGAAGATGTAGGGATGTTACCCAAGACTGAAGTGGTATTTAAAGGTGTGGAAGAATTGAAGGAAATATCGATACATCGGGAAGATGTATTACAACTATTAGATAAACTGAAGAGTAGCAAATCACCTGGGCCGGATGGTATACATCCAAGGGTGTTGAAAGAACTGAAATATGAGATTGCAGACCTGCTATTAGTAATCTGTGAACTATCATTAAAATCACCTCTAATACCTGAAGATTGGAGGATCGCCAATGTAACACCAATTTTTAAAATGGGTTCCAGGGGTGATCCAGGAAACTACAGACCGGTGAGTCTGACGTCAGTACCGGGAAAAATGGTAGAAACCATCATAAAGAATAAAATTACTCAGCATGTAGATAGTCATGGCCTAATGGGAGACAGCCAACATGGCTTTAGACAAGGAAGATCTTGTCTTACTAATCTATTATGTTTTTTTGAAAGTGTGAATAAACAGGTGGACAAAGGTGAGTCAGTTTTTATAGTGTATCTGGACTTTCAGAAAGCCTTTGACAAGGTCCCTCATCAGAGACTTTTGGCAAAACTAAAGAGTCATGGGATAGGAGGCAATGTACTACTGTGGATCAAGAACTGGTTAAAAGATAGAAAGCAGAGGGTTGGGCTAAATGGCCAATTTTCCCAATGGAGAAAGGTGAATAGTGGTGTACCCCAGGGATCTGTGCTGGGTCCGCTGCTTTTTGACATATTCATAAATGACCTGGAAAGTGGAATAACGAGTGAGGTTATCAAATTTGCAGATGACACAAAACTATTTAAAGTTGTTAAAACCCAAGAGGATTGCGGGAAATTGCAAGAGGATCTTGATAAATTGGAAGACTGGGCATCAAAATGGCAGATGAAATTTAATGTGGACAAGTGCAAAGTTATGCACCTAGGGAAGAACAACCCAAACTATGGTTACACAATGCAAGGTTCCACATTAGGAACCACTACCCAGGAAAAAGATTTAGGCATCATTTTGGATAGCATGTTAAAACCCTCGGCCCAGTGTGCAGTGGCGGCGAAGAGAGCAAATAGAATGCTAGGTATCATAAGGAAAAGAATGGAAAATAAAACAAAAGATATTATAATGCCTCTATATCGTTCCATGGTGAGACCGCACCTTGAATATTGTGTGCAATTCTGGTCGCCGTATCTTAAAAAGGATATAGCGTTATTAGAAAAGGTTCAGAGAAGAGCCACCAAAATGGTAAAGGGGATGGAAGGATACTCCTATGAAGAAAGGCTATAAAGGTTAGCGCTCTTTAACCTGGAAAAGAACGGCTGAGGGGAGATATGATAGAAGTCTATAAATTAATGAACGGAGTGGAACGGGTAAACGTAGATCGATTGTTTACGTTACCAGAATATAGAAAGACTAGGGGACATGCAATGAAACTACAGGGTGAACTATTTAAGACTAATAAAAGAAAATATTTCTTCACTCAACGTGTAATCAAACTCTGGAATTTGTTACTGGAGGATGTAGTAAAGGCTGTTAGTGTAGCTGGGTTTAAAAAAAGGTTTGGACAAGTTCCTGGAAAAGACACCTTCTCAAAGCTCGAGTCTACACTTCGCTCAGGTAATAGATATTTGGGCACAGAAGGGATTCAGAGGAGAAGGAGTGCTGAGGAAACTCAGAAAAAAAAAAAGCTAAGCTCTGAAAGAAGTGTGGTGCCGCACTTGGTGGGGTTTTTTTTCTGTTTGTTTTACAGAGGAAAACCCAGAGATGGATCCCCAAGAAGTCCTTCGCTGGATGAGTTCTCAGTTTGAGAAACAAAGGGAACTGGCACAGCTGACACAAGAACAAGCCATTGCAGCCATGCAGGCCCAGCAGAAGCCCATGCTGGATTTAATAGAGGCTTTGCTGGCAGGCCAGAAGGCAGCGGAGAAAAAGCCAAGAGAACATTCCTGTGTGGTAGGACCACAGAACTGTGGAGTTTTGTCTTTTCGACAATTGACTGTTGAGGACAATATTGATAACTTCATTGAGGCTTTTGAAAGGGTAGCCCTTAATGTGGGATGGCCGTCCGAGCAATGGGCAGTCCGGCTTGCTACCTCCCTAACAGGAGAGGCCTTAGCGGCCTACAAAGCCATGCCTGCTGCTCTGGCGACAGATTATGAGGAGCTTAAAAAAGCCATTTGTGATAGATTAGGCTTAACACCTATGGTATACAGAAGGATGTTGAGAGCCACTAAGCTCAAACCAGGTGAAACACCTAAGGCGTTGTGCCAAAGGGTGCGCAGCTTGGCCTGGAAATGGCTCGCTCCTGAGGGAAAGACCCTCGAATCCGTTATTGACGCTATTGTCCTAGAGCAATTTACGGAGGCAGTACCTGCTGAGATAAGGTCCTTTTCGACTTTACAAAATTTCCAAACCGCAACAGAAGCAGCCCACCTCACGGAGCGGTTTATGGAGGCTGAGTTGGCCGGTAAACCACAGGGAGGCACTCGGAGCATGTTTGGTGAGGCAAATTTTGAAAAAGCAATAAAGGAACCTAGACCCTATGTGAAGGGTGTGACCAATTGTTTGCCTAAGAGAGATGTTAAAGAGGCAAATGTAAAATGTTTTAAATGCGGTAAAATGGGACACATGCAGAGAAATTGTGTAGTGCGAACAGCACTTATAATTGATGATAACAAACGTATACAACAAGGTTTCCTTCTAAGTGTAGAAGTGCAAGGTGTTTTGGCTAGGGCGTTGCTTGACTCGGGTGCTGACCAGAGTATGGTCTTGAAAAAACTCTGGCAGGCTATACAAGCCCGCAAGGGGTCAGCACCGAGCCAACCAGAAGAAGTAGCGAAGATTCGATGTATACATGGAGCATCCACCTGTTACCCTCTGTATAGAGTTTTAGTAAAAGGGTTAGGTACACGGAGGGAGGTTTTAGTGGCCATAGTCCCCAAACTACCCTATGATATGGTGCTAGGTAGGGACTGGCCCCGGTTTTGTAGAGGAATAGAGAAGGGAATACACGTAAAGGGAGGTATGGTCTCCACCCAGTCCCAGGCCCGAACCCCAGAGATACAGGGTGAACCCCCAGAAGAGGAATCTGACCCCCTAGCGGAGGAAGAGGAACCCCCAGAGGAGGAATCAAACCCTCTAGTGGAGGAGGAGGAACCCATAGAGGAGGAGGGTAGACCTGCAGATGAGGCACTAGGAGAGCTTCCCACGCATGAAGAGTTGATTAACATCCCTTCTAAAAGTACGAAGAAAAGCAAAGAGGACAAACGCCGAGAGAGGCACCATAGAGCTCAGGTGAGGGCAGGAATGGAAGCCGGGCAGGGTTTGCCCTGGGTGCCTGCGGATCTTGTTAAAAAGCTCCCATCCTTCCCTAAGGAGCAGCAAGCTGATCCGGCGTTAAGACGAGCCTTTGAATATGCCCAAAGTGAGAGGGACATTCTCCCCAGATTCCTGATAGAGAAGGAAATATATAGGGAAAGCAATGATCCCCAAACTGGAGCAGTCAGGAAGCAGTTAGTTGTCCCGACTACCTTCAAGGCAGTGGTTTTGAGATTGGCCCATGATCACCCGGTTGGTGGTCATAAGGGAATACAGGGGACCTTGGACCAAATTTTAGCCGGTTTTTATTGGCCAGGAGTATTTAAAGAAACTGCGCGTTTCTGTGAGTCCTGTCCTTCATGTCAGCGGGTGACCGCCGCCAAACCCATGGAGGTACCAATGATTCCTACCCCTACGATAGCGGAACCAATACGCCGGATGGCGATGGACATCGTAGGACCCTTGTTAAAAACACCTAGGGGATTCCAATATATCCTGGTGGTGATAGACCAGGCCACCAGGTTCCCCTGGGCTATGCCCTTGCAGAACATCTCAGCCAGAACAATAGCGCTAGAGCTAATTAAGTTATTCTGTGAAGTGGGATTTCCCCAAGAGATGCTTACCGATAGAGGAAGCAATTTTATGTCCAAATCCATGCCATCAAATTGAGAGCTTTGAGATTGGGGTGTAAAAGGGTACCCTGATCCTGAGAGAGAAGGTCGGGTTGCAACCCCAGAGGCAGAGGGGGATCCACTGCCAACTGAAGCAGAAGTGGGAACCAAGGCTGTCTGGGCCATCTGGGAGCCACCAGCAGGACTGAGGCCTTGTCCCGAAGAATCTTGAACAGAGTTCGGGCCACCAAGGGCGTGGGAGGAAACGCATACAGGAGGCCCTGACACCAAGGAATCAGAAAAGCATCTGCTGCTATCCGCAGAGGATGCGGTTGCCTGGAGCAGAACTTTAGCAGCTGTTTGTTCAGAGGACTGGCAAACAGGTCTATGGATGGAAGTCCCCATTTCAGGAAAATCTTTTGAACTACCAAAGGATGGAGCTGCCACTCGTGGGGCTGCAGAATTCTGCTCAACCTGTCCGCCAGGTAGTTCTCCTGGCCAGGTAGATACACTGCCTTGAGGAGCATGTTGTGTCTGAGAGCAAACAAGCAAAGGTCCTGTGCTTCCTGGCAAAGGAGCCTGGACCCAGTTCTGCCCTGCTTGTTCACATAAAACATGGCTACCTGGTTGTCTGTTTGAACTAGGACAGACTGATGAGCCAGGCCTTGAGAAAAGGTTTTGAGGGCTAACCGAATAGCCCTGAGTTCCAGGAGATTGATTTGCTGTGCGGCTTCCCAGGGAGACCACAGACCCTGGGTGCACTTGCCTACACAATGAGCCCCCCAGCCTTGCAGGGAGGCATCCGTGGTCAACACCACTGTGAACCCAGGACTCTGAAAAGGTACCCCTTGTAGCAGATTGGGTGGGTGCAGCCACCAGCTGAGGGAGTTCAGAAAATGTCTGGACACCCTTATCCTGTCTCTGAGACTACCTGTGGCCTGTGACCACTGAGTCCGAAGGCACCACTGTGCAGGCCTCATATGTAGCCTGGCATTGGGGGTCACATGTACTGTCGAAGCCATGTGGCCTAGAAGCCTCAGGCAGAGTCTGGCAGAGACCAGTGACCTGCTGAGAAACTGGTTTGCTAAGGTGATCAGTCTTTGGGCTCTGTCTTCTGGCAAGAATGCCTTTGCAAGCAGAGTGTCCAACCTTGCCCCTATGAACTCCAAGTTCTGGGAGGGGAGCAAAGTGGACTTTGCGAAGTTTATGACGAACCCCAAGCTTTGAAGAAGAGCAATAGTTCTGAGAGTAGCTTGTCGGGCCTCCTGGCACGTCTGACCCCTTATGAGCCAGTCATCCAGATATGGGAAGACAAAGACTCCCTGATTTCGCAGGTAGGCCGCCACCACTGCCAGGCACTTGGTAAAGACCCTGGGAGTGGAGGTGAGGCCAAAAGGCAGTACTCTGTACTGATAATGGTTTCCTCCCACAATGAACCTGAGGTACTTTCTGTGGTCTGGATGAATGAGGATGTGAGTATACGCATCCTTTAGATCTAAGGAGCATAGCCAATCTCCCTGCTGGAGGTAGGGCAGAAGTGCTCCAAGAGTAAGCATCTTGAACTTTTCCTTCTCCAGGAACTTGTTGAGGTTTCGGAGATCCAGAATAGGCCGAAGGCCACCGGTTCTTTTGGGTACCAGGAAATACCTGGAGTAGAACCCTCGACCGTGCAAGTGGGGAGGCACAGGCTCCACCGCCCTGTCCACCAACAGACCCTGTAGCTCCTGAAGGAGAAGATCTGTGTGCAGGGGAGGCCTTGGAGGCTCCCCTGGGAAGTATGGAGGAGGCAGTTGTTGGAAGTATAGTGCATAGCCCCTGTGGACTATGCTTAACACCCAACTGTCTCCAGTGATGAGTGGCCACTGGTGGGCAAACAGGGCGAGGCGACCTCCTGTGCAGGGTTGGGAGAGCAGGGACGGAGAGGCTATGCCTAAGGAGTCAAAAGCCCCCACCCTGCTGAGTGGGAGCAGGGGCCGGAAGCTTGGGGGTCCTCTGCCTATGGGGCCCATTACCCTGCCCCTTGGGCTTGCTGACCCTGAGGGGCAGCTTGGGCAGCCTGATATTGTGGGTACTGTTTGTAGGCAGTGCCCTTCCTTGGGTAAAAGGGCTTTTTACCCGAGCCCTTCTTCTTGTGAGAAGGGGCAGAAGTCTTTCTAGACAGCCTTGTCCTTGTGTGGTGCTCGGTTTCGAGCTGTGCGGCCTTCTCGGTCATGGGCTTGCCAAAAAGGTTCTCACCTCGGCAAGGGACATCGACCAACTTGTCCTGAACCCATGGCTCGAGGTCCGATGACTGCAGCCATGCCTGACGTCGAACCGCGATGCCGGCTGCTGCAACACAGGCTGAAGCCTCGAAGCCATCGTAGGCAGCGCGGGACATAAACTTGGAGCATTCCCGGATCCCTGAGGACAAGGAATTGAACCTCTGCAAGGGTTCCCCGGAGAGACCAGCAGAGAACCCGGCCAGCTCCTTGGCCAGGTCTCGCAAATACATGCCCATGTACAGCTGGTAAGACTGGACACGGCAAGCAAGCATCGAGCCCTGGAAGCACTTTCTACCAAAACCATCGAGGTTTCGGGCCTCCCTGCCAGGGGGCACCGCGGTGTGCATCTTCTGACTTTTCAGGCGATGCATGGTCGATTCCACCACCATGGAATGGTGTGGTAGCTGCGCCTTTTGAAAGCCAGGACTCTTCCGGAGTCGATAGATCGAATCGACCCGCTTGTTTAAAACCGGCGCCGAGGCCGGTGCCTCCCACATCCGGAAGAGGAGCCGTTCCAGCATCGGAGGAACCGGGACAGTAAAGGCCTCCTTCGGAGGAGAGTCGTACTGCAGGGCCTCGAGCTCCTCGGCTCGAGGCTCCTCCTCGGGGTCCGCAGGGATAGCCAACGCGGTGGCCATATCCTGGACGAACTCCGAGAACTGGGTATCCTCCGGAGGGGATCTACTCTGGGGTTCAGACTGCGGTGAGTCCGATGGGACGCACCAAGTCCTGAAGGTGTCGGGGGACTCTTCATCCTCTGTCACCCAGGTGGACTTGTCCGATGAGGAATCGGGGTCCGACCTCGTGGGGCCTGTGAGCACCCGCCCCGACACCGAAGGCACCGGCGTCGACACCCTCGATCTCGAATGGGAGGTCGAGGGAGACCGCGACCGAGGTCAACCTCGAGCCTTCATGGCCTCGAGTATCGGCTCGGTCTCCGGGGTCGACTTCGATGTCGATGTCCCGGTGGTCGGGGCAGATGCGCCAGACAGGCTGGCCATCAGTGCCCGCTGCTGTTCCATGAAGGCAGACAGTCTGCTCTCCAAGGCTGTCAATCTGAGACCCAGCTCAGGAGATTCAGCAGCCCCCGACTCGGGCCCCGGCGGCGCCGGGCCCGACATCGGCTCTCTGGGAGGAGAGTCCATGAGGACTATAGGACTTACGTGTCCAGCAGACTCTGGCTCCACTCGAGGAACTTTGGAAGGCTTCTCCTGTTCCACAGGCCCGGGGCGACGGTCGGGGGTCTGAGACCTAGCCCTCGAGAAGCCAGGGACCTCTTCTGACGACACCCTCGCAAGCCTCTTCTTCCTCTTGCGTTCCCGCTCGGGGGACCCCCTGTCCGAGGAGCCACGACGGTGCTCGAGATGTCGAGGCCTCAGATGAGGTCCGGGCCCAGCCAGAGGCCGAGTCAGAAAAAAGCCTTTCCTTTTGGTGCTGACGACTTCGCAGTGCCTTGGAAGACATTTTCCCACATGGTCCACACGTCTTAGGGTCGTGATCAGGACCGAGGCACCGAAGGCAGCAGTCGTGTGTGTCGGTGAGAGACATCAGCTTCTTGCACCGATCACACTTTTTAAAGCCACTGGAAGCCAACGGGGAAAAAAGAGTCCCTGCGAGGTCAAAGGACTGGCCTTCCAGGGAAAAAGAAAAAAAGGGTGCGAACGCCAGCCACGAAGTGCAAAAACCGAAAAAAGAAGATTGGGCTCGATACCGGTGTACCGAACCCAGCGGGAGGGGAACCGGTGTTGAACCGGAGAAGAAAAATAGCAAAGGATCGCCAAAAAATCAAACTATTTTCCGGGATGACTAGGACACACGTCCGGTGGGCTTCACGGAAATAGAGAGACTGAAGCAAGATGGCACCTTTAGGCGGGAAGGGAACCGCGCATGCGTGCCCACATTCCCAAAGGCTTTCATGGAAAGCTGGGGAAATGTTCCGCAAGGGCTCCATCGACGTCAATGTCACCCATATGTGAGGACTGACTTCCTGCTTGGTCCTGGAGAAAATGTGCTCCCAAGCCTTTTCGCAGCACTTTAAGCAGGTCTGGTCCCTCCCTCCTCCGCACGATGTCAGAGCAGGGAGGGACAGATCAGCTTAGAGTGCCAGCGCCTTTCAGATCGGGCACATGCCCCCCCTCCTCCTCCCTATACATCCGTCTAGCGCTGCCTGCTCTTTTCCTGCTGCCGGCGCCGCTGTGAAAAAAACAGAGGGTGGAAGCAGCAGGGAAAGAGCAGTCAGCACTGGATGGAGGTATGGGGGGAGAGGGGGGCGTGCATCCGAGTTGCAAGTCACACAAGGCGCGATTGCAGTTCGATACGGCCCTGTGTGCAAACATCTTGCATTTCCTCCATATAATCTAATCGGCTTTTTGGTTCGGTTCAGTCTCTGATTGGATTTCTGAAAAAGCCCCGCCCCCCTCTAAGGTGGTGGGGGGGGGCGCAATCTCATTCTTCGCCTGAGGCAGCAGACTGCCTTGAGCTGCCCCTGCACATCTTGATCATTGTGTGCAGTTTTGGTTGCCCCATTTCAAAAAGAATATAGTGGAACTAAAAAAGATTCACAAAAGTGACAGAAATTATAAAGGTGATGAAATACTTCCCTTATGAAGAAAGTCTAAACAGATTAGGACTTTTAGCTTGGAAAACAGATGACTGAGAGGGAATATGAGAGAAGTTTATAAAATCATAAGTGGGGTGGAATGGTTAAATAGAGAATGGTTTTGAACATGAAAACAATAAGACAGTCCATGAAACTAATAACCAGCAAACTGAATACAAATCTAGAAAGTATTTTGTCATGCAGCACATATAATTAAGCTGTGCCATCTGTCACTGGAAGACATTAACAAGGTGACTACCATAGTGCTTCAAGAGAGGTTTGGACAAGCTCCTGGAGGAAAAGTTCATAAAAAATTATTAGCCAGGTAGACTTGGGAAAGCCATCACCTATCTCTTGAAATGAGCTATGAATAATTTTATTTGTGACACAGAGTGGCCATTGTCAGAAATAGGCTGCTGGACTCAAGGGACCCTGGTCTGACTCAGCATTGCTTAACAAATAAAAAAAGCTTACTGTTCCAGTGGTCTTCTGTAATTCAGTAGTTGACACCATTGTGCTCAGTTCTTGGTCATTAATGAAAGCATTGAGAGTGGCCTGAAAGTTCAAAAGAAACATTTGTCAGATTGTCTTTTTCTCACTTTTTTTCTTTTCTCCTGTTTGCTCTTTCACAATCACATTTAAAGCAACTTATTTTACTAAGACCACATTCTAAATACATGGTGGATTCCTACATAAACAACACTAGCTATCTGCACGCAAGCTGGTAAAATTATTTTTTCAAAAAGCAATAGTTACCTGTGACTTATAATGAACCTAAAAAATTCAAACCCAGTGAGAGGGGGCTTCTCTTGCCCAAGCTCAGGAATCATAAATCTTTTCTACAAAAAATAGAATGCTGGGAATCATAAGGAAATGAATAGAGAAAAAAACTAAAGATATTATGCCTCTGTGTATTGCTCTATGGTGTGACTGCACCTTGAATATCATGTGCAATTCTGGTCACCATATCTAAAAAAAGGTTATAGTGGAATTAGAAAAGGTACAGAGGAGTGAGACCAAAATGATAAAGGAGATGGAAGGATACCCCTACGAGGAAAGGCTTAAAAGGTTAGGGCTCTTCAGTTTCGAAAAGAGACAGCTGAGGGGAGATATGATAAGACGTCTATAAAATAATGAGTGGAGTAGAACGGGTAAATATAGATCGGTTGTTGACTTCTTCAAAAACTAGAAAGACTAAGGGAAGCGCAATGAAGCTATAATGTAGCACATTTATTTTTATTATTTACTGTATTTGGCATTTGTTATACCACTTAAGACACAGACCTGGCATTAAAGGGATTTACAATAACATCAATACGGAAGGACAAATATCAAAACATCAGAAGGACTTGAATACAGGAGACAAAAACAAAAGGAAACTTAAAATGAGTGGAACAACAGTTTTAAAACCACATACAATAATAACAATAGGGAATTAACATACATAAAATAATAAATCTTTATGTAAGTCTAATCAGAAGAAATATTCTTTCACTCAATGGGTAATTAAACTCTGGAATTAATTGTTGGAGAATGTAGTAAAAGCTGTTAGTGTGGCTGGGTTTAAAAGGGGTTTGGACAAGTTCTTGGAGGCAGGGTTGTACAAAGGACTGTGTGAGTGGTGCAGTTGCACAGGGCACAAGTACGGAAAGGCGCTAATATCACAGCTGGGCTTCCAGTAAGGTCAAAAAGAGTGAGTTACTGCACATGGCTAAAGCTGAGGGGGGTGTCAGATTTGTTAGTCGCACAAGGTGCATTTCTAGCTTGGTACAGTTCTGCCTGGAGGACGTCCATAAGATGATATTTTGCTCACCAGATAATGTCCTTTCCTTGAGTCCTGCTAGTCCAGTCCAGACAAGTGGGTTGTCCCCCCCTTAGCATAAGAGGAGGCTTATGACCTCATCCTGCTATAATAGCCAAAACAGCTAGGAGCATAATTCAGTATCTGTACCCAAGTACATGGTCATGAAACCCTGACTGAACACAATCTCGGTGAGGATAACAAGGTTCAACAGAAAAAGGAACCATAACTATGTACAGAAACATCTTTAGAGAGAAGGCTTGTCAAGAGGATATGAACCTGCAGGGCCAAGCACAGAGAAATATAGCAGACCATAAACGTTTCCAGGTGTGGGTCCAGGACTAGTCCAACAGGACTCAAGGAATGGAGATTATCTGGTAAGTAAAATGTCACCTTCCATATCGTTCTGCTAGACTATTCCAGACAAGTGGGACATACCAAAACTATGATTCCACCGGGCAGGAAGAAGACACAGCAGTTTTCAAGACTTCTGAGCCAAAGGCCGTGTCTGCCTGAGAGTGGACATCCGAGTGGTAATACTTGACAAAAATGGAAAGGGATGCCCACATTGTTGCCCAACAAATGTTGGGGGGAGCAACTGAGCTACACTCCACCCAAGAGGATGCCAATATCAGAGTGGAATGCACACGCAAACCCTCTAGAACCAGCTGATTCTGCAACTGATATGCTCGGGCAATGGCCTCTTTGATCCAGCATCCCGGGGTAAACTTGGTGGCCGTATCACCTTTATGTGGACCTGCAAACACCACAAATAGACGGTTTGACTTTCAAAAAGAGTAAGGTGCCTTAACCCTTTCGCGTCCACATAATTGTTTTGTAACTGAAATTTGAAATTTTTTCTTTTTTTTTATTAAGATTTTAGCTAAATGATGCAGAATATAAAGGTTTTTTTTTAAAAATTGTATTTCTAAGAAACAATATTTACTGTTGCCATATGGCAACTACGGTCCTGAATGGCTGAAAATTAAAAACAGTCGTGGCATCAGTTTCATTTACTGCTGGGTGTGATAGTTTAAATAAGTTTTTTTTCAGATGTCAAGCACAGATACACATCACATTTCGCACACAGTGTGCGGATGTTTTGGAAATATATGTTTTGGAAACCAAAATGAGCACATGACCATGTTGTGAATTGTATATGTTGTGAATTGTATATAGTTCCCCTGTTAGCCAAGTTAAATGTCCTGTTCATCTGTAAACACAAAGTACTATTGGAACTGTGTGATTTCATTGTTTATTGTAAACCGTGCTGATGCTGAATAGAGCGGTATAGAAAAGACTATAAATAAATAAATAATAGAATCCGGTGAGAAATGTGGGGGAAAATTTGAAGGTTGCCATATGGCAACAACAGCCATGAAAGAGTTAAGATACTGGACCAGCACTCTCCTGATTTCCACTTTCAGACCCCCTTAGATCAATCAAGAACATCCAAATCTTTAGAAAAGAATTAAAGACCCTGCTCTTCATCGAGCACTACAATAGCCCCAATTGCAACGGTATCAAATTTGCAGCCCCTCCCCAGCTCTCCCCCTCCCTCACGGAATCAATTTCTCCCCCTATCTCAGCATCTTACCAACTATCCTCTCAAATATTCCCAGCAATTGTTTATATGAGTTAATAGCATCTATGTATACATTGTTACATAGCAATGACGCCTAAATCTTTTTCCTGGATGGTGGTTTCTAAGGAGGTACCTTGCATCATGTAACCAAAGTTTGGGTTGTTCTTTCCTAAGTGCATAACTTTGCACTTATTTATTTTATTTATTCATTTGCTTTTATATACCGTGCTTTTTAAGATCAGTGCAGTTTACATATAATGTGAACAATAAACAGGTTTACATAGAACAGATTGCATAAAACAGTTTACATTGAATTAGCAATAACATGAACAGTGAAAGCATAGTTACTCACCTGTAACAGGTGTTCTCCAGGGACAGCAGGAATCAGTCCTCACATTTGGGTGATGTCGCGCCGACAGAGCCCCCATGCGGAGCAAAGCCCCAGCTTTCTAAGAAAGCCTTTGGGAACTGCATCACGCATGCATGGTCCCCTTCCCGCCAAAGGGTGCCATCTTAGCCAGTCGAATGACATAGCTAAAAAGACAGCAAAAATTAACAAAAACAATAGTAGGACTGCAACTCCAAGGGGAGGAGGGAGGGTTGTGAGGACTGATTCCTGCTGTCCCTGGAGAACACCTGTTACAGGTGAGTAACTACGCTTTCTCCAGGAACAAGCAGGAAGTCAGTTCTCACATGTGGGACTCCCCAGCTATAGGCTACCGAGAACCCACAGCTGAAAAATAGACTCCTTCTATGAGAGCCGCAAGCAGCCACAATAGGAATCTAACTGAGACAGTAACACTCCGGTAGCCTGACATCAAAGGGTCAGAGGGCAGGAGTTGCCTAGACCTCAAAAAGGTTACGGAGTACAGCCTGGCCGAAAGCACTGTCCCGCTGGGACTCCTTATTCAGGCAGTAATGAGTTGTGCGAAAGTCTGACCCGAAGACCAGGTGGCGGCCCTGCAGATGTCTGCCAGCGGAACAGAGCGGATATGAGACACTGATGCGGCCATAGCCCTGACCCGGTGGGCTGTAACATGACCCTGCAATGGAAGATCAGCCGCCCTATATGCCCAGGTGATGCAGTCTGCTACCCAGGTGGACAGCGTATGTTTGGAGATGGCCATCCCCAGTTTACTGGGGTCATAAGATACGAAGAGCTGAGAAGCCCTTCTATGGCCTTTGGTACACTGAAGATAGAAGGCTAACACCCTCTTACAGTCCATGGTATGCAGCAATGCCTCTGCCTGACTGGCGTGCGGCCTGGGAAAAAAGGTAGGCAGGACTACCTCCTGATTGAGGTGGAACGAAGAGACCACTTTCGGAAGGAACTTGGGGTGAGTGCGTAGCACCACCCTGTTCCTATAGAACCTTGTATAAGGCCTATAGGACACCAGAGCCTGAAGCTCACTCACTCGCTGATCCAAGGTGAGAGCCACCAAGAAAACTACCTTCCAAGAAAGGTAGCGTAGATGGCAGGTTGCCATCGGCTCAAATGTTGGATGAGTAAGCTGCCCTAAGACCACATTCAAATCCCACTCGGTTGCCAGAGGGCGAACCGGGGACTTCAGCAGAAGGAGACCCCTCAGGAACCTGGACACTAAGGGATATGCAGAAAGGGGTTTTCCTTCCACTGGCAAGTGGTGTGCCGCCAAGGCACTGAGGTGAACTCGGACTGAGTTGGACCTAAGGCCCAAATCTGAGAGATGGAGAAGATACTGCAGCACCACCACAACCTGGCAGGAGAAAGGATTTTCTTTCTGCTTTTCATACCATACCCCAAACCTATGCCACTTAAAAGCATAAGTCCGTCTAGTTGACTGCCTTCTTGAGGCTAGCAAAACGTCTTCCACTTCCTTGGGAAGTAGGACTGGTGCGAGGACTACCCTTTCAGCAGCCATGCCATCAGGTTGAGGGAGCGGAGGTTGGGGTGCAGAAGAGTGCCCCTCTCCTGAGAGAGAAGGTTGGGATAGGATCCCAGAGGGATTGGGGCCTCCACTGTTAGTTGAAGAAGAAGCAGAAACCAAGGCTGACTCAGCCATCTGGGGGCTATCAGAATGACCAAGGCCCTGTCCTGTAGAATTTTGAACATGGTGGATAACATGTTAAAACCCTCCACCCAGTGTGCAGCGTCGGCCAAGAGAGCAAATAGAATGCTAGGTATCATAAGGAAAGGAATGGAAAATAAAACAAAGGATATTATAATGCCTCTGTATCGTTCCATGGTGCGACCGCACCTTGAATATTGTGTGCAATTCTGGTTGCCGTATCATAAAACGGATATAGCATTATTAGAAAAGGTTCAGAGAAGAACCACCAAAATGGTAAAAGGGATGGAAGGATACCCCCCTATGAAGAAAGGCTAAAGAGGTTAGGGCTCTTTAACCTGGAAAAGAGAGGCTGAGGGGAGATATGATAGAAGGCTATAAATTAATGAATGGAGTGGAACGGGTAAACGTAGATCGATTGTTTATGTCATCAGAATATAAAAAGATTAGGGGACATGCAATGAAGCTACAGGGTAAACTATTCAAGACAAATAAGAGAAAATATTTTTTCACTCAACGTGCAATCAAACTCTGGAATTTGTTACCGGAGGATGTAGTAAAAGCTGTTAGTGTAGCTGGGTTTAAAAAAGGTTTGGACAAGTTCCTGAAGGAAAGGTCCATAAACCATTATTAAAAAGGGACCCAGGATTATCACTGCTTGACCCAATACAAGCATTGTGGAACCTGTGCCTTTTGGGGAAACTGCTAGGTAATTATGACCTAGATTGGCCACTGTTGGAAACAGGATACTGGGCTTGATGGACCTCGGTCTGACCCAGTATGGCATATCTTATGTTCTTATGGTTTTGGCCACCAGAGGCATCGGAGGAAACACACAGAGGAGGCCCACAGACTATGAAATGAGAAAGGCATCGGCAGCCACCCTGTTTGGGTGTGGCTGTCTGGAGCAAAACTGGGACACTTGGAAGTTGTGAGGGCTGGCAAACAAATCCAGGGTCGGTTGTCCCCAGATCTGAAAGAGCCATTGGGCCATATTTGTATCCAGCTGCCATTCGTGGGGTTGGAGAATCCTGCTTAGTCTGTCGGCTAAGCAGTTTTCCTGGCCTGGTAAACTGCACTCAGATACATGTTGTGCCGGACTGCAAAGGAGCACATGTCCAGAGTTTCCTGACACAGCAGGCGGGACCCCATGCCTCCCTGCTTGTTCACATAGAACATGGCTACCTGGTTGTCTGTTTGTATTGAGACAGGTTGATGAACCAAGGTTTGACAAAAAGCTTGCAGAGCTAGGTGAATGGCACGAAGTTCCAGGAAATTGATCTGCTGTGTGCTCTTGCGTGGAGACCACACGCCTTATGTGCAAACTCCCTGGCAATGGGCCCCACAGCCATGCAAGGATGCATCTGTAGTCAGAACTCTTGTGTGTTGAGGAGTCTGAAAAGGCACCCCCGCCTCCAAGTTTTGTGGTTGGAGCCACCAAGTCAAGGACTGCACTAGTCCCTTGGAGACCTTGACCTTGTCTCGGAGTTTGCCTGTGGCCTGTGTCCACTGGTCCCGGAGGCACCATTGAGCTGTTCTCATGTGGAGGTGGGCATTCAGTGTCACATACACCGTGGAGGCCATGTGTCCCAGGAGATGCAGGAAGTGTCTTGCTGATATTTGGGACCTGCAACTCACTTGATGGGTAAGCCCATGAGCCTCTGTGCCCTGTCTTCTGGTAGGTAAGCCCTTGCCTGAAGGATATCTAGCTTGGCCCCAATGAACTCTAGTTGTTGAGTGGGAACTAGGGTAAATTTGGGGTAATTGATTACAAACCCTAGATGTTGAAGCACCTGAATTGTACGGGATGTGGCCTGCTGGGCCTCCAGAGCTGATGGGGCTCTGACTAGCCAATCATCTAGGTAGGGAAAGAAACGCTCCTTGTATTCTGAGGAAGGCAGCCACCACCGTCAGGCATTTTGTGAATACCCTGGGGGCGGAGGCTAGGCCAAAGGGTAGCACGTTGTACTGATAGTGGTTTCCTTCCACCACAAAGCGTAGAAACTGCCTGTGGTCTAGATGAATTAGGATGCGTGTGTACGCATCCTTTAGGTCTAAGAAGCATAGCCAGTCTCCCTGGCGGAGGTAAGGCAGCAATATTCCAAGGGAGAGCATCTTGAATTTTTCCCTCACCGGGAATTTGTTTAAGTTTCGCAGGTTGAGGATGGGACTTAGGCCTCTTGTCCTTTTTGGTATCAGGAAGGACCTGGAATAGAAGCTCGTGCCCTGCTGGTGGTACGGCACCAATTCTACCGTCTGGTCCTCGAGAAGACCTGCCAACTCCTTCAGAAGAAGGTCCCAGTGAAGAGGCGAGTGGATGGGCTCTCCTGGAAAGTAAGGGGTAGGTACTTGACTGAAATGGAGCAGACAGCCCTGATGGACTATCTGGAAAACCCAAGTATCTGTGGTAATGGCCTGCCACCTGTAGGCATACAGGGCAAGCCTTCCCCCTGTGCAGTGCCTTTCTCCTGGGGTGAGAGGGGCTATGCCTTGATAGTCAAAAGTCACTACCAGGCTGGGCCGGAGCCTGTGCCTGGGGTTTGGTGGCTTTCTGCTTACACGGGCCGTGCCCCTGTCCCTTGGCCTGCTGCCCCTGATGGGGAGCCGGGGAGGCCTGATATTGGGGGTAGCTTTGGTAAGCAGCACTCTTCCTTGGGAAAAAGGGCTTCTTACCCGAGTCCTTCTTTTCAGAAGGGGCAGAAGTCTTCTTCGAGAGCCATGTCCTGGTCATGTACTCGGACTTGATCTTAGCAGCCTTTTCGGTCATGGGTTTGCCAAAGAGGCTCTCACCACAGCATGGGACATCGATCAACTTGTCCTGAACCCATTGCTCAAGGTTCGACGACTGTAGCCAAACCTGGCGGCGCACATCGATGCCAGCCGCAGCTACCCGGGCCGACGCCTCGAAGCCGTCATAGGCTTCTCGAGTCATGAATTTCGAGCACTCACGGACTCCGGTGGACAAGGTCTTGAAGTGCTGCAAGGATCCCTCGGAGAGACCAGCTGAGAACCCGGCAATCTCCTTCGCCAGGTTCCTGAGGTACATGCCCATGTACAGCTGGTATGCCTGGATGTGACATGACAGCATAGAGCCCTGGAAACACTTCTTGCCGAGGGATTCCAGGTTGCGGGTCTCCCTGCCAGGAGGCACCGAGGAGTGCGTCTTCTGGCTCTTGAGCCAGCGCATGGCCGATTCCACAACCATGGAGTTGTGCAACAGTTGTGCTTTTTGGAACCCATGGCTCTTATGGACTCGGTACATCGAGTCAAGTCTCCTGCTGATCACCGGCACCGAGGTCGGCGTCTCCCACATGTGAAGCATGAGTCTCTCCAGGATCGGAGGCACTGGTGCAGTAAGGGCTTCCCGAGGGGGAAGTCATACTGGAAGATCTCGAGCTCCTCAGCTCCTCCTCAGACTCCGTAGGGAATGCCAAAGCCTTTGACATATCCCATACGAAGTCCAAGAACCGAGTGTCCTCCAGGGGGGGACCATCTACGAGGTTCGGACACCGGGGAATCAGAGGAGACGTCCCTGGGTCTGGCAGGTGTCCGGGGACTCTTCCTCCTCAGTCTCCCAGCCTGAGGCCTCCAAAGAGGAATCGAGCGGCTCTGACCTCGAGGGCTTCGGCTTCAACCGCCCCAACACCGGTGGAACTGGCGCCGATGACCTCGGTCCCGAAGGGAGGTCGAGGGAGAACTCAGCCGAGGATTGACTTGGGACCGCATGGTCTCGAGGATCGGCTCAGCCTCCGGGGTCGATTTGGATGTCGGGATCCCGGCGGTTGGGGCGGAAGAACCAGTGAGACCGGCTATCAGCGCCCACTGCTACTCCATGAAGGCAGACATGTTGCACTCCTAGGCCACCATTCGGAGACCGAGCTCAGAAGGCTCCACAGCTCCCGGGTCGGGTCCCAACGCTGGCTCTCCCAGAGGAGAGTCCACAACGAGGACAGCAGTTACCTGCTTTGGCTGCTCCGGTTCCCTTCGAGGAAGTTTTGCAGGATGCTCCAACTCCGAGGATCCGGGCCGGTGGTCAGGGCTCCGCGACCGGTCCCGGGAGGAACCAGGCCATTCAGAACCATCAAATGACACTGCCTTCAAGGATTTTTTCTTCCTCCGATGTTCCAGCGAGGGAGACCCCCTTTCTTAGGACCCCCGATGCTGCTCAGGCTCAGACAGTTCCCGAGACGTCGAGGCCTCAGTCCGGGCTTGAGAGGGTATGGACTCACCAAAAATCCTATCATGCTGCTGCTGGCAGCTTCTCAGGGCCTTATAGGACATTTTCCTACACGGGCCACATACCTTCGGGTCGTGGTCAGGCCCGAGGCACTGAAGTCAGCAGTCGTGTGTGTCGGTGAGGGACATTAATTTTGTACTCCGATCACACTTTTTAAACCCGCTGGTAGCCATTGGGGGAAAAAGGGCCCCTGCAAGGTCGAAGCCTCAGGCTGCCAGTGAAAAAAGGAAAAAAAAGAGTGCGAACACTAGTCACGAAGGACAAAAACTGAAAAACAGGACCGGACTCGATACTGGTGTACCGAGCCGAAGGCGGGAAGAGGAACCGATGTCGATCTGGGAAAACAGAAAAAAAGAATTTCTATCAACTTTTTCCTCGGGGACTAGAGGACTACGTCTGTTGGGCTCCACGGAAAAAAGGAGACTGGCTAAGATGGCACCCTTGGGCTGAAAGGGGACCGCGCATGCATGAAAGCTGGGGATTTGCTCCACACAAGGGCTCCGTCGGCACTGACATCACCCACATGTGAGGACTGACTTCCTGCTTGTTCCTGGAGAAACAGTAAAACATCAAACAGATTTGCATAGAACAGTTTAACTTGGGTTGAAATGCAAGTGTTGAGAGAAGATAACTATACATTAAATGTTAGCATGAGGAAATGAACTTGAATGTGCAGGCAGGTGGACTGGTGGCAGACTGAGCAGTATTGAATCAGGCTTTGTTTAGGGTGGCTGGTTGTAGGCTAGTTGGAAAAGGTATGTCGTTAATGCCTTCCTGAAAGATGTCAGATATATGGGATGGTTCAGATCGTTGGGGGTAGGGCATTCCATCAGGTTGGCACATATAAGAAAAATGCACAATTCTTAATAGATTGGGTACATGTCCTTATTACTGAGGGGATGGCGAGTGAGTTCACCATGCATTACCTCCTAGTTCTGGTCTCCGGTGTACGCTGTATGAGCTTTGCAAGAGAGGTTGCAGACATGCAGTGAAGGGCCTTGAAGGTAAGTAAGAAGGCTTTGTATATCAGTCGACTTGTTAGAGAGAGCAAGTGAAGCTAAATCAATAGGGGCGTGATGTGTTCATATCTGGATGCAGACAGGAGTGCTCGGGCTGCTGTGTTCATGGCCAGTTGTAATGTTTGGAGAGCGTGCTTTGGCAGGCCATGGAAAATTATATTGGAGTAGTCCAAGTGAGGAAAGATGAGGGCCTGGCATACAGTGTGGTAATCTGAGGGCTCGAGGAGAGGGCGTAGATGCCGGAGGGTTCTTAGTTTATGGTAGACTGCTTTGGTGACATTTTGTATGTGGGATTCCCAATTCAAATGTTGGTCCAATGTGATTCCAAGATAGCGTACTTCTTGCTTGGCCATGAGATCGAAGTCTTTCACCCTAAGGGAAGTTGGTGGGGTAAAAGTATGGTCTTTGGTTATAAATAGGCAACAACAGACGCCTCGCAGTCCCGGCCCAGCAGCAGCTCTCCTTTTGGGGACTGAGCTAGCTCCAGACAGCCCAATCCGGCCATCCACCCACCTCTGCTCTGCCCAATCGGGGCAGCCGATGCCAAGCTCAAAAGGAGCACCATCAGGCGCAACAACAGATGCCTCGCAGCCCCGGCTCAGCAGCAGCTCTCCTTTCGGGGATTGAGCCAGCTCCAGCCAGCCCGATCCAGCCATCCACCCACCTCCGCTCTGCCCAATCGGGGCAGCCGACGCCGAGCTCAAAAGGACCGTCATCGGGTGCAACAACAGACGCCTCGCAGCCCCGGCCCAGCAGCAGCTCTCCTTTCGGGGATTGAGCCAGCTCCAGCCAGCCCGATCCGGCCGTCCACCCACCTCTGCTTTGCCCAATTGGGGCAGCCGACGCCAAGCTCAAAAGGAGTGCCATCGGGCGCACCTGCACCTGGCAGGCCCGTGCCTGAGGGCCATTTGGCGTGGCCCTTAAGCGGAGGCCAAAATCTTGATGCCCACCCCTCACCAGCGAGCTTGCCTGGACAGTACAGAGAACAAGAAACATCCGCAACTACGACAGCCACAGTAAGTAACAATCTTTACCTCGCACAGGTCCTTAACGTATTCTGCATAACAGTAAAGAGTCTCTTCCCCAAACGCTAACACCAGGACAGCCGAGTCTCTGTAATGTATGACGTAACCACTAGGACAATCCCGCCAGAATTTATGATCTATACAAGGTAAGTCATTGAGTTACGGAACAAACAAACAGCTGGCTAGGGATATATTGTACTGCCCTGCCTGCTATGCCGTTCTGATTCTCTGAACTACCTAATATGCTGCCTAATTCTGAGCTGCCTGATATACTGCCTGTTGCTCTAAACTGCCTGATACACTGAATGATATCCTGAACTGCCTGATGCTCTAAACTGCCTGATATACTGTCTGATTCTCTGAACTGCCTGATACACTGAATGATATTCTGAACTGCCCTGCCTGATTACTGTCTAATTTACTGTCTAGGAACAAAAAGAGCGGAGCCTGGACTGCCAAAAAATGAACTTTATTAATTGCGCAATTAATAAAGTTCATTTTTTGGCAGTCCAGGCTCCGCTCTTTTTGTTCCTTTGTGTTGTGCGGATCCTTTGCTCCTTTTTGGTACTAATTTACTGTCTAAACATACCGAGCTGCAACAGAACTCACTTGATTAGCTCTGATAGAGATACATTCTTGTTGCCGGGTACCACAGAGTAAAACACCCAAGATGGCACCCTACCCCCAAGCATCAACAAGCTGCCTTATTCTCTTAGGCCTACTCCACAGTGCCCTCTCCCTTACCACCATCTACAATCCCATACCAGTCTTACAGGGCGCAGGAAGGAGATGGTCGGGTTCCTCCCACCAGCCAGCAGCTGATACTAAGCACATGCTACGCACACATCTACTTTACGTTTCTCTCCAACATGCCAAGAAACCCTAGCTAGAGAACACACACAACCCCGTAACCTGAAGTCCGCCCTCATAAATGCACGCTCGGTCCGCAGGAAATGGCCAGCCATTTCCAACCTGGTATCCGCCCATAACCTAGACATCCTACTAGTCACTGAGACATGGTTGTCCAACGCAGACTCAGTCCTCCTTCACCAGCTCATCCCCCCCAGCTTCTTTATCCACACCTGCCACAGGACGGACCATAGAGGTGGAGGAGCACTCATCCTGACCAAAACAGAGCTACAATTCCAGCTGATCTCTGCCACCAGCACAGTGCACCTCGACTCAGTCATCATAGCCAACAAGCACAGTTCCATCAACTTAGTCTGCAGAGCCCCCTCCTCGGAGGAGGAGGACTTATCAACAATAATTGACCTCGCTTGCAACCCCAAGAACCCTCGTACACCAAGCTGGCTATTGGGCGATTTCAACCTCCCTGCTCTCCAAAAGCCTTCCTTGAGGCTCTTAAGGAGCTGGGTTACCAACAAATAATCAACACCCCACTCACATAAAAGGAAACAAGCTGGACCTGATATTCGCCCCACGGTCAGCCACAGACCCAAGACACGACCTCGTACTATCCATCACCGCAGTGCCATGGTCTGACCACAGTTTGATAAGATTCCAGATGCTGACACACCCTGACCACAACAGCGCCCAGACCTCAACCGAAGCCCCTACAGCACCATCAGGATGTTTCCGGCCTTTCAACAAAGAGGAAATCCTAAACAGAACTCAGCCTCTCCTCAATCCGCAGGCACACAGCCTTGACAAAATGATCTTCACATGGAACAGTAGCCTGGGTGCTATCGCCCACCTCCCATCCATTAATAAGCCACGAGGGAGAAGACAGAACGCTCCATGGTACTCCCCGGAGCTACGGACATCACTCCTCCACCTAAGGAAGCTTGAAAGACGATGGCGTCGATCGAGCTCCACTGAGGACCAGGAAACATACACCACTCACCTAAGAAGTCACCGTGCAGCAGTGGCGGCAAGAATGAAGCAATACCATGCAGAAATCCTTCAGCGCTCCCTAAACAAACCACATGACCTTTTCAACTTAGTCAAGACCCTAACTAAAGATCCTTCTCCGACCCAACCATGCTTGCCAGACCCACAGGAATTTGTGGACTACCTACAGTTCAAAACAAGCCAGACCTGCAAGACCACAAACTCTGCCCCTTTGCACAGGACCCTGGCACGGGGACCCCATCCATGAAAGACATCCATAACATCCTCACTGCCTTCTCTGCACCATCTGAGAAAAGCATTCAAGACATCATCACGGCCATCAACACCACCACAGCTCCAAACGACCCCTGCCCAGCATTTTGGATAAAATCGCTGCGTGTTGAACTCAATCCATTCCTGGCCAAACTAATAGACCTATCATTCTCAACTGGGTCATTTCCACAAAGCTTGAAGCAAACATCCATCAGACCACTTCTAAAAAACAACAAGCTGGACCCAAGGAAGGTAGACTCCTACAGACCGATCTCTAGCATCCCCCTGCTGAACAAAATAATTGAAAAGGTCGTCCAACGCCAAATTCAACACCACATTGAGACAAGCGCACCTCTCGACCCGTGTCAGCATGGGTTCAGAGAATCACATGGTGTAGAGACCCTCCTAACCACTCTCTTCAGCACTTTAACAATTGGAATGGACAGCATCAAACAAGGGTTTGCCCTAATCTTCATGGATATTGCCGATGCCTTCGACTCCGTCAGCCATGAAATACTCCTGACACGCCTCAAAGAGAAGGGTATCCACAATACAGCGTTGTTGGTGCAAGTCATACTTATCAGACAGATGACAGCATGTGCAAACCGGCCCCACCACTTCCAAACCTTTCCAACAAGAACAAGGCGTGCCTCAGGGATCCTCACTCTCGGCCCTCCTGTTCAATGTATACATGCAGCCCATTTGTGCTCTCATCCGATCCTTCAACGTCAACTGCCTGGTATATGCTGACGACATACTGCTCTATTTGCCTTTCTCAACTGACCACCCAGATTTCTCACCAATAACAACCTGTTTCGATGCGGTCACTGACTGGCTCCATTCACAAAGGCTCAGAATAAACGTCAACAAAACGGGTGTCCTCTTCATCACCAGGAACCAAGCATTTACTCCGCCCACCTCACTGAAAGTACGAGACACCGAGCTCCTCAGCAAGCCTACGATACGTTACCTTGGGGTCACACTAGACCAGCAGCTAGACATGAAGACCCATATAAGCAACATGGTCAAAGCAGTTTACCACAAGATAAGGACAACCAGACACCTACGACATCTGCTTGAGCCAGATGACTTCCGAACAATCTATCAGGCGCTAGTAATCTCTAACTTTGACTACGCCAATGTAATTCTGCAAGGACTCCTGAAGAACACGCTAAACCTACTGCAGCTTGTGATGAATGCAGCTGCAAGAATATTGCACGGATCCTCCAGGAGGGAACATATAACCCCAATCTTGAAACACCTGCACTGGCTGCCAGTCCACTGCAGACTTTCCTTCAAAACACTATTGATGACCTTCAAAGCCATCAACAAGTGCTCCTCCATCACCCTCACAGACCTCATCCACCCCCCCCCCCCCAACTGAGCCAGGAAATCAGTTGCTGCCAACACTCTGATAATCCCAAAGGCAATAACAAAATGTTCGCAAACAACAAGAAACAGAGCCTTTGCCCTCTATGCACCCACATGCTGGAACGCCCTTCCACCCGCCTTCCGGGCCATCACCGACCTCGCCCAATTTAGGAAGGCACTGAAGCACCATCTCTTCCTCCAGCACTACTCTCATACAAATGACATATCACAATCAGACACACTTAACAACCAGGACCTCACCCCCAATGCACCCATGCCACATGATTGCAGCCCAGCTGTCTAGATCAACGATACACCCAGTCTATGGAATGTGTATATAGCGACCTAATACTGTAAATGACACCAATGTGTAGTACTGTAATGATACCCCGTGTAACAGATGCCAAGCGTATATACTGTAAATTACACTAATGTGTAATACTGTAATGATACCACCGTGTAATAGATGCCAAGTGTATATAGCCACAGAATACCGCACATGGTCACCGAGTAAGTCTATACATCCGCACCTGGGCGACCAATCTGTATATAGTTAGACAACCTGTAAATAGTTGCAATCAGACCCGGTCACCTGTGACCGAGCGCTCAGCCTGTACAAAGTTACCTTTGTTAGTCCCATGTTGATACACCTGTTCATTGTAAGTCCAGTGTAGGTCCACCTGCACTGTACAAATGTTGTTGACTGTAAACCACACTGATTCCAAAGAGCGCGGTATAAAAAAGACTTTAAATAAACTAAATAAATAAGGCCTCCGACTTTCTGTTGTTGACTATCAGATTGTGGGTAGCGAGCCAATCTGAGACTGCATTGAAGCATTCTGCAATGGAAGAGTAGTCAGGGCTGTCTATGGAGAAAGGGGTGTATAGCAATACATCATCGGCATAAATGTGGTAGTAAATGTTGAACGATTGTATAATGGCACAGATTGGCTGTATATATATGTTGGAAAGTAGGGCGGAGAAGGACGATCCCTGTGGGACTCCTTAGTCTGCTGGAATGGACTGGATGATTGGGTTTCTATGTGGACTTGTTGCTGGCAATCAGATAGGTATGATTTGAACCAGTTGAGGGCTAGGTTCCTTATACCTTTTTGATGCAGACGGGTAAGTAGGAGATTGTGGTTAACTGTATCAAAGGCAGAGGCGATGTCCATGAAAATCAGGATGAATCCTTGTTTCTTCTTGTCTAAGCCTGTGAAGAGTCTGTCCAGGAGAAGTTAATGTGTACAGTCGCTGCTTGTGTTGCTGGCAGAAGGTGTTTGAGATGAATAGATTGTTGGTCTTGCAGAATTCTATCAGTTTTTCTCCAGCTTCATTTCTGTTGCCAAGTCCATATTTTTCAACCACTTTACTTTCTTCTTTGTTGCCAACTTTTGCGTTCCAGTCACCCATGACTATCAGGATATTCTGTTTGCATGTTCTGTCAATTTCAGCTTGTACTTGTTCATAGAACTCATTAACGTCTTCCTCTTCTGCAGCTGTTGTTGGGGCATATACCTGAATTATAGTTGTGTTGATGGGCATTTCTCGTAGACGAATAGAAATTAAGTGTTCACTGATTGCAATGTATTTCATTACAGTTCTTACAAGTTTCTTCTTTGTCTTTCATTTCCAGCATAGTAGACCATGTGATCATCACATGCCAAGTGGCTGATGCCAGTCCATTTCAGTTCACTGACACCCAACAGATTGAGTTGTACAGGTTACATTTCATTCCTGACCACCTTCAACTTCCCTTGGTTCATGCTTCATATGTTCCTTGTCCCAATATCAAAGACATCTTTGTTGCTTCTGACTCATTTCATGCACAGCTAAATCGGCAGTCAGATGTCCCTAGGGCTTTGATGCAACCACATCATGTAAATGCTGGTTTACCCTGAAAAGTCTTCAGCTCCTCCCCAGTAGCCAGTTGAGTGCCTTCCGAACTGGGGGTCTCATCTTCCAGCACTATAGTGCAATTTGTTTCACTGTGACTATCCATTGGATTTTTGTGGGAAGATACAGAAGTAGATTGCCAGGCCTTTTTTCCATGAGATAATACTAGTGTTGTTGCCGTTGTCACAGAAATGTAATCCTCCACCGTTAACACCGTCCCATTCTGTTGCTGCCGAGATGGGTGGTTTGGTTTGGTCTGAGCACTTCAGCCAAGGCCTGTCCATCTTGAGAGACACTGCCAGTAGTTAAGCTACTGACAGCTTAGCCCTCACAGTATGACAAATTGCAAACCAAGTGAGAGCCTCTTTCAATTAAAGCGCTGCAATTTACAGTGACTCAAGCTTAAAAAATTAAAACTGTTTAACAAAACTTTCCAATCCTCAACCAGCCTTGATATTTTAATTTTTTCTCATTTGAGGCTGTTTAAGGGCGCATGACTCCTTTAAGGCTGGCTCCACCCCTCAGTGGCCATTTTAAGGCTCTCAGGCTGCCCTGCAACACATGCTGCTGGCTCTTCCCACTTACTTTATTATTATTATTTTTTTTGTTTTGTTTTGTTTTTTTACAAATTACACACAACCCCTAAGCTTCACAACTTCTTTTTTTTTTAAATAAAAGAAAACAGTGCCAGCACCCATGCCTTCCAAACAAACTATTCCCGGGGCCAGAAAACTTCTCTAGAGGGAACAAAAACACTTTGGCTGCTATAGGCAACCTTGGGTAAGAACCCCCGCCACTCCAACCAGGTAACTTTCATATTTTTTCTCTCTTTATTACTTCGGGTTACAATATGTATATGTTAGAGGAAAGGCAGATAGCGTAGTTACTCACCTGTAACAGGTGTTCTCCAGGAGCAGCAGGAATCAGTCCTCACTTATGGGTGACGTCGGCGCCGACGGAGCCCTCGCGGAGCAATTTTCCCCAGCTTTCAAAGAAAGCCTTTGGGAATTGCAGCGCGCATGCGCGGTCCTCTTCCCGCCCAAGGGTGCCATCTTAGCCAGTCAGATGACATAGCTAAAAAAGACAGCATAAAAAAATTTGCAAAAAGAACATAAGCAGACGATTGCAACTCCAAGGGGAGGAGGGAGGGTAGTGAGGACTGATTCCTGCTGCTCCTGGAGAACACCTGTTACAGGTGAGTAACTACGCTTTCTCCAGGACCAAGCAGGAAGTCAGTCCTCACTTATGGGACTCCCAAGCTCAAGGCTACCGGAGACCCTAAGCACAAAAATGAGCTCCCTCTAGCTCAGCAGCACAGAAGGAAAAAATCTTCGCTGAATTATCACCCACCGGTAGCCCACATCCGGGATGGAGGGTAGGAGTTGCTCAGACCTCAAAGAGATTACGGAGGACTGCCTGTCCGAAAGCACTGTCCCTGCGGGACTCCCTCTCGAGACAGTAATGGACCGCAAAAGTCTGGCTCGAAGACCAAGTAGCGGCCCGGCAGATGTCTGCCAGCGGAACAGAGCGGAGGTAAGCCACTGACGTAGCCTTTGCCCGAACGCAATGAGCCGTGACTCGACTTTCTAAGGAGAGTCCGGCTGCCCCATAAGCCCAAGAGATACAGTCCGCAACCCAGATGGACAGAGTACGCTTGGAGACCGGGAGCCCCAATTTATTGGGGTCAAAAGACACAAAAAGCTGAGCAGCTTTACGGTGCTCCCGCGTACGGTCAAGGTAGAAGTTCAATGCCCTTCTACAGTCCAGGGTATGGAGGACCGTTTCAGCTCGGCTGGAGTGTGGTCTGGGAAAGAAGGTTGGAAGTACCACCTCCTGATTGATATGAAAAGGGGAGACCACTTTTGGAAGAAATTTTGGGTGAGTCCGTAGGACTACCCTATTTTTGTAGAACCGAGTGTAAGGGGGATCAGACACGAGGGCCTGCAATTCACTTACGCGTCTAGCGGAAGTGAGGGCTATCAAGAACAGCGTTTTCCAAGACAGAAAACGGAGAGAACAGGTAGCCATAGGTTCAAAAGGTGGACAGGTGATCCGCTGCAAAACCACATTCAGGTCCCAGTCAGGCGCTGGCGGGCGCAGAGGTGGTTTAAGTAGAAGGAGACCTCGGAGAAACCTCGCTACGAGAGGGTCGCTGGAGAGAGGTCTACCGTCGACCGGCACATGATGTGCCGAAAGAGCACTAAGGTGAACTTTGACGGAGTTGGACTTAAGTCCCAGATTAGAGAGGTGTAGCAAGTACTGCAAGATCACCGACACCGGGCAGGAGAAGGGATCCTGAGACTGTTGGGTACACCAGACGGCAAAGCGACGCCATTTAAGGGCGTAGCATTTGCGGGTAGAAGGCCGTCGCGAAGCCAAGACGACCTCCTCCACCTCCGCCGGCAGGAGAAGGGGAGCAAGGACTACCCTCTCAGCAGCCAGGCCATGAGGTTGAGAGACCTGAGGTTGGGGTGTAGTAGAGACCCCTGATCCTGAGTCAGGAGATCCGGTTGTACCCCCAGAGGGAATGGATCCTCCACCGCTAATTGCAGTAGGAGCGGAAACCACGGCTGTCTGGGCCAGCGAGGGGCCACCAGGATCATGAAGGCTTTGTCTCGGAGAACCTTGAAAAGAGTCCGAGAGACTAGCGGGATGGGAGGGAAAGCGTACAGAAGGCTCCCCGACCATGAAATCAGAAAAGCGTCCGCCGCAACCCGAAGGGGGTGTGGCTGACGAGAGCAGAAGCGAGGAAGCTGCCGGTTGTGAGGACTGGCAAAGAGATCCACCGTGGGGAGGCCCCACTTTAGGAAGAGCTTCTGAACTACCAAGGGATCCAGACGCCACTCGTGCGGCTGGAGGATCCTGCTGAGCTTGTCCGCCAGGCCGTTCTCTTGGCCCGGGAGATAAACTGCCTTGAGGAGAATGCCTTGACTGACGGCCCAAGAGCAGAGCTTCTGTGCCTCCCGGCAGAGGAGGAAGGAGCCCGTGCCCCCCTGCTTGTTCACGTAGAACATGACAACTTGATTGTCCGTCTGGACAAGGACGGACTGGTGGGAAGTCAGGTGGGAGAAAGCCTTGAGAGCCAGGCGGATCGCCCTGAGCTCCAGGAAGTTGATCTGCTGAGCAGACTCCCACGCGGTCCAGAGGCCCTGAGTACGTGCCCCTTGGCAATGTGCTCCCCAGCCCAGGAGGGATGCATCCGTGGTCAGCACCCGGGTCGGCTGAGGTGACTGGAAAGGCATTCCGGATATCAGGTTCGGCTGCCGAAGCCACCACCGGAGAGACGAGATCAGCGGCTCGGAGACGCACACTAGGTCTGCTAGGCCGCCTGTGGCTTGTCGCCACTGCTGGCGGAGACACCATTGAGCAGGCCGCATATTCAGGCGGGCATTGGAGGTCACATGGACGGTGGAAGCCATATGGCCGAGCAGTCTCAGGAAGCGCCAGGCGGAGACCAGGGGCTGGCTGCGAAAACGGTCGGCTAGGTCCATGAGCCGTTGAGCCCTGTCGAGCGGTAGGTACGCTCGTGCCTGAGGAGTGTGGAGCCTTGCGCCGATGAACTCGAGATCCTGTGAGGGGAGCAAAGTGGACTTTGCGAAATTTATAACAAAGCCCAAGTACTGCAGAAGAGTCACCGTGCGGCGTGTGGCGCTGGTGATCTCCGGAGCGGACGCCGCTCTGATGAGCCAGTCGTCGAGGTACGGAAAGACATATAGGCCGTGAAGCCGGAGATGGGCCGCCACCACCGCGAGACATTTTGTGAAGACTCGCGGTGCGGAGGACAGGCCAAAGGGCAGTACTCTGTACTGGTAATGATTTCCTGCCACCACAAACCTTAGGTATTGGCGGTGGCTTGGGTGGATGAGGATGTGCGTGTAGGCATCCTTTAGATCCAAGGAGCATAGCCAATCTCCCTGCTGGAGGTAGGGCAGAAGGATTCCAAGGGTAAGCATTTTGAACTTCTCCCGCACAAGGAACTTGTTGAGGTTGCGCAAGTCCAGGATGGGTCTGAGGCCCCCTGTTCTCTTTGGTATTAGAAAATACCTGGAATAAAAGCCTTGACCTCTCAGGTGGTGTGGCACCGGTTCCACCGCCTGTTCCTGCAGAAGACCTGCTAACTCCTGAAGGAGTAATTCCCTGTGCAGAGGGGGTCGTGGAGGTTCTCCCGGAAAATAGGAGGGAGGGACCTGGTGGAAGTGGAGAAGATAGCCTTCTCGCACGACCTGAAGCACCCAGGCATCTGCGGTGATGCTGGACCACCTGTGGGCGAAGTGAACCAGCCGGCCTCCGGTGCTGGGAGGAACCAGCGGGGGGGGAGAGGCTATGCTTAGTGAGTCAAAAACCCCCACCCTGCTGAGCAGGGGCTGGTGGTGCAGGCTTGGGGGCTTGCTGCCTACGGGACCCGTTACCCCGTCCCTTGGCCTGCTGGCCCTGTTGGGGAGCTGCAGGGGCCTGATAATGGGGGTATTGTTTGTAGGCAGCCGCCTTCCTCGGGTAAAAGGACTTTTTCCCCGAGCCCTTCTTTTTCTGGGAAGGGGCAGAGGTCTTCCTAGAAAGCCTGGTCCTGGTGAGAGTCCCAGTCTCAATTTGTGCAGCCTTTTCAGCCATGGGCTTGCCAAAGAGGTTTTCGCCTCGGCAGGGGACATCGACCAACTTGTCCTGCACCCAGGGCTCAAGGTCAGACGACTGAAGCCAAGCCTGTCGGCGGGCACCGATGCCGGCTGCGGCCACTCGAGCCGATGCTTCAAAGCCATCATAGGCTGCTCGGGACATGAACTTTGAGCATTCCCGAATGCCAGTGGACAAGGCCAGGAACCTCCGCAAGGGTTCCTCGGACAAACCAGCGGAGAATCCGGCTAGCTCTTTAGCCAGATCTCGGAGATACATGCCCATGTATAGCTGGTAAGTCTGGACACGACATGCGAGCATAGAGCCCTGGAAACACTTCTTACCAAGGCCATCCAGGTTACGGGCCTCCCTGCCAGGAGGCACCGAGGAGTGCATCTTCTGGCTCTTAAGACGATGCATGGCCGATTCCACTACCATGGAATGGTGTGGTAGCTGTGCCTTTTGAAAGCCAGGGCTCTTGCGGACCCGATAGATAGAATCGACCCGCTTGCTCAGGACCGGCGAGGAGGCCGGACTCTCCCACATGCGGAAGAGTAGTCGTTCCAGCATAGGAGGAACCGGTACAGTAAAGTGTTCCCTTGCGGGAGAGTCATACTGGAGGGCATCGAGCTCTTAGGCTCGAGGCTCCTCCTCGGGGTCCGCAGGGAAGGCCAAAGCCTTGGCCATATCCCTGACGAAGTCCGAGAACCGGGCATCCTCCGGGGGGGACTGCTTCCGAGGCTCGGACTCCGGTGAGTCCGAGGGGACACACCGAGTCCGGAAAGAATCAGGCGACTCTTCCTCTTCAGACTCCCAGACCGACTCCGACGAGGACTCGGTGGGGTCGGCCCGGGCAGGGCGCGGCGCCTGCCGCCCCGACGCCGAGGGAGTCGGCGTCGGCGACCTCGGTCCCGAACGGGAGGCCGAGGGTGACCTCGACCGAGGATCGACTCGAGTTCGCATCGACTCGAGGATCGGCTCGGTCTCCGGGGTCGACTTGGACGTCGACGTCCCGGCGGTCGGGGCAGCGGCGCCAGCGAGGCCAGCGAGCAGTGCCCGCTGCTGGTCCATGAAGGCAGACAGTCTGCTCTCCAAGGCCGTCAACCTGAGTCCGAGCTCAGGTGACCCAGCAGCCCCCGACTCGGGCCCCGACGGCGTCGGGCCCGACGTCGGCTGTCGCGGAGGTGAGTCCAGAAGGACCACAGGACTTACCCGAGCAGGCATCTCCGACTCCAGGCGAGGTCGCTTCGTGAGGTGCTCCTTCTCCAAGGACCCGGGGCGGCTGTCGGGGCTATGCGACCTGGCCCTCGCTTTGGAGGACATTTTGCCGCAGGGCCCACAGATCAGTTCCTCATGATCCGGGCCCAGGCAGCGGAGGCAAAAGTCGTGTGTGTCAGTTAGTGACATATTTCGGTCACACTGACCACACCGCTTAAAACCACTGGCAGCCATCGGGGGAAAAAGGGCCCCTGCGAGGTCAAAGGACCGGGCTGCCAGGGAAAAATCGAAAACGAAAGCTGACTAAGTCAGAAAAACCGAAAAAGAAAGGAAGAGGACTCGTGACCGGCGTCGCGAGTCCGGGCGGGAAAAAGACCGGCGTCGAACCGAAGGAAAAGAATAAAATAATGAAGAAATATCGACTTTTTCGCGGGGACAAGACGGGGACGTCTGTAGGGCTCCGCGGAAAAAAGAAGACTGGCTAAGATGGCACCCTTGGGCGGGAAGAGGACCGCGCATGCGCGCTGCAATTCCCAAAGGCTTTCTTTGAAAGCTGGGGAAAATTGCTCCGCGAGGGCTCCGTCGGCGCCGACGTCACCCATAAGTGAGGACTGACTTCCTGCTTGGTCCTGGAGAAAGAGGGGATACGAAACATAAAAAATGACGACAGAAAATGACCACATGGCCTATCTAGTCTGTCCTTCCATATCAACCACTACAACAGTCCCCTTTTTTTCTTTAGAGACCCTCTGTGTTTGTCCCATGCTTCTTTGAATTCAGATACTGTCCTCCTCTCTACCACCTCCACTGGGAGATTATTCCACGGATCCACCACTCTTTCCATAAAGAAATATTTCCGCATATCACTCCTGAATCTGTCCCCTTTTACCCATGTTGCCTTGTAGCAGAGCTTGCTTTCAATTGAAAGAGGCTCTCCTGTGCTTTTATGCCACGGAGGTATTTAAATGTCTCAATCATATCATCTCTTTCCCATCTTTCCTCTAAGGCATATATATTAAGATCCTTAAGTCTGTCCTCATATGCTTTATAACGATGACCACTAACCATTTTAGTAGCCACACTCTGTACCAACTCTAGCCTGTTTATATCCTTTTGAAGGTGCGGTCTCCAGAATTGCACACAATACTCCAAATGAGGTCACACCAAAGACTTATACAGAGGCAATATCACCTCCTTTCTTCTGCTGGCCATTCCTCTCCTTATGCACCCAAGCATCCTTCTAGCTTTTGCTGTTGCCTTTTCTACCTGTTTAGCTACTTTAAGATCATCAGACACAATCACGCTTAGGTCCTGCTCTTCTTTAGCGGACAAAAGTACTTCACCCCCTATTGCTCCCTTGGATTGCTGAAGCCCAAATGCATGACCTTGCATTTTTTAACGTTATATCTCAGCTGCCAAATTCTAGACCATTCTTCAAGCTTAGCTAGATCCCTTCTTGTGTTATCTACCTTCCTGGGTGTCTACTCTATTGCAGATTTTGGTATCATCCGCAAAAAGGTAAACCTTACCCGATAGCCCTTCCGCAGTATCACTAACAAAGATGTTAAAAAGAAGGGCAGACTAGATAGGCCATATGGTCTTTTTCTGCTGTCATGTTTCTTTTTTGCCTTAGTTTTGCACTCATGAACCTTCAGCTCAAAAAATGTCATTTCAAGCTTCAAACCTACCTAACACTCAATAAGTGACTTCTCTTCGCTTACCCAGTATTTGAGAATTACCTTTTTTTATCAAGAGCAATGCCTCTAATATAAATTTCCCTTTGGCTTTTTGCACTCACTTTTCCCACAATGACCTTTCATCTCCCAACGTCAACAACCCATACGTCCATTCTGAGGGTAATTTTATAACAGGGCACCTACGTTAAGGCAGTCAAAATGTGCTTATTTAAGCCTATTTTATAAAAACAAGTAACATAGTAACATAGTAAATGACGGCAGATAAAGACCAACATGATCCATCCAGTCTGCCCAGCAATACGGCAAGAGTAGGTGCACCTGACGCTCTGTGCAGGTCACCCCTCCCCATGTCTTTGTTTAGGGGTGGACCCACCACTCCATGTAGGACACCCCTATTTGTTGAGAAGTTAGATGGTTCAGTTTATTTTGTTTTTATCCTGTTGCTGTATAGGGATCCGCTGTGCTTGTCCCATGCTGTTTTGAATTCCGTCACCGTGTTTGCCCCCACCACTTCCATCGGGAGAGCATTCCAAGCATCCACCACCCTTTCAGTGAAAAATATTTCCTGACATTGCCTTTCAATTTTCCACCTTGCAGCTTCATGTTATGCCCTCTAGTTTTGCAGCTTCCCCGTCTTTGGAAGAGTTATAAAATACTATTGTAAGTGACAAAGATTGCATTTAAGCTAAAGCACCTGCTCTATAGCAGGTGTAAATGAAAGTACATAAAGGTTGCAAGTATGCACGTCAATCTGCCGTCATATACTATGTTACTATGTAATTAAAGTATTTTAGAATCTATGTATGCACATGCTAACTCTGTCCGTGCTCCACACAGACCCTGGCTACATCTACCAGCAAAGTACACACCTTCATTCAAAGTGTGTACTTTTACTACAGTTGGTATGTTATAAGAAGACATAAATGCTTATTAACTGCCACATTTGCGTGTTAATGACTTTATAACATTACCTCTTCTATGTCAAGCTGCATTACACTTCTTCAGTAAGTGCAATTGCTTTAGTCCACTCTATAAAGGAGTTTATTAATGTCCTCACTTTTACGTTGCGCTTTGTGCACATTTTATCTATTCACAGCTTCAATCTCACTTTGTTTTCCTTTGTTAAGTAAGCCTTGTACCTGAGTTTGTACTGCATCTTTTGTAGCCCAACAGTAATTGTTGTTTTGCCAATGTTTCCAAACCAAGTTCATCAGGTTCCACCCTTCTGCTACATCTACTAGGCTGTTGCCAGTGTAATCAAATAATTATTGTTCAAGCTCTCTTTTCCCAAACTATACCAAACAGATAGCTTATTTATATGCAAAAACACCTTTACAAAAATTCTGTTCAGCTCCATGAACTTTAAACCCCTAGAGATTTTACTTTCAGTGAATTGTAATAAAGTCCCACCTGCAGATATTGCAACATGTAGATATTGGGGATGCCCCACATCTCCTTGATCTGATTTAAAAAAAGGGCCTTCTTTGTTAATTTTCAGTAAATGTCCTATGTCTAAATCCTCTTTCGTGGAATAGCTGAAATCTCATTTCCTTGCCCTGAAGCAAAGTCAAGGTTGCCCACCGTTTGCAAAAAAGGGAACACTCTGGTACCCTTCCTCCTTCGTTTCTCCACTACTACTACAGCATTTCAACAGGCATAATCAGCTGTCAGTAGCCCTGGGCATGCAGTTGATGTTCTGCCCTCAGGTGTATGGCACTGAAAAAAGTAAGTGTGACATGCCATTCTTCCATCAGCCCTTCCTGGTAGAATTTATAACTGTCTATATGAGCCTCATATGTCCACCTCATTAAGGCCGCTACAATACACAACCATAGGTCCAGCAATTTCATTCCTCTCCTTCTTTTTATCCAAAACTAGAGTAAGGTTTCCCATCCTTGCGTTTTTTGAGTTCCATATGACTTTCCTAATTATTCCTTTATACTGCATCTCGCCCTTATGTTTTATCCATATAGGCACTGTTTGCAGTGAGTATAAAATCTTTAGCAAAAATACCATGTCTACTAATGCCATTCTTCCAGAAGTGATGAAGGAAATTCCTTCCACTTAATAAAAAGCTTTCTAATTTTCTCTCAAATATTCTTATCTTCACCTGGTATTTTCTACTAACATGGATACCCAAATATTTCATGCTGTTCTGCACCCATCCTAAAGGAAAAATCTCTCCACTGATCCCCCTCCTACAACATGTTTTTCAGATTTTGCACAGTTGATCTGCAGGCCAGAAAAACTTCCAGTTTGTTCTACGAGTTGTATAAGTCGATCCATATGCTCCCTCGCTTTCCAACAAATAGCAACATGTCATTCGCAAACAGTTTGAGGCAGTATTTTGCATTACTAATCCTTATTTCCCGATTCCCTGATCCAGGGTTCCAGTTAGAGTATCAACATTAGCAGGGTTCCCCTGAGGAAATCAAATCTATCCACTAATTTCCAACTGATGGGAATGCAATAGAATATGTTATCTAATCTAAAGCATGCACCCTATATACCAAATTTATCCCGTACCCAAAACAGGTAGTCCCATATTATTTTCAAATGTTTTTCTGCATTCAAACTAGCTGGCACTGCTTCCTTATTCTTATGTCTAGCCTGCAACACTGCCAGAGCTCTCATCAAATTTAACGAGGCGCATCTCCCTTTCACAAATCCTACTTGTTCTTAATGCAATAGACCTGGAAGCAAAATGCTCAGTCTGTTAGCCAAGACAGTCATTATAATTTTAAGATATTGGTTCAACAATGATATTAGCCTGGAAGACCCCAATTGATTTGTGCCCTTTCCAGCTTTAGGAATCACTACAGTGTAAGTGTGATTGGGCATTCCTCCTAAACTGCCACTTTCAGTCACGGAGTCTGTTATTCTCTGTAAGGTCCCAGCTATCAGATCCTCAAGTATTTTATATAATTCTGCATTTAGGCCATCTGGCCCGAGCCTTTGCCAATTCCAGCTCTTTAATAACTTCCCATATCTCCTCCTCTGTTATAGGCCTATTTAACTAGTAAGCTGGTGTTTTTCAAGCTCTGGCATCTTTTTTCTTTATAAAGAAGGCTTCTCTATTAGTCTCATGGTTTGAAGCCTTCTCATAGAGCTTTCTGTAATAATGCAGAACCGATTTCATTTCCCTTATACTGTAGGTTCCTGCCTTCTATTACTCAGTATGGGGTTATTTTAGAAGGCCTTCTCTTTTGATTTGGGTTTTTTAATTTCCTTTTTAGAGTTGTTCATTTGTGCTTCTTTCTTTCGAGTATATGTAAACTTGATGTATTTGTTGTTAAATGAGAAATAAAAAATTATAGAAGCCCTTCTCATGATTTGCACTGTGTGAAAATGACCATTCACATGCAAATCAGATCCATGTCCCAAAAGCCATTTTAGAAAGGCCCAAATTTGCATGTCTGCCTGAATATGTCCAAGTCACACGGTGTATACAGGAGGCGTGTCCAGGGTGGTCCAAAAAAAGATCCACATGCATCCTCGATACATTCATATTTAGACCTGTTCCTCAGCATGAACAGGCACTACAAAAGTTTTGGCCATTTCTTGACAATACAAGTGATAGGGGAATACCCTCTCATTTCCCCAATACTTTTCTCCCCCTCAAAAAGGTATAGCAGATATATATCGAGGGCTCTTTGAGTATTGCTGCGTGACTGCATGTCTCCATTTGCAAAATAGCTGGCCTGCATGTGTATATGGCGGCATTTTCATGTGCAGGTTCTGAAATATTGGTGCTGACACGTCTATGTTGCAGAGTCTTGCTACAACTATAATTCGCATGTGCACATTTCAGAAATTGACTGTCTGCCTGCATGTATCCAGACCTTTATCCTGTTTGGCCCAATTTTCCGGGGTGTTGATGGAGACATTTATGTTTCGGGGCAGGGACATGTTGATTTTAAAAAGCATTTACGGGGGGGGCGGAGCCTGATGTCCAGCGGGATGGTCGCATAACGCTGAGGCTCCCGAGAGGCCTACTCAGAATCCTGAATTAACACCTCAAATATTTGGAATTTCTACTCTAATCTTGCCGGGGCACCTTGGTGAGATGGCGGGGACCAAACCAACGCGCCTGGAATTTGGGTCTCCAGCGGCTTCTCACGGCAAACGTTCTAAAATTGAACCTCCGTCCCCGCAGAAGGGGCCGGCCTCGTGCGAGGGCCCCGAAATGCAGCAAGAAATCCTCGTCGAGATTAGAGGGGTCAAAACCCTTGTGCAGGCAAACGGTGAAGCACTTCGAGCGCTGCGGGACGATTTTGGTGTGCTGCAAAGCAGGCTAGAAGGGCTTTCTTTCTTCGCGTCAGGACAAAATGGAGAGCATATTGGACTCCCATGCGGCCCGGTTGTCCAAACTCGACAAAGTTGAACAACAGGTGCGGGCTTTGCAGAAAGAGGTGGAAGATGGCAATAATAGAGCGCGCCGCAATAACTTACGACTCGTGGGCATACCGGAGGGAGCGGAATCGGGAGACATGAAAGAGTTCTTATGCAAAGTCCTCCCTTCCTTGCTCCAAATCACCTTTACCAAAGATTTGGAGATTGATCGCGCTCATCGTGTACCCACAAGCATAACGCTCAACAGGAAGACCCCGCGGCCTATCATTTTTCGACTATTGAGATATCAACACGTGGAGCAAATTCTAAGTGCCTCTCGGGCAAAGGGCCATATGGAGTTTGAGAGCCACAAAATCTCCTTCTATCCCGACTTGTCTAAACCCACAGTCGACCGCCGAAAGCGCTTTCTGGAATTCCGGCCGAGGCTTCGGCAACTACAAGCACGCTACGGCCTGATGTACCCGGCCAAGCTCCGAGTCACGCTTCACAATCAGACAAGCACTTTTGAGGACCCTGATCTACTAGTGACTTTTTCGGATTCCAAAGAAGCCGACTTGATGCGCTGACTTCCAGAATATTCCTGCAAGTCTTCTTATACCCGCTGTACCTGCCATATTGGATCCGCCGCAGCCTTGCAAAGAGTCTGGCGTGGGTAGTTTGTTGCCTTCCTCTTGATGGTATCTGTGACCCGACTCCATCTACCCACGGTAGCCTCGATGAGTATCAGAGACAGTGTTATTATGGACTCTGGTGTTTCTTCTCTATTTTATACATGTCTTCTATTTCCTCTCTTGGGCCTCCTCCCGTAGACATCTGGTCGCCATATTCTTTGGGGGTTTGCTTCTTCTCTAAGATACGTTGGTACATACTTTTCAATATGGGGTGTCTTAGCTAAAATACTCGGTGATTATGACATTGTTTGTATCGAATCTGCTTATGTTCTATGTTACCGAGAGCCCTTACCTAAAATGTCTTTTACCGCATGATGGCACCATGTAAGATTTTTCCTTGAACGTCAAAGGCATCAATAACACAGGTACACTAAAAAAATTTTTTTTTAAACTGCCTCTAATGTTTCGATTGATTTTTACGTTTTTTGGTGCGCTGAATCCAAATTTGGTAATCAATTTGCTCCATCACGTACAGATTTTTTGCTACATTGGGTTAGCAGTTTGAGGTGAACGTTTCAGATTGAGTGCGATCGAGAAAAAAGTTTCTTGGATGAATTCTTTATACTAATTGTTTAGTAGTTATTCAAATAAGAATAAAGAAAATTGTAACAAGGCAGCACATAAGAATAGAGTAATGTCAACAAAACACACTGTGATGGTAGCAAAATTGTCTGCACTTAAAACAGCCACATACATGTGCACAAACATTGAGCATATAAGAGCGAGGTTAGACACAAAGCAAAGCAAAGAAATGTGCAAAAAATGTTGTACAGGTATGTATGTAAGAATAGAAAACGCAAACCGCACCATTGCAATACATGAAGACAAACACCCGATGGTGTGAAAATAAAATTCTAATAAATGAGATCCGACACTGTGGTAATAACTAGCAAATTTTTATTTCAAAGTTTAGTAAAAACACGATATTTGTCAACACAGTTTAGATTTTAAAGTCATTCTTGGGTCAATCAATCTCCTGGTGGGCCCGTTTCTTCTTTCCCCCGAATGCTTCTCTTGGTGCGCTGCTTGGTGTATTTTTCATCTGGGGTTTCCCGCAGCAGCAACCAGCAGAAATCAGCCATCATAGTGGTGTTCCATCTTCCTTGGTACCTTCTCTCTGCATCCTTGATGTCCTGGTGAAACCTTTCACCTTGTTCTTCACTTTACGCCCCCAAGTTTTCGGGAAAGTAGTTCACATGGGAGTGCAAGAAATGGACTTTCAGGCTCATGTTACAGCCTTGTTCTTTGAAGGCATTGAGCATCCTGGCAACAATATCCTTATAGTTCTCATCCCGCCTGTTCCCCAAGAATTTGAGAACAACATCCTTGAAGGAATCCCAGGCTTCTTTTTCCTTCTCAGACATCGTTTCAGCGAATGCTCCATCTGAAATGAGTTTCCTTATATCAGGGCCAACAAACACTCCTTCCTTTAGCTTTGCTTCAGAAAGTCGGGGGAACTTTGAGCAAAGGTACCGAAAGCACTCACCATCTTTTGGAAGGGACTTGATGAATTGCTTAATGAGACCCAACTTAATGTGGAGAGGTGGTAATAGAATTTTATCACGAGGTACCAAGCTCTCATGAAGAACATTTTTCTCACCGGGTCTCAAATACTCCCGAATTGGCCAGTCTTTTTTCCCCCAGTGTAGGTCGCGGGCCTGGCTATCCCACAAGCAAAGGAAGCAGGGATATTTGGTGAAACCGGATTGCTGCCCTAATAGCATGGATAGAATTTTAAAGTCTCCACAAATCATCCACTTATGCTCATCATAACGAATCTTCTGAAGAATCAGGGCCAAATTCTCGTATTTTTCTTGGAGAATAACAGAGTGAGCAATAGGAACTGAAGCGAATGTGTTGCCATTATGAAGAAGAACACCTTTTATGCTGTCTTTTGACGAATCAATGAACAGCCGCCATTCAGCAGGATCATACTTGAGTTTAAACTTTTCCATCACTCCGTATATATCGTTGCAAAATACCAAATCTTCCTCTTTGCTGAAATACTTCAAAAATTGTGTCTCGTGGTTGCGGTACCAATAAAAAGTTGTTCCTGGTGACAATAGATTTTTCTGTTTAAGCCGAGAACCTAGCAGTTGGGCAGCATCTTTTGGGAGTCCTAAATCCCGGACTAAATCATTCAATTCAGCTTGAGAGAAAAGTTCAGGTTTCAGATCTGGTTCAGTTTCAAACTCGGAAGTACTGGACTCATCGGGAAAAGCCATCTGATGAGTCTCATCATGATCAGAACCGTCCACACAAATATGATCCAAAGATTTTGGTGGTTCAGGCACAGGTACTTCGTTGCTATGAGGCATAGGCCTAATTGCTGAGGGAAGGTTGGGGTAACTTATTACGTTCTTATTTTTTAAGTTGTATCCCTTCACAATGCAAGAGCAAAAATAGCAGTCACTGCTGTGGTCTCTTTGTTCACGCCACATCATAGGTATTCCGAAACGAAATGCTTGTTTTTTACCTTTCATCCATAAGCGTAGATCTTCCTCACATGTCTTGCACACTTTGTGAGGAGCCCACGGTTTGTCTTGATCGCCTAACTTCAAACCGAAATAGGCGAAATATACTTTTTTAATAAATGCAGAAATGTTCCTCTGCCGCTTTTTCACGGTATATTCCCCACAAATAAAACAAAAACTGTCCGGAGAGTTGACGCAACCTCTGGCTCTGTGAGCCATCACAAATACACAGCACTGCAAACTACAACTGTAGTGAACCACTTCGGAATAAAGCTGGATTACGACTGAGCAAACAAAAGGTAATAATGAACTTGCAAGAAACTGAAATTTGACAGGAACGTTCATGTCGCAACCACCGTGTTTGAGCGAGCGAGCAAACAAGGCGAGGCGAACAGGAAAGAACATGCGCCAGCCCGAGTACTGGATTTAGCCCCGCCCCTCCCAATTGTCCTGTTAATGTATAAAATGAATACAAAACACTCTAAAATATCATGAGGGAGTGTTTCTAGTTAGTTAACCATTACAACCTCTATTTTGGGCCAAGAAAATAAACTGCAGTCGGCTAAAAAGAAATTATGTGAACATTCCTTATATGGGTAAGAAATCTAATTTTGCAAGAAAACGTGACGTGATGGAACATTTTGGCTATTTTTCCTGGATTCAGCACCCCAAAATCTATAGGAATCAGTTGCAAAACTGGAGGCAGTTTTTTGGTAGTGTACCTGTGTAATCCGATAAAATAGAAGAGAATCCTAAGCTACCTCAGTTAGGAGGCAGCGGAGCTGCTTTTCTCCAATAAACGCATTTAAATTCGCAGGAAACTCTTAAACTTAATATTACACCTTACATGGTGGCTGCTTGTTCCCCTGCTGTTTCTAAGATATGTAGGGTTGCCATACTGGTTAGGAAATCTTTGCATGCTACCGGTGTTGCGACTAGCTCAGATACAGAAGGTAGATTGTCTAGAGTTCTCCTCACGATAGGTAGCCCAGCAGTTACATGTATATGTGTTTCCGCTCCTAATGTTGATGACCCTGCCTTTTGCTACCATTGCTTAGGTTGCGCAAGCTTCTGCTAATACTTCACTGATCATTGGGGGGGATTTCAATCTAGTCCTTGTCCCCTGACTGGCAAACAGCTGCCTAGGACGAGTGGTCCCCCCAAGAGTCATGCTACGCTTCCCTCCCTGATCAAGGATCTTGCTTCAGTTGATCTATGGAGATTACTACACCCCAATTGGCTTGACGTCACCTTCTTCTCCTCCTCTCCTCGATCTCAGTCTCGCATAGACTTCTTTCTAGTCTTAAAACAGTTAGTTCCTCAGGTGGACACTGCAAAGATTCACTCCCAACATGTTTCAGATCATGCTGTCATTTCCTTTCAAGGGGCTCTGGTCACCCCAACAGCTGTTCTCTGCAGCTCGTTGGAAAACCTTATCGGATTCACAAGAGGTATTTGCGATACCAGCGAAACACTACTTTCAATTGATGCAGCTTCAACCCTGCATCCAAAGGGCTCGAAGCATGCCGCCCTCTGCCCCTACTGAGGATGGGCTATTAGAGCTGGTTCACTCCATTAGTAGTACACATGGGGTAGCCTCTAATTTCTATAATATACTTTGTCAAGGCACAGATGCGGACACTTTTAGAGCTTAACAAGCCTGGGAGCGCGAACTGCAAACCACTATAACCCCTGCGCAATGGAGCGTTTTTTGGAGTAAAGTAGTGCGGGTCTCCCGGTCTGCCTCTGTTACCCAGATTATCTTCTTCCCTGCACACAGATGTTTTTATACCCCCAGAAAAATAGCCAAATGGAACTCAAATGCTAGGGACCTGTGTTGGTTCTGCCATACTGCTGTGGGATCCTTCGCTCATGTTCTTTATGAATGTTCTCAATTGCAGGTCTATTGGGGGGCGGGTCTGGGGTCGTATTCACTCTATCTTACACTGTCAAGAACCTTTCTTGGACGGTCGTGGACTCCGCTCTGTGGCGGAGGTCCCCTCTCTTCCTAAGAAGGGTCGCTTTCTCCTTGACTTCATGCTAGGTATAGCCATATGCTTAATCATGAGGAATGGAAGGATAGCTCTCGACTTACTGTCAATAAATGGTGGAACCTCGTCTGCTTATATAGTACGTATGAGCAGATACCTCGGAGAGCTATTCCCCATGTCCAAACTTCCTCCTGCTTGTCTAACTGGCAGATCCTTAATGATTATGTACAATCTGCTCATTGCTCCAACATGCCTGTATAATGTGCACTCATCATGTTTTAGATCACCGCTAGGCTTTGTAATGCAATCATGTAAATACACGCCCGCTTTAGGAATGTTTAGTTTTCTAGAGAAGAAGCAGGGGGGAGGGGGGTGGTAGGGGTTTACTTTGGTGTATGTATTACCGTTATGTATTTGTCTTTTGCTGTTTGTCTTCCTTTCCTTTGTTGTTATAAAACGAAAATAAAGAATTTAAAAAAAAAAAAAAGCATTTACACATGTCCACCTTCTCTACTGTCCCTCATATAGAATTTTGGACATTTTAACTTGTATGTCCCAGGAGGCATCTAAATGGCCTATTTAGAATGAAATCTTCACACCAATGTCAAAGCTAGGAATCCAGGATGAAAAACTCATTGAAGATAAAGCATAGTTACTCACCTGTAACAGGTGTTCTCCGGGGACAGCAGGAATCAGTCCTCACATATGGGTGACATCGGCACCGACGAAGCCCTCATGGAAGCATCCCCCCCAGCTTTCAAAGAAAGCCTTTGGGAGATGCACAAGGGTGCCATCTTGCTCAGTCACATGACATAGCTAAAAGATGGCAAAAATAAAAGTTGGTAAAGGAGCAACTCCAAGGGGAGGAGGGTTGTGAGGACTGATTCCTGCTGTCCCCGGAAAACACCTGTTACAGGTGAGTATGCTTTCTCCGGGAACAAGCAGGAAGTCAGTCCTCACATATGGGACTCCCCAGCTACAGGCTACCGAAAGCCCATAGCAAAAACAGGGCTCCCCCTCATGGGGAGCCACAAGCAGCAGCAATTTAGTCCGTGTCCACAGACCACAGTAAGACCCCTGTGTCCAATGAACCATCACTCAGTAGCCTGAACACAGAAGGGTCGGAGGGTAGGAGTTGCCTAAACCCCAGAAAGGTTATGGAGCACAGCGTGGCCGAAGGCACCGTCCTGTCGGGACTCTTTCCAGGCAGTAATGGGCTGCAAAGGTAAGGACTGAAGACCAGGTGGCAGCCAGGCTGCAAAGGTAAGGACTGAAGACCAGGTGGCAGCCCGGCAGATGTCCACCATCGGGACAGAGCACAAGTTTGCCACCGAGGCCGCCATGGCCCTGACACGGTGCGCCATGATGCGGCTATCCAACGGGAGCCTCGCCTGCTCATACGCGAAGGCGATACAGTCCACCTCCCAAGTGGACAGCGTACGCTTGATCACCACCTCCCCCAGCCTACCGGGGTCATAGGAGATGAAAAGCTGAGAAGCTTTGCGGTGGCCCTGAGTGTGTTGGATGTAGAAGGACAAAGCCCTCTTACAGTCCAAGGTGTGGAGGACCGTCTCCGCCCGACTGGAGTGAGGTCTTGGGAAGAAGGTAGGGAGTACCACTTCCTGGTTGAGATGGAAGGGCGACACCACCTTCGGTAGGTGTCTCCTTCGTGCTGAATAGGTTATGATATCGCCTCTCAAGACCGCTTTTGCGGTTTCCCAAAAATGTTCCAGATTTTCATGATGCTGCAAGTTATGACTGTCATAGATGTGCCAATGCTCTTTTATATAGGTTCAAAACTGTTAGTCTTTATAGAGGTCCAAGGGGGATCAACATAGCTGTAAGCCCCCACACTGTTTATGTCAATCAAAATCTATCCATATTAATGCATGATTAGATATTTCCCCTGGGCCTATCTGGGTTCCCTACACCCGAGGGAAAAGGCATTCAAACAGGTGTAGATAGTTGATATGCGTGATGGTACCATGGGCTCTCGATAATGCATATAATCTTGTTCGAATGGATATAAAAGTCACCATGGGTCTACCAAGTTTAGCCAGCGAGAAAATCAACGTAATATGCGTGCACTATGCTCCCGAGTTCCATTCTCCTGATGTGAGGTGTCCATTAAGGAGTCTAGTACCACCTACCACAACCTCATTCTCTGGGATCTATTCTAATTTAGTAGCTAATTGTGCATAAAACGAAACCTCCGGTCCATTCGGGCCATAGATGTTACAGAAAGTCACTCGGCGGCCTTCCATGTCCCCCTGTATGATAACATATTGACCTTGATTGTCTGTGATCTTGATTTTATGTACAAAACATACACGCTTGTGTATTAGGATCACCACCCTTCCTTTCTTACTATTCGCCTGAGCTCCAAAACCTTGGCCCACTCAGTCTCGTCGCAGTTTGGCATGTTCTTAATCAAACTGGTACATCTCCTGAAGGAGAGCTATAATCACACTTCTGATGCACCAGCGCACAGAGCACTTTATAATGTTTCATTGGGGTACCCAATCTGCAGACATTCCAGGAGATGGCTCTCGACCCTTTTCCTGTACCAATGGTACCTGAAAACAAGGTTCTGAGATCTGTATTTCAGGGAGTCCCCCCAGCCTAGGGCCTCCCCATCCCATCTCCATTGCATTAGATAGGCTGATGCACCCGTGCAAAGTAAATCACAGTTTAAATCTAGAATACCTTCCTTCACCCCCCAGTCCCACATATCAGCATGGATTATGACCACTGTATGCAAAACTTTGCCAATCCTTACCTTTGTCCTGTGGTAGATCTTGGTCCCCCACTTCCCTCCCTCTCTCTCTCCACCCCCCCCCCCCCACCCGCTGTGGTGCTCCCTCCCCCTCTCCCCTTCACCCCCTCCTTATTACTAGACAACACCTGCAAGGACACATCTTAATGTGTTGGAAGTCCCACCTCCCTACCCCCTCCCCCTTACTTACTCAGGTGTACTTACCTGTTGTCTCCCCCCTACTCCCTATCACTCGCTCAGCACACTTGCATACCTCATCATTTCACTCAACTCCCACCCCCCCACACATTCACTCATAGCATTCTAAGATAGTGCTCCTCATGCCATCGCCCATGACTGGCATGCAGGGCAGGCAACTTATTATCACCAGCACCTCGAAAGTCAGGTCTCTCAGGTACATTTCCATGTACAGCTGGTAAGTCTGGATGCGGCAGATGAGCATTGAACCCTGGTAGCACTTTCTGACGAGGGCGTCCAAGGTGCAGGCCTCCCTGTCGGGGGGGCACCGAGGAGTGCATCTTTTGGCTTTTCAGCCGACACATGGCCACCACCATGGAGTTATGTGGCATTTGTGACTTCTGGAAGCCCGGGCTCTGGCAGACTTGATGTCGAGTCGAGCCATTTGCTCACCACTGGCACCGATGCCGATGTCTCCCATATTCGGAGCATGAGCCATTCCAGGATGGGAGGAATGGGCACCATGAGTGATTCCTGCTGAGGGGCCTCGTATTGGAGGATTTCCAACTCATCTACCCAAGGGTCCTCCTCCGACTCGGTCAGGAATGCCAGGGCCTTAGACATGTTCTTGACAAAGTCCAGGAAGCCCATGTCCTCGGGCGGGAACAGCCGCCGAGGCTCCGAGACGGGAGAGTCAGAAGGGATGTCGCGGTGGTGTTGGGTATCAGGGGACTCCTCATCCCCCGTCTCACACTCAGAGTAGTCCGTTGGAGACTCATAGGAGGGCTGCTCTGTGTGCCTCGGGCCCCTGATGCCCTGCGGCCGGCACCCAGCAAACTCACCGGGGATGACTGCATTCCTGTCGAGCGGGACTCAGAGCATGACCTCGGCCAAGGATAGGCTCAGACTCCAGGGAAGTCTTGGATGTCGAGGGCCCGGTGGTCAGGGCAGATGAACCGGTCATGCCGAGCAACAGCGCTGCTGCTGGTCCATGAAGGCAGACAAACTGCACTCCAGGGTTGCCATTCTGGACTCAACAAGGATAGTGTCAGGGGACCAAGGCAGGTCTGTGGACGGATTTTTCCAGGGGACCTTCTCAGGCTGCTCCTTCTCCGATGCCTCAGATGAGCGTCTTGGACTGCGGGACTGGGCCCGGGGAGGCCCCAGCCGGTCGGAACCATCCAAGGACACCGCCTTCAAGGGTTTTTTCTTCTTCCTGGGCTCCCTCGAGGGAGACCCCCTTTCCGAGGACCCACAACGAGGCTCGGGCTCGGAGTATTCAGCCCGAGATATTGGAGCTTCAGATGATGCCCTGACCTTCGGAGGCATCCGGGACTCGGGGAAAAACCTATTGTGCTGCTGTTGGCGGCTCTTGAGGGCCTTACTGGACATCTTCTTGCAGAGACCATAGGCTTCTGGGTCATGATCTGGTCCCAGGCAGCAGAGACAGTGTCGGTCAAAGACATGATTTTGGAGCACCGATCACACTTCTTAAAGCCACTGCTAGCTATAGGGGAAAAAAATACTCCTGTGAGATCGAAGACTCTCCGGGCTGCCAGCAGGAGAAAAAAGGTGCGAAGGCGCCAGGAAACAAAAGAACTACAAAAATGGACTGACTCGACGCCGCGGCAACGAGGTTGGTAGGCGGGAAGAGTACCGGAGGTGAGTGTGAAACTCGGAGAGAGAAAAACAACTTTTTCCTGGGACAAGCCAGACAACATCTGAAGGGCTCCGCGGAAAAAAGGAGATTGAGCAAGATGGCACCCTTGGGCGAGAAGGGGACCACTCATGCATGGTAGCATTCCCAAAGGCTTTCTTTGAAAGCTGGGGGGATGCTTCCACGAGGGTTCCATCGGTGCCAATGTCACCCATATGTGAGGACTGACTTCCTGCTTGTTCCCGGAGAAATGGGTGCTGCTGCACTTACTGCACATTAACATTTGTGAATGCGCATTAACTTTTAGTAGACATGCCTCTTAATGAGTGTCTCAATACCATTTGTATGGCAGTGAGAATAAAGAGACTACCATATTTCTACATTATTATACTTCAGTGTCAACTACCAAGGCACATTGGATAGTACTATACACCCTGCTGATTTAGAATCCATAGCAAATCCGTTGCATCATAACAAAACTACCAGGACTCACAAAACACTAAACCCTATCTATCAAAAGGCAATACTGCAAATATTAAACCAATACATCTCAGATAATACCAATACAACTCCTATTGGGGAAAGAGAACAAGTGGGACTGTCACATAGAAACTACATGAAGATTTCCGGTGACGTCTCGGAGCGGATGGCAGAAGAGTAGCCGTGCTCAGTCCGATTCCCGCAGCAAAGATTAAAAATTTGCTACCCCAGTGAAACAAGATGGAAGGGCACTTGCATACACCATGTCGGCCCAAACGAAATTGGCTGGTTTTCAGTCCGCATATACACAGCAAGAAGTGGCAGCGGGGCCGAGCTCTGGCGGCCTGGAGGATGCCGATGAAAAGGAGAGCTCGGAGGAGGAAGGTGCGAACATGCAGCAACGCGATGGGACGCGTATCCAATGTGGTTGCAAACCTTTAAGAGGGAAATGTCTAATGAGTTAAAAGAAATGCGCAAGGACTTAAAAGAGACTTTATTAACTATGCAAAAGGAGATGGCTAGTTTGGGACAACAGGTGGCGGAAATGGAAGAGCATGTGGAGGGTCAGGATGGCGAATTGCAGGAGCTAGCGGTGGAGCAGCGAATAGTTAGAGCTCAGCAGGAGGAGATGAAAGAGAAGTTGGAAGAGATTGAAGATAGAGCAAGACAGTGCAATCTCAGGGTGCGAGGGATACCAGAGACAGAAGCATATAAAAACTGCGAGCAGGTTATTCAGCGACTTTGTGTGCATATATCGAGCATGGAAGAAGGTGAAGGAGGTCAGGTGGCCCCGGTGGGGGTGGAAAGAGCACATCGGAGTCTGGGCCCTCGGAGAGAGAAACAGGTGCGGGATATCATAGTTTGTATGAGCAGCTGAATGTGGCCAGGAAGTATGGAAGGATTGCCTGGGAAAGCTGTGAAGTGGAAATATTTAATGACCTATCTCGGGGCACATTGGAGCAGCAGAGGAATTTGAAGGATGTAACGGCATACCTGCAAAGAAAAGGGATATGGCATCAACGAATGTTCCCTTTTGGACTATTAGTGACTGTCAATGGCATGTCCCGAAAAGTGAAGACGGCGGATGAAGCATGAGATGTATTACAAGAGTTGGGGTGTGAAAACATCCCGAGAGGGACAAGGGTATGCCAAACAAAAGGTACTGGGAGCAGAATGCAAGTTTCATCCCAATGGCAGCGTGTCGGAGAGAAAGGGAAGAGACTAAAGAGATTGTCCCAGGAGAAGAAACCTGCTCAAAATGAGGACACATGAGGAGTGCCTGTAGGAGATAAGGAGCTCAATGGAGGCCACATGGCGCAGGGTGGTAGGGCCCTTTGGACACTGGACTCATAGGGCATCAGGGGAGATAATGATGGAGGAGGCGGATTATATGAGTATATGTTCCAGTTAATAAATTCAAAATAAAATATAGTTTTCTTCTACCTTTTGTGGTTTGGGCATTTTATTTTTCAGTTGCAATTGCCCCAGTTGCTTTCTTCTGCTTTCTTCATGTCTTCTGCTAACTCTCCATTGTCTGCTGTCCATTTGTCCTTTTTCCTTTCTTCATCTGCCTCTAATATACGGATCTTTCCCCTTTTGTTCTTTCCTCCATTTCTTTCTTTATTCCTTTTTCATCCACTCAAATTTCACCCTTCCATCCTCAATCCCCACTTACTCTCCCAATACTCAGAAAATCATACATTTTTCTTCCCTTCCACACAAAATATCTGTTCCCCTCTCCATCCTCACTCCCCCAGCTTCTTTTTTTCTCCCGCCAGTCCCAGCACCACCCCCTTCTGGTCCTCCCCCAACATTAGCTTCCTTCTAGTTCCAGCCCCACCCAGCATCCACTCCCTTCCAGTCCCATTCGCCCATCCCCCGCATCAGCCCAGTTCCAGTATCAGTCCTCTTCCAGTCCCTCCCAGCATCTGCTCCGTTCCAGTCCCAGTCCCCCATCCGCCCAACATCAGCCCATTTCCAGTCTTGGCCTCCCCCCCAATTCCCATTCTAGTCCCTAGTCCCACCCCCATTCCATTCTAGCTCCCCGTTCCAGTTCCCCTTTTCTAGCCCTCAGTCCCCCCAAGTCCTGTTCCCATTCTAGCCTCCCCCTTCCCCCAGCCATACACCAAAAGGGACTCCATGCCTGATCGGCTTCAGAGGGAGCCAGGGAGGCCTGAAGCCTCAGCTTGAGTCACCTCTGACCAGCCGTGGGAATAAAGAGCGGCATTTGCCTTCTCTCCCTCAGCTGTGATAAAAAGGAATCTGCCAATGTGCTGAGTGCCAGGAGGGCAAGCGGGGGCATGTCCAATGTACACTGACCTCCCGGCATTCAGTGCACCAGTGGGCTCCTTTTTATCACAGCTGCGTGAGAGAAGGCAAATGCCACTCTTCACTCCCGCGGCTGTTCAGAGGTGAACCGGAGCTTCGGGCTTCTCTGGCTCCCCCTGCAGCCGGTCAGGCATGGGGCCCCCCAAAGCTGTGGTGCCATGTACAGGCAGTATTCTCACACAATGGATGCAGGCAAGAGAAAGAAAAGAGTCAGGCTAGCCTGCCATTCGATGAAGGGAAAGCTTGTAGGAACAGGTGGGTTTTAAGGGATGCCTTGAATCTGGAATATGAGGGTTCCAGGTGGAGGTCAGGAAAGAGGTCATTCTACAGTTTTGGTGCAAGGAAATAAAAGGCTGAATGTCTAGTAGACTCCAGTCTTGCTTGCATGGCTGAGGAAAGGTGAAGGTGATCAGCATGTAGAGAGCGGAGAATCCTGTAAGGAGTGTGCAGAGGAACAAAAGAGATAGGAAGGAAGACCAGTATACACAGCATTAAATCTCAGCTGCCAAATTCTCAACCATTCTTTCAGCTATGCTAGATCCTTCCTTATGCTACAACTTCCTAGATACCTATCCTATTGAAGATTTTTTTATAATCCGCAAAGAGGCAAACCTTAACCAACAGCCCTTCCACAATTTCCCTTATAAAAATGTTAAAGAGAATTGGATAAAGGATACACCATTAGCAAAGCCCTTCTAAAAGTGAATTCCATTTACCTGTACCTTTTTATTGTAGGTCACATTCAAAAAGATTTTGCTAAAATCATAAGACAAAAGCATAGGCACCTTTTTCATCACTAATGAGATGTTCCTTGGTTGTCAAAGGCAGGAGAATGATGACAACCATGCCAGTTTAGAAGCCACAGCTCTCACTCATCCAGATGGAGCTTACCCTCTCTGCTGAGGTGGCTGGCTAAAGAAGGGAAAGCCAGTCTGAGGATGGCAGGTAGCCCCTGACTACAAATGTGACACTCTCTTCTGTTTCAGACATATCAAGTGGCTCTGTAATGTGGTAGTTGTGGTGCTTGGCCTGAAATCTTGCTAGACAGAACATGGCTCTGACATTCTGCACCCTCAATGTTAACAGCTACAGGAAGGGTCTTCTGCAGGCACTGGGTGATCTTATTCTTGAAGACAAGGGAGTACTCAGTAGTCTTTTTTTTACAGGGGAACCACAGCACTTCAGAATCAGAAGTTTCCTAGCTTCTAAAGGGAGATGGCAAAGTGGCTCTAAGCCATGCCATGGGGATGAGCAGTGAGATGGCATCTTGTTTAGTCTAGCCCTGTACACAGAGAACTAGACACATGATCTGAGGTGGTAGGCCGGATGCTTCATCTCTGGTTTTGTTTTGCAGGCAACTGCATGATTAATTTGCCACTTGTTGCTCTGTTTGAAGACCCTGGACACCGGCTAGCACTTGGGAGTGACTTTAATTGTACCCTCAATGCTCTCGACCGGACTGGTCAGGAGATCTGCCCCTCGGTGGATATCTTATGGAAGGCTGTTCGCCTTTACTCACTGACCAATGTCTGGCATTGGCAGCATCCAGGCAAAGCTTCTAGCTTTAACTATGTTCGGGTGAAGCACGATGATGTCTCCCACTCCCAGTTCAAATGGAGTACTTTAACCACTTCTTAATGCTACAAGCCCTGTTGAATGTGATGGATGTGGCAGCCTTTTCGGGTCACAATGCTACGGCGCCACTCACTGGCATTTCAATAACTCCCTCTTCAAGGAGGAGGGGTTCATGGCAGCAATCTGGGAGTCCTGGATGAACTGGCAGGCTTGGGAGGCTGACGTCTCCTTAGTATCACATTTTGAACCACTTCATTCAGTTAGGTTCTGCATCAGATCAACGTTAAGTCTTTTCAAACCTTGGGCTCTTAAGCTCTCCCCATCAATTGATGCATTCCAATCAAGACAGTACACTCAAATCTCCATCATTAACATGCAGGGCCAAGGTGTTCTTTACAACAACGGTGTCTACCCATCATGCCTTTAAACAGGACATTGTGAATGTGGTGGCTAACACAACCAATAGGCACTGTATCGATCACTGGGACTTGTGGATATTCAACTTGGATGAATGGGAGCTCTCTTCCACGTGGCTACAGCTAAGTTCATTATTTTATGTTGAGAAAATTATAGTGGGGCATAATCGGTTTGGGCTCCTTGGCTTGTTTTGATATTTTTTTTAATTGTTTTTGCATATATAAAAAAATTAAAATGGACTTGCTTGTTTCTGGAAAAATTATCCTCATGACAAGGAGTTGAACAAATATTTAATCCTGTCTTGAAAGGAAGGCAGTTTGCCACAATTCAATGCTAAGGGACAAATTCTGAAGCAGCTATTCTTTCTGCAGAATTGCAACACAGTGAAGCCTTGACGAAGATCTAATAGGCCGATGCAGAAAGTCGTGCTGAAGTTGCGCTTTATCAACTTTTTACGCATATTTGCACTGCACTGATAGCACGCGACAGGAAGCACTGTGCGGGGCCAGGCACCACCATTTCTCAAGATGGCAGGGCAAGAATGGGAGCCCATGGGCAGCGCTCCCACTTGTTTCTGAAGGTAGAGGAGGGTGGGAGTTCAGGGCCACTGGGCCACCAGAATTATTTTAGGTTGGGCAGGGAGTGGGGCATTCGGGGCTGCTGGGCCACCACGTTTATTTTTAGTTGAGTGGGGGAAGGGGGGTTCAAGGCCGCTAGGTTTATTTTTAGTTGGGCAGGGGGTAGGAGGTTCAAGGCCACTGGGCCACAAGGTATATATTAGTTGGGTGAAGGGTGGGGGGGTTCAGGGCTGCTGGGCCACTAGGGTTATTTTAAGTTGGGAGGAGGTACGGGGGGGATCAGAACCACCAGAGATTTGTTTCTGTAGAGGGCATTGGCCCTCAGAAGTATTTTGATGGCATTGGGGAGTTTCCCCGATGCCTGGATCATCTTTGACATTTCTCCTCAGATGATCCAGGTATTGGGGAAAGCACCCAGTGCCACCAAAATACTGTCGGGGGCACGCACTAGAGGTTTAAGCCACCTCAGACCCAGCCGTAAAGATATTGGCGCTAAGGCCAGTAGCGAAATCCTCTACGCTTTTCTCTGCATCGGGTGCAGTCAATATTTGCATATCATTTCACTATGTGCAATTCGTTTGCCTATGATTTAAATACATTTAAATACTCTTGTGCTAGTTTTTCCTTTGCTGTTTACATGAGTGTCCGTCTCTTTTCTGCATTTGGCGGTAGCAGTAAGTGTAAGTAAAAGTGGCGTTATCTGTGCTTAAAGGCCATGCTAGTTTTCTGCATTGACCTGTAAGTGAATACCTGTTAAAAACAAAAGGAAACTGGACTAACCTACTCTTAATGAAGTTCTTTAGGGTACAAAGGCTAAATATCAGCATACAAAAAACCCCTTGTATGACAATTTTTTTTAACTACAAAACTTGTAACATTCACTTACTTGTGTGCAACGAGGAACAAATCCATAAACAAGAAGCCTCTCACTGTGAAAGAGAGACTGTATTTGTGCAGGAGCTTGCATTGGTTCTGGAGCATTTATACTGAACTGTTGCCACTTCACAGAGACAGAATTGCATCCTGGGGATTCCATTCGTGAAATCTGGGCTGCTACCTAGTTTCACAAAAGATAGATGAACGTAGTAAGCACATTTTCACATAATAAAGTATATATTAAAACAAGAATCTCCTCTGCCCCTATTTATTATATTCATTAGCCAGCGAAGGGGAGGGGGGATCTTGTTTAAAGTCCTGAAAGTCAAGGAAAGTGTAGTTACTCACCTGTAATAGCTGATCTCCAGAAACAGCAGGAACCAGTCTTCACATATGGGTGACACTGGCATAGACAGAGCCCATGCAAGAATGCTCCCCAGCATCCAAATAGGACAGCTTTGGAGAGCACTCCACTGCGCCTACATGCCTGCCTTCCCAACTCCTCTCCTCAGTTGAGTTTGTAGCTGAGAAAAAGAATAAAACAAAGACGCTACAACTCCTGGGGGAGGACAGTGGGTTGTGAAGACTGATTCCTGCTGTTCCCAGAGATCACCTGTTACCAATGAGTAACTATGCGATCTCCAGGAATAGGCAGGAATGCAGTCTTCACATATGGGACTCACTAGTTCCCCGAAACCAGACAGGTATGGGGGTGGAGTAGTGCGATCCCTGAGGCCAAAAGGGTGCAGCCGAAGAGTCTGGTTTCTTGAAGAAGTCCAGGACAGAGGGTAGGAGTTGAGTTTAAGTCCCAAAGAGGTGCTGGAGTACAGCTTGGCCAAAGACAACGTCCCGACAGGAGTCTCTGTCCAGACGATAGTGGGCAGCAAAGGTATGTATGGAGGACCAGGTGGCTGCCCGGCAGATCTCTTGAATGGATACTGACTATAGAGGTCGCCATAGCCCGTACATTATGAGCAATAATGTGACCCTCCAGGGACAGACCTGCCTGTGCAGAGGCAAAAGAAATGCAATCTGCTATCCATCTGGATAGAGTCCATTTTGTCATTGGGAGGCCCAGGTGACTAGGATCAAAAGTGATAAATAATTGAGAGAATCTTCTGTGATCCTTAGTTCTACTCGCTTGCAGTCTAAAGTGTGGAGCATTGCATCCGCCTGAGATGCATGTGGTCTAGGGATGAAAATCAGTAGAATTACCAACTGGTTCAGATGGAAGAAGGAAACAACCTTCGGAAGGAAATGCGGATGGGTCTGCAGAACTACCTTGTCATGGTGAAACCGAGTATAGGGCTGGTCTGCCACCAGAGCTTGCAGTTCACTAATGTGAGGGCAACAAGGAAGAGTATCTTCCATGATGCAAACTTCAGTGAAGTGGTGGCCAAAGGCTCGAAAGGAGGCTTTAGTAGTAGCATAAGAACCACATTGAGATCCCAGGCCACCGGAGGTGGTTTAATGGGTGGTTTGGACAGCAAGAGACCCCGCATGAAGCATGCTACTAAGGGATGTAAAGAAATAGGCTGTCCTTGTAGTGGTTCATGATGAGCTGCAATGGCACTAAGGTGCATTCTGACTGAGTTCGTTTAAAGTCCTCTTAAGAATAGGTGAAGAAGGTATTGTAAAAGGAACTCCACAGAGCAAGAAAAGGGATCAATGTATGTTATGATGTGATGCGATGGGGGGAGGGGGGTCTGATCTCTTTGGAGATGTGGTATTCGGATGGGGCGGGTAATGGTAATGGGATAGAACATGACACACACAGAAGGAAAAAGGAGGGGAAGGGAGAAGGGTAATGGGGGCGGGGAAGGGGGCAGTTCCATAGATGGGGGGGGGAGGAGAAGAATGCATAAGTTCATCTGGTAAAGTCTTTGCGTGATGCAAGGAGTATGTCCTTGATGTCCTGTGGCAGATCGAGGTTAGAAAGTACTACGCCTTCAGCAGCCATGCTGTCAGGTGTAGGAAGTGGATGTTTGGATGGAGGAGCATCCTGCTGTCCTGAGAAAGGAGGTTGGGCGCACATCCCAGGTTGAGTGGCTGAGTCTGCGCCAGGCGAACAAGTAGAGGGAACCATGGTTGATGGGTCAAAAGGGGGTTATGAGGATTATGGAACCCCTGTTGGCCTGTAGCTTGAATAATGTTTTGGGAATCAAAGGGATGGTAGGGAATGCATAGAGCAGACCCTGTCCCCAGTGTAGAAGGAAGGCATCCGGTACCTGTCGATGCAGCAACTGAACCCTGGAACAGAAGAGAGGAAGTTGTATGTTTTGTGAGTTGCAAAAAGATATCTGAGTGGGGTTCCCCACATCTGGAAGATCCGAGCAGCCATCTCCCAGTGGCTTTTGTGTGGACAAAGGATATGGCTTAGCCTGTCCACAAGGACACTGAGTTCGCCTGGGAGGCAAACTGCTCTGAGGTATGAGATGGCAAAGGACCACAGGTGAAGCGCTTCCTTGCAGAGTGGATGGCACACCGTCCCTCCCTGCTTGTTCACATAGCACATGGCAACCTGATTGTCCATTCTGACTATAACAGGTTGCCCTGAAATTTGGGGATGAAAAACTCGAAGAGCATTTGTCAGTGCTCGTAGTTCTAGCAAGTTGATCTGCATGGCAAATTCTTATTGTGTCCACAGTCCCTATGTGGTTAAGTTGTTGAGATGTACTCTCCAACCCAGCTTGAAAGCATCCATCGTCAGGGTGCATCGAGGTGGAGGCATCTGAGAAGATGACCCGATGAGTAGGTTTTGAGGGGAACACCACCACTGAAGGGACTTGATCAGTTGAAGGGTGATGTGGATCTTTTTTCTGAGTTGGCCCTTTGGTTGTGTCCTTTGGAAAGACAGAGTTCACTATGCTTGTCACATGAGCAAGCAAGCGTAAGGGACCACATGGACTGTGGAGGCCATATGACCCAAGAGCCGTAACATCTCGAGCTGTGACATAGGTCTACTTTTGCAGTTGCTGTGCCAGCTTGATGAGGTGGGCAGAATGATCCTATGGAAGGAAAGCCCAGGCCTGTCGGAGTGAGACTTTGGGAAGATTATGACAAAGTCGAGGTATTGAAGCACCATGATGGTGCAATGAAGGGAGAGTTATCTCCTGGGGGACTCTTCCCTGATTAGTCAATCGTCTAAGTAAGGAAAGACGAATATGCCCTAGGTGCATAGAAAGGCAGTGACTACTGCCTTGCATTTGGTGAAGACCCTTGGGGCTGAGGCTAGACCAAAGAGAAGAACCCTGTATTGATAATGGTTTTCGTGAAAGATGAAACACAGATACCATTTGTACAAAGGATATATCAGTACATGTGTGTATACCTCTCCTTGAGGTCTAGAGAACATAGCCAATTGTATCTCTGGAGGTATGGTAGAAGAGTTCTTCGGGAAATCATTTTGAATTTTTTTGAACCAGAAATGTGTTTAAATCTCTGAGATGGGCCTGAATCCTCTTATTTTCTTTGGAATGAGAAAATAAGGAGAGTACAAACCCATCTTTTCTTGAGTGGGAGGAACTCTTTCTATGGCACCTTGGGACAACAGGGTGGTCGCCTCGTCTCTTTAGAGAGTGCTTTGCAGGGGTTGTGTTAGATAATCCGCTATGAAGCTGGTGGGAGGCAAGGTTTGAAAGTGACACTGATAACCCCTTTGGACAATCTGGAGTGTCCACTGCTCTGATGTTATGAGGTGCCACCTCTGGACATAATGGTAAAGTCTGCCTGCTATGTGGAGGGACCGGGGCCCTTCCAGAGGCAGATTAGCAAGAGTCAAAAACCAAGTGCAGGTTATGGCTGTGTGGCTGGTTGAGGCTTAGGAGCCTTTGGCTTCCTGGGTTGTCTAGGACCCTGCTGTTTCTGCTGTGGAAGTTGTTGTTGACAGGCAGCAGAAGGTTGAAAAGAAAGACAGTATCTCTTCTTTTTAGCATAGAAAGATTTATGGCGAAGAGCCTTTGTTTTGGAGGGGTCAGCCATTTTCCTGGAAAGGCATTTTAGGGCAAGATCATGTTTCTATCTCCCCTGTCTTTTCCCTCTAATCCTTGCCATAAAGGCTTTCCCCAGTACATGGGATATTGGCTAATTTATCTTGAACCATTGTTCAAGGTTGGATGCCTGTAACCAGGCCATCCTACAAGCTCCAATACAGACTGCTGAAGCTCTGCTTGTTGATTCAAAGGCATCAAAAGAAGATCTGGAAGTGTTCTGGCTTTGCTTGATGAGGATCTGAAAAGTACTCCTCTTATCGTCAGGATGAAGAGGAGTGAAAGTTTCCAGATCCCTGGTGACATCCTTTAGAAACATATGCTTGTATAGCATATAAGAATTTATTCTGAAGGCCAACATGCATGCCTGGAAATGTTTTCGCTCAAAGGCATTGAGTATCCTGGAATCTCTGCCAGGTGGCGTGCATTAATGATTCTTAGATCTCTTAATTCAGCATATCGCCGATTCCACCATCATTCAGTGGTGTGGGAGCTAAAGTTTTTGAAAGCCTGGGCACTCTGGTATTCAGTCTCTTACTGACAGGCGGAACTGTCAGCAGGGCCTCCCACAAACGGGTATTAGATCCTGCAAGATACGATGCACCGGTAATGTAGCAGCCTCTGTAGGCACTGGAGGGTATTGAAGTATCTGCTATTCCTCTGCCTTCGGTTCTTTCTCCAAGGCTACTGCAATGGCGAATGCTGCTGCCATATCCCAGATGAAGTCCTGAAAGGACATATCCTCTGGAGGGGACCGAGTGAGCTCCCATCAGATTCTGAAGAACTAGAATCAAAGTCCAGTAAGAAATCAAAGTATCGGCGATCCTTGGTTCAGCCTCGATGCTTCATAGACGTCGAAGATCGATGCGGATACCGATACCGATATTCAGAGGTATCGGAACAGAGTGTCTGTTGGACACTGGGGGTATCAATCAGTTCTAACAAGGGTACATACAATGCCGTTTTGAAGGCCAGCATAGGCCCTGGTAGGCTTGACTGTAGGCCTGGTACTAAAGCCTGCACTCCCAGAGCTCTCAATGTTATTGGTATTGAGGCTGCTGGGAGTGCTGCCAAACCCTTCTCGAAGGCCAGCATGCACTGGTCCAGGGAGATTGCCGTTGTCTGGGTGGAGTCACCTACAAGGCTGTGTGCCTCCGTTCCAGAACATGGCATTGGTAGCTCTCTGGAAGTCGATGCCTCGGGAGCATCCAGGAGCCCCTCTTGTGCTTTGGAGGAGAGATCCTCCTGCTGGGACTGTCTGGCTGGCCGGTCTGCATCGGAAGCACCTCTAGGGGAGTCTCAATGCTTATGTTCTCTGGCCTCAGTATCAGTTCTCATTGTCGATGCTGAGGATTTGGACGCAGCCAAAGATTGTGATTTACTCTTGTGTTTGAACTTAGAAGATACCTGAGATCCTTGAGAGGAAGCCGATGACCTCAATGAAGCTGAGGTTACTGAAACAGAGTCCGAGACAAGCAACTTGTTGGCTCGGTTCTTGAGGCCTCTTTTTGTCATTTGCTGACACAAAAGACAAGAGTTGGGCTGATGGTCAGGGCCAAACATTTTAAATACCAGTCATGTTTATCAGTTACTGAAATAGTACTGGAACATTTGGCACATTTCTTAAAACCAGTGACTGGTTTGTCCATGACTTAAAAAAAAAAAAAAGTCTTCGAGTTGAAGAGAAGGCTATGGAGGCTTAGTACAGCGGTGAAAACCACGAAGAAAATAAAAAAAAGAAAAATTTAAAAAAAGATTTATCGAGACCGGTGTCTGATTCGACGGGACCGGCATTGATGAGAAGGCAGAAGCACAATGCTATACCAAAAAAGAAACATTTTTCAGCGGTGATAGGAATGGTGCATCCTGATGGCTCCGTGGAAAACAAATAACTGTGGAGAGGAGTTGGGAAGGCAGACATGCAGGTACAGTGGAGTGCTCCCAAAAGCTTTCCTATTGGATGCTAGGGAGCATGCCTGCACGGGCTCAGTCGGTGCCGATGTCACCCATATGTGAAGACTGTATTCCTGCTTGTTCCTGGAGATGAGTGTTATTAAGTAATAATGAACATAAACATAGAAAATGTGGGACATTAACAATATCAATATCTGATTGACTCATATCGTGTATGAGATGTAATTAATGACATCATAGCCAGTATGGAAAAATTAGATTTGGTATATATGAGGCCATTTGTGAGGCTGTTTCGCATACGGATGCCTTCACCAGCTGTTTCAAGAATTTTATTTTAAATCAAATCAAAGACAACAATGTTATTAATGGTGAAATTAGGCCTCATCTGCTAATTTTTTTTCTCAAATCCCTCCAGTCCAATCCAGACCAGACGAGTCGGTTTATTTCTCCCCAAGAGCAGATGGAAACCGAAAAGCACTGGTTTGATAATATCACTGTACAATGGTGCTGTGCAGCCATCCTCTCATCAGTATTTCTATAAGAAAGAAGACTTCACAAAGAACAGTCATTAAACAACTTATCCATAACCAAGTATAACAATACCAAGTGAATAACAAATTCTTGTTTAGAGGAAGGTCTGGAACGCAGATCCAGCCCACCACCGCCAAATCCCAAAAAAATCTGCAAAACACGAAAATAAACCAATTTCAAGCCTATAATCTCAGTGGGATCCGTCTGCTGTCCGGGCTCAAAAAGAACCAGTTAGTCAGAGCGGGTTCTGGACTGAACTACAGGGATCAAAGGAAAGAAAATTGTCAGTTAAAGACTAATTTCATCTTGCTCATCATCACTCCAGTGCAGTCCAGATGCGTGGGATGTACAAAAGCAGTACTAGATGACAGGTGGAACAGGAGAGCCCAGTTTGCAATACTTGCACTTGAAATGGAGCCAGACTTTGTGCCTGAAATTCCCAATGATGATGACTTGCAAAGAGATGTAGATACAACGTCTTCACTGTCTATTAAATCTCAAGAGACGGCAGCAAAACAAACTACTCCCGACCAGCCTGAGCCCTGATGGAATTGCCTATTGGTCCCGATGGAACCATCTAATCCTTGAACAGATAAGCAGACACAAATACTCTTTTGGCCCAACAGGCCATCAGTGACTTTGTGGCCTCTTCAACCGAGCATGACCCTCCAACAATAAACAGAGGTGATGTGATCGCTGAAATCCCTTAGTTCTCTTTCAGAACGGAAGATAAATTTGGCAGGTGTCTCCCTTGTGTCTTTATGTCAAGCATGAAACACTGGAACTTTGCCCAAAACTGAGAATCCTGGCAGGGACATTGATCGACTAAGGGGAACGCTGACACCATCTTGACTCTAAATGAGACAATGGTCGAAGGATTGCCCCCTTCTCTAGAGATCCACCAAAGGGGCTCTCTACATGACATGCCTGGTGCTCTGATAGCCTATACACTGATCAGAAAGCCACCAGGAACACAGCCCCAGGCATCAAAAACCCTTCAAGAGGAGTACAGGAGAGGCCCAACCAGAGCCCTAGAACACACCAATTAAATCAAATGAAATTCTCACAAGAATACCGCACTAACCAAAGGACATGCCTGTGTAACCCCTTGTAAAAATGGCACTCTGGATAACAGGCACAAAACCACCCCAAAGCAGACTTCAGTAACATGCTAACACTGCCCCTTGTGCCAGCAGTGAATTCCAAGCAAACCGTTCGCCAAACCCTGCTTGCCCAACAGGCACCAGAGAGAGACAAACTCAAGGGACAAAGATCTCTTACATCTTACTATTCTCAAAAAGCCTCCATATCCAAACCTTGGTCAGAGAGATAGACTGGTTGCCCACTGGAAATAAAGCCGCCATGACCTGAGAAGAATAACCTTTCTTTCTCCTCCTGGCCTTTTCAAGAGACAAGCTGTAAATGAGAACAGAGCTGCTTCCAGCCATAGAAATGAACCCAGAGACTGAAGATCATCCATCACTTGGAACATTTACAGGCCTTCCATGCCCACCGTATCAGATCTGCATACCACAGCTGCAGCCCCCTCTGGAGCCCTGACCCCAAACAATCATGGATGGGCCTCCAACCTCTCAACTCCTCAGCCTAACTGGGTCCACTGGGAAATTACGTAAAGCAGCCATGCTGCCTTGTTACATTACCTATGACCACCTGCCAAACTCACATGGTCCCAAGGCACCAGCTGTGTCCAAAGGATCCAGAGTCCGCTGGCTGACCTCACTACCATGAAGAGCTCACAGGCCTGACTTTGTTAGCCCCTCTGAACCATAACCAATATCATGACCTCATAGGGCCCCATGCAAGCATATCTGAGTTTAAGTGTGCTATGTTGTTTACTGCCAAGATCAGTTCCGACAGGCCAGTGCCACTGCATTCATATGTAAAACATTCCCCAAGGCTCATTCATCTCTAATCGACTTCACAAGAATGCACTAAGATTGAACCAGCTGTCAGAGAACTGTTTGTGTCTGAAGCTTGATATCAAGAAGATGTTCAGCCGCCACAGACAAAGTACAGCTGCCGACAATGGCAGCAACAACTACAGACTCAATGCCACCAAATTTGCTGCTATCTCCTGGCAGTACGAGTCCCTAAGGAAACTGCATCCACAAATTGCTGTCCTAGGGGCTCAAGAAGGCCCATTACAAGGATGCCTCCCGAGTCATGACCAGAACAACCAGTTGAGCTCTGAACCTCTTGTCTAAGACAACTGCTAGCACTATCCTAACCCAGAGACCTTGGGTTTATCTGCGTACAGGGTTTTTTTTTTTCTTAACCATAAACGTGAATCAATGCATTTCGCAGTCTGGCTCAGCCTGACCCTCAGTGCCTGGGATGTCCAGCCATGGTTCCTGGCAACACGCATCTCAAGTGGGACTCCCTGTATTGGAGAAATCCTGAGGTGAAACTTAACTCCCAGTTCTGCCTAAATTGATTCACCCGCACCCAGACCAACAAAACCAGAGGCCCCATTTTGCTCAGCCACAATCTGGTATACCGAAGTCTGGCATGGATCTACTTCGCAGGAATGATATCAAATTCCATCAGCCAAAGGTGCTTATCTATCATCTGGCACATTAGGATGATCCTTAAGATGGCCTACACTAGCTGGAATACCACTTCCATCCTTAACGCTGACTTCTGTAACAAAAGGCAGAAACTCTCTAGCCAAGACTCAGGTTCAAGACCTTTTCTTCACCAGAAAGGCTCACCCAATGGTTGCCAGCATAGAAGATGTACCAAGGAGCCAACTGAAGCCAGCGAGAAACAGGTTAAGAACTCCAGCCACATGGCTTCCACAGCGCATGTACTGTCCTTGGCATGGCTCTGGATGTGAGAAGCTACAGACACTTGAGTGCTACTCACCTGACCACTACGTGACAAGGTGATCCATGGCACCATCATGCCCCAATCACTGGAAGTGGAAGCAGAATACAGGTACAGCTTAGCTTCCAAATGCAGGCCCACAACCATCCCAGATGAACGACTCCATTAAAGGTGCCTGCCTGCTCCCTACGGATAAAGAATTGCACTAGCACTCCTCCCAGGATCTGGCTAATACAAGACTGCAACAATTATGCCAGAGTACTCCACATTCAGCTCCTTCCAGACAGTGAGCCCTGCCTGCTGCACCCTGGACCTAGCTGGTCCTCTGCCAATAGTGCAGCTGTGTGCCAGCCCTCAAAGTTGCATAAAAGATAACACCCTGCCACTTTAGATAGGTAATCCAAGGGTGATGGGCCTTGGGACCAGGATTGCTGTGACCATGAGGGACTGGGGTCCTGCCTGTCTGAGCAGATACCTAGAGGCAAGAAAGAACAGACAAACTCAAACTGTAGAGCCCTAGTCCCCATTGGCCATTGATTGGGCACACCGCACCGGGCAACATCACAAAGACAAGCTTCTTACATCTAATAATCCACAAATCGCATCTGCTACTGAAACATCTCAAACATCGAATGGGCTAGGGACTTGTGACCACCAAAGAAAACCTCACAACTCCTAGGGAATTCACAAACGGTCCCACTGGCCCCTGAAAAGTCCCCATGCGAACAAGAGATAGAAGACATTCCCAGCATCTATAGCCCTCAGCAGGCCCCCATAGGCAATCTAGGGCCATCAGACTCACTCAGGACTGCACAAGGGAGGAAAGGCTCCTCCTCTTGAACCCGCCCTCCTTCCACACAAGAGGGTTGGCGCCACCAGGGTCCAAAAGGGAGGAATGGCTCATCTAGCAGACTATATCATTTTCCTCCTTTTTAAAGAGAAGGCCTAACTCCCCAAACGTCAGAACTCAAGATGCTTTTCTTTCTTTTTTTTTTTTTTTTAATACGGAAACATGGTCTGGGCTGTTAGTAGGCCCAAGCTGCATCAGCGGCTGTACTCCTTGGCACTGGGGCTGTACTCCTTGGCACTGGGGGACTGACCAAAGGAAGATGGCAGCAGTTCCTGCCAAAAGGTCCTCTCAATGCACTAAGGCCATCCCATCCATTTTACAGTAGTGCACGGTTGTCCCAGTGTTGCCGCTGAATGACACACTTCCCCTGGGCCCAAGATTACACTGCTTGGTTGATGCATGGCCACAGCCGCTTGTCGCATCCCCGAGGCCATGGCCTGCTCCCAGGGAATCAAAGTCATGGTTGCCCCTGCTGTCACCCAGGAAGCCGATGTCATGGCTGTTGTTGCTGTACCCCAGTGAGCCAAGGCTATGGCTGCTACCGTCAAGTGAGGAACCCAGCTGGCATCTCCAACAAAATGGCAGGACCTCCTGCTGAAATTGGCTGTCAAAGCACCCACCAAAGCCATGTCTTGTTACTCAGTCGGAGCATGAAAGGAAGACATCCCCCTAGCCCCTGACTGCACTGGAGCAAAGCATCTGCACTCTCTCAGCAGTAGCCCTTTCTAGCAGATGTGAACTGTGAGCTAACACTGGCCATTGAGCTCAAGCCAGACTCAGCCACACAAAATAGGCACCAGCATCCCCCCACTCATACTACTTACCGAATCCGATGGACCATCATGGCTAGGCACAAGCAGCCTCCTGCCCAGATTACCTCACCAAGGAAAGATGAGGCAGCCGAATCTTTACAAGATTGAGACATACTGGTGAGAGAACGGCTACATAAGACCCTTATACAGTGACATCATCAGAAAAGTGCTTCTCAGTCTCCATCTGCTAGTGGGGAGACATAAACCCATGTGTCTGGACGGAGTGGAGGGACAAAGAGGAAATGTAATTAATTGTTATATGCATCTTTGAAATACTGCATATTGTAGAATATGTATATTTAAAACTGAGATCAGTTTAGAAGGGTTAGGTACCGTTTACATGTGTAAATTGCCATATACATTTAAGCAGCAATTTTAGAAAAATTTAAGTTTTTAAGAATATTCAGACTGCCTAAATTTCCTTGCATAGCCTTTAAATCAGATATCTGAGTGTGCCCTCAGTTCACATAAGGTCAATTGGCCAGGGACACTTGCGATATATAGCTACTTGGAAATGAAGTACACACTTGCTTTTAGATTTGCAGAGACATAGTCTTCTACTTAAGTCTCCTACTTAATTTTGCAGCAAAGGTATATACTTTAAGATTACAGGGTCCTTTGCATAGGAGGCTGATACATAGAAGTAAGATTTCAGTATGAATTTTTCAGTTTCCATTGCTCTGTGTGACCCCACAGGTCCCGTATAGGCCTTCGCCTAGGGCCCCGGGGTTATAGTTGCTTCCTATCTTGCAGAACAAAATAGTCTTCAGTCGAGTGTTAAGGCAAAACAAAGATAAGGGCTTTATTCCCCTTCCCTCAAGGATATCTTTTTGTACAACAAAACTTGGAAACAAAACAGTACTTCCAAAGAAAAATATGCTCTTTTCCTTTGTAGCTTACAGGTCTTCAACGGAAGGATTCAACATCATCCGACATGCATAACGTACAGTCCATGGGAGCACATTCAGGAATATTGTTATTACTTTCCCACTGCATCAGCTCGCATTCACCCGGTGTTACACTTGGGTTTAAATCCTCATAGCTGTTTCTGTACAAGCCTCTCTCTGAGGATTCAGTTGGACTACAAGGGTACAGTTCTAAGCAAGTAGGTTTTGGAATACCTGTTACTGCAGTATGTCCTCTCTGGCTCTCCTCCTCTAACCTCCAACGGCTAGGAATTGTTTTATATCTTCCTGTAGTTAATTCATGCTCTGCTCTGACCCTCTGGTACAAATAGACTTTTTAGCTTTCCCTTTGATAAAGCTTGGTTCCCACCTATATAAATGGTGAGGTCTTTTCTCTGGTAATGTGGACTGTGGACTCCCCTGCTCTCCCAGTCTGGACAGCTTTCTGACCTCAGCTTGGTCTCTCCTTCTCTCTGGAGTTATAGCTTCTACCTCTTGGCTGTAAGCAGGCTCCACCTCAGACCTCCAGTTGCTAGCACTCTGAGCACTTTGACGGCCACGATCTTCTGAAGCCTTTCCCTTGCTGCTTCCTGTTCCAGGGCTACTCCCACTGCTTCCTGGATTCAGCAGGCTTTCCTCTCTGTGACCTCTGCTTCCTGCACGGCTGCTGCTTGCACTGACCTCTGCTGGATCTACCCAGCAGCTTTTATCTCCCTCTCCACTACACGTTCCCTGTGCTTTCCTGGACAGGTGATAATAATCAGATCCTAAACTTCTTGCTGCGTCATGGCTTGGGTGTGGTAATCCCATTCCACTGTTTCTTTGCTCCTTCTGAGCTGTGGGTGCTGGCTGCCTAACAGGTTTTAAGGTCAATTTCTCTTTCTTCTCTATTATCATAGGCTCTGTATAGGCTTCCATGTCACATCTGTTACAAACCTGCTTCACAGGGTGTGGTTAATTGAATCAACTCTGCAGCCTGACCAAGTTACCTGATTCAGTTCTGGTCATCACAGCTCCAAGAGACAACACAAAGCTAAGCTTTCAGACTTTACAATTGCCTGGTTTTTTAATACAAATTTTGGCTATACGTTTTTAGGAATATTCAGACTGCCTACATTCCTTGCATAGCCTTTAAATCAGATATCTGATTGTGCCCTCAGTTCATATAAGGTCTACTGGCCAGGGATACTTAACTTCCCACGCACCCACCCTACCCCTCATCCCACCCCACTCGCCCCAGAGTTGCATTGCCTATATAGTCCTGAAACAGCTTCACTGGCTCCCCATTCAAGCCAGGATCAGTTTCAAAACCTTAGTGATGACATTCAAGGCCATCAAGGGGCTCTCCTCCTCTTCACTATGTGACCTCATCCAACCACCTACACCCAACAGGCTAAGAAGAATCACAGTAGCCAACATGCTAGTGATACCGAGAGACACGACAAAATGCTCCAAAGCAACATTGAACAGAGCCTTTAGACTATGCGCCCCAAGTCTCTGGAACTCCCTACCACCACACATCAGAGCAATCCCCAACTTGAGCCAGTTCAGGAAGGCCTTGAAACACTTTCTCTTTATCAAATACCTCACTGACTGCCCCGAACCCCAGCCACCAAGTATGATCAGTACCCAATAACTCCATCTAACATGTATATAGTTACCCTACTCAATGCTCCGCATATGTATATAGTTTACCCTGTTCTCCAAGTTACTTGTTCCTGTTCAATGTAATGACCTGACTTTTGTTTATTGTCGGATACCATTTTGTTTTATGTAAACCGCGCTGATCGCAAATAGTGCGGTATATAAGAAATGTAAATAAATAAAAAATAAAATAAAATATAGATTGACATCTGTCCTTTAATTAGGTGTTACACCCAACTTTTCTCCTTCTCCTAGTACAGCTTTATAACAGTCTTAATTAGCATGTCGTGTATTCAATGCAATAACTGTGGTGCTTTCATTCTAAGAAGAATCATTTGGAACCTAAGAGCTTGCCCTATATGCCTCAAATTAGCTGCTATGCATAAAGAATTGGCTTTAGTAAGGGAAGAATTAGCGGCAATTAAACATGTCTCTTCTTGGGTACAAAATGAACAAAATCCACCACCGCTCCCACAAAGAATCAAACAGTCCAGGAACAAATGGATCACAGTGGGCTCTGGTAGGATGCGACCTGTAATACAGAAACACCCTATACATCAAAGATATCCCTGCATAATGCCATCTCTGCCTTGGATAATGAGAGTGCCCAATCCGTGGAAACTGAAGTGCCCTTAAATGAGAGAGTCAATGCCCAATCTACTGATAATGCACCAAATATGAAAAAAAATTTGAAAACAGAAAACTACTACTACTTGGAGATTCCATCATCCTTCGGCATCAACTTGGGAATACAGTTCAAAGGAGAGAAGATGGTCAAATGCCTCCCAGGCTCTTCAGCCAGCATGAATACAAACCAAATTGTTGGTATAGTTAGTGCAGAAAGTGAGCACTCCAAAATTGATATTGTCATCCACTTGGGTACAAATGACCTGGCTAGAAACAGTGCCTTGGCAGTTCAAAGGGACTTCCAGACCATGTGAGCAGCAGCGATCATCACACAGTGTGGTTTGAGATAAAAGCCAAGGTAGAGTCCAATCACAGCAAGCTCAAAGTCCTAGATTTCAAAAACACTGACTTCAGTAAAATGGCCAAGTACCTGAAGGAGGAGTTGGCAGGGTGGGAAGGGATAAGGGAAGTGGAATTGCAATGGGCTAAACTAAAGGAGGCAATAAAAGGGGCAACAGATACATATGTAAGGAAAGTAAATAAAAACAAGAGGAAAAGGAAACCTATTTGGTTCTCCAAAGAAGTGGCTGCACAAATAAAGGCAAAAAACACAGCTTTCACAAAATTCAGAAGTTCGCAAACAGAGGAACACAGAAGAGAATACAGGGTCAAACTAAAAGAGACAAAAAGAGAAATAAAGATAGCAAAATCAAAGGCAAAAGAAAAGATGGCTAAAGATGTGAAGTGTGGCGACAAAACTTTTTTTCAGGTATTTTAGGGAGGAGAGGAAAATCAGAGGTGGAATTGCAGGACTCAAAAGTGCCAGAAAAGGATTTGTGGAAAGTGACATTGAAAAAGTGAAAATGCTAAACAAATACTTCTGTTCTGTTTTTACTAAAGAAAATCCTGGAGAAGGACCACCTGTGATGACAAATATACAAATGGGAATGGAGTAACTACCACACCATTCACAGAAGATGATGTGTTAGAACAGCTTGCAAAACTGAAAGTGGACAAGGCCATGGGATCATTTAGGATACATCCCAGGATACTGAAAGAGCTCAGAGAGGTTCTTGCAGGGCCGTTAAAGGATGTTTTTAATAGATCCTTGGAGACAGAAGAAGTTCCACGGGACTGGAGAAGGGCTGATGTGGTACCTCTTCACAAAAGTGGCAATAGGGAAGAAGTGACAAACTACAGGCCAGTAAGCCTTACTTCAGTGGCGGAAAAAGTAATGGAGGAGATCCTGAAAGAGCGAATAGTGGACTTTCTCGAAACCAACAGGTTGCATGATCCGAGGCAACATGGTTTTACCAAAGGACGATCTTGCCAAACAAATCTGATTGAGTTCTTTGACTGGATGACCAGAGAACTAGATCAAGGGCATGCGATGGATGTGATATACCTAGATTTCAGCAAAACCTTTGATACTGTTACTCAAAGGAGGCTTATCAAACTCAACAGCTTGGGGATGGGTCCCAAGGTGGTGAACTGGATCAGAAATTGGATTACCGACAGACGACAGAATGTGATGGTAAATGGAACTCACTCACATGAAAGGAAGGTGATTAGCGCTGTGGCCCTGGGTTCGGTCCTGGGACCAGTACTGTTCAATATATTTGTGAGTGATATTGCTGAAGGACTGAATAGAAAAGTCTGTCTTTTTGCAGATGACATGAAAATTTGCAACACAGTGGATTCCCCTGAGGGAGTGGATAACATGAGGAAAGATCTGCAAAAGCTGGAAGAATGGTCTAATGCCTGGCAGTTAAGATTTAATGTGAAGTAGTGCAGTGTCATGCACTTGGGAAGCAGAAATCCAAGGGAACTGTATACAATAGGGGGTGAGAGATTGGTATGCACGGACCAGGAGAAGGACCACAGAGTGACTGTTTCTGAGGATATCAAGGTGGCGAAACAGTGTGACAAGCTGGTGGCAAAAGCCAGAAGGGTGCTGGGTTGCATACAGAGAGGAATTACAGCAGAAAGGAAGCGGTACTAATGCCACTGTACATCTCACTGTTGAGGCCTCATTTGGAATATTGTGTTCAGTTTTGGAGACCACATCTCGCAAAGGATATAAAAAGACTGGAAACGGTTCAGAGGAAGGCAACAAAAATGATTTGAAGCCTGGGTCAGAAGACTTATGAGAAGAGACGAAGACCTAAATATGTACACTCTGGAGGAGAGGAGGGACAGGGGAGATATGATTCAGACCTTTAAATATTTAAGCAAATCTCTTCCAAAGATGGGGAAGCTGTAAAACTAGAAGGCATAAGAACATAAGATATGCCATACTGGGTCAGACCAAGGTCCATCAAGCCCAGTATTCTGTTTCCAAAAGTGGCCAATCTAGGTCATATGTACCTAGCAGTATCCCCAAGAGACACAGGTTCCACAATGTTTGTACTGGGTCAAGCACTGATATCCTGAGTCCCTTTTTAATAATGGTTTATGGACCTTATCTTCAGGAACTTGTCCAAACCTTTTTTAAACCCAGCTACACTAACAGCTCTTACTACATCCTCCGGAAACAAATTCCAGAGTTTGATTACACATTGAGTGAAAAAATATCTTCCCTTATTAGTCCTAAATAGTTTACCCTTTAGCTTCATTACATGTCCCCCAGTCTTTCTATATTCTGATAGAGTAAACAATCGATCTACGTTTACCCGTTCCACTCCATTCATTAATTTATAGACCTCTATCATATCTCCCCTCAGCCGTCTCTTTTCCAGGTTGAAGAGCTCTAACCTTTGTAGCCTCTCTTCATAGGAGTAGCCTTCCATCCCCTTTACCATTTTGGTGGCTCTTCTCTGTACCTTTTCTAATAACACTATATCCTTTTTAGGATACTGCGACCAGAATTGCACACAATATTCAAGGTGCGGTCGTACCATGGAACGATACAGAGGCATTATAATATCCTTTGTTTTATTTTCCATTCCTTTCCTTGTGATACCTAGCATTCTATTTGCTTTCTTGGCCACTGCTGCACACTGGGCAGAGGGTTTTAACATGTTATCCACGATGACTCCTAAATCTTTTTCCTAGGTGGTGGTTCCCAATGTGGAACCTTGCATTGTGTAACCATAGTGTGGGTTGTTCTTTCCTAGATGCATAACTTTGCACTTGTCCACATTAAATTTCATCTGCCATTTGGATGCCCAGTCTTCCAATTTATCCAGATCCTCCTGCAGTTTTCCACAGTCCTCTTGGGTTTTAACAACTTTAAACAGTTTTGTGTTGTCTGCAAATTTGATAACCTCACTAGTTATTCCCTTTTCCAGGTCATTTATGAATATGTCAAAAGGTAGCGGACCCAGTACAGATCCCTGGGGTACTCCATTATTCACCTTTTTCCATTGGGAAAATTGGCCATTTAGCCCTACCCTCTGCTTTCTATCTTTTAACCAGTTCCCGATCAAATAGTACACTGCCTCCTATCCCATGACTTTTTAGTTTTGCCAAAAGTCTCTGATGAGGGACCTTGTCAAAAGCTTTCTGAAAGTCCAGATACACTATATCAACTGACTCACCTTTGTCTACCTGTTTATTTACACCTTCAAAAAAACATATCAGATTAGTAAGACAATATCTTCCTTGTCTAAAGTCATGTTGGCTGTCTCCCATTAGGCCATGACTATCTACATGCTCTGTAATTTTGTTCTTTATGATGGTTTCTACCATTTTCCCCAGTACGGACGTCAGGCTCACCGGTCTGTAATTTCCCGGATCACCCCTGGAACCCTTTTTAAAAATTGGCGTTACACTGGCGATCCTCCAATCTTCAGGTATTACAGATGATTTCAATGAAAGTTCACAGATTACTAATAGCAGGTCTGCAATCTCATATTTCAGTTCTTTCAACACTCTTGGATGTATACCATCCAGTCCAGGTGATTTGCTACTATTCACTTTATCAAATAGTTGTAATACATCTTCCTGGTGTAGCGATATTTCTCTCAATTCCTCTGCATTATCACCTTTAAATACCACTTCAGTCTTGGGTAACATCCCTACATCAGTTTATCTAATAGTTGTAATATATTTTCCCGATGTATCGATATTTCTTTCAATTCTTCCGCACCTTTAAATACCACTTCAGTTATAGGTAACATCCCTACATCTTCCTCAGTAAAGACCGAAGCAAAGAATTCATTCAGTCTCTCCGCTATAGCCTTGTCTCTTCTTACTGCCCCTTTTACCTTTCTATCATCTAATGGTCCAATTGACTCTCTCACAGGCCTTTTGCTATGAATGTACTTGAAAAAGTCTTTATTTCGTGTTTTTGCTTCCGTAGCAAGTTCCTTCTCAAATTCTCGCTTTGCCTGCCTTATCAATGCTTTGCATTTAACTTGCCAGTGCTTGTGCTGTTTCCAGTTTTCGTCATTTGGCTGTTTTTTCCATTTCCTGAAAGATGCTTTTTTGGCAACAGCCTCTCTGACCTCACCTTTAAACCATGCTGGCAGTTTTTTGGACTTTCTTCCACTTTTATTAATGCGTGGAATACGGCTGGTCTTGGCTTCCAGGATAGTATTTTTCAACAACACCCAAGCTTGATGTAAGTCTTTAACCTTTGCAACCGCTCCTTTTAGTTTTTTCTTAACTATATTCCTCATTTTATCATAGTCTCCCTTTCGAAAGTTAAAAGGTAGTACTGTGGATTTCTTTACTATCCCTCCTCCACTAATTAAATCAAACACGATCATGCTATGATCACTATTGCCAAGTGGTCCCAACACCCTTATTTCTTGCACCAGATCTGGTGTTCCACTAAGGACTAGGTCCAGTATGGCTTCCCCTCTGGTCGGTTCATGAACCAGCTGCTCCAAGAAGCAGTCATTTATTTCATCTAGAAACTTTATCTCCCTAGCATGTCCTGCTGTGACACTGACCCAGTCGATACTGGGGTAATTGAAATCACCCATTATTATTACTCTGCTGTGACTTTTGTTAGCTTCCTTGATTTCTTTGAGCATTTTGTCATCCATTTGTTCATTCTGGCCAGGCGGTCGATAGTACACCCCCACTTCCATCACCTTCCCCTTCATACATGGAATTTCAATCCATAGAGATTCTACAGCAAATTTTGTTTCCTGTAAAACTTTAATCCTTTCTGACTCAATGCCCTGTCTAACATAGAGCGCAACACCTCCACCAATTTGATCAGTTCTATCATTATGATATAGTTTGCATCCAGGTATCACAGTGTCCCACTGGTTATCCTCCTTCCACCATGTCTCTGAGATTGCAATCATATCTAACCTCTCATTTAGTGCTATATATTCTAACTCTCCCATCTTATTGTTTAGACTTCTAGCATTTGCATACAAGCATTTTAGAGACTGTATTTTATTAATATTAATCTGGCTATTGGTAGGCATGGGTAATTTGGAATCTTTACGCTCTGTCTGCATCATACTCAAGGGCATTTGGGCTACTTTACTCTTTTTTGGAACCTCACTGCTTTTGGTAGTATCCTTCAAGGATACATTCTTCCAAACTATGCGCTCTTGGGCAACTGTCGGCTTTCCCCTATTTTCTAGTTTAAAAGCTTCTCTATCTCCTTTTTAAAGGTTAATGCCAGCAGTCTGGTTCCATCCTGGTTAAGGTGAAGCCCATCCCTTTGGAAGAGCCCCTCCTTTCCCCAGAATGTTCCCAACAAATCCAAAACCCTCATCCTTGCACCATCGTCTCATCCACGCATTGAGACTCCGGAGCACTGCTTGCCTTTTGGGTCCTGCACGTGGAACGGGAAGCATTTCGGAGAATGCTACCCTGGACATTCTGGATTTCAACTTCCTACCTAAAAGCTTAAATTTAGCCTCCAGAACCTCCCTACCTCATTTTCCTATGTCATTGGTACCGACATGTACCAAGACAGCAGACTCCTCCCCAGCACTATCTAAGATCTTATCTAGGCGGTGCGTGAGGTCCGCTACCTTCGCACCAGGCAGGCATGTTACCAGGCCATCCTCACGTCCACCAGCCACCCAGCTATCTACATGCCTAATGATTGACTCACCAACTATAACAGCTGTCCTAACTCTTCCCTCATGGGCACATGGCCCTGGAGAAACGTCCTCAGTGCGAGAGGGCTTTACATCACCTGGAGGACAGGTCCTAGTTACAGGATCACGTCCTACCACACCAGGGTGATGCTCTCCTGTCACGTGACCTCTCTCCTCCATGGCAACAGGGATGCTGCCAGACTGGAGGTGGGACTTCAGGACTATATCCCTGTAGGTCTCGTCTATGTACCTCTCTGTCTTTCTTATGTTTTCCAAGTCTGCTACTCTAGCCTCTAGAGAATGGACTCGTTCCCTGAGAGCAAAGAACTCCTTGCACCTAGTGCACACGTAAGACCTCTCACCAACTGGGAGAAAATCATACATGTGACACTCAATGCAAAAGACTGGAAAGCCTCCATCTCGCTGCTGGACTGTTGTCTGCACCTTAGTTCAAAGCTTGTGTTTAGGTCTTTAAATTCTGTACTTACTAAGGGTTAGTGTAGATGCTTATACTAATAAAAGTGTATCTAATACCTCTAATATACCTTGTTCACCTGAAGCTTAATTAATCTCAGACAACAATAAATAAATAAATAGACAGCTAGAACTCACAGCAAATTCGTCACAGGAGTTAAATATCCACCTCTCTAGCACTGTACTGTGAGGGCAGTGCTCTTCCCAGAGCAGAGAGAGGCAAACAGAACAGACTATGCACACGTGGGAGGAGGAGACAGGAAGAAGGGCTACACAATACCTCAGCAGGGGGGTGGGGGAGGGGGGTAGTCCCTCAGGTAGGCTAGAGCAGGAAAAAAAGTTTAAAACGCAGCACGTTCTGGGGACAGAGCAGGGAGAGATATTTAATTTAAAGTAACAGTTAATCTGGCTACCACACAAAGGCCAGTTAGTTGAGAGAGGCAAGGTGAGTTATACAGCTGAGAAAGCTGAAGTGCAAAACTAAAGGGAACAGGGAGGTGAAGTGCATAAGGTGAAATTAGACTTACCTGCTAATTGTTGTTCCTGGAGTAGACTCAGTCTAATCCCGGACCTCCGAGTTGTCCACCTCATTCAGCAGCTTTGGAGACTGAGGAACCTCCTTCTTTCTGTGATGTCATCCACATATATCTCTGGGATCCGCCTTCCTCCATCATCAGTAACCTATTCACAAAGCAGACTCACCAGAGCAACAAGTAAGTCTCAACCTCACTTATCCCCGCAAGGTACAAAGACCCAATTCTAGACACTCCCCCAAAAAATTAACTGTATACCACAAATTGCCTAACGAACTGTTAACAACAAAAGGTACTGAGGCTGCCCCTTCACCTGTCCGAGCCCCACCCGGACGGATGACCATAAGTCCCCCGAGCCGACAGCCCCCCATTGTGCAACTCCTCTTACCTGTCATCTTCAAGAAACCCATCCTGTGCCTCTGACACTCTCAACACTGGGACGGGACTCAGGACTAGACTGGGTCTACTCCAGGAACAACAATTAGCAGGTAAGTCTAATTTCACCTTCCTGATCGTATCCCCAGTCTAGTCCCGGACCTCTGAGTACATACCAGAGCAGTAAATTCCTTTAACGGGAGGGCCCTGCTACACCAGCCTGAAGCACCGCTGCTCCAAAACAGGCATCTTGGGCCGACTGCACATCCAGCCGATAGTGTTTTACAAACGAATTCAAGGAGGACCAGGTGGCCGCCCTGCAAATTTCCACCAGCGGCACCATCCGAACTTCCGCCCAGGAGGCCACTTGGGCCCTAGTGGAATGGGCTCGCAGCCCTTCCGGCACCGGCCTGCCCCTCAACAAGTAAGCAGACGCAATCGCCTCCTTAATCCACCTGGCTATGGAAGACTTCGACGCAGCCTCTCCCCTTCTAAGACCTGCGAAGAGGACAAATAACCTCTCGGATCTACGAAAACCCAGTGCGCCACAGATACTTTTTCAACGCCCGCTGGACGTCTAAATTCCGATTAACCACCCCTGCAGCAACCGAATTGAACACTGGAAGCAAAATGTCCTGATTCAAGTGAAACGGCGACACTACCTTGGGCAAGAACGCCGGGACTGGTCTCAAGACCACCTTCGAATGAAAAAAGGAGAGATAGGGTTCTTTGCAGGACAACGCTTGTAGCTCTGAAATTCTTCTAGCCGAACAAATGGCCACCAGGAACACGACCTTCAAGGTGAGATCCTTTACTGACGCTTTACCCAGCGGCTCAAAGGGCTCCCCCTCCAGCGCCTCAAGCACCAGAGGGAGCTGCCAGTTGGGTAACAGGTGCCTATGTGGTGGTCTCAAGAGTGCCACTGCTCTCAGAAAACGCCTGACATCCAAATGGTTCCCGATGGAACGGCCAGCAATCCTTCCTCTGTAACACGACAGGGCCGCCACCTGCACCCTGAGAGAAGCAACCGCCAGCCCCTTATCAAACCCGTCCTGAAGGAACTCCAAAACCTGAGAAATGGACGCAGTGAGCGCCTCTGAGTCCCTCTCTCTGCACCACGCCTCAAAAACTCTCCACACTCGGACATACGCTAAAGACGTAGACCGCTTCCTAGCTTTCAACAGCGTGGAGATCACCGCCGCGGAATAACCTCTCGACCTTAACCGAGCCCTTTCAATAGCCAAGCCATAAGCAAAAACCGATCCACGTGAGGCATGAGAAGAGGACCCTGTGACAAAAGATCCTGTCGAACTGGTAGCCTCCAGGGCTGCGCTACCAGGAGCCTCCGCAGATCTGCATACCAGGGTCGACGGGGCCAGTCTGGAGCGAATAAAATCACTCGCCCCCTGAAACGTTCTATCCGTTGGACCACCCTGCCTATTAGTACCCACGGAGGAAAGACATACAGGAGCTGGCCCTCCGGCCAAGCCTGAATGAGAGCATCGAGACCCTCCGACATTCTTTCTCGTCTTCTGCTGTAGAAGCGACTAGCTTTTGCTGACTGAAAGGTCGCCATCAGGTCATCACCGGCGTGCCCCAACGGCGCACGATCATGTCGAACACCTCTTGATGAAGGACCCACTCCCCCGGGTCCACCTTTACTCGACTGAGAAAGTCGGCCTCCACATTGTCCACTGCTGCAACGTGCGCTGCCGACACCGCTATCAGATTCTCTTTGGCCCAGCCGCACAGACTCTCTGCCTCGGCCTCCAGGGCCAGACTGCTGGTTCCCCCTTGCCGATTGATGTACGCCACTGTGGTTGCATTGTCGGAGAACACTCGTACTGCCGTCCTCCGGCGACACGACTGAAAACTCCGTAGAGCCAGCGACACAGCCCTCAACTCCAGCCTGTTGATCGACCAAGTCTTCCCTTGGACATTCCAGTGTCCCTGCGCGAACTGTCCCTGGCAGTGGGCCCCCCAGCCCAGGAGACTGGCGTCCGTCGTCAGGGCCACCCAATCGGGCACCTCCAGAGGCCTCCCGCGCTCTAGGGAGCTGGGGACCAACCACCAGCGCAGTGCTAAGCGCGTCTCGTCTGGACAGGGAAGTCTCTGGGACAGGGGATCCAGCTGATGAGACCAGCACTGGAGTAAAGCTCGTTGCAAAGGCCGCATGTGGGCTCTTGCCCACGGTACCAACTCTATGGTCGCTGCCATTGTGCCGAGGAGCTGTAGGTACTGCCATGCAGTGGACTCCTTTCTTCTGAGGAATTTCCGGACTAATGACCGCAACTTGCGTGCCCTCTGCTGAGGAAGAAACACCTGTCCGGCTGTCGAATCGAGCCCCTAAATACTCTATCCCCTGAGAAGGTACTAACTTGCTCTTTGCCCGGTTGACCACCCAACCCAGGCTCTCCAAAAAGCTCACCACCCTGATAGTGGCTTGTTCGCTTTCGCTCCTTGACTTCGCTCGGATCAACCTATCGTCTAGGTAAGGATGCACCAGAATGCCCTCCCGGCGTAATGCTGCCGCCACTACTACCATGATCTTTGTAAACGTGCGAGGTGCCGTTGCCAGGCCAAACGGCAAGGCTCGGAACTGAAAATGACCAAAGGGGACCGCAAACCGGAGATACCGATGATGTTCCAGCCGAATGGGAATGTGCAGATATGCTTCCGACAGGTCCAAGGAGGTGAGGAATTCTCCCCTCCGCACTGCCACCACTACCGAACGCAGGGTTTCCATGTGGAAATGGGCCACACGCAGACACCGATTCACTCCTTTGAGATCCAGAATGGGCCGGACGCCTCCGTCCTTCTTTGGAACCACGAAATATATGGAGTATCAACCGCATCCGAGTTGGTCTCGTGGAACCGGCTCTATCGCCCTGAGGTCTAGAAGCCTTCCTACCGTCTCCCGCACCACCTCGTGCTTGCCTGGTGCCGTGCAGGGAGACTGCACGAAGACCTCGCGCACCAGCCGCTGCAGTTCCAGTGCGTAGCCCTCTCGGATGACCTCCAGCACCCACTGATCTGAGGTAATTTGGACCCAGGCAGCATAGAACTCCTGCAACCGTCCTCCCACGGGAACCAGAGGCCCCTGGGTCCGCCTGATCTCATTGTGGTTTCCGAAGGTTAGAGGAGAGGGAGGAGGTAGAGGAGGCGGCCCCGAATTCCCTCCCTGCTCCCCGGAACCCTCGAAAACCCTGGTTTCTGCCGGGGAACCTGCCCCACTGACCAGAACTGAACCTTTGAAAATGAAACCTGCGAAAATCACGGTGCTGACTCTTGCCAGCAGCCACTCCTCGACCCTGCTTGGGCTTGTCCTCAGGTAACTTGCCTCCCTTCGATTCGCCCAGCTCCTTGACCAACTTCTCCAGGTCTTCCCCAAATAGGAGACACCCCTTGAAAGGGAGCTTACTCAACCTGGCTTTGGACGAATTATTGGCCGCCCAACTACAGAGCCAGAGATAACGCCTAGCGGCCACCGCCGTAGCCATACTCTTCGACAAGCCACTCATAAGATCATAATGAATGTCCGACAAATAGGCCACCCCCGACTCCAGACGGGCGGCAGTGCTGGACTTGTCACCTTCCGGCCCCACCTGGACCTGTTGCGACCACCGGAGGCAGGCCCTGGCCACCCAGGCTCCACAGATAGCCGCCTGGTTAGACAGAGCATTGATGTCAAAAATCTGTCGCAGTAAGGCATCCAGCTTCCTGTCCTGCGCATCCTTAAGGGCCGCACTGCCCTCCACCGGAATGGTGGTCTTCTTTATCACTGCCGCTACTGCCGCGTCCACCTTGGGAGGTTTGAAAATCTCCCTATCCTGGTCCGCCAGTGGGTACAACCGGTTTAATACTTTGGAACCCTTGAGCGCCGCCTCCGGTACGTTCCACTCTTCCTGTATTAACTCTTGAAACACCCAGTGTACCGGGAAGGCCCTCTGGGACTTTCGAAAGACTTGCAACAACGGGTCTTGCAGTGGCACATAAGAACATAAGATATGCCATACTGGGTCAGACCATGGTCCATCAAGCCCAGTATTCTGTTTCCAACAGTGGCCAGTCTAGGTCATATGTACCTAGCAGTTTCCCCAAAAGACACAGGTTCCACAATGCTTGTACTGGGTCAAGCATTGATATCCTGGGTCCCTTCTTAATAATGGTTTATGGACTTTTCCTCCAGGAACTTGTCCAAACCTTTTTTAAACCCAGCTACACTAACAGCCTTTACTACATCCTCCGGTAACAAATTGCAGAGTTTGATTACACGGTGAGTGAAAAAATATTTTCTTTTATTAGTCTTAAATAGTTTACCCTGTAGCTTCATTGCATGTCCCCTAGTCTGTCTATATTCTGATAACGTAAACAATCGATCTACGTTTACCCGTTCCACTCCATTCATTAATTTATAGACTTCTATCATATCTCCCCTCAGCCGTCTCTTTTCCAGGTTAAAGAGCCCTAACCTTTTTAGCCTTTCTTCATAGGAGTATCCTTCCATCCCCTTTACCATTTTGGTGGCTCTTCTCTGAACCTTTTCTAATAACGCTATATCCTTTTTAAGATACGGCGACCAGAACTGCACACAATATTCAAGGTGCGGTCTCACCATGGAACGATATAGAGGCATTATAATATCTTTTGTTTTATTTTCCATTCCTTTCCTTATCATACCTAGCATTCTATTTGCTCTCTTGGCTGCCGCTGCACACTGGGCCGAGGGTTTTAACATGTTATCCACAATGACGCCTACATCTTTTTCCTGTGTGGTGGTTCCTAAAGTGGAACCTTGCATCGTGTAACCATAGTTTGGGTTGTTCTTCCCTAGGTGCATAACTTTGCACTTGTCCACATTAAATTTCATCTGCCATTTTAATGCCCAGTCTTCCAATTTATCAAGATCCTCTTGCAATTTTCCACAATCCTCTTGGGTTTTAACAACTTTAAATAGTTTTGTGTCATCTGCAAATTTGATAACCTCACTCATTATTCCACTTTCCAGGTCATTTATGAATATGTCAAAAAGCAGAGGACCCAGCAGAGATCCCTGGGGTACACCACTATTCACCTTTCTCCATTGGGAAAATTGGCCATTTAGCCCTACCCTCGGCATTCTATCTTTTAACCAGTTCCTGATCCACAGTAGTACACTGCCTCCTATCCCATGACTCTTTAGTTTTGCCAAAAGTCTCTGATGAGGGACCTTGTCAAAGGCTTTCTGAAAGTCCAGATACACTATATCAACCGACTCACCTTTGTCCACCTGTTTATTCACACCTTCAAAAAAACATAACAGATTAGTAAGGCAAGATCTTCCTTGTCGAAAGCCATGTTGGCTGTCTCCCATTAGGCCATGACTATCTAAATGCTGAATAATTTTATTCTTTATGATGGTTTCTACCATTTTTCCCGGTACTGACGTCAAGCTCACCGGTCTGTAGTTTCCCGGATCACCCCTGGAACCCTTTTTAAAAATTGGTGTTACATTGGCTATCCTCCAATCTTCAGGAATTAGAGATGATTTTAATGATAGTTCAGAGATTACTAATAGCAGGTCTGCAATCTCATATTTCAGTTCTTTCAACACCCTTGGATGTATACCATCCGGCCCAGGTGATTTGCTACTCTTCAGTTTATCTAATAGTTGTAATACATCTTCCCGATGTATCGATATTTCCTTCAACTCTTCTGCACCTTTAAATACCACTTCAGTCATGGGTAACATCCCTATATCTTCCTCAGTAAAGACCGAAGCAAAGAATTCATTCAGTCTCTCTGCTATCGCCTTGTCACCTCTTAGTGCCCCTTTAATGCCTCTATCATCTAATGGACCAACTGACTCTCTCACAGGTTTTTTGCTGCGAATGTACTTCAAAAAAATCTTTATTTCGCGTTTTTGCTTCCGCAGCAAGCTTCTTCTCAAATTCTCCCTTTGCCTGCTTTATTAATGCCTTGCATTTGACTTGCCAGTGCTTGTGCTGTTTCCAGGTTCCAGGCACCTCCTCTGCCGACCCCTGCGCAGGCATATTCAAGGTCTTCAGGGTTTCCGCAATGAGAGCCGGAAGCTCGTCCCTTCTGAACACTCGCACCACTCGAGCTTGGTCCTCCTTGTCCTCAATCTCTCCTTCCTCGAGCTCCTCCTCGAGGGCCACACTCTCTCCATCCTCATCGGAGAGCTGCCCCTCCGAGCCCAAAGACGGAGCCTCGGCCTCCGCATCTAGTCGCGCCCTTTTGACTCCCTGCTGGACCTCTCTGGAGGAAGCCTGTGCAGGCCTCTTTGCTCCGCTCCCCTCGCAGGGACCCTTCTCCTGCCTATTCAGTAGCCCTCCAACGGCCTGCTGCAGCAGGGCCACGAACTCTGCCGAGAAAATAGACTCTAGCCCTTTGGGTCAGGCCGCCGGCAGAGCAGGGACATCCGGAGCGGAAAATGGCCCCGGAATCGGCTCCCCCAGGGGCAAACTGTCCACTGGAGCGACCAAGGATCCTGCTTCAGCCCCTGACCGCTCCGCTATACCTTCTCTGGCAGATTCCGTGGCCTCTGTCTCCTCGGCACAACCCTTACACACACCTGAGTCCAAGCGTGTACTCCTCTTTGCCCCACAAATAAAACACTGGGGCTTTGAAGACATACTCACAGGGAAACGTGCCCCCTCCCCCCTGGGCAGCCCACACGTAACCTCCCTAGCACCCTAGGGAATCACTGGGAGTGGAAGGCCCCTTTCTAAATCTTTACTTCACGTTATTTATACTGTGCAGTTAATTTTCCGTTGTCTTTCTTCTTTTTTTTTTTTTTTAAAAACTCCCCTATCCAATCGGGTACTGGAGCTGTCCAGCCGGTTCACAGTCCGTGGACCCCCAAAACCACGGCCTTAACAGCCGGCACAAAACCGCAGCTAATCCCGAGCTTGGGCCCGAGCTCCCCGCGTTTCTGCCATGTGGCCAGGCCTGCTCTGTAACGAGCGCTCACTCGCGCAGCGGCAAACTCCACCGGCCCGCCCCCTTACCTCTGCTGCATGTGCAGGTTGTTCTCAGCGGGCCGCCGCCATTTCGCCGCCACCGGAGAAGAGAAAAATGAAGCTCTCACTCCGTCTTGAGCACAGCACGGAGGTCCGACACCGGAAGCCTCCCCGAATAGTCAGAGACGCGCTCACAGGCAAATCCTCTGTATCGCGCTCGGCAGTGCAGGTCCCCACCCCCGGTTCAGCTCCACTCCTACTCACCGGGAGCGAACCAGACCTGACAGTCCCCCTGTTGAACTACCCCCCCCCCCGAAGTAGTAACACCAGCAGGTTACAGGGGAGCCTGTCGCACCTTTAAGAACAGCCCCAGCAATTTAAAGGCATAGCCTCATTTCTAATCTCCTTTTCTTTCTTTCTTTTTTTAACTAAATTCCAACCAACTATCCTTAATTGTTCCTCCACTGATCCCGGACCCCCGGGCTCACCACCTATTCAGCTGCTTGGAGACTGAGGTAACTGATGGAGGAAGGCGGATCCCAGAGATATATGTGGATGATATTACAGAAAGAAGGAGGTTCCTCAGTCTCCAAAGCTGCTGAATGAGGTGGACAACTCAGAGGTCCGGGACTAGACTGGGGATACGATCAGGAACATGAAGCTTCAAGGGAGTAAACTGAAAGGCAATAACAGGAAATGAAAGTCAGAAGCTGTAAAGATGTCTTACATATTGGAACATGGAACGTATGAAGCATGAACTAAGGGAAGTTGGAGGTGGTCAAGAATGAAATAGAACGTGTACAATTTGATGTGTTGGGTGTCAGCGAACTGAAATGGACTGGCATCGGGCACTTTGCATCAGATGATCACACGGTCTACTATGCTGGAAATGAAAGACAAAGAAGAAATGGTGTTGCATTTATAATAAAGAAGGAACTTGGAAGAACTGTAATGAAACACAATGCAGTCAGTGAACACTTAATCTCTATTCGTCTACGAGGAATGCCTATCAACACAACTATAATTCAAACATATGCCCCAACAACAGCTGCAGAAGAAAAAGAAGTTGATGAGTTCTATGAACAAGTACAAGCTGAAATTGACAGAACATGCAAACAGGATATCCTCATAGTCATGGGTGATTGGAATGCAAAAGTTGGCAACAAAGAAGGCAGAAAAGTGGTTGGAAAATATGGACTTAGCAACAGAAATGAAGCTGGAGAAAGACTGACAGAATTCTGCAAGACCAACGATCTATTCATCTCAAACACCTTCTTCCAGCAGCACAAGCAGCGACTGTACACATGGACTTCACCCAATGGACTGTACAAAAATCAAATTGACTACATCGGTGGAAGTCAACGATGGAAAAGCTCTTTAATATCAACAAAGACAAAACCTGGAGCTGACTGTGGTACAGATCATCAACTACTAGCATGCAAACTCAAGCTAAAGTTGAAAAAGAGCAAACCACTCATGAATGCAGCAAAATATGACCTTGAGAAGATACCAGTGGAATTTAAAGACTCCCTGCAAAATTGATTTGCTGCTTTAGATACAAATGACAGAGCTCCAGAAGAGTTATGGAATGACATCAAGAAGGTTGTGTTGGAAGAAAGCGAGAAGTCTCTACAAAAGGTGAAAAAGCAAAAGCAGCCAAAATGGATGATGGAAGAAACTCTGAAAATTGCCCAGAAACGCAGAGAAGCTAAAGCCAGAGGAGAAAGAAAGACAATTGCAGAACTCAACAGAGATTTCCAATGTGCAGCAAGACAGGACAAGGAAAAGTACTACAATGACACATGCAAGGAAATAGAAGCAGAAACTATTAGAGAAAGAACAAGATCTGCTTTCCTAAAGCTACAAGAGTTAAAGAAAAAATTCCAGCCTCGAATTTGAATGTTACAAGATGCTCAGGTTTCTATGTTGAATGATGCTGAGAAGGTCAAGAAAAGGTAGAAAGAATATACAGACTTTTTATATGATAAAGATCTAGTGTACCAACAGCCATTTCAACCTGTACCTTATGATCTGGATCCATTGGTGATGAAAGAAGAAGTTGAAGCAGCATTGAAAGCCTTATCAAAGAACAATGCACCAGGCATTGATGGCATTCCCATAGAAGTATTACAGCAATCTGAAGCAGCTGATACTGTACTTACAAGGCTCTGCCAAGAAATTTGGAAGACAACATCATAGCCAACTGACTGGAAAAGATCTGTGTTTATACCAATACTAAAGAAAGGTGGTACAACTGACTGTGGAAATTATCGCACAATCGCTCTGATCCCACATGCCAGCAAGATTCTACTGAAGATTATTCAACAGAGACTACAACCATACCTGGAACAAGAACTACCTGACGTGCAAGCAGGGTTCAGGAAAGGACAAGGAATGAGAGACATCATCGCGGATGTGAGATGGATCCTTGAAAAGACAAAAGAATACCAAAAGAATATCTATTTGTACTTTATTGATTACAGCAAGGCTTTTGACTGTGTAAACCATGAGAAACTCTGGGCTACATTAAGAAGCATGGGTATACCAGATCGTTCTCTTGCACAATCTGTACATTGATCAAGAAGCAAAAGTTCGAATGGAACAAGGAGAAACAGAATGATTTAAATTAAGCAAAGGTGTAAGACAAGGCTGCATACTTTTCCCCTGCCTGTTTAATTTATATGCAGAACAAATCATCAGAGAAGCAGGATTGTATGAAGACAACAGAGGTGTGAAGACTGGTGGAAGATTCATCAACAACCTTCGCTATGCTGATGATACCACATTATTGGCTGAAAGTGAAGATGATCTGAAACATTTGCTTTTCACGATCAAAGAACATAGTCTCAAAATGGGCCTGCACTTTAATGTAAAGAAGACAAAGATCTTGACAACTGGCAAAATCAACAAGTTCATTGTTGAAGGAGAAGAAATTGAAATCGTGGACAACTTTAACCTATTTGGATCAACTATCAATAAAGAAGCAACAAGCAGTCAAGAAATGGCTATGAAAAGACCTAGACAAGATTCTCAAGAGCAGAGATGTCTCTCTCCATACACAGATTTGACTTGTTCAAGCCATGGTATTTTCAATAACATCATATGGATGTGAAAGCTGGACAATGAAAAAGATAGACAGGAAGAAAACTGATGCCTTTGAATTATGGTGCTGGAGGCGAATATTGCGTACACCATGGACTGCCCGAAGAACAAACCAGTCAGTAGTAGAGGAGATCAAACCTAAGCTTTCTTTAGAAGCTCAGATGACAAGACTTCGACTTTCATACTTTGGACACATCATGTGAATAGAGGGATCATTAGAGAAAGACATCATGCTTGGCAAGATAGAAGGTCAACGCAAAAGAGGAAGGCCAGCAATGAGATGGATCGATACAATAACAGCAGCTACGGGTACCAGTCTGTCATCAATGAGCCGCCTGACTGAAGACCGAACACAATTTAGGACAGCTATCCAGAGAGTCGCCATGAGTCCACACCGACTCGACGGCACTTAACAACAATACATCAGGAAATACTTTTTCACTGAAAGGGTGGTGGATGCTTGGAATGCCATCCCGATGGTAGTGGTGGGGGCAAATACAGTGACAGAATTCAAAATGGCATGGGACAGACATAGTGGATCCATTTATAGCAACAGGATAAAATCAAAATAAATATAACTATCTCTTATAGCTCAACAAATAGGGGTGACCTACACGGAGTGGTGGATACACCCCTAAACAAAGGCATGGGGAGGGGTGACCTGCATGGAGCGGCAGGTGCACCTACTCTTGCTGCCTTACTGGATAGACTAGATGGACCATACCAGTCTTTATCTGCTGTCATATACTATGTTACTATGTTACCTGTATACCTGCAGCACACATGGCTTTGAAGAGGGCTGAAAAGCATATATGTATTACCTATTTTGTAATAGAAATAGAGGTATACCTCTAAAGGTAGAGGTATACCTCTATTTCTATTATGGTCAACGTAAAAGAGGAAGGCCAGCAATGAGATGGATCGATACAATAACAGCAGCCACGGGTACCAGTCTGTCAACAATGAGCTGCCTGACTGAAGACCGAACACAATTTAGGATAGCTATCCAGAGGGTCGTCATGAGTCGACTCCGACTCGACGGCACTTAACAACAACGCTGGACAAAGAACTGAACCTCCAATCCCACATCAGCAGAACCACCAAAAATGCATACCACAGGATGAGACTAGTCCGACACCTCAAGCCCCTCCTCTCTCAAGAACACTTCCGCACAGTATGTCAGGCTTTAATAACCCCAATCCTAGATTTCTGCAACCCAATATATCTTGGCCTAACAAAACAAACTCTCAGGCCACTGCAATTGGCACAAAACACAGCAGCATGCATAATAACAGGCACCAAAAGACAAGAACACATCACCCCCACACTAAAAGAACTCCACTGGGTACCAATCAGCTCCAGCATCAGATACAAGACAGTCATAAACATCTTCAAAATCAAACAACGCTCATCAGCTCTCAGCCTACACCCACTCATACAACCCGACAGCAGCACAAGACCGAGGAGGAGAGGCACAGCCAACCGCGTCAACACCCCCGAAGACTTCAACAAAATACGCAAGGACACCGAAAAACGAGCCCTTTCAAAAGCGGCTCCTACAATCTGGAACGCGCTCCCTGATGAACTAAGGGCAACATCAGACATTAAGGACTTTAGGAAACTGCTAAAGACGACACTCTTCATTGAGCACTATGGTACTGGCACATAAACTGTACAACAGACAATACCCCAAACTCACCAACAATCCATCGAGACCAGATCACAGTACAGACGCAAAGCTCCAATGTACATAGTATTGTAGATAGCGCACGTTGTAATTAGCTCACCATGAATCAACAACCAACCACATTCACACACACACACTGCTCACTGCATGCGAACACTAAACACAAGACTTTATTGATTGTTTGCTGTGTAAACCGCTTTGATTGAAGGAAAAGGTGGTATAGAAATCTGTTTAAATAAATAAACAACAACAACCTCTAAAGAATTCCCCATTTGGCATATACATGGGCTCCCAGGTCCACATAAGTCTTAGCTAACTACTCCTTTGGCCCTGCGGTTTGGAGACATTTATTTATATTATTTATTTATTTGCGTTTCTTATATACCACGCTATTATAATCAGTGCGGTTTACATTTGAACAGAACATACAATGCAATATGTTACATTGAGTTTACAGTCAACAGGGTATATAAACTTGGATGAACAGGGGAACAAACTATGTACATTGATATTTGGTCATAAGGCGTAACATTATATGAGGGACATGGTTAGGCATTGCAATGTGCAAATCGGATATGTAACAGGAGGAAGGTCAAGCTAACCATTTTCTAAACGGGGTTGGGTTAAGTGTGAGTTTTGGTGAGGAGGTATAGTATGTTGAGATTGATTAGGAGGATTGGAATTGGGGTAGTGTTTTAAGAACAAATGATGCTTGATAGCCTTTCTGAATGATATTAAATTTGCAATGGATCGAATTTCTGGGGGGAGGGCATTCCAAGCTCTTGGTGCAAATAGGGAGAAGGCTCTATTGGCTGTTGTCTTTGAGCACCTCGTTAGCATTTTAGGGACTTCTAGTTTATTCAGACATGATGACCTTCTGCTTCTGTTGGGTGGCATAAGTTGGATGAGCTTAGTGAGCGGTGTGTGGGGCTGATTTTTTGACGCCTTGAAAGTTAGTACGAGGGCCTTGTATAGGATTCTGGTGTGGAGAGGCAGCCAGTGTAGGTTCATCAGTACTGGGGTTATGTGGTACGATCTTGATGTTCCTGTGAGTATTCTTGCTGCTGAGTTGATGGCTAGCCTAAGCGGGTTCAGTGTTGATTGTGGGAGTCCAAGAAGGATAATGTTGGCAAAGTCAAGGTGTGGGATGACCAGTGCTTGGAAGATTGAACGATATTCAGGGGGGTCAAGTAGTGGGCGGAGATGGCATAATGTCCGTATCTTGTGGTAGATGGATTTAGTGATGTTTTTAATATGCGGTGACATATCCAGCTTTTGGTCGAGGATGATGCCCAGGTACCGGATGGTAGTTTTGACTGTGAGGTCGTAGTTGTTAACTCGAAGCGATGGAGGTGGTATGAACTTCTGGTTTCGTGTGACAAATAGGACATCAGTCTTGCTGTGATTAATGCGTAGGTTTTGAGTGAGGAGCCATTCTGATACTGTTTCGAAGCATTTTGTTATTGCTGAACAATCTGGTTGATCAGGCTTGAAGGATGTGTACATCAGGATGTCGTCTGCATAGGCCAAACAGTGGACATTGAAGGAGCGGATTAGGTCACAAATGGGTTGCATATATATGTTAAACATGAGTGAGGATAGGGATGAACCTTGGGGGACTCCTTGCTTGAGTGTGAATGGATCTGAGGTAGTAGGGCCTACTCTGACTTGTTGTAGCCTGTCGCATAGATATGATCTGCACCATGCTAAGGCCGAGCCTTTTATACCTTTGTCTTTGAGGCGAAGTAGAAGTGTCTCGTGGTTCACAGAATCAAATGCGGCTGCAATGTCCATGAATATGAGGATGAATCCTTGGTGTAAGTCATCAATTCCCATGATTAGGTTGTTGAAAAGGGTTGTAAGGATGGTTTCAATACCATGTGTTTCTCTAAATCCGTGTTGGGAAGGGTCAAGTGGTGCTTCGGTGTCGACGTGCTGTTGAATTTGTAGTTGGACTACTTTCTCTATAATTTTTGCCAAGAAAGGGATGCTTGATATGGGTCTGAATGACTCGACTTTGGATAGGTCGAGTTTGCAGTTTTTTAACAGTGGGCGGATTGATGTGAATTTTAGGCTTTGTGGGAAGGAGCCTGTTGCAAATGATTGGTTTAGGATCCTACTTATGGTTGGGCTGAGGGTATGTCGCAACTCTTTGATCCAGCTGGCTGGACAGGGATCATTGGGTGCAGTGGTAAGACTGATGGAAGAGATGATGTCTTCAATTTGTTTGTTGGAGACTTCGTGGAATTGTAGCAGCACATTTGGTTGAGAGATGGTATCCGATGAAAAGGAGGGTGTGGGAGAGGCGTTAATATTGGTCTGGATTATCTTTGATTGAAGGTAGTTTGAGTAGTCTTGCGGGTGAGGCATTTGAGCTTGGAAAGGATTAGGGTCACCTGTGAGAGTCTTTACAATGGAGAATAGGTCATGTGGTTTATTCATGGACCATTTTAGTGTTTCAGAGTGATATTGTTTTCTCTTTTCCGTTGTCATCTGTCAGTGTGTTTGTAGGTGTGCAGAGTATGCGCTCAGTGCCTCGGGTGTCCGTGTGCGGCGCCATTGTCTTTCACATCTGCGAAGATGGAGAAGAGATGTTCGTAATTCTTGGGAATACCAAGGCACGTGTTCACATTTTGATGGTTTCTTGGTGTTGGCTGGGAGGTATGCAGCAGCCTTGAGCGTGTCATCCCAGTTGGATACCATTTCGTCAGGGTCTAGAGAGGTATTGGAGAGGAGAGGCAAGATCTTCTTGAGAACTTCATCCTTATCAAGAGTTTGGAAGCGTGCTATTGTGGTTCTGGGGGGGTACTGTGCCTATTTTTGCAGGTACTGTTGGGGTGGACGCTGGGGATGTGGAATAGAAGTAGGTTATGATCTGACCAGGGTATGGGTGTTATTGAAATCAGCAGGCTCTCGGTTGAGTTGATAGCAGCGTGGGGCGCGAAAATCAGGTCAAGTTTATTTCCTTTACTGTGGGTGGGAGCGTCTATAAGTTGATCGTAGCCCAGTTGGTTCATTGCTTCAAGGAAGGCTGATGAGTGCGTATCTTGGAGGGATGGCAGATTGAAGTCCCCTATTAGCCAGTTTAGGGAGCGTGGGTTAGTGGGGTTACAGGCAATGTTGATTATTGACATGATTTAGGGGGTAATTGTACTTTTTTTGAAATCTATTTTGCTCCTTAATTGGCTCTCCTTATAACTGCAGTTGCATAAAATCTGCAGCTTACACGTGTAAATACTAGCATTTACATGTGCAGGGCCTAAGTAATGATAATCTTTTTAAAATATGTTTCTTTGTAAAATAACTGTTATGGCTTTACATGCAGCCAATTGCACATTTTTTCCCATAGCCTAATAGGTATTTTAGAAAAGGCACTGCATTCAGCAAAGCTTTCACAAAATACACAGCAAATTGTGAAAGTCCAAAGTTGGATGTCGCCTTTTTTTCACCTAGACAACCTATAATTGGGTTTAATATGTAGTATTTTATAATATAATATTTGTTTTTTGGGTTTTTTTAAATTCAGGCCAATGCATAATAAATACCTAAAATCAGAAAGATACATTATTCTACTTTTGGCAGTGAAGCAAGGATAACAAAAAGAATAAATGCAGAAGGAACTCCTCATTTTGTAGCCCATAAAACTCTGCTTCAGGGATTCAAACAATAACTACAGAGGTCTATGGGGACGGGGTAAAATGTTGATTGTTCAACAATTTCAAGGTTAATCCACAGACATGGCCCATATAGGAAGGTGGCAAGACGGAAGAAACGCCACATGATGTGCCATATAGCATTTGCAAAGAAATACTTTGAGGACACTGCATGCATGTAGGAGAAGGTTTTATAGTCTGATGAGACAAGTGCAACCTTTTCATCTCAATATTAAGTGATATATGTGGCATATAACAAACACAGCACACTAACCTGCTAATACTAACCCTATAGTAAAACATTTGCCAGGATTATTATGGGTACAATTACTGCCACCACTGTTCCCTCTAAGCTGTGCGCGTGTGCGCGCGCACTCACCTCGCCGAGCGAGCGCACATACTTTACAACAGAGCGCACAAAAATTACGGTTCTGATTCTGATAGAAAACAACACAGACGTCTTAAAATTTAAAAGTTGTTATGTATTTACGGTTTTCACAAGTTCTACAATGTTTTCTAGTGCAATCAATGTGATGTTACATACTGTATTCTGATGTGTAGTCAAATTTTAAAGTATATAACTCCGAGTGTCGTTATGTGGCGCACAAAAATTTAACCTTCCTTCAAAAGCTGCACACAGCTGATATTTTATGCGCACACAGCCTACAGAAAATTAGAGGGAACATTGACTGCCACCCATTAAGGTTGCACGCTAACTGCAACAGTGACAGTGAGCACATGCTAAAGATGCCTGCACTAATCACAGTGTACAGTCAATGCCCACACTCTGCCCTTAACCTGCCCAGTTTCCATCCCAACCCGTGTTCAGCTGTTAGCATGGTATTTCTACTACTGCTGCATTTTTAGCATGTTCAGGGTTGCCGCAGCAGGTTTAGCGCACAGTATACCCCGTGCTAACCATTATCATGGTTTAGTAAACATGTCCCTTTATATTTAAAATTGTCATTTCAAGATTGTGACGTATGTATTATGTGTTTTGGTCTTGTGTTGTCTTTGTTGTTTAGTTATATGCCTTATTTGTTTTTATGGTAATAATTGATGCATATATTCTTTGTAAACCACCTTGAACCCTGGAAAGTGGACGGTCTAGAAGGGTATTAAATAAATGTGGCTATATTAACACATATTCATGATAAATAAGGGAATATTGATTGCCAAATTGTTAGTAATGTATAAAAGGCCTTATATATTGACTGTGCCCAAAAGATAACAGAATTTTGCATCAATCGAGATGATAAAGGAGGTGTAGGGTTACAATATTATTTACATTTGAATCACAGTTAATGAAGATTGCTATCAAAGAAGTAGAGGGTTTTGAAAAATTGTTGTAGGAAGTCATTGAGAAAGTGTAAAATTAAATTTTAGTTGATTTATTATCCTCCATGTGGGACAGGACCGAGAAATGAATATCTAAAGCATTTTACCGCGGATGTACTGCTGAACATCCCAAATGTTCTAATTTTGGGTGATTTTACTATGCATATGGATACACTCAATAATACCTCTTTCTAGAGGTTTTCATTCATTTTTGTAACCTTTAAACCTTCCATGATAAAGGACATATATTAGATTTATTAGTATTTCTGGCTCATCTAGGAAATGATTGTATTGTTCCAGATATTTAGTATTGTTCCAGATATTCAGTCTTTTCCTCTAATTTTGATCATGTTATGTTAGTCTTCTTTGTGCTAGAGTATGTCCATATTTGGATGAGAAAGGAATAATAACTGTCATACTGGACAAAGAACTACTACATGCCTGGAGAAATTTCAGAATAGACTACTCATGAATTGGTTAACAAGGATTATGATAATTTAGAAAACTTAATAATACAATGAAATGAGTCTTTGAGGTACTTTACTGAAGATTAGGAAGGGACAAAAACTGTTTTCATGTCCATATTTGGCAGCCTGACCCCAAACAGTAGTACCACGAGATTACAGCTAGGCATCACAAGTGCCATTTTGAAACCTGGGGCTGGCATATGCAGGACTGACTATGGATCATTCTTGCCCCAACTAGTCACAAGGGGATCACAGTAAGAACCAGGGATAGGACTGGGGTGGAAGTTTGGATGCAGGGGAGAGTCAGGTGGAAAACATCACACATCAATGGAGTCAGGGGAGATAGCATAGTTACTCATCTGTAACAAGTGTTCTCCGGGGACAGCAGGAATCAGTCCTCACATATAGGTGACGTTGGCAACAACAGAGCCCTTGCAGAAACATCCCCTCAGCTTTCAAATAAAGCCTTTGGGAGGTGCCACCACGCATGCGTGGTCCCCTTCCCGCCCAAGGGTGCCATCTTGCTCAGTCAGATTACATAGCTAAAAGACGGCAAAAATAAAAGGTGGTAAAGGAGCAACTCCAAGGGGAGAAGGGAGGGTTTTGAGGACCAATTCCTGCTGTTTTTCATGGAGAACAGCTGTTGCAGGTGAGTAACTACACTTTCTCCGGGAACAAGCAGGAAGTCAGTCCTCACATATGGGACTCCCCAGATACAAGCTACCGAAAGCCCATAGCAAAAACAGGGACCCCCTCACGGGGAGCCACGAGCAGCAGCAATTAAGTCCGTGTCCACAGACTACAGTAGGGCCCCTGTGTCCAATGAAAACCAGCACTCTGGTAGCCTGAACACAGAAGGGTCGGAGGGTAGGAGTTGCCCAAATCCCGAACAGATTATGGAGTACAGCCTGGCCGAAGGCACTGTCCCATCGGGACTCTCTTTCCAGACAGTAATGAGCTGTGAAGGTATGGACTGAAGACCAAGTGGCAGCCCGGCAGATGTCCACCATTGGGACAGAGCACAAGTTTGCCACCGAGGCCGCCATAGCCTTGACACAGTGCGCTGTGACACGGCCTTCCAGCGGGAGCCCCACCTGCTCATAGGTGACGGCGATACAGTTCGCCACCCAGGTGGACAGCATATGCTTGGTCACCGCCTCCCCCAGCCTACTGGGGTTGTAGGAGATGAAAAGCTGAGTAGCTTTGCGGTGGCCCTGAGTGCATTGTATATAGAAGGACAAAACCCTCTTACAGTCCAAAGTGTGAAGGACTGTCTCTGCCCTGTTGTAGTGAGGTCTCGAAAAGAAGGTAGGGAGTACTACTTCCTGGTTGAGATGGAAGGGCGATACTACCTTTAGAAGAAATTTAGGGTGCTGCAAAGCACAACTTTGTTCTTGTAGAATCTGGTATAAGGGTGGGCGAGTGAACTATCCCAATACCACGTTGATGTCCCATTCGGTTGCTGTAGGGTGAACTGGGAGCTTTGATAAGAGCAGACCCCTAAGAAAGCGGGTCACCAACGGCTGGACCAAGAGGGGCTTGCCATCTACTGGGTGGTGGTGCACCGCCAGGGCACTAAGGTGCACCCGGATGGAGGTAGACTTGAGCCTGGATTGCGAGAGGTGGAGAAAGCTTAGTTACTCACCTGTAACAGGTGTTCTCCAGGGACAACAGGAATCAGTCCTCACTTATCGGTGATGTTGGCAGTGACGGAGCCAGCGTGGAGCAATTCCCCAGCTTTCAAAGAAAGCCTTTGGGATTGCTGCCATGCATGCGTGGTCCTCTTCCCACCCAAGGGTGCCATCTTGCTCAGTCAGGTCCCTTAGCTCAAGCCTTACCAAGCAGATGGCAAGGGAAGGACAAAAATTTCAGTAACTCATCAGGGGAGGTGGGAGGATAGTGAGGGCTGATTCCAGCTGTCCCTGGAGAACACTTGTTACAGGTGAATAACTATACTTTCTCCAGGAACAAGCAGGAAGTCAGTCCTCATTTATGAGACTCCCCAGCTACAGGCTACTGAACCTGTAACCAAAAAACGCCTCCGCGAGGCCGTGAGCAGAAGCTGAAGCCCGAAGCAGCCCGAGTCCTTGGGTTCTCGGGGCAAAGCCCTCGGCATCCGTGAAGAAGGGTCGGAGGGCAGGAGTTGCTTATACCCCAAACAGGTTACGGAGTACAGCCTGGCCGAAGGAGCTGTTCCTGCGAGACTCCCTCTCCAGGCAGTAGTGGGCAGCGAAAGTGTTCATGGAAGACCAGGTCGCTGCCAGGCAGATGTCCATCAGGAGCACGGAGTGCAGCGAGGCCACCGAGGCCACTTTGGCTCAGACCCCATATGTGGTGACTCGACGATCCAGTGGGACGCCCGCCTTCGCATGGGCGAAAGCGATGCAGTCCGCCACCCAAACCGAGAGGGTGTGCTTGGTGACTGCTTGCCCCGGTCTATTGGGATCTTAGGTCACGAAAAGCCTGTCAGACTTGCAATGAGTCTAGGTACACTGCAAATAAAAGGCGACGGCCCGTTTGCAGTCAAGGGTGTGGAGAGCCGTCAACGCCTGGTCAGCGTGGGGCCTCGGGAAGAAAGCCAGCAGCACTATCTCTTGGTTGAGATGGAAGTCCGAAACTACCTTAGGCAGGAATTTAGGGTGGGTACGGAGGACTACCCTGTTCCGATAAAACCTGGTGTAAGGGGCACCAGCCATGAGAGCCTGGAGCTCACTGACTCGGCTTGCCAAGGTCAGTGCCATCAGGAAGGCCACCTTCCAGGACAGGTGCCGGGGTGAACATGTCGCCATTGGCTCGAAGGGTGGACGGGTAAGCTGCATGAGTACCATATTTAAGTCCCATTCCGCCGGAGGACGGATGGGCGGCTTGGAAAGAAGACCCCACATGAAGCGGGAGACTAACGGCTGCCCCGAGAAGGGTTTTCCCTCGATGGGAGATGATTAGCCGAGATAGCGCTCAAATGAACCCTGACAGAGTTCGACTTCAGCCCTTCCCTTGAGAGGTGGAAGAGGTACTGGAGAACCGACCGAACGGGACATGAGAAGGGGTCGATCTGGTGCTCCCAGCACCAGATGGAGAAGCATTTCCACTTAAAGGTGTAAGCTCACCTAGTGGAGTCCTTCCTCAAGGTGAGGAGGACTTCCTCGACCTCCTCTGGAAGAGCCAGAGAGGCTAGGGTGACCCATTCAGCCGCCAGGCCATGAGGGATAGGGAGGATGGGTTCGGGTGCAGCACCAGACCCTCCTCCTGCGTTAGCAGACCCCTGGCAGAGCCCAGGAGAACTGGAGGCTCCATTGACAGCCGGAGCAGGAGCGGGAACCAAGGCTGCCGAGGCCACGAGAATCAACGATGCCCCATCCCGCTGAGCCTTCAAAAGAGTCCTCATAATGAGGGGAAAAGGAGGGAATGCATAGAGTAGGCATGCAAAGAGTAGGCTGGAGGACCAGTCCAGGAGAAATGCATCAGGGCCCTCCACCAGCCCGCAAAAACGGGGGAGTTATGTGTTCTGGGGACTGGCGAAGAGGTCTATCGCCGGCGTCCCCCAGCGGAGAAACAGCCAGTCTGCTACTCTGGGATCCAGCCGCCATTTGTGGGGGCGAAGGATTCTGCTGAGTGTATCCACCAGGCCATTCTCCTGACCCGGGAGGTATGTCGCCCTGAGGGACATCCTCTGTCAGACAGCGAAAGAGCAGATGAGGACCGCTTCCCGGCAGAGGGAGTGCGATCCCGTACCTCCCTCCTTGTTGATGTAGAACATCGCTAGATGGTTGTTGGTCTGCACTAGAACTGACCTCCCGCTGAGGTGTTCTTCGAAGGCCCTCAGGGCCCACCGAATGGCCCAGATTCGAGCAGGTTTATCTGCTGCTGAGATTCCTCAGGTGACCATTGCCCCTGCATGCAGAGTGGTCCGCAATGGGCTCCCCACCCTAACAGGGAAGTGTCTGTCCTCAGCACCGCATTGTGCCGCAGGGCCTGAAAGGGCAATCCCTGCAGGAGGTTGCGGGGGTTTTGCCACCAGCTCAGGGACAAGCAGAGGTTGGGAAGAACCCTGACGGGGTCCCCGAGGTGTCCAAGGGACTGGCTTCATTGAGCACTGAGACACGACTGAGCCATCCGCATGTGCAGGCGGGCGTGAGAAACCACATGTACGGTCGAGGCCATGTGGCCAGGAGACGTAGCATGGTCCGAGCTGTGAACTGGTGAGCGCTTTGGATGCGAGCCGCCAGAACTTGGAGGTGGGTGGAGCGATCCACTGGCAAGAAGGCGATCGCCTGCTGAGCATCGAGGCGCACCCCGATGAACTCAAGAGCCTGCACCGGCTCGAGGTGAGACTTTGGGTAGTTGACCAAGAACCCCAAGCTCTCCAAAAGGAGGACAGCACACGACATCGCTTGCCGAGCCTCCTCGACCGAGGAGCCCGTAATGAGCCAGTCGTCGAAGTAGGGAAAAACTGGCATGCCCTGGCGCCAAAAGTAAGTGGCGACCACGACAAGGCACTTTGTGAAGACCCGTGGGGCGGACGCAAGGCCGAAGGGGAGCACCCTGTACTGGAAGTGCTCTCCCTGCACCCTGAAATGAAGATACTGCCTGTGTTGAGGGTGGATTAAGATGTGGGCGTAAGTGTCCTTTAGGTCCAAGAAGCATAGCCAGTCACCCTGCCAGAGGAAGGGCAGCAGAACACCAAGAGATAACATCTTGAATTTCTCCCGCACCAGGAACTTGTTTAGCCTGTGGAGGTCAAGGATGGGCCACAGACCCCCCGTATTTTTCAGGACAAGGAAGTACTGGGAATAGAAGCCCCGACCTGGAAGGTGGGGAGGGACCTTCTCAAATGCCCATTGGGCGAGGAAAGAGTGTAATTCCCACTGCAGCAGAAGCTGGTGTGCGGGGAGTGGAGGAGGCTCTGCTGGGGAGAAAGGAGGTGGAAGCCTGTCCAAGTGAAGGAGATAGCCATTCCGGATGACTTGGAGGACAAAATTGTCTGAGGTGATGAAAGCCCACGATGGCACGAAGCGGGACAGGCGTCCCCCCCCCCCCCCCACTGGCTGATTCATTGCCAGAGAGCAAGGGGCTATGCCGATGGTATCAAAACCTCTGAGTGGGTTGCGGGGGAGCCATCATTTTTGGACTTTTGTCCCTTTGGCTTACGAGGCCCCTAGCCAGATTTTCCCTGCGCCGGTGTGGTCGGCATGGGGTGGCTGGATATTGCGGATAGTTCCGATACTGGAGATCCTTTCTAGGGAAGAAGGGCTTCTTGGTTGACTGCTTCTTCCGAGGCAGGATAGAAGTTTTGCAGGAGAGATGGGTTCTGGTGACAAACTCCGTCTCATTTTCTGCAGCCTTCTCCTTCATCGGCTTGCCAAAGAGCTGCTTGCCGAGACAAGGCACGTCCAGGAGCTTCTCCTGCACCAATTGCTCCAAATCCGAGGATTGGAGCCATGCCTGGTGGTGGGCCCCAATGCCCACAGCCGCCACCCGAGCCGATGTCTCGAAGCCATCCTAGTAAGCTCGAGAGAGGTACTTGGAGCAGTTGGCGACGGACTTTAGCAGGGCGCAGAATCTGTCGAGGGGCTCTCCCTCAAGGCCCGTGGAGAAACCCCTGAGTTCCTTAGCCAAATCGCGCAGGAACATACCGATGTACAGTTGATATGCCTGGATGTGACAAGAGAGCATGGAACCTTGGTAGGCCTTGCGACCCAGGGCATCAAGGACTCTTGACTCTAGGCTGGGTGGTACCGACAAGTGCGATTTTGGGCTCTTTTGCTTCCTCATGGCCGATTCCACCACCATCGAGCTGTGTGGGAGTTGGGTCTTTCGAAAGCCTGGCCCATGCTGTACCTTGTACATCGTGTCAAGGTGCTTGCTCACGATGGGGACCGAGGCTGGGGCCTCCCACATGCGGAGCAGCAGCCGAGATAGAATAGGCGGTTCCCTGGGCAGGGACTCGTACTGAAAAATGTTGAGTTCTTCAGCACGAGGGTCCTCCTCAGCCTGGGTGACCAGGTTAAGGGCCCATGCCATGTCCCAAATGAACACCAGGAAGGAGGTGTCTTTGGATGGTGAGCGCCACTGGAATGCGGGCGGTGAGGGGTCCGATGGAAGATCCCAATGGGTATGGGTTTCCAGGAAGGTGTCCCCATTGGACTCCCACTCTGAGAAATTGGTTGAGGAGTCCGAGCCGGGCAGTTTGCCCTGTCCGATGGCCGGTGACCTGGTGCCGGAGGCCCTGGACGATCTCGCCTCCGAGGAATGGGAGGGCGAGTGAGACCAACGTCGAGGACCCTCATGAGGCCCGCAGCTCTCGGGGGTTTCCTGGACAGATTTCCTGGGCGCGAGACAGCAAAGCTGGCCATGAGTGCCTGCTGGGAAGCAATCAACACAAAAACGCTGCATTCCAGCACCAGCATGCGGGATTCCCACGCGGGTGTGGGGCCCTGCGATGCCGATCCCGGGGTCACTGGATCGGGCGTCGAGGAGGTCTTCACCGGGACGACCCTCAGAGGCCTCCACGTCCATGCGGGGTACCTTGCGGGGCCGCTCCTTGTCTGACTCTCGGGAACACCGAAGGGGGCTAAACGACAGGGCATGAGAGCGCTCGCGCTTGTTGGGAGCCCCAGACAGCGACTTTGAGGCCTTCTTCTTTTTGCACCACTCCACCTCGGGAGACCCCTGGTCGGAGTGCCACCGAGAACACGGGGCAGTGTGGGGGGGGAACCCACCAGAGGGGAGACGACCAAGGGCACCACCAGGGACTCCAAGGCAGCCTTTTGGAAAATGTCTTTGGACTTCTGCTTACGGCTAAGCAGGGCCTTAGAGGACATTTTCTTGCAGAACGAAGAGAGCTCCGGATCATGGTCGGCTCTGACGCACCGCAGACAACAGTCATGAGTGTCCGTAAGCGACATGTTCCTAGAGCATCTATCGCATTTTTTTAATCCGGTGGCCATGGGGGCAAAAATGGCCCCTGCAGGGTCGAAGACCCACATAGCCAGCGGTTAGGGAAGAAAAAAGGGCGTGAAGCCCGAACAAAAAAATGAAAAGAAAAGGAGTATCTCTGATAGCTCTAAGGTAGAGCAGGGGAAGGACGGGTAGAGGACCAGTGCAACTGGAAAATAGAAGCCTGTTAAGGTAAAAAACTATACTATATTATACTATACTATATTATACTATATACTATACTATATTATTAAAAACTATACTATATTATACTATACTATACTATGTTATACTATATTCAGCTGTAATAGGGACCGAAAAAGAGGTGGAGGAGTCCTAATAATAGCTAATACTGACCTCAACCTTTCATCCACCTTACTTGATAAGCATGATGGAATTGATATCCTCAAGATAGAAAGTCAAACTATGGCCATCTGCCTTATATATAGACCCCCCACACCTGATATGCAGAGCTTAGACACTATCCTTGAGGTTGTGTGTAAATCCTCATTGAGGAAACCTTCTGTTATCTTAGGAGATCTTAACCTTGCCTCTCTACCTAATATGCCAGGAACTATCCTTCCTTGAAGCAATGGATGAAATGGGATTTAAACAGATAATTACGCACCCTACTCACTGCAAAGGTAACACCCTTGATTTAATATTCCTTCCATCACACTACACACAACTACCTCAATTTAATCTACCTACCACAACTCAGGTACCTTGGTCCGATCATTTCATGATACATTTCTCTCTCTCTTTCCAACCCCCTAACACAGCACATATCAATACCAAACACATAGACCATAGATACCGCAAGTTTAACAAGGAAAACTTTCTGGAATCAATATCCACAAAGTTGGATATTGACTCAAACAATCTCAATGAACTTGTATCAATCTGGAACTCTGTTGTAGGGGCAGAAGCTAAACCTTTGCCCACAAATAAAAGATCAGGAAGAAAGTCATTTGAGAAATGGTACACCTCAGAGCTGAATGTCCTAAAAAAGAACCTCAGGAAACTAGAAGCTAAATGGCGTAAGACAAAAAGCCCAGAACTTAGGGTACAATATTTTGCAAACCTCAAAACCTATAAAGAAGCTATAAACACTACAAAAAGGCTACACCATACAAAAACCTTATCAAAAGCCATCAACAGACCAAGGGAGCTTTTCGAGATTATTAAATCCCTTTCTAAAGTTCCTGAACACACTTCTAACAGCACATTAATTGACCCCCAACTCCTGGCAAACCACTTTGCCAGCAAACTCAAACTGAGTACCCGTCCTAGTGCTACCCTGGCATCTACCACAGCAAATAGCATCATTGAATGGAACTCTTTTCTCTTAATATCAAACAAACAACTTCTAGAGACCATATCAAACCTCAATACCACCACCTCATTACTAGATCCTTGTCCAGTATCTTAGATTAAAGCAGCCAAATCGGAACTTGCCCCATACATATTGAATTTAGTAAACCAATCTCTTCTTCAAGGCATCATGCCAGATGACCAGGTTTTCAGCAATTTGCCCTCTATTAAAGAATAAAACTCTCAACAGTAATGACCCCTCTTCGTACCGCCCCATTGCCAGTATACCTTTTCTAGCTAAAATCATTGAGAAGGTAGTTCAAACACAATTACAAGATCATATTGATACCAACTTCCCTCTAGATGAGCACCAATATGGTTTCCGCCCGTATCAGGGGGTAGAAACTTTACTTATATCCCTTTTTGACTCACTAATTCAAGGCATGGATAATGTTAAGCAGGCTTTCTTACTTATCTTCCCTGATATTTCCTCAGCCTTTGACAGTGTGAATCACAGCACCCTTTTATCCAGGCTATCACAATTAGGCTTAAAAGGAAAAACTTTTAACTGGTTTAAATCCTACATATCAAACCGTTTCCAATATGTTCAGGTAGATCATTCCCAATCTCTTCCATTCCCACAAGAGCGAGGGATCCCTCAAGGATCTTCTCTCTCTGCTTTACTCTTCAATCTCTATCTTCAACCGATTTGCAAAATCTTTAAATGCCACAACCTAAACTATTTTATCTACGCAGACGACATTATGTTGTTTACCCCCTGTGACATAGATAACCCTAATTATGACAAAATCGCTACTTGTCTATCTGAAGCAGCACAGTGGCTCCGCTCAATTCATATGGATATAAACTTCAAAAAGACTGAAGCTCTTTTTGTATGCCGAAACTCTAACTTCACCCCTCCATCTGTCATTAACCTGATAGACATCACCCTTCCAGTCAAATCGGAAGTAAAATATCTAGGAGTTACCCTAGACAAAGCACTAAGCATGTCACATCACATGAAGAAAACCGCTAAAACAATATTCTTTAAACTCAGAACCATCCAACAACTTAGACCCCTCATTGACATTAATGATTTTCAGAACAGTTGTCCAGGCTCTTATAATGCCACATTTAGATTTCTGTAACGGATTACTGCAAGGTACATCTAAGAAGAATTTACACATCCTACAAAGAGCCCAGAACGTCACAGCTCGGATCATTTTTAGAGCCAAACTTTCTGACCACATCTCCCCAATTTTATACGCTCTCCACTGGCTACCGATAGCCAGTAGGATTCAATATAAAACCCTAGTCACCATTTTTAAACTCATTAACGACCTAGCCCCCTCACATCTTTCAACATTAATTCATACCCCCTTAGAAAACAGAATAAGAAGAGCAAACCTCGACATGCTTCAAATTCCTAACTCTGTGAGAAACCTGAAACAAATAACAACCAATACCGCCTTCTCTTATTATGCACCAAAACAATGGAACAAGCTACCTCTTAACTTAAGAGAGATTAAAGACCTTCGTTATTTCAGGAAGGAGCTTAAAACATATCTCTTCACCCAACACTACTACAGCTTACAGCCCACACTTGATCATATAACACAAGAATACACGACGCAACTGACACAAGTTTACCCTACCTAATTCAAAGTATCACGCCCCATTCCATATCTTCATTAATAACAGTGTACATTGTCTTACTATATAATAACACAGGTACACTAAAAAAATTTTTTTTTAAACTGCCTCTAATGTTTCGATTGATTTTTACGTTTTTTGGTGCGCTGAATCCAAATCTGGTAACCAATTTGCTCCATCACGTACAGATTTTTTGCTACATTGGGTTAGCAGTTTGAGGTGAACGTTTCAGATTGAGTGCGATCGAGATAAAAGTTTCTTGGATGAATTCTTTATACTAATTGTTTAGTAGTTATTCAAATAAGAATAAAGAAAATTGTAACAAGGCAGCACATAAGAATAGAGTAATGTCAACAAAACACACTGTGATGGTAGCAAAATTGTCTGCACTTAAAACAGCCACATACATGTGGAGAGGTGGTAATAGAATTTTATCACGAGGTACCAAGCTCTCATGAAGAACATTTTTCTCACCGGGTCTCAAATACTCCCGAATTGGCCAGTCTTTTTTCCCCCAGTGTAGGTCGCGGGCCCGGCTATCCCACAAGCAAAGGAAGCAGGGATATTTGGTGAAACCGGATTGCTGCCCTAATAGCATGGATAGAATTTTAAAGTCTCCACAAATCATCCACTTATGCTCATCATAATGAATCTTCTGAAAAATCAGGGCCAAATTCTCGTATTTTTCTTGGAGAATAACAGAGTGAGCAATAGGAACTGAAGCGAATGTGTTGCCATTATGAAGAAGAACACCTTTTATGCTGTCTTTTGACGAATCAATGAACAGCCGCCATTCAGCAGGATCATACTTGAGTTTAAACTTTTCCATCACTCCGTATATATCGTTGCAAAATACCAAATCTTCCTCTTTGCTGAAATACTTCAAAAATTGTGTCTCGCGGTTGAGGTACCAATAAAAAGTTGTTCCTGGTGACAATAGATTTTTCTGTTTAAGCCGAGAACCTAGCAGTTGGGCAGCATCTTTTGGGAGTCCTAAATCCCGGACTAAATCATTCAATTCAGCTTGAGAGAAAAGTTCAGGTTTCGGATCTGGTTCAGTTTCAAACTCGGAAGTACTGGACTCATCGGGAAAAGCCATCTGATGAGTCTCATCATGATCAGAACCGTCCACACAAATATGATCCAAAGATTTTGGTGGTTCAGGCACAGGTACTTCGTTGCTATGAGGCATAGGCCTAATTGCTGAGGGAAGGTTGGGGTAACTTATTACGTTCTTATTTTTTAAGTTGTATCCCTTCACAATGCAAGAGCAAAAATAGCAGTCACTGCTGTGGTCTCTTTGTTCACGCCACATCATAGGTATTCCGAAACGAAATGCTTGTTTTTTACCTTTCATCCATAAGCGTAGATCTTCCTCACATGTCTTGCACACTTTGTGAGGAGCCCACGGTTTGTCTTGATCGCCTAACTTCAAACCGAAATAGGCGAAATATACTTTTTTAATAAATGCAGAAATGTTCCTCTGCCGCTTTTTCACGGTATATTCCCCACAAATAAAACAAAAACTGTCCGGAGAGTTGACGCAACCTCTGGCTCTGTGAGCCATCACAAATACACAGCACTGCAAACTACAACTGTAGTGAACCACTTCGGAATAAAGCTGGATTACGACTGAGCAAACAAAAGGTAATAATGAACTTGCAAGAAACTGAAATTTGACAGGAACGCTCATGTCGCAACCACCGTGTTTGAGCGAGCGAACGAGGCGAGGCGAACAGGAAAGAACATGCGCCAGCGCGAGTACTGGATTTAGCCCCCCGCCTCCCAATTGTCCTGTTAATGTATAAAATGAATACAAAACACTCTAAAATATCATGAGGGAGTGTTTCTATTTAGTTAACCATTACAACCTCTATTTTGGGCCAAGAAAATAAACTGCAGTCGGCTAAAAAGAAATTATGTGAACATTCCTTATATGGGTAAGAAATCTAATTTTGCAAGAAAACGTGACGTGATGGAACATTTTGGCTATTTTTCCTGGATTCAGCACCCCAAAATGTATAGGAATCAGTTGCAAAACTGGAGGCAGTTTTTTGGTAGTGTACCTGTGTAATCAACACATCAATGCTGCTTTTAAATAGCTCTCTGTAAATAGTAAACAACTGTTGTAAATTAGTTCTCTGTAAATAGTTAAATTGCTAAATAGTTCAACATGTTCCATGTATCATAGTTATTTTTGTGCCAAAATGTTCTATGTAATTCAATGTTCAATGATTTTAACTTGTTCACTGTAAACCGCCCCTGATCTCTGGAAGGGGCGGTATAGAAAAGCACACAAATAAATAAATAAAAAACCAAAACGTTTTCCAAGGGACGAGGATGTGCGTCCGATGGGCTCTGCGGAAAAAGGGAGACTGAGCAAGATGGCACCCTTGGGCGGGAAGAGGAACACGCATGCGTGGCAACAATCCCAAAGGCTTTCTTTGAAAGCTGGGGAATTGCTCCGCGCGGGCTCCGTCGGTGCCAACGTCACCCATAAGTGAGGACTGACTGCTTGCTTGTTCCTGGAGAAGGTACTGTAACACCAAATTCACTGTGCAGGAGAGTGGGTCCGCCCCATGCTCGGCACACCAGGTCAAAAACCTGTGCCATTTGAGGGCATAAGCTTTTCTAGTAGAAGCCTTGCGGGAGGCCAGCAGGATCTCCTCTACCTCACCAGAGGTTGAAAAGGGCTAGGGTCACCTTTCAGAAGCCACGCTGTCAGCGGCAGGAACCCCAGGTTGGGGTGCAGAAGAGTGCCCCCTTCCTGAGGCAGGAGTACCAGGGTAGTCCCCAATGGGATGGGGGTCTCCACCGTTAATCAGAGGAGCAGTAGAAACCATGGTATCAGGATGAGTGAGATCCTGTTGCGGAGGATTCTGAACAAGGTTTTGACAGTCAGTGGCATGGGAGGGAAGGCGTGCATGAGGCCCTCTAACCATGAGACGAGAAACGCATCTGCTGCCACCCTGGAAGTTGTCTGGGCTGGCAAACGGGTCCATCATGGGTTTTCCCCAGATCTGGAAGAGACAGTCTGTCACCCTGGGGTCCAGCTGCCACTCATGCGGCTGGAGGACTCTGCTCAGCTTGTTGGCTAGGAGGCTGTTCTGGCATGGTAGGTATAATGCCCGCAGGAGAATACCCTCTTGGGCTGCATATGAGCAGAGGGCCACTGCCTCCCGAGAGAGGGCACAAGACCCCATGCCCCCCTGTTTGTTCACACAGAACATCATCACCTGCTTGTCTGTCTGGACAGCACAGGCTGGTGACGCAGGTGGTGGCAAAATGCACGCAGGGCTAAGTATATTGCCCGCAGCTCGAGGAGGTTGATATGCTGGATGCTCTCGCCTGATGACCAGCTGCCCTGGGTGCGGAGCTTCCCCCAGTGAACTCCCCAGCCGAGCAGGGAGACACCCGTGGTGAGGACCCTTGGGGCCTGAAAAGGCATGCCCGCCTCGAGATACTGGAGGGACTGCCACCAGAACAGAGAGTCCGCCAGTTGGCGGGTTACAAAGACTCTATCTTGGAGGCACCCCGTGGCTTGCGTCTACTGTTCCCGGAGACACCACTGCACCACCCTCATGTGGAGGTGAGTGTCTGGGGTGACGTGGACCGTGGAAGCCATGTGCCCGAGAAGGCACAGAAGAAGCTGAGCAGGCATAGAGGGACGGCACTGTATGTCCCGTGCCAGAGTCCTGAGACAGTCAGCTTGGTCCCTGGGCAAGAAGGCCTTTGACTGGAGAGTGTCCGATGAACTCCAGATATTGTGTCGGGAGGAGGTGAGACTTGGGGTAAATGACAAAACCCAAATGCTACAGAACCTGGATGGTGTGTGTGATGGCCTACTGCACCTCTGAGGCCGTGGCTCCCTTTATGAGTCAGTCGTCCAGGTAAGGGAAGACAAAGACTCCCTGGAGACGGAGGAAGGTGGCCACGACTGCCAGGCCTTTTGTGAAGACCCTTGGGGCAGAAGCCAAGCCGAAAGGGAGAACCCTGTACTGATAGTGCCTGCCCCCGACTATGAACCTCAGGTACTGCCTGTGGTTGGGGTGAATGAGGATGTGGGTATAGGCATCCTTAAGGTCTAAGGAGCATAGTCAATCTCCCTGCGGGAGGTAGGGCAGCAATGTTCCAAGGGAGAACATCTTGAACTTCTCCCTCACCAGGGATTTATTTATTTATTTATTTGTGCGCTTTTCTATACCGCCCCTTCCAGAGATCAGGGGCGGTTTACAGAGAACATGGTAAACATCAATTACATAGAACATTTTTGAGCACATAATAACTATTTTACAGAGAAAATATTAACTATTTTACATAGATTGAGCACATATTCATTATTTACAGAGGGTAGGACAAATTTGTTGAGGTTGCACAGGTCGAGGATAGGCCTTAGGCCCCCTGTTCTTTTTGGCATGAGGAAGTACCTGGAGTAGAACCCCTTGCCTTTGAGATGGTGGGGCACTGGTTCCACCGCTTTGTCTGCGAGAAGACCTGCCAAGTCCTTCAGTAGAAGGTCCCGGTGGAGGGGAGACCTGAGAGGCTCTCGCGGAAAATAAGGGGGAGGTGTCCAAGTCAGGTGGAGGAGGTAACCCTCCCTGTCCACCCAAAGTGCCCAGGAGTTGGTGGTGATGGTCAACCACCTCTGGGCATAGTGGGCCAGACATCCCCCTGTGGGCTGCTGATCTCCTTGAGGTAGAAAGGCTATGCTCAAAGAGTCAAAAACTCCCCCCTGGCTGGGCCGGAGCCGGTGCCTGGGGTTTTGGAGTTTTCTGTTTACGAGGGCCATGCCCATGTCCCTTGGCCTGCTGACACTGTTGGGTTGCTGGGGAGGCCTGAAAAGGTGGGTAGTTTCTGTAAGCAGCCCCTTTCCTCGGGTAGAAGGACTTTTTACATGAGCCCTTCCGTCTGGGAGGGGCAGCGGTCTTTTTTGACAACCTGGTCCTCGTCATGAACTCTATCTCCAGTTCAGCAGCCTTGTCGGTCATGGGTTTGTCAAAAGGTTCTCTCCTTGGCATGGGACATTTACCAATTTGTCCTGAACCCACTGCTCGAAGTCGGACGACTGTAGCCAAGCTTGGCAGCGTGCACCGATGCTCACCACTGCTACTCGAGCCGCTTACTCAAACCCATCATAGGCCATCCAAGACACGAATGGAGTACTCACGGACTGCCTTGGTCAGGTTCCTGAACCACTGCAGGGGTTCCTTGGAGAGACCAACTGAGAACCCGGCGAGTTCCTTCGCCAGGTCTCTCAGGTATGCGCCCATGTACAGCTGGTAGGCCTGGATGCAGCCAATGAGCATCAAGCCCTGGAAACACTTTCTGCCGACGGTGTCCAAGGTGCAGGCCTCCCTGCCGGGGGCACCGAGGAGTGCATCTTCTGGCTTTTCAGCCAACGCAAGGCCGACTCCACAACCATGGAGTTATGCGGCAGCTGTGATTTCTGGAAGCCCGGGCTCCGGCAGACTCGATACATCAAGTTGAGCCATTTTCTCACCACCAGCACCTATGCCGGTGTCTCCCACATCCGGAGCATCAGCCATTCCAGGATGGGAGGGATGGGCACCGTGAGCGATTCCCTCAGAGGAGCCTCGTACTGGAGGATTTCCAACTAATCCGCCCGAGGGTCCTCTTCCGACTCCGTAGGAAATGCCAGGGCCTTAGACATATCCTTGACAAAATCAAGGAAGCCCATATCCTCCGGCGGGGCCCGCTGTTGAGGCTCTGAGACAGGAGAGTCTGATGAGACATCGCAATGGCGATGGGTATCGGAGGACTCCTCTTCCTCTGTCTCCACACTCTGCACCCGCAAGCAAGCACTTGTTCGTACCTAGGTGCTGCTCTAAATGTCAATGTCTAGATTTCTGTATGTCAGCATGGATTCCCCTTCTAAAATGAGAAATACACGTCAATATTGTAGGCCCACCAAAACCACTCCTTCTCTATGTCCTAACCACACCTCTTTGCTATCTAGACATGGTGCAGTTTTTCACATGTAAATAGCAGCTTTCTAAAATCGTAAATGCATGTGTAGGTGATCAAAACATGCAAATGCTGCTATTCGCACATATAGATACATCTAAAATACCCTATAATATAAAACTTTAGTCCACATACTATTTTCAGTCATTTTGAAAGAGCTTGGCTATTCTATCAAGAAAAAGGGGTAAAAATTGCAGTATTCAATTGTGCAAAGGTGATAGACATTTATGTAGCAAACTACCTAATGACAAAGCACAAGAATACCTACCAAGACAGACCTACACATGACTGACCACACAGTACACACATCACAGAAACATGGGGAGAATTCAGTATACCATCAATGGAACACACAAATCGAATAATATTCGTGCTAAAATCAACTACCTCACCCTTTAACCCATGCTCTCTACCATAGATGAAATCAGCCAAGGAAGATCTCAACCCACTAATACACAAAATAGTACAAACATCACTCACGCAAAGTTAAATGCCAGAAGCACTAAAATAAGCGACCATAAGGACGATCCTCATACACGTCTCACTCAATAGAGAAGATCTAGTGTTGTATCAACCAGTCTCAAGCATACAATTCCTCACCAAAATTATAGAAAAAACAGTATAAATGCAGCTCCAAGACTACATAAACTTACAAGCACCACTGGATGGCTTCAAGCCAAACCACAGCGTAGAAACTTTACTTACATCACTCCTCACCACCTTAATCAGAACATAAAAAGCATAGTTATTCACCTGTAACAGGTGTTCTCCAGAGACTGCAGAAATCAGTCCTCACATATGGGTGATGTCGGCACTGATAGAGCCCTTGTGGAAGCATCCCCCCAGCTTTCAAAGAAAGCCTTTGGGAGATGCCACCATGCATGCGTGGTCTTCTTCCCGCCCAAGGGTGCCATCTTGCTCAGTCAGATGACATAGCTAAGACAGCAAAAATAAAATACGGTAAAGAAGCAACTACAAGGGGAGGAGGGAGGGTTGTGAGGACTGGTTCCTGGTGTCCCTGGAGAACCCCTGTTACAGGTGAGTAACTACACTTTCTCCGGGAACAAGCAGGAAGTCAGTCCTCACATATGGGACTCCCCAGCTACAGGCTACCGAAAACTTGTATAGAATGTCATGGCAGCCAGGTAAGTGAGCCGTGACAGCAGTTGAACCCCAACTGAGAGACTCTCAAAAGACCCAAGTGTCCGGCAGAGAACCAGCACTCTGGTATCCTGAACACAGAAGGATCGGAAGGCAGGAGATGCCTACACCCCAAAGGGATTACGGAGTACGGCCTGGCTGGAGGCACTATTCTGTCGGGACTCCCTCTCCAGGTAGTAGTGAGCTCCGAAGGTATGGACCGAAGACCAGGTAGTAGCCCAGCAGATTGCTGTCACTGGTACAGAATACAGATTTGCCACGGAAGTAGCCATGGCCCTGACGCAGTGCACTGTGACCCGCTGTTCTAGTGAGATCCCAGACTATTCATAGGGGAGGGCAATGCAGTCCGCTACTCAAGTGGACAAAGTTCGCTTAGTCACTGGGAGCCACAGTCGTCTGGGGTCATAGGAGAGAAAATGCTGAGCTGCTTTGCGGTGGCCCTGGGTTCTTTGTAGAGAGAAGGACAGGGTCCTTTTACAATCAAAGTATGGAGGACGGTCTCTGCCATTCCGGCGTGAGGCCTTGGAAAGAAGGTGGAGAGCACCACCTCCTGATTAAGGTGGAATAGGGACACCATCTTCAGCAGAAACTTGGGGTGTGTGCAGAGCACTACCATGTTCTTGTAGAACCTCATGTAGGGGGACTCTGCCATCGGAGCCTGGAGCTTGCTGACCCTGCGAGCTGATGTGAGTGTCACAAGGAAGACAACATTCCAGTAGAGGTACTGCAAGTGGCAGGTAGCCAGGGGCTCAAACAGCGGCTTTGTAAGCTGCAAGAGCACCACGTTGAGATACTATTCCACCACTGGTGAGCAGACAGGGCGTTCAGATAGCATGATGCCCTGAAGGAACCATGATACAAGGGGCTGGGCCGAGAGGGGTTTTCCCTAAACAGCACGATGATGCGCTGCGATAGCGCACATGTGCACTCTTACTGAGTTGAACTTTAGTCCCACCTGCGACAAGTGGAGTAGGTACTGGAGTACCATCTGAACTGAGCAGGAGGAGGGGTTCACCTGCCTCTCTGCATACCAGACATAGAAGAGACCCCACTTGAAGGCATACGCCCTTCTCATGGAGGCCTTTCCGTGGAAGGTTAAATGGAGCCAGGGTTACCCTTTCAGTAGCCAAGCCAAAAGAGATAGGGACCCAAAGTTGAGGAGCAAGAGAGAACCCTTCTCCTGAAGTAGCAGTCCTGGGACATGGACCAGGGAAATCAGTGACACCGCCGATAGGTGGAGAAGCAGTGAAAACCAAGGTTGCCTGGTGCACCATGGAACTATCAGTATCAGTGATGCCCCATCATGCTGGACCTTGAAAAGGGTCTTCGCGACCACTGGAATCAGTGGGAAAGCATAAAGGAGGCTTTCCATCCAAGGAATCAAGAACGCATCCGCTGCCACGCGGGACGGATGTGGCTGGCGGAAGCATTACTTGGGCAACTGTGTGGCGAAAAAGTCCACTAGAGGGACGCTCCAGAGTCGAAAAAGCCATGAGGCCACCCTGGGATCCAGGCACCACTTGTGCGGCTAGAGGATCCTGCTCAGCTTGTCTGCCAGGTCATTGTCCTGGCCCAAAAGGTTGACCGTCCTGAGGAGCATCCCAATGCGTGTTGCATATGGAGAGAGGGCTACCACCTTTTGGCAGAGGGAATACAAACCTTTGCCCCCTTGCTTGTTCACGTAGAACATTGCGACCTGGTTGTCAGTATGGATTAGCACCAACTGGTGATGTAGCCAGTGGCGGAAAGCTCGGAGAGCCAAGAATATTGCCCGAAGCTCCAGAAGGTTGATTTGCAGCTGGCATTCCATCTGGGACCAGCTGCCTTGTGTGTGGAGGTTCTCACAATGAGCTCCCCAGCCTAGGAGGGAGGCGTTTGTGCTGAGAACCCTCTGGGGGGCTGGGTGCCTGGAAGGGCATACCGGCCTGCAGGTGGCGGGGGATCTGCCACCAGTTGAGGGAGTCCACCAGTTGGCAGGTCACTCTCACCCTGTCCCAGAGCCTGACAGTGGCTTGTGTGCACTGAGAAAGTGTAGTTACTCACCTGTAACAAGTGATCTCCGGGAACAGCAGGAATTTAGTCTTCACATATGGGTATTGTCGGTACTGACGGAGTCTGTGCGGGAATGCTCCCCAGCGTCCAACAAGTAAACGTTTGGGAGCATCCCACAGCGCCTGCGTGCTGCCTTCCCGCCTTTCTACCTCTCTCACTTCAGTTGAGTTTATAGCTGAGACCAAAGGAGAGGAGTAGAGAAAGAGAGATAGATAGATAGAGACAACTCCTAGGGGATGTGGGTGGGTTGTGAAGACTAAATTCCTGATGTTCCCGGAGATCACCTGTTACAGGTGAGTAACTACGCTATCTCCAGGAACAAGCAGGGATGTAGTCTTCGCATATGGGGATTCCCCAGCTTATAGATGCCAAGGGAATGACCCCAGCAAGCTGCGAACCCAGGTGAGATGGGTCATGCTTCCTTCCATGGACCTCCGGCATCAAATTCGGGACCGGCGGGTAGGAGTTGCATTAAGTATGAAAGAGATGCTGAAGAACAGCTTGGACAAATGAGGCATCTGACGGGAGTCCTTGTCTAAGCAGTAGTGGGCTGTGAAGGTAGGCACCGAAGACCAAGTAGCTGCTCTACAGATGTCGTCAATAGACACAGAACGAAGATTAGCCATCGAGGATGCCATGGCTCTCACATTGTGAGCTGTGACATGGCCCTCGAGAGAAAGTCCTTTACTCTCATATGTAAAGGATATCCAATCTGCAATCCATTTAGATAAAGTTCTTTTGGAAACTGGAAGTCCCAAATGACTAGAGTCAAAAGCAAAAAAAAGCTGAGAAGATTTTCTATGTTGCTTAGTTCTTTGAAGTTAAAAGGCTAAGGCCCTTTTACAATCCCAAGTGTGAAGATTCCTTTCTGTACTGGAGGCATGAGACCTAGGGAAGAATATAGGAAAATAAACTGACTGGTTTAGATGAAAAGGCGAAACCACCTTTGGCATAAAGTGAGGGTGAGTCCTGAGGTCTACTTTATCATGGTGGAACCTTGTATAAGGAGGGTCAGCCACTAAAGCCTGCAGTTCACTAATGCGTCTTGCAGAAGGGATAGCAATTAGGAAAATGACTTTCCATGAAAGAAACTTTAGGGTTGTAGTGGCTAAGGGTTCAAAAGGCAGTTTCATGAGCTGCCCAAGAACAAGATTTAGATCCCATGCCACCGGTGATGGTTTAATGAGAGGTTTTGTTAAGAGTAGGCCTCTCATGAACCTTGACACAAGTGGATGAGAGGAAATAGGTTGTCCATCAAAAGGTTTGTGAAAAGCAGCAATAGCACTAAGATGGACTCTCACTGAATTGGTCTTAAGACCAGAAGTGGATAGTTGGAGGAGCGACTCCACAGGTACCAAAAGGGGGTTAAGTCCCTTTTGTGAACACCAGAGAATCTTTTCCACTTAAAAGTGTAGGAACACCTCGTGGAAGGTTTTCTGGAAGCCAGAAGGATATCTTTTACCTGCTGAGAGAGGTTGATATCCAAGAAATATAGGCTTTCAGTAACCAGGCCCTAAGATGTAGGGACTGGGAATTCAGGTGCAGTAAGGATCCGTTCTCCTGGGAAAGGAGATCTGGAGCATTTCCCAACTCCAGAGGAGTGGTTTGAGAGAGACGCAGAAGCAGAGGATACCACGTTTGCCGTGGCCAATGTGGAGGGATAAGTATCATACGACCTCTGTCTCTCTAAAGTTTTGGGAATGAGGGGAATGGGTGGGAAGGCATAGAGGAAGTCCTGATCCCAGTGGAGAAGGAAGGCATCCCTTGCCTGACAGTTGTGAGCCGGGATTTTGGAACAGAATCAGGGAAGTTTGGCATTCTGTGGACTTGCAAAGAGGTCTATATCTGGAGTTCCCCAGATTTGAAACACTCGAGCAAGGTGGTCTGAGTGGAGAGACCACTCGTGTGGCAGCAGTATTCAACTGAGTTTGTCTGCCCATGAATTTTGAATGCCTGGAAGGTATACCGCAAGAAGGTGGATTTGAAGCTCTCTGGCGAGGGCCCATAGTCGCAAAGCTTCATTGCATAGCGACAGAGAGCCTGTTCTGCCTTGCTTGTTCAGATAGAACATAGCTACCTGATTGTCGGTTTGGACCAGAACTGTCTTGTGGCTGAGATGGGCCTGAAATACTCGAATAGCATTTAAAATGGATCTCAGCACTAGGACGTTTATGTGAAGAGAAGCCTCCTGTGGGGTCCAGAGACCCTGAGTTGAGAGATCGTGCAAGTGGGTCCCCCAACCCAACTTGGACACATCTGTTGTTAGGGTGGCTTGGCACAGAGGCTGCTGGAAAGGAGAGCCTACGAGGAGGTTTTCCAGTGATTGCCACCATTGCAGGGTCGAAATTAGACGTGTGGAGTTTCTGATTTTGTCCGTTAGCCGACCCGAGGCCTGTGCCCACTGAGAGGATAGGGTCCACTGGGCTGCTCGCATATGAAGGCGAGCATAGGGAACCACATGGACAGTGGATGCCATATGCCCCAGAAGCTGAAGCATCTCCAGAGCAGTCAGGAAGACCTTCATGGCTGCTTGGAATGCCAGCTGTATTATACGTAGATAGCCCGGCTGTGGCAGGAAAGCTTTTGACTGCCGTGTGTCTAGACGAGCCCCTATGAACTCGAGAGATAGAGAGGGGGTGAGATGAGATTTTGGGAGGTTTATGACCAATCCCAAGAACTGAAGGATTCTCATTGTTTGAGAAAGAGCGAAGCTGGCCTCTGGAGCTGTTGATCTCAAATGAGCCAATTGTCTAAGTAAGGGAAGACAAATATTCCTAGAGTTCTCAGAAATGCTGCTACCACTGCCATGCATTTTGTGAAGACTCTTGGGGCAGAAGCCAGACCAAAAGGAAGAACTCTGTACTGAAAGTGTCTTCCGTGGACCAGGAATCGAAGGAACTTCCTGTGATTTGCTTGGATGAGAATATGCGTGTATGCATCTCTTAGATCAAGGGAACATAGCCAGTCCTGACTCTGAAGGTATGGTAGGAGTGTTCCGAGGGAGATCATTTTGAACTTTTCTTGGAACAGGTATTTGTTTAATTCTCTGAGGTCCAATATAGGTCTGTGTCCCCCTGTTTTCTTTGGAATAAGAAAATAGTGGGAGTAGAACCCCATATCCTATTGGGATATGGGTACTTCTTCTATTGCTCCTTCAGAGAGAAGTGATGTGACCTCCTGCCACAAAAGGCCGGTGACAGGGACCTGAGAATTGAACTGTTTGATTATTGTAGGCAGGGGCATGTTGAGAAAGTGAAGCTTGTACCCCAGTCGTACAATGGACAGAGTCCAGTTTTCTGATGTTATTTGTTGTCATCTTTTGGCAAAATGGCATAACCTGCCTGGAATGGTTAAGGGTTCTGGTCCTTTCAGGGGCAGAATGACTAAGTTCTCTAGGTAAGAGTCAAAGCCCCTGAGGAGGCTGAGTTTGCTGGGCCGGTTGAGCTCTTTGAGCTTGCGGCTTTCTTTGCTGTCTGTTCTGTTGTTGTCCCTTTTGGGGAACATGAACTGGACAGTGGCCCAAATGGGGGTATGATTGGTAAAACCTCTTTTTCTTGTTGAAAAAGAGTTTCTTGAATGACTTTTTCTTTGCTGGGCTGGCTGTAGACTTTGATAGTCTGTTCAAGGAAGTATTTTCAGATTCAAGCTGATTAGCCTTGTCCTGCCAGTCCTTGCCAAAGAGATTTTCTCCTGTACAAGGAATGTTTCCCAGCTTGTCTTGCACCCACTGCTCTAAGTCTGATGCCTGAAGCCAGGCAATACGACGTGCACCTATGGAGATAGCAGAGGTTCTGCTTATGCATTCAAAGCAATCAAAGGTTGTACAGTTTATGAATTTAGAGATATTTTGGGCGTGCTTGACCAGGGTAAGGAAAACTTCCCTTTTGTCCTCAGACATATTAGGGCTCATGAGCTCTAAGTCACGTGTGACTTCTTCCAGGAATATACCCATATAAAGAATGTAGGAACTGAGCTTGGCTGATAACATGGAGGATTGGAAGCATGGATGCCCAAAGGCATCGAGTGTTCTCGATTCCCAGCCTGGAGGATTAGAAGAATGCGTTTTAGCACTCTTAATTCTACGCATGGCCGATTCCACTACCATTGAATGGTGTGGTAACTGAGTCTTTTGAAAGCCAGGACAACTTGGCACTCGGTACATGGTATCGAGGCGTCAGGAATGTGGAGACACCATTAAAGAAGTTTCCCACATCCTTAACATAAGACCATGTAAGATCTTGTGAATGGGAAGTGTAGCTGCTTCCTTAGGAGCCATGGGATATTGTAGAATTCTTAATTCTTCTGCCCTAGGTTCCTTTTCTGGAATCACCGAGATTGAAAGACCTTTGGCTAAATCACGTATGAAATCCTGGAAGGACATGTCTTCTGGAGGAGACATTCTGCATTGAGGAGGAGTTGGATCCTCTGGTAGGATCGCTCTAGTACCGGTAGAGTCATCAGAATCATTGGAATCGGAAGATTCGAAATATCTCGGTGACCAGTGTTCGTGCACCACTTGGTACCGGTACCGGTACTGCTCAAAGTCAGTATCGGGGTATCTCGGTACCGGCCCTTCGATGCCTGAGATAGACTTGAGGCTTGGCATGGGCGGAAGCATACCTGCCGAGGCAGGTGCACTCGATATCGACACCGATGTCAGTACCGATACCTGTGGAACCATCTGTAGCGGTCTTAGCGGTACCGAAGCTGCTAAGAGGATCGCTAGACTGCGTTCGATAGCAAGGATTCTCTTATCCATCGCTCCTGCCGATGCCTGGGTGTCGGTACCAGCGGAAGCGGCCACGAGCCTCAGAACATGGCACCAGTAGTTCTACAGAGGTGGAAGCCTCTGGAACATACTGGAGCTCCGTTCTTGCTTTGGAGACCGAAGACTCCTGCCGGGGCTGTTTTACCAGTGAACTTTCCTCGAGGGTAATGCCAGTGGCATCATCTCAATGCTTAGAAGGAGATCTACCCTTTGAGGACCGGCCAGTCTTGGAAGACTTAAATTTAGTTACCTGAGATTCATGGGAGGAAGATAAAGCTCTGTAAGACGTCCTTGACCACTTGCAGAACTCAGGAATCGGTGGTGATGGTGGACCACCTGTGGACAAACAGGGCCAGATGCCCCCTTGTGGGCTGTTGGGGGACCTCCTGGGGGAGAGGAGGTTGTGCTCAAGGAATCAAAAGCTCCCCCCATGTTGAACCGGAGCTGGCACCTGGGACTTGGGGGTCTTTTGCTTGTAGGGGCTATGCCCTTGCCTTTTGTGGTGCTGGCCTTGCTGCGGGGCTGAGAAAGTTTGAAACTGTGAGGTAGTGCCAAAACCTCCCTTTTCCTTGGAAAGGGGGGCTTCTTCCCTGGGGCCTTCTTATAGGGCTGAACCGAGGTCTTTTTTGAGAGTCTGGTCCTTGTAAGGAACTCAGTCTCTATTTCAGCTGCTTTGTCTGCCATGGGTTTCCCAAAGAGATTCTCTCTGATATGGGAGACATTGGTAAGTTTGTCCTGAACCCATTGTTCGAGGTCAGACGACTGCAACAATGCCTGGTGTTGGGCCCCGATGACCTCAGCGGCTACTCAGCTGAGGACTCGAAGCCATCGTAGGCTGCTTGGGATAAAAACGTCAAGCACTTCTTGACCGCCGAAGCTAGAGATTTGAACCGCTGAAGGGGTTCTCCGTCAAGGCCTGCTGAGAAACCTGCAAACTCCTTTGCCAGCTCTTTGAGGTACATGCCGATGTATAGTTTATTTATTTATTTATAGTTGGGTAGGATTGGACTCGGCACGCAAGCATCAAGCACTGGAAGGCCTTTCAGCAGAGGGAGTTGATGTTCCAGTCCTCTCTGCCAGGGGGCACAGAGGAATGGGTCTTTTGACTCTTGAGTCTGCGAATAGCAGACTCAACAACCATCGAGTTGTGGGGAAGTTGAGTCTTCAGTGGACTCGGTACATAAAGTCAAGATGCCTGCTGAGAATGGGCACCGAGGCCGGTGTTTCCTACATATGCCCTCTAGTTTTACAGCTTCCCCGTCTTTGGAAGAGGTTTGTTTGTTCATCATTTCTCTTTAAGTATTTAAAGGTCTGAATCATATCTCCCCTGTCCCTCCTCTCCTCCAAAGTGTACATATTTAGGTCTTCAAGTCTCTTCTCATAAGGCTTATGACGCAGGCTCCAAATCATTTTGGTCGCTTTCCTCTGAACAGTTTCCAGGCTTTTTACATCTTTTGCAAGATATGGTCTCCAAAACTGAATACAATATTCCAAGTGAGGCCTCACTAGTGACTTGTACAGTGGCATAAGTACCTCTTCCTTTCTGCTGGTAATCCCTCTTTGTATGCAGCCCAACACCCTCCTGGCTTTTGCCACCACCTTGTTGCACTGTTTTGCCACCTTGAGATCATCAGAGATAATCACACCAAGGTCTTTCTCCTGAACCGTGCACACCAACCTCTCGCCCCCTATCGCGTACATTTCCCTTGGATTTCTGCTACCCAAGTGCATGACACTGCACTTTTTCGCATTAAATTGTAGTTGCCAAGCATTAGACCATTCTTCCAGCTTTTGTAGATCTTTCCTCATGTTAACCACTCCCTCGGGGGAGTCCAGTCTGTTGCAAATTTTTGTGTCATCTGCAAAAAGACAAACTTTTCCATTCAGTCCTTCAGCAATATCACTCACAAATACATTGAACAGTGCCGGGCCCAGGACCGAACCCTGGGGCACCTCGCTAATCACCTTCCTTTCATTCGAGTGAGCCCCATGTACCATCACCTTCCGTTGTCTGTCAGTCAACCAATTTCTAATCCAGTTTACCATCTTCGGACCCATCCCCAAGCTACTGAGTTTATTGACAAGCCTCCTATGAGGAACAGTATCAAAGGCTTTGCTGAAATCCAGGTAGATGACATCCATCGCATGCCCCTGATCTAGTTCCTTGGTCACCCAGTCAAAAAACTCAATCAGATTTGTTTGGCAAGACCATCCTTCGGTAAAACCATGTTGCCTCGGATCTTGCAACGTGTTGGATTTGAGAAAGTTCACTATTCGCTCTTTCAGGAGTGCCTCCATTACTTTTCCCGCCACTGAGGTAAGGCTCACGGGCCTGTAGTTTGACACTTCTTCCCTGTCACCACTTTTGTGTAGAGGTACATCAGCCATTCTCCAGTCCTGAGGAACCTTTCCTGTTCCAAGGATCTGTTGGACATCCTTTAACGGTCTTGCAAGAACCTCTCTGAGCTCTTTCAGTATCCTCGGATGTATCCCATCCAGTCCCATGGCTTTGTCCACTTTCAGTTTAGCAAGTTTTTCTAACACCTCATCTTCTGTGAATGGTGTGGTATCTACTTCTTTCCCATTTTTATATTTTGGAGTCATAGCTTGTCCATCTCCAGGATTTTCTTTAGTAAAAACAGAGCAGAAGTATTTGTTTAGCAATTTCGCTTTTTCAGTTTCACTTTCCACAAGTCCTTTCCCAGCACTTCTGAGTCCTGCAATTCCAACTCTGATCTTCCTTTCCCGAATATACCTGAAGAAAGTTTTGTCGCCACCCTTAACATCTTTAGCCATCTTTTCCTCTGCCTTTGATTTTGCTTTCCTTATTACTCTTTTTGACTCTTTGAGTTTGATCCTCTATTCATTTCTGTGTTCTTCTGTTTGCAAGCTATTGAATTTTGCAAAAGCTGTGTTTTTGCCTTTATTTGAGCAGCCACTTCTTTGGAAAACCAAATAGGTTTCCTTCTCTTGTTTTTATTTACTTTTCTTACATATTTATCTGTTGCCCCTTTTATTGCCACCTTTAGTTTAGCCCATTGCAATTCCACTTCCCTTATCTCCTTTCACCCCGTCATCTCCTCCTTTAGGTACTCGGCCATTTTATTGAAGTCAGTGTTTTCAAAGTTCAGGACTTTGAGCTTGCTATGATTGGCCTGTACCATGGCTTTTATCTCAAAGCACACCATGTGATGATCACTGTTGCTCACAGGGGCACTCACACAGACATTCGACACGCTATCACCGTTGGTGAGCACTAAATCCAGTGTTGAGCTTTCCCTGGTTGGTTCCATCACCATTTGTCTAAGTAATGCATCTTGGAGAGCATCCACAATTTTTTTGCTTCTTTCCAGATGTGCAAAAGAATCCAATCCACATCAGGTAGATTAAAGTCACCCAATATGATCACTTCCCCCTTTGTGGCTATCTTGGCAATATCTATAATCAATTCGTTATCTCTCTCTTCAATTTGAGTCAGAGGTTTGTAGACTACAGCAGTATGGATGACAGTGCCATCTCCTTTTTCCAATGCAATCCAGAGCGCTTCTTCTTTTTCCCATGTCCCCTGCATTTCAGTAGCTTTAATATTGCTTTTGACATACAAGGCTCCTCCTCCTCCTTTTCCATTTTCTCTGTCTCTTCTGAATAGATTATAGCCAGCTATGGCTATATCCCAATCATGTGATTCATTAAACCATGTTTCTGTAATGGCTACAATATCCAAATCAAATTTCCATCATTAGGGCTTCCAGGTCTAGAACTTTGTTGGCTAAGCTTCGAGCATTTGTGCTCATTGCTTTCCAGCATTTACCTGGCTTGTGTGTATTTTGCATTGATTTTGTTCTGCCCACTTCTTCCCACTTGTTTTTGATGTGTGGTTTTAAAAGTGTGGCTGTTTCTGATGTTATTCTGCTTATGTAAGTTCTTATGTTTAAAATCCCTGCATGACATATGCCCCCTCCTATCTCACTGTTGCAATGTAAATGGTTCAAAGTTATAATGTAAACCACTTTGATTGAAGGATAAGGTGATATAAAAAACGGATTAAATAAATAAATAAAGTCTAACCAAATTATGATTCTTATTGCTGCAAAAAGGGCTTCCACCAAGTACTGAGTCAAGGGGTATGAAGATTTATGCAATCAAGTTATTTTATTCTTATTTATTTTATGAATATTTCTATAATCATTCTTTTACACTGAAAGTGCAGAGTATATGGTTTAAATTAGTGAAACAAGGTTCTATTTTTTTTTAATTTTCATTTTTTGAACAATCCCTCTCACATTTCCATTTCTACATCATCAGGCATAATAACATACACCACTCCGCAGAATCCTTACTAATACATACCACCTCGTATCACATTCCCTATCCATATCAGAATCCTGCTTTTCAAAAACATTTGACCAACATAAGAAGGAAAAATTAACCAAAACCAAACAAGAGCCGGATCGCATGGGCTTCTTCTCCACACTACTCCTCCTCTGGGTGGGGACGACAGACCAGACCAACCCTGGGGATCATCCCTGGATCTTCCGCCCAAATCCCCTGGCTCCATCAACCCCTACCTCCTTGTAACCCCTAGCTTCTCCTCCAAGACACCACCAAAACCCAGTCTCCCACCCTGGAATTACCCCACCCCTTCCCACTCCCACTGAGTGGCTAGTTCTTTCAAGGGAGACCACAGCTGCTCATGATATTCCAGTATACCATTCATTAATGCTACTCCCCGTTCCATTTCCATAATATTAGCCAATTTCTTAAACCACTCCAACAGGGTTGGGGCATTAGGGTTCTTCCACTTTGCTGCGATAAAGGTTCTATTTTAATGCACTTTGAATTGTATATTTTAGACAGCAGAATGTGAAAAAATGTATAGGGGGTGTGAAAACATTTGCAAACAACTGTATCCCAATTTTATAAAGGCAAAATATACATGTATGTGTCTTTATAGTAGAAACGTCTAGATTCGTCCCCAGTAGTACAAAAATGCTCATGCATAAAGTTACACCTGTTCCAAGACAGGTGCAACTATGTGCTTTGTTGGGGTTTTTCTGGGCTTCCCCTAAGATTATTTGGGGAGTTTTCTATTTTTGTATTATGGCTGCAATGTCCGCCCCAACATCCATACAGGACCTACCTTAAACAAATTGCTTGTGCCACCGTAAGAGCATGGAAAATTTTTTATTTATCTTGCCAGGTCTGTAACATCACAAGCTTTACTTCTGATATATAAGGTACAAATTTCAATATCAATCCATAGCATCAATACATCTATAACAAGCAAAGCACCTGACTTAATTGTAAAAAAAAAGGTCCTGGAGACAGAGATAGCCTTACTCCAATGAGATCAGCTAATTTCTGTCTACTTGTTAGAATTTCTTCTCCATATTTATATTAATTTTCAGGCTCAAATTGCTGATAAATAGATTTCCTTTCTGTTTCTTATTCTCCATTATCTTAAGCAAATCTGCTTCCCAATCTTTTACCCTCTGTTCTCTCTGTAGCATCCTGTCTCTCCATTCTCACTCGCCTTCTGCTAGCCATGCTTCCTGCAGATAAACTGTAGATACTGATGTTCGTCTTCCTTGTTTATGTTCCCCTTTGTTCATTCAAGAGGCCCAGGTGACAGCCTTTTCACTAGCTGTGTAGTGTTCAGAGCCTCTCATTGTGTTAGCTCTCTGGGACAGGATATTAGCTCATTTCATTGCTCAATCTTGCTGATTTTGCAGTTTCAGTGTGAAAAAGTCAGAGCAAGCTGTTTCTTAGGCCTGAGCTATAGACGTTAGCACAAGATGGATTCAACCTGTAACAAAGGTACCTGAAGGGGGATTCATTTTTTTCCCTTCAGCTTGTATTCTCTGAGTATGCATATATTTTATAAAGTATGCGCATACCTCACCAATTCTGCCATGGGGAACACCTACAAGTGGAGTGCATTAAAGTATGCCAGCATGGATTATTTATACACGCAATTAAACCCACACAATTTTGTGAAAATTATTTTCTACATTTAAAATATGCTTTAAAAGCAGAAAATGCTCTATAAAATTGTTATGGGTGCCAATGCCATTAAAAAAAGGTAACATATCTCACTTACTTTGTCCTTCCAGTTATACTTAGATTTTGCTTCAAAGTATTCAAATACTCCGGCTCCATACTGTGTCAAAGATCTGAGCATATGCCGATTTGCTGTGGGACTGATCAAATTTTAATATTAATTTACTAATGATTATAATTTTGATTTCTGGCTAATTGTTTCTATGAAGAAATCAAGTTCAAACTCTTCTAAACCTTGTTCCCATTACCTTTTGTATCAGACACCCATAAAATTGCCAATTGCTACTCAAGAGAAGGAAGAAAAGAGACAGGAGCCAGATGTTGGAAGAGAAGCGGCAGCAAGGGGGACAGTTGGGGAAGAGAGGAAAAAAGAAATGGAAGAATGATGGAGGCAGAGGGTAAGAAACGTGGAACGATAAGGAAGGATAAGGAGGAGGCATATAGGGATGAGAGATGAGATGTAGATGGAGGATAAAGACAAGAAGGAGGAGGAGGATGGTACACAATGAAAAGGAATGGAAGGGTAGGAGAGAGAAAGATGGAGTAAAGTGATAGGTCAGTAGGAACTGAAAAATGGAGGCAAAGCTACAATAGAATAAGAAATAATTGTGTGCTTCCGGTTCTGGATCTGAACCAGATGGTGGCATGAAGAGCGTGCTCCAGACATGCAAGTGAATAATATCCTCAAACTGGATTTTGCAACCTCTACTTACCAGTACCTCATGATCATAACAGACACCCTGTGGTAATGGTGGCAAAAAACATCAAATGCAGATTTGAATTAGTTTGCTTATAAGGGATTGTCAAAGGCCGCAGGAACAAGCAACAAAATGGTGACCACGATGGCGAAAGGGGTGGTGGGAGCATAGGGCGAAGGCCCCACGAGCCCAGGAGGAACCGATGGCAATCTAAACCTCCTTCGAGCCGAAATGAAGAGTTGGTTTGAAGACCTCCATAATGACCTTACGAGCCGTCAGAGGTGCGATCATGGGTCAAGAATATGAAATCTGATATTAAAGAGATAGGGAATCGAATGGAAGCAGTGAAGCATAAACTGGAAGGATTGGAAGATTGAGCAGCATAAAAACACTAAAAGAATTGATATTGGAACAGTCTGCCCTATGGGAAAAGATAGAAGATATGGAAAGCAGAGCCTGGCCATGCAACCCTAAGGTTCTGTGGGTTTCCAGAGGAGAATAAAAGAAGGGACTTTTGTGACAGTCCACTGAATCAGTGAGATCATGTTACAAGTGGGAGGACTCCAGCCTGAAGACTACTGCTTAAGATCGAGAGGGCCCATGGCGAGATAACCACTCCAGGGATATTATAGCTCTCTACCATGGATACGTAGCTAAAGAGGCAGTGCTGATGGCAGCACGAAAGCTCACCTGGATCTTATGGGAAGATTATACTTGGATGTCTCATCTTTGACCCTCTGTAAACGCAGAGAATTGAGAGAGATTACCAAGCAGTTATAGGCTTAAAACATTTGATATAAGTGGCTTCATCCTTTAGGTAAACAATATACAATTGCTGGTTCATCTACCTGAGCGAAAACAAAGCTCTGGCAGGATTGAAAAGAGTGGGATGGACCAAGCTTCCTAAGAAGTTAGAGGCGATAGAAGGATCCAGGGACTCAGCAAAAATGAAGGGCCCCTGTTGGCAGTGAGCAGGCATGGGAAGAAAATGATTGCAGAGACGAGAGCCCGGCTTCCATCAATGAGACTAGAGATGTAGAAAATGGCCAGAGATAAGTGCATATTCCATACATCCTGAAATGGGCCATAAGAGCTAAGGGTACAACATTGTGGTTCCCACTGACTGCTAGAAAGATAAAAGGGGAGCTTTATGGGAAGCCTATAATGGTGGTGAATGTCTATGCCCCTAATGACTACCAAGGGACCCTCTAGGATGCAACTGTAACCCGTATTAAGATTTTTATGGAAGGTCTATTGATAGTGGGCGGAGATTTTAATATGATGAGACACCCAATTCTAGGTAACGCCAAAGGAGGCCTCCCATGTTTAAAGAAGGGCCGTAGAAAATTGAGGAGGTTCTTGGATGACTTAAACCTTTGTTGATGGTTGGAGGGAAAAAATCCCCAGAAACAGGATTACACTTTTAACTCTAGCGTCCATGATTTGTTTTCCTGAATAGATTATGGGAAAAGAGGGCTTCCCCAAGCTCATGAAGTGTGACACAGAGCCATTACACTGGTCAGATCATGCCCCGATTTGGTGTACTTTGGCTTTGGAGGGAAGGAATAATGGGCTCCAATTCTGGAAACCGAACACTCTGTTACTACAGAATCCTACTATCCAGGTCTAGATACGGAAGAAAATACAGTCCTACTTAGAACTCAACGACGTCCATGATGGACTTTGTGGGAGGGACTAAAAGCAGTTAGTAAAGGGAAACTGATTGCAGCAGGCAGCTTTACAAAGCAACAAAGGGACAAAGAAAAGGAAGAGACAACATATGGAAGGGTCCCTTACTGCTGAGGAAAAGGCTAAACTAAAAGTCTTAAAGGGCCGATGACAGGCCTTTATGAATGAAGAAATAAATTTTGCACTTGAACAATTGAAACAGAGGTATTTTGAATAAGGGAATAAGGCCTTGAAGCTCCTGGCTGCCAGATTAAAGAAGCTACGCACGTGCAATGCCATCTCGAAGATTTGAGATACAATGGGCTGTGAGGTTTTCGGGGACAAAGGGATTGGAGAGTTCTTTCTTGATTTTTATAAAATTTGTATGCCCTGGAGCATAGTGTTTCTGAGGTGGAAATTAGAGCATATTTGGATAACATAGCTTTGAAAGCATTGCAGATGATGCCAGGGCAATATTAAATAGAATGATTTTAACCCATGAGGCTCTCAGCTAAAAAAAGCTTTGCTGGGGGTAAGGCCATGATAGATATTCAAATAAATTTTATAAAATATACCCAGAATTGATAGCAGGTATTCTGGTACATGTATTTAATAAGAGTGCTGGAAAATGGGTGCCTCCCCCAGACACTACAGGTTGCGGGGATAACTCTGATCCCCAAAGAAGGGAAAGATCCCAATCTGGGTGGCTCTTATAGACCCATTTCCTTACTAGGCATTGACTAAGCTTCTGACTAAGATTCTGGCTTTGAGGTTGATGCTTCAACTACCTGGCCTGGTTCATCACAATCAGGGAGGATTCATACCAGGAAGACAGGCTGCCAAGAATAAGAACATAAGAAATTCCATACAGGGTCAGACCAAGGTCCATCAAGCACAGTATCCTGTTTCCAACAGGGGCCAATCCATGTCAGAAGTACCTAGCAGTTTCCCAAAAAGACACACAGGTTCCATAATGCTTGTATTGGGACAAGCAGTGGATTACCTGGGTCCTCTTTAATGATGGTTTATGGACCTTTCCTCCAAGGTACTTGTCCAAACCTTTTTTAAAACCAGCTACACTAACAGCTTTTACTACATCTTCTGGTAATGAATTCCAGACTACGCGTTGAGTGACAAAGCGTGGTTACTCACCTGTAACAGGTGTTCTCTGGGGACAGCAGGAATCAATCCTCACATATGGATGACATCAGTGCCGACAGAGCCCCTGCGGAAGCATCTCCCCCAGCTTTCAAAGAAAGCCTTTGGGAGATGCACCATGCATTCATGGCCCCCATCCAGCCCAAGGGTGCCATCTTGCCTCAGTCTAATGACATAGCTAAGACAGCAAAATTAAAATACGGTACATAAGCAACTCCAAGGGGAAGAGGGAGTGTTGTGAGGACTGATTCCTGCTATTCCCAGAGAACATCTTTTGCAGGTGAGCAACTACACTTTCGCTGGGAACAAGCAGGTAGTCAGTCCTCACATATGGGACTCCCCAACTACAGGCTACTGAGAAGAGTGAGCCGTGAACAACAGCAGTTGAATCCCTATTGAGAGATCCTCGCAAGACCCAAGTGTCCGGTGAGGAACCAGCACTCTTGTAGCCTAAACACAGAAGGGTAGGACGGCAGGAGTTGCCTACACCCTGAAGAGATTATGGAGTACAGCCTGGCCAAAGGCGCTGTCCTGTCGGGACTCCTTCTTCAGGCAGTGGTGAGCTGCAAAGGTATGCACCGAAGACCAGGTGGCAGCCCGGCAGATTTCTGTCGCAGGGACGGAACGCAGATTTGACACTGAAGTGGCCATGGCCCTGAAGCGGTGAGCCATGACCTGCTGGTTTAGTGAGATCCCCACCTGCTTATAGGTGAGGGTGATGCAGTCCGCCACCCAAGTGACAGATTTCACTTAGACACTGGGAGCCTCAGTCAGCTGGGGTCATAGGAAACAAAAAGCTGAGGTGCTTTGCGGTGGCCCCGGGTCCATTGTAAACAGAAGGACAGGGCTATTTTACAATCCAAAGTATAGAGAATGGTCTCTGCCATGCCTGCGTGTGGACTGGGAAAGAAGGTGAGAAGAACCACCACCTGAATGAGGTGGAATGGTGACATCACCTTAGGCAGAAACTTGGAGTGTGTGCAAAGCACCACCCTGTTCTTGTAGAACCTCGTGTAGGGAGGCTCTGCTATCACAGCCTAGAACTCGCTGACTCAGTGCTACGAGGAATATGACTTTCCAAAAAAGGTACCTACGGTGGCAGGTAGCCAAGGGCTCGAAGGGCGGCTTAGTAAGCTGTGATAGCACCACGTTGAGATCTCACTCAGCCGCCGGTGGACGGATGGGAGGTTTGGATAGCATAAGGCCCCAGAGGAACCGGGACTCGAGGGGCTGAGCCAAGAGGGGTTTACCTTCAACGGAATGGTAGTGTGCTGAGATAGCATTCATGTGCACTCTCACTGTTGGACTTTAGTCCCGCCTGCCACAGGTGGACCAGGTACTGGAGTACCACCTGTACCACGCAGGAGAACAGGTTCGCCCGTCTTTCGTTGCACCACACCGAGACCTGATGCCACTTAAAGGCATATGCCCTCCTCGTGGAGGCTTTGCAAGAGGCCAGAAGAACCTCTCATGTCCTGTGGGAGGTTGATGGGAGCTAGAGCTACCCTTTCAGGGGCACAAGCCATGAGTGACAGGGACCCATGATTGGGGTGCAGGAGAGAGCCTTGCTCCTGTGAGAGAAGTCCTGGGGCTCAGCCAAGGGGAAATGGCGACATCATTGACAGGGAAAGGAGCAGCGGGAACCAGGGTTGCCTGGCCAATCAGGGGGCTATCAGAATTAGTAATGCCCTGTTGCTCTGGACCTTGAAGAGGGTCTTGGCAACCAGCGGTGTCGGTGGGAAGGCGTAAAGGTGGTCTTCCATCCATGGGATGAGGAAAGTGTCTGCTGCCACCCAGGACGGTTGCGGCTGGCGGGAGAACCACTGGGGCAACTGCGTGTTGTCTGGGCTGGCGAACAGGTCCACTAGAAGGACACCCCAAAGTTGAAACAGCCAGGAGACCACTCTGGGGTTCAATCGACACTTGTGCAGTTGGGGAATTCTGCTCAGCTTGTCCGCAGGGCAGTAGACCGCTCTTAGGAGCATCCCTCTGTAAGTCACACAGGAGCAGAGGGCTACCGCATCCTGGCAGAGGTAGTACGACTTCGTGCCTCCTTAATTGTTCACACAGAACATTGCAACCTGGATGTCAGTCTGGATCAGCACCAACTGGTGCTGTAGATGGTGGCGGAAGGCTCGTAGGGCCAGAAATATAGCCCGGAGCTCCAGAAGGTTGATTTGCATTTGGGATTCCGACTGGGACCAGCTGCCTTGAGTCTGAAGATCCCTGCAATGCACTCCCCACCACTGAGCTGCTCTCATGTGTAGTCGGGTGTATGGGTTCAAATGGACCGTGGAGGCCATGTGGCCAGGGGTAGCGACCAGCGGCATTGCACCTCTGCAGCTAGTTCCCTGAGACGTGACCTATCCTCAGGGAGGAAAGGCCTTGGCCTGGAGGGTGTCTAGACAAGCTCCTTTGAACTCTAGGCATTGGGCCGGAGAGAGGTGGAACTTGAGGTAGTTGATGAGTAACCCCAGGTGCTACAGGATGTTGATGGTGTGCCTTGTGGCATGTTGCACCTGTGCAGCTGAGCCTCCCTTTATGAGCCAGTTGTCCAAGAAGGGAAAGACGAAGGCTCCCTAGAGGCAGAGGTGGGCTGCGACCACCACTAGGCACTTTGTGAAGACCCTTGGTGAGGAGGCCAGCCCAAAGAGGAGTACCCTGTATTGGTAGTGCTCTCCCCCCACCACAAACCGAAGATATTTCCTGTGGCCAGGATGAATCAGGATGTGTGTGTAGGCATCCTTTAGGTCTAATGAGCATAGCCAATCTTCCTGCTGGAGGAATGGCAGCAGTGTTTCAAGGGAGAGCACAGATCCAAGATGGGCCTGAGGCCTCCTGTCCTCTTGGGGACAAGGAAATACCTGGAGTAGAAGCCAGTGCCCCAGAGATGTTTCGGTACTGGCTCCACCGCTCTGTCCTGGAGTAGGCCTGCGAGTTCAGTTAGGAGCAGGGTCTGGTGAAGGAGAGGTCTTATGGGCTCTCCTGGGAAGTACGAAGGTGACACCCGCTGTAGGTGGAGGAGGTAGCCCTCCCTGACCACTAGTAGCACCCAGGTATTGGTGGTGATGGTGGACCACCTGTGGGCAAACAGGGCCAGACACCTCCCTGTGGGCTGCAGGGGACCTCCTGGGGGAGAGGTGGTCACGCCCAGGGAGTCAAAAGCTCCTCCCAGGCTGGGGCAAGGCCTGAGCCTGGGACATAGGGGTATTTTGCTTACAGGGGCCATGCCCCTGTCCTTTGTGCTGTTGGCCTTGCTGTGGGGCTGAGAAGGCCTGAAATTGCGAGGTATTACCAAACCCCCTCCTTCTTCCTCGGGAAGGAGGAGGGGGTTTGATCTTCTTTGAGAGCCTGGTTCTCGTTAGGAACTCTGTCTCTATCTCTGCAGCTTTGTTTGCCTTGGGTTTCCCCAAAGAGGTTCTCTCCGATGCAGTGGACATCAATAAGTCATGAACCCACTGTTCTAGGTCATATGACTGCAGCCATGCTTGGCATTATGCCCCACTGCCCGCAGCGGCTACCCTGGCCAAAGACTCAAAGCCATCATAGGCTGCTCAAGACAAGAACTTCGAGCACTCTTTGACCGCCGAAGCCAGAGACTTAAATCTCTGCAGGGGCTCCCTGTCAAGGCGTGTTGAGAATCCACTGAGCTCCCTTGACAGCTCCTTGAGGTATATGCCGATATAGAATTGGTAGGACTGGATCCAGCAAGTCAGCATTGAGCCCTGATAGGCTTTTCGGATGAGGGCATCGAGGATCCGGGCCTCCTTGCTGGGTGGCACCGGAAGAACAAGTCTTTTGGCTCTTGAGCCTGCGCATGGCTAGCTCAACGACCATCAAGTTGTAGGGGAGTTGTGTCTTCTGAAACCCAGGGCTTCGGCATACTCACCTGCTGACAATGGGCACCGACGCCAATGTTTCCCATTTCCAGAGGAGCAGGCGCTCAATGATCGGAGGCACCGATACTGTAAGGTTTTCCTTAGGGGAGCCTCGTACTGGAGTATTTCCAGTTCCTCCGTGTGCAGGTCTTCCTGAGCCTCGGTCTGCATGGTGAGTGCCTTAGCCATATCCCACAGAAAGTCAAGGAAAGTGACATCCTCAGGTGGCGAACGGCATCGGGACACCGGAGACAGGTCCGAAGGCATGTCTCTATGTCGCCGACTGTCTGGGGTCTCCTCTTCCTCAGTCTCCTATTCGGACTCAAAGTCCGAGTATGAGTCCAAGGCTCCATGATTACCACGGCCAAGGCTGCATTGGACGGTCCGCGACCTCTGGAGCATCTGCAGTCTGAGCTGCGGGTGCTCATCAGAGAGGACCAGTGTCCTGAAGAATGGGACCGGGACCTCATCCAGAGCTGTTGGGTTTCTCGAGACGGGTGGTGCTTGAGGATCGGCTTGACGTCCGTGGAAGACCTTTATGTTGAGGGTCCCGTCGTCGGAGCGGATGAACCAGATGAACAGGACATAAATGCCTGTTGCATGGCCACGAGTGCAGAGATACTGCTCTCTAAGGCTGCCATCCTGGTCTCCTTGACAGTTGGCTCTGCAGCCTCACATTAAGGGGGGCAACTGCTTGCCCTGGAGGACAGCATTGAATACCCATTGCAGCAATGGTGCCATCGCACTAACCAGTTTTTAATAAAAGATTCCTGTAAAGCCATCCAACCCGAGTGCCTTATGGGGCACCAAACCCTGGATCACCGCCCGAACCTCTTTCTCGGTGATGTCTCTCTCCAACCCTTCTCGAGCATTTCCCTCCAATACACCTAAACCCCCTCCAACTTCCTCAAATAGTTATGGATGTGTCCTGGATCCACTCTGGGCCCTTCTGCATAAAGTTTGGTATAGTAATCTACAAAGCGCTTGTGGATCTCTGTCCCTGTGATGGAGTGTATGGGAAACTCCCATCCCCCCATAGGGACTCTCCCCCAGCCAAGGCCAGAACCGGGAAGGTATTGCTCTGGTAAGAGCTTAAACCCCTGTCCCTTTAAGAGAATAGGCTGGAGAATGCCAGGGGAGGGTTTGGCCTGGCCCCAGGGTTTAAACCAGGAAGCAGGAGTCCTGGAGGGGAGAGAGGAGCCCAGGGGTCTGAAGTATAAGTATACCTGAAGACTATTTACTTGTAAAAGAGAGCCTGCTGTGGAGGTAGGAAGCATTTTAACTTTATTACTGTCTGCTCAGTCTTGCTGCTGGAGTTCTGCTTGGTTGACATGTTGCTGGGCTGTGCTGCCCGAAGTGAGGAAGCTTTGGGAAGCAGTTTTGTTTGCTTTGTGCCATCTGTGCAGGTGCTCTAATCAGCTGTACAGCAGAATAGCCATGCTGAGTGTGAGTAAGGACTGCTACAGCTAGGGAAGAAGCCTAGAGTGGTTGTCTGAATGCTGGCTGCCTAAATAAAAGATATTTTCTTGAAACCTCTCTTGGCTGTGGAGTCCTGTGTTGTGCCTTACACTGGCAACATCTACCACAGTCCCCTTGGAAAGAAGGCAGTCCTGGGTACCTTTCAGCTTCACAATTGTGTGAACTTGTACTTGTTCAGGCAGCTTCCGCGCCAATTAAGTGCTTGATTTATTATCAAATTCATAATATTGCTGCTGAACCCATTGAAGATGGAACAAAATCTACTCCCACCTCACTTCCTTGAGTTGGTCCCTCATTCCCCGAGATCCCGTCTGCTTATACTACTGTTCCAGAGCCTCCACCCGGGCCATCAACTGTCAGGTCTTTTCTTCCCGCTCCCTCTTCCTCCTCACCTCCAACTGCACGAGATAGCCGCGGATCACTGCCTTTAAGCCCATCCCACAAAATCCCGGTTACCAACTTCCTGTTATCATTGAGCTCCAAATAATCCCCCATGACCTTCTCCAACACTTTTACTTCTTTCTCCCCTGAGCTTCCAAAACGTGTGCGGATGAGGCTCCGGACGGCTCCCAAAAAAGATCTCCAATGGCGTGTGGTCCGATCATGTAATAGGGCCAATCTTAGTCCCATTCAGGCTCTCCATCTAGTATTTATCCCCCAATATGTAGTCAATGTGGCTGTAAACTGGTATGCACTGCGGAATAGAATGTGTAATTCATGCAGTTTGGTGGGCCGCCCTCAAAGATCAACTAGACTGAATTCCCTCTGCATCACTGTAACACCCTCCTCCCCAGGGCACCCCACTCATCCCTGGTCCGCCCCCCCTGGGTGCCCACCTAAAGCAATATTAAAGTCACCCCCACCAAAAGGTGACTACACACCTTCCTTTCCATCCACCTCCCCAAATCTTGCCAAAACCCAAGTTGGTCAACATTGGGACCATAAACTCCCTAAAAAATAGCCTCTTCACCAGATAACTCGCCCCAAACGACTAGTGCACAGCCATCCGGCCTGCGCACCATGTCCCCCAGACTAAAGGAGAGATTCCCCTGAAGCAATATTGCCACTTCCGTCCTTTTCCTGCCCCCCTCTTCTGCAGCAAAAAAAGTCTGAAAAGATAGCAGGTAAAGCAGCCTTTCATCTAGACTGTGGAGGTGCATGTCTTGTATGAATACCACTTGCCAGCTGTGATTACAGATCTCATTCATCAGCAACTTGCACTTTAGAGAAGTATTTAACCCACGGGCATTAAGCATCCCCACAGTCAGCCTACCCGCCATCAACAATGTAACCCTCAGTTGCCCCCCCCCCCCCATACCCTGCAGAGCCTTTCTCTGCACATCCTCAGGAGGAAGGGACCCCCGGTGGGTACCGGCTCCCAAAGTAGAGTTCCCCCCCCCCCCATCATTGCATACCCTCCGCACACACATTATTCCCTATGTACAACCACCTCCCACCCTCTCCTCCCATGCTATTACACAGCTACTTCCATTCATCACCCACCCCAGCCATCTCTCCATTCACGCTTCTCATGCATTCCCCACTCTCACCCACCCTTGTACTTGGCATCCAATTCAGGCTCAGAGGGGGGTGGGGGCACCAGGAATAAATATCTCCTTTTCAATCTCCCCCCATTATTACCAATCTCAGAGCAGAGTGGTTACAACTCACACAGGTGTCTAAGCATTGATCTTCTCTCTGATACGCTATGCAATCTGCTTAAAAACAGAAGCATTAAAGTCCATGTTAGAAGCTTAAGTTCAAATCAGTTATTGGTCTCAAGGATCTCCAAGCACCGATCCTCTCCCTCCACCTTGCCTGCAGAAAGGCATCGAAGGTACTGTCCTTTGGCTGGGACTCTCTGCCAGCATGAGTGGGGTGGTGTTGCTTGAGTTTCAAGGGGGGCCACCTGATGCTCCGGGAGATTCTCTGCACCTGCTTGCTTCAATTTTACACAGGCTTCCTCCTCCATATGTACCAGAAGCACCCAGCCTTTGATCTCACAGGACAGCCTGAAGGGAAAGAGCCTTCTATATTTCACCTTCTCCTCACGCAGGTATTGTGTTACACTATGCAGTGCTCGCCGGCACTGCAACATGCTTGGCGTCAAATCATTAAAAAGCTCGACCATGCAGCAATCCCATTCAAAGCGGCCCTTCCACATGGCTGTCCTCATCAGGCAAAGGAAGCCAAGCATGCCACCATATCCTACGGCTTCCCCTTCACTGGAGGGCCCCAAGGTTCAGTGAATGCGTTCAATCAGCACAGTTTCCAGCTTCTTGGTTCCATTAACATCCTCCAATAAGTGCTAGCAAATTGGACCAAAACTGCTGCCTGTGAGTATTTCTGACTCAGGGACACCATGCATTCTGACGTTACACCACCAAGAGCGGTTTTCTAAATCCTCAATCTTGTCGCGCAAGGCCTCTTGCTCAGTCCTCGATAGTTGCAGCTGAAATATGGATGCTCCCGCTTTTTCCTCCTGTTGCTCAGCTTGTGTCACTAAGGCCTCCACACTGTTGCCGAGGTCTCGTATATCACCACGAATCTCTGTCAATGCCTCCCGAATGTCCTCCCAGACTAGGACAATCTCCTTGCTTAGCTCCTTTAACTAGCCGTGAATGTCCTATCTCATGCATTGCTCATCCACATGGTCTAGTTCATCCTCTGAATCCCCACCGGATGCCACCACGTGGGCAGCCTTGCTCTAGTCTCACTGATTTCCTAACGTAAGGGGATTTCAATTTTTCCAGTTTCTTGCATAGGGACATGGTACTTGTGAGTGTCTACTGGAGAAGGGGTTTGAGTACCAGATCTCGGAGAGGAACTCACTTAATCATTGCAAATGTCAGCACCACATTTGGAAACATGCTAGGTACTGTCAGACGGCTGCCTGGGTGAGAATGTTCACAGTCTTGGCAAGTGCATATGTCAATATGATTGGCAAGGGATTGTGGGCAATGCAGTCCATTCACACCCGACACAGCTGCTCACAATAATTTAGTTGTGCTCAAGTGTAAAGCCAATAAGATATTTATTTTTGGGGTTATTTCTCCCAACACAGGTATGCTTGGTAGCACATAAATCAGGTTACTTGCTTTCAGTGTTAAACTTGGAAAAACAAAATCAAGAAAACATTTGAACTTGTCAGGCAATCAAAGCAAAAGAAATAAGACCTGATTGGCAACAAACTGGTCTTTTCTGTAGGCATTAGCTAATGTTTTCTTAGCAGTATATCAAACAACAAACAAAATCCACAAAGAAAGGAAAAACTGTTCTTTTCAGGTTCACTTCTTATATCTTCCCACATAGATTCAGAAGTGATTCTCTCAGAGCTCACAAGCAATTAGGTAAGGCTCAATTGCTAGCAGTTATCCAGCTGAAACCCCTTAGCTGGCTTGCTTTCTACTGCGTGGCTAAAAATCCTACTCAGGAGCTTTTCTGAGTAGATTAAAGAACAAGTTTGTATTTCTTTGTGATGGTTGCTGTATTTTATAACAGAAAATCACCAAAGGAGTTTAGACAGAGAGCAGTCCATGTAAACACATTCTTCATCTGCTATCATTCCCCCTTCTTCACCAAGCATGGGTTCAATATCATGGATTGGCACAGATGAATCTCCCAATGGAGCACTTTCAGGAGAATACTTGTTTCCCTGCTGTCTTTCAAGGTTATAGCTAGGGCATAGATCAGTATTCATACCTGAGCTTCCATTGCTGTTAGAGTTCCTCTCTATATAGCCTGGCCAGTATGTAGTCCAGTTCTTATGTCCAGCCTTCCAATCCAGATCCCTGGACACTGGATCTCTCTTCACATACCTTCTGGCACGGGTCTTAGGGTCCCTTCCACGTGCAGCCGTCTCCCTCACAGGTACCGTCTGGAGATTCCTAGCTCTGCAGCACCATTCCTCTGGCTTTCCCCAGTCCAATGGTGTATGCTGGCCCTTGGAATGCCTCCCAGTATACGTACTGCTCCAGACTCCTCTAGACCTCCCAAAGGCTTTTCTCTTCCTTCTTCCAAAGGGTTTCTTGCCCTCTCTGTCCATCCGGTTTGGCTTCTGCTTCTGATGATCCTCTAGATGATGAAGATGATCAAGCTCAAGCTGCTTCTCTGTAGAATAAACTCTACCTTTATTCTGCTTAGATGAGTGCTCCTCCCTAACACAGCGCAGCTGTGCTGAATCAGGCCCTGCCCTTTGAGATGAGTGCTTAGGGATTACCTCATAGCCCTCCTGATTGAACACACGTTTCCCCACTTCAGCTCCTCTAATGGCTGTTGGAAACCTGGTGCATTCTGGGACTGGTAGTCTTTTATGGGAAAATTCTGTTTTCTTATTTCTACCAGAACTGACAGGTTGCTTGTTCAGAGTCACTTCACCTTTTCTATAGTTCCTTCCTGAGCTATGATAAGCTTCCTTATCACAGTACTTATGACCTGGATTGGCCACTGTTGAAAACAGGATACTGGGATTGATGGGCCTTGGTCTGATCCAATATGGCATATTTTATGTTCTTATGCTCGAGTCTCAAGCCTCCATCTTTGCCGCTGTCATCTTTCCCCATGAATATTTTACTTTTCTCTCAAAACAAGAAGTTTCTTGCAGTCTCAGCAGCACAATTTTAAAGGTTACATATCATATAAATTATATAATGCCACTATACAAATGATATAATCAGCACCACCTAAGGTAGCCAACTGCAACCCATTCAGAGGGACAAAAAACACCCCATTTGGGGTTTTTCTTTCATTCTGCAACAGTTTCATCTAATTAAATGCATTTAAATTTGGCCTTGAGAGCCCTGTTCACTAATATGCATTAAGGTTCAATGCTTTCCTATGAGTTTATTCGCTAAATGATGCATGTATAACTCAAAATTAGCAATGGTATTGATTACCATATTTTAACAAATAACCTTCTAAGACATTCCTCTTCTTCAAGTTTTTCTTCTCCACATTCAAAATGCCCCTCAAATTAGTATTTGAAAGCTGGGCATCATGTAATCGTACAGTACTGTCCATGAAACAGAATCACTTTTATAGCTTTAGCGGCTCTGATTTATGGTTTTCTTATTTCATCCTGTTTTTTTCTTTTCTTAATGCTATTCTTTTACTTTTTTTTACTGTATGTTCAGTACTTCTTTGCTGTCTAATTCTGACATTGTAACTTTCATATTTTTTTTAGGCAGTCACTTTAAATACTGTATGTCTCTTTTCAACTAGTATAAGTATCTCTCATATTGTCTCCTACACTTCTGCAGTGTCTCTATCTCAGGCCACTTTCTTTGCCCTGGCAGGTGCTACTCTCTTGAATTATTTGTTCTTAATTACTTTATACCTCAGTCTCTTTTTTAATCCCATTTCCCTTCTTTATCAGCCCATCTCCCTCCCCTCCTCCAAACTTTTCTTTCTTTCTCTTCTCATTACCTAATCTATGTTCTCCCCTCACCCTCTTTTCTTTAACTGCCTTTTCTCCTGGCCTGTATCTCCTCCTTTTTTTCAAGACATCTTATCTTGCCTGTTTCTCTTCCCACTAATTCCTGATTTCCAAGGATGTTTGCTTTTCTCATACCTTCTCTCATTATATCTCCACTAAATAATACAATTTCTTTCTTTCCCTTTTCACACTTCACTTCTTCAAAGCTGTCTCTTCCCTTTTTTTCCTCTTACCCACTTGTCTCTAAGCCTTCTTCACATCAACAACCACACCTCTCTCTCACCCAAAGTTGTTTCTCTCCTCATTCCCATCCTTTCTATCCATATTTTTCCCCCTTTAGCTAAATTAACAGCTTGTAACAGTGGAGGGAGATTTTAGAAAATATGTCCAAGTGCAATCTGGGATGTCCAAGCCAGAATGTCTGAAAAATAGCAGGCACGTCCACGTGTAGACATGATTTTACAAACGTGGGTCTGTCCGATATGTCGGAGGGGACGTCTACATAGATATAGCACAGTTACTTACCTGTAACAGGTGATCTCTGGGAACAGCAGGAATAAGTCTTCACATATGGGTATCGTCAGTACCGACGGAGCCTGCGCGGGAACGCTCCCCAGCGTCCTGAAAGAAAGCTTTTGGGAGCATCCACAGCACCTGCGCGCTGCCTTCCCGCCTTTCCTAACTGCCTCTCTCCAGTTCGAGTTTTAAAGCTGAGACAAAGAGAGAGAGAGAGAGGAAAGGAAAGATAGAGAGATACAACTCCTAGGGGAGGTGGGTGGGTTGTGAAGACTTATTCCTGCTGTTCCCAGAGATCACCTGTTACAGGTAAGTAACTGTGCTATCTCCAGGAACAAGCAGGAATGAGTCTTCACATATGGGGACTCCCCAGCTAGAGATGCCTGGGAGATCACCCAGATTGTGAGTCCCTGGGAAGGGCTCTACCTCTACCCATGAATCTCAGGCATCCAGTTCAGGGATGGAGGGTAGGAATTGATTAGGTATGGAACAGGTGTTTGAGAACAGCATGACCAAACAAGGCATCCCGGCGGGAGTCCTTGTCCAAGCAGTAATGGGCTGTGAAGGTATGAACCGATGCCCAAGTGGCCGCTCGACAGATTTGGTCGATGGACACAGAGTTTAGATGAGCCATAGAGGTTGCCATGGCCCTCACATTATGAGCTGTGACATGGCCCTCCAGAGAAAGGTTCTTACTTTGGTAGGCGAAGGAAATACACTGAGCAATCCAATTGGACAGAGTTCTCTTAGAGACTGGAAGTCCTAAATGAGAAGGATCAAAAGCAACAAAAACTTGAGAGGACTTTCTATGTTGCTGTGTCCTGTGTAAGTAGAAAGCAAGTGCTCTTTTACAATCCAGGGTATGAAGATTCCTCTCTGTACTTGATGCATGAGGTCCTGGAAAAAAGACAGGTAAAAAGACCTCCTGGTTCAGATGAAAAGGTGAGACCACTTTAGGCATAAAGTGTGGATTAGTTCTGAGGACTACCTTGTCATGATGGAACCTTGTATAAGGAGGATTAGCCACTAAAGCTTGCAGCTCACTGATACGGTGAGCTGAGGTGACTGCAATGAGAAAAATAACCTTCCAAGAAAGGAATTTTAAGGAGCTAGTGGCTAAGGGTTCAAATGGTGGCTTCATAAGCTGGCCAAGAACCAGATTCAAGTCCCAGGCCACTGGAGGTGGTCTAATGGGAGGTTTAGTCAAAAGAAGGCCTCTCATGAATCTTGCTATAAGAGGATGAGAGGAAATAGGTTGTCCATTGAGAGGCTTAAGGGATGCTGCAATAGCACTCAAATGGACTTTGATTGAATTTGTTTTAAGGCCTGCATGGGATAAATGCAGCAAATAGTCTAGTAAAGAATGCAAAGGTATTGCAAGAGGGTTGAGACCCTTCTCTGCACACCAAATGGAAAACCTTTTCCATTTAAAAGCATATGAACGTCTGGTGGAAGGCTTTCTGGAAGCATGAAGGATATCCTTCACTTGCTGAGAAAGTTGTAAATCTTGAAGGTCTAGGCCTTCAGCAACCAGGCCCTGAGATGAAGAGACTGAGGATTTGAGTGCCACAAGGTTCCCTCCCTCCTGGGAGAGGAGATATGGAGCAGACCCCAGGTCTAGGGAGGGAGCTTGAGAGAGATGCATAAGAACATAACATCATAAGATATGCTATACTGGGTCAGACCAAGGTCCATCAAGCCCAGTATTCTGTTTCCAACAGTGGCCAATCTAGGTCACATGTACCTAGCAGTTTCCCCAAAAGACACCAGTTCCACAATGCTTGTACTGGGTCAAGCACTGATATCTTCGGTTACTTCTTAATAATGGTTTATGGACCTTTCCTCCAGGAACTTGTCCAAACCTTTTTTAAACCCAGCTACACTAACAGCCTTTACTACATCCTCTGGTAACAAATTCCAAAGTTTGATTACACGTTGAGTGAAAAAATATTTTCTTTTATTAGTCTTAAATAGTTTACCCTGTAGCTTCATTGCATGTCCCCTAGTCTTTCTATATTCTGATAACGTAAACAATCGATCTACGTTTACCCGTTCCACTCCGTTCATTAATTTATAGACTTCTATCATATCTCCCCTCAGCCGTCTCTTTTCCAGGTTAAAGAGCCCTAACCTTTTTAGCCTTTCTTCATAGGAGTATCCTTCCATCCCCTTTACCATTTTAGTGGCTCTTCTCTGTACCTTTTCTAAAATCGCTATATCCTTTTTAAGATACGGCGACCAGAATTGCACACAATATTCAAGGTGCGGTCTCACCATGGAACGATATAGAGGCATTATAATATCTTTTGTTTTATTTTCCATTCCTTTCCTTATCATACCTAGCATTCTATTTGCTCTCTTGGCCGCTGCTGCACACTGGGCCGAGGGTTTTAACATGGTATCCACAATGACGCCTAAATCTTTTTCCTGGGTGGTGGTTCCTAATGTGGAACCTTGCATCGTGTAACCATAGTTTGGGTTGTTCTTCCCTAGGTGCATAACCTTGCACTTGTCCACATTAAATTTCATCTGCCATTTTGATGCCCAGTCTTCCAATTTATCAAGATCCTCTTGCAATTTTTCACAATCCTCTTGGGTTTTAACAACTTTAAATAGTTTTGTGTCATCTGCAAATTTGATAACCTCACTCGTTATTCCACTTTCCAGGTCATTTATGAATATGTCAAAAAGCAGCGGACTCAGCACAGATCCCTGGGGTACACCACTATTCACCTTTCTCCATTGGGAAAATTGGCCATTTAGCCCTACCCTCTGCTTTCTATCTTTTAACCAGTTCCTGATCCACAATAGTACACTGCCTCCTATCCCATGACTCTTTAGTTTTGCCAAAAGTCTCTGATGAGGGACCTTGTCAAAGGCTTTCTGAAAGTCCAGATACACAATATCAACCGACTCACCTTTGTCCACCTGTTTATTCACTCCTTCAAAAAAACATAACAGATTAGTAAGACAAGATCTTCCTTGTCTAAAGCCATGTTGCCTGTCTCCCATTAGGTTGTGACTATCTACATGCTGAGTAATTTTATTCTTTATGATGGTTTCTACCATTTTTCCCGGTACTGACGTCAGGCTCACCGGTCTGTAGTTTCCCGGATCACCCCTGGAACCCTTTTTAAAAGTAGAGGGTACCACACTTGGCGTGGCCCAAGTGGTGCTATGAGGATCACAGTCCCTTTGTCTCTCTGAAGCTTGAACAGAGTCTTGGGGATTAGGGGAATAGGTGGAAAGGCATAAAGGAAGTCTTGCCCCCAATGAAGGAGGAAGGCATCCCTGGCCTGAACTCCCTGACATGGAATCCTGTATCAGAACCAGGGAAGTTTGGCATTCCACGGACTTGCAAACAGGTCTATGTCTGGGGTACCCCAAATCCGAAAAATTCTGGCTATCTGGTCCCCATGGAGGGACCATTCGTGCGGAAGCAGAACTCGACTGAGTCTGTCTGCCCAAGAGTTTTGAACTCCTGGAAGATATACTGCCATGAGATGGATTTGATGCTCTCTGGCGAAGGCCCACAATCTCAGAGCTTTGTTGCAAAGCGACAGAGAGCCAGTTCCCCCCTGCTTGTTCATGTAGAACATAGCTACCTGGTTGTCCGTGTGGATGAGGACTGTCTTGTAGCTGAGCAGGGTGTGGAAGACTCTGAGAGCCAGAAAGATTGCTCTGAGCTCTAAGAGGTTGATATGAAGATATGTCTCCTGTGGAGACCAGATGCCATGGGTCAAGAGATCTTGTAGATGAGCCCCCCAACCCTTTGGAGAGGCATCTGTTGTAAGGGTTGCTTGGGGTAACACCTGTTGAAAGGGGGACCCCAGCAACAGATTCTGAGTGGACTTCCACCAGTGGAGGGACCATAATAGGCGACTGGAGGTTGCTATTTTGTCTGACAGGCAACCTGATGCCTGGGTCCATTGGGTGGATAGGGTCCACTGAGCTGCTCTCATGTGAAGGCGAGCATAGGGAACCACATGCACCGTGGATGCCATGTGGCCTAAAAATTGCAACATCTTTCGAGCAGTTAAATGGGATTTTAACTGAATCTGGGAGGCTAACTGCACCAAGCGTAGGCAACGGGCCTGGGGAAGATAGGCCCTTGCAGTTGTGGTATCCAGTAAGGCCCCTATGAACTCTAGAGACTGAGTAGGGGTAAGATGGGATTTTGGAATGTTGATTACCAGTCCCAGATACTGAAGAACACGCTTTGTGCAGGCTAGAGAAGTCTGGGCCTCTGACTGGGATGGAGTTCGGATGAGCCAGTCGTCCAGATATGGGAATACGAATATTCCTAGAGTGCGTAGGAATGCAGCTACTACTGCCATGCATTTTGTGAACACTCTTGGAGCAGAGGCCAGACCGAAAGGGAGCACTTTGTATTGATAGTGCTTTCCTTGGTACAGGAAGCGAAGGAATCTTCTGTGTGTTGGATGGATGAGAACATGGGTGTACGCATCCTTGAGATCTAGAGAACAAAGCCAGTCCTGACTCTGGAGGTATGGAAGGAGAGTTCCGAGAGAAGTCATCTTGAATTTCTCCTTGCATAGAAACTTGTTCAATTCTCTGAGATCTAATATGGGTCTGTAGCCCCCTGTTTTCTTTGGGATGAGAAAATAGGGGGAGTAGAACCCTGAGCCCTGTTGAAGAAGGGGTACTTCTTCTACTGCCCCTTGGGCAAGAAGGGTAGCAATCTCCTGACCTAGAAGGTTGAGGAGAGATGTTGGAGAATTGAACTGTTTCACCATGGTGTGAGGAGGAAGGTTTAAGAAATGAAGTTTGTACCCTTCCCTTATGATGGAGAGGGTCCACTGCTCTGCTGTGATTTGTTCCCATCTGGGAGCAAAGTGAGCTAACCTTCCTGGGATGGTGAGGGGCTCTGGATGTTCTAGAGCCAGAAAGGCTAAGTTCTCTAGTGGAAAGTCAAAGGCCCTGAGGAGGCTGAGGCTGTTGGGCCGTAGCAGTCCTCGCAGCCTGGGTTTTGGCCTGTTTTGGTTGTTGCTGCCTCTTTGTAGCAAAACAACCTTGAGAAGAGGCCTGAGCATAAGAAGAAAATTTCCCTTTCTTTGGGAAAGATCCCTTTTTGAACAACCTCTTTTTGAAAGGAGCAGTAGTAGACTTTGAAAGTCTATCTAAAGCAGAATTTTCAGCATCCATCTGGTTGGCCTTTGCTTTTCGCCTGTACAGGGAAGGTTACCTAGACCATCCTGTACCCAGGATTCCAAATCAGAGGCTTGCAACCAAGCAACTCTGCATGCACCTATGGCAATAGCCGAGGCTCTACTGACCCCCTCAAAAGAGTCAAAGGCTTCACGGTTGGAAAACTTGGATACATCCTGTGCCTGTTTAAGCCAGGTGATATATTCTTCTCTCTTATCTTCTGACATAAAAGGAGATAAGGTTTGCAGATGATCTGTAACTTCTTTTTGAAACATCCCCATATAGAGACTATAGGAGTTGATTTTGGTACAAGCATCCTGGCCTGGAAGGTTTTCCTGCCAAAGGCATCTAGGGTTCTGCATTCTCTTCCTGGAGGAGCAGAGGAGTGCCTTTTTGTACTCTTGATCTTTTTCATAGCAGACTCTACCACAATGGAGTGGTGAGGAAGCTGAGTCTTATGAAAACCAGGACAAGGAGGAACATGATACATGGTGTCCAACCTTCTGGAATGAGGGGAGGTGGAAAGAGGAGTCTCCCATATGCCCAACATGTGTTCATAAAGAATCTCATGTATTGGTAAGGTGGCTGCCTCTTTAGGAGCCTTAGGATATTGTAGGATATCTAATTTTTTGGCTCTAGGTTCAGTCTCAGAGTTCACTGAGATGGACAGGCCTTTGGCCACCTCCCTAATAAAGTCCTGAAAAGACAAGTCTTCAGGAGGAGACATTCTCCTTTTTGGAGAAGAGGGTTCCTGAGGAAGGATCCCCGATGTTTCAATTGAGGCCTCTGAAGAGTCAGAGTCTTCAGAAGAATCGAAGTATCGACTGTCTGGATGCTCTCGTAGAGCCCGATACACGTACCGGGAGGTATCGACATCGGGAGTAATCGGTACCGGGCCGGTACTGATAGGCATCACTGGACAGCGTACGCTGCCGTCGATGCAAGCGGTACTGGTATCGGAACCGGAATCGGATCCTGTACCGGAATCGGTACAGGTACCGACAATGGGGTTTGTTGCGGTACCGTAGGCGTTGCAGCTTGAATGAATGCTGTGATGGCACGCTGCATGATCAGAATATTCTGATCTATTGACGCCACCAATGTCTGGATATCGGTACCGGTAGAAACTGCCGGTACCCCAGAACATTTTAACAGGTGATCGGTCGAGGCCGAGCCATCGATGTCAACCTGTGACCCCATAGGTAATGCTTTGGAAGCTGGAGCCTCCCGCCGGGGTAACTTTGCCGGTGTGGTATCCTCAAGAGTAAGCCCGGGGGCATCTCGATACTTAGAGGGAGATGAACTCTTTGAGGACCGACCAGATTTAAGTTTGGTTACCTGAGATCCATGGGATGAAGAAGCAGCCCTGGAAGACGTCGATGCCACGGAAGCTGCATCGGAGGGAAACAGGGTACTGAGCTTAGCTGCCCGATTCTGTAACCCTCTTTTGGACATCATGGAACAGGACTCACAATCCGCAATGGAGTGGTCAGGACCTAAACATTTTAGACACCAGTCATGGGTGTCGGTGACAGAAATAGTGCCACTGCACTTTGTACATTTTTTAAACCCGGAGGCGGGTTTTTCCATGAGGGAAAAATATCTCTGAAAAAAGTAGAAGGTTTTTTTTTTTTTTTAAAGAAAGAAAAAGAACCGGTGGTACCGGTGCGGAATCGAGAAGGCAGACACGCGACTAAAGAAAATAAGACAATTCTTCAGCGGTGACAGGAAACACGACCTGCTGGCTCCGCGGAAAAGAAGAACTGGAGAGAGGCAGTTGAAAGGCGGGAAGGCAGCGCGCAGGCGCTGTGGGATGCTCCCAAAAGCTTTCTTTCAGGACGCTGGGGAGCGTTCCCGCGCAGGCTCCGTCGGTACCGACGATACCCATATGTGAAGACTCATTCCTGCTTGTTCCTGGAGATCTCCAGAATAGTATTTCAGAACCTAGATATCTAGGAATAGCCTAATGGTTACAGTAGTGGGCTAGGAACAGGGAAACCAAGGTTCAAATCCCAATGCTGCTATCACTGAAATTATGCTTAGTATCGGGGATGATGGAGTACTTTCTTCTCTACACCCTCTGGAAGTTTTTAGCCAAAAAGAGGAGTTTTAAGATATCTATTCATGCCTAGAGCAGGTCTAAACTTAGACGCGACTCTGGACGTCCGTGATATTTCTGAGATTAGGTGTGGACATCGAGGCTCCTGGAAATGCCCCAGTTACGCCTCCACTGTGCCTCCGTTCAGACTTGAATATCCTCAAGCTGCGGACGTCCACAGACCCGGTTTCTAAAATGGCTCTGGAGACACCTCTGTGCTTTGAACGTCTCTATTCCCATTTTTGGGTGTCCAAAATACAGATAGGGCTTCCAAAATGATCCCCATGACGACTAAATTAACTCAGATGGCAAAAATTTACTTTGTACTTACCTAACACCACAGGCAAATAATCTGGTGTGCTTTACATTCTTCTTTACAATTTGGAAAGCAAGGCTCTCATTCTGAATGTGGCCATCAGATATTAGTAGAATATTGCGCAGACCTTGGGAAGGTGCTAACAAACTCAAAGAGCGCAAAGGTTTCCACAAATCAGTGTTCCCCATTATAGGTCTGGCATTCTGAGAAAAAAAGTGAAAAGAAATAATAGCACAAGGCTGCATAAATTGAATCACATTTCTTTTACCCCCAACTACAGTTCAGCTCTTTATTTCAAAAATGGAACAGTACTTGTGTCTTTTCTTCATTTACAGTGGGGATTTATAACTTCTGAGACAGCTTTAGAATGCCTTTAGTAGAAAAGGTTGTGGCTAAAGGAAATAATGGTGAGTGATTGTTAGGGGTCTGGGGAAACCAGGAGGGTTGAGAAAAACTAAAAAGGACAGAAGGAAGAAGACAAATAAGTATTTCAACAGCTGAGAAATAAAACTAGTGGCATGCTGAAAAAAATCAGTGTTACTTACTTTAATAAATTTTTCCAATAAGGATCGATCTGTGATGCACTTAGGATGGGAAAATAATTCTTGATAACCTAAATAAAAGAATGGCAAAAAAATCCATATCACAATCAAAAAGGGTACCCATATAAGGAGATCGGGGTAAAAGAGGCATTCTGTTTTAAAACTATGTGCCTTTATAATAATAGGCACTCAGAACCAGTCTCAGAAGAACAGAGTTATTCACCTGTAGCACGTGTACTCAGTGGACAGCAGCAGGATAAGTCCTCATGTATGGATGAAGTCACCAACTGAGCCAGTGCGGGAACCACTTCCCACATTCTTCTGGAAGCTTTCAGAATGGTGTCCACATCGCGGACTTGCAAATCTCTTCCTCCATCCTTAATTGAGTCACCGACACAGCCATGACTCAGACATTATGAGCAGTGATATGACTCTCAAGAGTTAAACCAGCCTGCGCATAAGTGAAGGAGATGCAATCCGCTAGACAAATGAAAGTGTACGTTTTTGATGGCAGCCCCAAGCTTGCGTGGGTTAAAAGAAACAACAAGTTGGGTGGAATTTCTATAGGTCTGCTCCAGAAAAAAGGCCAAGGATCTCTTCCAGTCCAACGTGTGCTTTCCCCTCTGTGAGTGTGAAGCCTGGGAAAAAATGTTGCAGGACAAATTCACTGATTAAGATGGAAATCTGACACTACCTTAGGGAAAAGGATGAGTGTGCAGAACTACCCTATCATTGTAAAACTTAGTGTAAGGGGGTTAGTTATTAGAACCTGGAGCTTGCTAACTCTGCGTGCTGAAGTTACCACCACCAGAAACAAGATCTTTCAGGTAAGGTAATTCAGCCCACAGGTATCCAGCTAACCAGGAGGATGGGTTAGCACGGCTTGATTTCATAGATATTATGCTGCGGTACAGCTGTGAGTAGTTTTTGACTGGCATCGGAGGAATGATATGGTTAAATTAGACTTACCTGCTAATTGTAGTTCCTGTAGGAGCTCCAGTCTAGTCCCGGAATCCTAGGGGTTGTCAACCTCATCCAGCAGCTTTGGAGACTGAGAAACTTCATGGCTGTGATGTCACTGGTATATAAGCCCCGGTAGCTCCTGTTCTCACCAGTTACCTATTGACAAAGCAGACTCACCAGAGCAACAAGTAAGTAGATATAGAGCAATAATAAGGCAAAACTGCCACGCTAACTAAAACGGATCAAGGATCCAACTATTTACATAACTGATACCAACCAACCGTGCCAGGAGGTCCTCCGCCCCCACCTCGAGCATGCAGGAAGCCCGCCGATCCCCTACTGTAACCGCCCCAGGTACTACTAATCCCCCAGCGGAAACCACAAACTTGCTTACCTGTAATCACAGCTCCGCTTCAGGCCCTCTAGCAACCTTCACTCCGGGCGGGACCCGGGACTAGACTGGAGTTCCTACAGGAACTACAATTAGCAGGTAAGTCTAATTTAACCTTCCTGAGCATCCCTCCAGTCTAGTCCCGGAATCCTAGGGGACGTAACAGAGCAGTGAAACAATCAACAGGAGGGCCCTGCTAGCCCCGCCTGAAGCACTGCCGCACCAAACCGAGTATCTCTTTCCGCCTGCATATCCAGACGGTAATGCTTGACAAAAGAGTGAGAGAAAGACCACGTCGCTGCCCTGCATATGTCTTCCACTGGAACCAGGCTACACTCCGCCCAAGAGGTGGCTTGCGCCCAAGTGGAATGAGCCCTCAATTCGCCCAGCACCTGCCGACCTCGCAAAAGATATGCCGACGCTATTGCTTCTTTCAACCACTGAGCAATCGAGCCCTTAGACGCCGCCTCACCGCGCCTAGCTCCCGCAAACAGAACAAACAATCTGTCTGACTTCCAAAAACTAGCTGTCCAAGCAATATACTGCTTTAAAGCCCGTTTACCATCCAAACAATGTAGTGGATCCGCAACGCGACCTTTTCGCTGAGCTGTGAAAACTGGCAGTGACACCATCTGGTTTACATTAAACGCCGAAACTACCTTGGGCAAAAAGGAGGGCACTGTCCTCAACACCACTTTAGAATCCGAGAAGGACAGGAAAGGCTTTCTACAAGACAAAGCCTGCAACTCCGACACTCGCCTCGCCGACGCAATAGCCACCAGAAAAACTACCTTAAGGGTCAGATGTTTCAGCGTCGACGTCGCCAACGGCTCGAACGGCGCTCTCCTTAACGCCTCCAATACCAACAGCAAATCCCAGGACGGTACCATACGCCTATGCGGCGGTCTCAACAACACTGCCGCCCGCAAAAACCGCTTCACGTCTGCTTGAGTCCCCAGGGAATGACCTTGCACCTTACCTCTGTAACAGGCCAGAGCAGCCAGCTGAACCCATAGCGAAGCCGCTGCTAAGCCCTTTTGAAACCCGTCCTGCAAAAAATCCAACACTTGTGGAATCGACGCTTTTAAAGGAACCACATTCCTTTCCATACACCATGATTCAAAAATACGCCACACTCTAATATACGCTAGAGAAGTAGACCTCCGTCTCGCCTTCAGAAGTGTCGCTATCATGGCCCCCGAATACCCCCTGGATTTTAACCACGCCCGCTCAAGAGCCAGGCCGTAAGCGAGAATCGATCCACTTGAGGCATGAACAGAGGGCCCTGAGACAACAGGTCCATCCGCACTAGCAGCTTCCAGGGATCCGCTATCAAGAGTTGAACCAAGTCTGCGTACCACGGCCGACGAGGCCAATCTGGAGCAATGAGGAGCACTCGGCCCTTGTGACGCTCGATGCGCTGTACTACTCTCCCGATTAGTACCCACGGAGGAAACACGTACAGAAGACGCTCTTGCGGCCACTCTTGAACCAGGGCATCTAGCCCCTCGGACATTCTTTCCCTTCTCCTGCTGAAGAACTGACCGACCTTTGCCGACTGAAAGGTCGCCATAAGATCCATGACCGGCGTCCCCCAGCGCTGCACCAGCATTGCGAAAACGTCCAGATGTAGAACCCATTCCCCCGGGTCTACTCTCACGCGACTCAGGAAATCGGCTTGCACATTGTCCACCCCCGCGATGTGCGCTGCCGACAGCGCTACCAGATTTTTCTCTGCCCATTCCAACAAACCGTCTGCCTCAGACTCCAGCACCACACTGCTGGTGCCCCCCTGCCGATTTATGTATGCCACCGCTGTCGCGTTGTCCGAGAATACGCGCACGGCCTGGCGTTGAAGAAACAGGCGAAACTCTCTTAGCACTAATGTTACTGCCCTCAACTCCAACCTGTTGATGGACCAAGCCTTTTCGTGGACTGACCACTCCCCTTGGGCAAACCGACCCTGGCAATGGGCTCCCCAGCCCTGAAGACTGGCATCTGTGGTCAACGTTATCCAGGACGGAGCTTCCAACGACATGCCTTGCTCCAAGTTCCCCGGAAGCAACCACCAACGCAGGGCTTGACAAGTCTGCGGTGGACAGACCAACCTCTGAGACAGGGAATCCCTCTGATGCGACCACCTTCTCAACAATGCCCTCTGTAACGGTCTCATGTGGGCCCATGCCCACGGTACCAACTCCAGCGTCGCCGCCATGGTCCCTAACACCCGAAGATACTCCCAGGCGGTGGGACAGGGAATGCCGAGAAATCGAGTGATCAACCGCCGAAGCGCAAGCCCGCACTGCTGAGGGAGAAAGACGCGGCCAACTCTCATGTCGAAATGGGCCCCGAGATATTCTAGGTTCTGAGACGGTTCCAACTTGCTTTTCGCTACGTTGACCACCCAACCGAGACTCTGAAGCAATGACACCACCTTGTCCGTAGCAGCCACACTCTCCGCTCGGGACTTGGCCCGTATCAACCAGTCGTCCAGATACGGATGTACCAGGATGCCGTCCTTTCGCAGAGCCGCTGCCACGACCACCATCACCTTGGTAAATGTGCGAGGCGCCGCTGCCAGACCAAAGGGAAGAGCTTGAAACTGGTAATGCCCCATAGGCACAGCAAACCTGAGGAATTTCTGATGTTCTCGCCTTATTGGAATGTGAAGGTACGCCTCCGACAGGTCTAAGGACGTCAAAAACTCCCCTTTTTGGACTGCTACAATAACTGACCTGAGGGTTTCCATTCGAAAATGCGATACGCGAAGACAGCGATTTACCTTCTTGAGGTCTAGAATGGGGCGCCACGAGCCCTCTTTCTTTGGCACCACAAAATAAATGGAGTATCGACCGCTGCCTAACTGGTCGGCAGGAAACGGTACCACCACCCTGAGATCCAAGTCGCTGTACCGTTTCCTGCACCGCCTGAAGCTTCACGCTCGCCTTGCACGGGGACTGAACGAAAGAATTGCGCACCGGTCGCTGCAACTCCAATGCGTAACCCTCTCGAATCACCTCCAGCATCCGGTCGGAAGTGAGTCGGGCCCAGGCAGGGTAAAATTCCCGCAAACGCCCTCCTACGGGAACCAACCCCACCTGGACCCCCCTGACTTCATTGTGCCTTCCTGAAAACGGAGGAAGAGGCAGCGGGAGTGAAACCCCTGCTTGCCCCTCGAAACCCCCGAAAACCTTGCCCGCGTGAAGGAAAACGTCCTCGCTGTCCCTGATTAAACCTCGGGGTTCGAAAACGGCAAATGTCCCGCTGCTGCCCTCGCAGACGGGGTCCAGACCGTCCCTGCTTTTGTTTATCTTCCGGCAACCTACCGCCCTTGGAATCTCCTAAGTCCTTCACCAATTTCTCCAAATCCTCACCAAATAGCAACTTGCCGCGGAAAGGAAATTTACTCAACCTTGCCTTTGACGAACTATCCGCCGCCCAATTCCGCAGCCACAGACACCTCCTACCCGCTACTACCGAAGCCATACTCTTCGCTAAGCCACGGATGAGATCATAATGAATATCAGCCAGAGACGCCACGCCGGACTCCAACCTGGACGCCTCCTCGGTCCCCTCCACTGAGCCGTTCGCCTGAATGCGCTGCGCCCACCGTAAACAGGCTCGAGCCACCCAAGCTCCACATATAGAAGCTTGCAGGGATAACGCATTTGCTTCAAAAACTTGCTTCAGCAAAGCCTCTAACTTACGATCCTGCGCATCCTTGAGCACCGCCGATCCTTCCACCGGGATGGTAGTTTTCTTAGTCACCGCCGAAACGGCAGCGTCCATCTTCAGTGCCTTAAAATGTTCCCTATCCTGATCCAACAAGGGGTAGAGACGGGACATCACCCTAGAACCCTTTAGCGCGGCCTCTGGCATATCCCATTCTTCCTGAATCATCTCCTTAAATACTCTGTGCACCGGAAAAGCCCTCTGTGTCTTACGCACAGCCTGCAGTAAGGGATCCTCCAAGGCCGTATCCTCAGTCAGACCCCCCGCTGGCATGTTCAGAGTCAAGAGATTCCGCTATAAGAGCCGGCAACTCCTCCCGCCGGAAAACTCGTACTACTCTAGCCTGATCCTCCTGATCCTTAATCTCACCTTCCTCAAGATCCTCCTCCAGCCCCTCATCCAGAAGGGCGTCCTCTGCATGAATGTCCTCTGACAGGACAGACTGCTCCGAACGATCCCTCTCAATCCTGGCCCTCTTCAGCAGCCCGCCCGCAACCTTGGGTGTGAAGGGGGAACCCGATCGCTTACCACTAAGCCCCTCTCCGGAAGGCCCTGCCACTGGACCCCCTTGAGGAACACTCAACGACTTCTGAAGCAACGACAAAAAATCAGCTGAAAATATAGCCGCCAAAGCCCCAGAAGATGGCAGCTGCGACAGTGGAGGATCCTGCGCCCCCGAAGTACTGGGCAGTGACTCAGTAGACGGTAGAGGGGCACTAATGGGCTCCAGCATCTCTAGGGGACCCCCCTGCTCGGCACCTACCCCCTCCGGCGGTAGATCCGCAGCGCCTGCCTCCTGAGTACAGCCCCTACATACTCCCTCGGGAGACACAGAACTCTTTCTGGCTCCACATAATAGACAGAGCTGCTTGGCAGGCATACCGTGCCCCAAAAAACCAATAAGAAAGTATCTTTAAATTTCCGTTGTTTTTTTTTCAAAATTAGAGACACCACGGTCACACCTGTTCTCCCTGATCCAGATTTGAGGGAAACTGACAAATAACGCCACTGCTGAAGGCCTCTATGGGCCTCTGAAGTCCCCCCAACGGAAAGGAGCGCTTTTCCCACTCAAATTACATGCGGCGCGGCCTGCCCGGGAATAAAATGAAAACGCCACTAAAAGCAGCTTCCTACCTCAGGATGAAGGTCAAACCGCTGACTCGCCGCAATGGAAGCTCTCCTGCCCCCGGAAGCCACCGGACTGCAGAAATCGCCGCAGTGGAAGCAACTCCCAGCACAGCACTATACAGGCAGCTCGGCTCCAAGCGCATGCAGGCAGGCCCTCTGCGCGCTGAGCACAACCGCGTGCTGCATCCCGTATCCTGGCCCAGATCGGGTAAGCAGCAGCGGGTCCCTTCTTCCAGCACACAGCCAGGCAGACTGCAGCTCTCCGCTCACCCCTGCGGGCAGAGGAAAAGAAATAAAGGTAGGAAAGGGACCTGAGGACCTCAGAGCAACCGACGGTCAGACATATGTGCCACCAGAAATTAAATAATTTGCAATAACTTCCAAATAATTTCAAATAAGGCCAAATAATTTCAATTCTTTTTTTTTTTTTTTAAGGATTCCCCTGAACAATCCCTAACTATGTTAAAATCAAATCAAATCTGCTTAATTGTTCCTCAGTTGAGCCCTGGAATCCCTGGGCTCACCACCTCACCAGCTGCTTTGGAGACTGATAACTGGTGAGAACAGGAGCTACCGGGGCTTATATACCAGTGACATCACAGCCATGAAGTTTCTCAGTCTCCAAAGCTGCTGGATGAGGTTGACAACCCCTAGGATTCCGGGACTAGACTGGAGGGACGCTCAGGAAGTAGTGGTTAGCCACTGAGCACGCCCTGGGAGATATACACAGACTGAACTATAGTGTTTGGGGGCCCAAGGAGATAGATAAACTAGGATACCAATGATTCCATATATATGCCACAATTTAGCTTTTTAGGGTAGATACAAGGAGATACTTTTACATCATAAATAAGACTCATTGTTGACACTGATTAGGGAGAATGGAGACTTCTCCGTGGTCTGCAGTCTACAGTTTTTCATAGATGAGTAGAGAAGGGATTGGACAGTTGCTGGACAAGGGACAGATTCTTATCTGTGTGGATCTAAGGAAGCACCACGATTTAGATCTACTACTACTGATCTACTACTACTGTATAGCACTACAAGACGTACACAGCGCTGTACATACACATGTAAGAGACACATGTAAGTCTACTCATTAGAACAGTTGAGGACAACGATACATCTAGGGGAATGATAGGAAAACACATAGAAGACTAAGTGGATCAGGATCCAAAAGCAGCCTCGAAGAGCCAAGTTTTCAGCCTGGATTTGAAAAGGGCCAGAGATGAAGCCTGCTGTACAGATTCAGGTAGTTAGTTCCAGGCATAAGAAGCAGCAAGGTGAAAAGATCAAAGTCTGGAGTTATCAGTAAAAAAGAAGAGCACAGATAGAAGGAATCTGCCAGAAGAGCAGAGTTTCTGAGGAGGAGTGTAGGGAGAAATAAGAGAGGAAAGGTAGCGAGGAGCAGCAGAATAAGTGCACTTATACGGACATAGATAGGGAGCCAATGAAGCAATGAGCATATCGAGGCTGGCAGATTAGCAGCACAGCTTAGTTTTGAACAGACTGAAGGGGAGAGAGACGATTCAGAGAGCGACCAGCAAGGTTGCAAGATTGCTATGGGTATCTGCAATTGAGGCATTATCGGGGGGGGGGGGGGGGGGAGCAGGGGGAGAGTACTTAAGATATTTGTGAAGGGACAAAATGGGCTTTGAAGCAATGTGCAAGGATGTTCTGGGAAGTTAAGGGATTCTAACAAAAATATATACCTGTCTGGTGACTAAGCCTATGGTTAAATCAGGACATAATAAGCTTTGCGAGGGAGATTTGGGATTCTCTTTGGTAGAAAGGGAATGCTAGCACATCTTTTTGGGTAGAAGACTAATCTCCCTAGCAGCAAATTTGGTGGACATGGATTCAAGATACTGCACTGAAAGTACTTAATTCCTGTGAAAAGTTGCAAAATCCTCAAGGGAGCAGTGATAAATGCTGGTGGGGCTGTGAGGAAACTGGTACTTTTATGCACATATGATGGAGTGCTTCTAAGATATGGTTACAGTATACTGAGGTAACAGCATCAATGTCATGGAGAACTTTGGGGAAAACTCCCCCATGATCCTAAGCTGTTTCTTCTCCATACTCAGTGCTCAGTTATTGACAAAGATGAGTAGATTATGCTTCTGCATTTCATAGTAGCAGCACGAACAGAAATTGTATACAACGGAGAAGTAGTAAAGCGTAGTTACTCACCTGTAACAGGTGTTCTCCAGGGACAGCAAGAATCAGTCCTCACATACGAGTGATGTCGACACCGATGGAGTCCTCGTGGAAGCAATTGAGTCCACAGATGCAGACTGCAGTAGGACCCGTGTGTCCGATGGGAACCAATGTTCCAGTAGCCTGAACACAGAAGGGTTGGAGGGTAGGAGTTGCCTAGACCCCGAAAAGATTACGGAGCACAGCCTGGCCAAAGGCGCTATCCTATTGGGACTCCCTCTCCAGGCATTAATGAGCTGCGAAGATATAGACTGAAGACAAGGTGGCAGCCCAGCAGATGTCCAACATCGGGATGGAGCGCAGGTTTGCCAAAGAGGCCACCATGGCCCTAGCACTGTGTGCCATGACCCGGCCAACCAGCGTGAGCCCACTCTGCTCATAGGTGAGGGCGATACAGTTTGCCACCCAGGTGGACAAGGTTTGCTTGGTCACTGCCTGTCCCAGACGACTGGGGTCATAGGAAATGAAGAGCTAGGAAGCTTTGCAGTGGACCTGAGAGCAATGAATATAGAAGGACAGGGCCTCTTACAGTCCAGGGTGTGAAGGATGGTCTCCACCCTGCTGGAGTGAGGCCTTGGTAAGATGGTGGGTAGCACCACTTTTTGGTTGAGGTAGAAAGAGGACACCACCTTCAACAGGAATTTGGGATGCGTGCATAGCATGATCCTATTCTTGTAGAACCTGGTGTATGGCGCCTCTGCCACCAGGGCTTGGAGTTCGTTGACACTGCAAGCGGAGGTAAGCGCCACCGGGAACACGACTTTCCATGAGAGATACCTGAGGTGGCAGGTAGCCAGGGGCTCGAAGGGTGAGTGGGTGAGCTGTGACAGCACCACATTAAGATCCCACTCCATTGCTGGAGGGCGGACAGGGGATTTGGACAGCAGGAGCCCCCTCAGGAAGCAGATCACCAGAGGCTGAGCCGAGAGGAGCTTGCCCTCAACAGGGTGGTGGTGTGCTGCCAGAGCACTGAGGTGCACTCTGACAGAATTTGGCTTAAGCCCGGATTGCGAAAGATGGAGAAGGTACTGCAGCACCAGCTGCACCAGGCAGGAGAATAGGTTCACCCTTTGCTATGTGCACCACACCGAGAATCTGCACCATTTGAAGGCATAGGCTCTCCTGATGGAAGCCTTACGGGAGGCTAATAGGACCTCCTCAACCTCCCCTGAGAGGCTGAAAGAGGCTAAGGCTACCCTTTCAGCAGCCACACTGTCAGTGACAGGGACCCCAGATTGGGGTGTAGGAGAGAGCCCTCTTCCAGAGACAAGAGCCCCGGGGCACTTCCCAGAGGGATCAATGCCTCCACTGACAAGCAAAGGAACAGCAGGAACCATGACTGCCTGGGCCACCAGGGAGCCACCAGGATCAGCAACGCTATGTCATGAAGGACCTTGAAGAGTGTCTTGGCAATCAACGGTGTGGATGGGAAGGCATACATGAGGCCTTCCGACCACAAGATGAGGAACATATCTGCTAGTACTTGGCCTGGATGAGGTAGATGGGAACAAAAGTGGGGCAACTGGTAGTTGTCCAAGCTGGTGAAAAGGTCCACCCACAGTGTCCCCCAGAGTCAGAAGAGCTGGGTGGCCATTCTGGGATCCAGCTCCACTCATGCGGTTGGAGGATCCTGCTCAGTTTGTCCGCCAGGGTATTGTCCTAGCCTGGCAGATGCACCGCCCATAGGAGCATTCCTTGATGGACTGCATAACAGAAGAGTGTCATCGCCTTGCGGCAAAGGTGCAAGACCCCATGCCCCCTTGCTTGTTCACACAGAACATTGTCACTTGATTGTCTGTTTGGATCAGCACCGGCTGGTGTCTCAGACGATGGTGAAAAACTCGTAGGGCTAGATATATTGCCCGGAGCTCCAAGAGGTTTATCTGCTGGTTGCCCTCGGCCTTTGGCCAGCTGCCCTGGGTGTGAAGTTCCTTGCAGTGGGCTCCCCAGCCGAGCAGGGAGGCGTCTGTCATGAGAGCCCTTAAAGGACTCGGGGTTTGGAAGGGCAACCCCGCCAAGAGGTGTTGCAGGTTTTGCCACTATGTCAGGGAGTCTGCTAGATAGTCGCCTCCCTATCATCATTAAACCTGCTGATAAGGGTGGGGCAGTAGTCATTATGGACAAAAAAATATATATAGACGAGATAGGCAACTTAAAGATCACACTTTTTACTGTTGTCTCACAGGGGATCCTACTGAAAATGTAAACAGTAAAATTGACACTATAGTACAGACAGCATTTGAGATTGGATACTTCACTAAGAAAGAAAGAGATTTTCTCCTAGTTCCATCACCGGTTATTCCAACTATTTACATTCTCCCAAAGATTCATAAATCTTTAACAGCTCCCCCTGGTAGGCCAATAGTCTCTGCGGTTGGTTCTCTTTTAGAACCTATTTCTCAATTTCTTGATTTACTATTACGCCCTTTTGTGCTTTCCATGTGGTCTCATGTGAGAGATTCATCTCACGCTATAGAGATGTTGTATAAGTTTTGTGATTTAGATTCTAATATTATTTTAGTGACCCTGGATGTTGAATCTTTATACGCTAATGTGCCTCAAGCAGAATCCTTGGTGATTTTAGAACAATATTTTCTTAAAAGGACAGTACATAAACGTATCCCCACAGAGCTGCTTCTTACGTTAGCTAGAATAGCTCTATGTGAGAACTTTTTTTGTTTTAGAGATTTGTTTTATCAACAAGTTAAGGGAGTAGCAATGAGGTCGTTGATGGCCCCCGATATTGCTACAAGTTAAGGGAGTAGCAATGAGGTCGTTGATGGCCCCCGATATTGCTAATTTGTACGTATTTGAATTAGAAGAGAAATTTTTAAAGGATCATTTATATAAAGATAACATCAAACTTTGGATAAGATACATAGACGATATCTTGATTTTGTGGAATGGAACCGAAGAAGTTCTCTCCAGTTTTAATCAATGGATTAATAATTTAGATAATAATTTGAGATTTCAGTTAACTTATGATCATCAGCAAATCCCTTATTTAGATTTACTTATCAAGAAAGCACAGTTACTTACCTGTAACAGATGATCTCTGGGAACAGCAGGAATTAGTCTTCACATATGGGTACGTCAGTACCGACGGAGCCTGCACGGGAATGCTCCCCAGCATCCAATCAGAAAGTTTTTGGGAGCATCCCTCGCGCCTGCGCGGTGACTTCCCGCCTTTCCCACTGCCTCTCCTCAGTTGAGTTTCATAGCTGAGACAGAAGGAGAGAAAGAGGAAAGGAGATAGATAGATAGATACAACTCCTAGGGGAGGTGGGTGGGTTGTGAAGACTAATTCCTGCTGTTCCGGAGATCACCTGTTACAGGTAAGTAACTGTGCTATCTCCAGGAACAAGCAGGAATGAGTCTTCACATATGGGGACTCCCTAGCTGTGGATGCCAGGGGAGATCCCATAAAATGCGTATTCCTGGAACAGGACGGCATTTCCCAAACCTGGATCCCCGGTATCCCCTGAGGGATGGGGGGTAGGAGTTGAATAGAGAAGAGCTGTAGAGGAACAGCGAATCTAAAGACTACAGAGAAAAAGAGTCTTTAGAATGTATGTCAAGGATCATTAAAATATTTAATGAACTAGTACAGTATAGAGCTTACCTACTGGATTATAGGAAGTAGAACTGTGATGGAGTGTACTGTAGATGCAGTAGCGGAATCCTCAAGGTAACTTCACAGCAGTGAGGATGAAGTTCCAAACCTGGAATGGGCAGGTGACCCAGGTGTCAACTGGGGTAGGAGAAGAACGGCAGGTCTTCAATAGAAAGCTTTATGGGAAAAAGCTGAAAACTCTTTTAGGTACAGAGTTATTAACTTTGAGAACTAAAAGAAGAAGACTGACCGATCTGGAGAATTAGCACAGTCCGGAAGGGAAGAGGGGGTATGGAAAAAAGCCCCTATTCCCAAGGAGAACAGAAGTGTACTCAGAAATACTGAAGATGTACACTGTCTTTCCTAGCTGGTAAGAGATAGGAAGACATTGAAGTTTGATACTTCATAGACAGGGAGATGTACAACAAAAATAGAAGCTGTTGACGTCACAGCAGTAATTGTATGTATAACCGATCCCATTTACTGAGCCGTATGAGAATAGGCAAGTTGACTGTCTGGACCCCTTAAGAAGGTAAAAACCTTATAGTACAGACAGTTAGGGAGATAGTAGGTAATACCTAGGGTCCTATGGACATCTCCCAATGTGCAATTACATATATATATATATATATATATATATATATATATATGGAAACACATACATATCTATACATATGTGGATATATGTCTAGATATGCGTGATATATATACATATAGAGATATTGATATATATATATGTATATATAGATATAGATGGGCATGTAAAACCAGGCTGTACGACGTGCTCCAATGACGATAGCAGAGGATCTGCTAACAGACTCAAAAGAGTCTAGAGAAGCACGAGAAAGAAACCAAGAGATATTCCTGCTATGATTAAGAAGCAAGGAATAGTCAGTGGCCCTTAGGTTCTGACAAAAAAGGGGACAAAAGAGCTAATTTCTCTGTGACCTCCTGAAGTGTCAGACTCATATAAAAAATATATGAAATAATTCTTGAAGCCAGCATAGAAGTTTGGAAGGTTTGACGTCCAAAGGCATCAAGTGCTTTAGATGCACGACCTGGCGGATAAGAAGAATGCTTCTTCTTGCTTCTTACCTTCCTCATTGCTGATTCCACTACAATGGAATGATGTGGAAGTTGGTTCTTTTGAAATCCCGGAGAGGGAGGCACCTGATACAGAACATTAATGGCTGTAGAAGGCAAAGGAACCTTTAAGGGTGATTCCCACATCCTCAGAAGAAGATCCTGCAAAGAATGATGTAAAGGAAGCATTTTCCTTTTCTGCAGGATCTTGGTCAAGAGTAAAGCCAGGAATAGGAATGGCAAGAAAGGTTGCCATGTCAAGGAGAAATTTCTGAAAAGAAGGATCTCCAATAGGAACTATTCCTGGGCAAGCTGAGGTTGAAGGAGCAGCTTGAGCACCAGAAGATATACCGGGCTGGTGCAGAAAAAGAATCCTGCTCGATGGACAGTGATACTGACAGTTCTGATTGGAGGCAGTTAGTACTGCATCGTCAGTGCCCGGTATTGATTCCAAACTAGGCATAGAAAGGATCGATGGCACCGATGGAACTGCAGGAATCGACACCGATACCGGTACCGGTATCTGAGACGATAATGTCATCAAAGCAGTGATCGGGGGCTGCTGAAGCGGTACCGAGGGAACCAGAGAGCCCTGGTGAATATCCTCGGTACTGCGTAGTCGGAAACGATATGGATCGGTTCCGAAACGCGTCGGTACCAAGTCATCTAGACTGGATATCGATTCTAGACTCGGTATCGAAGTGAGCGAGTCTATCGAGGCATGTCTAGAAGGTACCGACGTTGGTGGTGGTATCGGCGATGCCGATACATGAAAGTCAATTGGAATCGCATCGAACGGTACCGAAGGTACTGAGGACGTCCGAAGATGATGCCCGGTGAAGAGAGGAACACTCGACACCGGCGCCGATGTCGGGGTATCGGTACCGCTCGAAACCGGTACCAACCCCGAGCATGGTGAAGATACAGGAAAGTCAATCTGGGTCATATCGATCGGCCCCGAAGGTACCGAGGATACCAGATGACGATCCCAGGTGAAGAGTGGAACACTCGATACTGATGCCGATGCCGGGGTATCGGTACCGCTCGAAGCCGGTACCAACCCCGAGCATGGCTGGGATACAGGAAAGCCAATCTGGGTCGTATCGATCGGCCCCGAAGGTACCGACAATCCCTGGTGAAGAGTGGAACACTCGACACCGGTGCCGATGCCGGGGGATCGGTACCGCTCGAAGCGGATACCACCCCCGAGCATGGCTCAGGTATGTTCTGTGAGGGGTGAGCCCCAGGAACAACCTGAAACCCGTTATATGGTTTGGAGCCCGAAGACTCGCGCCGGGGTTTTATTGCCAATGGGGTCTTGAGGGCAAGGCCGGAGCCGTCATCATGCTGGGCATGAGACTTACCCTTCAAGAATTGGCTAGTCTTAACAGACTGTTTGTGGGTTACCTGATCCTGGAGAGAAGAATAAACCGGTGTCCTCACCTCAGGAGGAAAAACGGCATCGAGGGAAACTCAAAAAAGGGAAGGTCTTCTCCCAATAATATAGCCTGAGGTATCAGGGGAAAAAGGGTCAGGACCCAAACAGGTTAGACACCAAGCATTGGATTGTAAAAAGAAAACTAAGTTTCCACAGTGAAGGCACTTCTTAGGGGAAGAAGGCTCCATGTTGGAAAGGCCTGGTAGGCCCCAAAAAGTTAAAACAAAAAACTGAGGAGAAAATATTTCTCTAAGTTTGAAAAAGAAAAGAATAAAGCACCGGCGGTACCGGTATCGGCGGGAAAGACAGCCGCAACCACAAGAAAACAAGAAAATAAGGATTTTTTAAAAAAAAGTTTCTGCGGTGACAGGAGGACGTCCTGTCGGCTCCGCGGAAAAACGAAAACTGAGGAGAGGCAGTGGGAAAGGCGAGAAGTCGCCGCGCAGGCGCGAGGGATGCTCCCAAAAGCTTTCTGATTGGATGCTGGGGAGCATTCCCGTGCAGGCTCCGTCAGTACCGACGTACCCATATGTGAAGACTCATTCCTGCTTGTTCCTGGAGATAGAAGCTAATCATTTGGTTACATCCTTGTATAGAAAGCCTACGGACTGTAATCATCTGTTGCACTTCAGTAGTTTCCACAATCCGGCACTTAAAAGAACATTCCCATTGGTCAATTTCTTAGGGCAAAAAGAGTTTGCACAAAGGATCAAGATTTTAATACCCAAGCAAAAGAAATGCAGACCAGGTTTGCAACAAGACAATATCCTTCAAAATATATTTCTCAAGCATATAGAAGAGCACAGACATCCACTCGTGAGCCTTTTCTTAAACCTAATCAGAAGAAGGAGGAAGTTGATTTGGTGTGTCCTCTCTTATATTCAACAATCTCTCGTGACATTGTTAAGGTTTTGAAAAGTGAATGGCATCTTATCCAATCACTTGTTGGTTTTCATGATACACCTCTGACTAATAGCCCACAGACGTAATGTTAATTTGAAGAATCTTTTGGTACCATCAGCACTTACAGAACGCCCCTTTCTCTCTAAATAAAAAGGACAATTCCAATGTGATCGCTGTTCGGTTTGTATTCAACACATTACCAATAAGGGATTTTTTTATTCATCCTTTTACTAATCAAAAAATTTTCATTAATGATTATTCTGTGAGACCACTCACGTTATATACGTTATACAATGCCCATGTAAGAAGCTTTATGTAGGGAAGACTATATGTAGCATTCGATTTAGAATTATAGAACATAAAAGTGCAATCAAAAGGGGAGTTATAGATAACAGGCAGTTATAGTTATAGAGTTATAGATAACAGGCAGTTGGCAGGAACAGGCTCACAAGATATCAGATTTAAAAATTTTCGTTATAAAAAAAGTAAAAATGAATTGGAGGGGTGGTGACATTAACAAGACCATATTGAGGCTTGAACAGAGGTATATTTTTATGTTGAACTCTATGGTACCCAATGGGTTAAATTTAGATAGCGATCTGTCTGTATTCCTTTAAAGTATTACATCAAGGTTTGTACGGAGTAAGGAGTTCAATACACAGTTTTAACTTTTGTTTTTTATTGATATCACAGTTGTGGTTTCTCTTTTTTAGAAATAATATGTCGTCATTCCTTAAGAGCAAAGGGTTTCTTTGTACGTCACAGTACCGCCGGTTTTTAACCCAGCGCACATGTGCCGGCGTTTTTTATAAATGGAACGTGAAAGTGTTTGATCGGTTCCTGCTGCAGCGCTGGCACTGATTCCTTTAAATATTTGGCATACTGCTAACAACCTCCTCTTCTTTTGCATAAGGACCTAGTAAGTGTCTCTAGTATTCACAATCTAAGGTATTTTCATTTCATCGGCATTTTTATTTATGTAGTTGGTTAGTTGTTTCTATTGTAGCGTTGGTTTTAATTCTTTAAGTTTGCCGATATGCTTTACATTTATTGGTTGTACAAAAGATTTTTAAAAAGTTGCTCGATGATCAACCCCCCCTTTTTTTATCCTTAATCTATTATTCATGCTACTACTTTTTATAATGTTAGTAAAGTTTGTTTTTTTCATTTATTAATAAATGGATAGTGAAAGTGGTTCACCGGCTTCTGTTGCAGCGTCAGCATTGTTTTCATAGAAATATCTGAAATGCTGTCTACCTAAATCCCCTTTTTATAAAAAGGACCATTTTGGTGGTTCTAGAATTTACATCTCAAGAGATACATAACATTTTTTTTTTACATTTCTTGGCGATTTTATTATGAAGTTGGGCAGTGGTTTTTATTGTAGCGCTTGCATTATTCCTCGAGGCTGCTGGTATACCTTCACATTGCCCTTGTGAAATAGAGCCTAATATCTTTCTTTTTACTTTTTGTCTAATGTTGGTTTTATTTCTTTAACAATTTCTTTATTTTTTTAGTGTAACTTATTAGTAGGTTCAATAACACATTATTTACACATGTGTTAAGGCATGTTTTATAAACTGGTTTTAGTGAGGTTTTGTCCTTGTTTTACTCCTCCTTTTATTACTAATGGCGTTTATCCCACACTTTCAATCATATATAAGCTGGTTTGTCTCCTCTCCAACTTGCTAGGTCGGCCCCCCTTTTTTTAAAAGTAGATTTTATCGCTGCAATTTCGTTTTCTAAAACAGTGTGCCATCGGCATGAGTACCAGTCATATATAAATGATCACTTATATTTATTATAACGTCCGTTTCCTATCTGCACAGGTTTTTAAGATGTTTTATAATGGTGGGGTTTTTTGGCCAGAATGGAGCTTGTTATTGCTATTGGTCTTTTTTTGGCTTTTCTGGTTGAATATTGGGTGTAAGACATGTTTCTCATCATTTTTTTGTGGTACTATTCTTATCTTTATTTTTAATGTGTTTAATTTATAATCAAATGGTTACTATTGAGTTCTTTTTTTAAAAACAATTTAAGTTTTTTATTTATATGCTTTAACATTAGAAAGGCTCAGCACTATCATCAATGCTCTTCAACATCTACATACAGCCCACATGTAACTTCATCAAGCACTACACACTACCACATATATGCTGACGACATCATGGTGTACTCCCCAATCAACTTACTAGCACTAAACACTACAACAATAACAAAATGCCTAGAAGACATGAATGAATGGCTCATAGCCAACAACGTAACGGTCAACTACGACAAAACTGAGGCAATGTTTGTCACCAGGAACCCCACCTTCATACCTCCACAAACTATCAGCATCTTAGACAAACACATAGTAGTCAAAGAAGAAGTTCAGTATCTGGGCATAACACTAGACAGAGCTCTGAACCTAAAATCCCACATCACCAAAACTGCAAACAAGGCATACCATCAATTGAAAACAGTCAGACAAATCAAACCAATGCTCTGTCAAGACCACTTCCGCACAGTGTGTCAAGCACTCATTACACCACTGCTTGATTATGGAAACTCACTATATCAAGGCCTTCCTCATCATACACTACACCCACTACAGATGGTACAAAACACCACAGCACGCATAATCACAGACGCCCCAAGGACCGAGCACATCACTCCCATCCTACAACAACTACACTGGCTCCCAATGGTGGCAAGAGCTAAATACAAAACAATCATGATAATCTTCAAAGTCATTCACCATCTCTCAGTGGACATACTCCAAAACGTTATAACAAGAGACATCAGCAATAGGCCAAGAAGAACCAACAACAACAACATGATCTGCATACCTGCAGGATATCACAAAACCAAACAAACAACCTCTAAAAGAGCACCATCACTACTGGCATCCTTAATATGGAACGCTCTACCAATAAGCCTGAGAGCATTAGAAGACCTCACAGAATTCCGCAAAGACCTCAAAACATGGTTATTTATAGAAACCTATGAGCATTCAAGCAACATATCTTACCCAAACACCAACACTACTACCTCCACCATCTAAAGACACACCCATCTACACACACAAATTCATCACACCACGTTAGTAAAGCACAGTTACTTACCTGTAACAGGTGATCTCCGGAACAGCAGGAATTAGTCTTCACACGTGGGAGACGTCGCCGACGGAGCCCGCACGGGAATGCTCCCCAGCATCCAATCAGAAAGCCTTTGGGAGCATCCCCCGCGCCTGAGCGGTGGCTTCCCGCCCTTCCTACTGCCTCTCCCCAGTTGAGTTTCATAGCTGAGCCGGAAGGAGAGGAGAGGAAGGAATAGAGAAAAAAGAGATACAACTCCTAGGGGAGGTGGGCGGGTTGTGAAGACTAATTCCTGCTGTTCCGGAGATCACCTGTTACAGGTAAGTAACTGTGCTATCTCCAGGAACAAGCAGGAATGAATCTTCACACGTGGGGACTCCCTAGCTAAGGATGCCCGGGGAGATCCCATAAGCGCAGCCCAGGACGGGATGGCATTTGCTCAACCTGAATCCCCGGCATCCCCTGAGGGATGGAGGGCAGGAGTTGAATAGGAACAGCGAATCTAAAGACTACGGAGGAAAGTCTTTAGAGTGCAGAACAGGTACCATTAAGATACAGCAAAAAACCCCCAAGGCTACGGGAGTAGTCAGAGGGGGCATGAAGAGAATCATTAAGCATTTAATGAGTAAATGACCTAGTACTATATAGAGCATACCGGCCATTAGGTTTTAAGGAATTAACGGTTTAGAACCCTGTACAGCTTACCCACCGGGTTGTCAGAAGTAGTCCTGTGATGAAGGCACTGTAGACGCAGTATGGAGGTCATCAAGGAAGCTTCACCGCAGCGAGGAGGAAGTTCCAAATCCGGAAGGCCATGAGATCCAGGCGTCAGCTGGGTCAGGAGAAGGACGGCAGGCCTTCCAGGGGGCTTGCGGCAAGCTGAGCACTCCCTTAGGAGTAGAGTCCATAACTCAGAGGACTAACAGTGGAAGACAGGCCGAACTAGAGAGCCTATCCCGGAGAAGAGTAGAGGTGTACCCCGGAGCAGAAGGGGTACACAGTCTGCCCTAGCGAGAGATAGGGAGACAAGGGTCCGGACCTCCGGGAGGAGGACCTAACTGAAAAAAGGAGCTGTTGACTTCACAGCAGTAGGGTACCACCAGTCCGCGGGCCGATCGGGGATAGGCAGGTGGACTGGCCGGACCCCCGGGGGGGGGGGGTGAGTACCGGCCATAGGGGGAAAGAGGCGGTAGAACACAGGTACTGTGGGCATCCCCCAATAGGCGCCTGCCAAGCAGGTGATATCTAGTATATCTAAGCCGGTGGACATGGGGACGCCCCCTCCGGTACTAACGCAGGTACGCCGGGGGGCCTACCTCCATGAGCAGCACCCTGGTAAGGCAGATCTGCCATCGATCCCCAGAACGTCCACCTGGAGAGGTGGCCTCAAGATCCGTCAGGGGAGAGATCTTTTCCGGAGGGCAAGGGCAGATCGGCGAGCTAAGAGCGCGGTAGCGTGGGGGACGGAGGATAGCATCAGTCCGGTAGAATGCCGCAGGGGTTGGAAGCCCTATATGTGTCCCCAGGACCTGCATGCAGAACTTGTCCCCGCACAATCGGGGGACATGAGGGTATAGTCCCTGGTGAGTATTGGGGGACTATAGCGGCTGGAAGGGGAATTCCGGTACAGAAGCAACCAGCAAGAGGATACTTGCTGAGAGAGGTTCGGGGACGTACCGAAGAGTAAGTAGGGTGACCGTGGGCCATAGCTATCACGGCGTAAGGTGGTCTCCCTTTCCCACGGAGGAGAATACCTGAACCCCTAGATAAGTCCCCGAACCATTTTCCAACTGAATGAGCCCCAGAGTAGAGCTCGATTCTAAACTTCTGGTAAGGAGGTTAAGTGCAGGCAGCCGCCCACCTGAGTGTAAAAACGCTTAGTATGAGAGTCCTGGCGCGGGCCCGGGGACATCAACCCGGGGTGAGAGGTCCCTTGCTTGGGCACGCCTGGAGGGTGGGCGGAGGGCTGACATTTCCTCTTCCTAGGGAAGGGGGGTCTGGAGAGGCGTTTACCACCGCCGGGGGGAAGCCGGGCCCTAGGCTGGCTGCTAACTCTGGGAAGGTTAGCGAAGCACTGTGCGACCTGACGTAAGGCTTCGCTATTGAAGAGGTGATCTCCGTCGCAGGGAGAATTACCCAGGTTGTGCTGTGCCCGTCTACACAGCTCGGACGCCTGCAACCATGCTGTATGGCGTGCTCTAATGGCAACAGCAGAGGCTCTGCTGACCGACCGGAAGGAGTCCAGCGAAGCACGAGAAAGGAACCCGGAGATATTCCTGCAGTGATAAAGAAGCAGGGAATATTCAAAGGCCTTGGTTGCAGATACGAAGGTGGATAACAGAGATAATCTCTCGGTGACCTCCCGAAGCGACAGACTCATATAAAATATATATGAAATAATTCTGGCCGCCAGCATAGACGTTTGGAAGGCTTGACGTCCTAGAGTATCTAGCGTCTTCGAGGCGCGGCCTGGAGGGCGAGAAGCATGCTTCTCCTTGCTTCTGGCCTTCCTCAGCGCCGATTCCACCACAATGGACCGATGTGGGAGCTGGTGCTGCCGAAACCCCGGGGACGGAGGCACCCAGTACAGAGCCTGCATCGCAGTCGATGGCGCCGGAACCCTCAAAGGCGACCGCCAAGCCCCCAGCAGGAGATCCTGCAGGGAGGGATGGAGAGGAAGCATCACGGCTGCCTGTTCCGCAGGGCCTGGGCTCGGGTCCGGGATAGGGATGGCCAGGAAGTCCGCCATGTCAAGGAGGAAATCCTGAAAAGGTGGCTCTGCCGGAGCAGTTATGGCGGGAGAGGCCGCCAGGGCACTAAGAGGCCGCTCGGGCCGATGCCCGCTGGGCAGAGGAGGGGACCAACCGACCCGGATCGGGGCAGTCAACATGGCGTCGTCGGCTCCTGGAATTGATTCCAAGCTAGGCATCAAAGGGGTCGATGGCACCGACGGCGCTGCAGGAATCGGCCTCGGCCCCGAACCCGGGGGCGGCGCATCCCTCCATGACTGGAGCGAATCCGCGGCCGCCGGAGGGCAGGGGCCAGCGGTCTCTGCTCTGCGCTGCGGGAGGGGACAGGGGCCGATCCCGAGACGTGCCGTGGCCAGGCTTTCAAGGCTGAACAACGACTCCAGGCTGGGCATCGAGCCGAGCGAGGAGATCGACTCCTTCCTCGAGGACCCCGGCGGGAGCGACCGCACCGGTGGTGGAGATCCAGGAGCGCGGATCGGAACCGCGCCGACCGGTGCTGCGAGCATCAAGGGCCCCTGAGGACGGTGCTCGGTGGAGAGGGGGTCATCTGACGCCGGCGCCGATGTCGATCGGCGGGCGCTGCCCGATGCCGTGCCCCCTCTCGAACTCGTCCTATCCGGAGGGAAAAACTGCCGGGGCATACGGCTCGTCCCTGAGGGGAGCCAGGTCACCCGACGATGAGTCCCTGCGGGGGGGGGGAAGTGCAAGGCCCCTGCGGTGGGATCGAGGCGATCAAAGACCCCGAGGCCCCTTTTCCAGGAAAGGGCGGGGCCCTCGACGGCCGCGTCGATGCCGGGGGGTCGCCCGTTTGCTGGTCGACACACCCCAAGGTCCCCGGGGAAGGTTGATGGCGGTTCCTTGAGCTCGACGCCCCTGCCGTCGCCGGCGGAGTGGCGCCGCTCAAAACCGGTCCCACCCTTGCGCAGGGCTGGGGTACCGGCAACCTAGCTCGGGTCGAAGCAAGCGGCTCCGAGGGGAGTGAGGCCAGGAGATCATCCCCAGCGAGGGGTGGAACCATCGACGCCGGCGCGCTCGAAGCGGGTACCGCCTCCGCGCATGGCCGGAACGCAGGGCCAGGCTGTGTCGAGCCGATTGGCCCCAAAGGTGCCGAGGGCAGCGGCTGGCAATCCCCGGTGGGGAGCGGGTTACTCGACGCCCACGGGTCGGCACCGCCCGAAGCGGATACTACCCCCATAGGGACGCCATACCAGCGCGAGTCGGTCGGCCCCGGAGGCACCAAGGACCGCAGCCACCAATCCCCGGTGAGGAGCGGAACGCTCGACACCGGCGCCGACGTCGAGGGGTCGGTACCGCTCGTAGCGGGTACCACCCCCGTGCATGGCGGTGATGGAGGAACGCCCGGCTGGACCGAGTCGATCGGCCCCGGAGGCGCCGAGGACAGCAGCCGACGATCCTCGGTGAGGAGCGGAACGCTCGACACCGACGCCGGGGTCTCAGTACCGCCCGAAGCGGGTACCACACCCGAGCATGGCTGAGATGTAGGGAGGTCAGACCCGGTCAAGTCAATCGGCCCCGAAGGCGCTGAGGACACCAGCTGACGATCCCTGGCAAAGAGTGGAACACTCAACGCCGACGCCGATGCCGGGGAATCGGCACCGCTCGAAGCGGGTACCTCCCTCGGGCATGTTCTGTGAGGAGCGAACCTGAGGAACATCCCGAAACCCCGTAAATGCTTTGGAGCCCGAGGACTCCCGCCGGGGTATATTAGCCAAGGGGGACTTGAGGGGTCGGCTGGAGCTGTCGCCATGCCGCGCATGAGACTCACCCCTCAAGACTCGGCTAGTCTTAACAGACTGTTGTGTGGATACCTGATCCTGGAGAGAAGAACAACCCGACGACCGTGTGTTGGGCGCGAAGATGTCGTCGAGGGATATCCGAAAAAGGGAGGGTCTTCTCCCGACACTGTAGCCCGGGGGATCCGGGAAAGAAGGGTCAGGCCCCAAACAGGAGAGGCACCAGGCATTGGAGTCCAATTGGAAAATTAGGTCCCCGCAGTGAGGGCACTGCTGGGGAGAAGAAGGCTCCATGCTGTAAGCCCGGTAGGCCTCGGCGCCCAGAGGGGAGGGTACCTCCAGGCGACCAAAAATAAATGAAATTTAAATGAAAATTAATTGAAAAGAAAGAAAGAAAGGGGCACGGAGGTGCCACCGTCGGCAGGAAAAAGCCGCGACTATAGAAACAAAAACAAAGGAAAAAAATTTCTGCGGTGGCAGGAGGGACGTCCTGCCTGCTCCGCGGAAAATGAAAAACTGGGGAGAGGCAGTAGGAAGGGCGGGAAGCCACCGCGCAGGCGCGGGGGATGCTCCCAAAGGCTTTCTGATTGGATGCTGGGGAGCATTCCCGTGCGGGCTCCGTCAGCGACGTCTCCCACGTGTGAAGACTCATTCCTGCTTGTTCCTGGAGATACACCTTTATGTTAAATGTTACTTCAAATGTATTGTTTAAATACTGTTACGTAACTGTGCTGTCTAACGTTTACACGTACCCTAATGTTAAATGTAACCCTCCAATTGTGATATGACGTGACCACCTTGATTGAAGGAAAAGGTGGCATACAAATCTGTCTAAATAAATAAATAAATACTATGTCCCTTTGATTTTGACTCACTCCTTTCTCTTTTTCTTTTCATTGCTCATTTAATTCTTAGCACAAGAGTTTTATTTTGTCGTTGAAGTAAATTTTATAGCTTTATGGTCATTGGTGCCTTGTCTATTTGATATTGTCACACTCTTGTTAAATTATATATGTTTATTATATTTTTAAGATGTTTTTCTGTACATGTTTGTCTTAACACATTATTAATGTTATAATGTATTTATTATGGTATTTATTATCTTTTTATTAAGACAATTATTGTTTATTTATGTGTTTAATTTAACGGTCAGTCTCTTTTTTGGTGTTTATTAATTTCTTCTGATTTTTGATTTTTAATGGTTTTGGTTAATATCATTGTTAATATTATCACTATGTCTCTATTTATTATATGTGTTATTATTGTTGCGTTTTTATGTTATTAAGACATAGTGATTAATTTTATAATATAGAGTCTGTAGCGTTCCAACATTTTAAATGAATTTGATATATATTTAAATGTTTTTCATTTTTATATTTTTTTATTACTAATTTTTGTTATTAATTTTTATGTTTGCAATTATTATTTTGTATAATGTTTTGTTTATTTTTATTTCCATGACCCCAGTTTGCCTTTTTACCACTGAGGAAGTTTTAAAAGAAACACGGCCTGTGTCGGGTTTTTTTGGCAATCCAAATAAAGCTTTTGATATATTCTACCCTTTGGTCTTTCCTACCACGTTTCTAGACTGTGTGGCTTTGGACAGGTTCCTGAACAGCTGTAAGGGTTCCGCGGAGAGACCAGCCAAGAACCCGATGAGCTCTTTTACCAGGTCTCTCAAGTACATGCCCATGTACAGCTAGGTAGGCCTGGATCCACTCGATGAGCATTGAGCCCTGATAGCACTTTCTGCCGAGAGGGGGGAGGGGACACTGAGGAGTGTGTTTTCTAGCTCTTCAGCCGACACATGGCTGACTCTACCACCATGGAGTTAGACGGCAGCTGTGCCTTTTTGGAAGCCTGTGCTCTGGCGGACCAGATATATCGAGTCGAGCTGCTTGCTTACGATGGGCACTAATGCCAGTGTTTCCCACCTGCAGAGCATGAGCCATTACAGGATGGGTGGAATGGGTACCGTCAACGATTCCCTTGGTAGGGTCTTTCTATTGGAGGATTTCTAGCTCCTCCATCCGAGGGTCCTGCTCTGATTCTGTTGGGAATGCTAGAGCATTTGACATATTCCCCACAAAGTTGAGAAATGCCATGTCCTCAGGCGGGGACCGGTATCGAGACTTGGAGGGGGACGGGTCCGAGGGGACGTTACGGTGGCGATGGGTATTGGGGGACTCCTCATCCTCAGTCTCCCATTCTGAGTAATCGGTGAGAGAGTGACCCAGGACCAAGCCCCTCAGAGGCCCCTCAGCTGGTGTAGAGCATGCTAGACAGGGAAGACTTTGGTCCCGTCAAATGGAACCCAGATCGACACCTCGGCCGAGGATCGACCCAGGGCCCTATGGCCTCAAGAATTGGCTCAGCCTCCAGGGACAGCCTAGACATCCAGGGCCCGGTGGTCTGGGCGGAGGAGCCAGCCATGCCGGACATCAACGCCCACTGCTGGTCCATGAAGGCAGACAAACTGCGTGCCAGGGCTGCCATTCTGGACTCCAGTCCCAATGGCTCCGCACCTCTCGGTGCAGGAACCGAGGAACTTGGGCCTGGCACCGGTTCTACCGAAGGCTAGTCTTCAATGAGGATGGCCTCGGGTGTCTGGGGCTGATCACCGGGCGATTCCTTCCAGGCGACCTTGGTAGGCCACTCTCGCTTTGAGCTCTCGGACAATGGCATGACTGCAGGACCTGGCTGGGACTTAAACAGCCTGTCAGAACCATACTGCCTTCAAGAGTTTCTTCTTCTTCTTGTACTCCCTCAAGGGAGACTCCCTTTCTGAAGGCCCACAGTGTCAACCAGGATCCGTGGGGCGCCATGGGAGTCCGAGGCTTCAGACAGGGCCTTGGCCTTCGGAGGCACAGGGGACTCTGGGGGAAAAACTTGTCATGCTGCTGTTGACGGCTCTTAAGGGCCTTGGTAGACATCTTTTTACAAAGACCACAGGCCGCGGGGTCGTGGACCAGCCCGAGGCAGCATAGGCAACAGTTGTGTGTATCGGTAAGAGACAATCTTTGTACACTGATCACACTTCTTAAAACCACTGGTTGCCATGGGTGAAAAAATTACCCCGTCAAGGTCAAAGACCCACAGTGCTGCCAGTTGGAAAAAGGGCGCGAAGGCATCAAAAGGAGAAAAACGAGTTACGGCACAGAGACTCGATTCCGGAGCAGCGGGCTTGGATGGCAGGAAGAGTACGGTGCGCAACCGGAGGGAGAGTATGAAACTCAGATAGAAAAATCAACTTTTTCCAGGGGAAAGCAGACAGACGTCTGATGGGCTCCACAGAAAAAAAAGAGACTGAGTAAGATGGCACCCTTGGACGGGAAGGGGACCATGCATGCATAGTGGTATCTCCCAAAGGCTTTTCTTGAAAGCAGGGGAGATGCTTCCGCGAGGGCTCCATTAGTGCCAATGTCACCCATATGTGAGGACTAACTTCCTGCTTGTTCCCAGAGAAAATGCCTGTATAGAGGGTTTTAGTCGGAGACTAAACATTATGGGCCCAATATGCAAGCCAGGATATTCTGCTGAATATCCGCAAGTGCCAATGCTACACGCCCTGATGGGCGAGATACACTGCTGGTCTTATGTATATGTCCAGGACAATTTTGTCTATTGTATTTTTTTGTCAATTTTGTCTATGGTATTCTCAATACCATAGACAACATCCGACAAGGCGTCGTGCTAATCTTCTTGGATATAGCAGCAGCGTTTGACTCGGTAAATCACGAGATTCTCCTCGGTCGACTGGAAGGAAAAGGCATCTGCAACTCAGCACTTGAATGGTGTAAATCATACCTCGACACCAGAATGCAATACGTCAAATCCGCAACAGGAGAATCAAAACTCTTCCATCAAAGACAAGGCGTTCCGCAGGGGTCCTCACTCTCATCCCTCTTGTTCAACGTCTATATGCAGCCTATCTGCGATATCATCAGGTCCTTCAATGTGAAATGTATGATATACGCTGACGATATCCTACTCTACATGCCATTTTCCACAATGCAAATGGATTTACTGCCTATAACAAACTGCTTCGATGCAGTCTCACAATGGCTCCTGTCACAGAACCTCCGCATTCAGCATAAGAAAACTGAGGTTCTCTTTATCACAAGAGACCCCAACTTCACCCCACCACCACATATAAGTGTCAAGGGAGCTGACCTAGGCACCAAGGATACAATAAAATACCTCGGAGTCACACTAGACCATAGGCTTGACATGAAATCACACATAAACAATATCGTAAAATCTGTATACTTCAAAATACGCACTCTTAGACACCTGCGTCCCCTACTAGACCACGAAGACTTCAGAACCATCTACCAAGCACTGATACTGCCGCACTTCGATTTCGCCAATTCCATTCTACAAGGACTCCCACAATCCACCATAAGCTCCTTGCAACTCGCAATGAACACCGCTGCCAGGGTTCTTCTAGGAGCGGCCAGAAGTGAACACATCACACCTATCCTCAAAGAGCTCCATTGGCTCCCTATACACGGAAGACTTACATTCAAAACCCTCACTCTCACATTTAAGGCCTTAAATGGTTTATCGTCCACATCACTTACCAAACTCATCCAATCCGTCCCATCAAATAGAAATAGGAGACATGCAGCATTAAACTCACTAACAACCCCAAAGGCTATAACAACGTGCAGCCTATCAACATCAAACAGAGCCTTCATGTTTAGCGCACCAAAATACTGGAATGCTCTCCCACCTGATCTCCGCGCCATAACCAACCTAACCCAGTTCAGAAAGGCCCTTAAACTGCACCTTTTCATCAAATACTACCCTACATGAACCGTAACATAACAGCCTCACCCTAGTATAATCCACAATATCCCTCTTGTTCCAAGCATCACTACTAATTTTATGTAAATAGTTCGAGCATGCTATCTAGCTAATAGATTATATACTCCATGTAAATAGTTCTCCCATGTTATCCAAGTTGATACTCCTGTTATATGTAATACCAAACAGCCTGTTGTTCTGGTTCCTTTCTGTTATTTGTAAACCGCGCTGATGTCAAAGAGTGCGGTATATAAGAAGTTGAAATAAATAAATAAATAAATAAATAAATTTAGATACTTTTGCAGGCTTCTGCTTTGCTTATACTTATGTTGTAAACTCTTAGTTTCACTTTCACTTTTATTCCATCAGAGTACAACTGAGAATAGGATGATTGTATATTTTCCTTTTGATCATCGCCATTTGGTCAAGTGCCTTGGATTTCATCCCTTGGCATTTGTCTTAGGTAATGGCACTACAACCGCCCGAAGCAGTCTGTTTCTAGCACAATGGTCTAATAATATACTGATGATGTGCCTTTTTTATTTTCATTTTTTATGTCTAATTTTATTTTCGAGGGTGATTGCTCTCACATTTTATTTTAAAGCATCATAGTAGCTGTTCTGTTCCCTTTTGGACTTACAAACAACTTCTTTATTTTGATTCTTTTTGTTCATAACCTTTTTTCGAAAGGCTACTACTTCATAATAATTTTACACTCCTATTGTCATATAATTTATGATATATACCACATTACATCTGTTTACGAATCATGGTTATTCTCACAGACGTACCACCATTCCTCTCTGTACTACAAAGTGACCGTACTTGAGCAAGATATATTTAGTATATGAGCTTTGGCGATCCATGGATGACCCCCTTCCCTCCCCTCCTCCCTCCTTTTTCTTCATTTTACTTTTGCATTTAATATTATTGGTTTTACGATTTACAATGCTTCTTAAAGTTGTCAGATTTTTTTAATGCCCCTCCCTTCTCTTTTTATACTTTTTGTGACATTGCTTCTATGTAATTCACCATAATGGTTCCCTTTTACGCCGAATATCTATTATTTATTGTATTTATATTTTTAATTCTTTTATGACTACGCCTTGTTGGTTAATTTAACATTTCTAATATGTCTGTTGATATATGAGGGGCATCCTTCATGGCTACAAATGGCCTTATCATTTGATCCTTCTATCACAGCAGGCCTACCTCTTAGGCATATGTCCTCCATAATTATACTGACATGTGCCTTAACTTGGCCCTTGGTTATTATAGATATTGATCCTCATTCCCTTGCACCACTTTACATACTTTGATTGAGGTCCTTTTGTTTGAACTTCAGTAAGCAAGCATTTTTTACCATCCCATAAATTTGCTCATTAAGATAATCTTACATAACCTCCTTTTTAGTTTGATTTTATCAAGATATTTATGTTATCCGCAGGTTTCAACGTTTTTTATTTAGAATTTGAGAGAGTACTCATTTGGTGTCTGCACTTTTAATAAGGATTTCCCTGTTTCTATAGTCTATGTATTTTTAGTATGGATATCTTATTGGTTTGGATCTCCTCCTTGGCTTTGCACATAGTCATCATGCTCGTATGTACATATATTTGTTATTGTTTTATTTATTTAAGTATGATTTGTTCATTTTAACTGTATGATGTTTTAATTGTAATCTAATGTTTTGTTCCTTTATTAATATTTACCTTTTATGTAAGGTTGTTTCTAGAGAGGTCTAGACCACAGAAGGTGGTTTCGGCCGAAATACGTGTAGGGCGACCTCAGGACACACAATAAAGCTCTCAGTTTTGTTCCACGTCATTTGTTGACCTGCTTTGTTCTGTGTGCTATACCACTGCAGGTGGACTGACTGTTGTCTGTGGAAGGAGGAAGGCCCTGGCCTGAATGGTGTCCAGCAGTATCCCTATGAATTCCAGGCATTGTGTCATATGGAGATGGGACTTTGGGTAGTTTACGACGAACCCCAAGTTTTACAGAATGAGGATGGTGTGGGCCATTGCCAGATGAGCCTCTGTGGCAGTGACACCCTTTATGAGCCAGTCATCCAGGTACTGGAAGACAAACACTCTCTGGAGATGCAGGAAGGTGACAACTACTGCCAGGCACTTGGTAAAGTCCCTCAAGGCAGAGGCCAGACCGAAGGGCAGAACCCTGTACTGATAGTGGCAGCCCCCTGCCATGAAACGGAAATACTGCTAGTGCAGGGGGTGGATGAGGATGTGCGTATAGGCATACTTTAGATCCAATGAGCATAGCCAGTCTCCCTGCTGGAGGTATGGCAGCAATGTTCCAAGGGAGAGCATCTTAAACTTCCCCCTCACCAAGAACTAGTTGAGGTCTCACAGGTCCAGGATGGGCCGAAACCCCCGGTCCTTTTGGGCACCAAGAAGTAGCAGGGGTAGTCTTTTGTCCCTGAAGTGAAGGGGGATGGGTTCCACTGCCCCATCTGCCATAAGGTTTGTGAGTTCCTGCTGAAGTAGGTCCTGGTGAAGAGGATGCATCGGGAGCTCCTCCGGAAAGAATGGCGGGGGTGCCTATTCGAGGTGGAGGAGGTACCCCTCCTTCACCATCTGTAAGGCCCACACTTGGTGGTGATGGCAGGTCAGCGATCAGTGATGAGTACCAGATGCCCCCCTGTTTGCTGCAGGGCAGGCCCTTCTGAGAGAAGAGAGGCTATGCCCCAGCAGTCAAAACCCCCCATATCCAGGTAGCACCTGAGCCGTATCTGGGGTTTGGGGGCCTTGGGCTTATGAGGGTCGTGCCATTGTCTTGGCCTGCTGGCCCTGTTGGGGAGCTGGGAAGGCCGAGTGCTGAGAGTAGTTTTCATAAGCCTTCCTCTTTTTCAGGTATAATGGCTTTTTACCAGAATTCTTCCTTTGGGAAGGGTCAGCAGTCTTCTTAGAGAGCCTGGACTTGGACTCCAGCTCGGTGGCCTTTTCCATCATGGGTTTGCTGAAGAGGTTCTCTCTCTGGCAAGGGACATCGACCAACTAGTCCTATACCCTTTGCTCCAAGTTGTAAGATTGTAGCCAGGCATGGCAGCGGGCACTAATGCCCACCACTGCTACTTTAGCTGCAGACTTGAAACCATCATAGGCTGCCTGTGTATGAACTTGGAGCACTCCCTGACATTACAGACCAGGGTTTGTAACTGCTGAAGAGGTTCCTCGGAGAGACCAGCCGAGAGCCCGAGTTCCCTCGCTATGTCCCACAGGTACATGCCCATGTACAGCTGGTAGGCCTGGATCCAGTTGATGAGCATCGAGTCCTGGAAGCACTTCCTGCCCAGGGTGTCCATGGCACAGGCCTCCATACTCGGAGGCACTGAAGAGTTTGTTTTCTGGCTCTTGAACCTACGCATGACTGATTCCACCACTATGGAGTTGTGAGGCAGTTGAGTTTTTTGGAAGCCAGGGCTCTGGCAGACCTGGTATATCGAGTGCAGCTGCCTGCTCACAATGGGGATAGAGGTCGGGGTCTCCCACATATGGAAGAGCAGCCTCTCCAGGATAGGGGGAACCGGCACTGTGAGGCCTCCTTGGAGGGAGCCTCATACTGGAGGATCTCGAGGACCTATGCCTGAGGCTCCTCCTCGGTGGTGAAGGCAAGGGCCATCGCCATATCCCTCACAAAGTCCAGGAAGGCAAGGTCCTCAGGTGGGGACTGGCACTGGGCTTCTGGAGGGGAAGGGTCTGAGGGCACATTCCTGTGGAGCCGGGTGTCCAGGGACATAAGAACATAAGAAATGCCATACTGGGTCAGACCGAGGTCCATCAAGCCCAGTATCCTGTTTCCAACAGTGGCCAATCTAGGTCATACGTACCTAGCAGTTTCCCCAAAAGACACAGGTTCTGCAGTGCTTGTACTAGGCCAAGCATTGGTATCCTGGGTCCCTTTTTAATAGTGGTTTATGGACCTTTCCTCCAGGAACTTGTCCAAACCTTTTTTAAACCCAGCTATACTAACAGCCCTTACTACATCCTCCGGTAACAGATTCCAGAGTTTGATTACACGTTGAGAGAAGAAATATTTTCTCCTATTTGTCTTAAATAGTTTACCCTGTAGCTTCATTACATGCCCCCTAGTCCTTCTATATTCTGATAGCGTAAACAATTTATCCACGTTTATCCGTTCCACTCCATTCATTAATTTATACACCTCTATCATATCTCCCCTCAGCCGCCTCTTTTCTAGGTTAAAGAGCCCTAACCTTTTTAGCCTCTCTTCATAGGAGTAGCCTTCCATCCCCTTCACCAATTTGGTGGCTCTTCTCTGTACTTTTTCTAATAACTCTATGTCCTTTTTAAGATACGGTGACTCATCGTCCTCGGTCTCCCAGTCCAACCCAGAGTTGGAAGAGATCTCGAGGGTCTTCTGGGCCTTGGGCTGGGGCCCAATGCCCCGGCATGCAGAGTCGGATGCACTGTGGGGTGAAGTCCTTGGTCCCGAATGGCACTGGGCATGGGCCCGAGGAGCCTCTCGAGGCTGATTCTGCTCAAGGATCAGCTCCACCTCCAGGGAAGCCCTTGCTGTGGAGGGGTTGATGGTTGGGAGTGATGACCTGGAGAAACCAAGGATCAGAGCCCGCTGTTGGGCCATGAAGGCAGACAAACTATGTTCCAAGGCTGCCATCCCGGCCTCGATGCCAGATACCTCCACAGCCACTGGCATGGGCACTGAGGACCTTGGTCCTGATGCTATGCGCCATCAAAGGGGTGTCTTTGACGAGGATGGCCTCAGAGGATTGAGACCAGTCCCCTGATGCCGATAGCATTCTCTCCTGCTGGGGCAGCTTCAATAGCTGCTCCCATCAGGCTCTTCAATGTCAGGCTCTTCGAGGGGAGTTCCTTGCCAAGGGAGCCCCAGCTCGATGCTTCATGACCTCGAGGCTCCGAGGCAGCATGGTCGCTGCGTCAAATTGGAGGATTTCCAGTGCTTTGGCTGTGAGCTCCTCATCTGTCCCTAAGTTAAATGGAACGGGCTTACCCATTTCCCACACAAACTCAGTAAAAGATAACTCCTTCAGAAGTGATTTTCTTTTCTCGGGAGGAACTGATGGGTCTGAGGGCAACTCAGGAGATGGCTCCTCTGAAGAGTACTCTGAGAAAAATAACCAAGATGTCCGAGACTCTGCCTGGGCCAACTTCTGCCCATATTGGTGTGTAGGTCTGCACTCAGAGGGTCAGTGCACCAATATCGTCTGATGATTCAGAGAGCGATCGGCTCCAATGCACTGGATATAGATACTGTACTGGCTCAGCAATCACTGATGTCTTTTGGTCTTGATGATGGGGAATCTCCCACAGGCAGATAGTGATCTTGCTAACTGGCTTAATGTCTTGATGCACCGGCCTCAATGCAGTCAAAGCAGCTGCCTCAAACCAGAAGATGCTCCTTGAGGGCTGCCATTGACAAAGGTGAAGGGGGCTACAGAAGAATCAGCCAATTATTTATTTATTTATTTATTATTTCTTTATTTATTTAACGTCTCTTATATACCGCGCTATTCACATCAGTGCGGTGTACATACAACAAAACAGTATGCTATGCAGTCTAGCTACATTGTACTTACAGCGAACAGGAGATAAAAACTTGGACAAAACTGGGGTAACTACAGAACTTTACACTAAAGGTATGTTTTCTATTAACGCTTATTTAGGATTGGCCAGAGGGGTTGGCTGTCCGCCTTCATGCTGAGTGGGTTAGTGGGGGGGTGCAAGTGATTGGTAGGGGTGCTCGTTGCCTGAATTGTGCAAATGGTTTCAGGGTAATATTTTATGAACAAATGGTGTTTAAGTGCCTTCCTGAATTGAGCTAAGTTAGTGATAGATCGCACGTCCGTAGGGAGGGCGTTCCAAGCTTTGGGAGCATATATCATGAAGGACCTGTTGGATGTTGCTCTTGTGCATCTTGATGCTTCTTTTGGGATTATCAGGGTGTTCGACGCCTTGGATCTTCTGGTTCTGTTGGATGGTATACTGCTGATCAGCTCGGTGATGGATATAGAGATCTGATTGTTTAAAGCTTTGTAGGTCATAACTAAGATCTTGTATTGAAGTCTGGCCTGTATAGGTAACCAGTGGAGATTCTTTAGGGTTGGTGTAATGTGTTCAGTCCTTGATACTCCAATTAGAACTCTTGCGGCTATGTTTAGTGCAAGTTTTAGGGGATTTAGTGTTGCTTGCGGGAGACCATAGAGGACTGAGTTCGCATAATCGAAATGTGGGATTATTAGGGCTTGGTAAATTGTTCTGAAGTCGGTGGGATCAAGTAGAGGGCGTAGATGTTGTGTTGTCCGTATTTTATGGTATATTGTTTTTACTGTGTTACGTATGTGGGTTTTCATGTCCAGCCGTTGGTCCAAGGTGATACCTAGATGCGGATTGATGGTTGGGCCATCAGCTCTGCATTCTTCACTTTTAGTGAGCGTGGAGGAGTGAAGTCTTGGTTTCTTGTTATGAAGAGGACGTCTGTCTTGCTATGGTTGATTCAGAGGTTTTGGGTATGAAGCCAGTCCGCGACTGCATTAAAGCAGCTTGTTAGCGGGGAGAAATCAGGCCGGTCAGTTGCAAATGTCATGTATAGAAGAATATCATCTGCATACGCTAGGCAGGCAACGTTGAATGATCTTATCAGGGTACAAATAGGTTGCATATAGATGTTAAACATTAATGCCGACAGTGAGGATCCTTGTGGCACTCCCTCTTCTTGTAGGAAAGGCTTAGAGGTTGTAGTGTCGGTCCGCATGTGTTGCCATCTGTTGGACAGGTAGGATTTGCACCAGTTTAGGGCAATGCCTTGTATTCCCTTTTCCTTGAGACGTTCTATGAGTATCTCTTGGCTCACCGAGTCAAATGCTACTGCAATATCCATAAAGATCAGGACAAATCCTTGTCGGAAGTTATGAATTCCTGAGATTATGGTATTGAAGAGGGTGGTGAGGAGGGTTTCAACGCCGTATGCTTCCCTGAAACCATGTTGGGCTGGGTCCAGAGGGGTTTCAGACTCAATGTGTTGTTGGATTTGGCGTTGTACCACTTTTTTGATTATTTTGGCGAGTAGTAAAACCACATTGAGGTCCCAGTCAGGAGCCGGAGGGCGCAACGGGGGCTTAAGCAAAAGCAGGCCCCTGAGGAAGCGCGCCACCAAGGGATGCGAGGAAAGGGGCTGGCCCTCCACCGGCGAATGATGTGCAGAGAGAGCACCGAGGTGGACTCTGACAGAGTTGGACTTGAGGCCTAGATCAGAGAGGTGCAGCAAGTATTGCAGTACCACCGATACTAGGCAGGCGAAGGGGTCCTCAGAACGCTGAGAACACCAGGCGGAGAAGCGACGCCATTTGAGTGCGTAAGACTTCCGGGTAGAAGGTCGCCGAGACGCCAGGACGACAGCTTTCACCTCCGGGGGGAGCGAGAGCGGGGCCAGGACTACCCTCTCAGCAGCCAGGCCATCAGGTGAAGGGCCCGGAGGTTGGGGTGCAGAAGAGTACCCTGATCTTGGGTCAGAAGATCGGGCTGAAACCCCAGGGGGAGAGGGGTGTCCACCGCTAACTGCAGGAGCAGAGGAAACCAGGGTTGCCTCAGCCATCGGGGCGCTATCAGGATCACGTAGGCCCCGTCCCGGGCAACCTTGAAGAGCGTCTGGGACACCAGCGGCGTGGGAGAAAAGGCATACAGTAGGCCTGTGGACCACGAAATGAGGAAAGCATCCGGGGCCACTCTGAGGGGATGCAGATGCTGAGAGCAGAACCGGGGAAGCTGCCAGTTCAGGGGACTGGCAAAGAGGTACACGGTGGGGGTGCCCCACCGGCGGAAGATATGCTGGGCAACACCGGGGTTCAACCTCCACTCGTGGGGCTGCAAGATCCGTCTGAGCCTGTCGGCCAGGCAATTCTCCTGCCCGGGCAGGTAAACAGCCTTGAGGAGGATGTTGTGGTCGACAGCCCAGGAGCACAGTCGCCGGGCCTCCTGACAGAGCAGGAGGGAGCCCGTGCCCCCCTGTTTGTTCACGTAGAACATGGCCACCTGATTGTCTGTCTGCACCAGTGCGGACTGGCGAGAGGTGAGGTGAGAGAAGGTCCGCAGAGCTAGGCGGATCGCCCACAGCTCCAGGAAGTTGATTTGTTGAGCCGCCTCCCAAGGAGTCCAAAGGCCTTGAGTGCGCGCTCCCTGGCAATGCGCTCCCCATCCCAAGAGAGAGGCATCGGTCGTCAGCACCTGGGAGGGTGTGGGAGACTGAAAGGGCATACCCCGTACCAGGTTGGGCAGGTGGAGCCACCACGGCAGAGAGGAGACCAGGCGGTCGGAGATCTGTAGAAGGTCCGCCAGACCTCCTGTGGCCTGATGCCATTGAGTGCGGAGACACCACTGGACAGGCCTCATATGCAGTCGGGCGTTCTGCGTGACATGGACCGTGGAGGCCATATGACCGAGCAGCTGCAGGAACCGGAGACGCACTGTGGAACCTGCCGGCCAAAGCCATGAGCCGGTCGGCTCGCTCTCGAGGCAAGAAGGCACGAGCTCGCAGAGTGTCGAGCCGAGCTCCTATGAACTCGAGATCCTGAGAGGGGCGCAACGTGGACTTCCCGACGTTTATGATGAAGCCCAAGTGCTGAAGCAGAGCCACCGTACGCTGCGTGGCCTGCGCGACCTCTGGGGCCGACTGCGCCCGTACGAGCCAGTCGTCCAGGTAAGGAAAAACGAACAGGCCCTGAAGCCTCAGGAAGGCTGCGACCACCGCCAGGCATTTTGTGAACACCCTGGAGGCGGAGCACAAGCAGAAAGGCAGCACGCGGTACTGATAGTGTTTTCCAGCCACTACAAATCTGAGATATTGTCGGTGGTCCGGATGAATCAGGATGTGAGTATAGGCATCCTTTAGATCCAAGGAGCATAGCCAATCTCCCTGCTGGAGGTAGGGCAGCAAGATTCCAAGGGTAAGCATCCTGAACTTTTCCCGCTGCAGGAACATGTTGAGGTTGCGCAAGTCCAGAATGGGTCTGAGGCCTCCCGTCCTCTTGGGGATCAGGAAGTATCTGGAGTAGAACCCCTGACCCCACCGAGGTTGGGGCACTGGCTCCACAGCCTGCTCCTCCAGGAGACCCTGCAGCTCCTGAAGGAGTAAGTCTCTGTGCAGAGGGGGCCTCGGAGGCTCCCCCGGAAAGTAGGGGGGAGGCACCTGGTGAAAATGCAAGAGGTAGCCCCTTTGAACCACCTGCAGCACCCAGGAATCGGATGTTATGGCTGGCCACCTGTGAGCGAAGTGGATCAGCCTGCCCCCCATGCTGAGCGATGGGCGCGGAGGGGGAGAGGCTATGCTGGCATAATCAAAAAAAACCCACCCTGTGTGGCAGGGGGCTGTGCGGCGGGCTTGGGGGCCCGCGGCCTGCGGGGGCCATTCCCCTGACTCTTAGTCTGTGGGCACTGAGTGGAAGCCGCCAGTACTTGGTATTGAAGGTGGGATTGCTTATAGGCAAGCACCTTCCTCGGGTAAAAAGGCTTCTTCCCCGGACCCTTCCTCTTCTGTGTGGGAGCGGAGGTCTTTCGGGACAGTCGAGTCCGAGTGAAAGTCTTGGACTCGAGTTCCGCAGCCTTATCGGACATGGGCTTGCCGAAAAGGTTGTCACCTCAGCAGGGGACATCGACTAACTTGTCCTACACCCACAGCTCGAGGTCGGATGACTGGAGCCAGGCCTGTCGGCGGGCACCGATGCCGGCTCCGGCTACTCGGGCTGACGCCTCGAAGCCGTCGTAGGCCGCCCGAGAAAGGAACTTCGAGCACTCTCGAATACTATCGGACAAGGCCAGGAACCTCTGCAACGGTTCGTCGGAGAGACCAGCCGAGAACCCGGCGAGCTCCTTCGCCAAGTCTCGGAGGAACATGCCCATATACAGCTGGTATGTCTGGACCCTGCAGGCAAGCATGGAACCCTGGAAGCACTTCCTACCGAGGGCATCCAGGTTACGGCCTCTTTACCCGGGGGCACCGAGGAGTGCATCTTTTGACTCTTAAGCCGATGCATTGCCGATTCCACAACCATGGAGTGGTGTGGCAGTTGCGCCTTCTGGAACCCGGGGCTCTTGCGGACTCGATAAGTCGAATCGATCTGCTTGCTTAACACTGGTGTTGAGACCGGGCTTTCCCACATGCGGAAGAGCAGCCGCTCTAGCATCGGAGGGACCGGCACGGTAAAGGCCTCCTTCGGGGGAGAGTCATACTGGAGTGCCTCGAGCTCTTCCGCGCAAGGCTCCTCCTCTGGATCCGCGGGGAAAGCCAAAGCCTTGGCCATACCCCGCACAAAATCAGAGAAGCGCGTATCCTCCGGAGGGTATCGCCTTCGAGGCTCCGACTCGGGCGATTCGGAGGGGATGCACCGGGTCTGAAAAGAGCCGGGCGACTCGTCCCCTTCCGTGTCCCAGTCCGACGCCTCCGTGGAGGAATCGAGGGGCTCCGTGCGGGCGAGGGTTCGTCCCGATGCCGACGCCGGCATCGACGACCTTGGTCCCGAACGGGAGGCCGAGGGAGACCTTGACCGAGGATCGACTTGAGCATGCATCGACTCGAGGATCGACTCGGCCGCCAGGGTCTTCTTGGGCATCGACGTCCCGGTGGTCTGGGCGGATGCACTGGCGATGCCGGTCATCCAAACCCGCTGCTGGTCCAAGAAGGCAGAGATACTGCGCTCCAAGGATGTCAATCTGAGGTCAAGCCCAGAAGACCCGGCAGCCACCGACTCGGGCCCCGACGGCATCGGGCCCAACGACGGTTCCGTAGGGGAGTCCAGGAGGACAATAGTACTCACGTGCGGCTCCACCTCAAGTCGAGGAAGTTTAGAAGGTCTCTCCGCCTCCGAGGACTCGGGGCGGCTGGCGGGGCTATGCGACCCGGCCCGCGAGAGACCAGGTGCGTCCTCCGACGACGCCCACGCGAGTTTCCTCTGCCAACGATGCTCCCGTCCAGGGGACCCCCGCTCAGAGGAACTCCGACGGAGCTCGTGGCCGGAGTCACGAGACGTCGAAGCCTCCGATGAGGTCCGGGCCGGACCGGACTCGGGGTCAGAGAAGATTCTATCCTTTTGCGATTGCCGACTCCTCAGCGACTTGGAGGACATCTTGCCACACGGACCACAGCTCCCAGAGTCATGGTTTGGTCAGAGGCAACGAAGGCAGAAATTATGCGTGTCTGTAAGAGACATTAATTTAGAACAATGATCACATATTTTGAACCCGCTGGTAGCCATAGGGGGAAAAAGGGCCCCCGCGAGGTCGAAAGACCGGGCCGCCAGGGGTGGAAAATAAGTGGCGGGAACGCCAGTTAAAACTGAAAACAAAAAAGAAATGTGAACGGACTCGATAAGGAAAAAAAAAATCGAGGCCGGGCAGGAAAAGGACACGCGAACCGAGAAAACAACAAAGAATTAATCAACTTTTTCAGTGGTGGTAACAAACTACGTCTGTAGGGCTCCGCGGAAAAAAGAAGACTGAGCAAGATGGCATCCTTGGGCGGGAAGAGGACCGCGCATGCGCGCTGCAATCCCAAAGGCTTTCTTCGAAAGCTGGGGAAATTGCTCCGCGAGGGCTCCGTCGGCGCCGATGTCACCCATAAGTGAGGACTGACTTCCTGCTTGGTCCTGGAGAAAACTTTTTTTTCTTGTTGAAAAAGGGTTTCTTTATAGCCTTCTTCTTAGCTGGGTTGGCAGTGGTCCTAGAGAACCTTTGTCCTGCCAATCTTTGCCAAAGAGGTTTCCCCCTGTGCAAGGAATATTCCCCAGCTTATCTTGCACCCACTGCTCAAGGTCAGATGCTTGTAACTAAGCAATCCGACATGCCCCAAAGCAGATAGCAGAAGTCCTGCTAATACATTCAAAACAATCAAAGGTTGCTCTGTTCATAAATTTGGAAACATTCTGGGCATGTTTTACAAGTAATCAATCAGCCCTCTTGTCATCTGGGAAAAGAGGAGCCATTAGTTCTAAATCTTTAGTCACCTCCCAAAGAAACATACCCATGTACAGTATGTATGAACTTATTCTGGCCGATAACATGGAGGCCTGAAAACATCGACAGCCGAAGGGATCGAGAGTTCTCGCCTTGCGGCCGGGAGGGTTAGATGAATGTGTCTTAGCACTTTTGATCCAACGCATTGCCGATTCCACAACCATGGAATGGTGTGGTAACTGCGTCTTCTGGAAACCGGGACACTGCGGTACATGGTATCGAGTCTCTTAGAATGCGGAGACACCGTTAAAGGTGTTTCCCACATCCTAAGCATGAGGTCATGCAATATCCGATGACTAGGTAAGGTAGCGGCCTCCTAGGGGCTGCTCGATACTGAAGAATTTCAAGTTCTTCAGCTCTCAGTTCCTTCTCGGAGGTCACCATAATTGAGAGGCCCGAGTCACATCTCGTATAAAGTCCTGAAAAGACATGTCCTCCGGAGGAGACATACGGCGTTGTGGGGAAAGAGAAGGATCTTTCGGAACAGCCTCTCCGGTATCAATCGATTCATCAGAAGAATCGGAATCCTCGAAGTATCGACAGGCTGGGTGCTCCCGTCCGGACCGCCGACAGTACCGATCATAATCGGCATTGGAATTCCTCGGTACCAGACCCTCGATACCGGACACTAACTCCAGGGCCAGCATGGGTGGTAGCGTGGAGAGCATGCGCAATGGTTGATGCAGATACATTCGGTACTGGCGCCGGTACCGATTACTGCAGAACCGATTGCAGGGGCTTTAGCGGTACCGAAGCTGCTAGCAAGGCCACTAAACGCCACTCAATGGCCAGGATATGCTGATCCATGGAACCAGCCAATGCCTGGATATCGGTACCTGAAAAGTGGTCGACGACCCCAGAACATGGCACCAAGAGCTCTCCGGAGGTGGAAGCCTCGGGAACATCTTGGGACCCCGTTAAAGCTTTGGAGGCAAGGACCTCCTGCCGGGGTTGTTTGGCTGGTGTATTCTCAAGGGCAACGCTTAAAGCATCTCGATGCTTAGAAGGAGATCTACCCTTTGAGGACTTAGGTTTCGTTACCTGAGATCCGTGAAAGGAAGATGAAGCCCTGGACAACAATGATGCAATGGACATTGCATCCATGGCAAAGAGAGTGCCGGGTTTCGCAGCTCTATTCTGTGGGCCCCTCTTTGTCATCTTCCTGCAGAGGAGACATTATGATGATGAATGGTCCCTTCCCAAACATTTAATACACCAGTCATGGGTGTCGGTAGCAGAGATGGTACTGCTACATTTGGAATAATTTTTGAAACCACTAGTTGCTTTCTCCGTTTTGAGGAACAAAGGGGCCTAAGGCACAAAATGGCGCCTAAGCACCTGGAGGACAGAGACCCTCAAAGAAAAAAACCTTTTTTTTTTTAGAAAATGAACAGCAGAAAAGAGATACCGACGGTGCCGGCGCTAGCGTCGACGGGAAGGCAGATGCGACCACAAAAGAAGTACATTTTCTGCAGTGACAGGAATTGCTCCTTGTCGGCTCTGCGGAAAACGGAAAACGAAAAACTGAGGAGGGAGAGTTGGAAAGGCGGGAAGGCAGCTACGAAGGTACAGTGGGATGCTCCCAAAAACTTTCCTATAGGATGCTGAGGAGTGTTCCCTCGCGGGCTCCATCAGTGCCGCCGTCACCCATATGTGAAGACTACATTCCTGTTTGTTCCTGGAGATAGCCTTTGACACTGTTCCTCACAGTCGACTTATAAACAAACTGAGCACCCTAGGGATGGACCCTAAAGTTACTGCTTGGGTTAGAAATTGGTTGAGTGGGAAGCGACAAAGAGTACAGGTAAATGGAGCTCACTCTGAGAAGAACGAAGTTATCAGTGGTGTGCCCCAGGGATCTGTCCTTAGTCCGATTCTTTTTAACATCTTTGTTAGTGATATAGTGGAAGGGCTGTTGGATAAGGTTTGCCTCTTTGCAGATGATACCAAAATCTGCAATTCAGTAGACACCCAGGAAGGTGTCAATAGTCACTCAGGGCCTAGCATCAGCAAAGTTCTTTTAGCTTAAATTTACAACACAGAAAAGAGCTTTCTGGTTAAATATAGAACCCAGCAGAGAGCTTGTACTTTAAATTTCATAAGAAGTTAGAGCCTAGCAGCAGCTAAGAGCTATAATTTAAATCAAATCAGAATTTAGCTTAGCACAAAAAGCAAAGCAGGGTCTTCACTTTTTGAGCAACAAATAAAGTTTTCTAGAGACCTTTACAAAGAGGCCTTCTACCTAGGGGGCAAGAAACCTGTGAAACGTTTTCAATAGGTGTTAACACCAGGTGGCAGATCAAAAGGCCATTTTGAAAGACTCCTCCTATCCAAGCAAGGACTGTTAATTACCTAGGAAGTTGGTCACAGCTTACTTCAGCAACACAGGCATAAATAGCTCAACCAGAGCTCTGTGATCCTCTGTCTTGAAAGACTGGTAAGGGGGACTGTTGCTTCTGGAGGGAGATCTGCAACTGTGAGTATTTACTTCTGGTAATTTTCTAAAAGGAATTCTTTGTATTAAAGCTAATTAATCTGTGATCCACTATTTTTGTTAAATCAGTCAGGGCCTAGTAGCAGCAGTTTAAGTTTACATTTAAAACACAGAGGAGAACTCTCTGGTTACATTTCATACCCAGCAAAGAGCTTGTAGTTTACATTTAATAGTCACTCAGGGCCTAGCATCAGCAAAGTTCTTTTAGCTTAAATTTACAACACAGAAAAGAGCTTTCTGGTTAAATTTAGAACCCAGCAGAGAGCTTGTACTTTAAATTTCATAAGAAGTTAGAGCCTAGCAGCAGCTAAGACTATTTCCTTCGTCCGTTTGTTCCTAAAATACCTTCTTACGTACGTGATTCAACTCACGTTATTAATATATTACAAGAATTTGCAGACTATCATGACAACTTGATTTTGGCAACATTAGACATTAATTCGCTTTATACTAACATCCCACAAGCAGATGCTCTCGAAGTCATAGCAAACACCCTTATTCAACGAGAACCACCGGTACGAATTCCAACATGTTATCTAACTCAGATGGCAGGCATTGCTATGTGCGAGAATTTCTTTTGTTTTCAGGGTATTTTCTATAAGCAGATTAGAGGTGTGGCCATGGGGTCTTCTATGGCGCCGGACGTTGCAAATTTATACGTTGCAAATTTCGAGAGTAAGTTTCTTCAGTTTCACCCTTTTAAAGAATATATTAAATTATGGTTACGTTATATAGACGATGTTTTTTTAATTTGGGATGGTGCCATAGACACTTTACAGGCTTTTTTTCAATGGCTGAATTCCAGAGATGAGCATTTGCAATTTGAAGGGTCTTTTAGCTCCACACATATTTCATACCTTGATATTAATATAAGAAAAGGAGTGCATGGTTTTGAGACTGACCTTTTTCGAAAACCAACAGATCGCAATTCTTTGCTGCAATATGATAGTTTTCATAACAAGTCTTTAAAGAATAATTTACCGTACGGGCAGTTTTTACGTGTTAAACGTTTATGTACTTCAGTCCATGATTTTGAACGGCATTCTGCCAATATGGTTAATAGGTTTATAGATAGGGGCTATCCGGCACATGTTATCCAAGATGCATACGGTAGGGCTAAATCTTCCAATAGAAATGAGTTATTACATAAGCGTGTACTGCCCAAAGAAGACCGGGTAGTATGCGCACTCACTTTCTCCTCATTCTCTAGAGACATATCCCAAATTTTGAGACGTGAATGGCACCTTCTCTCCTCTATTCCAGGTTTGGCATGTAAGTCATTAATGATTGCACACAAAAGAAATCGCAATATCAGGAATATTTTGGTCCCATCGGCCCTTGCAAAACCTAAGCCAATAGTTAGAGCCAAGGGGCATTTCACATGTGGACGGTGTTCCGTTTGCCTGAACAGTTTGTCCATGAAAGATGTCTTTGTGCATCCCATCACGGCACAAAAATTCTTTTTGAATCATTTTTCAAACTGCAATACGAGTAACGTGATATATGTTATTATGTGTCCTTGTAAGCTTCTATATGTCGGCAAAACCACTCGCACTATCAAGACACGTATTATTGAACACAAAAGTTGTTTGAATAGACGGGTAGAAGACAAACCTCTAGTACAACATTGGGTCGAAAAAGGTCATTTAGTTTCTGACCTCAAGGTTTTTTTTTGTTATTAAGGTAGTACATCCACATTGGCGAGGAGGCGATGTTGATCGTATTCTCCTTAGGTTGGAACAACGGTATATTTATGAGCTTCAGTCAGTTGAACCGATGGGTCTTAATCAAGAGTTTAATTTGTCTGTTTTTTATGATTGTTTTTATTAGGTCATTATTTATTATTTATGATTCTCTTTTTCCCTTCCCCTTTTTCTCCTCCCCCTCTCCTCCCCTTTCCTCTTCTCCCCCCCCCTTTTTTTCTTATACAATTTATTGTTTTTATTTTATTTTACTATTTATCAATTTGATACATGGCATTATTTATTATATTTATTATATTTATTTATTTATTTCTTAAAGTGTGCACATAGCCAATAGGATGCAATTGTGTAGGAGCGTTTGTATTAGTAATGGTTACGTTTTATGTTTCAAGAACAAGGTTTTAAGATGTGGTGATTTCCCCCTTGATGTTTTGATGATTTTATACAGTTTTATTTTATATGGTCCCAATGTGATGAGTCTAATTGTTCAGAAGTTTTTAGACCGCTTTTTATGTAGTATACTACATGCTCCTTGCATGTTCGGGTTTGCCGAATTAGGCACTAATGAAAATATTAAACATTTTATCTTTATATTTATCTTTTTATTCATTTTATAAATACAGTTTAGAGATCCATTAACTTATTTTCAGTAAGAGAATTTCATTTATTATTTGTTCACATCGCGTTCCACATCTATATACATTTTTGCAACAACCGTCTTGCTCCTTCTCCTGCCATCACGCCAGTGTCAATGCGGTTCTTAAGCTGGTCTGTAAGCTTGGGTTTTGCATCTAGAGTTTTTTTCACGGTGTTCAAAGAGTGCATGGTTTTTAATTCAAGGTCTTTTTTGATTTCCCTTTTTCTTCCTTAGTTTTTTATTTTTTGCTTTCATATATTTTTTGCCACACGTTTTTTAATTGTTTTCAGTAAAAGTGCAATTTTATAAACTTGTTTTATGATCCCCTCAATCGCGCTAACAATCTAGCGCGTTTCTCTGAAGCCGAAGTGATTTTCTGCCGATTTCATGACATCATGTTCCATATGCATATGCAGTTATGTAAAGTCCTGTCTCGTGATCCTTTTAAATCGCGCCAAAATCCAGCGCGTCTCCCTCAAGTTGTTTACGGTATCCTGCCGGTTTGAAGGTACGTCCTGTTGCCACAATGTGTCGGTTGTAACAATGTTCTGTTATTTAAATTTGTTTATGATGACTTTGCACATTCTTTTTTCACATTCAGCCCATGCTGTTTAATTATGTGAGCCAAGGCTGTTTTCCTTCTTTTCTAAAATTCATTTAAAAGGCACATGAGCACACGTTGTTAATACTCATTTTTATGAATGCAGTTCTTTTCCCCTTTTTTCTTCCCCATCCCCCTCTTGGCTTCCTCCTTCCTTCCTCCCCCCCCCCCTTTTCCCCTTTCCCTTCCCCCTCTCTTTCTTTCTCTATCTTTCTCTATCTTTCTTTCTTTCTCTCTTTTTCCCCTTCCCCCTCTCTTCCCCCCCTTCCTTCTCCTTCCCTTCCCTCCCCTCCCCCCCCTTCCCCCCTTTTTCCTTCCCTTTCCTAATTTACCCCCTTTTCTCATAATATTGGAATATTTTAATTCATCTTTGGTGAGCTGTTTTTCAAAAATTTTTAATACATAAGTTATGGACATGGTCTCTTTCCTCTTATAATTCATATTTTTTGTAAGATGGTTTTTTCGAGTATCACAATATTTTTGAACAGCCTCTTTCTTTGTCACTTTTTAAGGTTTTAGTATCCTTTTCTCCCAATTAGGTAGTTGAAGGTTTTTTTTTGGAGATGTTTGTCTAGAGCTTGCCATTGGTGTATATAAGTTTGTTTATATTTGTTTTGGTGTATTTATAATTTTTATTTATTTAATGTTTTAACTAATAATGTATATATATATATAAAATGTTTGTGTGTCTTTATAACTGTGGATTGAGATTGTTATAACTGTTTACATATGTACATTTTTTTATATATATTTTTTATATATATATAATTTATATATATATATTTTTTGTGCTCTTATTTTAATGTATTTTAATTATTTATTACTATTTATTATTATGTATTTATATTGTTTTAATTGTTGACACATATACATATATTTATTGTTGTATGCTCCTATTGATGTATCTTAATTATTTACCCAATTAGTTTTCATATTTTTTACCTTTATCCATTAGACAATTTATGATTACGTAATATTATGGCTTTGGTGCATGATTTATAATGCTATACATGTTCTTGGTCTGGGTCTCCTATTTTCTTTGTTATTTATTGTGAATTCACAAGTCATTTGTTATTTAATGTATTTATCATGTTTTTTTCAGCTTTTTTTGCACTATTGGTCACATACTACTTATGCGCTTTTTTATGTATGACTAGAAGTCTTATAAGTAAGTATATATATTTTTCTAGATATTACATCCTTGTGGTCGCACAATGGATTTTTATTATTTATGTTTTTATATTTTCAATGTATCTTAGATATTTTCGGTTTTGATTTATATATGATTTTATGTTTTTTAATTTATTTGCAGTCCTCCCTACCCCCTGATGAAGGCATAAACCGAAACACGTTGGGGTGTTTCATTAATAAAGTGCTAGTGACCCTTATCCTGCTCGCCATTTGGTTTGTTTGGTCTCCTTGCGAGTTTGGTGCTCACCTTGTGTCTTTGGAGAGAGGTCACGTGACAGGAGAGCATCACCCTGGTGTGGCAGGAAGTGATCCTGTAACTAGGACCTGTCCTCCAGGTGATGTAAAACCCTCTCGCACCAAGGAAGTTTCTCCAGGGCCATGTGCCCATGAGGGAAGGGTTAGGACAGCCGTTATAGTTGGTGATTCGATCATTAGGCATGTAGATAGCTGGGTGGCTGGTGGACGTGAGGATCGCCTGGTAACATGCCTGCCTGGTGCGAAGGTAGCGGACCTCACGCGCCACCTAGATAAGGTCTTAGATAGTGCTGGGGAGGAGTCTGCTGTCTTGGTACATGTTGGTACCAATGACATAGGAAAATGTGGTAGGGAGGTTCTGGAGGCTAAATTTAGGCTTTTAGGTAGGAAGTTGAAATCCAGAACTTCCAGGGTAGCATTCTCCGAAATGCTTCCTGTTCCACGCGCAGGACCCAAAAGGCAGACAGAGCTCCGGAGTCTCAATGCGTGGATGAGACAATGGTGCAGAGATGAGGGGTTTGGATTTGTTAGGAACTGGGGAACATTCTGGGGAAAGGAGGGGCTCTTCCGAAGGGATGGGCTTCACCTTAACCGGGATGGAACCAGGCTGCTGGCATTAACCTTTAAAAAGGAGATAGAGCAGCTTTTAAACTAGATATTAGGGGAAAGCCGACAGTCGCCCAAGAGCAGATGGTTTGGAAGAATGTATCTTTGAAGGATACTACCAAAAGCAGAGAGGTTCCACAAAAGAGTAAAGTAGCCCAAATGCCCTCAAGTATGGAGCAGACAGAGCTTAAAGATCCCAAATTACTCATGTCTAACAGACAAATTAATATGGATAAAATACATTCTCTAAAATGCTTGTATGCAAATGCTAGAAGTCTAAAAAATAAGATGGGAGAGTTAGAATATATAGCACTAAATGAAAGGTTAGATATGATTGGAATATCAGAGACATGGTGGAAGGACGACAACCAGTGGGACACTGTGATACCTGGGTACAAACTATATCGTAATGATAGAGCTGATCAAATTGGTGGAGGGGTTGCTCTCTATGTTAGAGAGGGCATTGAGTCAGAAAGGATTAAAGTTTTGCAGGAAACAAAATCTGCTGTAGAATCTATATTGATTGAAATTCCATGTAAAAGGGGGAAGGCAATGGCAGTGGGGGTGTACTATTGAGCGCCTGGCCAGAATGACCAAATGGATAATGAAATGCTCAAAGAAATCAAGGAAGCTAACAAAAGTTACAGTACAGTAATAATAATGGGTGATTTCAACTACCCCGGTATCGACTGGGTCAGTGTCACGTCAGGACATGCTAGGGAGATAAAGTTCCTAGATGAAATAAATGACTGCTTCTTGGAGCAGCTGGTTCATGAACCAACCAGAGGGGAAGCCATATTAGACCTAATCTTTAGTGGAACACCAGATCTAGTGCAAGAGATAAGGTTGTTGGGGCCACTTGGCAATAGTGATCATAGCATGATCGCCTTTGATTTAATTAGTGGAGGAGGGATAGTAAGGAAATCCACAGTACTACTTTTTAACTTTCGAAGGGGAGACTATGATAAAATGAGGAAAACAGTCAAGAAAAAACTAAAAGGAGCAGTTGCAAAGGTTAAAGACGTACATCAGGCTTGGCTGTTGTTGAAAAATACTATCTTGGAAGCCCAGACCAGCTGTATTCCACGGTTTAAGAAAAGTGGAAAGAAGTCCAAAAAACTGCCAGCATGGTTTAAATTGAGGTCAGAGAGGCTGTTGTTGCCAAAAAAGCATCTTTCAGGAAATGGAAAAAAGAGCCAAATGACGAAACCTGGAAACAGCACAAGCACTGGTAAGTCAAATGCAAGGCATTGATAAGGCAGGCAAAGGGAGAATTTGAGAAGAAGCTTGCTGCAGAAGCAAAAACGCGAAGTAAAGACCTTTTCAAGTACATTCGTAACAAAAAACCTGTGAGAGAGTCAGTTGGTCCATTAGATGATAAAGGGGTTAAACGAGCACTAAGAGGCGACAAAGCGATAGCAGAGAGACTGAACAAATTCTTTGCTTCAGTCTTTACTGAGGAAGATGTAGGGATGTTACCCATGACTGAAGTGGTATTTAAAGGTGCAGAAGAATTGAAGGAAATATCGATACATCGAGAAGATGTATTACAACTATTAGATAAGCTGAAGAGTAGCAAATCACCTGGGCCGGATGGTATACATCCAAGGGTATTGAAAGAACTGAAATATGAGATTGCAGACCTGCTATTAGTAATCTGTGAACTATCATTAAAATCATCTCTAATACCTGAAGATTGGAGGATCGCCAATGTAGCACCAATTTTTAAAAAGGGTTCCAGGGGTGATCCGGGAAACTACAGACCGGTGAGCCTGACGTCAATACCGGGAAAAATGATAGAAACCATCATAAAGAATAAAATTACTCAGCATGTAGATAGTCATGAACTAATGAGAGACAGCCAACATGGCTTTAGACAAGGAAGATCTTGTCTTACTAATCTGTTATGCTTTTTTGAAGGAGTGAATAATCAGGTGGACAAAGGTGAGTCGGTTGATACTGTGTATCTGGACTTTCAGAAAGCCTTTGACAAGGTCCCTCATGAGAGACTTTTGGCAAAACTAAAGAGTCATGGGATAGGAGGCAGTGTACTATTGTGGATCAGGAACTGGTTAAAAGATAGAAAGCAGAGGGTAGGGCTAAATGGCCAATTTTCCCAATGGAGAAAGGTGAATAGTGGTGTACCCCAGGGATCTGTGCTGGGTCCGCTGCTTTTTGACATATTCATAAATGACCTGGAAAGTGGAATAACGAGTGAGGTTATCAAATTTGCAGATGACACAAAACTATTTAAAGTTGTTAAAACCCAAGAGGATTGTGGAAAATTGCAAGAGGATCTTGATAAATTGGAAGACTGGGCATCAAAATGGCAGATGAAATTTAATGTGGACAAGTGCAAGGTTATGCACCTAGGGAAGAACAACCCAAACTATGGTTACATGATGCAAGGTTCCACATTAGGAACCACCACCCAGGAAAAAGATTTAGGCGTCATTGTGGATACCATGTTAAAACCCTCGGCCCAGTGTGCAGCGGCGGCCAAGAGAGCAAATAGAATGCTAGGTATGATAAGGAAAGGAATGGAAAATAAAACAAAGGATATTATAATGCCTCTATATCGTTCCATGGTGAGACCGCACCTTGAATATTGTGTGCAATTCTGGTCGCCGTATCTTAAAAAGGATATAGAGTTATTAGAAAAGGTTCAGAGAAGAGCCACCAAAATGGTAAAGGGGATGGAAGGATACTCCTATGAAGAAAGGCTAAAAAGGTTAGGGCTCTTTAACCTGGAAAAGAGACGGCTGAGGGGAGATATAATAGAAGTCTATAAATTAATGAGCGGAGTGGAACGGGTAAACGTAGATCGATTGTTTACCTTATCAGAATATAGAAAGACTAGGGGACATGCAATGAAGCTACAGGGTAAACTATTTAAGACTAATAAAAGAAAATATTTTTTCACTCAACGTGTAATCAAACTCTGGAATTTGTTACCGGAGGATGTAGTAAAGGCTGTTAGTGTAGCTGGGTTTAAAAAAGGTTTGGACAAGTTCCTGGAGGAAAGGTCCATAAGCCATTATTAAGAAGGGACCCAGGATATCAATGCTTGAACCAATACAAGCATTGTGGAACCTGTGTCCCTTGGGGAAACTGCTAGGTACATATGACCTAGATTGGCCACTGTTGGAAACAGAATACTGGGCTTGATGGACCTTGGTCTGACCCAGTATGGCATATCTTATGTTCTTATGTTCTTATAAGGTGTAGATAACATGAGGAGGGATCTAGCTAAGCTTGAAGAATGGTCTAGAATTTGGCAGCTGGGATTTAATTTTAAAAAATGCAAGGTCATGTATTTGGGCTGCAGCAATCCAACGGAGCAATATAGTATAGGGGGTGAACTAATTTTGTCCACTTAAGAAGAGTGGGACCTCGGCATGGTTGTGTCTGATGATCTTGAAGTAGCTAAACAGGTAGAAAAGGTGATGGCAAAAGCTAGAAGGATGCTTGGGTGCATAGGGAGAGGAATGGCTAGCAGAAAAAAAGGAGATGATAGTGCCTCTGTATAAGTCTTTGGTGTGACCTCATTTGGCGTATTGTGTGCAATTCTGGAGACCACACCTTCAAAAGGATATAAACAGGATGGGTACAGAGGGTGGCCACTAAAATGGTTAGTGGTCTTCATTATAAAGCATATGAGGACAGACTTAAGGATCTTAATATGTACACCTTAGAAGAAAGGCCGGATAGAGGTGATATGATTGAGATGTTTAAATATCTCCATGGCATAAATGCACAAGGGGAGAGCCTCTTTCGATTGAAAGCAAGTTCTGCTATGAGGGGACATGGGATGATGGTGAAAGGGGATAGATTCAGGAGTGATATGCGGAAATATTTCTTTACGGAAAGAGTGGTGGATCCGTGGAATAATCTCCCAGTGGAGGTGGTAGAGATGAGGACAGTATCTGAATTCAAAAAAGCATGGAACAAACACAGAGGATCTCTAAAGGAAAAAAGGGACTGTTGTAGTTGTTGATATGGAAGGACAGACTAGATAGGCCATGTGGTCTTTTCATGTCGTCATTTTTCTCTGTTTCTATTCCAGCCCTAACCTGCCCAGTCCCCACCCCATCACATTCCACAGTTAGTATAATATTTTACTCTGGTGCTTAGAGCATGATTAACTCCTTGCTAATGGCTGGCACATTTTAGTAAACATGGCCCATTATTTACCATGGGTCCCATTCTATGCAATAAGACCTATTTAATAACATGCATTAATAGCATTAGTGTGTACTAATGTAGAAGCACACTTTAGTAAATCTATCCCTAAAGCGTAGATACTTACCTGTAACAGGTGATCTCTGGGAATAGCAGGAATCAGTCTTCACATATGGGTGAATGTCATCGACGGAGCCCGCATGAGAATGCTCCCCAGCGTCCAATTGGAAAGCCTTTGGGAGCACTCCACTGCACCTGTGTGCCTGCCTTCCTAACTCCTCTCCTCAGTTGAGTTTGTAGCTGAGAAGAAGAAGAAGAAAATAAAAGAACCTTACAACTCCTAGGGGAGGAGGGCGGGCTGTGAAGACTGATTCTTGCTGTTCCTGGAGATCAGCAGGTGAGTAACTACGCTATCTCCAGGAACAAGCAGGAATGCAGTCTTCACATATAGGACTCACTAGCTCCCAGGTACCAGACTGGTATGTGGGGGGAAGAGTAGTGGAATCCCCGAGATAAAAAACATGTAGCCAAAGAGTCTGGAAGAGTTGTGCACCATTGGACTCTATTCCAGGAGGCAATACTCCCCCATTGATAATCTGGTATCTTGTAGAAGTCCAGGACAGAGAGTAAGAGTTGAGTTTAAGTCCCAAAGAGGTACTGAAGTACAGCTTGGCCAAAGAAAGTGTCGCAACGGGAGTCTCTGTCCAGACAGTAGTGTGCAGCAAAAGTATGAATGGAGGACCAGGTAGCTGCCTGGCAGATCTCCTCAATGGATACTGAAAGGAGACTGGTTACAGAAATTGCTATAGAAAGACTAGGGGACATGCAATGAAGCTACAGGGTAAACTATTTAAGGCTAATAAAAGAAAATATTTTTTCACTCAACGTGTAATCAAACTCTGGAATTTGTTACCGGAGGATGTAGTAAAGGCTGTTAGTGTAGCTGGGTTTAAAAAAGGTTTGGACAAGTTCCTGGAGGAAAGGTCCATAAATCATTATTAAGAAGGGACCCAGGATATCAATGCTTGACCCAGTACAAGCATTGTGGAATCTGTGTCTTTTGGGGAAACTGCTAGGTACGTATGATCTAGATTGGCCACTGTTGGAAACAGGATACTGGACTTGATGGACCTTGGTCTGGCCCAGTATGGCATATCTTATGTTCTTATGCCATTGCCCACACATTGTGAGCAGTGACATGACCCTCTAAAGAGAGTCCTGCTTGTGCATAAGCAAAGGAAATGCAATCTGCTATCCATCTCAATAGAGCACATTTCGTCACTGATAGAACCAGGTGACTAGGATCGAAGGAAATTAATTGTTGAGAGGATTTCTGTGATCTTTAGTTCTATCCAAGTAGTACATCAGCGCTAGTTTGCAATCTAAAGTGTATAGTGCTGATTCAGCCTGAGACGCATGTGGCCTAGGGAAGAAAAGCAGGAAGATTACTGACTGGTTTAGACGGAAAGAGGAAACCACCTTTGGGAAGAAGTGTGGGTGGGTATGGAGAACCACCTTGGCATGATGGAACAGAGTATAAGGGGGGATCCGTCACGAGAGCTTGCTGCTCACTGATTTGGTGAGCTGAAGTGAGGGCAATAAGGAAGAGATCTTCCAAGAGAGAAACTTCAGTGAAGTGGTGGCTAAATGTTCGAAAGGTAAATTTAGAAGTTGTGCTAGAACCACATTGAGATCCCAGGCTACTGAAGGCAGCTTAATAGGTGGCTTGGACAGCAGGAAACCCCGCATGAAGTGTGCTACTAAGGGGTGTGAGGAGATAGGCTGTCCATCCACTGGTCTGTGAGAAGCTGCAGTGGCACTAAGGAGAACTCTCATTGAGTTAGTTTTAAGACCTGTCAAGGATAAGTGGAGGAGATATTGTAGAAGTGACTCCACTGGACAACAAAAAGGGTTAATGTCCCTTGGGGAGCACCAGAGGGCAAACCTACGCCATTTGAAGGCATAAGAGCCTGGAATCTTTTCAAGATGCAAGAAGGACATCCTTGACCATCTGTGGCTGGTTGAGGTCGTCAAGCACTAGCCCCTCAGCAGCCAAGCTTTCAGGCATAGGGAGTGAAGATTGGTATGGAGGAGTGTCCCGTGGTCCTAAGAGAGGAGGTCGGGTGCGCATCTGAGGTTGAATGACCGTGTCGGTGCAAGACGAAGAAGCAGAGAAAACCACAGTTGATGGGGCTAAAAGGGAGAATCATCGAGCCCCTTTCAGCCTCAAGCTTGAACAGCATCTTGGGCATCAAGGAGATGGGAGGGAATGCATAGAGCAGTCCTTGTCCCCAATGGAGAAGTAAAGTGTCTGAAGCCTGCTGGTGCAGTGACGGAACCCTGGAGCAAAAGCATGGAAGCTATGTGTTTTGTGATGTGGAAAAAAGATCTATGAGTAAGGTTCCCCACATCTGGAAGATCCAAGCAGCCATCTCTCGATGTAAAGTCCATTAATGTGGATGAAGAACACGGCTTAGCTTGTCCGCACGGACACTGAATTTGCCCGGAAAGTACACTGCTCTGAGGTGAATGCAGTGAGAGACGGCAAAAGACCACAGGTGAAGCACTTCCTCACAGAGGGGACAGGACCCTGTTCCCCCCTGTTTGTTCACATAGAACATAGCAACTTGGTTGTCTGTCCTGACTACAACAGGTTGACCCAAATGTTGGGGTTGGAAAAATCGAAGAGCATTTGTCAGTGCTTGCAGTTCTAGCAGGTTGAACTGCAGAGTAGATTCCTGTTGTGTCCACAGTCCCTTTGTGGTCAGGTCATTTAGATGCACCTCCCAACCCATCTTGGAAGCATCAGTCATCAGGGTGCATCCAGGTGGAGGCATCTGAAAAGGTAACCCAACAAATAGGTTCTGTGTGAGACACCACCACTGAAGGGATTTTCATCAGTTGAGGGGCGATTTGGACCTCGTCTCAGAGTCGACCCTTTCGCTTGCGTCCATTGGGAAGACAGAGTCCACTGCATTTGTCGCATGTGTAATCGAACATAGGGGACGACATGGTCCATGGAGACCATGTATCCTAACAGTCGTAGCATTTCTTGAGCTGTTACTCGGCTTTGCTGTTGCATCCCTTTTGCCAGCTCGATGAGGTGGGCACAGTGATCCTGTGGGAGGAAAGCTCAGGCCTGTTGAGTGTTTAACAGTGCTCCAATGAACTCCAGTCATTTGGTTGGAGCGAGGTGAGACTTTGGGAAGTTTATGACAAATCCCAGGTGTTGGAGCCTCAACTGATCAGCCAATCATCTAAGTAAGGAAGACGAATACCCCCAAGGTGCACAGGAAGACAGCAACTACTGCCATGCATTTTGTGAAGACTCTTGGGGCAGAGGCTAGACCGAAGGGGAGAACCTGGTATTGATAATTGGTTTTCTTAAAACATGAAGTGCAGATACTGTCTGTGCAAGGGATGGATCAGCAGTAAATGCGTGTATGCCTCTTTTTAGGTCTAGAAAACATAGTCAATCATATCTCTGGAGTTATGGTAGAAGAGTTCCTAGAGAAATCATTTTTAATTTTTCTTGGACCATGAAACTGTTTAGGTCTCTGAGATCCAAGATGGGTCTGAATACTCCTTTTTTTGGAATGAGAAAATATGGAGAGTAGAAGCCCATCCTTTCTTGAGGTGGACGAACTCTTTCTATGGCACCCTGGGACAATAGGGTAGTCACCTCTTCTTTTAAGAGAATGCTTTGATGGGGTTGTGTGGGATAATACCCTATGAAGTTGGTGGGGGTAAGGTTTCGAAGTGAAGCTGATAACCGCTTTGGACAATCTGGAGTGTCTACTGCTCTGATGTTATGAAGTACCACCTGTGGGCATAGTGGAAGGGCTGGGGACCCACCAGCGACAGACTGGCAATGCTCTCTAGGAAGGAGTCAAAAAACAGGCGCAGGTTGCAGCTGTGCAGCTGGTTGAGGTTTAGGAGCCTTGGACTTCCTGGGTTGGCGAGGGCCCTACTGAGGATGATGAGGCTGATAGGTAGCAGAAGGCGGGTAACAAGGATAGTATCTCTTCTTTTAGAATAGAAAGATTTCTTGGGAAGAGCCTTTCTCTTGGATGGGTCAGCTGTTTTCCTGGAAAGGTGTTTTAGGGTGAGATCATCTGTCTCAATCGCCCCTTTTTCCCTCCAATCCTTGCCAAAAAAGGTTTTCTCAAGTACATGAGATATTGGCCAGTTTATTTTGGACCCATTGCTTGAGATCTCCCTATTAAATCTCCCTATTAATCTCCCTATTAAATCTCCCTATTATTTATTATGTATAAAGTTCACCTGTTATCCATGTTTAAATTCCCTGTTCTATGTAAGTTCAATGTACGGCGGTTCCTCATTGTTCAAACCTGTTCCTTGTAAACCGCGCTGATGCCGAATAGTGCGGTATAGAAAAGTGTTAAATAAATAAATAAATAAAAAATAAATCTGATGCGAGCCCCAGTGCAGACTGCCGAAGCCCTACTTGTTGATTCAAAGGCATCAAAAGAGGGCCTGGCAAGAAACTTATAACACAGGTACACTACCAAAAAACTGCCTCCAGTTTTGCAACTGATTCCTATAGATTTTGGGGTGCTGAATCCAGGAAAAATAGCCAAAATGTTCCATCACATCACGTTTTCTTGCAAAATTAGATTTCTTACCCATATAAGGAATGTTCACATAATTTCTTTTTAGCCGACTGCAGTTTATTTTCTTGGCCCAAAATAGAGGTTGTAATGGTTAACTAACTAGAAACACTCCCTCATGATATTTTAGAGTGTTTTGTATTCATTTTATACATTAACAGGACAATTGGGAGGCGGGGGGCTAAATCCAGTACTCGCGCTGGCGCATGTTCTTTCCTGTTCGCCTCGCCTCGTTCGCTCGCTCAAACACGGTGGTTGCGACATGAACGTTCCTGTCAAATTTCAGTTTCTTGCAAGTTCATTATTACCTTTTGTTTGCTCAGTCGTAATCCAGCTTTATTCCGAAGTGGTTCACTACAGTTGTAGTTTGCAGTGCTGTGTATTTGTGATGGCTCACAGAGCCAGAGGTTGCGTCAACTCTCCGGACAGTTTTTGTTTTATTTGTGGGGAATATACCGTGAAAAAGCGGCAGAGGAACATTTCTGCATTTATTAAAAAAGTATATTTTGCCTATTTTGGTTTGAAGTTAGGCGATCAAGACAAACCGTGGGCTCCTCACAAAGTGTGCAAGACATGTGAGGAAGATCTACGCTTATGGATGAAAGGTAAAAAACAAGCATTTCGTTTCGGAATACCTATGATGTGGCGTGAACAAAGAGACCACAGCAGTGACTGCTATTTTTGCTCTTGCATTGTGAAGGGATACAACTTAAAAAATAAGAACGTAATAAGTTACCCCAACCTTCCCTCAGCAATTAGGCCTATGCCTCATAGCAACGAAGTACCTGTGCCTGAACCACCAAAATCTTTGGATCATATTTGTGTGGACGGTTCTGATCATGATGAGACTCATCAGATGGCTTTTCCCGATGAGTCCAGTACTTCAGAGTTTGAAACTGAACCAGATCCGAAACCTGAACTTTTCTCTCAAGCTGAATTGAATGATTTAGTCCGGGATTTAGGACTCCCAAAAGATGCTGCCCAACTGCTAGGTTCTCGGCTTAAACAGAAAAATCTATTGTCACTAGGAACAACTTTTTATTGGTACCGCAACTGCGAGACACAATTTTTGAAGTATTTCAGCAAAGAGGAAGATTTGGTATTTTGCAACGATATATACGGAGTGATGGAAAAGTTTAAACTCAAGTATGATCCTGCTGAATGGCGGCTGTTCATTGATTCGTCAAAAGACAGCATAAAAGGTGTTCTTCTTCATAATGGCAACACATTCGCTTCAGTTCCTATTGCTCACTCTGTTATTCTCCAAGAAAAATACGAGAATTTGGCCCTGATTTTTCAGAAGATTCATTATGATGAGCATAAGTGGATGATTTGTGGAGACTTTAAAATTCTATCCATGCTATTAGGGCAGCAATCCGGTTTCACCAAATATCCCTGCTTCCTTTGCTTGTGGGATAGCCGGGCCCGCGACCTACACTGGGGGAAAAAAGACTGGCCAATTCGGGAGTATTTGAGACCCGGTGAGAAAAATGTTCTTCATGAGAGCTTGGTACCTCGTGATAAAATTCTATTACCACCTCTCCACATTAAGTTGGGTCTCATTAAGCAATTCATCAAGTCCCTTCCAAAAGCTGGTGAGTGCTTTCGGTACCTTTGCTCAAAGTTCCCCCGACTTTCTGAAGCAAAGCTAAAGGAAGGAGTGTTTGTTGGCCCTGATATAAGGAAACTCATTTCAGATGGAGCATTCGCTGAAACCATGTCTGAGAAGGAAAAAGAAGCCTGGGATTCCTTCAAGGATGTTGTTCTCAAATTCTTGGGGAACAGGCGGGATGAGAACTATAAGGATATTGTTGCCAGGATGCTCAATGCCTTCAAAGAACAAGGCTGTAACATGAGCCTGAAAGTCCATTTCTTGCACTCCCATGTGAACTACTTTCCCGAAAACTTGGGGGCGTACAGTGAAGAACAAGGTGAAAGGTTTCACCAGGACATCAAGGACGCAGAGAGAAGGTACCAAGGAAAATGGAACACCACTATGATGGCTGATTTCTGCTGGTTGCTGCTGCGGGAAACCCCAGATGAAAAATACGCCAAGCAGCGCACCAAGAGAAGCATTCGGGGGAAGAAGAAACGGGCCCACCAGGAGATTGATTGACCCAAGAATGACTTTAAAATCTAAACTGTGTTGACAAATATCGTGTTTTTACTAAACTTTGAAATAAAAATTTGCTAGTTATTACCACAGTGTCGGATCTCATTTATTAGAATGTTATTTTCACACCATCGGGTGTTTGTCTTCATGTATTGCAATGGTGCGGTTTGCGGTTTCTATTCTTACATACATACCTGTACAACATTTTTTGCACATTTCTTTGCTTTGCTTTGTGTCTAACCTCGCTCTTATATGCTCAATGTTTGTGCACATGTATGTGGCTGTTTTAAGTGCAGACAATTTTGAGACAATTTTGCTACCATCACAGTGTGTTTTGTTGACATTACTCTATTCTTATGTGCTGCCTTGTTACAATTTTCTTTATTCTTATTTGAATAACTACTAAACAATTAGTATAAAGAATTCATCCAAGAAACTTTTATCTCGATCGCACTCAATCTGAAACGTTCACCTCAAACTGCTAACCCAATGTAGCAAAAAATCTGTACGTGATGGAGCAAATTGGTTACCAGATTTGGATTCAGCGCACCAAAAAACGTAAAAATCAATCGAAACATTAGAGGCAGTTTAAAAAAAAATTTGTTCTGGCCCCATTTGATGAGTGTCTGGAGTACACTCTGCTTATAGAAACATGACGACAGAAAAAGACCACATGGCCTATCTAGTCTGTCCTTCCATATCAACAACTAAAACAGTCCCCGTTTTACCTTTAGAGATCCTCTGTGTTTGTACCATGCTTTTTTGAATTCAGTTACTGTCCTCATCTCTATCACCGCCACTGGGAGACTATTCCACGGATCCACCACTCTTTCCATAAAGAAATATTTCCGCATATCACTCTTGAATCTATCCCCTTCACCCTCATCCCATGTCCCCTCATAGCAGAACTTGCTTTCAATTGAAAGAGGCTCTCTCCCTGAACAGTTATGTCACAGAGGTATTTAAACATCTCAATCATATCACCTCTATCACGCCTTTTCTCTAAGGTGTACATATTAAAATCCCTAAGTCTGTCCTCATATGCTTTATAATGAAGACCACTAATCATCTTAGTAGCCACCCTCTGAACAGACTCCATCCTGTTCACATCCTTTTGAAGGTGCGGTCTCCAGAATTGCACACCATACTACAAATGAGGTCGCACCAAAGACTTATACAGAGACACTATCACCTCCTTTTTTTTTTGCTAGCCATTCCTCTCTGTATGCACCCAAGCATCCTTCTAGCTTTTGCCGTTGCCTTTTCTACCTGTTTAGCTACTTTAAGATAATCAGACACAACCACGCCTAGGTCCCGCTCTTCTTTAGTGGACAAAAGTACTTCACCCCCTATACTATATTGCTCCCTAGGATTGCTGCAGCCCAAATGCATGACCTTACATTTTTAACATTAAATCCCAGCTGCCAAATTCTAGACCATTCGTCAAGCTTAGCTAGATCCCTTCTCATGTTATCTACACCTTCCTGGGTGTCTACTGTATTGCAGATTTTGGTATCATCCGCAAAGAGGCAAACCTTACCCGACAGCCCTTCCGCTATATCACTAACAAAGATGTAAAAAGAATCGGACAAAGGACAGATCCCTGGGCACACCACTGGTAACATCCTTCTCCTCAAGAGTGAGTTCCATTTACCTGTACTCTTTGTCGCCTCCCACCCAACCAATTTCTAACCCAAGCAGTAACTTTAGGGTCCATCCCTAGGGTGCTCAGTTTGTTTATAAGTCGCCTGTGAGGAACAGTGTCAAAGGCTTTACTGAAATCCAAATATACCACATTTAGGGCTCTCCCTTGGTCCAATTCCCTGTTTACCCAGTCAAATAAATCAATCAGATTTGTCTGACAAGACCTGCCTCTGGTGAATCCATGCTGCCTCGGATCCTGTAATCTGCTGGACTCCAGAAACCTCACTATTTTCTCTTTCAGCAGCGTTTCCAATAATTTACTCACCACCGAAGTTAAACTAACTGGCCTGTAGTTTTCAACCACATCCTTACTTCCGCTTTTGTGTAAAGGCACCACATGAGCCTCTCTCCAGTCCTTTAGCACCACTCCCAACTCCAACAAGACATTGAAAAGGTCAGTCAGTGGAGCTGCTAGAACGTCCCCAAGTTCCCTCAGTATTCTAGGGTGTATCCCATCAGGTCCTATTGCTCTGTCTACTTTAAGTTGAGCTAGTTTCTCACGAACACAGTCTTCTGACAATTGTTCAAGATGTCCCTCGCTTCTGTTCCCATTTCTGGGTGTTTTCTGAGGTCCTGCTCCTGGTTCTTCATCTGTGAACACAGAACAGAAATATTTGTTAAGCAATTCCGCTTTATCCTCATCAGCTTCTACATGTTCCTCCCCTTCACCCTTGAGTCTAATAATACCACTTCTGCCCTTCCTCTTCTCACTAACATATCTGAAAAATGTCTTATCCCCCCATTTTATTGCATTGGCTATTTCCTCCTCTTTTTGAATCTTTGCTTTCCTGACTACTTTGCTAGCTTCTCTAAGTTTTTCCAAATATAGATGCCTGTCTTCCTCTCTCTGTGATCTCTTGTATTTCATTTTATTTATTTATTTATTTAGTATACATTTTGTATACCGCTACTTCCAGCGATCAGCAGCGGTTTTGATTACAGATTGGAAATTGTCAAATCATGACAGGAAATTTTTGAGGTATAAACACATTGATTAGACAGGAAAGCACAGCACACAGAGAACTATTTTACAGGGAACATGGGCTATGGAGGGTTAAGTGGCTTGCCCAAGACCACAAGGAGCACCTGTGGGACTAGAAACCCCAGTCCTTCCGGCCCAAGGTTGCTGTCCTCTAGTGGGATTTGAACCCCCGACCTTCCGGCCCGAAGTACCTTGCCCCAACCACTAGGCCACTCCTCCACTCCATGAAGGCCTCCCTCTTTTTCTTCACTTTTTCAGCTGCTTCTTTCGAAAGCCATAGCGGTCTCCTTTTCCTTTTACCTTTATTTACCATTTTAACAAAAAGGTTGGTTGCCCTTAAAATATCCCCTTTTGGTTTTGCCCACTGTTTTTCTACATCCCCCAGCTGTTCCCATCCCACTAACGACTCCCTGAGGTATTGGCCCATCTTGGCAAAGTAAGTCTTCCTAAAGTCTAACACCCTCACCTTTGAATGGATTCTAACAGCCCTAGTCCTAATACTGAACCACATCATCTGGTGATCACTGGATGCAAAATGATCTCCAACTACAACATCAGAAACACTTACACCATTGGTGAGCACCAAGTCCAGTATGGCTCCTTCACGTGTGGGGTCTGTTACCAATTGCCTGAATAGTTCTCCCTGTAGAGAATCCAGGATCTCTTTACTTCTAGATGATACTGCAGCAGGAATGTGCCAATCAACATCTAGCATATTGAAATCCCCTATCAGTAGCACTTCCCCTTTCCTAGCAATGCTGTGTATGTCTTCAATTAACTCTCTGTCCACCTCTTCCTCTTGTGAGGGAGGTCTGTATATCACACCAATGCAAATAGATTTCTCTTTCCCTCTTTCTAGTTTAACCCACAATGCCTCCTCTCTCCCTTTTAAGCTCTGTAATTCCAAAGCTTTAATAGTAGTTTTTACATAAAGTGCCACTCCTCCTCCCCTTCTTCCTACCCTGTCCTTTCTGAATAAAGTATAGCCAGGTATAGTTACATCTCAATCATGGTTTTCTGTGAACCATGTTTCTGTAACTGTCACTAAATCCAAGTCAGCCACTCCCACCAAAGCTTCAACCTCAGGGATCTTATTTCCCATGCTACGGGCATTTATACACACTGCTTTCCATATGTTACCCCTGTTACCCATTTCCATAAAGGTATTTAATGTTTTCCTTACCTGGGGGCTTTCACTTACCTGGGGGCTTTCTTCACCCATCCCCAACAAATCTAGTTTAAAGCCCTCTTCAGTAGATTAGCCAGTCTACTACCGAAGATGCGTTGACCTTTCTTGGACAGATGGATGCCATCTCTGCTCTGCAACCCTTGGAACAGCATCCTATGGTCTAGGAAACCAAAATGCTCTCAATGACACCATCCACGCAGCCATGCATTCATCTCCAGGATGCGAGCCTCTCTGCCTTGGCCTTTACCCTCAACAGGGAGGATTGAAGAGAACACCACCTGTGCACCTAACTGTTTCACCCTCTGTCCCAGAGCCATGAAGTCACTTTTGATACGCTCCGCGGGATACCTGGCAGTATCGTTTGTTCCAACATGGATTAGCAACATTGGGTAATAGTCAATGGGCTTGATGAGTCTCGGCAAACTCTCCTTAACATCTTGGATTTTGGCACCAGGCAGACAGCATACCTCTCTGGACATCAAGTCTGGTCGGCAGATGGACGCCTCAGTACCCCTCAGAAGAGAGTCACCAATCACCACTACCTTTCACTTCCTTGTGGTCACTGATTCTGCAACTTTGGAGTACTTGAGCTCTGGTTCTTCCCTTTCCAGGGATACTTTCACCTCCTCCACTTCCAGGGCTGCATAATGGTTCTTCAATTCAAGGGCTGGAGAAGTTAGATTGGTGATTCTGCAGGCCCTGGTGACTTGTGTCCAACCTTTGTCATTCTCTTGGCACCCATCTTCTCCTCTGCTGGAGAGCTTGGTTGCTGCAAGAAGCATCTCATCAATGTACTTCTCATTGTCTTGAATGCTCCTCAGCCTTGCCACCTCCTCTCCGAGTTCCTCCACTTGTTTCCTCAGAGCTTCAGCATGCATGCAGGCACCCTGCACATGGAACCGGTCCTTCAACTGGCATTGGGACCTCTGTCTGGACAGAGGCAGAAGCTATAACGGGGGCAACAGCTTTAGCGATACGATTTTTCCCAACCACTGTTCTGTTTGTGGAGCTTAGGTATTTGTTAAAGCAAAAGAGAGAAATCTACCAAAGTACCAGCTGGTTTCCCAGCTATCCTTTCAGAGAAAAAGCAGTTAAATCCCTTTAATTATATTCAAAATGTGCTGTTCCAAGTCCCTGTGCTTTGTTAGATGGGGAGGTGCCCTATAAAGCAAGACTGCTCACTAGGGGTGGGTGGGAGTCGGGGTGGGTAGGGAGGGAACTAACTCCTGATTAGGTGTCAGCAGTTCCCAAAAGCTGAGAAAGTTACTAGAGATTAAAAACCTACTCTACTAAAGGAAATATTTCTACTGAAGCACCAAAAAAGAAAGTTACTTTGCTTTAAAAATATACAAAACCCTTTTAAGAGCTCCCAGTCAGAGAGCTAGCAATTTAATAAAAATAAACCCTCAAATCCTTACCATTGTTTGACCTGTAGAGCCCCTGTTAGGAATGCCTCAACAGGGCAGGTCTCTGGAGCCTTTTATGCAGGCCTCAACTGCTCTCAGGTAATCAGGCCCACTAACTCCTGATTAGGTGTCAGCAGTTCCCTAAAGCTGTGAAGGTTACTAGAGTTTAAAAAACGACTTTACTAAAGAAAATATTTCTACTTGCCATTCTCAGGAAGCGGGGGGAGGCAGGGGGAGGAATTCTCCAGACCCCAGGTAACATCCTTTAGAAACATGACCATGTACAGCATGGAAGAGTTTATCTTGGAGGCCAACATGCATGCTTGGAAGCACCAACACCCAAAGGCATTGAGTGTCCTCACATTTCTGCCAGGTAACATGGATGAACGGTTCTCAGAGCTCTTTATTTGGCACATCGCTGATTGCACCTCCATTGAGTGGTGATAGAGCTGAGGGTTTTGGAAGCCTGGGCACTCTGGTACTTGGTACATGGAGTCAAGCCTCTTGCTGACAGGCGGAACTGTGAGTGGGCCCTCCCACATTCGAAGCATAAGATCCCGCAAGATCCGATGCACCAGTAATGTAGCCGCCTCCATAGGCATGAGAGGGTACTGGAGTATCTCCAATTCCTCTGTCCTCAGTTCCTTTTCTGAGGCTATTGTGATGGTGAGCACAAGCTCTTGGGAATCGAGTGATGCTTCATCAGATTCTGAAGAAGTGGACTCAGAGTCTGGGTGAGAAGTCAATGCTTCATGAACGCCAAAGATCAATGTCAATAATGATGCTCAGAGGTATCGCAACTGAGAGCCATAAGTCTGTTGGCTACCGGGGTTATTGGTTGGTTCCAATGAAGGTATCAGCCTTGGGTTTCTGACAATGCTGGTTCAAGGGCTGGCATCAGGGCTGTAGGCTTGGTGGCAAAGTCTGCACTCCTGGAGCTCTCAATGTTATCGATACCAAGGCTGCCAGAAGTGCTGCCAAACTCCTCTCAAGAGCCAGCATACGCCGGTCTAAGGAGATGGCCAAGGTCTGGGTGGAATCACCCACAGGGCTCTGAGCCACCATCCCAGAACATGGAACCGGTAGCTCTCCAGAGGTCAATGCCTCAGTTCCGCCTGTCAGCAAGAGGCTTGTCACCATGTACTGAGTACCAGAGTCCTTGTGTGCTTTGGAGGACAGATCCTCCCACCAGAACTGTTTGGATGGCTGGTCTGCACTGCAAGCGCCCCAAGGGGAGTCGCGATGCTTATGCTGGGACTGGTCTCTGTATCGGTCTTCGATGCCGATGACTTGGGAGCGGCCAGAGACTTTGACTTGCGTTTATGTTTGGACTTTGAAGAAACCTGAGACCCATGAGAGGAAGTCGATGCCCTCAATGAAGTGGAAGCCACTGAAAGCGAATACGAGGTAAACAATGATCCGTACTGTCTGGCTCGGTACTTTAGGCTTCTTTGTCATTTGCTAGCACAAAAGACAAGAATTGGGTTGATGTTCAGAGCCCAAACATTTTAGACACCAGTCATGTTTATCAGTGATTGATATGGTACCAGCCACACTTGGTACATTTTTTAAAGCCACTGGTTGGCTTTTCCATGCCTCAAAAAGTTGTCTTTGGGATTGAAGATAGGGCTATGGAGGCCTAGAGGCCTAGTTTAGCAGTGAAAAACACATTGAAAATGAAGAGGAAAGAAATAGAAACATTTGTAAAATAAAAAATAAAAAATTATTGGGACTGGTGTCGACGGGAAGGCAAAAACACAATGTTCTACAAAAAAGAGAAGTTTTCGGCAGTGATAGGATAATACGTTCTGCTGGCTCCGCAGAAAACAAAGAACTGAGAAGAGGAGTTGGGAAGGTAAGAACACAGGCGCAGTGGAGTGCTCCCTAAGGCTTTCCTATTGGACACTGGGGAGTGCTCCCATGCGGGGCTCCGTTGGTGAGTTCACCCATATTTGAAGATTTCATTCCTGCTTTTCCTGGAGAAATAAAGAATTTAGGAAAAAAAACAGTGGCTTGCACGCAATAGTGTATACTGCTGCTGCTAGACACCATAAATGTTAATATTTATCAGTAACTGAAAGAAAAGAATACACAGTAAAACTGCCATAATGGCAAATTGTCCAAGCAAAAAGCACCGTGGGACTTTTTCCCTATCCTCAAATTCAGCCCTTTTGTATACATTTTTGCTTGCAAATTTCTTCTATTGAATTTTTTTTCTTTCCTTGAAGCTGAAAGAAATCAAATCCCTGGGCAACAGATGCATTATTTTATAAGTTTGCAAGCAATCTTACCGCAGACCTTTGGTACTTCTTTCCCTTTTTTTTGCCAGTCGAAAAATGTGACAAATGCTTTAAAAGAAAAACCTGCGCAAGATTTTTAAGGGAAGAGTGACTGGTAAGTATGATAATGTAGGAAGATTCTAAGGAAAAATACTGATTCAGGGAGTGAATGGAATGTCACTTTAGAAACCAGCAGGAATTCTTTTGGTCTGCTGTGCTGCAGACCTGGCTAAGGAAGCACGATGAGACTTTCCCCACCTTCCTCTAGGTTACTAATTCTCTAAGAGCTATCTCTGCAAGTTAATCTCAATAAGCATGTTTTCTTTCAATTTAATCAATTATGAAAATAGGTAACCATACACTCTGGCACAAAACAAAAGAACACAGCTTACTTGTGCCAAACCTGACAAGGTTTATTCTGTGACTGTCACTAAGGGACCTCAGTGCAAGGAGAGCAATCTGCTTAGCCTGCTGAAATTCCGAGCCCTCCATGGAATTGGAGCAATCTAGACAAATAACAATCTCTCTGGAATCCTTTGGATTGTCTGTGGTATCAAAATTGGGTTGAAACACCAGCATGCAGGCCTACAGGAAAAAAAAGAGCACCATTAGCAATGAAGCAAGCACCCTATGCATAAAATATTGATCTGGTTCCCAGATGGCCGCCAGATGGGTCATGAAATAAAGCCCACACTAAGGATACTCAACTGGAACTTTAAGAAGGAAATTGCTCTCTGCCTCTTCAGATAAAAAGTATACATGCTGTTTGAGAATGTGGATACTTTTATCCAAAGAGAAAGAGTAGTTACTCACCTGTAACAGGTGTTCTCCAGGAGCAGCAGGAATCAGTCCTCACATATGGGTGACGTCGGTGCCGATGGAGCCCCCATGTGGAGCATTTCCCCAGCTTTCAAAGAAAGCCTTTGGGAATGCAGCGCGCATGCGGGGTCCCCTTCCCGCCCAAGGGTGCCATCTTGCTCAGTCTGATGACATAGCTAAAAGACAGCAAAAATAACAAAAATAAACCATATGACTGCAACTCCAAGGGGAGGAGGGAGGGTTGTGAGGACTGACTCCTGCTGCTCCTGGAGAACACCTGTTACAGGTGAGTAACTACTCTTTCTCCAGGACCAAGCAGGAAGTCAGTCCTCACATATGGGACTCCCCAGCTTAAGGCTACCGGAGACCCAAAGCTGAAAAATTAGCTCCCTCTAGAGCCTCAGCATGTAAGAAAAGAATCTTCTCTGACAACGCCCCCGAACGGTAGCCCAACACCAGGACCGGAGGGTAGGAGTTGCCTAAACCCCAAAGAGATTATGGAGTACTGCCTGCCCGAAAGCACTGTCCCTGCGGGACTCCCTCTCAAGGCAGTAGTGGGCCGCAAAAGTCTGGCTTGAAGACCAAGTAGCGGCCCGGCAGATGTCTTCCAACGGAACAGAGCAGAGATGAGCCACTGACGCAGCCTTCGCCCTGACATGGTGAGCCGTAACTCGACCCTGCAATGAGAAGCCGGCTGCCCTGTAAGCCCAGGCGATACAGTCGGCTACCCAAATGGACAAAGTACGCTTGGAGACAGCCAACCCCAACTTATTGGGGTCAAAAGAGACGAGGAGCTGAACAGCCCTCAGGTGCTCCCGTGTACAGTCAAGGTAGAAGGACAACGCCCTCCTACAGTCCAGGGTATGCAAGACCATCTCAGCCCGGCTGGCGTGCAGCCTGGGAAAGAAAGTTGGAAGAACCACCTCCTGATTGAGGTGGAAGGAGGAGACAACCTTAGGAAGGAACTTAGGGTGAGTCCGTAAGACTACTCTGTTCCTATAGAACCTAGTATAAGGAGCATCTGATACTAGCGCCTGAAGCTCACTCACGGGCCTTGCTGAGGTAAGGGCCACCAGAAACAACGCTTTCCAGCACAGAAAGCGCAGAGGGCAAGTAGCCATAGGTTCAAATTTATTTTATTTTATTTATTAACAATTCTTATATACCGCACTATTAGACATCAGCGCGGTTTACATTGAACAGAAAACATCCGACAGTTTACATATGTCTGGTCATTACATTTAACAGGAAGAATAACTTGGCGAAATAGGGAAACTAAATACAATGCAGGGTTATCTGATAAAGGATATCCTGGTTAACTATATACAACAGTGGTACAATAGTATATGGAACAACTAGTTATTTACATTGTGAAGTTGGTCTGTTGCGGGAGTCTATCTGGTTTGACCACTTCTGCTATTCACCTGGGGGTTATGTTCGGAGCTGTCATTGAGATATTTAAGGAAGAGGAAATGCTTTAAGGCCTTTCTGAACTGACTTAGATTAGGTATTGCTCTGATTTGTGCTGGTAAGGTGTTCCATAGAGATGGGGCGCAGAATTGGAAGGCTCTGTTGGCTGTTGATCTAGTGCATCTTGTGGTGTCATTTGGGATAACTAGTGTGTTTAATTCTGCTGTTCTTCGTGGCCTGTTTGGTGCAAGTGGTTGTATGAGGTTGGAGAGAGAGGAAGAGGTGAGCCCCTTAGCCGCTTTGAATGTTAGCAATAAGGTCTTGAAACTGATCCTTGCTTGAATGGGGAGCCAGTGTAGCTGTTTTAGAAGGGGTGTTACGTGATCTCTCCTGGATGCCCCGAGGAGTACCCTCGCTGCACTATTCATGGCTAATTGCAGGGGGTTCAGGGTGGACCGGGGGAGTCCTTGTAGTATGGAGTTTGAGAAGTCGAAATGGGGGAGTATAAGGGCTTGATAGATGGTACGGAAATCATCCGGTTCAAGTAGCATGCGTAGGTGTCTGAGGGATCTGATTTTAAAATAGATTGCCTTGACTGTGTTGGCTATGTGGTTCTTCATGTCAAGGTTTTGGTCCAACGTTACTCCCAGGTAGCGTATTGCCGGTTTAACTTGGAGTTGGGCATCCTTTACGTTAATACAACTAGGTGGGGTGAAGTTGGTGTTCCTCGAGACGAACAGGACTTCCGTCTTTTTGTGTTGTATTCTCAGGTTTTGTGATAGGAGCCACTCTGATATGGTGTCAAAGCAGTTAGTCAGCGGGGTAAGGTCTAGGTAATCCAATGATATTGGCATATATAGTAGCACATCGTCTGCATATATCATGTAACTGACATTAAAGGATCTGATGATGTCGCAGATGGGTTGGATGTATATATAAAGAGATAAAGAGGATCCTTGGGGTACACCTTGACTTTGTTGGAAAGGTTCCGATGTATCCCCGTCGACTCTGACATGCTGCAATCTATCAGACAGGTAAGATTTGCACCATTCGAGTGCTGTTCCACAGATGCTTTTTTCCCTTAGCCGGCAGATGAGAATTTCGTGGCATACAGAGTCAAAAGCCGCTGCTATATCTAGGAAGACAAGAGCGAAGCCCTGGTGTATGTTATCCACACCTGAGGTTATGTTGTTGAGGAGTGTTGTGAGTAGTGTTTCTACTCCATGCGACTCTCTGAAACCATGTTGAGCTGGATCCAGTGGAGCTGATGTGTCTATATGATCCTGTAATTGCCTGTGCACTATTTTCTCGATGATTTTTGCTAGCATAGGTATGCTAGATATGGGCCTATAAGATTCTACCTTTTGAGGATCAAGTTTGGTGTTCTTTAGCAGCGGTCTTACAGAGGTCTGCTTGAGCGTAGATGGGAAAGAGCCAGTGGTGAAGGAATAGTTTAAGATTTTTGCTATAGTTGAGGATATGTCACATCGCAGGTCCTTTATCCAGTGCGCAGGACAAGGGTCTGTGTGTGCAGTGGTTGTGTTTAGAGCTAGGATGGTATCTTCAATAGTTTTCTTCGAAGGAGTAGAGAAGGATGCCAGTGATACTGGGTAGTCTTGTTCATCAGGAGGGTCTGGTATTAATATTTTGTTGATCTTGCACATTTTAGATTGCATGTAAATTGCATAGTCCTGTGGGTGGATCCTGTTGTGGTGCTCAGGCGTTGGCTCTTTGGCAAGTGTTTTAACTAAGTTAAACAAGTCGTGAGGTTTATTCAATGACCGTTTCAGGGTATCTGTGTGGTGTTGTCTGATTTTATCTGAGATGGCTTTACGATGCTCTGCCAGGTGTTGGATGTAAGCTGACTGGTCACTGGTGGTACGTGACTTTCTCCATCTTTTTTCTAGCCTTCTTAAAATGGTTAGTGAGGTTTTTAAATCGGCTGTGAACCATGGGGCGGTAGATCTCTTCTTTGGGTTCTTGTTCGTTGGAGGGCGGATAGCGATTGCGCTGAGTTTTTTATTCCATGTGGAGACCAACTCTTCTAGGCTTAGTGAGGTGTCATCAAAGAGTGTGCTCATTTCAGTGAGGATGCGTTCTCTGTTAAATGGGTGGAATCTTCTGGTATCTGAGTTAGCGGGCCTGCTTTCATTCGTTTTCGTCTTATGTGAACAGTTAGTGGTAGGCATCAGAAAGGTGATGAGTTTGTGGTCAGTCCATGGGACTGCAGATATCGATAACACAATGTTTTGTGGTTGATCCAAAATTAGCTGCGGTGCAAATATTAGGTCGAGGATATTGCCTTTCTCATGAGTAGGTTCTTGCACCATTTGTGTGTATCCTAGGCTATCTAGGGCATCTAGGAATGCTGTTGCTTGAGTGTCCTGTAATGATGGTAGGTTGATATCTCCTACGATCCAATTAGGTTTATTTGGACCCTGGGTGAAGGATGCCAGATTTATTATGGTTGCTAGGTCGTCTGGATCCCCTGGCGGTGATCTATAGACCAGATTTATGGAGCATGTGTTGTTTGAGACTGATACTGTTTCTAGATGGTTGTTACTGTTGGATTCATCCATTTTAAACTGGAGGTCAGCTTTCGTGATGATAAGTACTCCTCCGCCTTTCTTGTTTTGTCTGTGTCCAGTGAAGGCTGTAAAGTTAGGTGGGAGAAGCTGGTTGAGGATGATATTGTCTTCAGTTGAGAGCCATGTTTCAGTGACCATGAGAATGTCTAGCTGGTGGGACATTATTACATCCGTGATCACTGGCCACTTGTTTCGAAGTGAGCGGGCATTTATAAGTGCACACTTCAGTCTACTAGGGTAGGAGTTTTTAGTTTGTTTAGTTTTCATGTTGTATTGTAGTGGGACATGCAATAGGAGGTTGCGGTGCGGGATGTTGGCCCCATGTGGGTTGTAATAAGAGTCTCCTGACCATTTTCTCTCACTAGATAGTACAATAGGAATGTAATTTTGTGAGGTGGTGAGGGCCAGTATATTAGATGGTAGTGTTATGATAAGTAGGAAAAGGCACATTAGCCTGATGATCATGTCTTCCATTTTAACCCTGTGAAGTATGAGGCTTATTCGAGAGGCGAATAGAGGGGGTTTTGGCACGCTGGGGCTAACTAGATCTTAGCTTGTGTATTGTGCACCCAGCAAACCGGCTCAGTGTGTCATACAATAACCTTTCTAGCAGCATTCAACTTTTAGGGATAAATTGAATGTAAATACCTACACAGAATAAAGCATAACAGAGAAAGAGAAACAGATGAAAAAGGTGGCTACTTCAGTAAGTCAGAAGTGAGTTACTGACAACAGTAATATATTTAAGGTGAAACACAGATAGTAGTGATATTTCAACTTGAGTTACTGATAACAGTAATAAGTCTAGAGTGAGTCACAAAGTGGTAGGCATATATCTAAGATGAGTTACAGACGACTGTAATATAACTGAAACTTACTACTGACAACAGTACTAAATCTGAGATGAGAAGTAGCAGGTGAGACTTGCAAGTGAGAAGGAGCAGCTAAATATTTTGTATTTTTAGTTGAAATTGATACTTTTGTATCAAGTAATACAATTGCAGGTATAAACAGTGTCAAGTATCAATGAGTTGTAGTAGAGACTTTTTGTAGCAAATAGCACAATTGCAGGGAATAAACAGTGACTACATATCTACGTGTAGAAACATGTGAGCAATTATGTAACAGACTACAATTTCAGAGTAAAGAACAGCTGAAAGTGAATGAATAACGTCCATAAGAGGCTGTAGTTGAATACTTGCCGCATGTAGGCAGGTAGTGGACAGTTAGAGATTTTGTATCTCAAAGCACTGTTGCAGCTTTCTTCAGGATCAGAGTATAGAATGGTAGAAGTTCCTGACTCTTGTTTGTCGGAAATTGGGTACTTCAGGGGTTGTATGGAGTAGTAGATACCTTTGCCGAAGGCCACTGCCTAAGGGCCACGCCCAAGGGCCCTCTGGCGAGGCCCTCAGGCGCGGGCCCGACAGGCGCGGGCCTGCCGGAGGCAGGCTGCTTTTAAAAGGGCCTCTGCTCCTCCTCCCACAGCCCCGGATGGGCTGGAGTACCTGAGCAGGGCGGCTGGCTGAAGCGGAGCGGTGCTCTACCCCGAATCGGGGGAGTTTAAAGATGGTGCTGTTCCCGCCGAAAGCGGGCTGCTTTTAAAGGGCCTCTGCTCCTCCTCCCACAGCCCCGGATGGGCTGGAGTACCTGAGCAGGGCGGCTGGCTGAAGCGGAGCGGTGCTCTACCCCGAATCGGGGGAGTTTAAAGATGGTGCTGTTCCCGCCGAAAGCGGGCTGCTTTTAAAGGGCCTCTGCTCCTCCTCCCACAGCCCCGGATGGGCTGGAGTACCTGAGCAGGGCGGCTGGCTGAAGCGGAGCGGTGCTCTACTCCGAATCGGGGGAGTTTAAAGATGGTGGGCAAGTAGCCGTTGCAAGACCACATTTAAATCCCATTCAGGGGCAGGTGGACGCACTGGAGGCTTAAGCAAAAGCAGGCCTCTGAGGAAGCGAGCCACCAAAGGATGGCTTGAGAGAGTCTGACCCTCCACTGGGGAGTAGTGCGCTGAAAGAGCACTAAGATGAACTCTCACGGAATTCGACTTAAGGCCTAGGTTGGACAGGTGAAGCAAATATTGCAGCACCACTGGTACTAGGCATGAGAAAGGATTCTCGTTGTGTTGAGTACACCAGGAAGAGAATCTACACCACTTAAGGGCATAAGACGTTCGGGTGGACTGCCTCCTAGAGGCCAAGACCACGTCCTCCACTTCCCTAGGCAGTAGTAAGAGCGCTAGAACTACCCTTTCAGCAGGCAGGCCATCAAATGGAGGGACTGGAGATTGGGTGTAAGAGAGACCCCTGCTCCTGAGACAGGAGATCGGGTTGCATCCCCAGAGGAAGAGGAGTGTCCACTGCTAGTTGCAAAAGAAGTGGGAACCAGGGTTGCCTTGGCCACCTGGGGTCCACCAGGATCACTGAGGCCTTCTCCCAGAGCACTTTGAACAGTGTCTTGGACACTAGAGGCGTGGGAGGAAACGCATATAGGAGGCCTGTAGACCATGAAATGAGAAACGCATCCGCTGCTAATCTGAGAGGATGCGGTTGTCTGGAGCAGAACCTGGGAAGTTGACGGTTCAGAGGACTGGCAAAGAGATCTATGGTTGGAAGACCCCATCTCAGGAAGATCTGTTGAACCACTAAAGGATTCAACTGCCATTCGTGCGGCTGCAGGATCCTGCTCAATCTGTCCGCCAGGTAATTCTCCTGACCTGGGAGATAGACCGCTTTGAGAAGAATGCCGTGATTGACTGCCCAGGAGCACAGTTTCTGCGCTTCCTGACATAGAAGGCGGGACCCTGTGCCCCCTTGTTTGTTCACATAGAACATAGCAACTTGTTTGTCCGTCTGAATCAAGACGGACTGGTGAGAGATGAGATGGGAGAAAGTTCTTAGGGCTAAGCAGATAGCTCTCAGTTTTAAGAGATTGATCTGCTGTGCGGCCTCCCAAGGAGACCACAGGCCTTGAGTACACGCTCCTTGGCAATGTGCACCCCAACCTTGAAGAGAAGCATCGGATGTCAGCACTTGAGAGTGTGGAGGTGTTTGAAAAAACACCCCGTGCATTAGATTCGGAAGATGAAGCCACCACTGCAGAGAAGACTCTAGCATTTTGGACACCCTCAGTTTGTCTGTGAGGCTTCCTGTGGCTTGGTGCCACTGAGTTCTGAGGCCCCATTGAGCTGGCCTCATGTGTCGACGGGCATTTGGAGTTACATGGACCGTGGAAGCCATGTGGCCTAAGAGCCTCAGGAATTGTCTGGCGGAGACTAGAGAATTGCTGCAGAACTGCCTGGCTAGATCCATCAATCTGTGGGCCCTGTGTACGGGTAAAAAGGCCTTTGCCTGAAGGGTGTCCAGTCTTGCTCCTATGAACTCCATGTTCTGTGAGGGGTGCAAAGTGGACTTTGCGAAGTTTATAACAAACCCAGGTGCTGAAGCAGAGCAACAGTGCGAAGGGTGGCTTGATTGGCCTCCTGTGGGGATTGACCCCTGATGAGCCAGTCGTCCAGGTATGGAAAGACAAAGAGGCCTTGAACCCTTAGGTAGGCTGCCACCACAACCAGGCACTTGGTGAATACCCTGGGGTCGGAGGCTAGGCCAAAAGGCAGTACTCTGTACTGATAGTGGTTTCCTCCCACTACAAATCTGAGATATTGTCTGTGGTCTGAATGAATGAGGATGTGAGTATAAGCATCCTTAGATCTAAGGAGCATAGCCAATCTCCCTGCTGGAGGTAGGGCAGCAGGATTCCAAGGGTAAGCATCTTGAACTTTTCCTTCTCCAGGAACTTGTTCAGATTCCGCAAGTCTAGGATGGGCCTGAGGCCTCCTGTTCTTTTTGGTACCAGAAAGTACCTGGAATAGAAGCCTTGCCCTCTCAGGTGGTGGGGCACCGGTTCCACTGCCTGTTCCTTTACAAGACTTGCTAACTCCTGCAGGACTAAGTCCCTGAGCAGAGGAAGTCTTGGAGGCTCCCCTGGAAAATAGGAGGGGGGCACCTGGTGGAAGTGGAGGAGATAGCCCCTCTGGACTATACTTAGTACCCAGGTATCCCTTGTTACAGCTGACCACCTGTGGGCATACAGGGCCAGCCGGCCTCCTGTGCTGATATGGGCCAGCTGAAGAGGAGAGGCTATGCCACTGGAGTCAAAACCCCGCTCCCTGCTGGGCAGGAGCCGAAGCTGGTGGCTTGGGGGTTTTCTGCCTACGGGGCCCATGTCCCTGCCCCTTGGCCTGCTGACCCTGTTGGGGAGCTACAGAGGCCTGAAAATGAGGGTACTGTTTATAGGCAGATGACTTCCTCGGGTAAAAGGTCTTTTTCCCCGAGCCCTTCTTCTTCTGAGAAGGGGCAGAGGTTTTTCTGGACAGCCTTGTCCGGGTAACAGTCTCGGTCTCGAGTTCGGCAGCCTTTTCAGCCATGGGCTTGCCAAAGAGGTTTTCACCTCGGCAGGGGACATCGACCAACTTGTCCTGCACCCATAGCTCGAGGTCCAATGACTGTAGCCAGGCCTGACGGCGTGCACCGATGCCGGCCGCGGCTACCCGGGCTGAAGAGTCGAAGCCATCATAGGCTGCTCGAGAGATAAACTTCGAGCACTCATGAATACCCGATGACAGAGCAGTGAACCTCTGCAAAGGTTCCTTGGAGAGACCAGCAGAGAACCCGGTAATCTCCTTTGCCAGGTCTCGAAGGTACATGCCCATGTAGAGCTCGTATGTCTGGACACGGCAAGCAAGCATAGAGCCCTGGAAGCACTTCTTACTGAGGGCATCCAGGTTCTGGGCCTCCCGGCCGGGAGGCACCAAGGAGTGCATCTTCTGACTCTTCAGACGATGCATGGCCGATTCCAAAACCATGGAGTGGTGCGGTAATTGTGCCTTTTGGAACCAGGGGCTCTTGCGGACTCGATAGATGGAATCGACCCGCTTGCTCAAAACCGGCGTCGAGGCTGGCGCCTCCCACATGCGGAAGAGCAACCATTCCAGCATCGGAGGAACCGGTACAGTAAAGGCCTCCTTTGGGGGAGAGTCATACTATAGGGCATCGAGCTCCTTGGCTTGAGGCTCCTCCTCGGGATCCGCGGGGAATGCCAAGGCCTTGGCCATATCCCGCACGAAGTCCGAGAACCAGGTGTCCTCCGGTGGGGACCATCTCCGAGGCTCGGACTCTGGTGAGTCCAATGGGACACACCGAGTCCGAAAGGTGTCGGGTGACTCCTCATCCTCCGTTTCCCAGCCGGATCCCTCGGAGGAGGAATCAAGCGGCTCCGGTCGGGCAGGCACCGATGCCATCTGCCCCGACGACCTCGGTCCCGAGCGGGAGGCCAAGGGAGACCTTGGCCGAGGATCGATTCGAGCGCGCATGGACTCGAGGATCGGCTCGGCCTCCGGGATCGACTTGGACGTCGATGTCCTGGTGGTCGGGGCAGATGCACCGGTGAGACTGGCTTTCAGTGCCCACTGCTGTTCCATGAAGGCAGCCAAACTGCACTCCAAGGCCGTCAACCTGAGTCCGAGCTCAGGAGACTCAGCAGCCCCCGACGTCGGCTCCCCTGGAGGAGAGTCCATGAGGACTACAATACTCACATGATCCGGGGACTCCATCTCCACATGAGGTTGTTTTGCAGGCCTCTCAGACTCCGAAGACCTGGGACGGTGCTCGGGGCTATGCGACTTGGCCCTCGAGGAGCCAAGTGCGTCTACCGACACTGCCCTCGCGGGTTTTTTCTTCTTGCGATGCTCCCGCGAGGGAAACCCCCTCTCAGAGGAACCTCGTCGCTGCTTGGGGCCGGAGTCCCGAGACGTTGACGCGGAGTCAGAGAAGATTCTTTCCTTTTGGTGCTGCTGACTCCTCAACACCTTTGAAGACATTTTCCCACATGGACCACAGATCATCGGGTCATGATCGGGTCTGAGGCACCGGAGGCAGCAGTCATGTGTGTCGGTGAGAGACATAAGTTTCTTACACCGATCACACTTTTTAAACCCGCTGGCAGCCATCGGGGGGAAAAAGGGCCCCTGCGAGGTCAAAAGACAGGGCTGCCAATGAAAACAGAAAAAATGGCGCGTACGTTAGTCACTAAGGACAAAAACCGAAAAAAGAAGTCCAGGCGCGATACCGACGTATCGGGCCCAGGCGGGAAAGAGAAACCGGCTTCGAACCGAAGAAAACGGGTCTACGCAGAACAAAATCAACTTTTTCCTCGGGTGAAATCGAAACACGTCTGTCGGGCTCCGTGGAAAAAAGAAGACTGAGCAAGATGGCACCCTTGGGCGGGAAGGGGACCGCGCATGCGTGCTGCATTCCCAAAGGCTTTCTTGGAAAGCTGGGGAAATGCTCCGCACGGGGGCTCCGTCGGCGCCGACGTCACCCCTATGTGAGGACTGACTTCCTGCTTGGTCCTGGAGAAAAGGGCCTGTAACAATTAGGCAGACTAGGTGGATATCCGCCTGAGGTTTTTTGAGTTTTTCTTTTATTCTTTCACATCAAAAATGTAGAGTATGTTGCATTGATCAATGAAACAAACTCCTACTTTAATGCATTTTGAACTGTATTTTTTTAGACAGCAGAATGTGAAAAATGTACAAGAATGTGAAGACTTTTACAAGCTTAAAATAAAGTTCCAAATAGAAATACTTAAGACTATGTGCCCTATATAAGTTAATACTGCATATACCTTCTAGTACTGAATGTTCTGACAGCACAACTAGCCCTAAACCTCATATCTCAGTGTTGATTTGTATTATTCAACTTGATTTCTCTGACTATATTTGTCTGTGATAATCCAGATTAAAGTTCAGGCAAATCTCCTTCCACCCAATTGTTGACTCCCTTCCCCTGCTACCATAGGATGACTTTCAACTTGGAATGTAGAAACTTGAGCTGGAAAGTAAAACCAGGTATATGAACTCATAATTAAAAGGACAACCAAGATACTGAGAACCAAGGTTGTGTGAATCTGTTTTAAAATTGTCAAACACTCAGATAGACAAACTCATGAAAAAATTAGTGAATGCTACAAACAGGGCCAGTGCAAGGACTGGAAGTGCCCTAGGTGGGCTCTCAAACCTGCCATCCCCCACTGACCCCCCCCCCCATGCCCATTGCTGCCACTAGCGCCTCTGTCCGGGGGGGGGGGGGGGACAGTGGCGACAACTGCTCCTGAAACCGCGACACAGCACTTCCCCTCTGTCTCCAGGGCTGCGACACAGTTTCATTCTCTCCAATCTGCAGAGAATATGTAGTTAATCCTATACTCTGGGAACCTGCAGAGCCTGGAAGGCTGACAGCTGAGACAATAGCTTTCTCACTCTCTCCACGGGTAGGAAGACTGCCTACACGAGTGTTGAACCGCACTTCCAGGTATTCCAGTGACTGAGAAGGCTGCAAATGATTTCTCCCATGGTTGACTGAGTCAAGGCTCTCCAGGAACTGTGCCACTCGGGCTGACATCAGAGATTCTTCTGACTATGACCTGGCTCGGATTAGCTAGTCCTCCAGATATGGGTGAACACAGATCCCTTCTCGCCTCAGCGCAGTGTCCACCACCACCATGACCTTTGAGAGTGTCCTCAAAGTGGTGGAGAGGCCAAAGGGAAGATGGTAAACTGAAAATGAGAGACGAGAATGGCAACTTGGAGGAAGTGCCTTTGATCCTTGTGGACCATATGTGGAAATAGGCCTCGGACAGATCGAGAGACTTCAGAAATTTCCCATACCACACCACCTGGATCACTGACCATAGAGTATCCATTCACGTGCAAGATTCACCAGTGGGTGGTGACTACGTTGAAGTTGAGGAGTAGATAGAAGGACCCATCCTTCTTTGACACCACGAAACAGATGGAGTACTGGCCCTTACCCTGTTTGGCAGAGGGGACTAGGGCAACTGCCTGTAGACTCAGCAATCTTTCCACTGTAGCTTGAATGGTGGCCTTCTTGACCACAGAGTCACATGGGGAGATGATGATAAAGGCATCTAGGATAGGCTCCCTGCATTTCAGAAGGAGGATAGAGTAAAAGCTGTTAGTGTAATTGGGTTTAAAAAAGGTTTTGACAAGTTCCTGGAGGAAAGGTCCATAAACCATTATTAAAGGGGACCCAGGAAATCCACTGCTTGCCCCAATACAAGCATTGTGGAACCTGTGTCCTTTGGGGAAACTGCTAGGTATTTGTGACCTAGATTGGCCACCGTTGGAAACAGGATACTGTGCTTGATGGACCTTGATCTGACCCAGAACGGCATATCTTATGTTCTTAAGATACTAGCCATGCTGTATGGTGTCTAGCAACCAGTGATCTTCGGTGACCCAGGCGCATACGTGGTAGAAAAGGCATAGTCTGCTGCCGATTGGAGGCACCCTGGAATGGACCCCAACTTGCCATTGCATTGGATGGGAGCAGGTATTTCTGGAGATGGTAGGCTCCTGGGGTCTGTGAATCCACAAAAGGACTCTGTCCAGGAATAAAAAACCAGAAGAAGAAAAGGCAGGCTTTCCAGGGCGATGCCAATGGGAATCCCAGGAACCCCAGGATTCCAGGTATCAGGAACGAGGATAATGGCGGACGTAGAAGAGGAAGATGGTCCCACCTGCTTCCCAGGCCCTTTAGATCTATCCTTCTGGAGGCGATGAGGCTTGGATTCACCCAAATCCTTAACCAGCTTCTGCAAGTTCTCCCCAAACAAAAGCTTCTCTTTAAAGGCAAGCTGGGACCACTGGGACTTAGAGGCAAAGTCTTCTGCCTCAGGGCGAAGCCATAGCCAGTGTCGCACCACCATTGAGAAGGCAATATCTTTAGCCGCCAAGCAGACTAGATCATACATAGCAATGGATAGAAAGGCTACTGCTGATTCCAGGAGGACAGAGATATCATCCGGAAAGAGCAACTGAATCCACTGAAGAAGAGCTGGAGTCATTAGATCTATTCACACTGCTAACTGGAGAATAACAGAGGAAGTCTAAAACACAAAAGGAGAGCTTCCATCTTGCAAAACAAGTGGTCTTTTAGAGCCACACCACCCTCCACCAGGGTAGTGGTCCACTTCGTGACTGCAGTGACATGCCCATCCGCCTGTGGCATGCTGCACCAAGAAAATACTGAAGTGTGTTCCTAGTTGCATCAGCTGTTATAGCAGGATGAGATCATAAGAAGCCTCTGGAATTTTTTCTCTGTCTCCACATCTGCTAGTAAGGGAGCACAACCCACTTGTCTGGACTGGTCTAGTAGGATGACATGGAAGGTACATTTAGAAGTCTATTTACTAATCTGCATTAACTGTTTAATGTAGAAATTACCATGTGCTAACAGCATAGTATCATGTTAGCTGATAGTATACGCTAACTGCTATGTTAAACAGCTAATGTAGAACACACCATTTTGGGGAGGAGAATGGGCAGAAACTGTTCCTTGCAGTTAACACAGAAGTCATTACTGTGCACTGACTGCCAACACAGCAGATAACATGATAGTATCTTGAGGTATAGCTAACAGCAATCCACATTATCTGCTGTGCATTAACAAGTTGTAGCAAACTTTGTTTTGCATTAACTGCAAGGCAGCCCTCTCCAAAAATCTGGGAAAGAGTAGTTACTTACCTGTAACAGGTGTTCTCCAGGAGCAGCAGGAATCAGTCCTCACATATGGGTGACGTCGGTGCCGACGGAGCCCCCGTGCGGAGCATTTCCCCAGCTTTCAAAGAAAGCCTTTGGGAATGCAGCACGCCTGCGCGGTCCCTTCCCGCCCAAGGGTGCCATCTTGCTCAGTCAGATGACATAGCTGAAAGACAGCAAAAAATCAAAATGAATGATATGACTGCAACTCCAGGGGAGGAGGGAGAGTCGTGAGGACTGATTCCTGATGCTCCTGGAGAACACCTATTACAAGTAAGTAACTACTCTTTCTCCAGGACCAAGCAGGAAGTCAGTCCTCACATATGGGACTCCCCAGCTCTAGGCTACCGGGAACCCAAAGCTGAAAAAATGGCTCCCTCTCAAGAGTCTCAGCATCCGCGATAAGAATATCCCCTGAGAACGCCCCCGTACGGTAGCCCAACACAAGGGCCGGAGGGAAGGAGTTGCCTTAACCTCAAAGAGATTACGGAGTACCGCCTGTCCGAAAGCACTGTCCCTCCAGGACTCTCTCTCCAGGCAGTAATGGGCTGCAAAAGTCTGGCTTGAAGACCAAGTTGCGGCCTGGCAGATGTCTGCCAACGGAACAGAGCGGAGATGAGCTACTGACGCGGCTTTCGCCCTGACACGGTGGGCCGTGACACGACCCTGCAAGGGGAGGTCAGCTGCCTTATACGCTGTGGCAAGGAGGCCTATCCAGAGTCCAGGGAAGGACAAAGAGACAGGGAATTCACCCTAGTAAAGGGCCCCCTTTTACCAAGACAAGGTAGGAAAGCTATAAACACCACCAGGGATCAGAAAACTTCCACGTGGAAAACATTTCAGGCTCCCCCTAGTGGAAGGAAGGGGGGAGGATGCAAGGCTCAGAACCCTTTAGGCATTGAATGCTTCAAGCACTCAGGTGCCCGGAGTCAGGCTGATTGCCGTCACCTGAGTAGGGTGGGGTTGGAGCTAGAGCCCTGGAAGTATAAACCCAGAGCAGAGTATGATTTAGTAGAAAGGGAGAGGAGGAGAGGAGAAGCAGGAAGCCAGGCTGAGCAGAGCAGAGGAACGTAGCTTCCAGCTGAAGAGAGTGCTATTTGGCATGTAGCATGGCTGCAGGACAGTCTGGAGCCAGGAACAAGAGACACTCCAAGATCCCCTGGGAGGCTGTTAGCTGAGCATGTTGAGTAGGACGGGGAGTCAGAGCCTATGCAGCTGGGAGAGCCCGAGGTGAAGCTGATTGAGGAGGACACTCCCATGGACTGTTCCTTGTGCCAAGCTGTAAACCTCGGAACGTAGAAAAAGCAAGCCAGTCCTGAAAGAAGGTTATCCAGGAAAAAGGTACCCTTATCTCACAAGCAGGGTGGCTGTGTTTCCCTTGTGTTTATAAAGGGGAAGTTTACCACAGACTTTAAATGTGCTTTTTATTTGGTGCTTTAGCCAGCAAAGCTAGGAAGGGAATACAATTAGGCTTGCTGGTAAAGACTGTGTATCCTGCAATAGAGAGAACCTTTAAAACTGCATTTTGTGGTTGGATATGTTGTGGACAATTTTTGCTTCCAAGAGTACTGAACCAACAATCCTATGTGTGGTATGATCGAACCATTGTGTATATAAAAATAATAAATTTCTGTCATTTGCCTTACCTACTTGAGCCTGACTACAGCTTTCTGCATGGTGCACTCATACAGCTGAATAAGGACTACATTTCCCAGAGAGCATTGCTGGGAAATAGCTTAGAAAAAAGCTGAAAAAGCATACAGCAGAAAGTTCCTTCAATAATCCACGCCCCTCTAACCCAGAGGCGAGTGGTGGTGGCATGACAACGCCCAGGCAATACAATCTGCTACCCAAGTGGACAATGTACGCTTGGAGACAGGTAACCCCATCTTATTAGGGTCAAAGGAGACGAAGAGCTGAGTAGCCCTTCGATGCCCCCGCGTAAGTTCTATGTAAAAAGACAACGCCCTCTTACAGTCCAGGGTATGAAAGACTGTTTCAGCCCGGCTGGCATGCGGCCTGGGAAAAAAGGTCAGAAGGACCACCTCCTGATTGAGGTGGAAAGAGGGGATCACTTTTGGAAGGAACTTGGGATGCGTCCGTAGGACCACCCTGTTCCTACAGAACCGCGTGTAGGTCTATCAGAAACCAGAGCTTGTAGTTCACTCACACGTCTGGCCAAGGTAAGAGCCACCGGGAAGAGCGCTTTCCAATAGAGGAAGCGCAAATGGCAAGTAGCCATCGGCTCAAATGGTGGGAGAGTAAGTTGCTGCAAGACCACATTCAAATCCCACTCAGTCACCGGTGGATGTACCGGAGGCTTGAGAAGAAGCAGACCTCTGAGAAATCGGGACACCAAGGGGTGAAGCGACAGTCCTTCCACCGGTGAATGGTGCACTGACAAAGCACTGAGATGGACCAGTACAGAGTTAGACTTAAGGCCTAGGTCTGAAAGGTGAAGTAGATACTGCAGTACTACTGGTATAAGGCAAGAGAAAGAGTCTTCATTGCGCTAAGCACACCATACTGTAAACCTACACCACTTGAGGGCATAGGATTTTTTGGTGAACTGTCTCCTAGAGGCCAATACCACCTCCTCAACCTCCTTAGGTAGAAGTAAGGGAGCGAGAACTACCCTTTCAGCAGCCAGGCCATCAAATTGAGGGACCTCAGATTGGGGTGCAGAAGGGAACCCTGCTCTTGAGACAGGAGATCGTGTTGCAACCCCAGAGGGAACAGAGTTTCCACCGCCAACTGCAGCAGAAGTGGAAACCACGGATGCCTCGGCCATCTGGGGGCTACCAGAATCACCGAGGCCTTGTCCCGGAGAATCTTGAACAGAGTTCAGGCCACCAGGGGCGTGGAAGGAAACGCATACAGGAGGCCCATAGACCATGAGATCAGAAAAGCATCTGCTGCCATCCTCAGGGGATGCGGCTGTCTGGAGCAGAACCTGGGCAGCTGACGGTTCAGTGGACTGGCAAAGAGATCGATGGATGGAAGTCCCCAGCGGAGGAAGATCTGCTGGAGCACTACTGGATTCAACTGCCTTTCGTTAGGCTGGAGAATCCTGCTTAGCTTGTCTGCTAGGAAGCTTTCTTGACCAGGTAGATAAACCGCTTTGAGAAACATACCCTCCCTGACCTTAATGGAGCAAAGGGCCAGAGCCTCCTGGCACAGGAGTTTGGACCCTGTGCCCCCTTGTTTGTTCACATAGAACACTGCAACCTGATTGTCCATCTGAATTAGGACAGACTGGTGAGAGAGGGCATGATAAAATGTTTGCAGAGCTAAGCAGATTGCTCGCAGCTCCAAAAGATTGATTTGCTGTGTGGCCTCTCAAGGAGACCACAGGCCTTGAGTGCACATGACCTGGCAATGTACACCCCAGCCCTTTAAGGAAGCATTGGTCGTCAGCACCCTTGTGTGTGCTGGAGCCTGAAAAGGTACCCCCCTGAGAAGGTTTGGGAGATGTAGGCACCACTGTAAGAAGTCCAAAAGTGGTTTGGACACCTTTACTCTGTCTCGGAGGTCACCTGTGGCCTGTGTCCACTGATCTGAGGCACCATTGAGCAGCCTGCATGTGCAGACGGGCATTCGGAGTCACATGTACAGTGGATGCCATGTGGCCCAGGAACCGCAGGTAGTGCCTGGCGGAAACATGATAATTGCTTTGGAACTGGTTGGCCAAGTCCATCAGTCTGTGGGCCCTGTCTTCGGGCAAGTAAGCTCTTGCCTGAAGGGTGTCTAATCTTGCCCCTATAAACTCTAGGTTCTGAGATGGGAGCAAAGTGCACTTTGCGTAGTTTATGACAAAGCCCAGATGCTGAAGAAGAGAGACAGTGCGAAGAGTGGCTCGTCAGGCCTCCTGGAGAGACTGGCCCCTGATGAGCCAGTCGTCCAGGTATGGGAAGACAAAAATTCCCTGATTCCTGAGATAAGCCGCCACCACCGCCAGCCATTTGGTGAAAACCCTGGGGTCAGAGGTTAGGCCAAAGGGAAGTACCCTGTACTGAAAATGGTTTCCTCCCACCACAAATCTGAGGTATTGTCTGTGGTCTGGATGAATGAGGATGTGAGTATAAGCATCCTTTAGGTCTAAGGAGCATAGCCAGTCTCCCTGCTGGAGGTAGGGCAGCAGTATCCCAAGGGTAAGAATCTTGAACTTTTCCCTCTCCAGAAACTTGTTTAGGTTTTGCAAGTCTAGGATAGGCCGGAGGCCTCCCGTCCTTTTTGGTACCAGGAAGTACCTGGAGTAGAAGCCTTGCCCTTTCAGGTGGTGAGGCACCGGTTCCACCACCTGTTCCTTTAGAAAACTTGCCAACTCCTGAAGGAGGAGGTTCCTGTGTAGAGGGAGTCTTGGAGGCTCCCCTGGATAGTAGGAGGGGGGTAGCTGGTGGAAGTGGAGCATGTAGCCCTTTTGGACTATGCTCAGTACCCTGGTATCCCCTGTGAAGGCTGGTCACCTGTAGGCATACAGGGTCAGCCGAACTCCTGTGCTGAGTGGAGCCACCGGCGGAGGAGAGGCTATGCTGTGGAAGTCAAAACCCCGCTCCTTGCTGTGCAGGAGCCGGAGCTGGCGGCTTGGAGGTCTTCTGCCTACGGGGCCCATGCCCCTGCCCCTAGGCCTGCTGGCCCTGTTGGGGAGCTGGAGAGGCCTGATACTGAGGGTAGGTTTTGTAGGCAGCACCCTTCCTTGGGAAAAAGGGCTTTTTTCCCGAGCCCTTCTTCTTTTGAGAAGGGGCAGAAGTCTTTCTGGACAGCCTTGTCCCGGTGAGAGTCTCAGTCTCGATTTCTGCAGCCTTTTCATTCATGGGCTTACCGAATAGGTTGTCACCTCGGCACAGGACATCGACCAACTTGTCCTGCACCCATGACTCCAAGTCCGATGACTGTAGCCAGGCCTGACGGCGTGCACCGATGCCGGCCGCGGCTACCCGGGCCGAAGCCTCGAAGCCATCATAGGCTGCTCGAGAGATAAACTTCGAGCACTCTCGGATCCCTGTAGACAAGGCTTTGAACCTCTGCAAGGGTTCCTTGGAGAGGCCAGCTGAGAACCCGGCAGTCTCCTTTGCCAGGTCCCGTAAGTACATGCCCATGTACAGCTGGTAAGTCTGGACACGGCAAGATAGCATAGAGCCCTGGAAGCACTTTCTACCGAGGTCATCCAGGTTCTGGGCCTCCCGGCCAGGAGGCACCGAGGAGTGCATCTTCTGACTCTTCAGGCTGTGCATGGTCGATTCCACAACCATGGAATTTTGCGGTAGCTGTGCCTTTTGGAACCCAGGGCTCTTACAGACTCGATAAATGGAATCGACCCGTTTGCTAAGAACCGTCACTGAGGCCGGTGCCTCCCACATATGGAAGAGCAGCCATTCCAGCATCGGAGGAACCAGTACAGTGAAGGAAAATCATACTGGAGGGCATCGAGCTCCTCGGCTCGAGGCTCCTCCTCGGCGTCCACAGGGAATGCCAAAGCCTTGGCCATGACCCTCACGAAGTCCAAGAACTGGGTATTCTCCGGGGGAGACCCTCTCCGAGGCTCGGACTCCGGGGAGTCCGAAGGGACGCACCGGGTCCAGAAGGTGTCAGGAGACTCCTTGTCCTCTGTCTCCCATGCCAACTCCTCCAAGGAGGAGTCGAGCGGCTCTGGCTGTGTGGGCCTCGGTGCTACCCGCCCCGACACCGAGGGCACTGGCGTCGACAACCTCGGCCCCGCACAGGAGTTCGAGGGGGATCTTGGCCGAAGATCGACTCAAGACTTGATGGACTCGAGGATCGGCTCGGCCTCCGGGGTAGACTTAGACGTCGAGGTCCTGGTGGTCGGGGCAGATGCACCGGTCAGACCGGTGATCAGTACCCGCTGCTGTTCAGGAGACTCAGCAGCTCCCGACTCGGGCCCCAACGGCGTCGGGCCCGACGTCGGTTCTCCTGGAGGAGAGTCCACGAGGACAACAGAACTTACATGACTCGGGGACTCCGGTTCCACGCAAGGTAGTTTGGACAGCCTCTCTGACTCCGAGAGCCCGGGGCGGCGGTCAGGGCTACGCGACCTGGCCCTCGAGGACCCAGGGGCCTCCACTGACGCTGCCGTCACGAGCTTCTTCTTCCTTTGGTGTGTCCGGGCGGGAGACCCCCCCTCTCAGAGGAACCACGACGGCGCTCGGGGTCAGACTCCCGAGATGTCGAGGCCTACGACGAAGTCCAGGCCTGGCCGGACGCGGACTTTGAAAAAATTCTTTCACGTTGATGCTGACGGCTCCGAAGTGCCTTCGACAACATTTTGCCGCACAGGCCACAGACCAGCAGGTCATGGTCGGGCCCGAGGCATTGGAGGCAGCAGTCATGTGTTTCGGTGAGAGACATAAGTTTCTTGCATCGATCACATTTTTTGAACCCGCTGGCAGCCATTGGGGGAAAAAGGGCCCTTGCAAGGTCTAAATACCAGGTTGCCAGTGAAAATAACAGAAAAAGAGCGAACGCTAGTCACAAAGGACAAAAGACAAAAAACAAAAAAGAAGTTCCGGACTTGATACCGGTGTAGCGAGCCCAGGCGGGATGGGGAACCGGCATTGAACCGGATAAAGAAACGCGAAAAATCGCAGAAAAAAAATCTACTTTTCCCGGGTGACACGATCTACGTCCGTTGAGCTCCGCGGAAAAAGAAAGACTGAGCAAGATGGCACCCTTGGGCGGGAAGGGGACCGCACAGGCACACTGCATTCCCAAAAGCTTTCTTTGAAAGCTGGGGAAATGCTCCGCACGGGGGCTCCGTCGGCGCCGTCACCCATATGTGAGGACTGACTTCCTGCTTGGTTCTGGAGAATACCCCCAATAGTCACTGCAGAAATTTTGCAACTTATGCACCTTAATGTTTGCAATTAACAAATGTAAGGTGCAAAACGTCAGTGCAAATTAATAAACAGGCCTCTTAATTTTCAGTAAAAGAAATAAGATAAACTCTCAGGATGAAGTAATCACTGGGAAATAAGGCAAAGAAAGAGATGGGAGTAAGATCACAGTTTACATTTACCCTTAAAATTTACAGTTCAGCATATTCACTTCAGAAATGCACACGCTCAACAAACGCTTGATAAGATCTACCAGAACCATCACCATGCTTCAAAACAGTCATTATCTGTCTGTAACGATATTGTGCTTACAGAACTCGCGTCAGCAAATTCTGAAAAAAGAGTGCAGACCAGGTGGGCTAACCCAATTCATACACTGAAGAACATGCAGGAAATAAATATTACCTCACTCTCATGTTCTGGATGCTTTTCCACCCACATTCTGGGAAGGTAGACCTCACACATGGATATTTGTAAATGAAAGCCATCGCTGTCTAATGAAGAGTCCATGCAAGTGCTGATTACAGCTTTACAATCAGTTTTCTAAAAGAACAGATGTGGAATAAAACTGAGTAAATTTTGACAAAATGAGAACTTTGTACATATTATGTGATTTTACATGAGAGATATTATATAATACAGCTAGTATGCAAACAACTAAGACTGCTGCTAACTGAGGTTAATAGCTGAATAGCACATTTTGAGGTGTGAACCACATTACAACCCCCAGGAAACATGATACATATCACACAGATGCATCCTCTTTTATTATATGAGAGCCTTCTTGGAAGGGCAAAGGCAGTGTTTCCCTAACTTTTTTCTGATGTGACCCCATTTTCCATGACCCCAGATACTAATAAAATAAAATTGTCACTCACACAACAAATACAAACATATAAATATGTAAATCTATGCTTTTTAAAGTAATTATCCAATGTACTGAACATGCCTGACACATACTGTATGGGTTTCAAAAGTAATGACACAGCTTCTTGAACATTTGCAGTGTGGGGGCTGAGCGTCTGGGAGGGCATGTGTGTGTGTGAGCTACATGTTTGGGAGGGGGGGGTGTTACGTGTGTGTGTGTGTGTGCGTGTGTGTGAGCTACGTGTCTGGGAGGGTATGTGTATGTGAGCTACATGTCTGGGAGGGCGTGCATGTATATTGTGACGCTTGCGCCCCTACCAGGCGGGTGCCTAGTAGGGACGGCTGGCCATCTGATATCCCTTATAGGATTTTTGTAGTTGTGTACGAAAAGAAGAGCCAAGTGGTTAATAAAGCGCACAGGAAATTTTATTTGGTTTCCATGCTGGTAAGTGGTGAACATAAAATTATTTCAAGCATAACTTTTGTTTCTCCAGACAAAAAGAAAATACAGGATAATTTCTCCCAGAAATCAAAATGTCCAAAACAGTGTAACCTTGAACAAACTTATACCAGCTCCTGTTCCTTACTGTAACTGCTTAACCTTAGCATCAGAAGAAAAAGGCATTTTAAAACTCTTCACATAGTGAGTGAGGTATCAGCTTCAATCCTGCTGTTGCCACACACAAACAGTTTCAGCTGTTTGAACCTCCACTGAGCTCCTGCAGTTTCAGCTTCTTAGGAGAGATTCTTAATCCTTTACATTCAGGCTTTCCCCTCTCTTCCAGCTTCTGAAACTGTCTTTAGGCTAGAACAGCCCCCTTTTATATGTTCCACTGTTTCTAGCTCACACTAAATACCTTAGTGCACAGCTCGCATTCCATTTCAGAGACATCAGAATTAACAACACTTTCCTCAGGGCCTACCTCCATGCTCTCTATTGAGCTACAGCTGGGTGCTCCTTGAAAGTGTTCCGGGCTCTTTTCCTTAAGAGTCTTCACCAGATTAAACAGCCTCTCCCAGTGCCTGGCCTTGCCTTCTCCAGGCCGGTCTCTTGGGGGTCTCTCCTGTTTAACTTCCCTAGTGAGATATTTCTTTCTGTGCTGAGCCTTCTGGGGTATGACAGTCTCCTCTGAGTCAGAGCAAGAACTATCCTGCTGGCAATGCTTGGTCCCTGCGTACCTTTCTTGGCTGCCTCTATAGTGGTTCCTCCTTCTGCTGCTCTCCTTGGCTGAAAAGCTTCTCTTCAGTTTGGCCACAGAACTTTCCGGTCTGTGCCTTCTGAGAACTGGGCTAGAACCTGGGCTAGGACGGGAACTGCAACTGCCGCTTGTGCTTGCTCTTGAATTCCTCCTGGACCTTCTTCTCAAAGCCCCTTCCAAACTCCAACTGGCTCTCCCTCTTGTGTTTGTTTTCTCCCTGTTAACTGCTGAGCAGGGCAACTCCCTTCCTGGCTCCGCCCACTTGGACCTCCTACTCCTATGCAGGGTTGTCCTGTGGACTGGGATTGGTTTACCCTTAGCTCTGCCCCCTAGGTTCCTTTCAGGGCTTTTAGTATGGAGTATGTGATTTTGTGCACCCATCCCCCGTAAAGAAGAGAAATTCTTCTTTTTTTCAGTTTTCCCTAGCTGGGCTGCACCCTCCTTACCACAATATGTGTGTGTGTGTGTGCGCACACCAGGTGTCTGGGAACACCGTGTCTGTGCAAATGTGAGGAATAAATGACCAAGGGACAGCGTCTGTATGTCTGAAGCTGAAGAAAGCACAGCTTGCTAGTGGGCTTTGAGGACCCCTCCCAGAGTATTTGCCCTTAGCTGGTCCCCAGCCATATCTATCACCAGTCCTTACAGATCTACATTCCAAAAGCTCACATATTCCAATCACGAAACAGAAATTGAGCTGCACGCATATGCAGACGAGCTTATGGAACCGCATGTACAGCAGATGATATATGGCCCAGGAATTGCAGCATTTCTCAAGCAGTGAGAAAAGTCTTGAAGTATGCTTGGGATGCAAGCAGAATGAGTTGAGCACACCGGGCTTGGGGCAGAAAAGCCCTTGACTGTTGAGTGTCTAGGAGAGCCCCTATAAACTCTAGAGTTTGAAAGAGAACGAGTTGGGACTTTGGAAGATTTATTACAAATCCCAGGTGTTCCAGCACCTGCATGGTGCGCGACAGAGAAAGATTGGCCTCTAGAGATGTACTTGCTCGAAGGAGCCAGTCGTCTACGTAGGGGAAGATAAATATCCCTAGAGTCCTAAGGAATGCAGATACCACTGCCATGCACTTTGTAAAGACTCTTGCAGCAGAGGCGAGGCCGAAAAGTAGGACTTTTTACTGATAATGTTTCTGACAACAGGGACCGAGGTGGGTGCTTCCCACATGTGGAGAAGCAGCCGGGACAGGATGGACGGTACCGGGACCGGAACCATAAGAGACTCCCTGGGTGGAAACTCATATTGCAAGATGTCAAGTTCCTCTGCTCTCGGCTCCTCCTCAGTCTGTGTGGGCAGATTGAGGGCCCGAGCCATATCCCGCACAAACACCAGGAAACAGGTGGGTGGGGATGGGTCAGAGGGAAGGTCCCTATGGGCGCGGATTTCCCTGGGGAAGTGTCCCCATCCAATTCCCAGCCCAAGAAGTCCGAGAAGGACTCTGAGTCGGGCTGATCCCCATGCCCAGTGGCCGAGGACCGCTTGGAGCCGGCGGCACTGACTCTGGAAGATCTTTCCCCCGAGGAATGGGAAGGCAAGCGAGACCAGTGCCGAGGACCCTCAGAAGGCCCACGGCTCTCGGGGGTTTCCAAGGCAGTTTTTGGGACCCCAGTCGGGGGACCCCTTGGTCTCAAGGTACGAGCCAGCCGTGCTGGGCAAAAGTGTCTGCTGAACAGCTAAGGCAGAAACGCTGCACTCCAGTGCCAGCATACGGGACTCCCACTCAGGAGTGTGTCCCTGCGATGCCGACGATGGTGTTACCGGGTCTGGCGTTAAGGAGGAGAGGGGGTCCTTGCCGGGACAATCCTCAGGAGACCGGGCACCATCGCCAGAGGCCTCCGTATCTGTACGAGGTACCTTTCGAGGCCGCTCCTTGTCAGACTCTCGGGAATGCTGGGGAGGGCTAAGGGAACAAGCACGAAACCGTTCGCGCTTGTCCAGAGCCCCCGACAGCGACTTAAAGGTCTTCTTCTTTTGCCACTTTACCTTGGGCGAACCCTGGAGTGACCCCCTGGGGCGCGGGGTCACTGCGGGGGACCCCGCAAGTGGTAGATCGGCAGGGCGAGGTGCCACCGGAAACCCAGGTGCTGCTTGTGGCTTAGCAAGGCCTTAGCGGACATTTTTATACAAAGAGAGCAGAGCTCCGGGTTGTGGCCAGCCCACAGACACCACAGACAACAGTCGTGGGTGTCCCTGAGCGACATATTTTTGGAACATCTGTAACATTTCTAGAAGCCGGTGGCCATAGGGGCAAAAAGGGCCCCAGCGAAGTTGAAAACCCTCGAGGCCAGTGGTTGGAGAAAAAAAGGGCGCGAAAAGGGCCCGAAAGGGAAACACACTAAAAAGAGTGAAAAAGGGAATCCCCTAGTCCACAGCCAGGGCAGGGGCGATAGGAAGAACAGAACTGGTGCTACCGGAAAAGAGGCCAAAAGGCTGAAGACAAAAAAACTTTTTACGAGGGACGAGGACGTGCGTCCGAAGGGCTCCACGGAAAAAGGGAGACTGAGCAAGATGGCACCTTTGGGCGGGAAGAGGACCATGCATGCGTGGTAGCAATCCAAAAGGCTGTCTTTGAAAGCTGGGGAATTGCTCCACGTGGGCTCCATCGGTGACGACATCACCCATAAGTGAGGACTGACTTCCTGCTTGTTCCTGGAGAAAGTATATATATATATATATATATATAAATAATTTAGGGGAAGATTTCTTTCCAGTTTGGGTTAGGCCACTGGAGATTTGGTTTAAATTTGTGTTGCAGCAACTCAATGTAGAATTTAAATTAACTTTTGCACATAGTTCAAAATTAACTTTTGCACATAGTTTCTTCAGAGAAGAGGGGTGTAGGCCATAATTTTGGCAGTCTTTAATACACAAAACCCCTTTTGTGAAAAACATTAGCACCTTGGTGCACCAGCCTTAAAAACAGCGACAGACAAAATCATGAGTTAGATTAGGGAAAGAGGTATTGTCTCCTGCTTCTAAGCTAGCAGCCAAGGGAAGAAATGATTTTTTTTTTATATTGTTTATTTAAATTTTCTCAAATGCAAGAAAAAATACAAAGTACAGATGTACACAGTAAATAATACATTCAAGAGCAAAATAGCATATCAATATAATACACATCAAGGAGAGAGAAACTGCATATAATCCCACAAATAAGAGTAAATAGGAGTTAATTAAACCCCAAATCAGGGAGCCAAACATAAACCATCCCACCTAAACATCCTCCTGCCTACCAACGCTCTCCTTATCAGCAAGAAACTGATTAAGTGAAGCCACATCAATATAAACATAATCATGACCTTCATAAGTTACCAAACAACGGCAAGGGAACTTCAAAAAAAAGGAAGCCCCCAACGCAAGCACTCAAGCTCTGAGCTCAAGAAACTGTTTCCGGCGAGCCTGAGTAATCTTGCCAACATCAGGTGTCACCCCTTCGTGCTGTGTACCTGTTGGTTGGGCAGGGCACTGCGCTGGGGCTTCAGTGTAACTGGCTCAATTAGCTGCGTAGGCCTTGCTTGGCCCTCTGGTAGTTGTAGTTGTGAGTTGCCAGTTAAAAATCAGTTGTGGAACGATAGTAAGGTTAACAAAGGATTTATTTCCCCTTCCAAAAGGACTTTTTATCGTGGTATAAACAAAAGGAAAACACAACCCTTCCTGGGCATATAATAAAGGAAAAATGGAACAAAAATAGCTTCTCTTCAGCTTCTTAACCAATAAAGCAAATGTACATCAAAACAGTCTTTCATAAGCACATACAAGCCCTTCTTTACAATGCTAGGCTTCAACAGCTCTTACTTCCTTTCATCTTAATGAGGAAATGCTGTCTGCTATTGAAATCGTGCAATCCATATATTCAGTGCTTGTCTCAGCTTCTGATGGCTCACATTGCATTGCTTCATCACAAGCATTTAATATCTTTCCTTTCAGCGTTTGGGACCTCTTCAAACCGTCTCCCTCTATTCTGACGTGACTCTCTTTCTCTCTCTGTGAGAGTGTGCTGAGTGCTATTACCACATTCACTGAACTGCCTTCGGTAAGAGCCTCTCCCCTGCTGGTGGTTGTTAGGTGAATTGCAATATTCCCTTGCACCTCTATTAAGGTAAATAGGCTTATCTCTGAGCTCTGACTGGCTCAGGATCCTGTGTATGGCTGGAGTTTGAAACGGCAGTTTTGCAGAGACTCTGCTCCTTAAATCATTTCCAGAGATACTAGCCTCTTCAGGTAAAAAGCATTTAACCTTCTCATGCCTGGTATAAGGGTAATAAAACTTATCTGTTTCTCTTAAGCTGGCTTCATAAGGATTTAGCGTTTCTGGGAACTGCTTCTTATAGCCAAGCCCTGTGCTTCCCCTTTCAGGATGAAAGTAAAACTCTTCAGCTTTTACCTTTCTCCTCCCAGCTCCATTCCAACCCGGGCTGTTTCCAACACTCTCTGGGCTCCTCTGATATCTGAGGCTTCCTCTCCTGGCTTTGCTACCTCCTCTGTAGCTCTTTCCACATTTGCTGTTATCCTCACTTTCACACTCTGAGTCCAGTTGTCTTGGCTCCTCTCTCAAGCACTCATGGTAATCATTCAAACTTCCATTCAGGCTTCCGTAGTGATTATCATGCCGGCTTTCTCCACAGCTCTCTCTCTGGCCCCTTCTCCAGCTCTCTCCACGACTCTCTCTAACTGTTTGTGAGCTGTGCTTATCTACGTACCTCCGAGCAGCACCTCCCCCCAGCTGACTTACATCAGGTGATAACCTCCTAGCTTTCCTGCTGGCTGGGTGTGTCTCTCTGGCTTGTGACCACATTTGTTTTTGTTGCTCATAGCAACTTCCTGACATGTGCTTTCTAAAAACGTCAGTGTCAGCCTGATCCACTGCTTCTCCATCTATCTCCATGGGCTCTGCTGGGTCTGCTCTGCGACACAGGAAAGACCTGAAGTTTATAACCACTACACACCACATCCTTGTACTTGAAATAAGCTCGTATAATTCTCAATTTAAGTGATTCTGACCCGAAAGTCACCACCAAAGTACATCTCTTTGGGATGATATCAAGTGAATCTTGCAAAAACTCTGTTAGGGCCTACCGAATCAGCCAAGGGAGAACCCTCCCGAGCCTGATCTGAAGCCCCAGCCTTAGGAAAAAAGGAATACATTTGTACTACATCTACAGAGTCATCTAGATGCAAAATTTCAGACAAGTATTTTCTTAATAGAATCTCAGGAGAAAGCAAGTGGGTGGATGGAAAATTTAAGAAACGAAGGTTCCTAGCACGCTGGTGATTCTCCAAACATTCCAAAGGATAGGAAATTGATGAAACATCTTTCAAGTAACCTAAATGGCAATCCTTATACGATTGGAGCTGGGAATTAACCAGAGTGAGGGAACCTGCAATATTGGTCATTTGATCATCAATTACATTCACTTTTTTAACAACATCATGTGAAAACTGACATAAAGAAGTAACAGTAGAAGAAAGACGTGTCTCTATATTCAATAGCATTGACCAAATATCAGAAAGCGTCACCTCCCTTTTAGATGGTAAAGAATCAATAGTTGATGCCGCTGGACTAACTGGGACTAACACCGGAGATGTAACTGATGAAAGTACCTTCAAAGGAGTGGACGAAGAGGTAGGCAGAGGGAAAGGAGGTGGTGTCCGGACATCGGGGCTCAAAGACGCCCCGTCCAGAGACTGATTAGCAGGTGGAAGAGCAGTTACATGCCTGTCCATGGGGCCAGACACCTTACCTCTTTCACCTGACGATGCCTGGGCAGATGTTTTAGCCTTGCGCTTCCCCATAGTCAGGCCGAACTGCGAGTGCTTCTACTTCCCAAGACGCACCCAAGGAGCACATAAGGAGCAGAGGTTCCCCTTGTAACGCGCCCCTTAGAACGCGACCCCGCAGGCCGCGTTCACGCAGCCGCGTGAAAAACAGCTGAGCTTTGTAGGGCTCGTGGGGGGTCCTCCACTCCCGAGGGCGGCCACTCTCTGCCTGCGATGACTGCAGCAGGCACCGGACTCCAAAACTGCCACTTGCTCCGCGGTGCAGAGTAAACCGCGGCAGCTCCCTCCACAAACAGCTCTCTCCCCAGAAGAAATGATTTTTAACTCACCTCCTTTGTTGAGAAAAACTGCCATCCATTTTTCATGATTATGGATTTTGTTGCTTTCCGTATGATTCCAGGTTTAGCTGTTTATCATATTTTACATATATCTGTAAAGCCCTGTTTCTTAAAGCTTCTGAATACCCCCAAAATAATTTTAACATAAGAAATCTTCAAATAATTTGATTAATGCTTTCCACAGTCCTAAATTTTATGTAAATAATATATTGGAATATACTTTGAAACAGTAATTTTGCAGCTGCCAAGGAGCTTCACCTACCTTTATTTTAATTTTGTGCGTTAGGCTGGAAATGTTTTCAATCTTGTATGGCATTTCAACAGACATGTCCAAAGAGAATGCCCTGAACAGCAAAATAGAAAAGGCATTTAGTTCACAGAGCTCCAGTTTATCTTGCTAAACTATATTTGCAATGGTAGTTATTTTAGAAGACTTATTCATTATTTGCAGATATGAAAACGCCCTCTTTATGTGTGCGAATCAGCTCCACGTCCCAAAAGTAATTTTGCAAAGGCGGATTTACACGTGTCCATCCTGATTTATGTCAATGTTACATAGAAAGACCCATGTGCATCTCAGATTTCACAAGAGCAACACACACTTAAACTTCCGGCAGACACTTCCAAATTTATACTTGATCCCAGATATGAATATGCAGTTTAGAAGTGCTAGTTTCTGCCATCAGTCACCAATAAGGATAACAGGGGTTGCCCTCTCAATCCCCCAATACATTTCTCCCCCTCAAAGAAGAATATTAAGTAAATATCAAAGCCTCTTTGTTTAATGCCATGTTGCTGCATGTCTCTGCAAAATGGCTGACCCATACATGGATGTAACGGCATATCCATGCACAGGTTCCGGAATACTGGTGCTGACCCATCTATGTCACTGAGTTCCTTTATATCCATGCTTTGTATATACACATTTCTGACATCCCCCCTTCTCCCTGCAGGTGTCCTGGCCTTTACTGTGCTTGGCCCCATATTCTGTTATGTTGACGGAAACGTTTATCTTTCATGGCAGGGATAAGTCAATTTTCTAATGCATTTAGACGTGTTTACCTTCCTTACTGCCCCTCCTCGGGAATTCGGACATTCTGACTTGCAAGTCCCAGGGGGTGACTTAAATGGCCTACCTAAAATGTGTCTGAATATGTATTATAATTTTTAAATAGTGACAAAATTTCACTGTATGCAAAAGTATAATAAAAAATAAAAAACTTTCACTTGCCCTTTTTGTGCTCCTTCTGCTTTAATACAAATCTTCTCAATTGTGTCCTATGAAAGATAAGACTCCAATGTTTAATCAAATTACCAAACTAAAAGTTGTCACTTCAGAGCAGTATATTTTGCTAAAAGTGTTTTGGGATTTTGAAACAAATATAGTGAGAAAAGTGATTAGGTGTCAGGTTGTGATTCAGAAGTAGATTGCTGGGCAGATCTACTAGCTTTTTGTTTCTCCTTCAAAGAAACTAAGTAAAAGGCACAGTAAACCATTTTGCTGCCTCCAATCAGACAAAGACAGTTTGGAAGTTATGCAAGGCCTTCTTATGACAATTGCTTCTCTAGTTTTACAAAGCACAAACCTGTGTGTTTTCCTTCAATGCTTTGTCCTGTTGCCAGGGTGCCACAGCAGCAGGCACTTGGAAGCATACAGATCCCCACTGCATACTCAGCTCAGTGATATAGGTGATTTTTATCAAAACAGTAGCTTCTGGTGGTAAATTTCCAACGCTTACAGTAAAAACATCCTACAAAACAAGAAATTGCTTTAAAATTTCACATTTTTAGTACACTCTTACCAAACTAGTATGACATACCTGCTTAATTACTTTGTAATCAATGACTATGTATGAACTGTAGGTTTCACTCAAAATTCTGATTTTTTTCCAGCAAGTCCCTGTGAAGGCAGGCTAAGAAACACATGGGGTTTGTTTACTAAACTGCGGTAATGTCACTCGCGTTAGGTTCCGCGGTAAAGGTACAGATGCCCATATAAAGACGTGGGCGGTGCATCGTTACAGCAAGCCGTATCAGCTAACGCACGTTACAAGGCACCGTCGACTAACGCGCGTTACAAGGCACCGTCGACTAACGCGCGTTACAAGGCACCGTCGACTAACGCGCGTTACAAGGCACCGTCGACTAACGCGCGTTACAAGGCACCGTCGACTAACGCGCGTTACAAGGCACCGTCGACTAACGCGCGTTACAAGGCACCGTCGACTAACGCGCGTTACAAGGCACCGTCGACTAACGCGCGTTACAAGGCACCCTCGACTAACGCGCGTTACAAGGCACCCTCGACTAACGCGCGTTACAAGGCACCCTCGACTAACGCGCGTTACAAGGCACCCTCGACTAACGCGCGTTACAAGGCACCCTCGACTAACGCGCGTTACAAGGCACCCTCGACTAACGCGCGTTACAAGGCACCCTCGACTAACGCGCGTTACAAGGCACCCTACAAAGCACCTTACAAGGCACCTTGTAATGTGCCCTGTAAGGTGCCTTGTAAGGAGCCTTATAAGTAAGGTGCCCTATAAGTAAGGTGCCTTGTTAGGTGCCTTGTAAGGTGTCCTATAAGGTGCCTTGTTAGGTGCCTCATAAGGCGCTTTCTAAGGTGCCCTATACAGTAGGGCTCCTTAGGCTAAGCGCTGTATTAGGCACCCCTGGACAAGACACCTTAGAAGGCACCCTGGGTTACGGAACCATAGGTTAAGGTGGCCTAACAAGGTTATGGTGCCCTAGGTTAGTGTGGCCTAAGGGCTGCAAGGTGCTTCAGGATGACATGCATGACCTGTGAGGAACAGAGACAGATGTAGCCCTAACACTAGATAGAGCACTCAGGAAAGGCAATGAACAGGTGAGTGAAGGAGGGAGAGATGGGAGCCGCTGGACCTGCCATATCTGCGGGCATCCCATGTGGCTGCCAGTACTGATGACAAACATGGTGGGGGCAACTGTACCACAGCACAGGGTGTTGGCAATGTAAAGTACTGGAAAGACAGTTGGTGGCAGATAATGGGAGTACGTGTCCCCCAGTGGAGGCGGAGGTGGCAGGATAGTTACAATGATGGGTGGACAGAGGAGTGGTGGTGCCATGCAGATCAGGCACAGGCGAGGCAAGCATGAAGAGGTGCAATGCAGGAAAGGGTAGCAGTGCAGGACATGGGGTAACAGCCTGCACAGGGAGACAGGACTCTACACAGCTGACAGACGCAGACAGACAGACCGAGGGAATGTTGGCAATTGTGGCGAGGGTATTATGGGCTGGCAGCACAAATCTGCAAAAATATGACTGTTACAGGCATGCACACTATTTGAGTAGGACAGGCATGAGAGGAGGGAACAATGAGGAATTGAACCCATGAACACTGCCGAGAATGGCATTGTATTAACCAGTAGGCTATACCTCCGTGGTGTATGTCACAGCAATGGCTGGGTACAGAAGGACTGCAGGTCACCGCACAAACTGTCTACTCTGAGTGCCAGGATAGGGTAACCCCACCAGTACCCATGATGCAATGCACATGCTGAATAGCTGTCTACAGCTGATCAGCAAATGGGGTCTGCTCCTCTCCGGTGCCTCAGCTTGGAAAGACGAACTGACAGTGCATGATACTGGCACAGAGTAGCTACAGACCATGCCATCGTGCAGGTTCTGTGTTCTCCCTGAGGGATAGGATGGGTGCCCAGCATTAGGTCCGCAGTACATGTGGTGCTAGAGATAGGCCCTGCTGTACATCCCCATAACTACCAGTGTGTGACAGGTGTTCCTTGCAGTGCAGATGAAGGTAATTCGGTGTCCATCTTTATCCTGCAGTCACATGTGGCCCTCTGGGACCAGACACCACCCAGATTAGTGTGTACCCCATGTTAGGGTCTCGCTGACATGGGCACCTGTTATCAGGGCAGAGGGATTTCCAGACTTCCATGAGGTTTGTGTAGCAGTGCCTTTATAGGTCAAAGTGGTATACACTACATACCCCAAAGGGCTCACATCACCCTTTTTGTAGGTAAGGGACAGGAGCCCCAGCCCCCATGAAGCAACCTCCATCCTGTTGGTATACGACACCCCTCCAGTGTTGGTAGGCCAGAGCCATACCTGTGGCTGGGGCAGTGGCAGACCAGCAGCAATGATGGGGTTAGCTCTGGAAAACCCCAACTGCCTCACACCACTGTCTGGCCAGTCACCAGCAGACAGCACAGTCAGGCTGCAACTTATAGGTGTTCTGACCATGCACAATCTAACTGCAGACAGTCCACTAGCCAGTCCATAGTGCATGCTCACAGAGGAACTATGTACATCAAGCAGGCTTCTCAGTGATTGGGGCCCCAGCACTGGGAACACAAAAGTATCACTGGAGGCAGATAGTGTAGAGCGCTATGTGGGAACCTAGACATGCCATGGTCATTGCTCGGTCAGAGTGAGTGCCCTCCCAGCATGCCATGCTGTGGCCACCCTGTCCATGCAGGCGGTGGTCGGGCACTACAGTGTCCCAGCCATTGCCCCACACCCTGTGAAGATGCATCCTGGCTAATCCACCCTGTCCGGGCCATACCCACAACACCTTGCTCCTCATTATGCACATATTCAGGCTAACGCTGGTAACAGTGGGACATTGTGGGCCTGGTGAGGTGTGGGCAGCCATAAAACAATGGATAGACATACACACACACTCCTATTGCAGCATTGTGCAAGGATAGGGGTGGTTGGCAACCCGGCCAGCCACACTGGTCCTGATCACAGTGTCAACACTGCTAAACTGTGCAGGAGGTAGTAGTAGTGCTTTGGTGATAACTGCAGCTCAATGCTGGGGCCAACAGCCTGACTCTCCATGCATCTTTGGATTGTGGAGCCTGTGTGAGTGGGTGTTTGTACCCCTGTTCGCCACTGCTTTGGGCTTTGCACATGTTGCTGTTGTATCTGCATTGTAGGGTAAAACATAGGGACACGCTCTGCAGGAACCACAGCTGGGGCTTGAACCTGTGACCCTCTGCTTCTGGACACACTGGCTGGGTGTACTGCACCACACTGTTGCCACAGATGCATGGTGGTACCTGGGGCTACCTGTACTTTTCCTCAGCCAGACCTTTTATGTTGCACTGCACACCACATACTGGTACAGGGCATGGCCTAGGTCCACTGCAAGCAGGTGCCACTGCCCCCTCCAGCACGGGCACACCCCCCCCTGCCATGCTGACATGACCATATGCTGTCGGTGCTGGTAGTGCGCAGTCCCAGGCCATCCACTGTGTAGGTAGGTGGTCGCCTAGGGAGTGGGGTCTGGGGCATACATGAGCATCCTCACATCCCCCCCCCCATCACCGCCTACCAATAGTCTGTCCCTTCCGCTTGGGGGAGGGTTGGTTGGGGGGATGTCAGGTCAGTGCCCTGGCAACTGTTAGCTCGGGTGGACCAGGTAGATGTAGGTGGATTGTGTTTGGCCTTTGTCAGCTGCTATCATGCTGATTTACAGTTTCTATGTTCCTATGTGTCACCTAGGCACCCGCCTAGTCCACCCTGTGCCCCAGCTGCCCCCGCTACATGTCCCACCTGCAGCCCCCTATGCCCCACTTGCACCATTGCCATAGTGGCCTTTCATACTTGGGCACTATGCTGTTGCTGGAAATGGAGCACAACTATCACGTTTCTTGGGCTCCCTGTCTATGTTGTACATTGCTGACACTGAAATGGTTTCTCTCTCCTGCAAATGTGCATCTAACAGCAGGTTTTCATTCGCGGTAGGATTCAGCCCTTCAGTTCAGCGCGTTAGTGTGCAGTGAGCCTCTCCCCACCCATTGACCCCTTCCCCCCGCCCTCTCTCCACCCTCTGTGGTGTTTACCGCGGCCAGGAACGTTAACGATCATTAGGTAACGTTAACACGTGTTCACATTACATATCGTGCGTTAACATTACCTAACGATCGTTAACGTTACCTAATGCGCGGTCTGTAACGTTACTGCAGTTTAGTAAACATGCCCCATAGTCTCCTGAAGTTTTAATCTTCCAACCCAGGAACATGCAGAACTAGTGCAAAGGTATTAGACACCCCTACTACTACGGTTCCAACAAGCTGTTGAGACCTAGGATTGGTCATTTGGTTCAGATAGTTTCACTTTCGTGCCCTCTTCTTGTCTTCTACTGTACTATCACAAAATCTTCCTCTACACTATCCTGTCCTATTAAATTATAAGGAATTCTTTTCAGTTTTAACTTTCTAATTTATTTATTCATTTTAAACCCCTTTGACTTTATAAGAAAAGCAGTATATAAAGTTGTAACAAACAAACATGGAGTGGAGGAGTAACCCATTGGTTAGAGCAGTGGTCTGGTGACCAAGAGATCAGGGTTCAGTTCCCACTGGCACTCCTTGTGGCCTTGGGCAAGTTACTTTACCCTCCATTCCCTTGGAAGAAAGGCCTGGCAATCTACTTCCCGTCATACCCTGCCAAGAAAACCCAGAGGTGCTGGGTTGCCAGGAGTCAGCATTGACTCAACGGCACTTAAAAAATAAAAGTACTACTTATCACTTGTATAGCACTACAAGGGACACAGACAGCTGTACAAATACGCATAAGAGACAGTCCCTGCTCAATAAAGCTTACAATCTATTCAAGAGAGACAAACATGCTTTAGGCAATCCTTTAGCCTGGCACCAATGCCTCAATTTGCAGTTCTTTAAGCTCCCTTCCCCCCCCCCCAAGATTTTAATGATTAATCTCAACAGTCATGATCTCAACACCACTCCTCACAAAATAACTCGGTAAAAATGCATAACTGGACATCAAGGGATCAATATTTAAATGCACTTAGTCAGCAGCAGAATTGACTGCATTCTGTTTACACTGTTTAAAAAATCTGGACCACTTACACAGATCATTTTGATTATTTCAAGAGTTATCACTTTTAAAATGGCATTACAATGGGAATTCTGGGGCTAGCCACAGTTATCTTAATGGTGATATTCAGCAGCAAAATTTATCTGTTATAGTATCTCCACACAAACTGCAGGTATAAAGTTCAATAGACATCTTATCTGTTTAACTCTAGCCATAGATCTTCAGTGGTGCATTTAAATGTATAGTACAAGTGAAAATTAGCATCATTTTTTTAATATAATGTCTTATTTAATGAGAGCAGACCAAGACAAATAGCAACCAGCATAAAAGATCTGTCCAACAGAAGACATATATACACAAGGGTTACATCATAAAAAAAAAAAATATTGCAGGGTATAATGAAAAACATAAGCCCCGATATTCAGTGGTGGCGGCTAGCACTGCTAAAGTGTCTAGCTGCCGCTGCTGAACTTTAAACCCAGATATTCAATGCTGGAGCCATATCCGGGTCCCAGCATTGAATATTTGGGTTGCCCAGATTGCTGGAAAGCCAACTGGGCAGTAGCGATATTTAGGCACTTCCCAATTAGATTCTCCGGTGAAGGTTAGGCCAGCCTTTACTACGCCCAACTTTTGCTGAGTGTTGATAACTGAGCTGCCCAGTTATCAATAGGTGCTATCCTTGGAATGCCCCTGGCATGCCCTGATGCTAACCAGTTAGCATCGGGATGTGCAGTGGCAGCACCTGCCTATATTCAGTGACACTAACAGCTAACGATGTTAATTTCTTTGAATAGGCCCCTTCCCCCCTCCCATAGAGTCTAAACTTACATCTGGATTTTGTTAATGGGCACCCAAACCTTAAGTCAAATCTGCAGTACCCCTCCAACTCCAATAATAGGTCCACACAGTCTCGTACTGGTTGGATCTTACAAATTAAGTATTCAAGTCTCGTAATTTCATTCAGCTTGGTCTTCCATATCACTATGTCAGGACTTCACTTCCAGAGATGCTATGGACAAGGGGTGCTCTGTAGAGACAGTGGGCCAACAAAGCCTTTGGGCACGATATTCAAAGCGATTAACGTGGTTTGCAGAGCTGCTAACCGCATTCATCATGATGAACGGGATATTCAGCAGCACTAACACGGTTAGCATCAAGGTGTGTCAGGGGCATTCTGGGGCATAGCGGAGGCAGCGCGGATTAGTAACTGGGCAGTGGTGATATTGAGCCTCTGCCTGGTTGGCGATATGCAGCAAAAGTCAGGTGCAGGTAACCCTGGCCTAACCAGTACTCATCTAAACCTTGCAGTAACTATTTCAAAGTCCCCCAGACAAGCTGGGAGCATGTGTAAGGGTCCTACCTGCAAAATCAACAACTTGGGGTAATTAATTTTATAATTTGATAGTTTACCATAATACTCCAAAAAGCCATCAACTGGGCAGCTGACCCCAATACCTCCATGAGAAACAAAAGAGTGTCACTTATGTATAATGTTATTTTATGGACCTTTTAATGAAATTGAAATCCTTTGCTATCTGCAGTCTTTCAAAACCCCTGTACTAAGATCTCTAATGCCAGATTAAAGAGCAGCAGGAAAAAAAGGCATCCTTAGTTAGTACCTCTCTATATAGCAAACAGGGGGGGGAAGCGTCCCATTGGCCATCACTGAAGTGCGAACTGCTATATAACATATTGACCCATGGCATGAAGCCCTCCAGCAGACCATATGCCCTAAGGGCTGCAAAAACAAACTGCCAGAACAGCCTGACAAAGGCCTTTTCTGCATACAAAGAAAGAACCAATCCAGGAACCTTATGGTGCTTAACCTACATGGATGATGTCCAGCAGTTTCCAATTATAGTGGACTGTTGGCATTTTACAAACCCAATCTGATCAGCATTAATTAACAATGGCAACACTCCATCTAAATGTAATTGCAGCACCTTAGCCAGAATCTGGACACCAGTATTGATCAATGAAATAGGCTGAAACAAAGCACAATCTCTTGGGTCTTTCCTTTTCTTATGAATAAAAAGCGTAGTTACTCACCTGTAATAGGTGTTCTCCAGGGACAGCAGGAATCAGTCCTCACATATGGGTGATGTCGGCACCAATGGAGCCCGTGCAGTAACCTCTCCCCAGCTTTCAAAGAAAACCTTTTGGAGATCTATCATGCATGCATGGTCCCCTTTCCGCCCAAGGGTGCCATCTTGCCTCAGTAAGACAACATAGTTCAAAAGGCAAAAATAACAAAAAGCAACTCCACGGGGAGGAGTAAGGGTTGTGAGGACTGATTCCTGCTGTCCCCAGAGAACACCTGTTACATGTAACTACGCTTTCTCTAGGAACAAGCAGGAAGTCAGTCGTCACATATGGGACTCTCCAACTACATGCTAACGTAAAAACCTTTAAAAGCGGAGGTCACGTGATGCGGTGAGGGCAGCCGACGCATCCTGCTTGAGCTCCGGTCTCCTTCGGCCCAAACCGAGACTATAGTGCCGTTCTGAGAGCTGAAATTAAGATAAAAATACCACCTATCTCGCTGGGAGAATAGTTTGTGGCGAGCGCTGCTGGTGGGGAGTAGTTGGCAATATGGCAGCGACAGCTAAAACCTCTCGAAGAGAGAGGGAGCGTATGACCACCGCGAGTAAAATGGCCGACACTATGGCAGCCCCAAATTCGCCTACATCCCCGGCCTTCCTAGAGGAGGTCTCGACTGCAGTGGCAGAGGCACTGTCTACACAATTCACGGCCCTACATGAGAAGATGGACAATTTGCAGAACTCGGTTGGAGCATTGGGGAGTCGACTCCAAGAGGCCGAAGACCGCATTGGGCGAGCGGAGGATGGCCTGGAGACACTGGTTCAGGAAGTGGCAACTTTGAGATCCCAAGTGCACTCACAAGCACTGTTCCCTCTAAGCTGTGCATGTGTGCGCGCGCACACACCTCGCCGAGCGAACGCACATACTTTACAACAGAGCGCACAAAAATTACGGTTCTGATTCTGATAGAAAATACAGATGTCTTAAAATTTAAAAGTTGTGATTGTAATTACTAGAAATTTTCAACTTCATTTAGTAATCGTCTATTTTCATTTAATTTGATTAAAATAAATGTGGTGTACATACTGTATTCTGACGTGTAGTCAAATTTTAAAGTATATAACTCCAAGTGTCATTATGTGGCACACAAAAATTTAACCTTCCTTCAAAAGCTGCACAGCTAATATTTTATGCGCACACAGCCTACAGAAATTTAGAAGGAACATTGCTCACAAGAAGCAAAAATAGACGATTTAGAGAATCGATCACGACGTAACAATCTGAGGCTGATGGGCATTCCAGATTCGGTTGCCGATAGGGATTTAAAGCCTTATTTGGAAACTTTACTCCCCCAGTTGTTCGAGGGAATAGATGATGGCAGCAAACTGCTCATTGAAAGAGCGCACCGCGTGGGGAGCAAGCAAGCCCGAGATCAACGGCCGAGAGTGGTGCTTGCTAAATTTTTGCAGTTCCCTCAAAAAGAAGCTATACTAAGAGCTGCATGGCGAAAGGGAGATATAATACATGAGAACTTGAAAATTCGAATTACCCAGGATTATTCTGTCGCTTTGAGTCAGAGGCACAGAGAGTATGCACCCCTCTGCCAGAAATTAATTAACGCTAAGATCAAATTCTCAGTCCAGTACCCTGCCAGGTTACATGTGCTTCACGAGGGGACTCACCAGACATTTGAAACAGCTGCAGCGGCAGGCCCATATATCGAGGCGATTGCGAGCGGAGATAGGGAGACCCCATCTACCCCATAAAACTGTTCTTGTGTCTACATCGGAATGACCCTTTTTTTTGGGGGGGGGGTGGGTTGGTGCTCTGGGGGTTTGCTGCAGGCCCGGAGGATGTTGCAGTGGCCTGGGGGCCCCCCAGACTGTGGGTGCCATATCTGGACGTTGCTGACCCCTCGGGTAGTTTTGGGGCTGTGAACTGTTACGGGAGAGGTAATGGATGGTATATATATCTGTATTGAGTGATATATGTTGTGCTTCTCCTAGCCTATAGCTCATAACAAAATAACATGGTTGTAGATGGGAAATGTGGAGGAGCGGGGCCCATTTTGGATATCGGGTGAGATGCAATGCGAGGGGGTGTCCCAGCCTTGCGACGTAGATTACCTCTCTTTTTTCACATGTTTGCAGTGAAAAGCGTTATCACTTTAAGGCGTTAGACAGTTTTTGCTGTGACAACTTTGAAGACCATAGCATTTATTTATTTATTTACTTATTTATTCTATACCGCCCCTTCCAGTGATCAAGGGCGGTTTACATGGAACAAATTATGTATACTACTGTATACTTTACATGGAACAGGAAACTTTCTAACTTTTTACATTTTTTACATTTTTTGCATTGTTTGTTTGTTAAAACTTCTATACTACCCTCCCCTAAGACAGCTTTAGAGTGATTTGTAAGTTTAATAGCAGGCAGAGAAGAGCTCTAATCCAATAAAATCAGGAGACAGAGCCAAGGGAAGGAAGACAGAAATAAAACCCTCTACCTTTTAATACTATTAATCTGCCATTGGGCCTGTCATACAAAAATAAGTAGAAGCTTTGACATTCCTCTGAGATTGTAAACAATCCCTTTCCCTCCTAATCTGAAGGGGTACTTGGGTCCATGGCTGCAGACCCCTGCAAGCATTGGCCCACTCTCTAATATATTGCAGGCTCCGTCTGGCTGGTAATAACCATGGGAACATGGGCTGTGCCATGCGGGGATCTGCGACACAGCTCTTCGCGCTAGAGTCAGGACACCCTTGTAGTCTTAGTCGGGGGGGGGGAGGGGCTCCCCGGGTGAATTTCAACCTTCCAATGTGAGAATGTTTTTGATGCTGCTTTGTAATCTTTATTTGCAGGCTTACGATATGTGAAGGTTTGTTGATGTATAATGGGGAATATCTAAGAAAAGTAGGTAGAGTTAGCAAACGGAGCTAGTCATACAGAGAGGGGGTGCGGAGGAGACCATATGCATTCAAGCTGACCTTGATCGAGTAGTCTCATTCTACCCAGTGGAGAAAAGGGTAGAGGATAGAGAGACAATTAGAGAAGGGGGGTGGGGGGATGTTGTGAAGAGGGGGTATAGTCACACCCACGAAGGATGTAAATTTCATCTGGTGAGCTATTTGAGAGAATTTTGGAGGGGACTCCAGGCTGGGAGAGTTCCCTCTGGGAGACTGGTAACTATGAAGTGGAGAGAATCTGACATTGCCCTGCCACTCTGAAGATAATTTCCTGGAATGTTTGCGGCTTAGGGAATCCAATTAAGAGATCTAAAGTACTGCAGGCCCTAGCTAGACAAAAAGGCGATATAGCGCTGCTCCAGAAGACCCACCAGACTGCCGAGGAGCACAGTAAACTTTGCAGGGAATGGGTGGGGCAGGTATGGGGTTCCCCAGCCAATGGGAAAAAGGGGGGAGTGGCCGCACTGATCCACAAACGTGTGCGCTTTGATGTAGAAAGGGAAATTGTTGATCCAACCAGGAGATTTCTATTATTGCACGGAACTCTGGAAGGGAAGCCTGTCATTCTAGGTAATATATATAGCCCTAATGTGTTGGACCCTGACTTGTATATTTGTTTGGCCTCTAAAATAGAGCAGTTGCCAGAACTTCCATTGATCCTGGGAGGAGACTTTAATGGAGTCATGGACGTGGAGCTTGACATGTCTAAAGGCGAAGGGCCAAGGGAGAGACTTCAGACTGCTCTGGCATTGCTCCGACTTCGTGCAAGATTGGGATTGGTAGACCCTTGGAGGCTATAGCATCCTTCTGAAAAAGACTATATGCATCAATCTCGGGTGCATGGTTCTAGTGCGCATATTGATTATCTCTTGATTTCGGAGAGCTTGTTTGCTAACATTGGGGACACGCAAATTGGCCCCATAGAGCTTTCAGATCATGCACTAATCTGGGTGGATATGCATTGGGGCGGACACAACCCAAGGGCACGTCTTTGGCGTTTTCCTATAGAACTTTATAAGGACACTCAATTCCATCAATTCCTTTGAGGGCGATGGCGGGAGTTTGAGTCTGATCATAGTGGGCATCAAGAAGATCCCGAGTTGGTTTGGGAAACAGCGAAAGTGGTTCTACGAGGAGATATCATAGGGTTCTTAGCACAGAAGCGTAGACTGCTGGCGGAACGGATCATCCGTCTGGAAAAGTTAGTTACAAAGCTGAGACGGTCGTGTGCACAGAGCCCAAGTGCAGAAAATAAGAAGAGGGTATGGGAGACTCAAACAGCACTAAACGAGCTTCTACACCAGCAGGCTAAGAAGTCCATACTATACTACCGTTATCAATTATACTGTGACGGAGACAAACCGGGGAAACTGCTGGCCTGATGCCTACGGGGCCCTAGGAGTTCGAAACAGGTGCCAGCGATTAGAGACGATCACGGAGAGCTCCACAGAGAGAGCCCGTCTATTCCCCGAGTGTTCTGGTAATTTTTCCAGAAATTATATGTGGCAGAGACGGGCTCTCCTACGCAAATGATAGACTATCTGAGGGAGGTAGAGTTGCCCCAACTTAATGAGGCACTAAGAGTGCAGTTGGATCAGCTGATAACAATTCAGGAGGTACAAACAGTCATTTCTAGAGCAAGCTGTTATAAAACACCGGGACCTGACGGGTTGGGCGCTGAATTCTATAAGATACTGTGTGAACTTGTATCCCCGACCTTAGTAGCAGTCCACACCAGGAGAACCAAACAGGGTCTTTTTCAATGGGGAAGTAATAATGCCCATATCATACTTATCCCAAAACCGGGGAAAGATCCCTTGCAAGCGGCTTTATATAGGCCCATTTCACTCCTTAACTTTGATCTGAAATTGCTGGCGAAAATTCTAGTGGATCGCTTGGCGGGAGTTTTAGGCCAGTTGGTTCATGAATCGCAGGTTGGGTTCGTGAAAGCGTAGTTACTCACCTGTAACAGGTGTTCTCCAGGAGCAGCAGGAATCAGTCCTCACATATGGGTGACGTCGGCGCCGACGGAGCCCTCGCGGAGCAATTTTCCCCAGCTTTCAAAGAAAGCCTTTGGGAATTGCAGCGCGCATGCGCGGTCTCCTTCCCGCCCAAGGGTGCCATCTTAGCCAGTCTGATGACATAGCTAAAAGACAGCATAAAAATTTGCAAAAAAACTTAAGCAGATGATTGCAACTCCAAGGGGAGGAGGGAGGGTTGTGAGGACTGATTCCTGCTGCTCCTGGAGAACACCTGTTACAGGTGAGTAACTACGCTTTCTCCAGGACCAAGCAGGAAGTCAGTCCTCACATATGGGACTCCCAAGCTTAAGGCTACCGGAGACCCTAAGCACAAAAATGAGCTCCCTCTAGCTCAGCGGCACAGAAGGAAGGAATCTTCACTGAATTATTATCCACCGGTAGCCCCCATCCGGGATGGAGGGTAGGAGTTGCTCAAACCTCGAAGAGATTTCGGAGGACTGCCTGTCCGAAAGCACTGTCCCTGCGGGACTCCCTCTCGAGGCAGTAATGGACCGCAAAAGTCTGGCTCGAAGACCAAGTAGCGGCCCGGCAGATGTCTGCCAACGGAACAGAGCGGAGGTAAGCCACTGACGTAGCCTTCGCCCGAACACAATGAGCCGTGACTCGACTTTCTAACGAGAGTCCGGCTGCTCCATAAGCCCAAGCGATGCAGTCAGCAACCCAGATGGACAGAGTACGCTTGGAGACCGGGAGCCCCAATTTATTGGGGTCAAAAGACACAAAAAGCTGAGTAGCTTTACGGTGCTCCCGCGTACGGTCAAGGTAGAAGTTCAATGCCCTTCTACAGTCCAGGGTATGCAGGACCATTTCAGCTCGGCTGGAGTGTGGCCTGGGAAAGAAGGTCGGAAGTACCACCTCCTGATTGATGTGAAAAGGGGAGACCACTTTTGGAAGAAATTTTGGGTGAGTCCGTAGGACTACCCTATTTTTGTAGAACCGAGTGTAAGGGGGATCAGACACGAGGGCCTGCAATTCACTTACGCATCTAGCGGAAGTGAGGGCTATCAGGAATAACGTTTTCCAAGAAAGAAAACGGAGAGAACAGGTAGCCATAGGTTCAAAAGGCGGACAGGTGATCCGCTGTAAAACCACATTCAGATCCCAGTCAGGTGCTGGCGGGCGCAGAGGTGGTTTAAGTAGAAGGAGACCTCGGAGAAACCTCGCTACGAGAGGGTCGCTGGAAAGAGGTCTGCCGTCCACCGGCACATGATGTGCTGAAAGAGCACTGAGGTGAACTTTGACGGAGTTGGACTTAAGTCCCAGATTAGAGAGGTAGAGCAAGTACTGCAGGATCACCGACACCGAGCAGGAGAAGGGATCCTGAGACTGCTGGGCACACCAAGCGGAAAAGCGATGCCATTTAAGGGCGTAGCATTTGCGGGTAGAAGGTCGCCGAGAAGCTAGGACGACCTTTTCCACCTCTGCCGGCAGTAGAAGGGGAGCAAGGACTACCCTTTCAGCAGCCAGGCCATCAGATGTAGAGATCTGAGGTTGGGGTGTAGCAGGGACCCCTGATCCTGTGTTAGGAGATCCGGTTGAAACCCCAGGGGGAACGGATCCTCCACCGCTAATTGCAGCAGGAGTGGAAACCACGGCTGTCTGGGCCAGCGAGGAGCTATCAGGATCATGGAAGCTTTGTCTCGGAGAACCTTGAAAAGAGTTCGAGAGACTAGCGGGATGGGAGGAAAAGCATACAGAAGGCTCTTCGACCATGAGAGCAGAAAAGCATCCGCCGCTACTCGAAGGGGATGCGGCTGACGGGAGCAGAAACGAGGAAGTTGCCTGTTGAGAGGACTGGCAAAGAGATCCATCGTGGGGAGGCCCCACTTCAGGAAAAGTTTCTGAACTACCAAGGGATCCAGGCGCCACTCGTGCGGCTGGAGGATCCTGCTGAGTTTGTCGGCCAGGCAATTTTCTTGGCCTGGGAGATAAACTGCCCTGAGGAGAATGCCGTGGCTGACGGCCCAAGAGCAGAGCTTCTGTGCTTCCCGACAGAGAAGGAAGGAGCCTGTGCCTCCTTGTTTGTTCACGTAGAACATGGCAACCTGATTGTCTGTCTGGACAAGGACGGACTGGTGAGAAGTCAGGTGGGAGAAAGCCTTGAGAGCCAGACGGATTGCTCTGAGCTCCAGGAAGTTGATCTGCTGAGCAGACTCCCACGTGGTCCAGAGACCTTGAGTACACGCCCCTTGGCAATGCGCTCCCCATCCCAGGAGAGAAGCATCGGTCGTCAGCACTTGAGCCGGCTGAGGTGACTGAAAAGGCATTCCGAGCACCAGGTTCGGCCGATGAAGCCACCACTGCAGAGAAGAGGCCAGCGGTCCGGAGACGCGCACTAAGTCGGCTAGGCCGCCCGTGGCTTGTTGCCACTGCTTGCGAAGGCACCATTGAGCAGGCCGCATATTCAGGCGGGCATTTGGGGTCACGTGGACGGTGGAAGCCATATGGCCGAGTAGTCTCAGGAAGCGCCTGGCTGAGACCAGGGACTGGCTGCGAAAACGGCCGGCTAGGTCCATGAGCCGTTGAGCCCTGTCGAGAGGCAGGAAAGCTCGTGCCTGAGGAGTGTGCAGTCTTGCGCCGATGAATTAGAGATCCTGTGAGGGGAGCAAAGTGGACTTTGCGAAGTTTATGACAAAGCCCAAGTACTGCAGAAGAGTCACAGTGCGGTGCGTGGCTTTTGTGACTTCCGGAGAGGACGATGCTCTGATGAGCCAGTCGTCTAGGTACGGAAAGACAGAGAGGCCGTGAAGCCGGAGATAAGCCGCCACCACCGCGAGACATTTTGTGAAGACTCGTGGTGCGGAGGATAGGCCAAAGGGTAGTACTCTGTACTGGTAATGATTTCCTGCCACCACAAACCTTAGGTATTGGCGGTGGCTTGGGTGGATGAGGATGTGCGTGTAGGCATCTTTTAGATCCAAGGAGCATAGCCAATCTCCCTGCTGGAGGTAGGGCAGAAGGATTCCAAGGGTAAGCATCTTGAACTTCTCCCTCACGAGAAATTTGTTGAGGTTGCGCAAGTCCAGGATGGGTCTGAGGCCTCCTGTTCTTTTTGGTATCAGGAAATACCTGGAGTAAAAACCTTGACCTCTCAGGTGGTGGGGCACCGGTTCCACCGCCTGCTCCTGAAGAAGACTTGCTAACTCCTGAAGGAGTAAGTCTCTGTGCAGAGGGAGTCGTGGAGGTTCTCCCGGGAAATAGGAGGGAGGGACCTGGTGGAAGTGGAGAAGATAGCCTTCTCTTACGACTTGAAGCACCCAGGCATCTGAAGTGATGTTGGACCACCTGTGGGCGAAGTGAACCAGCCGGCCTCCGGTGCTGGGAGGAACCAGCTGAGGGGGAGAGGCTATGCTGATGAAGTCAAAAACCCCCACCCTGCTGAGCAGGGGCCGGTGGTGCAGGCTTGGGGGCTTGCTGCCTACGGGACCCGTTACCCCGTCCCTTGGCCTGCTGACCCTGTTGGGGAGCTGCGGAGGCCTGATATTGAGGGTAGTGTTTATAGGCAGCCGCCTTTCTCGGGTAAAAGGACTTCTTTCCCGAGCCCTTCTTTTTCTGGGAAGGGGCGGAGGTCTTCCTAGAAAGCCTAGTTCTGGTGAGAGTCTCCGTCTCGATTTGTGCAGCCTTTTCAGCCATGGGCTTGCCAAAGAGGTTCTCACCTCGGCAGGGGACATCGACCAACTTGTCCTGCACCCAGGGTTCAAGGTCAGACGACTGAAGCCAAGCCTGTCGGCGGGCACCGATGCCGGCTGCGGCCACTCGAGCCGATGCTTCAAAGCCATCATAGGCTGCTCGGGACATGAATTTGGAGCATTCCCGAATACCAGTTGTCAAGGCCAGGAACCTCCGCAAAGGTTCCTCGGACAGCCCAGCGGAGAATCCGGCTACCTCTTTAGCCAGGTCTCTGAGGTACATGCCCATGTAGAGCTGGTAGGTCTGGACCCGACAAGCAAGCATAGAGCCCTGGAAACACTTCTTACCGAGGCCATCCAGGTTACGGGCCTCCCTGCCAGGAGGCACCGAGGAGTGCATCTTCTGGCTCTTAAGCCTATGCATGGCCGATTCCACTACCATGGAATGGTGCGGTAGCTGTGCTTTTTGGAAGCCAGGACTCTTGCGGACTCGATAGATGGAATCGACCCGCTTGCTTAATACCGGCGACGATGCCGGACTCTCCCACATGCGGAAGAGTAGTCGTTCCAGCATGGGAGGAACCGGTACAGTAAAGTGTTCCCTGGCGGGAGAGTCATACTGAAGGGCGTCGAGCTCTTCGGCTCGAGGCTCCTCCTCGGGATCCGCCGGGAAGGCCAAAGCCTTGGCCATATCCCTGATGAAGTCCGAGAACCGGGCATCCTCCGGAGGGGACTGCTTCCGAGGTTCGGACTCAGGTGAGTCCGAGGGGACACACCGAGTCCGAAACGAATCAGGTGACTCTTCCTCTTCAGACTCCCAGGCCGACTCCGAGGAGGAATCAGTGGGGTCGGCTCGGGCAGGCGGAGGCGTCGGCTGCCCCGACACCGAGGGAGTCGGCGTCGACGACCTCGGTCCCGAACGGGAGGCCGAGGGTGACCTCGACCGAGGATCGACTCGAGTTCGCATGGACTCGAGGATCGGCTCGGTCTCCGGGGTCGACTTAGACGTCGACGTCCCGGCGGTCGGGGCAGCGGCGCCAGCGAGGCTAGCGATCAGTGCCCGCTGCTGGTCCATGAAGGCAGATAGTCTGCTCTCCAAGGCCGTCAACCTGAGTCCGACCTCAGGTGACCCAGCAGCCCCCGACTCGGGCCCCGACGGCGTCGGGCCCGACGTCGGACCCCTCGGAGGCGAGTCCAGGAGGACTACAGGACTTACCCGAGCAGGCAACTCCGACTCCAGACGAGGTCGCTTCGGGAGGTGCTCCTTCTCCAAAGACCCGGGACGGCTATCGGGGCTATGCGACCTGGCCCTCGTGGAGCCAGGAGCGTCCACCGACGCCGCCCTCGCGGGTTTTACCTTCCGTCGATGGTCCCCGGAGGGAGAACCCCTGTCGGAGGAACTTCGGCGATGGTCAGAGCTGGAACCTCTGGACGCCGAGGCCTCCGACGAGGTCCGGGTACGGCCGGGGTCAGCGAAGATTCGTTCCCGCTGGTGCCGCCGACTCCTTAATGCTTTGGAGGACATTTTGCTGCAGGCCCCACAGATCAGTTCTTCGTGATCCGGGCCGAGGCAGCGGAGGCAATTATCATGTGTGTCAGTGAGTGACATATTTCTGTCACACTGAACACACCGCTTGAAACCACTGGCAGCCATCGGGGGAAAAAGGGCCCCTGCAAGGTCAAAGGACCGGGCTGCCAGCGAAAAACCGAAAAAACGAAACTGACCAAAAATCAGAAAAACCGAAAAATAGAAGAAGGACTCGCAACGGCGTCGCGAGTCCGGGCAGGAAAAAGACCGGCGTCGAACCGAAGAAAAAAATAGAAATAAATCACTAAAATCAACTTTTTCAGCGGGGACACGACGGGTACGTCTGTAGGGCTCCGTGGAAAAAAGAAGACTGGCTAAGATGGCACCCTTGGGCGGGAAGGAGACTGCGCATGCGCGCTGCAATTCCCAAAGGCTTTCTTTGAAAGCTGGGGAAAATTGCTCCGCGAGGGCTCCGTCGGCGCCGACGTCACCCATATGTGAGGACTGACTTCCTGCTTGGTCCTGGAGAAAGGACGATATGCGGTGCGTAATTTGCGAAAAATTCTATCACCACTAGAATGGGTGCAGAGTAGACAATTGCAGTCCTTGTTAGTAAGTTTTGACGCGGAAAAAGCTTTTGATAGGGTTGACTGGCAATACCTGTGGTACCTGCTCCCGCATTACGGGCTTGGGACCTCCTTCTGTAAGATGGTTGGAAGCCTGTATGTGGAACCGACTGCGGCGATACATTGCAATGGGGTACTGTCAGAGGCTTTTCACTTAAGACGTGGTACTAGGCAGGGATGCCCTCTTTCCCCCCTTCTGTTTGTCTTGTCCCTAGACCCTCTGAGAAGAAGAGTGGAGTTATCTCATGTGATACGGGGGATTCGCATCAGCTCGTACGAGTTTAAGCTGTCCGCCTTTGCGGATGACCTTCTAGTACACCTACTTTCTGCCCGAGAATCATTACCTATGTTGTTGGAGGAATTCAAGACCTTTGGACGGTTTGCAGGCCTTTGTATCAATAAGGATAAGTCGGAGGCATTAGATATATCCGGTCAGCTTTAGAGGCTTTGGCAAGGGGAGTTCCCGCTTAAATGGGCGGAGAACCACTTTGTGTACTTAGGGATTATATTGACTTGCCAGCCATCCCAGCTCTATGTGCGTAACCTAAACCGTGCTATGGCCCGATTGCAGGCTCAGTTGAAGGCGTGGGGACCCCTCCCACTATCCTTGCTGGGGAGAGTAGCAGCGATCAAAATGGTCGCTTTACCGCGGATACTTTATTGGCTGCAGACCCTTCCGGTCTGGTTGTTATGGCGGGACCTTCTGCGGATCAAAAGGGTGATTCGGGGATTCTTATGGAAGGGGGCGAGAGCGCATATTCCTTATAACCGATTAGTGGGGAAGTGGAGGCAGGGGGGCTGGGGCTTCCTGATCTAGGCGCTTATGCGTTGGCCTGTCAGGCTCGGCACTTGTGGGATTGGTTGGGCGGAACTGAAGTGTATACTTCCTAGGGCTTTTGAGGAGGCCTATGTGGCCCCAAGGACCTTACTTTCTCTTTTGCATCAGGAGAACCGGATGCTACCAAGTAATCTAACAGAAAGTGTGTTGCTTGGCTCAGTGCGGCGTACCTGGCGGCAGCTTAATGTGTATTGGCAAAGAACTTGGAAGGCCTCGAGCTGGCTGCCGATTCAAGGTAATAGTGATTTTACCCCAGGAACGGACACAGCGATGTTTCGAGATTGGGCGGAGCGAGGAATTCAGAATATAGGCCATGTAATGGAACCCTCTGGGAGATGTAAATTGTTTGTTTCGCTATGCCGTGAATATGACTTGAATCCCAGTCATTTCTTTGCATATCTGCAGATATCTCACTATGTGGCTTCGTTGCCAGAGGCAGAGCTTCATACTGACCAGTCGGCGCAGATTTTAGAATTTTTTGACTTGGGAGAGGATACCCCGCCGTCAATAGCGGTGCTGAAAACTCAGCTGGATCAGTATAGGCCTCTTCCAGAGTACCGGGGTGTGGAGTTGGCCTGGGCTGCAGAGATGGGGCAGGAGGTCCCTCCAGGTACTGTCATTACGGCCTTGCGACGGATAGTGGACCTGGCTGAGGGAGCCCATGGGAGGGAAATGCAATTTAAATGTATAACCAGAGTGCACTTCTTGCCCCAACGGGCTCTCCGCTGCCATCTGACCTCGGATGGGAGGTGTCCGCAGTGCTCAGAACCGCTAGCGACCTTATTGCATATGTGGTGGGTATGTAGACTCATCCGTGCATATTGGGCAAAAATTTGCTCCTTCATAAGGGGGCTGCTGTGGCAGAAGATGGGCTGGGACTCCTCACTTGTCATACTGGATCGGTTGGGTCCCACGCATCCAAAAGGAAAATGGGAACGTTTGCTGGTGCGCAAGGCATGTCTGGTGGGTAAGGGGACACTCCTTCGTAGATGGAGGGAACGGATTCCACCTACCTTTTGGGAGTGGCAGAATTGCTTCCACCAATTGATGCTTATGGAATGCAGGAGAGCACGGGGCAGTGTCCGGAGGTGGTCAGTTTTTCAGATGATATGGGACCCCTATATTCAAAATCTGAGCCCCCGTAGTCGAAACAAAATCTTGCAAATGGGTATTTAGATGAAAGTAGTAGATGTGTGTAGGTGAGATGGTGCAGTACAGGGTAGTGATCCCAGTTGATATTTCCAGCTGTTGAAGTGGGTTGTGACTAAAGAGAGGAGGGAGGGTGGGAGGAGGAAGGGGGGAAGGAGGGGAGATGACTTAAAATGATAAAAGCACCTGTAACTGTTGTTGACCTCCATGTTGGGGATAAGACACAACCCCCACTCGGAGACTATTAATGTTTTGTATGTTACTGTTTATTGGTGGTTTATAAATAAAGGAAAAAAAACCCTGTAAAAGCCACGGGTGACTGAAAAAAGGTGAAATGTAAGAAGCAGCAATGGAGTCAAGGAACAACAAGACCCACGAGCGGCCCCAAATGTCAAGCGAGGAACCAGTTCTCCGGTAGCCTGAACACATTGAAGGTTGGAGGCCAGGAGTTGCCTTACACTCCAAACAAATGACGGAGTACTGCTTGGCTGAAGGCACTATCCCAGCAAGATTCCCTCTCCACGCAGTAATGAGCTGCAAAGGTATGGACTGAGGACCAGGTGGCGGCCTGGCAGATCTCCAGCAAGGGGCGGAGCGCAGATTTGCCATGGATGCCACCATGGCCCAGATGCTGTGTGCTGTTATGCGGTGCTCCAGCGAGAGACCAGCCTGTTCATAGGCAAAGGCGATGCTGTCCACCACCCAAATGGACAGAGTACGCTTGGAGACAGCTGCCCCCAGTCAATTTGGGTCACAGGAGATGAAAAGCTGCGAGGAGTGACGGTGGGCCTTGGTACGCTCCAGGTAGTAGACCAGGGTCCGTCTATAGTCCAGAGTGTGAAGTGCGGCTTCTGCCCTGTTCACATGTAGCCACGGGAAGAAGGTGGGGAGCACCAACTCTTGGTTGAGGTGCAACAGGGACACCACCTTAGACAGAAACTTGGGGTGCATGTGGAGCACGACCCAGTTCTTGTGGAACCTTGTTTAAGGAGGATGGGCCACAAGAGCCTGGAGCTTGCTAACCCTGCGAGCAGAAGGGAGTGCCACGAGGAAAGACCACCTTCCAGGAGAGATACTTTATTTTATTATTTATTTAACTGTCCTTATATACTGCTTTTCACTGTGTCAAAGCAATTTACATTGAACAAAAACAGTTTTTACATGGAACAGAAATAACTTAGATAAATAGAACAGGATAACATTGGAGTAAACAATCAAGAATAAATTTACATTTTTATTAGCCAACTATTTTCAACCGTCGAACTATGTACAATTACAATAGCTATACCTATCGGTACGTTCTTTAACTATTTACAGATGTGAGTTCTAATATGTGTGTGTACATCCCATTTTATCATGTTAGTGGGCAGGTTAAATGGTGAGTCCAAAGTGTTTGGTGAATAAGTGGGTTTTCAAGTATTTGCGGAAAGAGGGAAGGTCCGTGATGCTCCTTAGTGTGTCGGGTAGAGAGTTCCAAAGGGATGGTGCGGAGAATTCAAATGTTCTTTGGCAGGTGTGTTGACTGAATTTTGTTTTAGATTGTGGTATTTTGAGCTTGTTGGATGCTATGGTTCTTCTTGGTCTGTTTGTGGTGAACCTCTGAAGGAAGGATTGTAGGACAGTCGGAGGGTGTGAGTGTAGTGCTTTGTGTGTTAGTAGCAAAGTCTTATATCTAATTCTGCTTGTGAGAGGCAGCCAGTGGAGCTGCTTTAAGATGAGGGTAACGTGGTCAAAGTTGGCAGCATTGTGTATTGTGCGTGCACCTGTATGGAGTGCAGACGGGGGTGGGGGGGGGGGAGGGTGGCCTGTGGTAGGCCCTGGTATATATTGTTGCAGTAGTCAGCATGAGGGAGAGTAAGGGCTTGGAGTGCTGAGCGAAAATCTTCTGGTTCATTGAAAGGACAGAATCGCTGTAGGGTCTTTGTTTTGAGGTATATTGTGTTGGCTGTTTTTGTTATATGAATTTTGAAGGAGAGTTGTTGGTCAAGGGTTATCCCTAGGTATTTTAGCTCTAGTTTAACATTTATCCGGATGTTGTTTAGTGTGATTGTGGTTGGTGGGGTGAATGAGGGGACTCTTGTAATAAACATAGCTTCTGTTTTTTTGTAGTTTATTGATAAGTTGTTCGTTGTGAGTCAGTTGGATACTTCCTTGAAGCAGTTCTGGATTTGTGTGTAAGATGATTGTTTGGTGAGTAGTGGACAATATAGCATGATGTCATCGGCATATATATGGAAGTGGATCTTGTGGTTTTTAATGATTGAGCAGATGGGTTGGAGATACAGTTGAAGAGGGATGCGGAGAGTGTGAACCCTTGAGGTACACCTTGTGTTTGTTTATATTTGTTGGAGGTGGTCATGCCTATTTTCAACTGTTGGGGTCTGTTAGTGAGGTAGGATTAAAACTATTTGAAGACAGTTTCTCGGATGTCATATGACTGCAGTCACTGGAGGAGTATGCCATGGTTGACTGTACTGAATGCTGCGGAGATGTCTAAGAATATCATTAGGTATGTTTTTGAGAGGTCTTGTATTCCTTGGATTAGAATGTTGATAAGCGATGTCATTAGAGTGTCCACTCCATGCAGTGGGCAGAAGCCATGTTGCTGTGGGTCAAGTAAACCGTTCTCATCGATGTGGTCTTGAAGCTGGAGTTGTACGGTTTTCTCGATGATTTTTGCTAGGAATGGGAGACTAGCAATGGGTCTGTAGGATGTGGGGTCTGTGGGTTGAGGCTTGGTTTCTTTAAAGTGGGGCGGATGGAAGAGAGTTCGAGACAGTTTAGCATTATTCCTTGCTGAGAGCTTCATTGGTTAGTTTGGTGAGGAAATGAGCCAAGTTCGTTCTTTGAAGCTTTTATCCAGTTTGTCGAGCATGGGTCCAGTGGTGAGGTGGAGGTGTTAATCTTTGATAGAATATTTTCGATCTCTTTGTTAGTGATGTTTTGAAAGGTTGACCAGTGGTTGATATCAGGTGGAAAAGTGGTAGGCACAGAAGTGGTGATGTCTTGTTGAGGTTTTAACTGTCTGTAGTGGGCAGCTAGTTGTTGGTGGTTGATAGTGAAGATACGTGAGGGGGCAAGAGCTGAGAGGCTCTAAGGGTGGCGCGGTAACCTTTGAGAGAACTACATTGAGATTCCACTCCGCCACCAGAGGGCGGACAGGAAGCTGAGAGAGCAGTAGGCCCCTCAGGAAGCGAGTCACGAGGGGTTGAACAGAGAGGGGCTTACCTTTGACAAGATGGTGGTGTGCAGAGAGGACACTAAGGTGCACTCTAACGGAGATGGACTTCAGCCTTGCCTGGGACAGAGGAAGCAGATACTGCTGGACAGAACAGGCAAAGGAGTTGATCCCCTTCTCCGTGCACCACACAGAGAATCTCTGCCACTTGAAGGCGTAGGCCCGATGGGTGGAAGCCTTGCAGGAGGCCAGGAAGACCTCCCCCACCTTGTTCAACAGATTGAAGTGGGCCAAGGCTACCCTTTTAGCAACCAGGCCGTCAGTCAGGAATCCCAGATAGGGGTGCAGGAGAGAGCCATCCTTCTGGGACAGCAGGCCCTGGGCACACCCCAGAGGAACCGCAGGTGCCTGAATCAGGCAGAGGAGCAGGGGGAACCACAGCTGCTGAGACCACCGGAGAGCCACTAGTATCAAGGTGGCCCTGTTGAGCTGGACCTTGAACAGGATCTTGGCAATCAGCGGTATGGGTGGGAAGGCGTAAAAGAGGGCACCCCATCCACGGGATGAGTAACGCATCCGCCACCACCTGGATGTGGATGTGGCTCACTGGAGCAGAAGCAGGGCAGCTGAGCATTGGCTGGGCTGGCAAAGAGGTCCATCTACAGGAGCCCCCAGAGACGGAAAAGCCAGCTGGCCACCCAATGGTCCAGCTTCCAGTTGTGCAGTTGTAGGAACTGGCTGAGTCAGTCCACCAGGGCATTGTCCTGGCTCAGGAGATACACTCCCCGAAGGAGCATCCCGATTTCGCTTGGCACAGGAGGGACGACACTGTGCCCCCCACTTGTTGATGTAAAATGTTGATATAAAATCTCACCACTTGGTTGTTGGTCTGGATCAGTACCGCTTGGTGCTACAGGTGGTGCTGAAAGACCCGGAGGGCCAGCACTATGGCTCGAAGCTTCAGAAGGTCTATCTGCAGGAGGCTCTCCGCCTGCGACCAATGGCCCTGAGTGCAGAGTTCACCGCAATAGGCTTCCCAGCCCAACTTGGAGGCATATGTGGTGAGGATCCTCTGGGACATGGGGGCATGGACGGGCATCCCGGCCCATAACTGCTGAGGCTGTTGCCACCAGACGAGGGAGTTGGCCAGAGGACGAGTCACTATCACTCTGTCCCGCAGGCACCCTATTGCTTGAGACCACTGGGAGCAGAGGGCCCACTGAGTCTGCCGCATGTGTAGGCGGGCATCTGGAGTGACATTTCTCAAGCTTGAAGTCTGCTGCTAAAAATGAATCGGAGGTACGGGAGAGAGTCGGCGATCAGAGAAACTCCATGTGTGCTGTCCTAAGATGATCGACTGCCTGGTAGGTGAGCCTGCCGGTGGGAGAAGCGAGGGGTTCCTGTTGGTGCTCTTAATCTGCCGTTCTATTGCCTGGCTGTGACTTCAGGGGCCTGTGCTGCTGCGGCCATTGCCACGTGGCTCTGGCACACAGGATCAGTCCTGCGTTCCAAGTTGCCTGAGCGGGAAGACGGCGTTTCCGGTGGCTGTGACTGGCGCCTTCAATAAAGGTTTCCTGTGGATCCCTCTTGTCAACTGAATTTTTATAGTTCTTGTGCCGGATCTCCTCTCTGGGTGTCTGGATGAATATCTGCATATTGTTCAGTACATCTGTGCAGCTGATCTTTCTCCCTTGCCCTAAACCAGGGGTCTCAAACTCAAATTGCTTTGAGGGCCGAATGAGGACTTCTAAAGTAACCCGGGGGCCGCATAAGACACGGGGGCTCATTTGCATAAGGGGCCTCATTTGCATAAATATTTGCATAATGTTGCATAATGAGTGCATGGATAAAGAAAGACTAGAAAATTTCTATATTACTATAATCCAGTGCCAACCGCCAGGCACATTAGGAACTACTACTAACACTGCCCATTTAGAACCCATAGCAAACCCCCCGTATCATAACAGCATTACCAGGACTCAGAAAGCACCAGACCCCACCTATCAAAAGGCAACACTGCAAAAATACATTTCAGAGAATACATGACCTACTGGGAAAAGAGAACAAGTAGCAATGTCAAATAGGAATTACACAGAATACCTCAGCACTGTAGAAATAAAACTATAAATTAATGGTAATGGTTCTGACCCCCCCCCCAGCCCACAGCACATTACCAGTTCTGACCCCCCAGCCCACAGCACATTACCAGCTCTAAACCCCCCAGCCCACAGCACACTGGTAATGTGCTGGGGGGTTTAGAACTGGTAATGTGCTGTGGGCTGGGGGGGGGGGTCAGAACAGGCAATGTTTCTGCCCCCCCCCCAGCCCACAGCACATTACCTGCACTAAACCCCCCAGCCCACAGCCCCCCCCGCCCTCCCTCCCTCCTTCCTTGGCAAAAATCACCGGCTCCCCCCCCTCCCTCCTTGGCAAAAATCACAGGACCCCCACTCCACCCCTCCTTGGCAAAAATCACAGGCTCCCCCCCCCTCCCTCCCTCCCTCCTTGGCAAAAATCACAGGCTCCCCCCCCTCCCTCCCTCGCTCCCTCCTTGGCAAAAATCACAGGCCCCCCTCCCTCCCTGGCAAAAATCACAGGCACCCCCCCCCCCCCCCTCCTCCTTGGCAAAAATCACAGGCTCCCTCCCTCCCTCCCTCCCTCCTTGGCAAAAATCACAGGCAGGCAGGCAGGCAGGCAGGCAGGCCCCCCCCCCGCCCTCCCACCCGCCCGCCCTCCCTCACTCAGTCCCTCTCCTCTTCGGCTTAGAACCGCGAAGGGAGAGTTCCTCCCTCGCGACTCTTTTAAGCCGGCTGAGGCTTATGGGAAATTTCCCCTCTGCCCCCTCGAGCTTAACAGAGTCGCGAGGGAGAAGCTCTCCCTTCGCGGCTCTGAAAGCCGAAGAGGAGAGGGACTGAGGGAGGCAGGGCTGGGCAGACTGCTTCCTTACCTGCCGTGGAGAGCTGTGCACCCTGGCGATCCTCCAAGCGATCCAAGCAGGCGATTCTTCAAGGCGCTGGTACCTCGTGGCTATTCAGACTGCTTCTGGGCCCGGGCCCCCCCCCCTCCTTTTTCTCCTCCTCCTGCCTGTCGCTCATTGGTGGAGGGTAGACGTGTGACGCGGACGTGAGAAACACCATGCAGCCCCGGGAATCACGCGAGGTAAAAAAAATATAGAAACAGCAGGAGGACAAAAATGCAACGTAAAGCAGGACAATACTCCGTGGCGTCGCGGGCCGCAGAAAATGCTCTCGCGGGCCGCGTGTTTGAGACCCCTGCCCTAAACTGTTTAACAGATCTCTCTGACAAAAGTAAGTCTGGAGCACCATCTTTGGGCCAGAAGTGGGATTTTCTTTACCAGACTATACATTACTTTGACTCTCCTTGATTCTCTTGCTGAGAGACTATCTGCAAATTGCTAAAGGTTTTGATAGTGCTCTGGTGCAGTCTGAGGGGAGCGGTGATTTGAGCACCTTCTTCTGTTTTGGAGGAACAGAAATTGGAATCAAATGGCTACATAAGCTAAAGGGCCGAGGCAAAGAATAGGCCGTGTACTTCACAGAGATTGATGAGTAAGACTGGAATGCAGGACAGCTCCCCGAGAAAGCTGGTGTTAGATGAGTCGGGGGAAGAAACGCTGAGTGAGTTAGAGCATGGACACACAATGCAATCTGCACACTCTCTTCTGCAACGTGAACTCCGGAGGGGTTTTGAAGAACTAACTGCAGAGTTTAGATCTATGCAAGAGGAGGTGATGACTATAATTGCGGAGCTTCGTGGAGATATTATGGAGCTGGGCCAGCGAATGGAGGAGGTAGAAACCAAAATGGAGGATCATAATGAAACTTTGGTGAACTTGCAGTGCACAGCAGACAGGCAGCAGTCTCAGGCGCTAGAACTCACGTATAAGATTGGTGATATAGAAAATCGGGCACGCGGAAACAATGTGCACTTCAGAGGCATACCAGAGGCTATGGGTGGGGCAGAGAATCTGGTGGAGGTGATAAGAACGTTGGCTGACGGACTTTTAACAGCAGACAAATTTGCGTCTTGTGGGACTAACATGGAGATTGAACGGGTGCATCGAGCACTGGGAAAACCTCCTCACAACCAACCGAGGGATGTCATTGCCTGCTTTTTGCGATACACCGACGCAGAACTTTTGCTGCGGAGAGGACAGGAGAAGAAAACAGTCCAATATCGAGATGCGGCTGTATCCCTGTATCAGGATCTCTCGACATTCACGCTGATATGCTGGAGGGAGATGAAGTTGATTATAGAGGTGCTGAATAGAGAAGGGATCCGTTACTCATGGTCCTTTCCTTTTCAAATGAATTTTACACTGGGAAACAAAAAAATCTCAGCAAAGGATCATACAGAGGCATGGAGATCACTACGCCAAGCCGGCCTTGTGGAGGATAATGCGCCACTGGTGACAACAACTTCCAAGCCTCAGCATTCGAAATGGAAGCGAGTGGGAAGAAACACCTGATAATCCAGGGACAGCATGACAATGTGTGACTGAACAGTGAGAGAAAATAGATTTGGTCACAGAAGGCATGGTGTCTGTCTGAGGAACAGACGGCTGCGACTGTTGATGCTGTGGAGCTACAACTGGATAAACCCTATTCGGAGAAGCATACTTGGACTCAAAGTACTGATTAGCTATCTTGCCTTTTCTTAATTAATGTATTCTTTATTCTTAATAATAGGGTTGTTGTTGGAAAAGTTAGAGACTACTGTTTACTATTGTGCAGGTTGGGGTGAAAAGGAAAAAGGGGACCTGGGTGGATTAGATTGTGGGTCATCTTTACCAAGTCTTGTCACATTGGCAGGCTAGTGGTGATGACGGGGAGGGAGGATAGGGATACACGGGGGGATGAGGGACAGGGTGAGGGTTGGAGGGGGGAGGAGAGGGTTTGGGTAGGGATGTAAGAATAGTAGTATGGGGAGAGGGGAGGATGGGGAATTTCTTTTTGTATAGCTTTAAGGGGAGGTTGGGAGGGGAGGAATGGATGGTGGGGTTTGAAGGCCGGGTGGACTACATGGGGCAGGAGTCATTAAAAGGTGGGAGAAGGGAGGAGGATGATATAAAATTTTGAGGGCTGTTTCCCTCAATGTAAAGGGCCTCAACTCCCCTCGGAAACGTTCACTGTTGTTTAAGGAGCTGAGGTCTTTGAAAGGGGACATTGTGTTTTTGAAAGAGACGCACCTTCGCAGCAATAACCAAGGTTGGCTAAAATGTAAGCCCTATTCTGAAGTGTGGATAGCCTCAGATGAGAAGGGCAGGAAGAAATGTGGAGTGGCCATGCTGTTCCATCAGGCCCTGTCCTTCCAAGTGGATGAAATTAGGAAGGATAAGTTGGGACGTTGGCTTCTTATGAATGCCCACTTAAATGGACATCCAATCACTTTGGCTAATATATATGCGCCTAATGAAGGCCAGGTGAAATTCTTTGTGCAATTGAAGGTTATATTGGCGGAGTTTGCGAAAGGGCCTATCCTTTTGGGCAGAGATTGCAATGCGCATATGGTGCCACACTTGGATTCAACAGGGTGGAATGTGAGGGAGGGTAATGGGATTAGCCAGGCATTGAGGATGTTTATGACTGATCTGGGCCTGCGAGATGTTTGGAGGGACACCATCGAGGGGAAAAAAGCTATACATATTACTCACCAGTCCATCAGGTATATACGCATACATGTCTGATGGACGGGGGAGTGGAGGCTGGGCATGGTGCTTTGACATGGTCGGATCATGCTCCCTGCTGGATTTCCCTTCCTGGTGATCTGAGTGGGAAGCAAAGGGGGTTGTGGCGGTTAGACAGGAGATTTTTTCAGCGGGTTCCTGCTGTTCAAGATCATAGACGATTCATACAAGAATCTTTTGAGCTAAATTTTACCGGGGAGATTACGTTGCCAGTGGTTTGGGATGCCTTTAAGGCTATGGCTCGCGGTCGTCTGATGGCTGAGGCAGCCCGAACCAGAAAGGCTTGGGCACAGGAATCTCATCACTTAGAAGAGGAAGCCAAACGCCTCCAGTTAGAACATGCAAGAATGGGCTCTAAGTGTGTCTGGCGCCAGTAGCGGGAAACGCGGGCTCGATTGGATGCTTGTGTGCAGCGGGATTTGGATAATATGCGTCATAGATTACGGCAAGCTTTTTATGAAAAGGGGAACAAGGTTGGGAGATATCTTGCCCTGCGCCTCTGGAAGCAGCACACCTCACGGGTGGTGCACGAGATTCGGGATTCAATGGGAAGACTGCGGGTGGTGTCTTGGGAGATACGTGAAGTATTAGCTGACTTTTTGGGGCAACTGTATAAGGCTGAGCCCTTTGATTCGATTCAAGTGGATGGCTATTTAAGTGATATCTCTCTACTGCGGCTGGCTGATCTAAATAGAGAGCAGTTGGAAGCAGAGATTACAGCACAGGAGGTGGAGGAGGCTATTCAGCATCTGAAGGATGGGAGAGCGCCGGGGAGTGATGGGTTCCCTTCGGAATATTACAAAAGTATAGCGCCCAGTTATCACCAACTTTGGTGGTGCCCTTTAATGAGGTGTTGCGAGGGATACCACTACCCAATAGTCAACGGGAAGCTGTTATTGCTGTGATACCTAAGCCCGATAAACCGGCACAGGAAGCGGCCTTTTATCGCCCTATTTCTTTGTTAAATACTGATGTTAAAATACTGGCTTCAGTGCTGGCTACCCAATTGAATCGGGCCCTTCCTGATCTGGTACACCCTGACCATGTTGGCTTTGTGCCTGGCCGACAAGCCGTGGACAATGTTCAGCGGATGTTGCAGGTGATACATGCTTCGCGTCAGGGATCCCAACCGGCGATATTGGTGGGTGTCGATGCCGAGAAGGCATTTGATCAAGTTAGCTGGAATTTCCTCTGGTGTGCTGGATAAGATGGGGTTTGGGCCTAATTTTACTCGATGGGTGCGCGTCTTTACCAGGTACCTAGAGCCAGTGTTCACATCAATGGGAGTCTATCGAAGAGTTTTGAGCTGGAGAGGGGAACCTGGCAGGGGTGTCCACTGTCGCCACTGTTTGCGTTGGTGATGGAACCTCTGGTGCAGAGCTTCTGTGAGCATTCTGATGTAGCTGGAGTGAGGATGGGCTGTCGGGAATATAAAATAGCACTCTTTGCAGATGATATTATCTTATCGCTAGCGAATCCTGCCGCCTCACTTCCCGCTGCAATGCAACTTTTTGCAGCTTTTTCGCAGGTTTCAGGGTTTAAAATTAACTCTACTGGACTTCCGGTGACGTCACGGAGCAGATGGCCGCGAGATAACCGAGCTCCGTCTGATTCCCGACTAAAGGTGACAATGAGCGATATCCCAGGCGTGAAAATTGTGGAGAAGGATACCCCAGGGTGTGCGATGGCAGCCCGTAAGAAACTGGAGGGGTTTAAGTCCGCGTACGCGCGGCGCGAGGAGAAAGGCCTGCAGAATCATGAGGCGGGTGAAGAGAGTGGCGGTGGAGGGAGTTCAGGAGACGATAGCAGCGGGCCTGAACTGCGCTCCAATGGTGCGGATCTGAAAGGCTGGTTGGCGGCGTTTAAGAGAGACATTCGGGGTGACATTAAGGAGCTGAGAAAAGATTTGAAGGAAGACTTGCACTCACTCCGCCAAGAACTGAATAGTGTGGGGCACCGTGTGGAGGCGGTGGAAGAACACATGGAGACTGTGGAAGGAGCTCTGCGGGAGGTGGAAGGGGAGCAGCGCCGCCAGCGCGAGCGGCAGGAGGAGATGCAAGAAAAACTGGAGGAGATGGAGGACAGGGCACGACGGAATAACCTGCGATTTAAAGGAATTCCTGAAATGGACAGCTACAAAGACTGTGTTAAAACGGTGCAAGAGCTCTGCCAACATGTCTTGAGACTGGCGGAAAAGGAGGAAGAGCACGTGGCAGTGGTGGGAGTGGAGAGAGCGCATCGCAGCCTCGGCCCTCGGCGGGGGACGCGAGTCAGGGATGTGATGGCCTGTATGAGCAGCTTCCCCCTTAAAGAACGAATCCTGAGCCTGGCCAGGAAGTATGGCCGCATTGCGTGGGATTCCTGCGAGGTGGAGATTTATAATGATCTATCTTCGGGGACACTGGAAAGGCGGCGGGGTATGAAAGAAGTTACAGCGTTCTTACGGGGGAAGGGACTGAGATATCGTTGGTTATTCCCCTTTGGCCTGCTGCTCACTGTCAACGGAGTCTCCCGGAGAGTTAAAGGAGCAGAGGAGGCCTGGAAGGTTTTGACTGAGTTGGGGTGTGAACATCTTCCCAAGTCTGTGGCTGGAGGGGCACCCAGGGAGGAGCGCAGAAAGGAGCAGAGAACGTCGCAGTGGAGACGGGTTTGTGAGAAAGGGAAGCGGCTTAAAAGACTTTCCCAGGAGATGTCTGAAGGGGGCATTGCAGCACCTACATGAACACTGAAAGAGGGTGGTGGTTGAAATGACTATTGTGGGATGTTCATATGAGATTTGATGTATGATGGGGGTGGTAAATTGGGGGAGGTGGGCTGCCTGTGATATGGGACGGTTGACGGGGTTGGTGTTGGGGAGGGGGTGGAAGGAAGGGCCAGGGATGGATCTAAGGGAGGGGGTCGGGATAAGACATGACTCACACGGAGGTTTGTTAGGGATGGGGGGGTCCGGGGAGGGGAGGGGGAGGCACGGGGGGGAGGGTGCGGAGGTGAGGCCACTTCTGGGTGGGAATGGTGGGGTGGGGCCGGGGGTGACGTAGGGGAATGCTGCGGATTGGATCTATAAATGTGAAGGGGTTGAACTCTCCACAGAAGAGGCGGCAACTCTTTAGAGAAATTAAGGATAATAGGTGGGAGGTGATTTTGGTGCAAGAAATACATCTCAGGGGAAGTGAGGTATCCAGATTAAAGCACTCCGGGTACCCGGAGCAATTTTTTTCTTGTGCTCAAGGGGGAGAACGGAAGCGGGGGGTTGCAATTTTGATGAAAGGGGGGGTAGGGATACAGGTGCGGAATTGGTTTAAGGATGCGGAGGGGAGAGTGGTGGGGTTTAATGGGAGGTGGGGGATGGAGGAGATCACTATTGTCTCAGTGTATGCCCCTAATGGAGCCCAAGGGATCTTTTGGGATTCTACTAGGAGATTGTTTGATCGGGAGTCCCAGGGAAAGGTTGTGTTGGGGGGAGATTTCAATAGCACGCTACAAGATGGGTGGGATAGGAATCCCAGAGGGTGGGAGGGGAGGGGGTCCAATAGGAAAGGGCTTAAAAAGTTAATGGAACAGCATAACTTAGTGGATGTGTGGCGCAAACGATATCCTATGGGCAAAGAATATACTTTCTTCTCAGCACCACATAATTGTTGGAGTAGGATAGATATGATTATGATGAGTGAGGACTGGTTGGTGGCGGTGCTTGAGGCTGAGATTGTCCCGATTGTATGGTCGGATCATAGTGCGGTGGTTGTAGGGGTGCGACAATTGGGTACCCGGTTCTGGCGCTTGAATGAGAGCCTTTTGAAAAATGAGGTGGTGGTGGCGGATATTACGGGAATATTTAGCTCTGAATGATACGGGGCAGGTGCGTGATGTCATGGTGTGGGGGGGGGGGGTTGAAGGCCTATATCCGAGGGCGTTTTCTAAATTGGGGTGCGCGGTTGAAGAAGGAACGGGGGCGACAGGAAGAGGGGCTGAAGGCTGATGTGAGGGAGGCCGAAAGAGTGTTTCGCGAAGTGGGATCGGGGAGAGCCCGGAAAAATTTGGAGCGTGTTCGAGGGGAACTGCAGGCTCTACAGGTCGACAAGATAGCATTTGACCTGCAGCGTGTTCAACAGTTATATTATGAATTTGGGGATAAAGCGGGGCGCTTGTTAGCCCGTAAGCTGAGGAAGCGGATGGGGGCCTCCATGATCTATCAAATTAGGGGCCGGGATGGGGAGGTGCTGTGGGAGGAACAGGCGGTTATGAAGAGATTTGAGCAATTCTACCGGGAACTGTATCGGAGACAGGAAGGGGTGGAGGCCGAGCACATTCGTTCGTATTTGGCGGGTCTGGAGATGCCTATCCTGGGGGAAGAAGCGCGGGAAGGATTGGAGGGGGAACTGACTGAGGAGGAGGTTGGTAAGGTGGTGAGGGGGTTACCGGGGGGTAAATCGCCGGGATTAGATGGGCTACCAGGGGCATTTTATAAGCAGTTTTGGGGAGAGGTGGGGGGGATTTTGCTGAGAGTGTTTAATGGGATGTTACTGAACGATGGGGAGCTGGTCCCTGAAATGTTGATGGCAGGGATTTCGATCTTGCCGAAACCAGGGAAGGACCCTATGGAGTGTGGATCTTACCGACCGATATCCCTGCTTAATGTGGATGTCAAGATATTAGCAAAGGCTCTGGCGGATCGGCTGGCTCCATGGCTCCCTGGACTGGTGCGGGAAGATCAGACGGGGTTTATTATGGGGCGGCAAACGGGGGATAACATTAAGAGGGCCATAGAGGTAATTGAAATAGCAAGGGCGGGGGGAGTGGAGTGTATTCTGATGTACATTGATGCCGAGAAGGCTTTCGATCGGGTGCACTGGGATTTTGTTTGGCAGGTGTTAGGGAAGATAGGGTGTGGGCCGAATTTCCTACGGTGGGTGGAGGGGTTATATAGAGGGCCTAGAGCTCGGGTGAAGGTTAATGGAAGTTACTCGGAGGACTTCGAACTGGAAAGAGGGACGAGGCAGGGATGCCCCCTTTCACCGTTGCTGTTCGCCCTTGTGGTCGAACCTCTGGCACAACGGATCCGGGCCAATGAGAGGATTGAGGGGATTTTCGCGGGAGGAGTGGAGCATAAGATATCCTTATATGCGGATGATATCTTATTGTATATTCGTAATCAGGTGGGAAGTTTGGTAGGCATTATGGAGGAGGTGGAGGGCTTTGGGGGGGGTGGCGGGCTTTAAGATGAATTTGGAAAAGACGGAGGTATTAAATATCTCGGTACCAAGAGGGGTGGAACAACGCTTGAAGAAGGAGTTCCTGTTTCGCTGGGTCTCGAAGTCGTTGGGGTATTTGGGGGTTCAGATTCCAGGGCGGTTATGATGATTTATACCGGGTGAATTATCCCAAGGTGTTGGGGGAGTTGTACAGGGACCTGGATTGTTGGATGAATGCGGAGGTATCTTGGCTTGGTAGGATCGCTGGGGTGAAGATGAATATTTTACCCCGAATATTATATTTCTTTCAGGTACTACCTGTGCGGGTACCAGATAAGGTGCTTAGGGTTCTACAGCGGAAAGTGTTTCAATACATTTGGAAACGGAAACCCCCGAGAATAGCGAGGGAAGTCTTGTATGCGGGTAAACGGGTGTGGGGTTTGGGGGTCCCCAATTTCCGGGATTATTATAGAGTGGCGCAGCTGCGGCATGTTATGGACTGGAGGGAGAAGGGAGCGGTTAAAATGGGTGTTAGAGTTGAGAAGGAGTATGTGAAGGGGGGGAGGTTGGCGGCGTGGTTATGGGTGAAGGGGAAAGATAGGCGGGAATTAGGGGTAGGATCTCCAGCTATGAGGCAGGTGGTAGCAGTGTGGGATGAGGTCAGAGCGCAGGGCCTTATAGGAGGAGGGAAGGGGTTTTCTCTGGCAGCTCCATGGAGGGGGGATAAGGCGTTTCGCCCGGGGTGGGACGGTGGAGATTTTGATGGTTGGACCCGTCTGGGGTTGGAGTGTTTTTTCCAGCTGATGGACGGGGATGAGCTGATGAAGTTTGGTGAGGTACGGGAGAGTTATGGGCTTCAGGAGGCAGATCGTTATGCTTTTGTTCAGGGGGCGGATTCGGGTAAGGGGGACTTAGTGGCGGATTTGACGGACGTGGAGGCTGTCTGGGTAGGGATGTGGAATACTAGGGGGATGATTGCTGCTCTGTATAAAGGGGTGAGTAAGGTAGGGGGCACCAAGTTTAAGTACATGCTGGATTGGGAGAGGGACCTTGGGGTGCAATTAGAGGAAGTGGATTGGAAGGGGATATGGGATCAGCTTAAGAAGACCCCTCTCTCGAGCCGCATACGGGAAAATAGTTATAAAATTCTGATGCGGTGGTACTACACTCCAGAGAGATTGCATAAGATGTACCCAGGAGTTTCTTCTGCCTGTTGGCGGGAATGTGGGGGGGTGGGGTCCTTCTGGCATATTTGGTGGGAGTGCCCAAAAATTAAGACATTCTGGATTCAGATACGGGACTGGATCCGGGATAGACTTGGGGAGGAACTTGAGATGTCCCCGGGTTTGTTCCTGTTGTCATGGGGGGGGGCTCAGGGCAGGGGAAGGGGGCGAGGGGTAGTCGCTTGCTTCTGTGCGGCGCGCTGTGCTGTGGCAGCAACCTGGAAGCGTAAAGAAGCGCCGGGGATTGGAGAATTCGAAGGGCGCATGCATCATATTCTATTAATGGAGAGATTAACAGCAGTGAGGAAGGGGAAGGGGGGTAAATTTGAAGTGAGATGGGGGAAGTTGTGGCGGGGGATTTATCCGGAGGGAGGGGAGGTGGGGGGGAGTTCGGGATAGAGGGGGGTTAGGAGGGGGGAGCTGATTGGGGGGGGGATGGGTGGCAGGAGATGGGAGGGGAGGGAATCATTTATGCTCTACTTTGGGGGTTTAAGGTTCTGGATGTATATTTTGAGGATATGTATGTGTTGGATCTGTTGAGTGTTACGGTTGAAAATTTAATAAAAAGATTTAAATATAAAAAAAAAAAAAATTAACTCTACTAAATCGGAAATTTTGAATGTGGGGGTTCCAGAGGCAACATGCGCACAATTGAAGGCGTGTTTCCCTTTTCGTTGGGTGGATCAGGCCCTCTGTTATTTGGGTATGAACCTCACGGTAGATAGGGCTGCGTTATATAAGGTGAACTATGGACCTTTAATCCAGCAAGTTAAACGAGATTTGGAATCATGGACGGGCCTGATGTTGTCCTGGTTTCGGCGCATTGCGGTGACAAAAATGGTGGTCGCTCCGCGATTTTTGTATCTTTTTCAGGTGCTTCCTATATCATTGCCTCGTGGGGCTTTGGAATCCTGGCAGGCACTGATTATGAAGTTTATATGGAAGTTTAAACATCCTCGAATAGCTCGCAGGATCCTATATGCCCAGACGAGGTGTGGGGGCATGAGGGTCCCTAACCTTCACTGGTATTATGCAGTGGCGCAGTATCGCGCAGGAGTAGAATGGATGATTTCTACTAGCACTAAATGCTGGGTACAAATGGAAATGGACTTAGCGGGTGGGGCTGGGTTGGGGGATCGGTTGTGGTTTTGCTCTGGGTTGCGGGGTGGTTCGTGTACTAATAATCCATACATAACGCATACTCTTCATTGCTGGGAATGGTTTTTTTGGCCAAAAGGGGCGACTTTGACCCCATTAGCGCCCATAGTTGATAATAATTATTTTCCTCCGGGAATGAGTGATCTAGCTTTTTGACAGTGGGGGCATAAGGGACTTAGTCGTATGGGCCAACTATTTGAGGATGGTGTGTTTCATTCTTTTTGCGAACTGAAGGAGGAATTTGATATTCCAGACCACCACACATACCAGTATGCACAGGTGGCACATTGGGTGGGAAATCGTGCTGTTAGGCAGCAAGTTGCACGAGATCTGACAACTGTTGAATGCCTATGTGAGGACCGCATAGGCACTAGGGGCCTTATTGCTGCCCTATACGCACACTTACAGGCAGAATATCCTGGAATAGGCAAACATAGAGCTCAATGGATGCAGGAGCTGCATCTTTCCTACACTGAACAGCAATGGGATAAGATTGAGGGTCGACTTTGGAAAGGTTTGGTGGCTGTTAATGCTCGAGAAACTAACTATAAACTAATCTACGGGTGGTACATGATGCCAGTGCAAGTAGCCCGAGCATTTCTGGGGGTGTCTGACTTGTGCTGGCGGAACTGTGGTGAGAAAGGCACCTTGGCACATGTGTGGTGGCTTTGCCCTCGTGCCCAAGTTTTTTAGAGGGGGATCCAATATCGTTTGAAACAAATGGTTGGTCTGGACATTCCTTGGGACCCGGGTATTTTTCTTTTTGGAAAGAAAGTCCCTAGTGGACGGCTTCTCCAGTTGGTGCTGATTCGCCATAGTTTGAACGCAGCTAGGCTGACCCTGGTGACCGCATGGAAACAGGCACTGCCTCCAGCATTCTCACACTGGTTGGAAAGGATGTGGGATATATACACAATGGAACGAGGGGTGGCGGTATGGAAAATGCATCTGCCCCAATTTGAGCAGGTGTGGGAAGCCTTTGTTTTGAAATATGGCTCACAATCTGCAACGTCTTTAATAATTTAGCTGGTACTGGATAAGAGCCTCCCCCTTGACATGGAGGATTTACTTCCTTCCTTCCCTAATGTTGTTTGCTTGGCCGAAAAAACCCTAATCTCTAGAGTTTTCAGCAAAATAAAGATGGATGTGGGAGGGGGTGGGGGGATGGGATGAGGGGGGAAGGGGTAGGGAGGGACGGGGGGTAGAGGGAAGTGGGGTGAGGGGAAGGGTTGAAGGGGGACAAATGGGTAATAAGAAAACTCAGTGAACAAAGACAAAAAATATTAGGCTGTGCTATTGCAATTGTTCTGGTTGAGGATTTTGTGTTATAATGTACATGTATTCCGTGTGCAGTTTGTACGATAATGCTTGTAACTGTTTGAAAGCCTTTAAATAAAAAATAATAAAAAAGGTTTGGACAAGTTCCTGGAGGAAAGATCTATAAACCAGTGACCCGGAAAATCCACTTCTTACCCCAAGATGAGCATTCTGGAACCTGTGTGCCTTTTTTGGGATCCTGCCAGGTACATGTGACCTGGATTGGCCACGGTTGGAAACAGGATACTGACCTTGGTCTGACTCAGTATGGCATTTCTTATGTTCTTAGGTAAGTGGAATAAAGAGCTTGGAGTGACTAACACAACAGCAACTGGAGAAATCTGCTAAGGAAATAAGGATAGTGGTACAAATCACTCTGCAGGAGGTCTGTTTGGTGGTTCCTAGGAACGTACCCTGGGTCATGTCTTCTGGTTGCGCTCCGAGATACAGAAATTTTGGGCTAGAATAAAGAGTTGTTTGCAGGGGGTAGATAGAAGACAGGTGATGCTAGACCTCCATAATTGTTTTATTTGATAGTGGGGTGGGGAGAAAGGAGGAGGAATAAGAACGAAAAACTCTACAGAAAGCTTGTTAAGAAATAGTTCATTATGGATGGGCAAATTTGATAAGTACATAAAAACATAAGAAATGCCTAACTGGGTCAGACCAAGGTCCATCAAGCCCAGTATCCTGTTTCCAACAGTGGCCAATCCAGGTCACAGGTACCTGGCAAGTTGCCAAAAACAGACATACAGGTTCCACAATGCTCATCCCAGGGTAAACAGTGGATTTCAAGGGTCCTCTGTTTTATGGACCTTTCCTCCAGGAGCTTGTCCAAACCTATTTTAAACCCAGCTACACTAACAGATTTTACTACATCCTCCAGTAATAAGATATGCCATACTGGGTCAGACCAAGGTCCATCAAGCCCAGTATCCTGTTTCCAACAGTGGCGAATCTAGATCACAAGTACCAAGCAGTTTCCCCAAAAGACACAGGTTCCACAGTGCTTGTACTGGGGCAAGCAGTGGATTTCCCGGGTCCCCTTTAATAATGGTTTATGGACCTTTCCTCCCAGAACTAGTCCAAACCTTTTTTAAACCTGGCTACACTAACAGCTTTTACTACATCCTCCGGTAATGAATTCCAGAGTTTGATTACGTGTTGAGTAAAAAAATATTTTCTCTTATTAGTCTTAAATGGAGTGGAGGAGTAGCCTAGTGGCTAGAGCAACTGCCTAGTACCCAGAAGATCAAGGGTTCAATTCCCACTGGCACTCCTTGTGACTTTGGGCAAGCCACTTTACCCTCCATTGCTTCAGAAGAAAAGGTTGGCAATCTACTTCCGGTGATACATTGCCAAGAAAACCCAGAGGTAGCTGGGTCACTATGAGTCAACACTGACTTGATGGCACTAAAAAAAAAAAAAGAAGTCTTAAATGAGTTGCATTGTAGCTTCATTGTGTAACCTCCAGTATTTCTAATTTTTGATGGCATAAAGCGTAGTTACCCACCTGTAACAGCAGGAATTGAATCTTCACATATGGGTGACATTGGCAACAACGGAGCCCACGCGGGAATGCTCCCCAGCGTTCTATAGGAAAGCTTTTGGGAGCATCCCACTGCGCCTGCGCTGCTGCCTTCCTGCCCCCCCAACTCTCCCTCCCCAGTTGGGTTTGTAGCTGAGATAAAAGGAGAGAAGGAGAGCGAAAGAGAGAGAGAGAATTACAACTCCTAGGGGAGGAGGGGAGGTTGTGAAGACTCAATTCTTGCTGTTCCCAGAGATCACCTGTTACAGGTGAGTAACTACGCAATCTCCAGGAAGAAGCAGGAATGTAGTCTTCACATATGGGACACCCTAGCTTGGAGATGCCAGGGAGATGACCCGAGAGAGAGCAGTGAAACACAGGCTAAAGTGGGTCATGTATCCTCCCAAGGATCTCTGGTATTGAAACTCGGGACAGGGGGTAGGAGTTGTTCTAAGTCTGAAAGAGATGCTAGAGAACAGCCTAGCCAAACGAGGCATCCTGACGGGAGTCCTTGTCCAAGCAATAATGGGCCGCAAAGGTATAGACAGAGGACCAGGTTGCTGCTTTACAAATTTCATCAATTGCCACCAAGTATAGGTTTGCCATAGGGGCAGCCATTGCTCACACATTGTGTGTTGTGACATGACCTTCAAGAAAAAGTCCTTTACTCTCATAGGTAAAAGATATACAGTCTGCGATCCACTTGGAGAGTGTTCTCTTGGAAACTGGTAGACCCAGGTGACTGGAATCAAACAGAACAAAAAGCTGTGAAGCTTTTCTGTGCTGCCTAGTTCTCTGAAGATAAAAGGCCAAAGCACACTTGCAATCCAGAGTATGTAGATTCCTTTCTGCACTAGAGGCATGAGGTCTAGGGAAGAAAACAGGAAGGTAAACTGACTGGTTCAAATGAAAAGGCGAAACCACCTTTGGCATAAAGTGGGGATGACTCCCAAGGACTACTTTATCATGGTGGAATCGTGTATAAGGAGGATCAGCCACTAAAGCCTGGAGCTCATTGATGCATCTTGCAGAAGTGAGGGCAATTAGGAAGATGACTTTCCAAGAAAGAAACTTCAGAGATGTAGTGGCTAAAGGTTTGAAGGGCGGCTTCATCAGCTGTCCAAGGACAAGATCGAGATCCCATGCCACAGGTGGTGGTTTAATGGGAGACTTAGTTAAAAGCGGACCTCTCATAAAGCGTGCTACAAGCGGCTGAGAGGAGACAGGTTGTCCATCAAAGGGCATGTGGAAAGCCACAATGGCACTGAGGTGGACTCTCACTGAATTAGTTTTAAGTCCAGAGGATGAAAGGTGGAGGAGATACTCAAGTAACGCCTCCACTGGAACGGAAAAAGGATTAAGTTCCTTCTTTGAACACCAGATTGAGAACATTCTCCATTTAACAGTGTAAGCACGCCTTGTGGAAGGTTTCCAGGAGGCCAAAAGGAATCTTTAACCTGTTGAGAAAGGTTGATATCCTGGAGTTCTAAGCTCTCAGAAGCCACGCCATCAGATGCAAAGACTGAGGGTTTGGGTTCAGAAGCATCCTGTTCTCCTGAGATAGGAGATCTAGAGCACATCCCAACTCCAGAGGCTTGGCTTGAGAGAGACGTAGAAGCAGTGTATACCACGTCTGTCGTGGCCAGCATGGGGCTATGAGGATCATATAGCCCCTGTCTCTCTGAAGCTTGAACAGAGTCTTGGGAATGAGGGGAATGGGTGGGTAGGCATATAGGAAGTCCTGACCCCAATGGAGGTGGAAAGCATCCATCATCTGACTATTCTGAGCAGGAATTCTGGAACAGAAGTGGGGAAGTTTGGCATTCTGAGGACTTGCAAACATATTTATATCTGGGGTTCCCCAGATTTGAATGATTCGTGCAGTCTGCTCTGAATGGAGAGACCATTCGTGTGGCAGTAGTACTCGACTGAGTTTGTCTGCCAGGAGATTCTGTTGGCCAGGGAGATATACCACTAGTAGATGGATCTGAAGGTGTATAGCAAAGGACCATAGGTATAGGGCTTCATTGCACAACACTTGAGAACCTGTTCCACTCTGCTTGTTCACATAGAACATGGCTACCTGATTATCCATCTGGACTAGAACTGTTTTGGAGCGGAGGTAGTCCTGGAACACTCAGAGCATTGAAGATGGCTCTGAGTTCTAGCAGGTTTATGTGAAGTCGAGCCTCCTGCTGAGTCCAAAGACCCTGAGTGGAGAGATTGTCCAGATGAGCTCCCCAACCCAATTTGGACGCATCCGTCGTCAGGGTGGACTGGTGTGGTGGCTTCTGAAAAGGTGACCCTATGAGTAGGTTTTCTGGTGATTGCCACTATTGGAGGGATGAAATGAGGCATACAGAGTTCCTGATTTTGTCTCCTAGACAACCTGATGCCAGAGTCCACTGCGAAGCTAGGGTCCACTGAGCTGCATGCATGTGTAAACCAGCATAGGGAACCACATGTACAGTGGAAGCCATATGACCGAGCAACTGAAGCATTTCTCGAGCAGTTAGGAAAGTCTTCATAGCTGTTTGAGAAGCTAGTTGAACTATTTGAGCGCAGCGTACCTGTGTCAGAAAGGCCCTGGACTGCTGCATGTCTAGAAGAGCCCCTATGAACTCTAAGGTCTGAGAAGGGGTGAGTTGGGATTTTGGAAGATTTATTACAAATCACAAATGTTGAAGAACCTGCATTGTGCAGGAGAGAGCAGAGCTGGCCTCTGGAGTGGATGATGCCCAGATAAGCCAGTCGTCTAAGTAGGGGAAGACAAATATCCCTAGAGTTCTTAGAAATGCTGCTACAACTGCCATGCATTTTATGAAGACTCTTGGGGCAGAAGCCAGGCCGAAGGGTAGAACCCTGTCTTGGTAATGTCTTCCCTGAAAGAGGAATCGGAGAAGCCTCCTGTGTTCTGCATGAATAAGGATATGTGTATATGCATCCTTTAGATCTAGAGAACAAAGCCAATCCTGACTCTAGATGTAAAGGAGAAGTGTTCCAAGAGAGATCATCTTGAATTTCTCTCGGAGCAGATACTTGTTTAATTCTCGGAGGTCCAGAATGGGCCTGTATCCTCCTGTTTTCTTTGGTATAAGGAAGTAGGGGGAGTAGAAGCCCAGGCCTTGTTGGGAAAGTGGCACTTCCTCTATCGCACCCTGCGCGCGAAGGTTCGTAACCTCCAGGCACAAGAGAGTGGTAAGAGGGGGCCGAGAGTTGAACTCCTTTTGAGTGGAGGGAGAGGGCATACTTTGGAAGTGAAGTTTGTACCCCTCTGTCACTATGGAGAGAGTCCAATGTTCTGATGTTATCTGGTGCCATCTTTTGGCAAAGTAATACAGTCTGCCTGGGATGTTGACTGGCTCTGGAATTTCCAGGGGTAGGATAGCTAAGTTCTCTAGCAGGAAGTCAAAGACCTTGTGAAGGCTGGGTCTGCTAAGCTGGTTGAGCTCTGAGGGCCTGAGCCTTCCTTTGTTGCTTCGGTTGTTGTTGTCCCTTATTTATTTTATTTATTTATTGCTTTTATATACCGCGCTCTTTAAAATCAGTGCGGTTTACAGATAACATTTATGCATCTCAGGGTGTCTGTTATGCATTTACAGTGAACGGGAGATACAACTTGGATTTCAATCTAGGGGAACTATTTACAGTATCTACAACTATGTACATTATAGCTATGAGTTGTCTTGTGGCTTATCACTGTTTAGCTGGGTGTAAGGTGGCTAAGGTTGGGCTGTGAGTAGTGTAGGAGAAAGAGGTGGTGTTTTAGTGCTTTTCTGAATTGAGCAACATCGGTAATTGCTCAAATGAAGGTTAGGAGCGCATTCCAGCAGATGGGAGCATAAAACTTAAAAGCTCTGCTCTTCGTTGTTTGGGTGCATTCCACACTTTAAGAAAAGTGGAAGGAAGACAAAAAACTGCCAGCATGGTTTAAAGGTGAGGTCAGAGAGGCTGTTGTTGCCAAAAAAACATCTTTCAGGAAATGGAAAAAAGAGCCAAACGACGAAACCTGGAAACAGCACAAGCACTGGCAAGTCAAATGCAAGGCATTGATAAGGCAGGCAAAGAGAGAATTTGAGAAGAAGCTTGCTGCGGAAGCAAAAACACGAAATAAAGACCTTTTCAAGTACATTCATAGCAAAAAACCTGTGAGAGAGTCAGTTGATCCATTAGATGATAAAGGGGTTAAAGGAGCACCAAGAGGTGACAAGGCGATAGCGGAGAGACTGAATGAATTCTTTGCTTCGGTCTTTACTGAGGAAGATATAGGGATGTTACCCATGACTGAAGTGGTATTTAAAGGTGCAGAAGAATTGAAGGAAATATCGATACATCGGGAAGATGTCTTACAACTATTAGATAAACTGAAGAGTAGCAAATCACCTGGGCCGGATGGTATACATCCAAGGGTGTTGAAAGAACTGAAATATGAGATTGCAGACCTGCTATCAGTAATCTGTGAACTATCATTAAAATCATCTCTAATATCTGAAGATTGGAGGATCGCCAATATAACACCAATTTTTAAAAAGGGTTCCAGGGGTGATCCGGGAAACTACAGACCGGTGAGCCTGACGTCAGTACCGGGAAAAATGGTAGAAACCATCATAAAGAATAAAATTACTCAGCATGTAGATAGTCACAACCTAATTGGAGACAGCCAACATGGCTTTAGACAAGGAAGATCTTGTCTTACTAATCTGTTATGTTTTTTTGAAGGAGTGAATAAACAGGTGGACAAAGGTGAGTCAGTTGATAGTGTGTATCTGGACTTTCAGAAAGCCTTTGACAAGGTCCCTCATCAGAGACTTTTGGCAAAACTAAAGAGTCATGGGATAGGAGGCAATGTACTATTGTGGATCAGGAACTGGTTAAAAGATAGAAAGCAGAGGGTAGGGCTAAATGGCCAATTTTCCCAATGGAGAAAGGTGAATAGTGGTGTACCCCAGGGATCTGTGCTGGGTCCGCTGCTTTTTGACATATTCATAAATGACCTGGAAAGTGGAATAACGAGTGAGGTTATCAAATTTGCAGATGACACAAAACTATTTAAAGTTGTTAAAACCCAAGAGGATTGTGAAAAATTGCAAGAGGATCTTGATACATTGGAAGACTGGGCATCAAAATGGCAGATGAAATTTAATGTGGACAAGTGCAAGGTTATGCACCTAGGGAAGAACAACCCAAACTATGGTTACACGATGCAAGGTTCCACATTAGGAACCACCACCCAGGAAAAAGATTTAGGCGTCATGGTGGATACCATGTTAAAACCCTCGGCCCAGTGTGCAGCGGCGGCCAAGAGAGCAAATAGAATGCTAGGTATGATAAGGAAAGGAATGGAAAATAAAACAAAAGATATTATAATGCCTCTATATCGTTCCATGGTGAGACCGCACCTTGAATATTGTGTGCAATTCTGGTTGCCTTATCTTAAAAAGGATATAGCGATTTTAGAAATGGTTCAGAGAAGAGCCACCAAAATGGTAAAGGGGATGGAAGGATACTCCTATGAAGAAAGGCTAAAAAGGTTAGGGCTCTTTAACCTGGAAAAGAGACGGCTGAGGGGAGATATGATAGAAGTCTATAAATTAATGAACGGAGTGGAACGGGTAAACGTAGATCGATTGTTTACGTTATCAGAATATAGAAAGACTAGGGGACATGCAATGAAGCTACAGGGTAAACTATTTAAGACTAATAAAAGAAAATATTTTTTCACTCAACGTGTAATCAAACTCCGGAATTTGTTACCGGAGGATGTAGTAAAGGCTGTTAGTGTAGCTGGGTTTAAAAAGGCTTGGACAAGTTCCTGGAGGAAAGGTCCATAAACCATTATTAAGAAGTGACCGAAGATATCAATGCTTGACCCAGTACAAGCATTGTGGAACTTGTGTCTCTTGGGGAAACTGCTAGGTACATATGACCTAGATTGGCCACTGCTGGAAACAGAATACTGGGCTTGATGGACCTTGGTCTGACCCAGTATGGCATATCTTATGTTCTTATGTTCTTATGGTTATTTCATTGGGGGTCTGAAGGGTATTGATGGCGAATGACCTCCTCGCTCTGTTTGCTGGGGTAGGGTGGAGCAGATCCATTAGGGAGGAGGAGGACATGTTGTTGATGGCCTTAAATGTCATCAGAACTACTTTATATGTGGTCCGACAGTAGATTGGTAGCCAGTGCAAGTCCTTTAAGATCGGGGTGATGTGGTCTCCTCTGGAGGCCCCGTGTAGGAAGCGTGCCGTGGTATTCACTGCTAGTTGTAGCAGCGGGCTTAATGTGTTCTTGGGTAGGCCATGAAGGATTGCATTGACGTAGTCAAAGTGGGGGGTCACAAGGGCCTGAAAGACTGTCCTGAAGTCGCCTGGTTGTAATAGAGGTCGGAGATGTCTCAATGTTCGTATTTTATGGTGGATCTGCCTGATAATGTTGCTGATGTGCATTTTGAACTCGAGCTGCTGGTCTAATGTGACACCGAGGTAGCAGATATTTGGTCCGCTTGTGAGCTCAGCGTCTCTTGTCTTTAGTGTCAGTGGCAGGGAAAAAGATTGATTTCTTGTAATGAAGAGTACGTCTGTTTTGCTGAAATTTATCTTGAGGCCCTGTGCGTGGAACCAGTCCGTTACAGCCTTGAAACATTTTATTAGTGGGGAGAAATCCAGATTGTCAGTCGAGAATGGGATGAAGAGTAGTACATCATCGGCGTAGATCAGACATGAGACGTTGAAGGAGCGGATTACTTCACATATGGGTTGCATGTATATGTTGAATAATAAGGCAGAGAGTGACGAGTCTTGAGGTACACCATGTTTTTGTTCGAAAGGTTCAGAGGTTTTAGAAGATGTACGAACCTGCTGCCATCTGTCCGTTAGATACGATTTGCATCAACTCAAAGCTGAGCTGCTGATTCCCTTATCTTGAAGCCGAATCAGGAGTTGATCATGGTTTACGGAGTCAAACGCGGCGGCGGCGATGTCCAGGAAAATCAAAGCAAATCCTTGTTTGATGTTGTCGGTTCCTGTGATCAGAGTGTTGATTAGTGTGGTGAGGAGAGTTTCCACGCCATGTGATTCTCGAAAGCCATGTTGGGATAGGTCCAGAGGGGCCGTGGAGTCAATGTGGTCCTGTATTTGTGCTGAACGACCTTCTCGATTAGCTTTGCTAGCAGCGGAATGCTCGATATTGGTTGATATGATTCCACCTTCTGGGTATTTAGTTTGGTGTTCTTCATAAGGGGCCGGATTGATGTCTGCTTGAGGCATGATGGGAATAAACCTGCGGAGAAAGATAAGTCCATGATCTTGCATAGTATAGGGCTGATTTCCTTACGTAGTGCTCTTATCCAGAATGCTGGACAAGGGTAGTTTGGAGCAGTGGTGGCATTGACGGTAGTGATGATGTCCTCAATTTCTGTAGCTGTTGGTGTCATGATAGTGGTAAGTGGCTTAAGTTGTGTTAGACTGCTGCTGGGGGTGGACAGTGTGGCTTTGCCGACGTTATTGGTTTTGGCCAGTAAGTAATCTGTATAGTCCTGTGGGTGAATCATAGTCGGTTGGGGGGGCGAGGGTTCCTTCGTTAGGGTTTTTACTATATTGAAAAGCTTGTGGGGTTTGTTCAGGGCACGGTTCAGGAGACTGGAGTGATGTTCTTTCATTGTCGCTGATATTGAATCCCAGTGTTTCTTAAGGTGGAAGGTGTATGCTGTCAGGTCTGTAGGGGACCGTGTACGTCACCATTTTCTTTCTAGTTTCCTTAGCAGAAGTAGTGAGGTTTTTAGTTCGATGGTGTACCAATGTGCAGGCTTTCTACTTCCTGGACGCTTGCCTGGGGCGAGTGGTTTAGTTTGGGCAGGTTTGCAGGCAAAGGAGCTCAGGCCGTTGTTCCATGAGGCCATCATCTCTTCGAGGTTTGGAGATGCAGATATGATGTTAGGTAGGACCTCCTTGATGATTGTCTCTTTGTCAAAGGATCTGAAGACTGGTCGGTACTCAAAAGGTAGATCTCCTTAACAGTCCTTGACCAAAGATATCAGACACGCGGCTCTCTCTGGAGCACAATAGGCATGGCACAGTCTTTCTGGTCAGTGTTAAACCATGGCAGAGATTTCCTCCCCTCAGGGGCTGTGAATGCAGCCTCCACAATATCTTCATCCTCCCTTAACCCAGATGGCTGGGAATAGTGAAAATTGAAAACAGCATATTCAACTACTTTTCAAAAATGGCCCATGCTAAGAAAGTGCAATAGAAAAAAATACATAAGATACTGAGCACACACTTGTGAAGAATAGGGCCCATCATCACATGCTACAGGAAGTGTGGGCTTGTGTGTCAGCCCAGAAGAGAATCAGAACACAACCAGAGAGAGAAGAGTAGGAGTTACTGGCCCACAGTGAACCCCAAATTAAAGCCAAAATAGTTTTCTACTATATTCTCTCAAACTATGTTAAGCTCTCTTTTAAATCTACTAATTAAAATCATTAGCTGCAGCCAAAATATTTTCCAATACTGCAATCTCAGCAGCTCTATCCTGTTACATCGCCAGTTCTGAAACTGGTATCAGTTCAGTCTGAGACCAGGGTTTTATCTCAGCAGTGCCTAAATCAGCATATTTATGGAAAAACATACCGCTGCATCCTGATCCATCAGGTAAGCTCCATGGCCTTCACTGACAGCTTTTCTGTACTCCTGGTGAGCTTGATCTTTTTCTTTCACCTATAAACAAATGTTCAAACAATAGTCAAACAGGTAATTTTCAATGTACATGTAAATAGTGAATGAGGGAAAGGATGCAGAAAACTGAATCAAAAGGCTTATTGTTACTACATCACTGCAGAACCAACACAAAGCTAAATATTTTTAAGGGTAGGATGAACTTATTTCTACTGTGAATGTCATTAGAAAATTGCTGGATTAATATTCAACTACTGCAGTCAGCAATTATTTTTAAATGCCGGCCACAGCAGCTGAAAAAAAATTTGGATATTCAGTGTTGGTATCCACACAGTGGCCAGCATTGGAGCTTTTCCCGATAGCAGCAATATTGAGTCTGCTATCCAGACAGCTTTCTGGATATAGTCAGGCATGCCTTTTTGCTTTTCTAATTTTATCCAGATAGTTATCCAAATAGCAGACTGAATATCACCATTAATTGGATAACTCTGTGTACTGTTCTCGCTCTTTCTATAAACTGCCCCGTCATGAGGCTATCAGAAAGATAGCCCAGCCAGCAGCACTTATCCTCTGAATATCAGGACCTACCTCTTTTAAGGTGCAGAAAGTGTAGTTACTTACCTGTCAAAAGGTGATCTCCAGGAACAGCAGGAATCAGTCTTCACACATGAGTGACGTCGGTACCGACGGAGCCCATAAGGGAACACTCCCCAGAGTCCAATTGGAAAGCTTCTAGGAGCACTCCACTGCACCTGCGCATCTGCCTTCCCAACTGTACTCTTCAGTTGAGTTTCTTGCTGAGAGATAGAGGAAAATAGAGTACCCTAAACTCCTAGGCAGGAGGATGGGTGGTGAAGACTGATTCCTGCTGTTACCGGAGATTACCTGTTACAGGTGAGTGAGTAACTATGCTATCTCAAGGAACAAGCAGGAATGCAGTCTTCATGTATTGGAATCACTAACTTCCGAGCACCAGAATGACATTTTCGAGGCTAAACAATGGAGCTGAGAAGGTATGAATACAAAGTGGCCCGATTGGACTCGAATGCAGTAGGCAAGAGCATGGATAAAGGTGTCTGGTGCCAGAAGAAGTCCGGATGGTAGGAGTTGTGATTAAGTTCCAAAAAGATGCTGAAGAACAGCCTGGCCAAAGACAACATCCCAATGGAAGTCCCTCTCAAGGAAGTAGTGAGCAGAGAAGGTGTGAATGGGGGACCATGTAGCTGCTCGACAGATCTCCTCAATGGAAACGGAACAAAGATTGGCAACTGAGGTTGCCATGGCCCATACATTGTGAGCGGTGATGTGACCCTCGAGGGAGAAGCCTGCCTGAGCACACGCAAAAGAAATGCAGTCTGCAATCCAGTTGTATAGGGTTTGTTTGGACACTGGAAGTCCAAGGTGGCTTGGATCAAAGGAAATTAATAATTTCCTGAGATTTTTGATTCTGTCCAAGTAGAAAGTCAGTGTATGCTTGCAATCTAGAGTACGCAAAGCTGCCTCAGCCCTTGAGGTATGCAGTCGGGGAAAAAAGGCCGGTAGCATCACGGATTGGTTGATATGAAAAGAGACTACCTTTGGAAGGAAGTGTGGAAGGGTAAAGAGAACCACCTTGTCATGGTGGAACAGAGTGTAGGCAGAATCTGCCACCAAAGCTTGCAATTCGCTAATGCAACAAGCTGAGGTGAGGGCAATGAGGAAGATGACCTTCCAAGATAGGAATTTTAAAGAAGCGGTAGGTGAGGAGTGGTCTAGTGGTTAGGACAAGGTACTTCAGGCCGGAGGGCCGGGGGTTCAAGTCCCACCTGGGGACAGCAATCTCAGGCCGGAGGGACTGGGATTTCTAGTCCTATAGGCACTCCTTGTGGCCTTGGGCAAGCCACTTAACCCTCCATTGCCCATGCTCCCTGTAAGTATGAATGTGTGTGTCTCTCATCCCCTCGTGTTAAATGTATCCCCCAATTGACCGCTTTGACCCGGTGAAAAGCGGGATATAAATACAGCTAAATAAATTAAATAAATAAATAAATAAAGTCTCAAATGGAGGCTTTAGGACCACATCGAGGTCTCAAGCCACCAGTGCTGGTTTGATCAGTGACCTGGAAAGCAGAAGATCCTGCAAGAATCTTTGCACCAAGGGGTGTGAGGAAACAGGATGCCTGTCCACTGGCCTGTGATGGCTGCAATGGCACTTAGATGAATTCTGACAGAGTTAGTCTTAAGCCCTGTAGAGGACAAATTGAGGAATATTATAGAAGTTCCACTGGGCAGGCAGATGAGTCAACCTCCGCCATTTAAAGGCATAAGAACGTCTAGTAGACAGTTTGCGTGATGCAAGCAAGATGTCCTTGACCTACTGAGGAAGGTTGAGGTCGTCAGAGGCAGGGCCAGCCCGTCCATTGTGCAAGATGTTGGTCACACAGGGCCCCGCGCTTCAGGAGGCCCTGCGCCAACAACATCCCACATTGAATGGCAGGCAGGGTGGCTTTAGAGGCAGCCGGAAAGGCCCCGGCTCACCTCTTACAGCTGCCGAAGAGAAGCGCATCTTTTTCCTTCACTTCAGCAGCTGTACTGAAGTTTAGAATGCTGCCATGCTGAGCGCCGGGAAACACAGCAGCGTTCTAAACGTCAGTACAGTTACTGAAGTGAAGGAAAAAGACATGCTTCACTTCGGCAGCTGTTAGAAGTGAGCCGGAGCACAGCAGCGTTCTAAACTTCAGTACAGCTACTGAAGCAAAGGAAAAAGACATGCTTCACTTCAGCAATGTTAGAGGTGAGCCGGAGCCTCTCCAGTCCCTCTAAAGCATTTTAGATAGCCGCGGGGCTCTTTGGGAGGGGAGGGGGCTTGGACTGGAAATGGGCTGATGGAGGGGCTAGGATGGGACTGGACATGGGCTGTTGGGGGGCTAGGATTGGAAATGGGCTGTTTGGGGGGCTAGGATTAAAATGGACATGGAGGGGCTAGGACTGGAAATAGGCTCATGGGGGGCGTGGATTGGAAATGGGGTGAGTGGAGGGGAGCTAGGACTGGAAATGGGCTGAGTGGGGGGCTTGGACTGGAAACTGGCAGAGGGGTGGGCAGCTTGGACTGGAGGGCTGATGGAGGGGCTAGGAAAGGACTTGACATGGGCTGTTGGGGGGCTAGGATTGGAAATGGGCTGTTGGGGGGGCTTGGATTGAAATGGACATGGAGGGGCTAGGACTGGAAATAGGCTCATAGGGAGGCTTGGATTGGAAATGGGCTGAGTGGGAGGGGAGCTAGGACTGGAAATGGGCTGATGGTGGGGCTAAGAAAGGACTAGAAATGGGCTGATGGAGGGGCTAGGAAAGGACTAGAAATGGGCTGATGGAGGGGATAGGAAAGGACTGGACATGGGCTGTTGGGGGGCTAGGATTGGAAATAAGCTGATGGAGGGGCTAGGATAGGACTGGAAATGGATGGGGGAGCTAGGCCTGGAAATGGGCTGATGGTGGGGCTTGGATAGGACTGGAAATGGATTGGGGAGCTAGGACTGGAAATGGGCTGAGTAGAGGGGGAGCTTGAACTGGAAATAGCTGATGGGGAGGGGGGCTTGGACTGGAAATGGGCTGTGGGGGAGCTAGGACTGGAAATAGGCTGATGGAGGGGCTAGAATAGGATTGGAAATGGGCTGGATGGGGGGCTAGGACTGGAAATGAGCTGATGCAGGGATTACAAGTGAGCGGATGCTGGGTGGGGCTGGAACTAGAAGGGAGCTGATGTTGGGGGAGGAATAGAATGGGATGGGGCTGGGAGAGTGAAATAGAGAGGGGAAAAATATTTTGTGTGGGAGGGAAGAAAAATCTACAGTTGGCCGGGTATTGGGAGAGTAAGTGGGGCTTGAGGATGGAGGGGTAAAATTTGAATGGATGAAAAAGGAATAAAGATAGAGATGGAGGAAAGAGCAAAAGGAGAAAGATCAGTATGTTAAAGCAGATGTAGAGAGAGAATGAAAAAAAACTAGAAGAAAGGACAAATGGACAGCAGACAATGGAGAGATAGAAGAAGACAAGAAGAAACCAGAAGAAAGTGACTGGAGCAATTGCAACTGAAAAATAAAATGCACAAACAAAAGGTAGAAAAATACTTTTTTATTTTGAATTTATTAACTGGAATATGTCAGCTTTGGGAATGTGCATCTTTAATGTCTGCATTTTGTTTAGTACAACTGGAAATTAATTTATAGTTTTATTTCTGCAGTGTTGTACATTCCAAGTTTAGCTTTTGGGGTTCCCAGTTTAATTATTGTCTTCCTATTTCTAAACTGTGATTCCTTGTTCTTTGTTTGGTGATGGTCTTATGTTCTGCATGTATAACTGAGCTGAGGTATTCTGTTTATGTAGTTTCTATTTAACAGTGCCACTTGTTCTCTTTCCCCAGTAGGAGATATATTGGTATTCTCTGAGATGTATTGATTTAATATTTGCAATGTTGCCTTTTGATAGGTAGGGTATGGTGCTTTATGAGTCCTGGTAGTACTGTTATGATATGGTGGGTTTGCTATGGGTTCTAAATGGGCAGTGTTTATGGTACTTCCTAATGTGCCTGGAGATTGGCACTGGAGTATAGTAATGTAGAAATCTGGCAGTTTTTCTTTATCCATACACTCATTAAGAGGCATGTTTACTAAAAGTTAGCGCATGTTAACATCATGCAAATATTCATGCAAATGAGGCCCCTTATGGAAATGAGGGCCTGCACCGAGTCTCCGCAGATGGCCCCACACCCCCCGTGGGCCTCCCCTGGTCAGCGATCATGCTTTCAGTGGCCATGCTGTGAGATGGAGAGTTAGTGAATTGGGATGGAGGAGCGTCCTATAATCCTGGGAGAGGAGGTTGGGCACATGTCCCAGGCTGAGGGGTGGAGTCTGCGCTTGACGAAGCAGCAGAGGGAACCATGGTTGATGGGGCCCTTAAGGGGTAATGAGAATCATGGAGCCCCTGTCGACCGGCAGCTTGAACAGAGTTTTGGGTATGAGAAGAGTGGGTGGGAACGCATAAAGCAGGCCCCTGTCCCAATGTGAAAGAAAGGTATCCGCTGTCTAACTGGGCAGGGAGGGAAGCAGTGAGCAGAACAGTGGCAATCGCACATTCCCCTGTGTGGCGAACAGATCTATTCTGGGAGTCCCTCACAAATGGAAGATCCAAGATGCCATCTCTGGATTTAGAGTCCACACGTGTGGATGTAAAATGCGGCTGAGTTTGAGATTGTCCTCCAGGAGATTCACCACCCGGAGGTGGCTGCAGTATGCAATGGCGAAAAAACAGAGATGAAGGGCAGATAGGAACCCGTAACCCCTTGCTTGTTCACACAGAACATGGCTGCCTGGTTGTCAGTCTGGACTAAGATCTGTTTGTCCGAAAGATGGGGTTGAAAAATCAGAAGGGCATTCGTGAGAGCACGGAGCTCCAAGAGGTTGATCTGCATCAGAGATTCCTGTTGTGTCCATTGCCCCTATGTATTGAGCCTGGTCAGATATGCTCCCCACACAGCTTAGAAGCATCCATCGTCAGGGTGCACTGAGATGGAGGCACCTGAAAAGGTGACCCTCCAAGTAGGTTTTGAGGGGAGCACCACCACTGAAGGGAGTTGGTAAGAGGAGGTGTGATGCAAACTTTATTTGAGAGACGCCCAGTTGCTTGGGTCCATTGGGACGAAAGTGTCCACTGGGGCTGTCTCATGTGAAGATGGGCATATGGAACCACATGGACCATGGAAGCTATGTGTCCCAGAAGACGCAGCATCTCTCAAGCTGTTATGGCACTTTGACTCCTTATAGTGTGGGCCAGCTCAATGAGATGAACAGAGAAATCTGAGGAAGGAAAGCTTGGCCCTGATGAGTGTCTAGAAGTGCTCCAATGAACTCAGGTTGCTGGGATAGAACCAGGTGGGATTTTGGAAAGTTTAGGACAAAGCCTACACTTTGAAGCACTGTGATGGTGCAATGAAGAGACCATTTTACCACTTCCAGGGATTCTCCCCTCATTAGCCAGTCATCTAAGTAAAGGAAGGCAAAGTCTCCCAAAGGATGAAGGTAGGCGGCGATCACCGCCATGCATTTTGTGAACACTCAGGGTGCGAAAGATAGACTGAAAGGAAGAACCCGATACTGGTAATGAGTCTGCTGAACCCAAAAACGTAGATACTGTCTGTGGTGAGGGTGGATCAGCAAATATGTATATGCCTCCTTGAGGTCTAGAGAACATAGCCAGTCGTTTCTCTGAAGGTATGGCAGAAGGGTACCGAGGAAAATCATCTTGAAATTTTCTCGAACAAGGAATCTGTTGAGATCCCTCAGATCTAGAATGGGCCTGAACCCTCTTGTCTTCTTGGAAACAAGAACGTAAGGGGAGTAGAAGCCTCTAACGTCTTGGGTGGGACGGATTCTTTTGACAGCCCCTGAGCTAAAAGGGTCGCCACCTCGGCAGACAGGAGATTGGCCTGCAAGGAATTTGCAGGATAATCCCTTGGGAAGGTGGTAGGGGGTAAGCTTTGAAAATGAAGCAGATAACCCTCTTGAACAATGTTGAGAGTCCATTTCTCTGATGTGATGAGCTGCCACCTGTGGGCATAAGCACAGAGTTTGTCTGCTATGTGAAGGGGCTGAGGACCCTGCAGAGGCAGAGTAACTATGCTCTCTAGAAAGAAATCAAAAACCAGGTGCTGTCTGTAACTGAGTAGCTGGATGTGGCTTGTTGTTGTGGTTAAGTGCCATCGAGTCAGTGTTGACTCCTGGCGAACCGCTGGATAGTTGACCTAAACTTTGTTCGGTCTTCAGCCAAGCAGCTCATTGTTGATAGAGTGGCGTCCATAGCTGCTGTTATTGTATCAATCCATCTCATTGCCGGCCTTCCTCTTTTACGGTGACCTTTTACCTTGCCAAGCATTATGTCTTTCTCCAATGATCTTTCTCTTTGCATAATATGTCCAAAGTATGAAAGTCAAAGTCTTGTAATCTGAGCTTCTAAGGAAAGCTTAGGTTTGATCTCCTCTAGTACTGACTGGTTTGTTCTTCGGGCAGTCCATGGTATAAACAGTATTCGTCGTCAGCACCATAATTCAAAGGCATCAATTTTCTTCCTATTTTTTTTTACTGTCCAACCTTCGCATCCATGACGTTATTGAAAATACCATGGCCTGGCTAAGTCGAATCTTTGTATGGAGAAAGACATCTCTGCCCTTGAGGATCTTGGAGTCAACAAGGTTTGGATAAGTTCCTGGAGGAACGGTCCATAAACCATTATTAAGAAGGGACCCAGGATATCAATGCTTGATCCAGTACAAGCATTGCGGAACCTGTGTCTTTTGGGGAAACTGCTAGGTACATATGACCTAGATTGGCCACTGTTGGAAACAGGATACTGGGCTTGATGGACCTTGGTCTGACCCAGTATGGCATATCTTATGTTCTTATATGTTCTTATGTTAACAACCGCCCACTAGGCTGGGCCGGAGCCAGAGCCTGGGGTTTGGGGGCCTTCTGCTTACGCGGGCCATGCCCCTGTCCCTTGGCCTGCTGCCCCTGTGGGGGAGCTGGGGAACAGTGAACTTCCTGGGGTAAAAGGGCTTTTTACCCAAGCCCTTCTTGCAAGAAGGGGCAGAGGTCTTCTTAGAGAGCCGTGTCCTCGTCATGAACTCGGTCTCCAGTTCTGCAGCCTTGTTGGTCATGGGCTTTCCGAAGAGGTTCTCCCCTTGGCATGGGACATCGACCAACTTGTCCTGAACCCATTGCTCGAGGTCAGACGACTGCAGCCAAGCTTGGCGGCGTGCACCGATGCTCGCCGTGGCTACCCAAGCCGCCGACTCAAACCCGTCATAGGCTGCCCGAGACATGAACTTGGAGCATTCACAGACAGCTTTGGACAGGCCCTTGAAGCGCTGCAAAGGTTCCTCGGAGAGACCAGTCGAGAATCCGGTGATTTCCTTCACCAGATCTCTGAGGTACATGCCCATGTACAGCTGGTACGCCTGGATCCAACAATTCAGCATTGCGCCCTGGAAACACTCCCTGTCGAGGGCATCCAAGGTGTGGGCCTCCCTACCGGGGGGCACCGAGAAGTGCATCTTCTGACTCTTCAGTCGACACATGGCCGACTCCACAACCATGGAGTTGTGTGACAGTTGTGATTTTTGGAACCCAGGGCTCCGGCGGACTCAATACATCGAGTCGAGCTGCTTGCTGATTACTGGCATCATCGCCAGCGTCTCCCACATGCGAAGCATAAGTCGTTCCAGGATAGGGAGAATGGGCACCATAAGAGCTTCTCGAGGGGGATCCTTGTACTGGAGGATCTCGAGCTCGTCGGCTCGAAGATCCTCCTCGGACTCCGTCGGGAACGCCAAAGCCTTGGACATATCCTGCATGAAGTCCAGAAAGCCCATATCCTCTGATGGGGACCTTCTCCGAGGTTCCGATATTGGGGAATCAGAGGAAACATCCCGATGACGCCGAATGTCCATAGTCTCCTCGTCCTCGGTCTCCCAAGCGGAGGCCTCCAAGGAGAACCCGAGGGCCCCGGCGCCATCCACCATGACACCTGCAGGCTCGGCGGTGACGACCTCAGTCCCGATGAGCGGGAGACCAAGTGCGACCTCGGCCGAGGATTGACTTGAGCCCAGAAGGTCTTGAGGATCGGCTCGGCCTCTGGGGTCGACTCGATGTCGGTGGTCGGGGCGGAGGAACTGGACGTGCCAGACATCAGCGCCCGCTGCTGTTCCATGAAGGCAGTAAAACTGTGCTCCTCCAAGGCCGCCATCCTGGACACCAGTCCCAGAGGCTCCGCAGCCTCCAGCTTGGGCGCCAACACGCTCGGGCCCGCAGCCGGTTCCCCCGGAGGGGAGTCCTCGACTAGGACAGTATGTACTTGCCTAGGCTGATCCGCATCTGTGTCCCTGCGAGGAACCTTGGCTGGGCACTCCTTCACAGATGCCCCGGGTAGGCGCTCAGGACTCCGCAACCGGCCCCGAGAGGTGCCGGGTCGTTCGGAACTGTCCAGGGACACCGCCTTCGAGGATTTTTTCCTTCTCTTCTGTTCCCTCGAGGGAGACCACCTCTCTGAGGAACCTCGACGACACTCGGGTTCGGAGTGCTCCTCCCTAGTTGTGGAGGCCTCAGACGAGGTCCTGGCTCTCAGAGGCATGGGGGAGTCAGGAAAAATCTTATCATGCTGCTGCTGGCAGCTCCGCAAGGCCTTGGAGGACATCTTTTTATACAGACCACAGACCGCTGGGTCGTGGTCCGGTCCGAGGCACCTGAGGCAGCAGTCATGTGTATCGGTGAGGGACATAATTTTCACGCACCAATCACACTTTTTAAACCCGCTGGTAGCCATGGGAGGAAAAAGGACCCCAGCAACATCAAAGACCCTTTGGGCTGCCAGCAAGGGAAAAATGGGTGTGAAAAGAAACGCCCAAGGAAAGAAAAATCAAACTAGGGGAACCAACCCGATATTGAGATACCGAGGTCAAAGGCGGGAAGGGTACCAGTCTCACACCAGTGGAAGTCAAAAGACACGAAAAAAATCAACTTTTCCCGGGGCACTGCAGACAACGTCTGATGGGCTCCACAGAAAAAAGGAGACTGAGCAAGATGGGCGGGAAGTGGACCACGCATGCGTGGTAGCAATTCCCAAAGGCTTTCTTTGAAAGCTTGGGATTTGCTCTGCGCAGGCTCCGTCAGCATCGACGTCACCCATATGTAAGGACTGACTTCCTGCTTCTTCCCGGAGAATACCTGCTTTTCCAGACCCATCCTCTGAGGTGGTCTTCGAGGGCTTCTTCTTGTATTCCACCTCCAGGGAGTTCCTCTCAGAGAGGCCGCGGGACTTTGAGGCAGCTCGGATGTCACAGGGCACCAAGGTACCAGAGGGGGCCCTGGAGCATGGTGTCATCGGGGACTCCAGCGCAGAGTCAGATCTATGGAACAACTTCCCCTGCTGCAGCTGGCAGCTCTTGATGGCCTTTGCGGACATGGACTTGCAAAGGTCACAGCCAAAGTTGTTGTGCTCCAGCCCGAGATAACGGACATGGCCGTCATGTGGGTCGATGAGGGACATCATTTTACTGCACAGATCACATTTTTGAAGCCACTGCAGACCATGGGGAAAACCGGGCCCTTGAACCCAGGCGAGGGTCTGAGGCCTACTGGCCAAAAGGGGCATGAAGCACCAGTCGAGGAACACCTTGAGAAAAAATAAGAAAAATCAATAAAACAAATCTGAGGAGCGATGCCGAGGAGGGCTGGCTCGGGGGCAGGAAGAGGAACCGGTGCGCGTACTGGAAAGGAAAATTTTTAAGGCAAAAAAAAGACACTTTTTCCGGAGAAATGGGACAGACGTACAGTGGGCTCTGCGGAAAATAGGAGACTGAGGTAAGATGGCACCCTTGGGAGGGAAGGGGATCACGCATGCATGGTGCGTCTCCCAAAGGCTTTCTTTGAAAGCTAGGAAGATGCTTCCGCAAAGGCTCCAACGGCACCAACGTCATGCATATGTGAGGACCGACTTCCTGCTTGTTCACGGAGAAGACAAGGATAATCTTTGAACCCACTCTGATAATGTTCTCACTGTATTTAGCTCATATCTTTCTAGTAGTAGCTCAAGGTGAATTACAATCAGGTATATTAGATAAAGTGTAGTTACTCACCTGTAACAGGTGATCTCCAAGAACAACAGGAATTTAGTATTCACATAAGGGTGATGTCGATACCGATGGAGCCCAAGTGGGAACGCTCCCCAGCGTCCAATAGGAAAGCTTTTGGGAGTACTCTACCACACCTGCATCACTGCCTTCCCACCTTCCCAACTCCCTCTCTTCAGTTGAGTTTGTAGCTGAGAAAAAGGAGAGTAAGAGAAGGAAACCCTGCAACTCCTAGCAGAGGAGGACAGGTTATGAAAACTAAACTCCTGCTGTTCCTGGAGATCACCTATTTAAGGTGAGTAACTACGCTAATCTGTACATAGTTCCCCCGGTTGTCCTATTGTTGAAGTTCCCTGTTCAATGTAAAACTCAATGTTACTTGTATGCATTGTAGTATGTTCTTGTTCAATGTACACCGCACTGATTGTAATAGCGCGGTATAGAAGAATTGTTAAATAAAAATAAATAAATAAATATCTCCAGGAACAAGCAGAAATGTAATCTTCACACATGGGACTCCCTAACTCCCAGATGCCAGAGAAAATGACCTCAGAACTGGTAGGTTTGCCTCAGGGCAGGCTTCAGGAGGTCATGAATTCTCTATGGATGTCTGGTATTGTTCCGGGACGGAGGGTAGGAGTTCCCTAAGTCTGAAAGAGATGCTGGAGAACAGCCTGACCAAACATGGCATCCCGGCGGGAGTCCTTGTATAAACAGTAATGAGCAGCAAAAGGTATGGACCAAAGACAAAATTGCTGCTTTGCAGATTTCGTTAATGGCTACAGAGTGTAGGTTTGCCATTGAGGTAGTCATGGTACGAACATTATGGACAGTGACATGATCTTCAAGAAATTGTGCTGCTTTGTCATAAGCAAATGAGATGCAATCTGCTATCCATTTAGAGAGAGTACGTTTGGATACTGACAACCCCAAGTTGCTAGAATCAAAGAAAAGGAATAACAGAGCCTTTACAGTGCTCAGCTGCCTTTGAAGATAGAATGCCAGGGCACAAGTCAAGGGTATAGAGGTTTGCCTCTGTCCTAGACGAATATGGTCTAGGAAAAAAGACAGGAAGTCAGACTGACTAATTCAAGTGGAAAGGAGACACCACTTTCAGCATTAAATGGGGGCGAGACCTTGGGACGACTTTGTTACGGTGGAACTGCCACCAAAGCTTGTAGCTCACTAATGTACCTAGTCGAAGTGAGTGCAATGTGGAAGATGACTTTCCATGTCAGAAACTTTAGTGAGGTAGTGGCTAAGGGTTTAAAAGGCGGCTTGAGAAGTTGCCCTAGAATGACACTGAGATCCCAGGCCACTGGAAGTGGTCTAATGGGAGGTTTGGTGAGCAAGAAACGTCTCATGAAGCGCACCACATGCGGCTGTGAGGAAATTGGTTGTCCATCCAGGAGATGGTGAGAGGCTGCGATGGCACTCAGGTTAACTCTCACCGAGTTGGTTTTGAGACCGGAAGAGGATAGATGGAGGAGATTCTGGAGGAGTGCCTCCACTAGAGCCGAGGAGATTAAGGTCCTTCTGAGAACACCAGAGGGAAAATCTACACCACTTGAAAGCGTAAGAACGTCTGATGGATGGCTTTCTAGAGTCTAAGAAGATCTCCTTTACTTCCTGAGTAAGGTTGAGATGCTGCAATACTATGCTTTCAGCAGCCATGCCATGAGGTGGAGAGACTGCAGAATGGGATGGAGCAGTGTCCCCTCCTCTTGAGAGAGGAAATCTGGAGCAGATCCGAGATCTAGGGCTTGAGTCTGAGACAGATGTAGGAGAGGAAACCACAGCTGACGTGGCCAACGTGGGGTTATGAGTATCATGAGGCCCCTATCCGTCTGGAGCTTGAAAAGCATCTTGGGAATCAGGGGAATGGGAGGAAAAGCATACAGGAACTCTCGACCCCAGTGGAGGTGAAAAACATCCACCTCCTGGTTGCCCGACATGGGAGTCCTGGTGCAGAAGCGGGGAAGTTTGGCATTCTGCGGAGTGGCAAACAAGTCTATTTCTGGGGTCCCCCAGGTCTGAAAAATGAAGGATGCTGTCTCTATGTGGAGAGACCATTCGTGGGGAAGAAGGATCCGACCCAATCTGCCTGCCAAGACATTTTGCTCCCCTGGAAGTTATACCGCTTGCAGGTGTATCTGATGAGTAATGGCAAAGGACCAGAGATGGAGAGCCTTCTGCAGAGGGGTCAAGATCCTGTTCCCTTTTGTTTGTTCAGATAGAACATGGCTACCTGATTGTCTGTTTGGATCAGAACCCTCTGGAAGTTTAGATGCATGTGAAAGATCTTGAGGGCATTGAAGATTGCCCGAAGTTCCAGCAGATTTATCTGGAGCTTGGACTCTTCCTCCGTCTAGAGGCCCTGAGTGGAGAGGGACCCTAGTGGGTCTCCCACCCCTGTTTGGAGGTATCCGTTGTCAGAGTACATTGATGTGAAGGCATCTGAAAAGGTGACCCGACGAGGAGGTTCTCTGGGGAACACCACCATAGGAGTAATGTGGCCAGCGGGGCAGAAACTGATATTTTGTCTGAGAGATGGTCGGAGGCCTGTATCCACTGGAAATCTGGAGCCCATTGGGCTGTTCGCATATGCAGGCATGTATGTACTGTTGAGGTCATATGACCAAGAAGCTGTAGCATCTCTCGGGCAGTAAGATGATCTTTGACACAGGCCTGAGATGCCAGCTAGATGAGATGAGAACAGCAGGGCTGAGACAGATATGCTCTTGACTGGTGAGTATTAAGGAGAGCTCCTATGAACTCTAGTGTTTGAGTAGGAGCGAGATGGGACTTTAGAAGATTTATCACAAATCCCAAGTGTTAAAGTACCTGCATAGTACGAGAGAGAGAGAGAGAGACAGGTGAACCTCTTGGGAGGTTCCTGCCCTTTTGAGCCAGTCGTCTAAGTAAGGGAAGACACGCTATAAAAACAGCTGCACGCTCCAGGCGTGCCCGCGCCGGAGGGCCGCGCAAGAGGGCCCTTTGGCACGGCCCTTAGGCAAAGGCCAGTCAAGGAACCTCAAGCTCCCACGGAAACGAAACAACTCCACGGTGCAGAGACCAACAGCCTCTCTCAACGCACTGCTGAGCTCCTTCAAGGTCGAGCTCGCGTAGAACCACTGAACTGACACACCAACGAATCGCAGCAAGTATATGCTACCAAAATAACTCTAAGTTCACACCAGATCTTTTGTTGTTGTCCATGATCCACCTCTGAATCATTACTGTTATCAGTATTTCAACTTAGACTAATTGTTGGCTAACTTAATTTCAGATGCCATATTGCCATTTAGGCACTGTAGATTCATAACTATTATCAATAACTCACTTTAACTTACTGTTGTCAGTAGTGTCAGTAATTTTACCTTGAAGTACTGTTGTCAGTAATTCACTTCATATTTCTGCTGTTAGTATTTCACAGACTCTTTTCTGCTACCAATATCCTGTCCTAAACTATTGTTAATATCTTACTTTGATTTTACTGTTGTCAGTAACTCACTGTGGATTTAGTATAGATAGTGAAGTACTTTGGTTTTACTGTTGTCAGTATTGTACATTGGATTTACTGTCGTCAGTAATTATCTGGCCTTACTGTTGACAGTAACTCACTTTGAATAACACCTTTCAAAACTGCCACATAACTCTTATCAGAATTCACCACTGCTGACATACAACTATATTATCACGACCTTACACAATAGTCCTTGAGCCAAATACAGAAAATGCTTCACCCTAACAACATGCTCTTGCGAATATCATACACCTGTATATTATTAGCAATAATAATAATTGATCTATCCACATGTTTAAACTATAAAAATCACATGACTATACCTATAATACACACATACTCGAAATGACTACCATATGAGATACTCTCATGAATTCCACCCAAAAATTAATTATCATAGACTAATACACATACAACAAACAAATACACAACAAAGGGACAAGAAAATCTGCTCTATCTACTCATCCTCCCTATCATGTATCCTAATTAATGCACGATCAATGAAAAATAAATTACCCATATTTAATGACCTGATAACTGACTTAAAACCTGACATCTTATGTGTCACAGAGACATGGCTTTCTGAAACAGATACAGTCTATCTAAATCAACTTGATAAAGAGAACTACGACACATTCTACAAACATAGATCCAACAAAAAAGGTGGTGGAGTTCTAATGATGACTAAAAAAACATTAAACGCCAAGCCAATCCAATCAAATTTCAATAATAACATGGACACATTATTAATAAAAATCGGCCTCATAAAAATTTGCTTAATTTATAGACCCCCAGACAATAAAACAGATGGCCTGGATTCTCTTATTGAACTCCTCAGCTCATCTACTGATCAAAATCCTGTAATCATGCTAGGCGACTTTAACCTTCCATCCCTACCAACACTAGACTCTAAACTATTCCTAGACACCATAGCAGACATACAGTACCATCAAATAATTAAAACAGCAACACATATCAAAGGAGGAACATTAGATTTGGTTCTTCTTCCTGAGATACTCTTCAAATTAAGTAACTCAAATTCCATTGAATGCACTGAGACACCTTGGTCTGATCATTCTATTATCAAAATAAATCTCACATATCCCATCCCTAGCACCAATAATCTCACAAGAAGTACCCCCACTTCAAAATTCAAAAAATTTAATGAAACAGACTTCCTTGATTCTACAATCCCCTACTTCTTATCAACAACAAATTTGGATGACGCTGTTAACAACTGGAATGACACTATTAATAATGCAGCTAAAAATAACCAACCAAATAAAAAAACCATATACACTAAAACAAATAATTCACCTTGGTTTAATAGTACTATAAGACTAATGAAAAAAGAACTAAGAAAACTTGAAACGAAATGGAGGAAATCCAAGCTGTCTGTACACAAGGAAATATACAATAACTATCTAACAAAATATAAGGAAACAATAGACAGCACGAAGAAAAATTATTACGCAGCAACCTTAGCAAAATCATACAATAGACCTAGAGAGCTATTTTCCATAGTCAGAAAATTAACCAATAATGAGCAAACTTCTAACAATGAAATCACAGACATCTCAGTTCAAACCCTAGCTAATCACTATCAAAACAAAACAAAGAAACCCGCCATGCCCTTAGAAAATATCAACATCTCTTATCAACCTGTAGATAAATGGTCAGAATTTTACCCCATTTCAAAAGTGTCATTAAAAACAATCATCTCCGGCCTAAATACCACAACTTCGTATTTAGATCCATGCCCTGTATCATGGATAAAAAACACACTACCAACTCTACTATCCTTTATTCTCCCAATAGTAAATCTTTCACTTACCCAAGGATACCTTCCATCCCCGCTCAAACATGCACAAATACGTCCAATTTTAAAGAACAGCAAACTAGATAAAACATCCCCTACATCATATAGGCCCATCTCTAGCATACCATTCTTGGCCAAAATAATTGAAAAGGTAGTGCAACTACAGACACAGGAATTTATAGACTTATCTTACCCACTAGATGATCAACAATATGGATTCCGGCCCCGCCATGGAGTAGAAACACTTCTAACAGTATTAATAGATACACTCCTAAAAGGAATTGACAATCATAAACAGGCGTTCATCTTACTTTTCATTGACATATCAGCAGCTTTTGATAGCGTGCATCACTCAATTTTGCTCAACAACCTACGACAGATAGGCATAAACTCTACCGTACATAAATGGTTCACCTCATATTTAAATAACAGAACACAAAATGTAAGAACAGGTAATCAAACATCCAACACATACAAACAAGAAATAGGTTTACCACAGGGTTCAGCGCTTTCAGCCCTACTTTTCAATATCTATATAAAACCGGTCTGCAACATCTTTAAAAAATTCGGAATACAATATCACCTTTATGCGGATGATATTATGATGTACATACCTTTTACGATTCCTAACCTACCGATTCAACGTCTATCAGACTGCTACAATGAAATTACACACTGGCTAAAAACCCAAAACCTCCATATAAACCATGCTAAAACCGAAGTCTTGATCGTAACAAAAAACCAATCATTTATTCCCCCAACCCACATAACACTACAAAACCAAGAAATTAAAATAAAAAATGAAATAAGATATCTAGGAGTCATTTTAGATACACACCTCTCTATGGAAACTCACATTAGAAACACCTTAAAGAAAATCTACTTCAAACTTAAAATCCTCAAACAATTGCGCCCCCTGGTATTTATGCAAGATTTTATCAACATAACACAGGCCACCATTACTCCCCACTTCGATTTCGCTAACTTAACACTTATAGGCATTCCAAAACAAAATATCAAAAGAATCCAACTCGCACAAAATGCAACAGCTAGAATTATATTAAAGATAAATTCACTCCAACACATTACACCAATACTAGCTTCCCTGCACTGGTTACCAATACAAAGCAGGATAACCTACAAAACAATAATAACTACATTCAAAGCCCTAAACGACATGGCCCCGAAGACACTATGTAATTTAATAAGCAAAGAACTACCTAAGTCCACTCATAGAAAAGGACAATCAAATAAACTAAAGATTCCAAAAGAATATATAAGATCTCACAAAATTACAAATAATAGAGCCTTTTCCCACATAGCTCCAATAACTTGGAACTCGTTACCAGAGGACTTACGATCACTAACAGAGATAACAGAATTAAAAAAAAAATTGAAAACATATCTATTCACTAAACACTATAATTCCATAGAAAACATTCCACTCAACTTAGATAAAGGCTAAACATGAACCTCCCCAAATCAAGCGTATACTCCCTTCTTCAAGGGATAACATACAAAACATAATCGAATGAACATTCCACTCCTATGCACTGATACCCTACTTGTATATAGTTGAAACTGATATGATCTGCCTATGCGGTAGAGTCAGTACTTTGTTTAAATTGTTACACAATCTGTGTTAGTTGAATTATTCTGCTTAGTATTTAAACCTATGTGTGCATGTTAAGATGTTCTATGTAAAAAGTTATTTTGTTCCATGCAAAACAAGCTCTGCATTGTTAACTGTTGTTAATTGTACACTGCAACTGATCGCTGGAAGATGCGGTATATAAATAAGTGTTAAATAAATAAAATAAATAAATATCCCTGAGATCTTAGAAATGCAGCCACAACTGCCATGCACTTTGTGAAGACTCTCAGGGTAGAGGTGAGTCCAAATGGCAGGACTCTATACTTATAATGTTTTCCTTGAAACATGAAGCATAGATATTTCCTGTGTTCTGGATGAATCAGGATATGTGTGTATGCTTCCTTGAGATCTCCGTCCTGACTCTGGAGGTAGGGTAAGAGGGACCCTAGAAAGACCATCTTGAACTTCTCACGGACAAGAAACTTGTTTAGGTTTCTGAGGTCCAGGATGGGTCTGTAACCCCCGGTTTTCTTTGGTATGAGAAAGTACGGAGGAGTAGACATCCACTCCTTGTTGGGATGTTGGGACCTCCTCTATGGCACCTCCTGACAGCAGAGAGGTGACCTCTTGTATCAACAGAGCAGTGAGAGGAGGCTGAGAAGGATATTCCCTCACCATTGTGGAGGGAGGCAGAGTCTTTAGGTGAAATCTGTACCTCTCCACCACTATGGTCAGGGTCCAGTGCTCTGATGTGATTAGATACCACCAGTCGGCATAGTGACAGAGTCTGCCAGCAATGCTGGGGGAAAGGGGGGTCTCCAGAGGCAGAGTGGCTATGTTCTTTAGGAAAAAGTCAAAAACCAGGCACAGGTGAGTCTGCAGAGCTGGCTGGTTTTTAGGAGTCTGTGGCTTCTTTTGCTGCTTAGGAGACTGTTGCCTCTTTTGAATAGCCTGGGGTTGGTACTCCGATGCAGGGGTGTAAGAAGGGTAAAACTTCTTCTTCTTATAGAAGAAAGTCTTTTTTGAAGCTGCTTTCTTTTTAGCCGGGTTGGCAGTAGTTCTAGAAAGCCTGTTTAGGGTAGTATTCTCAGACTCCAACTGAGATGCCAATCTTTGCCAAAAAGGTTTTCACCTGTGCAAGGAATATTGCCCAGTTTATCATCAACCCATTGTTCAAGATCTGATGCTTGAAGCCAAGCAATCCTGCATATTCCATTGCAAATTGAGGTGACCCTACTGGTACACTCAAAGCAATCAAAGTTGTCCTATTGACAAACTTTGACATATTCTGGCCATGTTTGACCAATGTGAGATAATCAGCTCTCTTATCAGGAAGAAGAGGAGCCATAGATTCAAGATTAGTAACCACCCTAAGGAACATGCCCATATAGAGTATGTATGAACTTATCCTGGCTGAAAGCATGGAGGCCTGAAAACATTGATGCCCAAAAGCATCAAGAGTCCTCACTTCTCTACCAGGAGGGTTCGAAGAATGAGTCTTTGAACTTTTAATTCCATGCACTGCCAATTTCACCACCATTGAGTGATGAGGCAACTGAGTCTTTTGGAATCAGGAGACTTCGGTACTCAATACATGGTATCGAATCGTCAAGTATGGGGAGAGATGATAAGGGGCGCCTCCCACATCCGGAGCATGAGGTCCTGGAGGATATGGTGAACCGGAAGGGTAGTAGCCCCTTTAGGAGCCATAGGGTATTGGATAATTTCTGATTCCTCAGCCCTAGGTTCTTTTTCAGAAGTTACCGTAATGGACAGGACCTTGGCCAGGTCCAGAATAAACTCTTGAAAAGACATGTCCTTGGGAGGGGGGGACATGCTGCGTCGTTTTAGAGAGGGAGAAGGATCCTCCGGTATACTTTGCATCACTCAAGTATTGATCGATTCCTCATCGAAAGAATCAGAATCTGACGATTCAAAGTATCATCAGAGTGATGTCCGCGCTCCGCTAAGGCCCGGTACCGATCAAAATCAGTATCGGATCAGGGAGGTTGCCTGGAAGAGCCACTGGTACCAGGGGTGGACTCAGAGATAGGCAGTGGTGGTAGCGGTTTGATGGGTACAAACCCCGATGCAGACTGCATCGGTACCATGGAAGGTGCTGGTGTCGGCGGTACAGTCGGTAAGGGTTTGATCAGAACTGACACTGCTAGTAGGGCCGCCAAGCTGTGCTCGATGGCGAGGATAAGTTGATCCATGGAGCCCGCCAATGCTTGGCTATCGGATATACGGTCTACTGTCCATAGCATGGCACCAGGAGCTCTCCAGAGGTGGAGGCCTCAGGAGCATCCTGGGACCCCTCGATGGTTTTGGAGGAAGGGTCCCCCTGCCGGAGTAGTTTGGCAGGCTGATCCACCTCTAAGGCAACACACAAAGCATCTCGATTCTTAAAAAGAGATCTACCCTTGGGGGATCGGTGTGTCTTAAAAGACTTATGTTTTGATAGCTGAGATCCATGAGAGGAAGATGATGTCCTCGATGACGTTGATGCTAAAGACACTGTGTCTGAGGCAAAGAGTGTGCAACTTTGCAGCACAATTCTGCAGGCCTCTCTGTCATCTTCCTACATAAAGGACATCCAGAAGGCTGGTGGTCGGGCCCAAGGCATTTGAGACACCAGTCGTGGGTGTCAGCAGCTGAGATGGTACTGCCACACAGAACATTTCTTAAAACCACTAGCTGGTTTTTCCATTATACCAAAGCAAATGGTAGGCTTAAGGCCTAAAATGGTGTTGATGTGCTCAAGAAAGTTCTAATTTATTTTTTAGAAAAAAGAAGAGAATAGAAAAGAACCGGCAGTAGTCGGTCCCAGCATCGATGGGAAGGCTGACGCGACCACAAAAAACAAAAGAAATAAAATAAAGACATTTTCTGCGGTGACAGGATTTGCTTCCTGCTGGCTCCGTGGAAAACAAAGAATTGAAGAGGGAGAATTGGGAAGATGGGAAGGCAGCAATGCAGATGCAGTGAGATGCTCCCAAAAGTTTTCCTATTGGACGCTGGGGAGCGTTTCCATGCGGGCTCCGTCGGTACCAACATCATCCATATGTGAAGACTACATTCCTGCTTGCTCCTGGAGATCTACGCTATCTCCAGGAACAAGCAGGAATGTAGTCTTCACATATGGGACTCCCTTGCTCCCAGATGAAGTGACCTCACAACTGGTAGAGGTTCGCCTCGGAGGAGGCATGATGAGGTCATGGATCCCACATGGATTTCTGGTATCATAAAAGTCCAAGACAGAGGGCAGGAGCTGCATCTAAGTCTGAAAAAGGTGCTGGAGAACAGCCTGACCAAACATGGCATCCTGATGGGAGTCCTTGTCCAGACAATAATGGGCAGCAAAGGTATGGACAGAAGATCAAGTTGCTGCTTTGCAAATTTTATCGATGGCGACTGAGCATAGGTTTGCCAGCAAGGTGGCCATGGCACGAACACTGTGAGCAGTGACATGTCCTTCCAGGGAGAGTCCTGCTTTGTCAGAGGCAAATGAAATGCAGTCCACTATCCATTTGGAGAGCGTATGCTTAAGAGACAGGTAATCCCAGGTGACTGGGGTTAAAAGAGATGAACAACTACGAGGCTTTACAATCAGCCTGAGTCATTTGGAGGTAAAAAGCCAATGCACGCTTGCAGTCAAGAGTGTGCAGGGTTGCTTCAGCTTTAGACGTATGTGGCTTAGGAAAGAAAACTGGAAGGTAAATTGACTGGTTTAGATGGAAGGGAGACACCACCTTTGGCATAAAGTGTGGGTGAATCCAAAGGACAACCTTGTCATAGTGGAAGCAGGTATAGGGAGGATCCACCACCAAGCCTGAAGCTCACTAATGCGTCTAGCTGAAGTGAGGGCAATTATGAAGATCACCTTCCATGAGAGGAACTTGAGGTTCACTTGAGTTTGTGGCTAATGGTTCAAAGCGTGGCTTGAGGAGTTGCGCTAGAAGAATGTTGAGGTCCCAAGCTACCTGGGGTGGCTTAATGGGAGACCTCTCATGAAACGCGCCACTAGCGGTTGTGAGGAGATGGGCTGTCCATCAAGCAGATGATGAGAGGCCACAATGGCACCAAGGTGGACTCTCACTGAATTCGTCTTTAGACCTGTCAAGGACAGGTGAACAAGATATCGAAGGAGTGACTCCACTGGAGCAGAAAAAGGATTGTGATCCTTTTGGGAACACCAGACCAAAAATGTTTGCCACTTAAAAGCGTATGAACGTCTGGTGGAGGGCTTTCTAGAAGCTAAGAGGATCTCCTTAACCTCTTGAGAAAGGTCAAAGCCCTGTAAGGCTATGCTCTCAGCGGCCAAGCTGTGAGGTGAAGCGACTGTGGATTGAGATGGAGTAGTGAGCCATTGTCCTGAGAGAGGATCTGGTGCATATCCCAATCGGAGAGGATGAGTCTGAGTCAGACATAGTAGCAGCGGAAACGACGGTTGCCATGGCCAGTAAGGGGCTACGAGAATCATGGAACCCCTGTCAGAGTAAAGTTTGAAAAGCGTCTTGGGAATAATGGGTATGGGAGGGAACACATAAAGCAAACACCTGTTGATTGTGGGATGTGGGCATACTTGTGCAGAAGCTTGGCATTCTGCGGAGTCACGAAAAGATCTATGTCTGGAGTTCCCCAGGTCTGGAAGATGTAGGACACTGTGTCTGAATGGAGAGACCATTCGTGGGAAGAAGGATGCGACTCTGTCTGCCAAGACATTGGATTCTCCCGGTAGGTACACCGCTTGGAGGTGTATCTGATGCACAATGGCAAAGGACCCGAAGTGGATCGCCTCCTCGCAAAGGGCCCAAGAGCTTGTTCTCCCCTGCTTGTTTACATAGAACATGGCAACCTGATTGTCTGTCCCGACTAGGACCTGGTGTAGAACACCTGGAGGGCATTGACGATAGCCCGAAGTTCCAGGAGATTGATTTGGAGTTGCAACTCCTACACCGTCCATAGTCCCTGTGTAGTCAGGTTGACCAGATGCACTCCCCAACCCCATTTGGAGGCATCAGTCGTCAGGGTGCATTGACGTGGAGGCATCTGAAAAGGTGACCCTACGAGCAGATTCTCTGGAGAGCAGCACCACTGAAGGGATGTGGTTAAGCGGGCAGTGACTTGGATCCTATCCCTGAGATGGCCTGAGGCCTGCTTCTACTGGGAGGCCAGAGTCCACTGGGCTATCTGCATATGTAGTCAGGAATGTGGGACAGCATGCACCATAGAGGCCATGTGCCCAAGGAGCTGCAGAATCTCTCGGGCTGTCAGATCGTCTCTTAGGAGCATCTGGGATGCTAGTTCTACTAGAGAACAACAAAAGAGATGGGGCAGAAATGCACTGGACTGTTGGGTGTCTAGCAGGGCTCCAATATACTCTAGCCTTTTAGTTGGAGCGAGATTGGAGTTTGGGAAATTTATGACAAATCCCAAGTGTTGTAGTACTGTTATGGTACAATGCACAGACAGCAACACCTCTTGGGAGGTGTCTGCCTTTATCAACCAATCGTCTAAGTAGGGAAAGACGAATATCTCCAGAGTTCTTAGATATGTGGCTACGACCGCCACGCACTTTGTGAAGACTCTTGGGGCAGAAGCGACCCGAAGGGAAGGACTCTGTATTGATAATCTTTTCTCTGAAAGGTGAAGCGTAAATACCTTCTGTCTCCTGGATAGATGAGGATATGTGTACACGCTTCTTTTAGATCTAGAAAACAGAGCCAGTCCTGACTCTGGAGATAGGGAAGAAGAGTCCTGAGCAAAGTCATTTTGAACTTTTCGTGGACTAGAAACTTGTTGAGGTTTCTGAGGTTCAGAATGGGCCTGTACCCTCCGGTTTTCTTTGGAATGAGAAAGTAGGGAGAGTAGAAGTCCACGCTCTGCTGTGATGTTGAAACCTCTTCTATGGCACCCTGAGACAGAAGAGAGGACACCTTGTCTTGCAGGAGAGCAGTGAGAGGGGGTTGTGTTCGACATACCCCCTTGAATGTGGAGGGGGGGCAGTTCTTGCAGGTGATGTCTGTATCCCTCCTGAACTATGGTGAGGGTCCACTGCTCTGTAGTGACGAGGTGCCATCTGCGGGCATAGTGACACAGTCTGCCTGCTATATGCAGAGATTGGGGATCCTCCAGAGGCAGGGTGGCAATGTTCTCCAGAAAAGAGTCAAAAACCAGGCACAGCCTGTGACTGCAGGGCTGGTTGAGATTTACCCACCTGTGGCTTCTTCTGCTGCTTAGGAGGCTGTTGCCTCTTCTGTGGGCCCTGGCCCTGATACTGAGAAGCAGGGGTATAGGAAGAGAAAACTTTCTTCTTATTATTGTAAAAAGGCTTCTTTGTAAGAATCTTTTTCCTATAGCAGGGTCAGTCTGGACAGTCTCTTTAGAGTAGTATTTTCAGATTCTAATTGAGAGGCTTTATCTTGCCAGTCTTTGCCAAAGAGATTTTCTCCTGTACAAGGGATGTTGTCCAGCTTATCTTGAACCCACTGTTCAAGATCTGAGGCCTGAAGCCATGCAATGCATCGTGCACCAATGCAAATTGCCGAAGCCCTGCTCATGCACTCAATAGCATCAAAGGTAGCTCTGTTGAAGAACTTTGATACATTTTGGCTATATTTAACTAGGGCTAGATAGTCTGCCAGTTTGTCATCTGGGAGGAGAGGATCAAATGCATCAAGATCCCTAGAGACCTCCTTTAGGAACATTCCGGTATAAAGTATATAGGAATTTATCCTAGCTGAGAGCATGGAGGCCTGGAAACATCGACACCCAAAGGCGTCAAGGGTTCTCGATTCCCTACTGGTTGGATTAGAGAAATGAGTCTTTGAGCTCTTCATTCGGTGCAAAGCCAATTCAACTACCATGGAATGGTGGGGGAGCTGTGTCTTTTGAAAACCAGGACACTCCGGTACATGGTATCGCGACGTCTACTTTGGGGTGAGACCATGAGAGGAGTCTCCCACATATGAAGCATAAGGTCATGAAGGATGCAGTGCACCAGTAAGGTGGCTGCTTCCTTGGATGCTGTTGGGTATTGGAAGATCTCCAGTTCCTCCACCCTCAGCTCTTTCTCCGATATCACCGTGATAGAGACACCTTTGGCTAGGTCTTGGATAAATTCCTGAAAGGACATGTCCTCTGGCAGCGACATGCACCACTGTTGAGGTGGGGAAGGGTCTGAAGGAAGATCCTGAGGTCCCCGTGAATTGATTGACTTTGCATCCGAATCAGGAGAATCTGAGTCGGAGGACTCGAAGTATTAACGGGGAGGGTGCACACAGGAAGATAGATGCCAGTACCGATGTTTTGATGTATCGGCCTCGGTGAGCCATTTGGACCTTGCACCGGCATCAGTGAGGAATTCCAGGGAGGATATGGGTGGGCGTGATGTTGCACCTGGAACCGGTGTCTATGTTGGTACCAAAACTGGTACCGATTGCCTGATACCTGTAGCCAGGGCTTTATGAGCATAGAGGCGGCAAGTAGGGCTGCCAAACTACACTTGATGGCCAGTATATGCTGGTCTATTGCGATTGTTGATGCTTTGGGTATCAGTGCTAGGTATTTGCGCCACCGTCACAGAGCATGGCACCAGTAGCTCTCCAGAGGTCGAGGCCTTGGGAGCCTCCTAGAACTCCTTGATGGCTTTGGAGGGCAAGGCTTCCCGCCGGGGTTGTTTGGCAGGGCGATCTGCCTCTTAGGCAGCCTCCGAGGGATCTCGATGTTTAAAACGAGATCTTTCTCTGGGGGTGCCCGCAGACTTCGATGCGACCTTGTGCTTGGACTTTGAGGATATCTGAGATCCAGGAGAGGATAAAAAGGCCCTCGACAAAGTGGAAGCCAAGGACACCGCATCTCAGGAAAAGAGAGTACTTAATTTAGAGGCCTGGTTCTGTAGGCCTCTCCAGGTCATCTTCTGGCAAAGGGGAGAGTCCTTTGGCTGGTAGTCTGTGCCGAGGCATTTTAGACACCAGTCATGTGTGTCAGTCACTGAAATGGTGCTGGCACACTTAGTGCATTTTTTGAAACCACTAGTAGGTTTCTCCATACTCTTAAGATGAAGGGTGTCGACGCCCAAGTAGTTTTTTTTTCAAAATAAGAAAGAATTAAAAAATGAGGAGGAAACCAGCGATGTCTTAGACGGTGCCGGTGTCGACGGGAAGGTAGATGCTATCCACAAAAAAAAGTATTTTCTGCGGTGACAAGATTAGCTTCCTGCTGGCTCCGTGGAAAATGAAGAACTGAAGAGAGAGTTGGGAAGGTGGGAAGGCAGCAACGCAAGCACGGCAAAATGCTCCCAAAAGCTTTCCTATTGGACGCTGGGGAGTGCGCCTGCGCAGGCTCTGTTGGTACAGACGTCACCCATATGTGAAGACTACATTCCAGCTTGTTCCTGGAGATTTCCCTGTCCTCAGAAGTCTTACAATCTCCCTGTAGAGTTTCTTTAAACTTTCTCTTGGGGCTTCTGCAGCGAGTATGATGATCTTTGCAGTTTTCTGGGTCATGCTGTGTCTTCATAACTGAGAAGCCACAGTATGGTGGCTAAAACGTCTGTTCCAGTAATGAAGATGCAGCATGACCCAGAAAACTGCAAAGATCATCATGCTAGCTGTGGAAGCCCAAGAGAACATCTACAGTAAGAGGTGAGTTTTCAAATCTAGGCTGAAAATTCACCTCTTTGTTGCCGCTTTCAGGTCGACTCACCTGATCTTCTTTGTGTTTCCTTGCCATTCCCCTTGGATGTATCCCTGTCTATACCTACTTTGTTGTCTGCCTTGACTACATTGTAAGCTCTGACGAGGAGGGACTGTCTCTTACATGTCTGTGCAGCGCTGCGTATATCTTGTAGCGCTATACAAATGCTCAGTAGTAGTAGTAGCAGTAGAAACCCTATGGGGAGAGCATCTTTAAACTCACCAGAGAATCTTCCCATAGATTGGAAAAGAGGTCTCCAGCCTTTCTCTGACTTTCCTACCAAAATTCAAATTTCCCACCAATCCAGTTTGAGGACTACTATATAAAAGAACAGGCATCCATTCCTTGACCACTTCGCCCTAAAGAAAGCCACAGTATGGTGGCTGAAATGTTGGTTCCAGTTACTTAGCCGCAGCATGATCTGGAAAACTGCAAAGTTGATCATACTAGCTGCGGAAGCCCAAGAGAACAGCTTCTATACATCTTTTTCTGTAACACAAAAGCCTCTCTGCCTCATAGTAATTCTGGAGGCATTTGAGTTGGTCTTTTTGGGCTTTTGGGGATATACATCCATAGTCTGCTTGGCTATATTCTGAACTCAAATAAAAGCAGCACCGTACATGAGTGTTGAAATTTACTATCTTTCTACTGCAGTTTGGACAAGTCCAAACACCTGGCTCTCTCTGCACTATGTTCCTGCAGTTTAAAGTGAACAAAGAACTTTCTAGATCACATGATAAATTGCCAAATGCCCAACTACATTATACTCAAGTTCAACATTATCAAAGAGTTAAATACTAATAAATAAATAAAAGATCAATAAGGCGCTGAAAATATAGTGGGCAATTTTCAGTAAAATGTCTGGGGAAAAAATTGAAGGTCTAATCTAGACATGACAACTTATTCTTATATTCAAAGGTGTTACATGTATAGCTAGTGCCACTGAATATACTTGCATAAGTTATAAATATAATTGACGCACCAGATATTAGGGCTTCTACATATAAGCTATACCTATAAGCTCCTAAATAGGGTCTCTCTTGGACACCCTTGCAACAGGCATGGACAATATACACCAAGGTTTTGTACTATGTTTCATAGACATCACTGCTGCATTTGACTCAGTAAATCACAACACCCTGCTGCAAAGACTCAGAGACGTGGGGATATGCGGCACAGTCCTGGATTGGCTCTTCTCATACCTCTCCCACCGTACACAGCAAGTAAGAAGCAAAACCCAACAGTCTGAACCCTTCAGCCAACACCAAGGAGTCCCACAAGGCTCAGCTATCTCGGCGCTACTATTCAATGTCTACATACAGCCAATATGTAGCATTATAAAACAATTCAACATCCATTACAGAATATACGCAGACGACACCATGGTATTCACCCCCATAAACGTCAAACATCCAGACTACTCACAAATCACAGCATGCTTGGAATCAATGTCAGAATGGCTCAACAGTCAAAGCCTTTTCATAAACTAAAAAAAATCTGAACTGATGCACATTACCAGAAGTACGATATTCTCACCGCCGGACTCAATAAAAATCTTTGACCAAACCATAAGTAATAAACAAGAAGTCAGATACCTCGGAGTCACCTTTGACCAGCAACTCAGCTTCCAACCACACATCAAAAAGTCGACCAGATTAGCCTACCACAAACTCAGAATGCTTCGCAATCTCAAACCACTGCTCACCGACAACGATTTCCGAACTGTATGCCAAGCCATAATAATGCCTATATTAGATTTCTGTAATGCTATTTACTATGGACTTCCAAAGAAAACGACGCTCCCCTTACAACTGGTACAAAACACTGCGGCCAGAATCATCACCGGAACAACAAAATATGAACACATAACCCCCCACGCTCCATCAGCTCCACTGGCTCCCTGTGGCTGTACGCACCAGTACAAAAACATAATAATAATCTTTAAAACACTAAACAACCTCTCTCCAGAAACTCTCCAACCAGAACAAGAAGAGGAGCAGATAACAACATCCTAGAGACCCCACTAATCTTCAGGAAAGCAAACCAATCCACCTGCAATACAGCCTTCTCCCTGTTTGCGCCCCAGCTGTGGAACGACCTCCCCACATCAACACGTGAGATCAAGGACCTATTGGACTTCAGAAAGGCAATAAAACCCCACCTTTTCCTAGAATACTTTGGAACTACCCCAGAAGGCGATGATTAATAACAAACTGGACCATAAAACACAACTACAGCTCCTGTATATAGTTAGCAATTGTTAATTGTTTGTTTTACCCAATTTAACCTCCAAGTTGAATAACCGTGTTCAATGTAAAGCTTGTTGCTATAACTGTTCATTGTAAACCGCTTTGAATATATGATAAGGCAGTATAGAAGACCTGTTAAATAAATATTTGACATTATACGTATAAGTTAAATTTTTGATTCAGACGGCTTATTAAACATGGTTTTGTCATATCCAAATCAAATACATAAAGTATGGGCCTGATATTGAATTTTGATGGCTATGTACCGCTATGGCGCATAGCTGTCTATGCTGACCTTTAACCCCAGATATTCAATGCAGGGGTCATATGCGGCCCCAGCATTAAATATCTGGGTTTGACACACAGCCTCCCAGCCGCAGTAGCTAACTAGGCAGTGGTGATATTGCATGCTGCCTGGTTAGCTCATACGGCTAAAAGATAGGTGAGCTTTGCTTCACCTATCTTTTAGCCGCAGGTCGCTAACCAGGCAGCATGCAATATCGCCACTGCCTGGTTATTGACTGTCATCACCTCTGTTTCTCCCCAGAAAGCGCACGAGATGCACCGATGATAGGCGGTTAGCATCGGGGCATGAAGGAGAGAAGATCGGGTATATTCAGCAGCACTAACCATGTTAGTGCCATTGAATATCCCGGGTAGAGGCATTTACATGGTTTATAGGGCTGTAAACTGTAAATGCCTTTCGAATATTGGGCCCTATATGTCTAAGGGAAAAATACTGGTGCTTATACATACAATTTATACAGAACAGAAATCCCACCCCTGGAATGCCCCAACTCCTCCTTCCTTGCTCTACATAGAGTTATGCCAATACCAAACCTCTGCAAGTGAAACCAAAAAACTGTATCCTGTAGTAAAGGTCACTCACTGTTTCCTAAATTAAACACCATAGTCATGTTTTCACGGTGAATTTTTTCAGAGTTTATAATTTTTGTCGGATCATCTGTCGCGAGGGTGTAAAAAACACTCTCATGTAACAGACCCTCCTTTTATTCAACTTTTTTTAAAAAGGTCAGTGCGACCAAGTTATGCCTGAGGCTATAACCAGCCCATAGGACCAGCCCCTGCATAAAATAAATGCTGCATGCACCAAACGAAATCTTTCACGGTCAGAAAAAATCTGTAACCAACAGAATGCTCAATATGTAAAGATGATAACACTTAGCTGAGCCCAGAGAGAATCTTGTGAGCTAATAACTGCCACAGCGAGCCACGCCGAGCTGGATATCTAGAGACTCATTATTGTCCCTTGGCTGCTCCTTATAATTCCCGATTAGGCCCGCTGTCATCAATCTTCCATAGACATTCAAGCGATGGTTGGGTAATCTTGCGACACAAACCGAGATTTGGAGCGTTTAGTCGAATCTCCTCAGAGGCATTTTTCCAACATGTCCGCTCCCCTTCATAAAGCTTTACGGGAGTTGAGTACCAATCCTCAGTTGGTGGTTCGACGTGCAGACAAGGGAGGGACGGTTGTGGTGCAAGACTTAGCCAGATATCAGGCTGTGGTTGTAGCCCATCTGGGGAATTCTAAGTATTATAAAGTGTTATCTATAGATCCGGGTCCTCAATTGCAGTCTCTTATTAAAGAATATACTACTATGGCGCTCCATAGAACCTGGATCACTAAAAAGGAATATACTTTTCTTAACCCTAAATTCCCCAAGACCCCGGTCCTGTATATGGTTCCTAAAATTCACAAATCCCTGGAAAATCCACCCGGCCGCCCTATAGTTTCTTGTCGGGATTCGATACTAGAGCCGCTATCCATTTTTTGTGATCGGTTTTTTCAACCATTGACGGAGGGCATTCGATCATACATTCGGGATTCTTATCATTTTTTGTCCATTATTCGTGATGTCCCTATTTTACCTCATCATTATTTACTTACCTTAGATGTGGTAGCGTTATACACGAATATAGACCAAAAGGAGGCCCATTCGATTTTGGCAGCCCTGCCATTGTCCCTGCCCTCACGCCTGCCAAAGAGTTTTGTATTGCAATTACTATCTTGGGTGCTGGATGAAAATTATTTTTTATATGGCCAGACGTTTTATCATCAGTGTTTTGGCATTGCTATGGGGGCAACCATGGCCCCCTCGGTGGCGGCTCTTTATATGTCACATTTTGAGGACACTTATTTGTATACGTCCGACCAGTTCCATCCAGTTTTGGTGTGGAAACGTTTTTTGGACGATGTGTTCTTTGTTTGGAGTGGATCTGTAGAAAGTTTGCAACAATTTTTGCTCTGGTTGAATTCCTTGCACGTACACATCAAATTTGAAGCCAAGTATCATCTTTCTCAAATAGAATTTTTGGATATGTTATTATATAAGGGTGATGGTGTGCTTCAATCTACCCTTTATCGTAAACCTGTACAACGTAACACATTGTTGCAATATACAAGCTTTCATCCCCGTTCTCTCTGGCGGGCTCTTCCCATTGGCCAGTTTCTTCGCCTCCGGCGATTATGCTCTACTAGGACAGAATATAAACTCCATTCTAAGGATTTGAAGGACTGATTAAGGGCACGGGGCTACCCAACAATTTTAATTGATCAAGCTTATAAGCAGGCACTTAATAATCATCCAGAATGGTGGGATAGCGCCCCCTCTCACGAGGAGGGGTTAGTGCAGCCTTATGTTGGGGTACTTCCCTATATGCCCTGTACGATGCAAGTCTCTCGGATTCTCCGTACTTACTGGCATATTCTGTCTGAGCATTCGTGTTTCCAGACGCCTTTGCGGTTAGCTTATCATCGGGGAGCTAATATTGCCGATCGGGTGGTTCATGCCACCACTATCCATACAGAAGTGTCATCATTGGGGAGGCATCAAGCTCGTGGGACTTGTGACATGTGTCCTACTACTTTGGAGGGCACAGAATGGGAAGATCCCCACACCCGGATCCGTTACTCTAGGCGTCATATTACTGATTGTACATCCACGCACGTCGTGTATTTAATTATGTGCCCCTGTAAGCTATTTTATGTGGGCATGACAACGAGATCGATTCGCAAGCGATTGCAGGAACATAGGTCGCGTATTAATACTGAAACACAGACTGCTCCTATGGTCCAACACTCTTTGTCAAATTCTCACAATTTTGAACAGCTTCGATGGACGATTTTGGAAATGGTGCCCCCTCTTCAGAGAGGAGGGGATCGGCGTGCGTTGTTACATCAAAAGGAGCAACGTTGGATTTTTACTCTTCATACAGTCACTCCATTGGGAATGAACACGGAGATCGAATGGTGGTTATTGACATAAGCTTCTGCTCATGTGTTATAGATGTCATCTGAAGTTTCTATACATGGTGTTGACGTCATATGTGTTTGGACGGAACCGGAAGTTGGGGTGGGTGTAGCTTGAAAAAGAGCCAGTTTTGTAGTGGGCTTGAAACACAACGGTTTGTGTCGCAAGATTACCCTACCATCGCTTGAATGTCTATGGAAGATTGATGACAGCAGGCCTAATCGGGAATTATAAGGAGCAGCCAAGGGACAATAATGAGTCTCTAGATATCCAGCTCGGCGTGGCTCGCTGTGGCAGTTATTAGCTCACAAGATTCTCTCTGGGCTCAGCTAAGTGTTATCATCTTTACATATTGAGCATTCTGTTGGTTACAGATTTTTTCTGACCGTGAAAGATTTCGTTTGGTGCATGCAGCATTTATTTTATGCAGGGGCTGGTCCTATGGGCTGGTTATAGCCTCAGGCATAACTTGGTCGCACTGACCTTTTTAAAAAAAGTTGAATAAAAGGAGGGTCTGTTACATGAGAGTGTTTTTTACACCCTCGCGACAGATGATCCGACAAAAATTATAAACTCTGAAACAATTCACCGTGAAAACATGACTATGGTGTTTAATTTAGGAAACAGTGAGTGACCTTTACTACATAGAGTTATAACATAGCTGAAAATATCCTTAACAGGCAGAAGGCCGCCATATTTAAAACTTTAAAAAAGCCTTTACACATTCAACATGGCACCAAGAGGGTAATACTGTCATACTTTCTACTAGTTTTTTATTTGCCATAAAAGATGTACAACTTTCTGGGACGCATTTTCTAAGTTCTGACCTGGGGAGAAAGAAAATAAACAAATGGTAATACACTTACTACTTTCCTTAGTGTGAGAAGAGAGTGTGGATAAAACTCCCTTCATTACCAAAAGACGCGAAAGCACAACGAGAAATGCACCAACAGAGAAGTTTCAACAAACTAAACCTGGAATGTCTTACAAGTAACATCAAGGCGCACATTGACCTGGAAAGTACAGACCTCGATGCACTAACAAACAGCTGGGACATTGGAATTCAGGCTACAGCGAACCCTAAATGGAAAAATACATCAATCCCGGTCAAACACCAATCAGAACCCTGGTACACAGCAACGCTGACCAAAATGAAGAGAGAGCTCAGAAAGTGTGAAAAAAAATGGAGACATAGCAAATCTATTGAACACAGAGCTGAGTACCTCAACCTCCTCTCGAAGTACAAAGAAGAGGTAGATGCTGCGAAAAAGACGCACCACACCAACCTGCTGAACAAAGCTATCAACAAACCGCGTGAACTATTTCAACTAGTGAAATCACTAACCAAATCATCCCAGCCGGAACAACATGGTAACACTATTCATCCTCAAACTCTCGCAAACCATTACGCAAGCAAGCTGACAACAACCTCACCCACTCTCTGTGTTGACACACCACATCTGAAAACTGAAGTGGAACAAGAAGAGACATGGAACGAATTCCACAAAATTGATGATAAACAAACTATTGAAATAATAACCAGTATCAACACAACCACCTCCCCGCTAGATCCCTGCCCAGCTGCGTGGATCAAGGCGGCAAAAAAGGATATCGTCCACCAGGTCTCACACATTGTGAACCAATCACTGCGTCAAGGAATCATGCCTAACCAGCTCAAGAAGTCTATAATTAGACCGATTCTAAAGAACAACTCACTCAACAAAGAGGACCCAACATCTTACCGCCCAATCTCTAGCATATCTTTCCTAGCAAAGATCATTGAAAAAGCAGCCCTCATTCAACTTCAAGACCACCTCGATGACCATGAAACCCTTGACAGTCTGCAATACGGTTTCAGAAAAAATCATGGGGTCGAATCTCTTCTATTGGCCTTGCTTAACAACCTCCTCAAAGGCCTGGAAGACAGAAAGAAAATGTTTATTCTCATTTTCATTGACATCTCTGCCGCTTTTGATACTGTCCATCATGTAATCCTCCTTAACAAGCTGGCATCAATTGGAATCTTGGGAACCCCCCTGAAATGGTTCTCCTCTTACATAACGAACAGAACGCCGCAGGTCCAATTCAACGGCGAAAAAGCTGAAGCCTTCACTCAAACTCAAGGCATACCGCAGGGTTCGGCCCTCTCGGCACTACTTTTTAACATTTACATGCAACCCCTCAGTGGCATTTTCAGGAAATATAACATCAATTACCACATTTACGCAAACGATATTATGCTGTACACACAATTAGATGCCGCAGACCCTAAATATACCCAGCTCGAAACCTGCCTGGGCGAGATGTTAGGATGGCTACAACAAAACAATATGACGATTACCACAAGAAAACGGAAGTGATGTATATATCCAGTAAACCTGACTTTGATCCTCCTCCAACAATCACACTGTGTAACAACACTTACAACACTAAGAATGAGATCAAATATCTGGGAGTCACAATCGACAGCAAACTAAAGATGGAAAAGCACCTGAGCAACACCAACAAGGCCATTTTTCACAAACTTAGAGTGCTACGACCCCTGCAGAATATACTTGAACCATGTGATTTCCGGTCTGTTGCGCAAGCACTCATCATGCCTCACCTAGACTACTGTAACGCCATCTTACAGGGTCTGCCAAAGAAAACGACCAATATCTTACAATTGGCACAAAATGTGGCGGCGAGGATCATCATGCGATCAAGCGTTACTGAGCACATTACACCCGTATTGATCGAGCTACACTGGCTACCCATTGCTGCCAGGATACAATATAAAACATTGGTAACAACGTTCAAACTCATACATAACCTAGCCCCATCATTCCTCTCCACCCTGATCTGCACGCAACCTACCACCAGAGACAGGAGAACTATCAACTCAGACACCCTACAAGTTCCAAACATCATCAGACATGTAAAAGCCAGTACTAGCCGCAGAGCATTCTCATTCTCTTCCCCAACCTTATGGAACCACCTACCACATGAGCTGCGAGCAATTAAAGACATAGTTGATTTCAGGAAGAAATTAAAAACGCATCTGTTCCAATGTCACTACAACCAGATGTGAATCCCAGAGGGATAAAAGATGAAGTGATTAGTTATATGTAAAAATGTAAATATGTAAAGTACAATCTCTTTTGTAAAATTATGTTAATATGTTAAGGCCAATCTTTAGACCCTATTCTGTGTGCTGTGTTTTACCTCTGAACTATGCATATATGCCCCAACTTTTCCGTCTTGATTATTGACAAATCCCAAAGATGTAATCAAACCGCTTCTGATCACTGGAAGTAGCGGTATATAAGTGTTTACTAAATAAATAAATAAATAAAATCTAGCTGAGTTCTGGATTTTGTTTATTATTATTGCACTTTATACATTGGAATTATGATGGTGTTTCTGAAAATTTACATTGAACTGGTGTATCTTCAAGAATATTTGCTTTAGGATTTGTATTTTATTTTAATTATTCTGAAAAATGCTTTGGGTTAAACTATGGTTTAAGGCAGGCAGCATGTAAGTATAACAACACATTTTGGCATGGGAAGATATTTTGCAAGAGGAAGATTTAGTAGACAAATGGGAGAGGATTACAAAGGACAGAAATGTCTACCTCTGTCCATGTTATAAGGCTCTGCATGCCAGATAAAAGAATCACCGTAAGTGCATAAACAACGCATCACCATAATGCATTTTATTAATTTACCTCTCCTATGATATGTTTTCCATTGATGAAAGCTTCGAAACCACACACAGCTGCAGTGCCATCCAAAGGAAAGACGTATTTTGCTTCAATAGGAATTTTGGATAGATTTGTGTACGTTTGAAAAACTACTACCTGAAATGGAAGAAACACTATTGCTGTCACAATGGCATTCAGTGTAAACCTCTGCAACAAAAATTTCTAGATCATATTATCACATTCTCAGATGCCCAAATACATTTGCCTTTAAGTTCAATATTATCAAAGATCAACCATAGACTAAACATGTAGAGCATCCTTTAAATGGCCAATGACTTCATTCAAGTTTTTCAATAGTTAGTTCTGCCTTTGCATCAGTTTGTTTATCTGGCAGAAAGGTTGGGAATCATCTCAAAACTATTTCCAGCTATGAATTATGGTTAGAAACTTCTGCATCTTTATATAGGATTCCTTTTATAATAAAAGAAAGACACAACTTCTCTATTGTGCATTATTTCAAAAGTGTACACAGCAAAACTAAAGGGGTAAATTTGTAATGCATTTTTCACATGTAAAGCATGTCTTACATAAACAAAATGTTTCTGTTAAAATAGTGCAGCCAATAAACACATACAAGTATGCATGTCAACAAAATTGCGTGTACTTCTTGGTGTACCACATGTAGGCATTCCCAAGGGGAGAATCTAGGCAGAGCTGCAATATACAGCTAAGCGCCTATGCTGACTTATACGTTGAGCCTTCTATAACTCTCTGGGACAGGAACTCAGCAATATTTTACCTTTTTCAAAGATGAGGCAATATATTGGTATAATATTTACATGCCTTTATTTACAACATCAAGTGGATACTGAGGTTGTAAATTGATGTTGATTATCAATTTGCACAATATACAATCCCTTGCACAACTTAATCCAGAGGTGATAGGAATTCCCATAATCACAACTGTTCTGACTTGGCATGATACGGACCACAATTTATGAGCTTCTTTTGTGCCATCTAATTTTCCCTGTCAGCTTCTCAATTGCTGATTGTGGCTCTTAGCTGATCTTAGCCTTTCAATATTAAATCTCTCGGGTTATTCCCTGGACCTCTGGTCGGTAACTTTTCCAGCCAACATACAGTCCTCTGGCATATCTTTAAACCAGGGCATATTTTTTAAATTATTATGTAAGATTGTATTAATCATCTGAAGGTAACATACATATTTCAACAGGTTTCATATCCAGTCAACAGTCAACTTGCCATATAATTGTCAGTATTATACATCTTTATCCCATTAATCCCTACCCTCCCATATTCTCTCCAAACCCTATTACCCAGTTCTCCTCCCTAACTAATATAACTATCACAATTAATCTTTCAAATAATCCAAGAAAGCATGTATTTCTAAAGGCAATAAGGTTACCTATCCCAAACTGTCAATTTTTTCCCCAGCACAGACTACTTTCCCGGATATTTAAACCAGGCCCGTACCTAGCCCTGTGTGAACGGTGCAGCTGCACAGAGTGCAAAGGCTTAAGGGGTGCATTTTAGCTGTCTGCCGTTGCCTGCCGCCGTCACTTTTTCTTCTCTCAGCGGCGGCAGGCAACAGAAGACAGCTAAAATGTGCCCCTTAAGCCTTCTCGCCGGCATGCTAAGCAGATCTGTCCCTCCCTGCTTAGCATGCCGGCGACTTACACATCAGGCGCGCCTCTTCTCTTCCGCCGCGGGGGGAGGGGGAGGGGCACGCGTCCGATGTGCAAGTCACACAGGGCGTGATTTACACTCGGTACGGCCCTGATTTAAACTACTAGGTTCTCAAAACTACTAAACACTTTAAATAAAATTTGTAGCAGCATTCTTTCAAGCATGCTCCTACCTTCTTCCAGAGCTTGAGAACTAAGCCCAATGCATTTCACCCTTGGTTTCCTCCTGAACCATTTTCCTGCCTCTCCTCTCTGCAAACAGTTTGGAGTTTTTATTCCATTCACCAACAAACCGCTAATAGGTTCCAGGTGCTCAATTACAGTCACCTGTATTCTGAACACTTGCTGATTTCTAACTACATCTCCTGGACAACATCTCTCAGAATTACGATAAGCCTACATTCTTTCAGAGCAATGTTATAATGGATTATAGTTTATGGGCCCAATATTCAGTGCCAGGGGTTAGCACTCCTACAGCAGCTAGCCACCGGTGCTGAAACTTAGACCTATTCCTTACCTGCCAGCTTGAGAGTCATTGATTACATAGGAGACTTCATTAAAATGCTAAAAACTCATCTTTTCTTAGAATACTATGGAGATGATCCTCATAGTCCCTGAAAATGCACTTGTCTGTAGAAACCTCTCAACTCCCCTTTGCCATACAAGAATGTAACCAACAGGAAGGCAGGAGAAGAGAATCTTCTGCAAGAGTATCAAGGAATCAGAGCGGAAGCTAATGACCACGGCCAACACAATGAAGATGGTATAAAATAGCCTTTATTAACAGACCCAGCCTGATTGATTTCTTGGAAAGGGGGTGTATAAAAGCATTATGTACAACAATCGTATGTTTGCAGACAGAGCATTTATTACATTTGAAATGGCCATTATAAGTGTCAGACAAACCTAAAACCGGAGGCATGTAGGAAGAGACTAATTTATCACCCAAATTTCGCTCTCTATTATAGGCTATAATTAGACGTTGGTCTTGGAAACAGGAGGAGGTTTGAAGGATATGCCAGTGGGCTTTCAAAATCTTTTGTATCTTCCAAGATAAGTGAGAAAACCGTAGAACACAGACAAACTTATCATCCAAAGGCTTATCTTTAGGCAAAAGTAAGTTCTGTCTGGTAGTGGAGTGGGCACGAGAAAAAGCTTACTTTGAGTACTTCCCCTCTTTCTCATTTTGTCCTTTCATGGAAAAGATATATTGACGATGTCCTCATTTTATGGAATGGTACTGAGCGAAATTTGGGTGATAAATTGCCGCTGCCTGGTTATGGCTGGGTTCTGCCCCTGGAACACTCCGATGCTAACTGGTTAGCATCGGGGCATGGAGCAGCGGCATTTACATGGTTTGCAGGTCTGAAAACCATATAAATGTCTTTGAATATCGGACCTACGAGATTCCAGTGAGGAGCAGAAGGTGAGCTCCCCTGCCTCCCACCACCAAGGACCAAACAGGGCCACACTGGCCATTTATTTATTTAGACAGTGAGATGCAAAGGTGTGAACTGAGAACCAGGCGGTGGCCTGGCAGATGTCTGCCATAGGGACAGAGCATAGGCTTGCAACAGAGATTGCCATAGCCCTAACATTATGCACTCCAACAAGAGCCTAGCCTGAATGTGGGCAAAGGCGATGCAGTCCACCACCCAGGTGGACAGGGTCCGCTAGGTAACAGCCTCCCCCAGTCAACTGGGGTCATAGGAAATGAAAAGCACTGAGGCTTTGCGATGGGACCTGGGGTACATTGCAGGTAGAAGGAAAGGGCCCTCTTACAATCCAGAGTACGGAGAATGGCTGCTGCCTTGTTGGCGTGGGGCCGTGGAAACAAGGTGGGGAGCACCACTTCCTGGTTGAGGTGGAAGGCGGATACCGCCTTCGGAATGAATTTAGGGTGAGTGCGAAGCACAACCCTATTCTTGAAGAACCTGGTGTAAGGTGGCTCAGCCACCAAGGCCTGAAGCTTGCTGACTCTGTGGACAGGGCTGAGTGTCACCAGAAAGACAACCTTCAAGGAGAAATAATGCAAATGGCAGGTAGCCAGAGGTTCAAAAGGCGGCTTGGTGAGCTGCTTCAGAACCACGTTGAGGTCCCATTCCACCGGGGATGGGCAGATGGGAGGTTTAGAGAGCAGAAGGCCCTGCATAAATCGGGTAATAAAGGGCTTGATGAAATGATGGTGTGCTGAGAGCGAGCTCAGGTGCACTCTGATGGAGTTGGACATGAGTCCGATTTGCGAAAGGTGAAGCAAGTACTGTAGCACCATGTGCACCTGGCAAGAGAACGGGTCAACCTATTACTCTACACACCATACTGAGAATCTGTGCCACTTGAAGGCATAGGCCCGTCTCGTGGAGTTCTTACGAGAGGCCAGGAGGATGTCCTCCACCTCCCTTGGGAGGTTTAAGGGTGCTAAGGCTACCCGTTCAGCAGCCATGCTGTTAACAACAGGGACATATACATATAGTAACATAGTATATGAAGGCAGATAACGATCAGCATGGTCCATCTAGTCTGCCCAGTAAGGCAGCAAGAGTAGGTGCACCTGCCGCTCCACATAGGTAAGAACATAAGAACATAAGATATGCCATACTGGGTCAGACCAAGGTCCATCAAGCCCAGTATCCTGTTTCCAACAGTGGCCAATCTAGGTCATACTTACCTAGCAGTTTCCCCAAAAGACACAGGTTCCGCAATGCTTGTACTGGGTCAAGCATTGATATCCTGGGTCCCTTCTTAAAAATGGTTTATGGACATTTCCTCCAGGAACTTGTCCAAACCTTTTTTAAACCCAGCTACACTAACAGCCTTTACTACATCCTCCGGTAACAAATTCCAGAGTTTGATTACACGTTGAGTGAAAAAATATTTTCTTTTATTAGTCTTAAATAGTTTACCCTGTAGCTTCATTGCATGTCCCCTAGTCTTTCTATATTCTGATAACGTAAACAATCTATCTACGTTTACCCTTCCACTCCGTTCATTAATTTATAGACTTCTATCATATCTCCCCTCAGCCGTCTCTTTTCCAGGTTAAAGAGCCCTAACCTTTTTAGCCTTTCTTCATAAGAATATCCTTCCATCCCCTTTACCATTTTGGTGGCTCTTCTCTGAACCTTTTCTAATAACGCTATATCCTTTTTTTTTTTTATTTAAAAGGCAGCACATATTACAACAAGCAATTGTCGTACCATCTATATATACAGTACAGTATCAAAAACAAAAATGACACTGCAAAGAAACACAAGCAACGGAATATGAAATCAACAAAGCGCCTTTTTTTTCCCCCCCCCCCTCCTTACTTCCCCTCCCCTCCTCTAAGCAATATGGTTATTCCCCCCCCCCCAGCAAACAGTCAATAAAACTCTCAGTACACAGTACCCACCCCCTCTACCCTCCACCCTCCCCACCCCCCCGCCCCCCTGCCATAACTGCTTTACCAGGTAAAAAGGAAAAGATACCCCACTGGAACAGACCATACGGGGAAGAGGAAGAAGAACCCAGGGATGGCACCGCACAGGAAAGCACAAGGCTGACGCCTCCAAAATAGATAAACAATCTCGAGGCACTAGGAGCCATACTTGGAGACAAAAGCTTCCCACACTCGCTCAAAGTGAGGCAACCTCATCCTTCCAACCGCCACTCCACGTTCCATAGTGTACGTCTCCCACATTCGGTCCAACCAACTAGAGAAGGCCGGAGGCTGGACCTGCTTCCAAGCAGCTGCCAAAGCCAGCCGGGCAGCATTCAAACCATGGCGAATCAAGGCTAACTGAGGTGACCGAGCACCAGGAACATTCACACCGAACAAGAAAATGCCTGGATCCCAAGGAATGTCCAACCCAACCAAGTGCCGTAAACGGTACTGGATCCCCCTCCAGAAAATACGGATGCGTGGACAGAACCACCAAACATGCACCAAAGAATCCCGCTGGCCACAGTGCCGCCAGCACATATCCGATGCCCCCGGATACATTCGAGCAACCCGCGCAGGGGTCATGTACCATCTATATAATATTTTATAATTAGTTTCACGGGCATTAAATGCCACTGAACTTTTCCAAAGCTTACCCTCAACCTGTTCCCAACTCTGCATAGTATAGGGAAGCCCCAAGTCCAAGTTTCATTGCTCTCAATGTTTGCCAAGTCCCAACTGCTGGGCTTGCAGATGAGCATACAAGACAGCTATAACACCTTTCGTGGTAGTGCACTCCTCACAAAAGCGCTCTACATCATTCAAGTCCCGCGCAACTTGGGACCGAACGACTATCTTGCACCCAATGAGCCACTTGAGTATATTGAAAGGCATGACACTCGGGAAGATCAAATTCTCTCCGAAGCACACTAAAAGAACGCAACCCCCCTCCTCAAAGAGCTGACCGACACGGCTAAGTCCCTTATGCCCCCACAGCCGAAAAGCGGGGTCAGTCATCCCAGGGGGGAATAACGCATTATCTATTATAGGCGCAAGGGAGACAAGACCAACTCCCGAGGCCAGAAAAACTGGTCCCAACATTGAAGAGTATGTAGGATATAGGGGTTACTCATACGCAAACCACCGCGCAACTTGGAGCTAAGCCACAATTGATCCCCCAATCCTGCCCCCCCCAAAAGGTACATTTCCATTTGAACCCAACGTTTATTGCTATCAGTATTCATCCACTCCACACCAGCGCGGCACTGCGCTGCCGCATAATACCACTGGAGGTTAGGCGCCCCATACCTCCATAACGTGCATGCATATAAAGAATCCGTCGCGCTATGCGGGGACGGCGGTACCGCCAGATAAACTTCATAAGTAGCGTTTGCCAAGTGACCAAGGTTCCCCGGGGCAAAGGTATAGGAAGTACTTGAAAGAGTATAAAAACCTCGGGGAAACCACCATCTTAACCACTGCTATACGCCCAAACCAGGACAGCATCAAACTGGCCCAGGTCTCCAAATCTCGCCGAACCTGCTGAATTAAAGGTCCATAGTTGGCCTTATAGAGCGCAACCCAATCAATGGTCAGATTCACCCCTAAGTAGCGGAGAGAACCAGTCACCCGCCGAAATGGATAGCTAGCCTTCAATTGCAAATAGATCGCCTCCGGGACCCCAACATTTAAAATCTCCGATTTAGTATAATTAATTTTGAACCCGGAAACTTGCGAAAAGACCTCAAAAAGTTGTATAGCAGCAGAAAGAGACCCAACCGGGTTCACCAACGATAATATAATATCGTCCACAAAAAGTGCAATTTTATATTCAGAGGGGCCCACCCGAACGCCCAAAATGTCCGGATGCTCTCGAAAGCCCTGCGCCAAAGGCTCCATCATCAAGGCAAACAACAGCGGCGACAAAGGACACCCCTGCCGAGTCCCCATTTCCAACACAAAGCTCCCCGACTGACCCCCATTAACCCGGACACAGGCTGTGGGATCTTGATAGAGACATTGAACCCAACGCATAAAATGAGGCCCAAATCCCATCTTTTCCAGCACACACCAAAGATAGCCCCAGCTGACTCGATCAAATGCCTTCTCAGCATCAATTCCCACCAAAAGCGCCTGCTGAGTGTCCTGTCGGGCCACATGTATCACCTGTAGCATTCGCCTAATATTATACGCCGCCCGGCACAAAACCAACCTGGTCCGGATGCACCAGGGCGGGGAGGATCCGGTTCAATCGAGCAGCCAGTACCGAGGCCAGGATTTTAACATCTGTATTCAATAAAGAAATAGGACGGTAGGAAGCCGCCTCTTGCACAGGCTTACCTGGCTTAGGAAGAACTACAATAAGAGCCTCAAGTTGGGAAGGGGGAAGTGACCCCCCCTTCAGAACCTCATTAAAGAGCACCACCAGAGTTGGCGTTAATTGAGCACTAAATTTCTTATAATATTCCCCGGGAAAACCATCACTGCCCGGCGCCCTCCCAGTTCGTAAGCGACGAATGGCAGCCTCCACCTCTTCCGTCGTAATATCAGCGTCAAGTTGCTCTCTATCAGAACCAGCCAACTGAGGTAGTGTAACAGCCCGCAGGTAGCCCTGCATACGAAGCAAATCGAAAGGCTCAGCTTTATACAACTGTTTTAAAAAAGCAGCGAAAACCTCACGCACCTCTCGAGAAACCACCCGCATGTGTCCCCGAGAATCCCGAATTTCTCGCACCACTCTCGAGGTCTGCTGCTGGCGAAGCCGTAAAGCAAGGTATCGACCAGCCTTATTCCCCCGTTCATAAAACGTTTGCCGTAGCATCCGACGTATATTATCTAGTTCTCTCTACATACACGCATCCAATTTAGCCCAAGCCACTCGCCATTGACGCCAAACGCGTTTAGAGCCCGTTCGAGCATGCTCCATCTGGAGGCGTCTATTTTCCGCCATCAGCCGGCAGGATTCCCGTTTCCAAGCCCACCGAGTGCGAGCGGCCTCAGCAATCAGACGACCCCGAGCCGTAGCTTTAAAAGCATCCCAGACCATAGATAACGAAACCTCCCCGGAATCATTTAACTCAAAAAATTCAGTTATAAAGCGCCCATGCTCCTGAACCGCACACTGCCGCCGGAAAAAACGATCATCCAACCGCCACGACCCTTGCCGCTCGCCGCATAAATCAGCGGGAAGAGCAAGCCAGCACGGAGCGTGATCCGACCACGTCAACGTCCCATGTCCAGCCTCCACCCTCCCATCCATCAGACGTTGATCCAACAAAAAGTAGTCAATACGAGTATGGACCCGGTGTACAGGCGAGTAATAGATATAGCCTTTTTCCCCAGCATGAGTATCTCTCCAAACATCACGCAATCCTAAATCAAGCATAAATTTTTGCAACGCCTTGCTAGACCCACCCTGCACCCGCCCAGCACAGCTGGTCGAGTCCAGATGCGGTATCATGTGAGTATTACAATCCCCGCCCAATATAATAGGCCCTTTTGCAAATTCAGCCAGCAGAGCTTTCAGTCGCGCAAAAAAGGTCACCTGGCCCTCATTGGGGGCATATATATTAGCCAGCGTTAATAAGCAGCCCTCTAACTGGACATTCATCAAAAGCCACCGCCCCAAGGTATCCCTCTTAACCTCCTCCACCCTAAGAGAGAAACACTGATGAAACAACAGGGCCACTCCACACTTCTTCCTGTCATGCACATCCGACGCTACCCACACCTCGGAATAAGGCTTATGTTTTAACCAACCTTGATTACAACCGCGGAGATAAGTTTCCTGCAGAAACACAATGTCCCCCTTCAAGGATCTCATTTCCGTAAATTAAGACCCTTTACATTCAAAGACACCACCTTCAGCATGAGGAGTCTACTCCCACCTCACTTCTGCCTGTCCACTCCCTCCGCCCTGGGTAGTCTAGCCCCCCTCTCTTCCTCCCAAATGCACAAACCGTAAACACAAAAAGCAGCCTTGTACCTGGTACCCCCTAATAATTACACATACGAGCCCCCCTCCACTACCCCCACCCCTACCCCATAAGCTGATACATAAACCCCCACCCCTCACCCCTTCCCCCCAAACAACTCCCATCAATCCTCCCCCCCCCCATCATGTCCCTCCCCCCAACCCATCAGTACCACCCGCCAGTCAAAAAGACAGGACACGGTAAAACTGATCCCCTAACCCAGCTCCAACCAGAACTCCCCATACAAGTGAAAATACAATATAATATGCATATAGGTACTTACATCCCCCATGATGATGTAACCATTCGGCTACCATACCGAGTACCCCCCCCCCCTCAACAGGACAACCGCAATAACCTTCACTCCCAATATGCATAAAGAACAAGATCCAAAAACCCCATAACATCAGAGGAACTCAGTGGGGACAGTGATAACAAGAGTGTGAAGCATCAAATTCCCACACAGGTAAGAACACAGTTACTTACCTGTAACAGGTGATCTCTGGGAACAGCAGGAATTAGTCCTCACATATGGGTACGTCGGTACCGACGGAGCCTGAGCGGAAAAGCTCCCCAGCTTCCCAGAAGGAAAGCTTTTGGGGCCTCCCACTGCGTATGCGCGCTGCCTTCCCGCCTTCCTGACCAACTCTCCTCAGTTCGAGTTTATAGCTGAGACAATAGAGAGAGGAAAGGAAGAGAGAGATACAACTCCTAGGGGAGGTGGGCGGGTTGTGAGGACTAATTCCTGCTGTTCCCAGAGATCACCTGTTACAGGTAAGTAACTGTGCTATCTCCAGGAACAAGCAGGAATAAGTTCTCACATATGGGGACTCCCTAGCTAAGATGCCCGGGAGATCCCCTGAAGGGTATGAGACCCTGAAAGGTTCTTCATCTTCCTATGGATCTCAGGCATCCATTTAGGGAAGGTGGGCTGGAGTTGTTCAAGAATGGAACAGGTGTCTGAGGACAGCCTGACCAAACAAGGCATCCCGGCGGGAGTCCTTGTCCAAACAGTAATGGGCTGTAAAGGTATGAACCGAGGCCCAGGTGGCTGCTCGACAGATCTGGTCAATGGACACAGAGTTTAAATGAGCCATAGAGGTGGCCATGGCCCTCACGTTGTGAGCGGTGACATGGCCCTCCAGAGAAAGGTTCTTACTCTGGTAAGCAAAAGAGATACACTGAGCAATCCAATTGGAGAGTGTTCTTTGGAGAATGGAAGTCCTAAATGAGAAGGATCAAAAGCAACAAAAAGCTGAGAAGATTTTCGATGTTGCTGTGTCCTGTGGAGGTAAAAGGCAAGAGCTCTTTTACAGTCTAGAGTATGAAGGTTCCTCTCTGCACTGGATGCATGAGGAGCTGGAAAAAAGACAGGTAAATACACCTCTTGATTAAGATGAAAAGGTGAGACCACTTTAGGCATAAAGTGAGGATTTGTCCTAAGGACTACCTTATCATGATGGAACCTTTGTGACGTGCCCCGGTCGCACAGCACCCCCTGGTGGCGGCGTAGTGGTTCCACCGAAGAGCTGGGACCGGGGGTCACCAAGATGTTTGTGATCAGGGTTGGCCAGGTGCGAGGGTCAAGGGCCAGAGCCTTGTGCCAGCCTCGTTGCCAACTCCCAAAGAGACTACAGTCTTGCACAAAAGTGGAGGGAAAAGAAAAAGGCTTTATTTTCCCCTTTTAGCACTAAGGGTTCATAACATAGGACAAACACTCCGGTACGTAGCAAAACAAGTCTTTACAGCAGATTTTGAAAGTAAGAGATGGAATAACCAAAAACTGTTAACTTCACAGTGTCAAAAACATCCAATAGCAAATTGCTTCATTCACTCAATGAACTCTGGAACACCTCTATATCACTTCCAGCACAGTATATACATTCCATAGGACTATCCATGTCTTCCTGTACAGATTCCACCTGCATGGCCTCCTCTGACTGCTCTGAGGGATCAAGGTAAGTGTCCTTCATGTGAGTTCGTCTCACTGCTTCCCAAGGCTTGGCAGTTTGTTTGGGCCCACGGTTCTGCGTGGTGGAATACCAAAATGGCATTTCTTGCTCTAGAGGTTTAAAAACATTCTCTCTATAATGTGTTCCCCTAAAAGTTCTTTTCTTGCTCAAACTATCTTTTAACTTTTGCTTTGGCTCTTGTTTTAGATAAGGAGAATCTCCTTCCCAGGATTCTTCTCTTAGCTTGGCTTCAGGCACACAATAACAAAGGTTAAAAGCTTTACCTTTAGGTTTCCGTTTGGTTCTCTGGGGCGAGGCCGGAGGCCTACCTTGGCCGCTGCCTTCAGTATCAGTGCTCTCAGGTATATTCCTCCTGCTCTCCCAGTCTTTCCTCCTCTGGCCTTTGAGGCCTGTTCTCTTGTGGGCTTCAGGGCCCGGTCTGGTTTGGCTTCGGCCTTCTCGGCCTGTCCTCTCCCTTACAGGACTGGTTCTCCTTTCCCAGCCTGTCCTCTTTCTCAGGCTTGCTTGCGGCCTAGATCCCACTCTTGGGCTAGTACCTTCATAGCATCTCTTTGGTCCTTCTCTGGAACCCGCATTCGCTTGGTCTCTCCCAACTGGTGAGGGTGATCTTTCCACAGCTCCCTGAGTAGTAGCTCTCCAAGCAGACGAGGTTTTAGCAGCGGAGCTTCTTGCAGGTAAGCTCCTAGCCGATAAGCTTCCTCTTAAATGTGAGCTTTTGGAACATGAGTCCTGCCCACTAGGGCGTGGTTCTGTGGTCTCTGTCCTAACTCTCCTGCTCCCTCTAGGTGAATCCTCTGGAAATTGCAGGCAATTTCTTTTTCTTTCAGACTTCAAAACTATTTTTCTCTCCAGAAGAGGGTCCGCTGTATCACACCTTGTATAAGGTGGATTAGCCACTAAGGCCTGCAGTTCACTGATGCGGCGAGCTGAAGTGACTGCAATGATGAAAATAACCTTCCAGGAAAGAAATTTCAAGGAGGTAGTGGCTAAGGGTTCAAAAGGTGGCTTCATAAGCTGACCAAGAACCAAGTTTAAGTCCCATGCCACCGGAGGAGGTCGAATGGGAGGTTTAGTTAAAGTTAGGCCTCTCATGAATCTTGCAATAAGAGGATGAGAGGAAACAGGTTGTCCATTGATTGGCTTAAGTGATGCCGCAATAGCACTCAAATGGACTCTTACTGAATTCGTTTTGAGTCCTGCATTGGAGAGATGCAGGAGATATTCCAAAAGAGAATTCAATGGGAGTGCCAGAGGGTTAAGACCCTTTTGAGCACACCAAATGGAAAATCTTTTCCATTTAAAAGCGTAAGAACGCCTAGTGGAAGGTTTCCTAGAGGCATGTAGGATATCCTTCACTTGCTGCGAAAGATTGAAGTGTTGAAGGTCTAGGCCTTCAGTAACCAAGCTCTGAGGTGAAGGGACTTGGGGTTTGGGTGCCACAAAGTCCTCTCCTCCTGAGACAGAAGGTCTGGAGCCGCTCCCAAGTCCAGGGAGGGGGCTTGGGAGAGATGCAGAAGTAGAGGGTACCACACTTGGCGTGGCCAGCGTGGAGCTATGAGGATCATGGACCCTTGATCCCTTTGAAGCTTGAACAGAGTCTTGGGAATCAAAGGAATGGGTGGAAAGGCATACAGGAAACCCTGACCCCAATGCAGGAGGAAGGCATCCTTGGTCTGAACTCCCTGACACGGAATTCTGGAACAGAACCGGGAAAGTTGGGCATTCCACGGACTTGCAAAGAGGTCTATGTCTGGGGTTCCCCATTTCTGGAAGATTCTGAGTACCTGATCCATGTGCAGGGACCATTCGTGTGGAAGCAGAACTTGACTGAGTCTGTCTGCCCAAGAGTTTTGGATTCCTAAAAGATATACTGCCAGGAGATGGATTTGATGCTCTCTGGCGAAGGCCCATAATCTTAGAGCTTCGTTGCAAAGCGACAGAGAGCCAGTCCCTCCTTGTTTGTTTATGTAAAACATGGCTACTTGATTGTCCGTGTGAATAAGGACTGTCATGTTGCTGAGGAGGGTATGAAAATCTTTGAGAGCTAGAAAGATTGCTCGAAGTTCCAAGTGGTTGATATTAAGGGTGGTCTCCTGTGGAGACCAAGTGCCCTGAGTGGAGAGATCTTGGAGATGAGTCCCCCAACCTGTTTGGGAGGCATCTGTTGTGAGGGTTGTTTGGGGCAACAATGGTTGAAAGGGGGCCCCCCAACAACAGATTTTGAGTGGATATCCACCATTGGAGAGACCAAAAGAGACGATTGGAGTTTGCTATTTGGTCTGAGAGAGCTCCTGATGCTTGAGTCCACTGGGTGGATAAAGTCCATTGAGCTGCTCTCATATGTAGGCGAGCATAAGGCACCACATGCACTGTGGAGGCCATGTGGCCTAATAGTTGTAGCATCTCTCTGGCAGTCAAGTGGCTTCTGGACTGAGTCTGAGAGGCTAAGTGCACTAGACGTTGGCAATGGGCCTGAGGTAGATAGGCCCTTGCAGTGGTGGTATCCAACCAGGTCCCTATGAATTCTAGGGATTGAGTAGGGGTGAGTTGGGACTTTGGCAGATTGATCACAAGTCCCAGATACTTTAGAATTCGCCTGGTGCGATCCAGGGAAGTCTGAGCCTCGGACTGAGACGGAGCTCGGATGAGCCAGTCGTCCAGGTATGGGAAGACAAAAATTCCCAGGGCGCGTAGAAATGCAGCTACTATTGCCATGCATTTGGTAAATACCCTTGGAGCAGAGGCTAGACCGAAGGGAAGTACTCTGTATTGGAAATGTTTTCCCTGGAACAGAAACCGTAGGAATTTTCTGTGGGATGGATGGATGAGTATATGTGTGTACGCATCCTTGAGATCTAGAGAACAAAGCCAATCCTGACTCTGTAGGTATGGAAGGAGAGTACCTAGAGAAAGCATCTTGAATTTCTCCCTGTATAGAAATTTGTTCAATTCTCTGAGATCCAGAATGGGTCGGTACCCCCCTGTTTTCTTGGGAATGAGAAAATAAGGGGAGTAAAAACCTGACCCCTGTTGAGGAAGAGGAACCTCTTCTATTGCCTTTTGGGTGAGAAGAGTGGTCACCTCCTGACCCAACAGGTCTAGGAGAGATGGGGGAGAATTGAAACTTCTCACCATGGTATGGGGAGGAAGGTTGGAGAAATGTAGTTTGTAGCCCTCTCTGATGATAGAGAGGGTCCATTGCTCTGATGTGATTTGCTCCCATCTGGGAGCAAAATGAGTTAACCTTCCTGGAATGGTGAGAGGTTCTGGATGTTTTAGAGCCAGAAAGGTTAAGTTCTCTAGTTTTAAGTCAAAAACCCTGAGGGGGTTGGGACTGTTGGGCTGTAGCAGCCCCTGCAGGTTTTGCCTTGGCCTGTTTAGGCTGCTGACGCTTAGGAGCAAAGCGAGCTGCAGAAGATTGTTGGCCAGTATTTGTGGCAAATCTGGCCTTCTTGTAGAAAGGCTTTTTGAAAGATTTCTTCTTGACAGGGGTAGAGGTAGACTTAGAAAGTCTATCTAAAGCAGCATTTTCTGCATCCATTTGAGTGGCTTTGATTTGCCACTCCTTACCAAACAGATTCTCACCTGTACAGGGCAAATTTCCCAACCCATCCTGGACCCAGGGTTCTAGGTTAGAGGCCTGGAGCCAAGCAATTCTGCGAGCCGCTATGGCAATACCTCAGGCTCTGCTAGCACCCTCAAAGGAGTCAAAGGCTGCTCTGTTGGAGAACTTTGAAATATCTTGGGTATGCTTCAGCAAAAGAAGGAACTCCTCCTTTCTATCCTCTGGGATAAAGGGGAGAAAATGGCGTATTTTTAATGCAATTTCCTTCAGAAACATGCCCATATAGAGGCTGTATGAGTTGATTCTGCCAATAAGCATACTTACTTGGAAGATTTTTCTTCCAAAAGCATCCAGAGTCCTACATTCTCTTCCTGGGGGAGTAGAAGAGTGTCTTTTAGTACTCTTGATCCTTTTCATAGCTGACTGCACCACGATGGAGTGGTGAGGGAGCTGAGTTTTTTGAAACCCAGGAGAAGGGGGGACACGATACATGGTGTCCAGACGACGAGAATGTGGAGATAGGGTGAGAGGAGTCTCCCATAAGTCCATCATGTGTTCTTGAAGAATTTCATGGATGGGCAAGGTGACTGCCTCTTTGGGAACCTTAGAGTATCCTAAAATGTCTAACCTTTTTGCTCTAGGTTCTTTTTCAGAGGATACAGAAATAGAAAGACCTTTAGCTACTTCAATGATGAAGTCTTGAAAGGATAAATCCTCTGGAGGAGACATTCTCCTCTTTGGAGAAGAGGGCTCCTCAGGTAGAGTAAGGGATACCTCAGCAGAGTCATCTGATGAATCAGAATCATCAGAAGACTCAAAGTATCGTCTGTTTGCTTCCAGGGATCGATAAGCGTATCGACCGGTATCGACATCGGGGGTACCCGGAACCGGATCGGTATCGGGAAAAACCCCGGAAACGGGAACCGGAATCGGTATCCTGGTCGATGTGGATGGCCTGGGTACCGGTATCGGTTGTGGTACCGGAACCGGAGTCAGTACCGCAGGGTGCGGTACCGAGGGCATCGCAGCCTTAATAAAAGCCAAAATGGCCTGCTGCATGGATTGAACTGTATGATCCATGGACGCCACGACTGTCTGGATGTCGGTACCGGATGATTGAGCCGGTACCCCAGAACAGTCTAACAGGTGATCGGTCGAGGCCGTGCCATCAATGTCAACCTGTAACCCCATAGGAGGAGCTTTGGAAGCCGGAGCTTCCCGCCGGGGTTGTTTGGCTGGGGCAGGGTCCTCAGGGTCAAGCCCAGGGGTATTCTCGATACTTAGAGGGAGATTTGCCCTTTGAGGACCTGCCAGAGGAATGTTTGGTTACCTGAGATCCATCAGGAGAGGAAGACCTGGAAGATGTCGATGCTGGAGTATCTGTAGAAAACAGCATGTGAAACTTGGCTGCCCGGTTCTGTAAGCCACGTTTAGACATCAAAGAACAGGATGGGCAATCCGGAATGGAATGGTCAGGCCCCAAACATTTAAGATACCATTCATGGGTGTCTGTGACTGAAATAGTACCGCTGCACTTGGTGCATTTTTTAAACCCAGAGGCTTGTTTCTCCATGAGGGAGAATTAGTGAAGGCCTAAAGGCCTCACAGAACCAACACACCAAGTGAGGGAAAAAAGAAGATTTTTTTTTTTTAAAGAAATAAAGGAAAAAAGACCGGCGGTACCGGTCTGGAATCGGGGAAGGCAGACACGCAGCCAAAGAAATAAATTAAAATAACAACTTCTTCAGCGGTGACAGGAACACGACCTGCTGGCTCCGCGGAAAAAGAAGAACTGAGGAGAGTTGGTCAGGAAGGCGGGAAGGCAGCGCGCATGTGCAGTGGGAGGCCCCAAAAGCTTTCCTTCTGGGAAGCTGGGGAGCTTTCCCGCTCAGGCTCCGTCGGTACCGACGTACCCATATGTGAGGACTTATTCCTGCTTGTTCCTGGAGATTAAAATAAACCCAAACCACTAACACCATAAACACTGTGAACTCCCCCAGCCCATGGAGACTGTGCCGCAGGATCCAGGCAGTCTTAAGCAGATCTTCCCACCCGAGTCCACTTTGAAGACTGCGGCTTGGGAGTTGGAAGCACCGGCAGCGCATTGTCTTCTACAAGACCCGCCTGGCGCAACGCTCTCCAAGCTTCCGTATGGTCCTTTGCTGAAATTTTTTTATTGCCCAAAAGGAAGTTCATCCGGAAAGGAAAGGACCAGGAGTAGTGAATCCCTTTGTTATTCAGCACCATTATGATCTGTTTCATCTCTCTCCGGCGCGCCAAAGTAAAAATCGAAAGGTCTTGATAGATGGATACCTGCGCCTCCTGATAATGAATCACTTTTTTCTCACGGCCCTGTCGTAAAAGCAGCTCAGCATCAGCATATCTCAGAAATCTTGAAATGACATCCCGAGGTTGGTTGTTAGGTGGTTTTCCCAGGGCACGGTGCACTCTTTCGATTTCCATCTCATTCCCACGGGCTTCAAATTCCTCCGCTGTGAGAAGGGCACCCATCAGAGTCTTAAGCACCACCCGCAGCTTCCGGAATGCCTCTGAAACGCACATTGTTGCGACGGGACCTATTTTCAATATCATCAATCTTATAAGTCAGTTCCATTGCTTGCGAATTCTGGCGGTCCACCGCGCACTGTAAATCCACCAGAGCACTGTCATAATCCTCTAGTTTTGTCTCAACCTCTTCCACTCGAGTGCCTAGGTCTTTTATGTCGCCTCTAAGCTCCGCGATCGTACCCATCACTTCATCTCGCATGGAGCGAAATTCACAGGCTAAGTCTTCAAATCCCCTGCGAAGCTCCCGCTGCAGGAGAGCCTGTGTAGAAGACTCCGCAGAGCCCTGTTCGAGTTTACTCAATGTCTCATCACCAGACCCTTCTGATGGCTGCTTTTTGGGTGAGCTGTTTGGAGAACCACTCTTACTCAGCAGACGCTGAGAGGCTCGTAACTTTTCCCGGGCTTCCAGCCCCTTGGTTTTGGCAACCATAAGGCACCAAACTCTCCCCCTGGCAAGCAGGCAAAGAAATGTAGGGCAACACCAACTGCTAGACACGCCCACAACCAGGCCAGGTATATGCCAGAATCAGCAAGCAGGTGTTGAAGGGCTATAGTGAAAAATAAAGAGAAAAAGTCCCACTGTAAGACAGCAGATGGCGCTCCAGGCTCACAACACAGTACACCGGCCAGCCAGCACAGAGAGAAGCACCACGTTGGCTGTTGTTACAACAAATTCCACTGTACAGAGAAGGAAGAAGCAGCCGATCAAGTTTAAAGTCCAAAGATCTTGAGCAGAGATCCAAATGTGGAAGCAGGAATCGTGAAGAGCAGGAAGATCCAAAGTGCAAATCGCCGAGGAGCTGACGTCATCACAAAGGGCTGCTTCCCGCCAAAACGGACTGGAACGCAGATAGTATCATGCGTTCCACGACCGCATGACAATGGCCGCAGTACCTCCCGAGCAAGCCACATATTCACAGCCAGTTGCCCTCCTCTTCTAATAGCCTCCTAACGGGCCAGCACCGCTTTAAATGAAGGGGCAGCTTACAGATGATACCGGAGACACCGATCCCTCTCCCTTCTCCAGCACACGATTAGCAGAAAGGGAGCCGGCAGAAAACAGGGAGGCAGCAACTCTCAATGTCCCCTCCGATCGCCGGGCCGAGCAGGGTATGGGACAGAAACAACCAGAGCAGAAGCCACACTCCGATCTCCAGCAGCAAGGTATGGAGGCGACCCCCGCCGCAGCGTTTCACTCCGCGGTCTCCCAGGCACAGGGATGACCACCGATCTCGATCTTTGTCAGCCAGAAAGAAACCCCGGGCAGTCCAACATCCAAATCAGGTATGCACGGGTGTCTTGCGCTGGGGAATGCAAGTATTAGCTCAATATATGGAGAACCCGGAGCAGAGCTGTTTTAAATTGTGGCCATTCCTTTACGGGCTAACTTGCGCCCCCCCCCCCCCCCCCCGAGCTATATCCTTTTTAAGATACGGCGACCAGAATTGCACACAATATTCAAGGTGCGGTCTCACCATGGAACGATATAGAGGCATTATAATGTCTTGTTTTATTTTCCATTCCTTTCCTTATGATACCTAGCATTCTATTTGCTCTCTTGGCCGCTGCTAAACACTGGGCCGAGGGTTTTAACATGTTATCCACAATGACGTCTAAATCTTTTTACTGGGTGGTGGTTCCTAATGTGGAACCTTGCATCGTGTAACCATAGTTTGGGTTGTTCTTCCCTAGGTGCATAACTTTGCACTTGTCCACATTAAATTTCATCTGCCATTTTGATGCCCAGTCTTCCAATTTATCAAGATCCTCTTGCAATTTTCCACAATCCTCTTGGGTTCTAACAACTTTAAATAGTTTTGTGTCATCTGCAAATTTGATAACCTCACTCGTTATTCCACTTTCCAGGTCATTTATGAATATGTCAAAAAGCAGTGGACCCAGCACAGATCCCTGGGGTACACCACTATTCACCTTTCTCCATTGGGAAAATTGGCCATTTAGCCCAACCCTCTGCTTTCTATCTTTTAACCAGTTCTTAATCCACAGTAGTACACTGCCTCCTATCCCATGACTCTTTAGTTTTGCCAAAAGTCTCTGATGAGGGACCTTGTCAAAGGCTTTCTGAAAGTCCAGATACACTATATCAACCGACTCTCCTTTGTCCACCTGTTTATTCACACTTTCAAAAAAACATAACAGATTAGTAAGACAAGATCTTCCTTGTCTAAAGCCATGTTGGCTGTCTCCCATTAGGCCATGACTATCTACATGCTGAGTAATTTTATTCTTTATGATGGTTTCTACCATTTTTCCAGGTACTGACGTGAGGCTCACCGGTCTGTAGTTTCCCGGATCACCCCTGGAACCCTTTTTAAAAATTGGTGTTACATTGGTGATCCTCCAATCTTCAGGTATTAGAGATGATTTTAATGATAGTTCACAGATTACTAATAGAAGGTCTGCAATCTCATATTTCAGTTCTTTCAACACCCTTGGATGTATACCATCTGGCCCAGGTGATTTGCTACTCTTCAGTTTATCTAATAGTTGTAATATATTTTCCCGATGTATCGATATTTCTTTCAATTCTTCCGCACCTTTAAATACCACTTCAGTTATAGGTAACATCCCTACATCTTCCTCAGTAAAGACCGAAGCAAAGAATTCATTCAGTCTCTCCGCTATCGCCTTGTCGCCTCTTAGTGTCCCTTTAACTCCTCTATCATCTAATGGACCAACTGACTCTCTCACAGGTTTTTTGCTACGAATGTACTTGAAAAAAATCTTTATTTCGCGTTTTTGCTTCCGCAGCAAGCTTCTTCTCAAATTCTCCCTTTGCCTGCTTTATCAATGCCTTGCATTTGACTTGCTAGTGCTTGTGCTGTTTCCAGGTTTCGTCGTTTGGCTCTTTTTTCCATTTCCTGAAAGATGCTTTTTTGGCAACAGCCGCCTCTCTGACCTCACCTTTAAACCATGCTGGCAGTTTTTTGGACTTCCTTCCACTTTTCTTGAAAGCATGGAATACAGCTGGTCTGGGCTTCCAAGATAGTATTTTTCAACAACACCCAAGCTTGATGTAAGTCTTTAACCTTTGCAACTACTCCTTTTAGTGTTTTCTTAACTATTTTCCTCATTTTATCATAGTCTCCCTTTCGAAAGTTAAAACGTAGTACTGTGGATTTCCTTACTATCCCTCCTCCACTAATTAAATCAAAGGCGATCATGCTATGATCAATATTGCCAAGTGGCCCCAACACCCTTATCTCTTGCACTAGATCTGGTGTTCCAGTAAGGACTAGGTATAATATGGCTTCCCCTCTGGTCGGTTCATGAACCAGCTGCTCCAAGAAGCAGTCATTTATGTCATCTAGGAACTTTATCTCCCTAGCATGTCCTGCTGTGACACTGACCCAGTTGATACCGGGGTAATTGAAATCACCCATTATTATTACTGCACTGTAACTCTTGTTAGCTTCCTTGATTTCTTTGAGCATTTCATCATCCATTTGTTCATTCTGGCCAGGTGGTCGATAGTACACCCCCACTGCCATCGCCTTCCCCTTTTTACATGGAATTTCAATCCATAGAGATTCTACAGCAAATTTTGTTTCCTGCAAAACTTTAATCCTTTCTGACTCAATGCCCTCTCTAACATAGAGCGCAACCCCTCCACCAATTTGATCAGTTCTATCATTACGATATAGTTTGTACCCAGGTATCACAGTGTCCCACTGGTTGTCCTCCTTCCACCATGTCTCTGATATTCCAATCATATCTATCCTCTCATTTAGTGCTATATATTATAACTCTCCCATCTTATTTTTTTGACTTCTAGCATTTGCATACAAGCATTTTAGAGAATGTATTTTATTCATATTAATTTGGCTATTGGTAGACATGGGTAATTTGGGATCTTTAAGCTCTGTCTGCTCCATACTCGGGGCATTTGGGCTACTTTACTCTTTTTTGGAACCTCTCTGCTTTTGGTAGTATCCTTCAAGGATACATTCTTCCGAACCATCCGCTCTTGGGCGACTGTCGGCTTTCCCCTATTATCTAGTTTAAAAGCTGCTCTATCTCCTTTTTAAAGGTTAATGCCAGCAGCCTGGTTCCATCCCAGTTAAGGTGAAGCCCATCCCTTCGGAAGAGCCCCTCCTTTCCCCAGAATGTTCCCCAGTTCCTAACAAATCCAAAACCCTCATCCCTGCACCATTGTCTCATCCACGCATTGAGACTCCAGAGCTCTGCCTGCCTTTTGGCGCTACCCTGGAAGTTCTGGATTTCAACTTCCTACCTAAAAGCCTAAATTTAGCCTCCAGAACCTCCCTACCACATTTTCCTATGTCATTGGTACTGACATGTACCAAGACAGCAGACTCCTCTCCAGCACTATCTAAGACCTTATCTAGGTGGCGCGTGAGGTCCGCTACCTTCGCACCAGGCAGGCATGTTACGAGGCGATCCTCACGTCCACCAGCCACCCAGCTATCTATATGCCTAATGATTGAATCACCAACTATAACGGCTGTCCTAACCCTTCCCTCATGGGCACATGGCCCTGGAGAAACTTCCTCGGTGAGAGAGGGTTTTACATCACCTGGAGGACAGGTCCTACTTACAGGATCACTTCTTGCCACACCAGGGTGATGCTCTCCTGTCACATGACCTCTCTCCTCCATGGCAACAGGGATGCTGCCAGACTGGAGGTGGGACTTCAGGACTATATCCCTGTAGGTCTCGTCTATGTACCTCTCTGTCTGTCTTATGTTTTCCAAGTCTGCTACTCTAGCCTCTAGAGAACAGACTCGTTCCCTGAGGGCAAAGAGCTCCTTGCACCTAGTGCACATGTAAGACCTCTCACCAACTGGGAGAAAATCATACATGTGACACTCAATGCAAAAGACTGGAAAGCCCCCATCTCACTGCTGAACTGCTGTCTGCATCTTAGTTTTTGTTTAGATCTTTAAGTTCTTTACTTATTAAGGGTTGCTATGGATATTTATACCAATAAAACTGTACCTAATACGTTTAATATACCTTGTTCACCTGAAGCTTAATTAATTTCAGGTCCTTAGTGTATGACTGATTTGGGTAACAAGCTTCACCTGAGAGCACCTCCTGTCTTTTAAGATGTGTAAGTACCTATAAAGCTATGATTATCCCAGGGGTGGGTGGGAAATAACACTTATTAAAAGAAGGCTGCTACACAGTACCCTGTCCTGTGCTGCTGAGGTAAGCTATATTCTTATTTGATTTAAATTATAGCTCTGTGCTGCTGCTAGGCTCTGACTTATTATGAAATTTAAACTACAACCTCTCTGCTGGGTTCCAAATTTAACCAGAGAGCTCTCTTCTGTGTTTTAAATTTAAACTAAAAGTACTTTGCTGATGCTAGGCCCTGAGTGACTATTAAATTTAAATTACAAGCTTTCTGCTGGATTCCAAAGTTAACCAGAAAGCTCTCTTCTGTGTTTTAAATGTAAACTTAAACTGCTGCTACTAGGCCCTGACTGATTTAACAAAAAATAGTGGGTTCACAGATTAATTAGCTTTAATAGAAATAATTCCTTTTAGAAAATTCCCAGAAGTATATACTCACAATTGCAGATCTCTCTCCAGAAGTAACAGTCCCTTTTTCTAGTCCTTCAAGACACCCGTATTTGTTGAGATATAAGAGGTCACCCGTATTTGTTGAGATATAAGAGATAGTTATGTTTATTTTTATTTTATCCTGTTGCTATAAAGGACTCCACTGTGGCTGTTTTATTTATTTATTTATTTAGTAACGCTTATATACTGCTTTTCACCGGGTCAAAGTGATGTACATTCAGGTACAGTACATATTTCCTGTCCCTGAAGAACTCACAATCTGTTTTTTGTACCTGAGGTAACGGAGGGTTAAGTGGCTTGCCCAAGGCCACAAGGAGCAGCTGTGGGACTAGAAACTCCAGTACCTCCAGCCCAAGGTTGTTATCCCTCCAGCAGGATTCGAACCCCCGGCCCTCCGGCCTAAGGCAGCTTGCCCCAACCACTAGGCCACTCCTCCCCATGCCATTTTGAATTCTGTCACTGTATTTGCCCCCACCACTTCCAATGGGAGGGCATTCCAAGCATCCACCACTTTTTCAGTGAAAAAGTATTTTGTGACATTGCCTTTCAATTTACCCCTTTGCAGCTTCATGTTATGCCCTCTAGTATTACAGCTTCCCAATCTTTGGATGAGGCTTGTTTGTTCATTAAAACTCTAAGTATTTAAAGGTTTGAATTATATCTCCCCTGTCTCTCCTCTCCTCCAGAGTGTACATATTTAGGTCTTCAAGTCTCTTTTCATAAGTCTTCTGAAGCAGGCTCCAAATCATTTTGGTCACCTTCCTCTGAACCGTTTCAGTCTTTCTACATCCTTTGTGAGATATGGTCTCCAAAACTAAACACAGTATTCCAAGTGAGGCCTCACCAGCAACTTGTACAGTGGCATTAGTACCTCTTCCTTTCTGCTGATAATTCCTCTCTGTATTCAACCCAGCATCCTTCTGGCTTTTGCCACCGCCTTGTCACACTGTTTTGCCACCTTGAGATCCTCAGAAACAATCACTCCGAGGTCCTTCTCCTGGTCCATGCACACCAACCTCTTTCCCTCTATCGCATACAGTTCCCTTCGATTTCTGCTTCCCAAGTGCATGACACTGTACTTCTTCACATTAAATCTTAACTGCCAAGCATTAGACCATTCTTCCAGCTTTTGTAGATCTTTCCTCATGTTCTCCACTCCCTCAGAGGAGTCCACTCTGCTGAAAATTTTGGTGTCATCTGCAAAAAGACAGACTTTTCCATTCAGTCCTTCAGCAACATCACTCATCCTGTCCCAGGACAGAACCCTGGGGCACACCGCTAATCATCTTCCTTTCATCCGAGTTCCATTTACCATCACCTTCTGTTGTCTGTCAGTCAACCAATTTCTGATCCAGTTCACCACCTTGGGATCCATCCACAAGCTATTGAGTTTATTGATAAGCCTCCTATGAGGAACAGTATCAAAGGCTTTGCTGAAATCAAGGTAGATGACATCTATTGCATGCCCTTGATCTAGTTCTCTGGTCACCCAGTCAAAGAACTCAATCAGATTTGCTTGGCAAGATCATCCTTTGGTAAAATCATGTTGCCTCGTATCATGCAACCCATTGGTTTTGAGAAAGTCCATTATTCTCTCTTTCAGGAGCACCTCCATTACTTTTCCCGCCACCAAGGTAAGGCTTACTGGCCTGTAGTTTGTCACTTCTTCCCTATTACCACTTTTGTGATGAGGTACCACACTGTCCCTTCTCCAATCCTATGGAACTTCTCCTGTCTCCAAGTATCTATTAAAAACATCCTTTAACGGCCCTGCAAGAATCTCTCTGAGCTCTTTCAATATCATGGGATGTATCTCATCCGGTCCCATGGCCTTGTCCACTTTCAGTTTTGCAAGCTGTTTTAACACATCATCTTCTGTGAATAGCGTGGTATCTACTCCATTCCTATTTGTATATTTGTCAATCACAGGTAGTCCTTCTCCAGGATTTTCTTTAGTAAAAACAGAGCAGAAGTATTTATTTAGCATTTTCGCTTTTTCAATGTCACTTTCCACAAATCCATTCCCAACACTTTTGAGTCCTGCAATTCCACCTCTGATTTTCCTCCTCTCCCAAATATACCTGAAGAAAGTTTTGTCGCCACACTTCACATCTTTAGCCATCTTTTTTTTCTGCCTTTGATTTTGCTATCCTTATTTCTCTAGGTTGAAGTAGGGAGCCCTCCTCCTGGGTCAGTAGCCCCGGGGCATTCCCCAGAAGGACTGGGAGCTCCATCGAAAGGTGCAGCAACAGGGGAAACCAAGACTGCCTGGGCCATCGTGGGGCCACCAGGATCATGGAGGCCTTGTCCTGCAGGACTTTGAAGAGGGTTTGGGCAATCAGTGGCATGAGAGGGAAGGCATACAGAAGGCCCTCCAACTACGAGATGAGGAAGGTGTCTGGTGCTATCCGGGACAGATGCTGTTGGGACAGCAGACGTGGGGCAGCTAAGCATTGGCTGGGCTGGCGAAGAGGTCCAGACTTGGGGTTCCCCAGAGTTGGAAGAGCTGCTGAGCCACCCTGGGGTCTAGTTGCCTATTTGTGCGGTTGAAGGACTCTGCTCAGCCTATCTGCTGGGGCATTGTCTTGGCCTGGAAGGCATACCACCCCGAACAGCATTCCCTGACTGATCACGTATGAGCAGAGAGCTACTGCCTCCTGGCAGAGACAGAGACCCTTTGCCCCCCTGCTTGTTCAGGTAGTACATTGCGACCTAGTTGTCTGTTTGGACTAGCCCCAACTGGTTCTGCAGGTGGTAGTAGAAGGCCTTGATCACCAGAAAAATGGCCCTGGCAGGTTGCTGGCTCTCGCTAGGGACCAGTTGCCCTGCATGCGCAGTTCCTCGCAGTGGGCACTCCAGCCCAGTAGGGATGCGTCCGTGGTGAGGATCCTCTGTGGATCTGTGGACTAGAAGAGCATGTCCTCCTGCAGGTGCTGTGTACCCTTCCACCAGTTGAGTGACTCTGCTAGCTAACGGGACACTAAGATCTTGCCCCGGAGCTTTCCCGTGGCTTGTGTCCACTGTGAGCGGAGACACCACTGAGCCGCCCGCAGGTGGAAGCAGGCGTTGGGAACATGGACTGTGGATAACATGTGGTCCAGTAGGCAGAACATGGACCGTGCTGACCCTGCGTAATGGCATTGCACCGCGATGGCCAGGGCCCTGAGGTGATCTGCCCTGTCCAAGGGAAGAAAAGCCCTGTCCTGGAGAGTGTCCAGTTGAGCTTCTATGAATTCCAAGTCCTGAGTTGGAGTGAGGTGAGACTTGGGATGGTTTATCATGAACCCCAAATGCTGCAGGACCTTGATGTGTGGGCCGTGGCCTATTGCACCTTGGTGGCCTTGTCCCCCTTTACAAGCCAGTCGTCCAGGTATGGGAAGACGAAAGCCACTTGGAGACAGAGGTAGGTGGCCACCTCTGCCAGGCATTTGGTGAAGACTCTTAGTGCGGAGGCTAGACCGAAGGGTAGTACCCTGTACTGGTAGTGGTCGCCCCCAACCATGAACCTTAAGTACTGCCTGTGAATGGGATGAATAAGGATATGGGTGTAAGCATCCTTTAGGTCCAAGGAGCAGAGCCAATCTCCCTTCTGGAGGTAGGGTAGCAATGTTCCAAGAGAGAGCATCTTGAACTTCTGTCACACCAGGAACTTGTTCAGGTTTCACAAGTCCAAAATGGGCCTTAGGCCCCCTGTTCTTTTTGGGACCAGAAAGTAATGGGAATAGATCCCCTTGCTCCTGAGGTGGAGGGATACTAGTTCCACGGCTCTGTCCCTGATGAGGCCTGCAAGTTCCTGCAGTAGCAGGGCCTGGTGCAGGCAAGTCCAAGGGTACTCTCCTAGAAAGAAAAGGTGAGGCGTCCGGTCCAAGCGAAGGAGGTAGCCTTCTCTGACCACCTGGAGGGCTCAGGTGTCGGTGGTTATGGTCGGCCACTGATGGGCAAAGTGGATCAGATGCCCCCCTGTTGGCAGCTGCTCCGCCCCCCCCCCTCTTGGGAGGAGAGGCTATGCTCAGAAAGTCAAAACCCCAACCCAGCCTGGGCAGGAGCTGGTGTTTGGGGCTTAGAGCCCTTAGGCTTGCACTGGCCTTGGCCCGCTCCTTTACCCTGGTGACCTAGCTGCGAGGTCTGGGGGGCCTGGTATTGGGGGATAGCCTCAGTAAGACTGACCTTTTCTGTGAAAAGGGGACTTCTTTCCCAATGGTTTCTTCTTGAGAAGGGTGGCGGTCTTCCTGGAGAGCAGAGTCCTTGTGATGAACTCAGTCTTGATCTTACAGCTAGCACAGAACGCAGCAGCCCATCTAATAACAAGATCCAGCAAACATGACCACATCACCCCCATCCTCGAATCCCTTCACTGGCTTCCCATCATTTCAAATTTTATGGGGAGCTGTTAGCAAAGAAAAAGGGGAATATAGAGAAATCAGGTGGGAGCAGGTATTGGAAGGAGAACAGGATAAAAGGCGATGGAAAATATTTATAAATGGTCTAAAAGATTGGCACCGGGTACGGCATATCTAGAAAATAGTTTGAAAGTGAGATATCAGGTTTATTAGACGCCTTGGAGATTAAGGGTGATTAATAAACATGAAACTGGAGAATGTTGGAGGGGGTGTGGAGGAAAGGGGGATTTGAAACACATAATATGGGATTGTCCAAAAATACAAAGGATGTGGAAAGCATTGGAGGGTAGAATGTTGGAAATGTTAAAGTAAAAGTAAATTTGACTCCATCTATGGTGATACTAAATGAAATGCAGGAAGAAGGGGATAGAAATATACAAATGTTGATGGGATATTTTATCGGGGCTGCGAGGAGGGAAATTATGGCCCCATGGAGGCATAATGAAGCACCTACTATACAAGATATAATGAAATGAGTAGATAAATTGGGGTATATGTGCGAAATAGCAGCTTACAAGCAGCATAGAATTAAAGCGTTTTGGGAAATATGGGAGCAGTATAAAGACTGGAAGGTCGGAAGGGGGGCGGAATAGGGGGTTCAGAAGGGAGGGGAGCGAGGGGGGGAAGTTAATGGAAATGGGAAGGGGAAGGGGAAAAGTAAAAGGTATTGTATGGTATGGTAGGGTATTTTAATAATAATAATAATAATATGTTAAAACGTTAATAAAAAGTTTGATTACAAAAAAAACAGGGCAGGGGGATAAGGGGGAATAAGGAGTAAGCGGGAAGGACGGATGGGGGGAATAAAGGGGCTAAAATAAAATAGAAATTGAACTGTTTGAATGGTTAAAAGTGCATAATAGAAGAATTGTGGGGGGTAAAAGGAAAAAGGAATGGAAAGGTGGAATGTAAATGAAGAAAGTTGAATTAGTTTAAGATAATTTAAGGTAACAAAGAAACGTGGTTATGTACCGAATCTTGAAAGTTGAAGGTTATATGATATTCAGGTCACAATAAAAATTGAAATTACAAAAAAAAGACTCACTCGCAAGCTTCAGATCCCACACAGGAATATCCCAGAATACTCTAAAGAGGGCCTTCAAACTTTACACCCCCGCTCTCTGGAATTCCCTACCCCAACCACCGAGAGCCACCACAGACGTTTCTACTTTCAGGAAGCTGTTGAAAACGCACCTATTTACAGAATACTTCTATACCCCACCATCCTTGTAACGGACTGCCACCACCTAATATTCCGAACCCTAGGCTCCAAGCAGAGCACAAACGTTATGTAAATAGTTAAATAGTTAAATGTAAACACAGTAAACATTGCTGTATATTGTGATGAAGCAGAGGTCAGTGAACCTATGGAGATAGGAAAAATCACTGATCCCTTTAAAGAAAGTGACAGACCTAAAGTGCAGTTACTGCAAAGCGCAGCCAGAGGGAGCAAGCACGAAGAATCAGAGAGTAGGCTGACACACCCAAGCTTGGATGATGCAATAACCAACTCAAGGGATAATCAGACACACCTGGTCAGGGTGAGAGAAACCCTAACTGAGAAGCAGCTTTATAAGCATGGCTTAGAAAGAGCAGCAGCGGCAGCAGACGCAGAAGAGAGAGGAAGGAGACGGCTCCGAGGAGAGAAGGAGAGGCAGTTGGATTTGCGGTCCTTACAGAGAAGGAACAAGTTCCAACAGAAACAGTTCCACGCTGAAATGCTCCAGGGAGAAGTCTTCAAGGAAGACAGAGAAAGGAGAGGGACCTGGAAGGTGCGGGTAAAAAAAGTACCAGAGAAGCACAGCTTAGAGAGCAGAGGTACCTGCATACTTCCTTTCCTGACCGTGAGCTACAAGGAGTTCAGAGGTGGGTGCACAAGACTCAGCCCAGGAGTCTGAGAAACACAACACTGAACCAGGAACTGTGGCCAAGCCCTAGAAAGGCCTGGAAGCCAGAGAGCCGTAGACGCAGTAAACACAGCTGGAGAGAGGTTTGGGAACCTGTACAAAGAGTGCTAACTAAAAGTCCTGTTACCTGTTTTCCAGACCAGGTAGAGCAAGGCTGGAGAGTTTTAGAGAGAAACTCTGAAGTGAAGCCAGAATTACATGAGGAAAGTTCAGGGCCAGCAGATATATCGTCAGAACAGGAGGACATGCAAACAGACCCTGCTGAACCCGATTCATTGCTACCTGACTGTCTCATGGATTGTACACTTTGTCTATCCGGGAGTTTGGAATCCTTGGCAGAAGTATAACTCGCAGGATATACGTTAAAATACAGTTTTGATAAGCTAAAAGAAGAAGCTTGCTTTTGTTTGCATGAACTGGGTTGTTCTAATACCTGCATAGCTAATAAGACTGTGAAGCACGTCTAACTTTTGAATGCTGTAAATACCTTTTTGAAAATCCTGAATGAGGTGAGAATCCTGTTTTCCTTCGTTGAACCTTTGTTTGTGCATTATGGGAATAAACCTTATCCTTTACCTTACACATGGCTTTCACAACTAAATTATTTCAAGAAAGAGACTACTAGTACCAGCATGCATCTGGGCTAAGAAAAGTTTCTCCCTTTGATGAAAACAATAATGTCCACCCTGACCCTTTACGCATGTGGCTCGGGGGCTGGGGTTGTGACAATATGTAAACCTGTATATAGTTGAAAAACGTTCTATGTAAACTGCCTTGAGATTCTGAAAGTCGGTATATAAAAAATGTTAAATAAATAAATAAATAAATAGATCTTTGCCGCCTTTTCCTCCATCGGTTTGCCGAAGAGGTTTTCACCAAGACAAGGGACGTGAAGGAGTTTCTCCTGGACCCACTCCTCGAGGCTGATCGCCTGGTGTCGGGCACCGATGCCTGCTCGCATTGGACTCGTGGTGGGGACCAGCACCACAACACCGGGGGAGATGGGTCCAAAGCGAGATCGTGGTGTTTAAATACCTCTGGGGAAGCCACATCCTTGGACTCCCGGCCTGAGTAGTTTGTCAAGGACTCGAGGCCGGACAGCACTTGAGGTGCTGGGCTCGGGTTAGGGTCTTCACTGACCCACGGCGGCTGCTTGGCCGGAGCCACAAGCACTTGCTAGGGAGGATCTCGCTCCTGAGGACTGGAAGCGGGATTGAGACGCTCGCCGAGGATCAGCTCAAGGCACAGGGCTCTCAAGGATCATCTCGGCGGCACAGGAAGGCCTCGATGTCGAGGTCCCCGCGGTCTCAGTGCAAGCACCGGTGGGGATGGGTATCAATGCTTGCTGTGAAGCAAGAAAGGCAGTGACATTTTGTTCCAATGCCATCATCCTGGCTTCCCACTCAGGAGTTGCAGCCTTTAACGTGGACACCAGGGTGACCAGGTCTGGCATCAGTGAGGAGAGGGAGTCCTCGATGGAACAGGCCTCGGGGGTACGTAAACAGTCACTAAAAGCCTCAGCATGTGTTTTGGGCACCTTTGCTGGCAACTCCGACTCCTCAAATACCCTTCAGGGACTATGGGACCTGGCATGGGACTTGCTATGTGTGTCCAAGTCCCAGGATGAGGTCCTAGAGGATTTCTTATTCTTCGTGCACTCACGCTCCGGGGAACCCTTGTCAGAGTGTCCACAGACCTGATCAGGTGCTGCGGGGGCTTTACATGACTTTGAGGATCCATGCGGGGCCTTAGAGCACGAGGCTACCAGGGATACTGGGGCAGAATCTGATCAGTGGAAGATGTCGTCTTGCTTCTGCCGATGACTTTGGATGGCCTTCGCAGACATCTTTTTGCAAATGGCATAAACCGCTGGGTCATGGTCGGCACCTAGACACCGGAGGCAGCAGTCATGTGTATCAGTTAGGGACATTTTCTTTGCGCAACGATCACACTTTTTGAACCCACTGGCCATTGGGGCAAAAATGACCCCTGCGAGCTCAAAGACCCTCGACACGGCCAGTGTTTAGAAAAGGGCACAAAACCGCGCTGGAAGAAAAAGAAAAAACTGTTCTGAGACTCAATACCAGCGCAATGGGGCTTAGAGGCGGGAAAGGGAACAGTGCTAACTGGAGAAGAAAGGGCAGTTTTATGCACAAAAAATATCAACTTTTTTCTGGGGAAAGAAGATGGACGTCTGTTGGGCTCCGCGGAAAAAGGGAGACTGAGTAAGATGGCACCCTTAGGTGGAAGGGGACCATACATGTATGGTGGCATCTCCCAAAGGCTTTCTTTGAAAGCTGGGGAAATGCTTCTGCGGGGGCTCCGTCAGCACCAATATCATCCATATGTTACGAAGAATCAAGGCTTCACCCCTCCCGCCTCCTTAAAAGTGAAGGATGCCGAGCTGCTAACCAAACCCACAATCCGCTACCTAGGGGTCACGTTAGACCAACAGCTTGACATGAAGGTCCACATAAGCAACACAGTCAAGTAAATTTACCATAACATACGGACACTCCGGCACCTACGTCCCCTCCTGGACCCAGAGGTTTTACGGACAATCTTTCAAGCGCTGGTCATCACTCATTTCAACTATGCCAATGTAATTCTGCAGGGACTCCTGCATACCACCCTAAATCCACTCCAGCTCACTATGAATGCAGCAGCCAGAATCCTACACAGAGCTTCCAGGAAGGACCACAACACCAATTCTAAAATACCTCCACTGGCTTCCCATCCAGTGCAGACTCTCTTTCAAAATTCTAGTAATGACATTCAAGGCCATTAACAAGCTCACCTTCACCTCACTCACTGAGTTAATCCACCCTATGCTCCCTAACAGATCCAGAAGGGCCGTAGCCGTCAACACGCTGGTAGTTCCGAAGGCAATAACAAAATGCACCCAAGCAACGATAAACAGGGCATTTAGGTTCTATGCACCCAGAAGTTGGAATGCCCTTACGCCCAACATCAGGGCAATCGCTGACCTTGCCCAATTTAGGATGGTACTGAAACACCACCTTTTCCCCATTGACAGCACTCAAACGGCCACCCCCCACCAGGACAACCCCACTAATACACCCAGCAAGCAATGAGGCAGTTACACCGAACGGTGCCAAGGCAAACCATGCATACCATGTAAATAACAGAATGTATATAGTCAGCACTTTTGTAAATAGTCTCTTCCCAATGACATGCCCACCTGGGCTGGGGTCTTGATCCCCAGCGTGTATATAGTTACCTGATTTTGTCCAAGTTAGATCACCTGTTCTACTGTAAATACAGTGCAGCCTAGGCCGCAATGTATATGTTATTGTTGTATGTAAACTGCGCTGATTTTAAATAGCGCGGTATAAAAGAGATATTAAATAAAATAAATAAATAAAATAAATATGCGAGTGCTGACTTCCTGGAGAAACTGCAAATACCTACACATAGACAAGGAAGGACACCAGACCTCATCTTTTCCCTCAGAACACTACTGGAGCAAGATATCCTATGCCCACCAAGTGTCACCCCAACACCCTGGTCCGATCACCATATAATCACATTCAATACAGCACTCCACATCCCTCTTACCCTAAGACGCATGGAAATCAAAAACAGAAAATACAAGAGTTTCAACAAGTAAAAGTTCCTAAAAGATACCCTACCAAAATTAAACCAGGATTACAGACCTCGACAAATAATTGCAGCATTGCTGCAGCCACAGAAGTACCCAAAAAGAAGAGCAGAACACTTGAACCAAAAAACGCAATGAAAACACAGAACGCAACACCTGCAGGCTATCACAAAACCAAACAAACAACTTCAAAAAGAGCACCATCACTACTGGCATCCACACTATGGAACTCCCTACCAGTGAGCCTGAGAGCTTTAGATGACCTCACAGACTTCCGCAAAGACCTCAAAACATTGTTATTTATAGAAACCTATGAACATCCCCTATCCAAACAGTAACACTACTACCTCCGCCAACTAAACACACACCCATCCTATCCACACATACAAATCTATCATACCACATTATTAATACCTTTATGTTAAATGTTACCTCACTTGTACTGTCTAAATACTGTTAAGTAACTATACTGTCTAAATGTTTACACGTACCCTAATGTTAAATGTAACCCTCCAATTGTGATGTGACGTGACCACCTTGATTGAAGGAAAAGGTGGCATACAAATCTGTCTAAATAAATAAATAAATTCCAATGAGATCAGACAAGAGTAAACTACGGAAAACTGAAAGGCAATGGAGACTAAACAAAAATCCAATCACACTTCAACAATAGAAAGGAATACAAAACAAATACAACAACCTAACAAACACATGTAAGCAATAATATTACACTAATCTCATAATGAAATCCTGTCACGACTTCGTGGGCCCTAGGCGGTTGCCTAGGTATATGAAGTGGTGAGAGTCTTTTATTTATAAGAGTGCTTTGTTAATGAACTCAAACAAAGTATTTCTTCATACCATTGAAACAAGGTTGGAAATAAAAACCTCCTTTCCAAAAAAGGGCTTTAAAACATTTGCAGTCTCTTCAGCAAAACAGCAGTGCCAAACTTTCTCTGCAAAAGGTTTTCTTTCCTTTCTCAAACCAGGTTTCTTTATCTGCCCTTCTAGCAGACTCAGTATACTTTGTGTGCAACCTTTCGCATTAAGGGTTAAGCTTTCTCAGGCTTTCTAGCCAACCTAATTTGCATAAGCCCCTCAGCTCAGCCTTGGAACACGGCTGCTAGTTTTAATGCTTTCAAAAACCTCTTTAGTTACTATAATGAAACAGGAAGACATTCCATTTCTGTCTCAGAACTAAGCTCTTGGTTTATAGCATTTTCAAAATCCATGCTCTCAGGTTCAGACTCTGTTAGACTAGCCTCATGTTTAAAACCAGCTATCTCTGGCTGCAAACGGTCTAACAATCTCAGAACTTTCTTTAGAGCAGAATCTCTCTTCCTGTGGGCAATGCCTTTTCTCTCATATGGTTCCTTACTCTTAGAATGGTTAAATGTCTTAGCCACGCTCACCTTATTTTGTGGAGATAAGCACCTGGTTGTCCTTGCAGCTGTTGGCTCAATCTCTGTAAAATCTTCTAGGAAACGCTGTGAATTACTCACATGGTCTGTGAACTCTCCCTGGCCAGCTTTAAAACCCTTGGCTGGTTTTTCCTCTCTGCTTGGAAACTCAGGTAAGGCTTCTTTCACTGTTGGAGTGCCTTTCTTTGGTAATATTCTTGGGTTCCCAGAAACTCTTCCCTTCCTGGAATTTCCTGACCCAATTACCCTAGGGCTGGATTCAGGACTGGAGCTTCTGTCTGTCCCTTCTCTTCCCGTAGAAGATTCAGCGTCAGTGCAAGCTGGTCTCCTAAAGCACCTTCCCTTAAGGTTGCCTTCCCCTGCAGTGTACCTCCGTTCTGCTCTCTGAGCACCTCCCTCTCGGGCACTTCTAGGCTGGGCAGTTTGAGGACCTTTCTGCAGGGCTCTCCAGATACTTCCACGAGCTCCTTCCCATCTGTTTGGGATTCCTCTCTGAACTCCTGCTTTGGTTTCCTTCCTGGCTTCCTCCTTGGCTTTTTCCTTGCCTTCCTCTCTCTGTTCAAAGTTCCGGTGTTTATACCTGCAGTTTCTCTCACTGCCTGCTGACTCCACCCCTTGCACTCCCTCGTGCACGGGCTTGGTTACTAGGGAACTAGGGCGTGTCCCTTGCCTACCAGCTTTCTGTGTGGAGTTTTTTTCAGATTCAGAAGTTTTAACCCCTGAACCTCTGGTTTCTCTGTCTTTCACTGGGAAAATCCCTGGATTTCTCTCCTCTTTCTTATGTTCTTTCTGGCCTGCGCCGTCACAATCCGCAAGCAAGCCAAGAGAACTGTTTGACATAGTCAAGAACCTAACCAAAATCCCTTCAACAGAAGACAAAATGGAAATACATCCACAACAGGTAGCAGATCACCTAAAAAGGATCTTTCACAAAGACATCTCAACAAGGACAGACACAGAAGAAACACCATTATCAACTGGAATATGGGGCGGTTTCATAATGCCATCTCACAAGAAAATAAGCAACATAATAATCAATCTGAATACCATAAACATCACCCTCTGACCCATGTCCAGTCTCATGGATCAAGCTCACCAAAGAAGAACTTGATCCTTCAATCCATAAAATCACACTAGCCTCCCTCTCCCAAGGATACATGCCAACAGCACTCAAAAAAGCAATCATAAGACCAATCATCAAAAACAACACTCAATAAATTGTATTTCAATGCATACTGGTCAATTTCAAGCTTGCCTCTCTTTTTTTGTAATTTCAATTTTTATTAAATTTTGTATTCACTACATATTACCTGTGATTCATTCAACAATTGAATATAAACAATTAAACAATTAACATTTGAATCCTCGTCTCTTACTTTCAACATACTATTTGGTATTGATAGACTCATAGACCCTATGCCCTCATAGCTGGCGCATATTCCTTTCTTTTATTAACCAGTCTCGTCCATGCCAAAGATCCAGGTGCATTGTCTGTAAACCTTTCATCCTCTTAGTTTTCCCACCACCCTTCCCTCCCTTTTCCCTTCCCCTCCCCCTCTTTTACTTTCCTCATATCCTACTCCTGTACCCCAACCCCTGTCCCTATACCTCTGATCCCTGTCCTTTCCTTGAGCGCCAATCCTCATACCAGCCCAGTTCTTTTCAAATTTACTCTTGGTATATTTTTTAAATGCAGCAATCTCACACACACCAGAGTCTCTCTGGTCTACTTTGCAGCTCTGTACTCATAGGTACCTTTGATTGTTTCCACATTGCCACTAGCACCATACGTACTGCACTTATGCAATATCCTAAAAACCTCTCTAGGTGTTTATCCCCTTTCTCCATGAAATTCATTTAAAATGACCATGGCTGAGTATAATTTCACAGGCACTTTGGTTATTTCATAAAAGAGACCCTCCATCTCCCTCCACATTTGTTGCACCTTTACACAATCCCACAATAAATGCTTTAGGTTTCCAGTATCTCCACATTCCTTCCAACACTCACTGCCCTGCTGAATGTGGTGAGCTTGGAGTTTCACTGGCGTCCAGTACATTCTTAGCCGCACCTTAAAGCTATTTTCTAAATAAGCAGCTCCTAGTGCCAACTTCTTAGCCCCTTTTATGATTTCTTACCATCCCCTCGCATCCCATGGGCCTGGTATTTCTTGTTCCCATTTTTGATGACCTCCTATTACCCCACTATCCGATATAAGCAACCCTCTATATAAGAGGGATATCAACCCTCTCATTCCCCCTCTGCTCCCATAATTCACTCAAAGAGGGGAGCTTGCATTTTTTAAAATCTCTTTATTGAGGAATCCACAGAGGCTCACATGGTATACAATAACAATAATTCCCATGTAGGGTAATAATTAGTCATACCTATACATTTGCTATTCCACTTTTCCTCTGCAGACTTCCCCTTTTTTCCTTTCTTGCCCTCCCCAGCCCCCCTCCTTAGGCCCCTCTTCCCTCCCCCCTCCGCACCCCCCCCCTCTATCCCCCTTTGTCCCAGACTTCCTCCTTGTTTTCCCAGGCCAGCCCCTAGCCCCCATGCCTGTTGGTGAGGCGTTAGAGTGTTCTAACACATAAATGTGGTGGTGTTGGTGTGTCAGACTTAGTATGTGTGTGCGCTGTGTCATGGGGTCTTTATGTGAAGCCAGCCATAAAAACTTCCCAGAGTCTCCCATATTTGAAATTATTGGGAGATCTCCTCTGCTTTGTCTCTCGTTGTACCCAGCTTGCCACTTCCGTTATCGCGTGTGTCCAGTGTGTCACCTCTGGTGCCCGGGGTTCAGTCCAGTGGGCTAGGATGTTTTTTTTGACGAGTATTGCCATTTCCACAAATCTCTGCTTCACTCTTCCCACCTTCCCCTGTCGCATAGGTTGGGCATCCCCCAGGAGGAGGGCAGGATACGTCCACACTATTCATCTGCCTATTACTCTATGTATGTGATCTTGCACTGTTCCTCAGAATGTCTTTAAGCACTTGCACTCCAGAAATGTATGTACCAGGCTCCCTATCCTCTCCTGGCAGCGCACATAGGTTGGGTCGTCCCATAGTCACAAGTACGCCCCTTTCTTTCTAATAATGTAGGCCCCATGTAGGATTTTGAACTTTGTTTCCTGCAGCTTGGTATTGGGTGTGAGTGTGAGGATGCGCTGAAATCCCTCTTGCAGGGTGGCTTCGTCCACCGTTTCCCCAAGCTCTACCCAACATGTTCACATCAGTGCTGCTTCCCATTCCCCCAGTGTCTGCTCTCTCCCCACTTTGTACCAGTAAAAAGGTTTGTTCAATTTTGCGAGGGGGGGGGGAGGTAAGAAGCAATGATTAAGGCCTGTGAACCCCTCCTCTCCGACCCCCGTTGTGGCCTTTCGCTCATGTCGACATTGGAGATATGCCATGAAATGCTTTTTAGATTGACCAACTTAAGGCAAAATGGGACCTAAGGACAGGAACCCCCCTTCATCCAGGTCCAGCAGTTGCCCCACGTATTTACATCCCTTGGCTTCCCACTGGCAGAAGGTAGAACGTCCCAGTCCAGGTGGGAACTCTGGGTTCCCCACTAGTCCCTGAAAGGGGAATCCACTTTCTCCCCTCCCCAAGGTCTTTATCCACCAACCCCACGCATGGCCCAGAGGTCTCGTTCACCAGCTGCCACTCCATCTTTGTGTCCCTCCTGTGTGCTTCAGCTGTAACAAACTGAAGAACTGGTATGGTGAACAGCTATCATTGAAGAATCCCCTGGGTGTATACCGGTCGCTCCCCCATGTGCATCTCATGCAGCCACCTCATTGATATGGTAACATTATATAGCCGCAAATCTGGTATTCCTAATCCCCCCTCTCCCTATCCAGGATGAGTTTGGTATAGCTTATCCGTGCTCTATTCCCTTTCCACAATAATCTTCACAGGGTTGTCTTGAAGAGTTGCTCCTCTCGGTTCTGGACCTAGAGTGGCACCATCTGAAGTGAGTATAGCAAGTGGGGCAGAACTATCATTTTGATCAGTGCCACCCTTCCCATGAGGGACAGAGGTAGCTCTCGCCGTCGCTCACATAGCTCTTTCATTGCCTGCACTTTTCCCCCCACATTTTTGGCAAAGACTTTTCACTGGTCTGTGCACATATAGATCCCTATGTACTTAAGATATTCCCCCGCCCAGGTTAAGAGGAAATCATGCCGTCCTCTTGCTCTTACACTGTTGGGATGCCAGCATAGCTTCCGATTTGCTCCAGTTTATTTTTAGACTCAAAAAAGAACCAAAGTTCTGTATAGTGGCCATTACAGTATGGATCTTTGCATTAGTTTGACTAACAAAGAGCAGCATGTCATCAGCAAAAAGATTGATTTTATAAGATTCTTGTCCCAACTGGATAGCCTCCCACTCTCGAGTCTGTCGGATCTTGATCACCAGAGGTTCCAGTGTAAGCTGAAATAGCAATGGGGACAGAGGGCATCCCTGCCTAGTTCACTTACGCAAATGAAACGGGTCAGATAATGTTCCATTTACCATGATCCGCACTATCGGCTCGTGATACAAGGTTCTGACCCAGCTCAAGAACTCTCCCCATACCCCAAATGTTTTGAGCACCCAGAACATATAGTCCCAGGATACATTATCAAAAGCTTTTTCTGCATCTAAACTAATCAGAAGCTCATCACCCTCTCACTTCTGCCTCTGCAACAGCACCTCCAGCACTCGCAGCATGTTGGCGGATGTGTATCTTTGAGGGATGAATCCCACCTGGTCAGGGTGGACAAGCTGCCCAATCACCCGTCCCAACCACCTGGCCATCATAGCCATCACAATCTTCGCGTCTTGGTTAAGGAGGGAAATGGGTCTGAAAGATTCCACCTGCTCTGGATCCCTTCCTTGTTTCAGTATAATCACGATAGTGGCATGGTTCTGGTGTGGTCCAAGGTTCTCTGCCCAGAGGGCTGCCATGCCGTATGCCAGGAAGGGGGCGTTGATAACATTCCCCAGAATCTTATAGAATTCTGATCCTAGGCAGTCTGTCCCTGAGGCCTTTGCGAGTTTGAGGGACTTCGCCGCCAGCTGTATCTCTGCTGGTTGAAGGAGGCATTTAGAGCACACTCTTCCTCCTCCCCCAGTCGGGGTATCTCAATAGTCCTAAAGATTTCCTCTTTTGGTCATCCCAGGGCCCCGTGTCATATAACGGTGTATAAAAATTGTGAAATTGCTCCCAGATCTTAGATTCTTCCGTCCTCCCTGGGCCCCGTATCTACTTTATGTGGCTCTTTCCTTTTGCTGGGCTTTCCAGGTGTGCTAGCAACTTCTCACATTTATTACCCTATCTATGTAGTCTGTACTTATAAAGCTATATGTCTCTTTCCACCCTCTGGGTGAGCAAAGCGTTCAGCTCCAATCTAATCATCCGGACTTGGTCCCTATCATTCCCCCTCATAGTGCCTGTGTGTTTCCTCCTCAGATCATGCAGTTTTTTTGATAGGCGCAGGATGTGTTCATCCTCTGTCTTTCTTTTCCTAGCTGCATATTCTATGATTGCCCACCTCATTATGGCCTTAGTTGCTGCCTCAAGCGTCCAGGGGTTCATGCCCTCCGTAGTGTTCTCCTTCCAGTAGACTTTCCAACCGTTTGTAAATGTGTGTGAAAGATTTTATCTTGGTACAGAATCGAGTTCATGTGCCAGCTCCTTTCCCCCTGTGTGGCACTCCCCTGCTGGAGCTGGATGTCGATCTACATATGGGTGTGGTCAGAGATACAAATGTTGCCTATTTTAGCCCTGGTTAGCCCTAAGAACATATCCTCTGATATTAGTAAGTAGTCTAGGTGGGAGTAGCCATCTTGTGGGGTAGAGTAAAACGTGAAGTCAGTGTCCATGGGGTGCAATTTTGGTATCATCTGCAAAGAAGCATTGACATATCATCAGCTTTTGATACTGTATCACACAAACTATTTCTGCTGAGTTTACAGGAAATTGGACTTCACCATGTATAGATGGTTCAAATCATACCTAACTGGAAGACAACAAGTCAAAAACAGCTTGAAAAAAATCCACACTTTTTGGAATAAAACAGGGGATTCCACAAGGCTCAGTAATGTCATTGTCGCTTTTTAACATAACATATATATACAGCCTATCTGCAAAGTCACAAAACAGCACAATATGCAATATAGGCTATATGCCGATGATATAATGATTTTCACGCCAATCGACACCGATAAGCCAGATGACACAAAACTAACTGCCTTGAAGACATAACATGCTCAGCAACCATAACAACATAAACTACAAGAAAACAGAGACTCTATTCATAACTAGAAACTAAGCATTCACACCATCGAGTGCAATTCAACTATCAAGTTCCAGCATAAATGTGAAACAAGAAATCTGGTATTTAGGAGTGATCCTGGACAAGGCCTTAAACCTACAATCACACATAAATAAGACCACACACACTGCATATCACAAAATGAAAATATTACAGAGGTTGAAACCACTTCTCAAACAGGATAACTTCCACAATACTAGATTATTGTAATTCAATCTCTCAGGGTATCCCAAAACAATCAATACACATGCTTCAGATGGCACAGAACATGGCGGCCCACATAATCACAGGCTCAGCAAAATATGAGCTCATCACACCACTTCTTAACCAACTACACTGGCTACCAATACACTATCGCATTAGGTTTAAGATCATTCTTATCATATTCAAAATACTAATGTTCAACTCAGTCGACATTCTACAGGAACTGATTACAAAGTACCCAGTCAACAAACCTAGAAGGACCAAACAATATGAACATGATTCTTAGATCTATTATCTATCCAAAGTCTAAGCATATTACGTCCAATATAGCATTTTCCTTGATGGCTCCAGCACTTTGGAATGCGCTACCAGAAAAAAATAAGATCAAGGACATTAAGGACTTCCAGAAAAAGTTAAAAATATTTATACACAGAATACTTTGGAAATATTACCTAGTGCAACTCTACCATGATGCAAAACAATAATAAACACGGCTCAAACAATTACGACAGCTGATACAAGATCACCCATTGTAAATACAACTTGTACATAAAGTTAGGGTTGTGATGACAAAGCCAGTTCAGAGGAAATGGAATGGCAAGGGGGTGAAGCCTATCCCTTTAAAAATGAGAGCATTCAGGGTTTCCCAAGCAACCGAGAACCTCTGAGTCAGAGCACAGCCAGCATCAAGCCCCGCCCACTTCAGCACGTCAGGGCTAGAGTGAAGCCTAGCAGCTCCCACGTGTGCTGGGAGAAAGGTGTGGCCCCTGGGAGAGAGCAGTTTAAAACTCCTGTGTTTGAACAGGCAGTTGGAGGAGAAGGAATTGGAGGAAGAAGGAGAGGGGAAGGAACAAGAAGCAGCAGAACTGAGAGAAGCAGTAGGATGGGAATTGCTGGAGTTCAGAGCAGTGAGCTGTGGGATCTGGCTGAAGCAGGTCCAAGGCCAATACAGCAAAGAAGGAAAGTGCTACCGAGGATACAAGCTTCTGCAGAGAAGAGGCAGCATGGCTATGTGCAAGAAGGAGGGGATCAGCTGAGAGGCCCAGGATTCAGGCAAGTCGGTGTTCCTAAATCCCTGCACCAGAAAGAGTTGAAGGGGTTAGTTCCTGTTAGAGAAACCAATTCAACTAGCCAGCCAAACTGTAGAGAGAGTAGCTTGTCTGCATTTCCTGAGTCCATGCTCTCTGAAGAGATAGAGCAGAAGAAAGTGCTGCTTGAACAGTTAAATGATTTATTGCTGAAACAAAATAGTAAGCTCTACAGTCAGGTACCCTCTGAAGAGTGTTGTGATGACTCCGTGGAAGAAATGGAGATAGGAAGTGGCTATGAGGATTATGAAAATAGTCCTGGAGAAATTCAATGTTCTTACTGTCTGGCCAATGAACTAGAAGTGTGCTAAACCCAGGCACAGCTGAGTGAGTGTTGGTTTTCTAGTAAAGAAAGCTGTGTGTGTGTGTGAAAGACACAGCAGAGAAAACTCCCTGAACATTTGGAAGCTATGCTTGTTCTAAGGAAGCTGTGAGGAAAACAGTTCCTGTGATTCATTTGAAAGAAGGTTTGCAGCCTAAGCTTTGTGAGCGAATCCTGTGAAGTTAATTATTGCTGATGGTGACCAACCTGTGATTACGTTGTGAACTTTATTCCTTTGTGTTGGAGAAGAATCCTATTTATGTTCAGCACTGCTACTTATAATGCGAGGTGGAAAACCCCAAAACAAATAAATATTCTCTGTTTCGCCTAAACCACTTGTGTTCACACTACTTTGCCTATTAAAGATAAATGGACTACAGTTTCCAGCAACCTTTGCTGGCAGCCATATTGGGAAACTTACTCTGAAGGGCAACAAGGTGACACTCTCCTGGTGCCCGGCTATACGCCCGGCCAGGAGGTGGCGACAGGGTACAAGTTAAGGGTACCCGCACTTTATGTTATTCCCTTTGGATTAACCATTGCTTTTTGTTAACTTACTATACACCTATAATGTTGTTGTTTAGCATGCTGTTCTCTGTAAAATTAAGATATACTGTTACACTGTTTCCTTGTAAATTCTGAGTTGAGAAGTACACCGCCTTGATTTAAGGATGAAGTGGTATAGAAAACCTGTTAACTAAATAAAATAAATAAAACACAAAACATAACATTTACCTGTGCAATTAGGTCCATTACTCTTCCTTTAATATGAATGTCTTTAAGGGGGATGGAGTTACCAGAGGTATCCAGAAGACCAGCTTTTATCTCGTGCAATGAGCTTTTATCCAAACAAATCTCTAAACATGAGAATGAAAAAGAATATATTTGCTTTTGCTGAATGAGTATATTTAATTTAATTGATAACATTTCTATTCCGCCATTTCATTCAACAAAGCACACAGGGTGGATTAAAAAAAAAGAAACATTCAATTAAAAACCTAACTATACCACAATATATCAAATAAAACAAATATAAATAAAATATACATCATATTAAAAAAAAGACAAAACCACAAATACAGTAGGAAGACTCCCTAGAACCCCACCATCACATGTGGCTTTTTATAGATGTTGCCTCTTCTTTTAAATGAGATTCTCTCCCGGTTTTTTCCAAAATGTTCTTTTGATATATTTGGCTTTCTCTCACCATTGTTTATAAACAACAGTATCATGGGTATTTTTGCCTCAGCCTATTTGAGTTTACAAGTTTAAATTATCACTATGGACTTTAAGATTGCATGTGATCCCCTATGTGCCATACAAATTTATGTTTTTGCAATGTTATTAAGGCAAAATAAGATCAAACCAATAGCTAATAATAATACAAGAACAAACATATTTGTTCCTGAATCGATCATGTTGGTCTTATGACAGTATTCCTCCTCACCTTTGACCCATGACTGGTGGCTCTCTCTACATATTGATTTTGTTGTTTTTTAAAAATTGTTTGAATTTACCACATCCCCCCTTTGTATTCGTTCTTTTAATTGCATCAGAAACTAGATTTCTTTTCTTTTTGATGATATTTCCCTTGGTCCTTTAACCTTGGGATTTGGTGCCAAAAAGTGCTTTAAATATGCAGGCTGCCCCTCCAGCGATTGCTTTTATAGATTTCCTGCCATATGCAGGTCTCACCCTGGATGTTTCAAGGTATGTTATTCTCTGTTTTTATCTTTTTCTGATTCGGTTTTACACGACGTGCACTTTTGTATTTAAAAGTTGTTTAAAGCCGATCAAAATATGTTTTTATACCTGCGATGCAAAAGCCACTAGAACGCTAACATTGACTTTCACAGAGAATATTTAGCAATCTTAATTGCATGGTTGCTCTATTCCTTAATAGGAGGAAGCTGCACAAAGTTTTTACTAGTCCATTTTAACTATTTCTCTGTTTTTTCTATTTACTGTTGCTAATTCTGTTTTCTGCTCCCTTATATATATATAAGAATGTTATAATGGAGTTTGTGCTGAATCAACTCAGTAACAGTTTGTGACTGATTAACTTGTCTGTCCCCATTTGATATTGCACTTCTATTCTGTCTTTTATAAAATAGTCATAACTGAATTGATTGGTTACACAAGTGCCTTTTTATTCCATTCTATTAACTTTTTAATATATTTTTATTCCGTTTGCTAACAACTGCTCTTTGTTTATTACCACCTCTACCTAAAGGGTTTCCCTTTTATTTTAATTTGTTTAGGATGGCATATGTTTTTCTGTGATGTCTTATTTGCTTTTAAGTATGTTTTTACAGATATTTTAAAGTGCTGTTTTTTATAATTTTACTATCATTTACGTTCTTATAGTGCCTTATAACCCCCGAGGAAGGCAGTGCCAAAACATGGCTGTGTTGGGTTTAGGCTTCCTGTAGCCCAGCACTGAATATACTACTGAATAAAGAACCCCTTTTGGACTTACTACGCTCTCGACTAGTTTATACACCCTCTGGGAGCTTGCCATAGAGTCAGGTTTTCAAGTGAATGGTGGTTTTATCTGGAACTTTAAATTGTTTATTCAGAGGATCTATCATTTATTAGCGCAGAGTGTAGAACTCATGTTTGTTTTATATATCTATATCTATCTATCTACAGGGTAGCCCAAAAAAAGTGAGAACATCTTGGAGCATATAAGTCATTTAAAAATTCAAAAAGACAGATGTAAACGATTGACAAATTTGAAAAAAAAGAGACGGCGACCGGAAATTGTTGAAATAAAGACTTTATATAGCTAAAAAAGGTAAATAAGTAAACTATTTAAGCTTTTAATTTACAAGATGTTCTCACTTTTTTTGGACCACCCTGTATATATATACACACACACACACATATATCAAAATTCACAAATTTTGTAAATTTATCTATTGAACAGTTTTATATACTGCCTTTCAGAGAAATCAAAGCGGCTTACATTTATTTATTTATTTATTTTATTTATTTATACACATTTATATACAGCATCTTCCACAGTTCAGTTGCGGTTTACAGAGAACAACAATCAACAAAGCAAGTTTGTTTTACAAGGAACGTCAGAATATATTTTACAAGGAACGTCATAATATAAGTATAATGATAAGCAAAACAGTATATGTATTGAAGAACGAGGTAATTAACTAAACAGAATATATTGTCTAAACAATGTGAGACAAAACAGAACAGAATAAACTATATACAAATATATATATGTATATATATATGGGAGTGAAAGGACATAAGATGTGGGATCATCAAAGGGGTTTAACTATATGTGCTATCTGTGTGAGTTGAAAGGGTTTTTAATTGAAGCAATCAGATACCTGTTTAGCCTTTATCTAATGCGGGTGGGAGATTATCTATGTTGTTATAGTGTTTGGTGAACAGATAAGTCTTCAATTTTTCAAGTGAACAAAATAACAAAATAATGTAACTCTTAAATCATGTTATGATGTAACTCTTCTTATTTAACAAAATAAAAAGAGTTACATCATAACATGATTTAACAGGTAACTTTGCATTTACATGGGTTATAGGTTAGTGGGTCTGGAACAGCCTACTACCAATAATATCTAACATATTTACAGGTTGATGATTCTTAAAGTCAATTACTGAGTTGATATGTAACATTTTTACAGGTGGATTATCATTAAATTAATAGCTAAAACAGATGGTAGATACAAGTTTCAGGATAAAGCCAGCATGCCTGTTCACTTGCATAACCTCAAAATGGTACAATATCCCAACTATCTAAATTTCCTGTAACTTTGGAATGGATAATATTCTACAGCAAAAAGTATGTAAATAAACCAGTCTGAGAAGATGCAGCCAACCAAAAGGAACCATGCCACAAGCAAGAAAGAAATGGACAATATGACAAGTTGCAAAATATTTTAAAAAATCTTTAAAGGGGATGCAGTCAATCGCCAAACAAAACCCTACATGGCCATTAAACATTAAGAAATATTGTAACCAATGACCCCTGAGGAAGACATGATAACACTGAAACATGGCCATGTAGGGTATTGTTTGGCAAATGACTGTATCCCTATTAAAGATTTTTTTATCTTTCACAACTTATCACATCATCAGTTTCTTTGCTGCAAAAATGCAGACTTTTTCATTTAAGAATGGGGCAAAATGCTTCATGGCACTTTTGCAGAACTGATTACATGAATGATGTTCTCTGTGACAGAAAATAAAATCACTGCGGAAAAACATGGATAAAAGCCACTGCTTATCTCTGGGGGTATACCACAAAAAATCAGGGATCCAGAAACCCGGTATTGCTTAATAAATTTACAGCAAAAATCCAATTTTTTTGTCGGAGAGGCCAACCAAGCAGAAGGAAGCACACCTTGTGCCGTTGTGGCCCGTCCTTTTATTAATTAAAACACAAACCTTGTGTTATCAAAATTAGGCAATAGAATGCAGTACTTAGCTGAGTTGGTGAAAAAGGCTGTACATCAAAGCAGCGGAAGGTACGACGTGACACGTTTCGGGGAATCAAAAAACTTATTTCCCCTGCTTCAGGTCAAAACCGCCGTGGAAAGTAACATCAGCCCTGTAAGTTACTGATGTTACTTTCCACGGCGGTTTTGACCTGAAGCAGGGGAAATAAGTTTTTTGATTCCCCGAAACGTGTCACGTCGTCCTTCCGCTGCTTTGATGTACAGCCTTTTTCACCAACTCAGCTAAGTACTGCATTCTATTGCCTAATTTTGATAACACAAGGTTTGTGTTTTAATTAATAAAAGGACGGGCCACAACGGCACAAGGTGTGCTTCCTTCTGCTTGGTTGGCCGACAAAAAAATTGGATTTTTGCTGTAAATTTATTAAGCAATACCGGGTTTCTGGATCCCTGATTTTTTGTGGTATGACAATTTGGTTTATTTAGGGATAGGTATTTATTCTGCTGGATTATCTCTGGGGGTAAACATGGAATCTAGCTACCTTTTGGTATCTTGCCATATACTGGTGACCTGGATTGGCCACTGCTGGAAAACAGGATACTGGACTTGATGGACCTTTGGTCTGACCCAGTTTGGCAATTTCTTACATTCTTAAGATAGGGAGTTTCAAACCATGCAAGAAATAATGGTCAACACACAAATAGCTGGCACTATAGGCCCGATATTCAAAAGGTTTATCTGGTTAGCAGGACAAACTAACAGGATAAAACTAACAGGATAAACCCCACTAAGAGAGAGATTCAACAGCACTATCTAGATAGTGCTGCTGAATGTCCCCTCTAGCAACTGTGGCACCATCCAGATAGTGCCGGGGTAGTCCATGGGCAGGACGAGGGTGATGCACCGACTTATCCAGTTAGAGGTGATTTTCAATCTGTTAACTGATTAAGTAACTGGATAAAGTTAAGCAAAAACAAAAACAAAAAACGGTGACCTAATTTTATGCATCTTTTGCTATCCAGATGTAGTGGAATATCGCTGCTATCCAGTTTCATTTTTAAATGCCATGGCTGGTGTTTAAAAAGAACACTGACCAGAGTTTAAATATTATCCCCTTATGTTTTTACTGAACTAATGTAGTACATTTGTGACTAGCTTTTAAGGAATAATACTAATACTGACCATAGTAACAATGACATGAAAATGTGTTGAAATGGTAAGACATGGTCTTGAAATCTATTTAGTGCTTTTGGATGTGTTTACAAACTTGTAACTATCAGAGATATAGCATATGAAATTTAAAAAAAAATTTTTTTACCTTCAGATTGTGAATTTGATATACATGGAATACTTTCTGCTATCTCAGTAATACTCATATCAGGATAAAATTCTTTCATGTTGTCTTCCCCAGTGCAAAATTTAATGATATATCTCATTTTGACCTGAGTTACATTATATACAACAAATTCATCATCCTATTAAAAAAGCAAAACAGAAATTACTTGAAAAACAGTATATACATATATATGCATATAGAATAGTTACTCACCTGTAACAGGTGTTTCTCCAGGAGCAGCAGGAATCAGTCCTCACTTATGGGTGACATCGATGCCGATGGAAGCCCCCGTGTGGAGCATTTCCCCAGCTTTCTATGAAAGCCTTTGGGAATACTGCACGCATGCGTGGTCCCCTTCCCGCCTAAAGGTGCCATCTTGCTCAGTCTGATGACATAGCTAAAAAACAGCACACAAAATGTGAAAAATGAACTATGTACAACTGCAACTCCCAGGGGAGGAGGGAGGGTTGTGAGGACTGATTCCTGCTGCTCCTGGAGAACACCTGTTACAGGTGAGTAACTATTCTTTCTCCAGGACCAAGCAGGAAGTCAGTCCTCATGGGACTCCCCAGCTTCAGGTTACCGGGGACCCAGAGCTGAAAAATGAGCTCCCTCTAGCCACAGCATCAGAGAAAGAATTTCACTGAAACATACCCCCACCGATAGCCCACCAGAGGGCTGGAAGGTAGGAGTTGCCTAAACCTCAAAGAGATTCCGGAGCACTGCCTGACCGAAAGCACTGTCCCTACGGGACTCCCTCTCCAGGCAGTAATGGGCCGCAAAGGTCTGGCTTGAGGACCAAGTTGCAGCCCTGCAGATGTCTGCCAACGGTACAGAGCGGAGATGAGCTACTGAGGCAGCCATTGCCCTGACACAGTGGGCCGTGACCCGACCCTGCAAAGGAAGGTCAGCTGCCCTGTAAGCCCAGGTGATACAGTCAGCCACCCAGATGGACAAGGTACGCTCGGAGACAGGTAACCCCAAGTTATTAGGGTCAAAAGATACGAAGAGCTGAGTAGCCCTCCTATGCCCCTGCATACGTTCAAGGTAGAAGGATAAGGCCCTCCTGCAGTCCAGGGTATGCAGGACTGTCTCAGCCCGGCTGGCATGGGGCCTGGGGAAGACCGTTGGAAGAACCACCTCCTGGTTGAGATGGAAAGAGGAGACAACCTTTGGAAGGAACTTAGGATGAGTCCTAAGGACTACCCTGTTCCTATAGAAGCGAGTATAAGGCCTGTCACAGACCAGGGCCTGCAGCTCACTGACACGCCTGGCCGAGGTCAGGGCCACAAGGAATAGAATCTTCCAAGAAAGGAAGCGAAGAGGGCATGTAGCCATCGGCTCAAAAGGTGGGCAAGTCAGTCGCTGCAAGACCACATTCAACTCCCACTCAGGGGCTGGTGGATGGAGAAGAGGCTTTAGCAAGAGCAAGCCTCTGAGAAACCTGGACACCAAGGGTTGAACCGACAGAGAGCGTCCTTCCACCAGTGAGTGGTGAGCTGCTAGAGCAGAGAGGTGGACCGAACAGAATTGGACTTAAGGCCCTGACTGGACAAGTGCAGTAGGTACTGAAGCACTACTGGCACAGTGCAGGCGAAAGGATCTGCCTTGCGCTGCTGACACCATAAGAAGAACCTTCTCCACTTTAGGGCATAGGATTTTCTGGTGGATTGCTTTCTGGAGGCCAAGACCACCTCTTCCACTTCCTGAGGCAGGCCCCAGGGAGCCAACACTACCCTTGCAGCCTGCAGGCCATCAAATTGAGAGATTTGAGATTGGGGTGCAGAAGGGAACCCTGATCCTGAGAGAGAAGATCGGGTTGCAACCCCAGAGGTAGTGGAATGTCCACTGCTAGTTGAAGCAGAAGTGGGAACCAGGGCTGCCTCGGCCACCTGGGGGCTACCAGAAGCACCGAGGCCTTGTCCCTCAGAATCTTGAACAATGTCCAGGCCACCAGAGGTGTGGGAGGAAACGCATATAGGAGGCCCTGGGACCAAGAAATCAGGAAGGCATCCGCTGCTAACCTCAGGGGGTGCGGTTGCCTGGAACAGAACCTTGGTAGTTGGTGATTCAGGGGACTGGCAAAGAGATCCATGGATGGAAGTCCCCATTTCATGAAAATCTTTTGAACCACCAGAGGGTGCAGCTGCCACTCGTGGGGCTGCAGAATCCTGCTTAACCTGTCCGCCAGGAAGTTCTCCTGGCCAGGGAGATACACAGCTTTGAGGAACATGTTGTGCTTGAGCGCAAAGGAACACAGGGCCTGAGCCTCCTGACACAGGGGCCTGGACCCAGTGCCTCCCTGTTTGTTCACATAAAACATGGCCACTTGGTTGTCCGTCTGAACCAGAACAGACTGGTGAGCCAAAGTGTGAGCAAAGGTTTTGAGGGCTAACCTGATAGCCCGAAGCTCTAGTAGGTTGATCTGTTGCGTGGCCTCCCATGGAGACCACAGGCCTTGAGTGCACTTTCCCAGACAATGTGCCCCCCAACCCTGCAAGGAGGCATCTGTCGTCACCACCACTGTGGGGACAGGCACCTGAAAAGGCACACCCTGAAGCAAGTTGGGAGAGGTGTAGCCACCACTGCAGGGAAGTCAGGAAGGGTTTGGACACCCTTACTTTGTCTGCTAGGCTCCCTGTAGCCTGCTTCCACTGAGTCCTGAGGCACCATTGTGCAGGCCTCATGTGGAGGTGGGCATTGGGGGTCACATGTACTGTCGATGCCATGTGGCCTAGGAGCTGTAGACAGAGTCGGGCAGAAACCCTTGGCATGCTGAGAAACCGGGAGGCCAACTCCATGAACCTTTGTGCCCTGTCTACTGGCAAGTAAGCCCTTCCTTGTAGAGAGTCCAGGCGCACCCCTATAAACTCTAGGTTCTGGGAGGGGAGCAAAGTGGACTTTGCGAAGTTTATGACAAAGCCTAAGTGTTGAAGGAGTGACACAGTTCAAAAGGCGGCCTGTCTGGCCTCCTGGTAAGTCTGACCCTTGATGAGCCAATCGTCCAGATAGGGGAAGACAAAAACACCTTGAGTCCTCAAGTAAGCCGCCACCACAGCTAGGCACTTTGTAAAGACTCTTGGGGTGGAGGTTAGGCCAAAAGGTAGTACTCTGTACTGGTAATGGTTTCCTCCCACAATGAACCTGAGGTACTTTCTGTGGTCTGGATGAATGAGGATGTGAGTGTACGCATCCTTGAGATCTAAGGAGCATAGCCAATCTCCCTGCTGGAGGTAGGGCAGAAGTGTTCCAAGAGTAAGCATCTTCAACTTTTCTTTCTCCAAGAACTTGTTGAGGTTCCTGAGGTCTAGAATAGGCCTTAGGCTACTGGTTCTCTTTGGTACGAGGAAGTACCTGGAGTAGAAACCGAGCCCCTGTAGGCGAGGAGGTACAGACTCCACCGCCTTGTCCAGAAGCAGACCTTGAAGTTCTTGAAGGAGGAGGTCTGTGTGTAGAGGAGGCCTTAGAGGCTCTCCTGGGAAGTAGGCAGGGGGCAACTGCTGGAAATGGAGCATATAGCCTCTGTGTACTATGCTCAATACCCAAGCATCCCCTGTGATGGGTGGCCACCTGTGGGCAAACAGGGCTAGACGACCTCCTGTGCAGGAATGGGGCAGCAAAGGTGGAAAGGCTATGCTGTGAGAGTCAAAAACCCCCTCCCTGCTGAGTAGGAGCAGGAGCCGGAGGCTTGGGGGTCTTCTGCCTACGGGGCCCATGTCCCTGCCCCTTGGCCTGCTGACCCTGCTGGGGAGCTGGGGAGGCCTGGTACTGAGGGAAAGGTTTGTAGGCAGGTACCTTTCTCGGGTAAAAGGGCTTTTTCCCTGAGCCCTTCTTTTTGTGAGAAGGGGCAGAAGTTTTTCTGGACAGCCTTGTCCTAGTCAGGTGCTCAGTTTCGAGCTCAGCTGCCTTCTCGGCCATGGGCTTGCCAAAAAGGTTTTCACCTCGGCAAGGGACATCGACCAACTTGTCCTGCACCCAGGGCTCGAGGTCCGATGACTGCAGCCATGCCTGGCGTCGGGCTCCGATGCCAGCTGCCGCTACACGAGCCGAAGCCTCGAAGCCATCGTAGGCCGCTCGGGACATGAACTTCGAGCAGTCCCGGATTCCTGAGGACAAAGTCTGGAACCTCTGCAAAGGTTCCCCGGAGAGGCCAGCAGAGAACCCGGCAATCTCCTTTGCCAGGTCTCGTAAGTACATGCTCATGTACAGCTGGTAGGACTGGACACGGCAAGCAAGCATTGAGCCCTGGAAGCACTTTCTGCCGAAAGCATCCAGGTTAGGGGCCTCCCTGCCGGGAGGCACCACAGAGTGCATCTTCTGGCTCTTGAGACGATGCATGGCCGATTCCACCACCATGGAATGGTGCGGCAGCTGCGCCTTCTGGAATCGACCCACTTGCTCAAGACCGGCACCGAGGCCGGTGCCTCCCACATCCGGAAGAGGAGCCGTTCCAGCATCGGAGGGACCGGCACAGTAAAGTCATACTGGAGGGCCTCGAGCTCCTCGGCTCGAGGCTCCTCCTCGGGGTCCGCGGGAATTGCCAATGCCTTGGCCATGTCCCTGACGAACTCCGAGAACCTGGTGTCCTCCGAGGAGGACCTACTCCAGGGCTCGGACTGCAGTGAGTCCGAAGGGACGCACCGAGTCCAAAAAGCATCGGGGGACTCCTCGTCTTCCGTCTCCTACACAGACTCATCTGAAGAGGAGACGGGGGGCTCCGACCGCACGGGTCTCGGTGGCACCCGCCCCGATGCCGAAGGCACCGGCGTCGACACCCTCGGTTCCGAGTGGGAGGTCGAGGGTGACCGTGACCAAGGACAACTTCAAGCCTTCATGGTCTCAAGTATCGGTTCGGTCTCCGGGGTCGACTTCGACGTCGATGTCCCGGTGTTCGGGGCAGATGCACCTGCGAGGCTGGCCATCAGTACCCGCTGCTGATCCATGAAGGCAGACAGTCTGCACTCCAAGGCTGTCAGCCTGAGTCCAAGCTCAGGAGACTCAGCAGCCACCAACTCGGGCCCCGGCGGCGCCGGGCCCGACGTCGGCTCCCTCGGAGGAGAGTCCACGAGAACTACAGGACTTACGTGTCCGACGGTCTCCGGCTCCACGCAAGGCATTTTGGACGGCTTCTCCTGTTCCAAGGGCCCGGGACGGCGGTCAGGGGTCTTAGACCTGGCCCTCGAGGAACCAGGGACCTCTTCCAATGCCGCTCTCACGAGCCATTTCTTCCTCTTACGTTCCCGATCGGGGGACCTCCTGTCCGAGGAACCTCGGCGATGCTCGGGATCAGACTCCCAAGACGTCGAGGCCTCAGACGAGGTCCGGGCCTGGCCGGAGGCAGAGTCTGAGAAAATCCTCTCTTTCTGATGCTGACGGCTTCGAAGTGCCTTGGTGGACATTTTGCCACACGGGCCACAGATCTTAGGATCATGATCTGGGCCGAGGCACCGAAGGCAGCAGTCGTGTGTGTCGGTGAGAGACATCAGTTTCTTGCACAGATCACACTTTTTGAAACCACTGGAAGCCATATGGGAAAAAAGGGCCCCCGCGAGGTCAAAGGACCGGCTGTCCAGGGAAAAAGCAAAAAAGGGCGCAAACGCCAGCCACAAAGGGCAAAAACCGAAAAATAGAAGACGGGCTCGATACCGGTGTACCGAACCCGGCAGGAAGGGGAACTGGCGTCGAACCGGAGAAAAGGAACGCAATAATCGCAGAAAAAACGTCAACTTTTCCGGGTGACATGGACAGACGTCCGATGGGCTCCACGTAAAAAGAAAGACTGAGCAAGATGGCACCTTTAGGCGAGAAGGGGACCGCGCATGCGTGCAGTATTCCCAAAGGCTTTCATAGAAAGCTGGGGAAATGCTCCGCACGGGGGCTCCATCGGCATCGATGTCACCCATAAGTGAGGACTGACTTCCTGCTTGGTCCTGGAGAACTTGTAGTTAAACACCAGACTGAAAAACATCCATTCGCCTGTCGCAATAGGTCATGCGACTGTACTGCAACATCAGCACAACAATGCCCTTTAACCTTTCCCAGCATTCGCAGCTTCACAGAAACAACCGCCAGCGTGAAGTAAAAGGCTCTTCATGCTGGCGGTTGTACAGAGGGAGCCGGGGCCTCGCGCAGGCTTCTCTGGCTCCCTCTAAAGCCCCTCAGACAGCCGCGTTGCTGGTCGGGGGGGGGGGGAGGCCAAGGACTGCATGGGCTGTGATGGGGGGGGGCTAGGACTACAAATGGGCTGTGATGGGGGGGGACCTGGACTGGAAAAGGGCTATGGGGGGGACTTGGACTGGAAATGGGTTGTGATGGGGGGGGGGACCTGGACCGGAAAAAGACTATGGGGGGGGGGGGACTTGGACTGGAACTAGGCTGTGATGGGGGGGGGGACCTGGACTGTAAAAGGGTTATGGGGGGGGACATGGACTGCAAATGGGCTGTGATGGGGGTGGAGGGGACCTGGACTGGAAATGGGCTATGGTGGAGGGAGGGGGAACTTGGACTGGAAATAGGCTATGATTAGGGGGGCTAGGACTGCAAATGGGCTGTGATGGTAGGGGGGGCTAGGACTGCAAATGGGCTGTGATGGTGCGAGGGGACTCGGACTGCAAATGGGCTGTGATGGAGGGGGGGCCTAGGACTGGAAATAGGCTGTGATGGGGGACTTGGACTGGAAATGGGTTGTGATGGGGGGGGGGCCTGGACCGGAAAAGGGCTGGGGGGGGACTTGGACTGGAAATGGGCTGTGATGGAGGGGGGAAATGGGCTGTAAAAGGGCTATGGGGGGGGGGACATGGACTGGAAATGGGTTGTGATGGGGGTGGAGGGGACCTGAACTGGAAAAGGGCTATGGGGGGGGGGGGAACTTGGACGGGAAATGGGCTATGGTGGAGGGAGGGGGAACTTGGACTGGAAATAGGCTGTGATTAGGGGGGCTAGGACTGCAAATGGGCTGTGATGGTGCGGGGGGACTCGGACTGCAAATGGGCTGTGATGGTGGGGGGGCCTAGGACTGGAAATAGGCTGTGATGGGGGACCTGGACTGGAAATGGGCTGTGATTGGGGGTGGGCGCTAGGACTGGAAATGGCCTGTGATGTGAAGGCTAGCACTGGAAATGGGCTGATGAAGAGCTGGAATAGGACTGGAAATGGGCTGATGTGGGGCATGGGAGAATGGGACTAGAAGGGAGTGGATTCTGGGTGGGTCTAGAACTATAAGGGAACTGATTTTGGGGGAGGACTAGAATGGATGGGGAATGAGAATGGGAAGGGGAAAAAATATTTTGTGTGGAAGAAAAGTCTATGATGGGCCGGGTATTGGGAGAGTAAGAGGGGCTTGAGAATGGAAGGGTGAAATTTAAACGGATGATAAAGGAATAAGGAAAGAATTTGGGGAAAGAGCAAAAGGGAAACAATCAGTATGTTAAAGCAGAAAGAGAGAATGGAAAAACATCTAAAAGAGAAGAAAGGACAAATGGATAGCTCGCAGAAGACACAAAGAAACCAGAAGAAAGTGACTGGAGCAATTGCAACTGAAAAATAAAACGCCCAAACAGAAGGTAGAAAAATACTTTTTATTTTGAATTTATTAACTGGAATATGTCTGGTCTGGGAAGTGTGTATTGCTAACATTTTTGCGTTTTTGTTTAGTGCAAGAGGAAATTACTTTATAGTTTTATTTCTCCAGTGTTGTACATTTCATGTTTGGATTTTGGGGTTCCCAGTTTAATTATTATCTGACCAAGAAAGTTAGCCTACACATATCCTCGGTAATTTTTGTGGGTGGGGCTGGGGGCGGGGCAGGGGTGGGACTAGGGGAGGAGAATGGGTGGAGCATGGCGAGCCACAGGTGTTGGGTTTTTCTCGGTGAAAAAGTTGGCAACCCTAGTTCTGTGCCATTATATCATTGTGCTTTCATGAGATTCAGTGCTAAACATATGAAAAAAATAAATAATTGAAGAAAGATGCTTACTGTGTCCATTCCAGAAAATTGGATCCAATATTCTTGATTGCCCTTTTCTTTCTGTGTATTAAATGTTTTAAAATCTGAGCTTTGTTTTCTTCCTATACCGTAGACTCTCACTGGCACTCCTTGTGACCTTGGGCAAGTCACTTTACCCTCCATTGCCTCGGAAGACAAGGCCTGGCAAAATATTTCTGGTCATACACTGCCAATCAAGAGGCTGCTGGGTTGCCAGGAGTCAGCACTGACTTGACAGCACTTAAAAAAAAAAAAAAGGCTCCTACATTTCCTGAATGACCGAATTCACAGTTTAGCCCTTTTAACTAGTTCAGAAATGGAAGAGTTACTCTCTTCTGAGGTTAACCTTCACCAATGTTCATCTGCCACCAGATGCTGTACCAGCAGAGTGAAGGCTGCGTACAAAACATGTACAGCCCTGGCAGATGAGTGACCCAGACATGAGGCACTAGAATGGTGGCATGCAGCATAATCACACAGTTGCAGTGGCCTTTTCAAAATAGTTTTCAAGGTTCTTTTCAAAGACTCACTGTTGGTGTAGTTCAATGCATATATCCATACCTCAAAGTCTGAGAGGATGCCTGGTGCTTTCCGAACCCCATGTACACTCTGATATCCTGCTGGAGCATTGGTTAATGAGAAATCTTTCCTGTACAGCTCTCTGCAATTCCCAAGAGCCACGTTACATATGACCAAGAACCGGGAGCCATCTGTTTTACTGGGCTTTGAGTATTTGATGCTTGTACTTTGTAAAATAAAATATACAAGCAATAAACAGTAATATAAGAGTGCAATCTTGATATCCTAGAATAATACTTATATTTAATTTACATGTAGAAAGACAGCAGTCACAGAAAATTTAGCTGACATGAAAATTAATAAACTATTTATGATACATAATTTGAGATATTCACACAGTAAGATTTTAAAACAATAGAAAATTCCATCAAACTCCAGGACAATAATCGAGGGCCACAGTGCTTATTTTGTATTTCCTTTGATTTGACTTTGTTTCCCTCTTGCTTCTGAACTCTCCTAAGGACAATTCTCTAGGAGAAAACAGCCAATGAGGGGTAGCTGTGTTAGTTTCTAGTAGCAAAATCTTCACTGAAGCTGGTAGCACCTTATAGACTAAAAGATTTATTAAGACATGAGCTTTCAAGAAGAAGAGTCCACTTCATCAGATGTACGATGCAACGTTCCCATGAACCTGCGTAGGGCGTCCTCTGTCCATGTTGCTACTGGTAGGAGGGACTATGATAATGAATTTTTAGTTGTGACTAAAAACATGCTTTTGCAGTACCTCCACCTGTTGGCACCACCATGGGCAGAGTAAGAATGTTAGTATATAGTGGAAGAGGTGGCTATGCATATACAGTGCAGAGACAAAGTTTGTGAAACCAAAACATCTTAATGAGAAGCGCAAGTTATTACCATGAGACCTTTGTTTAACTGAAAATGACTGTTTCTTATATAATAAAAAGTGTACAAATTAAGTAATTCCTTTTTCCTTGAGACACATAGGGTGTCATTTTAGAATCCCTATTTGTGCTTTGGACGTCCAAAACAGGCAGAGAGATGTCCAAAGCACAGAGACTGTCTCCAAAGCCATTTTAGAAGCCAGCTGTGGGGACGTCCCCAGCGTGAGGATGTCTGAATCTGAACGGGGACGTGAAGACGACATCAATGGGGCATTCACAGGAACCTGGAGACATAGTTAAGGCGTTCTCAGGCACCAGGATGCCTTGCTGACCACAGAAATGTCATGGACATCTGGCATCACATATAACTTTAGACCTGCTCCAAAACACGCAAGTGATGAAAAAACATCTAATAAGTGCTCATTTTAACTGAAAAGCATCCAGACAGTGTAGAGAAGAAAGCACTCTATATCCCCAGTACTCGGCACAATTTCAACTATAGCAGCAGCGGAATTTGAACCCTGGCTGCCCTGTTCCTAACCCGTTACTCTAACTATTATGCTATTCTAGACATCTGGGTTCTAAAATACGGTTCTAGGGATATCTAACTAGATGCCCCTGATGAAATCATGTCTGCACCTGGGCGTGCCTACATTTTTTTCAAATGTTCTGGCTTAGACATCTCAGATTGCACTTGGACGGGTATTCTAAAAAATTTCCCTCATAAATTTGCAAAGTAGGAACAATGGGCATGTACACAGTTTACAGACTTGTAAACCATGTAAATGCTCCTAAATGGGATATTCAGCTGTGCTAGCACGGTTAATGCCACTGAATATCCACGGGTACCACCGCTACACACCCTGATGCTAATTGCTTAGCATCGGGGCGTTCCGAGGCGGAGTGGAGTTGGAGCCAATCACAAACTGGTCAGCATCGATATGAGCTGCTACCCTGTTAGCAATATGCAGTGAAAGCCAAGCGCAGGAAACGTTGGCCTAACATCCACCGCATATCGCTAATCACGCAACAGCTCAATATCGCTGTTGACTGGTTTGTGATCGGCAAGAGCGGCAAACATGGATATTTAATGCTGGCGGCCAATATGACCCCAGCACTGAATATCTGGGTTTAGTGTTCAGTGGCAATGGCTAGCCTCTGTAATGGCACTAGCCGCTGCCACTGAATATCGGGCCTAGTAAGGCTAAATCAAAATCAGTATGTAAAGAGTAAGTGAGCCCTAAGGTAGCTTAAATAATTTGGTAACAAATAAACCACACTGCAAGGTAAATTTGCATGGTGAAATTTAGATATTCTGTTCTATATTAAAGTCCAAAAGGTTTTGAGTTTGGTCTTCATCATAAATGTTAGTGTGGACTCATCATGCTAAGATCAAAAGAGCAGTAGATGTGGCGTCATCTATCCACTGTAAGGGGAAATTTTATAATGTTTTCACATGAACAAACGGCCTTTTATAAAACTGCACAGTCTTTAAATGAGAACATAAAATTTGCCATACTGGGTCAGGCCAAGGAGCTCATCAAGTCCAGTTCTTGTTTCCAACAGTGACCAATCCACTTACATGCTGTTTTTATCCCAGGGGTAAGCAGTGCATTTAGCGTAGTTACTCACCTGTAACAGGTGTTCTCCGGGGACAGCAGGAATCAGTCCACACATATAGGTGACGTCGAAGCCGATGGAGCCCACGCGAAGCAAATCCCCAGCTTTCAAAGAAAGCCTTTGGGAATTGTTACCACGCATGTGTGGTCCCCTTCCCGCCCAAGGGTGCCATCTTGCTCAGTCAAATGACATAGCTAAAAAGGCGGCAAAAAAATAAAGATAATAGAACTGCAACTCCAAGGGGAGGAGGTAAGATTGTGAGGAATGATTCCTGCTGTCCCCGGAGAACACCTGTTACAGGTGAGTAACTACGCTTTCTCAGGGAACAAGCAAGAAGTCAGTCCTCACATATGGGACTCCCCAGCTACAATGAACCTATAGCCAAAAAAGGCTCCATCGAGAGTTGCAAGCAGCCGCAAGGTAAATAGGACATGCATCCAAGGAAAGAAGCACTCCGGTAGCCTGAACACAGAAGGGTCGGAGGGCAGGAGTTGCCTAGACCCTGAAAAGGTTACGGAGTATGGCCTGGCCGAAGGCACTTTCCCGTCGAGACTCCCTATTCAGGCAGTAGTGAGCTGCGAAGCTATGAACCGACGACCAGGTGACGGCCCGGCAGATGTCTGCCAGAGGAGCAGAGCGCAGGTGAGCCACTGATGCCGCCATGGCCCTGACCCTGACCCTGACCCTGACCCTATGAGTCATAACACGGCCTTCCAGCAGAAGCCTCACATTCTCATAAGCCTGGGCAATACAGTCCGCCACCCATGTGGACAGCGTACTGTGGGCCTGGTTTCCCATAAAAGTTCCCCAAATATCACCAATTACCAATGAATTGCTTAGACAACAGTTGCTTGGCTACAAAGACTTTTTATTTAGCATAGCAAAAATAATTGTAAATGCAGAATAGCAAATGCCTGTCTAAGAGATGGCGGACAGCACTCTCTCTCTGCAAGGGGAGAAAGTACTGCCCAAGACCCTCTAAAATTGCTGTCTTATATATACCTCTCTGCTTCAAATTTCAGATAGTTTCAGCGAATTCAGCATAAATTCTCAGGTGTTTGCAGGCTTCCTGCAAAGCTCTTCCCCAGGACCCTCTTATGTTTATACATCTGGATCTGCTTATCAAGGTCTGCTTATCTATGCATGGCCTGTGACCTCTGCCCCTTCCTGTAGTTTTTCATCTCCTGGCACTAATTGAAACCTTCAGGGCAAGAGTATTTGTGCTCATTAGTTTGAATTCTTTGAATTCCTAGCTGGGCCTGTATTTTCTTGCTAGGCTCCAATATTGCTAGGCCCAATATTTTGCACACTCCTATACAAAATATGGTTACCCAGACTTCTCCATAGCAGGCCGCATATACCGTATATACTCTCTTATAGCCCACATGCTTGTCTTTTGTGCCTTCCATATGCTCTGTAGTTTCACCACTTAATACTGGGTCTACGTTGCAGAGTGTGTTTATGTGAATATAAAGTCAAATACACTCCAAATATATCAAAATTTCAAAAAAGTAGACAATGCTTTCCAAGTCTCCCACGCAGGTATTACACAAAATGAAATACACCCATACGATAGCTCATGAGGTCTCAGACTTAAGGGTGACGTGGCCAAAACTGACCCACATCAACTCCAATTTGCATCAATGACCTCTCTGTGATTTTTACAAATAATAAGGTGTCCTTTCAAATTTTACTCATCCTGCTAAAAAACGAGTACTGGCTTGTAAAAATTTAGTTCCTTAAAATCGAAACAATTCTCTAGAAAAATGTTCTTATCTTATTCGCTGTAGCAAACCAATCAGGCCAAAAGTCTCTTATCAAACTTTTAAATCTCCCAACGCCGTCCACTGGCACTGCCTACGCGTTTCTCCACGCGGTTCTTCAGGGGCTAATAACAGAATGCCAAACGTTTGTACCAACAGCACATCAATTACAAAATGCTGCCCACGTTTACCATCGATATCGCACTACTCTTCAGTTTTGGTAACCACAACCTGGGGGAAACGCCGACGCCACCATCCAGGTCTGTGCGTGCGTTTCACAGATGTGGGTTTCTTCAGGGGGAATTAAATATTTCAAGCACTCAATCCGATATCATCTCAAATTCTTTGGCGTCGTCTGTATTTTAGGATCTAAAGATTGCAACACTTATTACGCCATGCTGCTTTGCTTTTCTCTCTATAATGCTTAATCCCAAAAAACGCCGCATTATAGCATTATAGAGAGAAAAGCAAAGCAGCATGGCGTAATAAGTGTTGCAATCTTTAGATCCTAAAATACAGACGACGCCAAAGAATTTGAGATGATATCAGATTGAGTGCTTGAAATATTTAATTCCCCCTGAAGAAACCCACATCTGTGAAACGCACGCACAGACCCGGATGGTGGCGTCGGGGCATTTTCAATGCTCAGATAAGCATAAACTTTTAATATATACTAAAAAAGCACAAAATTTGAATATTGAAAAGTTAAAGGAGACTATAATTTAACTATTTAGAAGAATAAAAAACAAGATTGCCTACATTGATACATCACTTGCCAGAGATCGTTGATGCAATATAGTGCTGAGGCTAAGGACTTTGTCCGTTGTAGCCAGCGCTGGTTATAGTCTGAGACCTCAAGAAGACAATTAGTTAAGAATCAGAAGGGGCAATAATTTAAGTGCATAGCCCAGCTAATTTATTGGAGGGACATTTGTATTGTTTCGCCCACTGTTCTCTTTGGCATGAGTAAGTACCTGGAGTAGAACCCCTTGCCCTTGAGGTGGTGGGGCACCAGTTCCACCGCATGGTCCTTGAGAAGACCTGCCAACTCCTTCAGAAGAAGGTCCCAGTGAAGGGGAGACCTGATAGGCTCTCCCGGGAAGTCGTGTTGAGGCACTTGGGCTAGATGGAAGAGGTATCCCTCCCTGATCACCTGTAATCGGTGGTCATAGTTCCCCACCTGTGGGCATACAGGGCGAGGCGACCTCCTGTGGGCTGCCAAACTCTGGTTGGGAGAGGGGCCATGCTGCAGGAGTCAAAAACCCCCTCCAGGCTGGGCCGGAGCCAGAGCCTGGAGTTTGGGGGCCTTGGACGCCGTCGGGAAAGCCAAGGTCTTGGACATATCCCGAACGAAGTCCAGAAAACCCATAACCTCCGGTGGGGATGTTCTCCGAGGTTCAGATACCAGGGAATCGGATGGGACATCGCGATGATGATGATGAGTGTCTGGGGACTCCTCGTTCTCGGTCTCCCAAGACGAGGCCTCCGAGGAAGACTCATGGAGCACCTCGGACCTCGAGGACCACGGCGCCATCCACCCCGATGCCTGCAGGCTTGGCGGTGACAACCTCGGTCCCGACAAGTGGGAGGCCGAGCGTGACCTCGGCCGAGGATCAACTCGGGCCCACAAGGCCTCAAGGATCGGCTTGGCCTCCGGGGTCGACTTCGACCACCTGGTGGTCGGGGCAGAGGAACCGGACATGCCGGACATCAGCACCCGCTGCTGCTCCATGAAAACAGTGACACTGCGCTCCAAGGCTGCCATCCTGGAACCAGTCCTGGAGGCTTCGCAGTCCTTGGCTGAGGCACCGATGCACTCGGGCCAGAAGCCGGTTTCCCTGGAGGGGAGTCCTCGACTAAGACACTATGTACTTACCTGGGCTGATCCGCGACCAGATCCCTTTGAGGAACCTTGGCTGGATGCTCCTTCTCTGACCCCTCAAGCAGGCGCTCAGGGCTCTGCGACTGGCCCCAAGAGGAACCCGACCAATCGAAACTATCCAGAGACACCACCTTTGAGGGTTTCTTCCTTCTCTTCGGTTCACTCGAGGGAGACCCCCTCTCCGAGGACCCCCAACAATGCTCGGGTTTGGAGTGCTCCCCCCGAGGCATGGAGGCCTCAGACGAGGTCCTGGCTCTTGGAGGCATGGGGGAATCAGGGAAAATTTTATCATGCTGCTGCTGGCGGCTCCTCAAGGCTTTCGAGGACATCTTTTTGCACAGGCCACAGACCGCCAGTTTGTGGTCCAGGCCGAGGCACCGGAGGCAGCAGTCATGCGTATCAGTGAGGGACATGATCTTCCCGCACCGATTGCACTTTTTGAACCTGCTGGTAGCCATGGGGGGGGAAAAGGACTCCAGCAAGGTCGAAGACCCTTTGGGCTTCCAGTGAGGAAAAAAGGGCGCGAAGACGCCCCAAGAAAGAAAACCAAAAATTTAGTAGAAAAAAAGAGGAACCGATCCGATACAGAGGCCGGGGCGGTTAAGGGTACCAGCGCGAGACCGGAGACAGCCAAAAAGGCACAAAAAAATCTACTTTTTCCAGGACAGGGACAGACTACGTCTGATGGGCTCCATGGAAAAAAGGAAACCGAGCAAGATGGCACTCTTGGGCGGGAAGGGGACCATGAATGCGTGATAGCAATTCCCAAAGGCTTTCTTTGAAAGCTTGGGATTTGCTCCGCGCAGGCTCCATCGGCGTCGACGTCACCCATATGTGAGGAATGGCTTCCTGCTTCTTCCCGGAGAACACCAAGGCCACCTTAATATGGACTTTTCCTCCAAGAACTTCTCCAAACCTTTTTTAAACCTGGCTATACCAACAGCTTTTACCGCATCCTCTGGCAACAAAATCCAGAGCTTAATTACGTGCGGAGTGAAAAAATATTTTCTTTGATTTGTCTTAAATGTACTACTTAGTAACTTCATTGCCTGTCCCCTCCTCTGTACTTCTGGAAAGGAGTAAACCACCATTTCACTTCACTCATTTTATAGACTGTGGTGACGAGGCGGTAATACAGCCCAAGAAAGTGGGGAAAAAACAGCCATTCACTTCTGAGCAGAGAAATAGTTCAGGGAGTTTTAGGGTTAAAACTCTGGTCAAGAAAAAAAAGTGCATTCACAGAGCTGTTGAGAGTGAGCCACGCCCCAGCTCCAAGGTAACCAGGGGAGGTGACGAGGAATGCTTGGGGGTGGAGTTGGATGCCATAGGACAGTCTCACTCATATAAGCTCAGGGAAGCAGAAAGGAAGGGGTGTGCATCCACCGGGGAGGAGGTTTCCACCAAGAAGGGAGAGTCTACCAGGAGAGTAGAGACTTCCAGAGAGTCTGGTGAGGAAGCAGGGAATGAGGAGACCAGGAGAAGACCTGAGAAAGGAAGGTGCTCCAGGAGCTATCTCAAGAGAAATCCCTATTGCACTCAGCATACAGAAAACTCTAGCCCTGAAGAGAGCCCAGCTGGTAGGGGAATTACAGCTGGCCTGGAAGACAGGAAAGTCCATTCTCTGGGAGATGCTGTTTGTGAGCAAGGTACGGGACTGTCTTTAAGAGAGCTTGTGGGAAGTGTTTCATCTTCAGCAAAGCCTGTGAAAAGACTAATTGCTGGGAAAAAGGTGAGCACATTAGAAGCCTTAAAGAATCTGCTAAAGAATAATGAACTCCTCTGTCCCTCCCACTGTCACTCAGCGGGGAGAAGAATCCCAGTGGGGAAAGGTTTCAAAGTTACTAGAGAAACTAAAACCTGCTGTTTCACACGCTGAGCCCAGCCAGGTGCCAATTGACCTAGATGAGGAAAGCATGCAAATAGATGAGTGTGTTTCAGATAACGTTTCCTCTGATTCTGAAATGGATTGCTCATTCTGTGTAAGCCAGAAGTGACAAGGCTATAGGGTTTTAAAGTTGTAAAAAACCCAGAAGCTTTCCTAACTGCATGACCTGCAGGAGAATTGGGTTAAATGAAGAGCTAACGTTTTGAGCTGAACAGAGAGGTTCAAAGGGGTCATGTGGAGCCTTGAACCCAAAATGCAAATGTTAGCAGCTTGAAGAAAAGAATATAAATGTTAGCAGCTTGAATGTAAAGAATACAAATGATAGCAGTTTAATGTGAAGAATGCAAATGTTTAACAGCTTGAATTGAAGAAGTTAAGGTGCAGTCTAGAGCACTGTGGAAACCTGGGTTTGTGCTAGACCCAGCTGGGAACCTGGAGCTCTAATCTTTGCTGAAGGAAAAGACTTTATTGCTGGTTTAAAACAAGCTGAAACAATGCTGCATTGACTGTTCTGAAATGTTTGCTGTGAAGTGTTGTTGCCTTTGTTTTTCAATGGAGAAGTATCCGACTTTGCTTTGCTGTATATTTGAACTCCTTAAAAAGAAGTTCATTGGCTAGGAAAAGAAAATTATAATACATTTCCTGTTTGCCTTTTTGAAACCCCTCGGCTATTCTTTATTGCACAACTACACTATCCAGATGCTGCGGCTCTGGACCTAAGCTGACAAAAAGGGACATTAAGAGGTACACCCACTGCTCCTAGGCAACCGCCTAGCCAGTAGGGGGCGCTACAAGACTTTTAACATATCTATCCTCACTATCTCTCGTATACCATTGGATTTCTTTGTTGCCACTGCACACTGAGCATAGGATTTAAAAGTAATACCTAGATCCTTTTTTTGGGTGGTGACTCCTAATGTGGTACCTTGCATTGTACAGCTATAGTTTGGATTGTTCTTCTCTACATGTCTAACTTTGCACTTGCAAAGCACAACAAAAGCGAGGTGTCCACAACAGCAGCAGTTTGAAGAGCTTTATTATGAGATAGCCCCAACATGTTTCGGCAAATGCCTTCTTCAGGGGATAAAAGACCTCAAATAAAAACATGAGTACAAAATCACAATCAAAAGATCACAATGAGTAAAACATAATGTGTAAATAATAAATAGGTAAAACAATACTAATATAAACATGTGTGTGTGTTAAAAAAATATAAATAAATAATAATATAATTTAAAACCATACACCTAACTACCTACATTCTCTCATAAAGAAGATCCCTGACAATAGATCTAAAAGATCTCAAAACCAAAATTTACTCTAAATATTGGCACCCAAGCCTTATATCAGAGATCATTCTCCATCTACGGTCCTACATTATGGAACTCCCTCCCAAGTAACATAAAAGCAATACACAATCTATCAGACTTCTGAAAAAAGCTAAATATTTATTCCAGGAATCATCTGGGCCCATTATTTAGCCCAAAGACGCAGCTCCATTCAGTAAATTCCCTACTTGTATTTATTTTTTAACTGTTTTTTATTGGATCAACAAAACACAAACATCAGGCTATGTCAGAGAATATAAGTAAACATTCACAAATAATTATGGTCTAAGAATAATACACACAATATTTTTCATTCCCCCCTTCCCCATCCCCCTCTCTCTGTCCCCTTTCCGGTTAACCCTCCCCTATCCCGCCAGAATGTGCCCCTCCCACAACCAAGGTGCGAGGGGGGTGCCCAGTGAGTGAAGACTCTTATACAACCCTGGGCATCCTAGGCCTATCTCTCACCCTCCCCATCCCCTTCCACCCCTCCCTCCCCCCTGTCCACCCATCTCCCCTCATCATCATTCTTCTGTGAGTGACACCACCCCACCTCGGGAGTCCTTGAATTCAACTACCCACTTTTAAAGATCATTGAGAACATAGCTGCAGCCACGTGGAGGCAACACCTGGATGCAATCATCCCATATGTGAAAACGGGGGAGACACCTATATTCAGCCTTAGCCCAAAGCTTGTCCAATTGCATGTGCTGGTGCAGACTGTATTGACCTGGAAAGTGGAATAACGAGTGAGGTTATCAAATTTGCAGATGACACAAAACTATTTAAAGTTGTTAAAACCCAAGAGGATTGTGGAAAATTGCAAGAGGATCTTGATAAATTGGAAGACTGGGCATCAAAATGGCAGATGAAATTTAATGTGGACAAGTGCAAGGTTATGCACCTAGGGAAGAACAACCCAAACTATGGTTACACGATGCAAGGTTCCACATTAGGAACCACCACCCAGGAAAAAGATTTAGGCGTCATTGTGGATACCATGTTAAAACCCTCGGCCCAGTGTGCAGCGGCGGCCAAGAGAGCAAATAGAATGCTAGGTATGATAAGGAAAGGAATGGAAAATAAAACAAAAGTTATTATAATGTCTCTATATCGTTCCATGGTGAGACCGCACCTTGAATATTGTGTGCAATTCTGGTCGCCGTATCTTAAAAAGGATATAGAGATTTTAGAAAAGGTTCAGAGAAGAGCCACCAAAATGGTAAAGGGGATGGAAGGATACTCCTATGAAGAAAGGCTAAAAAGGTTAGGGCTCTTTAACCTGGAAAAGAGACAGCTGAGGGGAGATATGATAGAAGTCTATAAATTAATGAACGGAGTGGAACAGGTAAACGTAGATCGATTGTTTACCTTATCAGAATATAGAAAGACTAGGGGACATGCAATGAAGCTACAGGGTAAACTATTTAAGACTAATAAAAGAAAATATTTTTTCACTCAACGTGTAATCAAACTCTGGAATTTGTTACCGGAGGATGTAGTAAAGGCTGTTAGTGTAGCTAGGTTTAAAAAAGGTTTGGACACGTTTCTGGAGGAAAGGTCCATAAACCATTATTAAGAAGGGACCCAGGATATCAATGCTTGAACCAATACAAGCATTGTGGAACCTGTGTCCCTTGGGGAAACTGCTAGGTACATATGACCTAGATTGGCCACTGTTGGAAACAGAATACTGGGCTTGATGGACCTTGGTCTGACCCAGTATGGCATATCTTATGTTCTTATGTTCTTATGACACTGCCAGTAACTGGGGGGGGTCCTGTGACTTCCAGTCCATCAAAATTAGGCATGTTGCCAGAGCCCAGGCGAGTCTCAACCAGCGCTTTCGCCCTTGTCCAGTGACTGCTACCCCCTCTATCACAGCAAGGCGGCCTGTGGTGTAAGCAGACAGTGGTATCTTAAGACTTGTTCTGTGAACGAATGCACCTGTCCCCAATAATCGTGTACCCCTGGGAAAAAACATAATAGGTGAACAAGAGGAGCTCCATCCTCACTGCACTTGGGGCAGGCTGGCCAGTTCTCATATCCCCTAGCACGCAGGCGACCAGGTGATAAATAAGCATGGTGCACTATGCGATATTGTATATCCCGAAGGGAGACCATTGCAGTGAAATTAGGGATTTTACCCAAGAGTTTCCAGAGCTGCTCTCCTGTCAGTGAAGTGCCAAGGTCAGCATTCCATAACTCAGCCAGTTGGTGACAGGTGGTCTCAAAAGAAGATTGGATTTAGTCACGTGATGCAGTGAGCAGGAGCGGACACACCCCGCTTAAGCTCCGGGCCCCTCTGCTCCTACAAGCCGAGAAATTAATCTAAACTGCTGGGTATGGGCCCCGGACCCCCCCCCCCCCCACACACACACTCCTCCGCATTAACATCTGGGCTGCATAATGGAGGAAAAGCGGACTTGGGCCGCCCCGATCCTCCATGCCGACAAGAGACCGGGAGACTGCTGACTCGGGGACCTGGGCCTCCTCGATCTCCTGTGCTGGGCGAAGTGAGGATTCGGGCCTTGCGTTCCTCCGTGCTAGCAGCAGAGCGGGAAACCGCCGATTCGGGGGATTTCATCCTCCCTGTTCTCCTGAGCCGAATACAATACAGATCTGAGCCCCCCGCTCTTCCGTGCCGGCGGGAGGGCAAGAGGTCGCCGACCCAGAGGCCTAGGCTTCCCTGATCTCGGGTGCCGGTAAGAAGAGCGCAAAATCGCTGGGAGAGGGACCTCGGGGGCAGGCCACAAGCAGGCACAGAAAGAAGAGGAGCCGGAACGCCAGTGGAGGGGAAGGCCAAGGCGGCGGCAGCTTAGGGGGGCGCAGCGAAAGAGAGAAGCTGGCCCTGCAGAATAAAGCAGCGGAACAGATTTCACCGCCGAAAGCTGCACCCACACCAGCGCTAGCAGAAGAGATCTCCATGGCAGTGGCAGGGGCACTATCTGCACAATTTGAAGACCTGAAAGGCCAGATGGACCTTCTTCAGGCTTCGGTGGAGGCCTTGGGTAGTCGAATGCAGGAAGGAGAGCATCGGATTGAGCAGGCGGAGGAGCACGTGCTAGTAGCCCGTATGAGAACAATGCTGCAGGGACAGGAGGCCAAATTAGATGATCTGGAAAACAGATCTCGCCGCAACAACCTGCGATTTCTAGGAGTTCTGGACAACATAGAGGATAAGGACTTAAAACCCTACCTGGAGGCACTGGTGACACAAATCTTGGAGAGTGAAGCGGAAGGAGCTTTAGTGCAAATAGAGAGAGCACATCACATAGGGCCCAGGAGAGCAAATGACGGCCGTCCTAGAGTGGTCCTGGCGAAGTTTCTATGGTTCCCGCAGAAAGAAGCAGTGCTGCAAGCAGTAAGGAGGATCGGAGTGATCTCCAAGGACAATGTTAAGTTGCGGATAGTGCAAGACTATTAAGCAGCCTTGGGTCAGCGTAGAAGAGAATACGGATCCCTGTGTCAGACGCTGATAGATAACAACATCAAGTTTATAGTGCAATACCCTGCTCGTCTGATTTTTACTCATGGGGGAGTACATAGAACATTCGAATCAGCCAAGGCAGCAGCACCATACGTAAAGGAGATTGGGCGGGGAACAGCAGTTGCACCAGGCGCACAGCGCGGAGACCGGGAGAACTCTTGAGGCAGGAGAATAAGAGGAGTAACACCTCATCGTTGGAATAAGAACTGGCCATGCTGCTGCTATTAAAGTGGTGTGCTAGATCTGGAAGCTGGCACAAGATGCTCAAAGTTTGTTGAACTGAAGTTAAGTGTTCTGTTTGTTGGTCTACTCTGTACAGTTATGGTTATGGGGAGAGATGGGGGGAGTGGCAGTGAAGGTACGAGTTGGGATGGAATAGGATGGGTTGGGGAGCGGGGGGGGAGGGGAGAGGGACTCAGATGGGGACAGAGGGAGCAGATACGGAGGGAGGAGTGGAGGGGTACCGTACGCATCCTAGTGACACAAAGGAGAAGGGGAGAAGAGAATAGTAGGTAAGATGGGGGGTTGGGTGAGAGAGTGGGACAAGGGCGGGAGTGGGGGAGGGGCGGGGGAGGAAGCGGGGATAGAGGTCGGGAGGGAGGGGGAGGGGAGGAAGGGGTGTTGGGGGAGGGAGGCAGCCTAAATGGGGTTCCTGGGTTAGGTTTGTGGTACACACCCAGCAGCGGGGGAGGGCCTCAGGCTGGGGGGGTCCTCCCTCATGATAACAGCCTTGCTGAATGGTTTGAGTCCCATAGCTACCCATTGACCTGAAGATTATATCATGGAATGTGTGTGGGATAGGTAACCCTATCAAGAGATATAAAGTGTTGCAGGCCTTGGCGAGGCAAAAATGTGATATTGCAATGTTACAGGAAACCCACCAGACTGCTGAGGAACACCTCAAATTACAGAGGGAATGGGTGGGGCAAGTTTGGGGGGCTCCGGCGATGGGAAAGAAGAGTTGAGTGGTCATTCTGATACACAAACGAGTTAGATTCGTCCAGGAGAGCATATACGTGGGCGCTAGGGGAAGATTTGTGCTTCTGTATGGGCTGCTGGAGGGGAAGCCTGTAGTGCTGGGTAACCTATACAGCCCAAATGTGCTAGACCGGGCACTCTATGCCAGTTTGGGGTCACAGGTGGAGCAGTTGCCGGACGCTCCTCTGATTTTGGCAGGCGATTTTAATGGAGTCATGGACGCTGAGCTAGACACATCTAGAGGAGGTGGAGATAGAGCTCGGGCGCAGACTGCTAGAGTGTTACGGGATCTGAGGCGCAGGTTAGGAGTGGTGGACCCCTGGCGGCTGTTGCACCCGTTGGAAAGAGACTTCACACATCAGTCGAGAGCACACGGGTCGAGCGCCCGCATTGACTATGTGTTGGTCTCGGAACAACTTTTTGCCCAGGTAGAAGATGCGCAGCTGGGTCCTATAGAGATTTCTGATCATGCGTTGATCTGGGTGGAAACGGAATGGCACAATGTGAATACACGGACTCGGATTTGTACAGAGACACTGAGTTTCACGCTTATATAAGGCAGAGGTGGCAGGAGTTTGCGGCCCACAATGCTCAACACCGGGAGAATCCGGAGCTTTTCTGGGAAACCGCGAAAGTCATCTTGCAGGGGGACATTATGGGATATGTAGGGAAGAATCGGGGCAGTGGGAGACTGAACCCGGCAGCCTGCAGCCCTCATAAGCGGCGTCCCTGCTCCGAGGGAGTCGCTGACTGCCTGCCCGCCCACCAACTTACTCCTGCCCAATCGGGGCAGTGGGAGACTGAACCCGGCAGCCTGCAGCCCTCATAAGCGGCATCCCTGCAGGGCGGGCCCGCGCCTGAGGGCCTCGCCAGAGGGCCCTTTGGCGTGGCCCTTAGGCGCGGCACAGAGGCGCATACAAACGAATCAAAAGATCAACCAATCCTTGCTCGACAGAAACTCCAAACCACAGAAACGGAGAAAGGAACATCACAGCAACAACCACAACAACGGGAAACCACCACAACCCACTACAGCAGCAAAGATACAACAACAGCAACCAAAGACTTCACCGCTCCGAGGAATCAACACCAAAAACCCAGCTTGGCCCCCAAACACCAGGTACTCTCATAAACCATGCCACCTCTCCTAGCCCCCATCTACCTCCTCACCCCCCTCCTGACCCTCTAACCCCCCCCCCCCCCAAGCACACACAATAATCTACTATGGCCCATCTTCCCAGCAGCACAACCCACACACACTCACAAACCGAAACATAACCACTCCCACACACAGCATACGCCAACCCATATCCCCAACCCCCCACACCATCACCACATCACCATCTCACTAATCAATGCACGCTCTGTTAGAAATAAATATCACATGCTCTGAGACCTAATCACGAATAAACAGATAGACCTCCTATGTGTAACGGAAACCTGGCTAACAGATATGGACACTGTGCTAATGAACCAACTAACCCCAGAAGGATACACCCTCCATCACTGCTCCAGGACACACACCAGAGGAGGGGGTGTCACCATCACAGCACGAACCGACCACCACCTTAGGATCCTTTCGTCAGAAACCACCAATGAAGCTGATCTCCTCACCCTCACCAATAAACACCTCTCTGTATGTCTAATCTACCGTCCACCTACCACAACCACTGACCTACCCAGGATACTGCAATTCATATCAGAGAGCACCAGCTCGACAAAGGAACAAATCATCCTAGGCGACTTCAACCTTCCATCACTTCAAGAAGAACAAGCAGCAACCTTCCGCACCGCCATGACTGCAATGGATCTAGTACAGATCATACAGGAACCCACCCATGAAAAAGGCAACACACTAGACCTTGTATTCCTAAACTCCGCAACCGCCGCCTCAGGAAAGAACCCACAGATCTCGCCGGTACCTTGGTCTGACCACCACCTCATCACCATATCTTACACCTACCAACATAAGGCCAACAAAGAAGATGGACACCACATAAGAAGATTTAAAACATTTAACAAAGAGGACTTCTTAGCACAAACCCTACCCAAACTACAAGCAAACTACAGTGACGTCAATGACCTAATACACAACTGGAATACCACGATCTCCACAGCGTCCGAAGCATCAAAAAACAAAGCCACCACTAGACCCCCTTCCTCAAAGGCCAGATGGTTTACTCCCAGTCTCTGAAAGCTAAAAACAAAACTCAGAAAAACCGAAAGAAAATGGAGAAAAACCAAAGACGAAAATGACAAAACAAAATACCTATATGAACTCAACGCGTATCACTACGAGACCGACAAGGCAAAGAAAATCTACCACATGAAAATCATAAACACCTCCATCAACAAACCTCGTGAACTCTTTCAGAAAGTCAAAAAGCTGACAAAAGCAACACATAACTCCGACCAATTACCGAAGATCCCGCCTGAGCTACTGGCCCGTCAATACAAACAACTACAACGACCACAAAACCCACAGCCAAGCGCAGAGACAACTACAATAAACTTCCACCCCAACTTACACAGTGACTGGACCACCTTCAAAGAAACCTCAACGGACGAAATATCAACCACCATCTCCTGCCTCAACACCACCACCTCTCCGCTGGACCCCTGCCCCACTGACTGGATAAAGAAATCTAAAAACGAACTGAGCACACCATTAGCCCATATTGTCAAAGAATCCTTCTCCCAAGGACACATGCCAGACGCCCTCAAAACTACAATCATCCGACCATCCTTAAAAAAGCAAAACCTAGATCCCCTAGACCCAGCATCCTACAGACCCATAGCAAGCCTACCTTTCACTGCCAAGATAATCGAGAAGATCGTCCAGCGCCAGCTTCAGGAACACCTGGATATCAACAACATACTGGACCCACAACAACACGGCTTCCGCCCTCTACATGGAGTTGAGACCCTCATGGCCACACTGATGAACACTCTCCTCATAGGAACGCAAGAAAAACACTCTGGATATGCCATGATCTTCCTTGATATATCTGCAGCGTTCGACACCATCTCTCACAACATCCTCATACACAGACTACGGACTATTGGGATCAAAGACACAGTACTAAAGTGGTTCCAATCCTACCTAACCAACAGACAACAATTAATCCGTACCAGCACTTCGACCTCCCCCCCGTTCCAGCAACACCAAGGAGTACCCCAAGGATCCACGCTATCAGCCATGCTCTTCAACATTTACCTCCAACCACTCTGCTCAGTCATACGCACTCACAACATCAGCTTCCACATATATGCTGATGATATCATGCTCTACGCCCCCATAACAACCACAAACCCAACAAACACCCATCTATCAGCATGCTTCTCCGAGGTATCCGACTGGTTACAAACAAACAACCTATCCATCAACATAAAGAAATCTGAAGCCCTCATAGTGACAAAAGACCCTGATTTCACACCACCTACACACCTCAACATAGGAACCACAAGAATTCAAATACAACCACAAATAAGATATCTGGGCATCATTATTGACCAAGCCCTCACCCTAAAACAACAAATCACTAAAACCTCTGGAACTATATTCCATAAGGCAAGGACAGTGCAACATCTCAGACCTCTTCTTGAACATCAAGACTTCCGAACAGTGATGCAAGCCACGACACTCCCACATCTGGACTACTGCAACATAATCTACCATGGCCTTCCAGCCGCACAGACCAACCCCCTCCGAACAGCACTGAACACCACAGCAAGAATCATCCAGAGAGCAAAGAAAACCGACCACATCACCCCAATACTCAAAGACCTTCACATACTTCCCCTGGAAGCGAGGACTAAATACAAAGCCATCCTACTCACCCACAAAGCCATCCATCAAACACAGAACACCCAGCTTCGCACCCTACTGTCTCGTCCAGCCCACGGCAGAACTACCAGACAAGCCTCCAGCAATTCCCTCACAGTCCCCCACAAAAGAACTAAATGCTCGCAACGGACCTGCAACCGAGCCTTTTAACTTTATGCTGCATCCTTATGGAATTCCCTACCAAGCTGTCTCAGAAACAATGCCGACCTACTATCCTTCAGAAAACAGCTAAAAACCTTCCTTTTCCAGGAATACTTCATCACGACTCCCACCGGAAAGCGCACTAACCACTGATCTCACCCACCATGAACCTCTGAATCAAAGCTACACTATCTTGTCAATGTACAAAGTTTGTCCCATGTCCAAAGTCTGTCCTATGTCAAAATCATCAATGTTGCCTCCTCGGTGATGGCCCCGCCCTATACTTAATTTCCCCACCCCTCTATGTAACGCCGCTTTGACCCGGTGAAAAGCGGGATACAAATACAGCTAAATAAATAAAATAAATAAATAAAGAAGCGGAAAATGCTAACACAGCAGATTGTTCGACTTGAACAGCAGAGAGGCAGAGAGTAGGAGGAGACAGGCGAATCACCTGTCAGCGGCGAACGGGAGAAGACTATGGGAGTTTCAAACGACCCTGAACGAGCTGTTACACCAAAGGGCCAAGAAATCGTTCTTGTACTACAGATATCAGCTCTATAGTTATGGGGATAAGCCGGGAAAGCTATTGGCAAGATGCCTTAAAGGCAGCAGGGGGACCTGCACTGTGGCAGCGCTGAGAGATGATCGGGGAAAATGCACAAGAAAAATAAGGCGATTGCTCAGGTGTTCCGGACGTTTTATCAAAGATGGTACTCAGGGGAGGCAAGCTCCCAGATTGACATGGAAGAATATCTAAGAGAAGTGCAGTTGCCCAGACTAGAGGCGGACCAGCGGGCACAATTAGACGCACCAGTATCTGAGGAGGAGGTCCAACGAGTTATCCAAAGGGCGAGTTGTTATAAAGCGCCTGGCCAGACGGGCTTGGGGCAGAATTTTATAAGCTCTTGGAGGGTGAGCTGGCCCCCTCTCTGGTGGTAGTGTACCGCAGGAAAGTGGATCAGGGGGATTCACGCAGGGGGAGAACCACGCACATATTATATTGATACCCAAGGCAGGGAAGGACCATACACAGGCTGCTTCTTATCGGCCTATCTCTTTGCTGAATTTTGATGTGAAAACACTGGCCAAGGTGCTGGCAGACCGACTGGCTCAGGTTTTGGGGGAGCTAGTGCATGATTCCCAGGTGGGGTTTTTGAAGGGACGATATGCGGTGCGGAATTTACGCAAAATCGTGGCTTCGCTGGAGTGTGTACGGAGATGGAAGCTGCAATCGCTTTTGATTAGTTTTGATGCGGAAAAGGCGTTCAATCAAGTGAATTGGGCATACCTCAAATTTCTGTTGTCCCAATATGGACTCAGGACGTCTTTTTGCAATATGGTTGAGCTCCTCTATATGAAGCCTACAGCGGGAGTGCTCTGTAATGGAGTATTATCAGAGGGATTTAGTCTGGAAAGGGAAATGAGATAAGGCTGCCCGTTATCACCCCTGCTCTTTGTGCTGTCCCTAGACCCTCTGGTAAGACGAATAGAGGCGTCCAAAACAATACAAGGTATAGACATAGGGCGGCACATGTTTAAGTTGGCTGTGTTTGCAGACGACCTGATAGTACATTTGCTGTCTCCTCAGATGTCGTTGCCTAGCTTATTAAAGGAATTCTCTCATTTTGGCAGCTTTGCTGGGCTCCGGATTAATATGGATAAGTCGGAGGCCTTAGATGTGGAGGGAACAATGGAGAGGGAGGTTCCCACTTAAGTGGGCAGGTGACTCTTTTGTGTACTTGGGGGTGCTCTTGAATAGAGAGCCGAGAGAGCTCTATAGGAAAAATTTGGAGCGGGTCCTTGCCCAGACTTGATTGCAGCTCCAGGCATGGACCCCGCTGCCCCTGTCCTTATTGGGCCGGGCGGCGGCACTGGGGATGGTGATCCTGCCACGTGTGCTTTACTGGTTACAGACCCTCCCAGTGTGGCTACTGAAGCGAGACTTAAACTCTATAGATCGGGAGATCCGGAGTTTCCTCTGGAGAGGGGCGCGGGCTCAGATACCGTTGCAAAGATTGCGAGGGGGATGGGAACATGGGGGGATTGGGATCCCTGACCTACGGGTATACACCCTGGCATGCCAGGCGCGGCATATTGGAGACTGGCTAGGGAACACGGAGGTGTATACCCCAAGAGCTCTGGAGGAGGCCTTTGTGGCCCCGCAGACCCTATTGGCGGTACTGCACCTGGAAAGCAGACACGTGCCTAGTAGGGTGATTGGCAGTGAGCTAGTTCACCCGGCACGGCGGACGTGGCAACACCTAAATAGACTTTGGGGAGAGCCTCCGGAGGTTTCGAGTTAGTTGCCAATACAGGGGAATAATCGATTCACCCCAGGATCAGAAACGCCAGTGTTTTTGATTTGGAGGAGACAGGTGTCACTCACCTACTACCCCGGAGGCGGAAGGCCTGGGGCTTCAGTGAGGATCCTCTTATGTAGCGAGGGCGGAGTAGTGCCCCCTGGGATTTTGAGTCCCAATAGCTATTCTAATAAGAAGGCAGCTGTGGTCGAGTAGCTATGCTTAAAGAGGTATTTATTTCCCTTCCCGGGAGAATTCTTGCAACAAGGGTCAAAAGAAATTAAACCATAAAAACTGGTACAACACAAGTGGGAACTACAAATTACAACAAAAATGCTTCTTGTCAGCTTTAAACAAACAATAAGGAAAAACAGGCTTTTTCTCTCACCAAAAGCTTTCCAGTGAAATCTGTGTTCCTCCACAGATTTCTCTTAGGCGGGGTTTTACTCAGACTTCAACAAAAAGAGGTCACGCTGTCTGAAAACACCATTGTACAGTCCATTTTACAAATATCTGAGCTCTCTTCACAGAAGTCACATTCCATGTCCTCGTGTGCTTCTTGGGGATTATATTTGTCAGGGCTGTAATGTGTATCAGTGTTTAAAAGTTCCCTCTCTTCTTGGCTAGAGCCTTTCTCCCCTCTCCCCCTGCAGAAAGGCTGGTTACCGTGCACTATGGATTCTCTCCTTAGAGGGCCATATCCTTCAGGACCAAGGTAGTTAAAATCCAGTGCCCCTCTATTCAGGGTACTATGCCTTTCTTTAGGCTGAGCTCTGACTCTCCGTTTTGCAACCGGGAAGTTGAAAGTTTTCTCCCTTTCACTTCCCCTCAAGGGACGTCTTTCTCTCGGGTAGGAACTCACTTCTGGATAATAGCTTTTGCTCCCCAGGTACCTGCTCTCGTGGGTATTCCCTCTCCCAGCTCCTCGTGGTTTGCAGCTTGGAATCGCTCTCTGTCCCCAACCGGACTTTGGCTTAGTGCAGCCCAACTTTCCAGCACTAACCTTTGAGAATTCCTCCTGGGCAAACCCCTCTGAGGTACAGATAGAATCCACATCAGAAGCTTGCAGATATGACTCCTGGCTCTCCTGAGCTCTGCTCTTTCTTCTCCAGTGAATCCTCTCAGGGTCTCTTTCTCCCTTGGCATCAGAGAATGAGTCTGACTCCCTGCTTCCGTCTCTGTTTCCCTTGTGTGTGTGTCTGCTCCTGAGACTGCTGCTTTCTCGGTTCTCGAGACTGAGTCTCCTCCTCTCTCGGTTCTGCCCTGCTTTGCTCAAGACTGAATTTTTAAGTGCGTCATTCTCTGAGACTCCTGTTAGCTCAAACTGCTGCAGCTGTTTCTGCTTCCCTGATGAGCCATGACGTAATTCTCTATCTGGGCGTTTACCTACAGCCTGTGCTCTTGTTTTGCTTGGTTGCTCATAGCAACCCCTAGCCATGTGCTTTGTACTGCCGGTTTTAAAACTGCCCTGTGTGTTTTCATCTACTTCCATAGGCATTATCTGCCTTGCACCATGACACAGGGCATACGGAATATTGGACATGTGATAGATCAATTGGGGCAGTGCAGACCACTTGAGTCTTTGTGTAATGAATATGAGTTGAGTAGCCAACACTATTTTGCTTACGCCCAGCTTTCTCATTATATAGCCTCACTCCCGCAGGATGTGCTGCGGGTGGAACAATCGGCACGGATACTGGAGTTTTTTGCACTGGGGGAGGAGACGCCACCCACAATTGCAAATTTGAAGAGATGGATAGATGGCTGTGGTAGCCTGCCGGATTATGGTGTGGAAGAAGCTTTGTGGGTTCGAGAGCTGAACCTGGTGGTGCCCCCTGGCTCAATCAACCGAGCCTTAGGTAGGATTAGAGGTTTGGTGGAGGGCGCCCAATGGTGAGAAGTGCAATTTAAATGCCTTATACGGGCGCATTTCTCTCCGAGACGAACAATGCGGTGCCGTCTTACGGACGTGGGAGGCTGCCGAAAGTGTTCCTGCCCCTTGGCGTACCTAGGACATATGTGGTGGGGATGTCAGAAGATCCACTTATATTGGAGAAAGATTGATAATTATATGAGCAAGGTTCTACAGCAGCAGATCTGCTGGACAGCGTCGTTTGTGGTGTTAGATCAACTTGGACCACTCCACCCGAAAGGGAGGTGGGAGCGTCTGTTGGCCAGGAAGGCATGTCTGGTGGGTAAAAGCCCGATACTTCATAGGTGGAGGGAAGCGATAGGCCCTAACTTTTGGGAATGGCGTAACAGCTTCCACCAGCTGATGCTTATGGAGAGGAGGGGAGCTAGAGGAAGTGCTCGACGCTAGGCTTCGTTCCTGCTGGTATGGGAAGCCTATATTCAAACTTTGAGGTCCCGTACTCGGAATGAAGTACTTCGGGTGGGCTGAGGAGGCCTAGGGGTGGGTGGGGGAGAGGATGGGAGGAATGGGATATTAGCTAAAAAGGAGGGTACTGTAGTACTTAGTGTATGTGTCCACTGAAGGAGGTCGGATGTTAAAGGGGGGCTGCGGGGGTTAGGAGATGTTGGGCGGGGGGTGGAGGGAGGAGGGAGGAGGAGGGGTATAATTGTGCACCTCTGCTGTATCTTTGCGAATGATCTGTTGAGGAGCCCTGGAATGGGGGATAAGACACAACCCCCACTAGGGATGACATCTCTGTATAGAGCTTTGTATGATCTGTAATGTGTGGAAGTAACTTCAATAAACAGAGTTTTCAAAAAAAAAAAAGAAGATTGGACTTGTGAAATCGTTATCCTACCAGATTCTTCACAAAGAAAAAACTCTTCTAAGTCAGTACAGAAGTCACTTGATAGGCTGCCCTGGCCTAGACTTCGTATGTAGCTGAGAAGCTAAAAATAAGGGAATAAATCACCCTCAGCAATCTCGAATCGAGTGCACAGCTGCTAGAGGGCTAATAGCTCTCCATTTTCCGCCAAAACCTGCTCCAGATACAAACCTTCCTGATGTCGCCACCTTCGGAAGCTCACAGAGGACACACCAAGCGTAAAATCCGTGTTTCCATGGATGGGCAAGTAAACAGACTCTGAGACCGAATGTCTTAGTCTAAGACAAATCCAATGCCACATCTGGCGTCCGATCCAAATCAGGGGGCACTGTTGTAAGAAAATGGGGAGCTGTTTAGTTTGTGCGTGAAGCACATACCTTAGCATGAAGGGGCGACCAGGGCCCACTCACATGCTAAAAAGGTGTACTCTTCGGTATCAAAAAGCCAGTCTTTCAAGTGGCATAGGGAGCATGCTAAATTATACGCCCTTAGATTAGGAACTCCCATTCCCCCTCAGTGCCAAGAGCCTCTTAATACATGTATTGCTATGCGTGCTCATCTGCTCCTCCATAAGAACCTAGAAAGTCTGTATTCTAAGTTGTTTAGATCCTTTCGTAAAAGCCAGACCGGAAACATCTGAAACATATACAACCAATGTGGAAATAAAATCATTTTAAAAAGTGCAATTCGACCTCCCAACAAAAGAGGCAACTCTTGCCATTTTCCAAGAAGCTGAGTGGTGTGGGCTAGCAGAGGCTCCATAGCACCGATAAAGATCTTGCAGGTTTACTGTCAGGGTCATTCCTAGATATTTAAGTGAGTTATCCACTAGCCGAAGTGGAAATGTTCCTTCCCAAGTGGTATGGGGCGAGCCATAGGTAGGCAATGCTTCAGACGTATCTAGGTTCAATTTGAAAGCAGAAAATATACCAAAGGTGTCAAAATTCATGTAGCAGAGCTGGGAGAGAGCGCTTTGGGATAGTCAAGTATGTCAGAAGGTCATCTGCAAATGCAGACAATTTAAATTCATATGACCCTAGATGTACCCCTTCAATTTCTGGGTTCATTCGGATTCATATTAATAATGGCTCTAGTGTGAGTACAACAATAGGGGGGACACAGGATACCTTTGTCGTGTCCCTCGTTCTAAGGGAAACCTCGCAATTTGAAGGTTGTTGACCAAGATACGTGCCCATGGTGCAGTATACAATGCTTGTAGCGCCTGAAGAAAGAAGCCCTCGAAACCAAAGGCCTCCAATGCTAGAAACATATATTTCCATCCCACCCTGTCTAAAGCCTTCTCTGTGTCAAAACTAATAAGGAGCGAAGTTATCTCGGCATGCCAGCAGTGGTGTATTGATGCCAGAATTTGACGTATATTCCTTGTCGCTTGTCTACCCTTTACAAAATCTACTTGAGTGGGATGAAGCAGCCCAAGTAGTATAGGGGATAAACACTCGGCCAGGATCTTAAGGTCCATGTTTAACAACGAGATAGGTCTGTATGATCCCGGGGACAATGGGTCTCGTCCCAATTTAGGAATAAGCATTATCAACGCTTCATTTGTTGGATATGGGAATGATTGTAATGCCCCAAGCTGTTGATACATTTCAGCTAGAAGGATACTTTCCTTGTCTCAAAGCATCTGATAGAATTCAGCACTAAATTTGTCTGGACCTAGGGCCCACAACGAACGAAGGCTCTTGATTATGCTTTGGATTTCAGTCAGGGCAATAGGTGCATTTAACTGAGCAGACTGGGTGGGGCTCAACTGAGGGACGTTACATTGCTGTAAATAGGAGTCAGCCCCAATTCCATCATGGTTGTCTACCTTATAAAGTTTGCGGTAGTAATCCAAAAATGCCTTCTCAACCACCTCTTGAGATGTCTGCACCTTACCCTCTGGGGTTCAAATTGCTCCCAGCAAACAGGGGGCACATGTATTCTTGACTAGTGAGGATAAGAGTCGGCTTGAGTGGTGCCCAAATTCAAATAATGCATTTGTAGTGGAGCATGGAGTGTTTCTCCTGAGTGTGTACAAGTGTATTAAGTTGGCTTTGGATAGTCAGATAGGCTGTCCTATTTTCCTCAGTATCATGGAGTAAAAGTAACATGCATAAGCTATGCAGTTGTGTGCCCCATTCAACCAGTCTACGATTAGCTTCTTTAATTCGTCTACTGACATAATCAATTATCACCCCCCCCCTCCCCACAGGAAGACTTTAGCTGTTTCCTAGAAAAGGCTAGGGTTCTTCATGTGCTCTCTGTTAGTTGTCTCAAAAAGGTCCCACTGTTCGCCTAGTGCGTGAAGTCTGTGTCAGCCTTTAAACGGAAAGGAAATCACCAACATCTACCTGTTTTCTGCGCAGGAGACAACAGGACATCTATCCATATCATTGCATGATCCAAAATCTGAACAACCCCAGTCTGGGTGTTGTCCAGTTGGTTCAATAAGCCTTGGGACATCAAAAAATAATCTATTCTAGATCATGTATTAAGAGCCCTAGACAGGTGGGTATAGTCTCGTTCGGTAGGATAGAATATTCGCCAAATGTCCAACAGGTCACCACTTTCACAGAGGCTCGTCAGTCTTCTGCGTTGTCTGGAGTCCCCCCACCATCTGTCTGGAGCGGTCCATAGATGGATCCAAAACACAGTTGTAATCTCCACCGAGGACTACTTTGCGTTCTCCCTTACTCAAGACACTCTGCATCAGCACATCAAAGTATTCATGCTCATATTGGTTGAGCCCATATATTGTCAGACACCCCCCGTGTGGCCAGGCGGTTGCCTAGTGGTATGGGGAGCGCCCGATCGTCCTTTGTTTGAATCAGCCCAATAGCGTGTAGTTGCGTCCCCGAAAGGATTGGAGCCAAGTGCCAAAGGTCACAGGAATATTTCTTTATTTTAGAAATAAGGAGTTCCTAACCGGATTCAATTCTATGGCAAGAATTGATTGAAGCATACAAAATTAAAGTTCAGGATACTTCTCCATAGAATGCAACACAAGCCTATTATACAGTCCTTGGCTTGGTACAGCTTTAAATCTTTCTTTCACATAAAACTCTATTTACATCGGTATTCTGTTCCTGGTCTCCAGGAGGCGCTATAAACCCCTGTTACTTTCACAGCAGGTCTAACAAGGCTTCCTGGTCCACCCAGATACTTTTTCACAGCAATAGAATTTTCTTCAATTTATATTACAAGCTTTTAGCTTCTGCCTAGCTTTCCTTCCAAGCAGCTTTAATCAGGCCAGCTACTTTTAAAAGCACAGCTAAAAGAAATGGGCTTTTTAAAATGTCCTTGTAAAAGAACTTCTGGTTTCTTCCAGGTAATAAACTTCATACAGTTCTTTTACTCCAGCACAAGGTAACACAGACACATTCACTGATTAGGAGCAGCTGAGATTCCTTCAGCTCTTCAAACGCTATTTGGTTCCTTTACTCCTCTTTAGCACAAATTGCACAGTCTATCTCCATGTCTGAAACACTGCATGAATCCACACTGTCCCCCAAGTCCATCTCCTCTACACTAGACTCTCTCTGGTAAATGCTTTCTCTGGTATCCTCCTGAGAAGCCTTTCTGTCTTGTACAGCCTTCAAGAGCTTCTCCCAGGTACCCTTAGCATTACGTGAGCTTGTGGGGGAAGGGCAGGAAAAACCCTCTTTGTTTAGTAGCTCTTTTAAGAGTTGTAAAGGGCCACCTTGCTTGTAGTGTTTTTCCTCCCTGTAGACTCCTTACTAGGAGAAGAGTTAAGCCAAGAACTTCGGGAGAATATTTCCTCCTCTGAGGACTCCTCCCCTGAGCTCTCCACTGGCCTTGTCAGATCTCTGCTCCTACTTCTCAACTGCTTCTGTGCAAGTGGCTTCCATGTTTCCTTCCCATTCTGTTTCTCTGCCCGAGACTGTTTCTCTCTTGTGCTTCCTTGCTTGTTCCGTCGTGTCTGTTTCTGCTGCTTCTCAATCTCCACCTCGATCTGTTTCTGAATCTCAACCTCCGTCCCAATCTGTTTGTGAGTGCAACTTCCCTGCCTAAATGTTTGGGGCTGTCCTATGGGTCTTGACTCCGCCTCCAAAACACTCCCTTCTCCTCCCTCTATCTCCATGGGAACAGGACGTGTTCTTAGGTCTGCACTTCTCTGCAGGGAATCTCTGTCCTTAGTTTGAGAGTTAACCCTTCCTTTGCCTGCAGTTTCTTTGTGGAAAGCAGACACGTGCCTAGTAGGGTGATTGGCAGTGAGCTAGTTCACCCGGCACGGCGGACGTGGCAACACCTAAATAGACTTTGGGGAGAGCCTCCGGAGGTTTCGAGTTAGTTGCCAATACAGGGGAATAATCGATTCACCCCAGGATCAGAAACGCCAGTGTTTTTGATTTGGAGGAGACAGGTGTCACTCACCTACTACCCCGGAGGCGGAAGGCCTGGGGCTTCAGTGAGGATCCTCTTATGTAGCGAGGGCGGAGTAGTGCCCCCTGGGATTTTGAGTCCCAATAGCTATTCTAATAAGAAGGCAGCTGGGAACTTCCCATCAGCCCCCGCGGGCTTAACAGAGCAGCGAGGGAACTCTTCCCTTCGCGCTCTGCAAGCCGGCGCGTCTGACTGTAGCTCCAAAGAGAGAGCTGCTACGGGGAGGGCAGGCTCTGCCGGGTGGTACAGGGGGGCCCCGCGGCACGCTCGATTCTGCCGCGGCGGCCCCGACAACGGCAGCAGACAGGTTTTCTTTTTTTTTTAAATTTTCCCTGGGCTGGGCTGGGCTGGGCTGGGGGGGGTGGGGGTTAGGAGTGGTGATGGGCTGGACTGGGCTGGGGGGGGGGTAGGAGTAGAGATGGGCTGGGCTGGGCTTGGCTGGGGGGGTTAGGAGTGGTGATGGGCTGGAGGGGGGGTTAGGAGTGGTGATGGGCTGGGCTGGGCTGGGCTGGGGGGGTTAGGAGTGGTGATGGGCTGGGCTGGGCTGGGGGGGTTAGGAGTGGTGATGGGCTGGGCTGGGCTTGGCTGGGGGGGTGTTAGGAGTAGTGATGGGCTGGGGTGGGGGGGGTTAGGAGTGGTGATGGGCACTGGGCTGGGGGGGTTAGGAGTGGTGATGGACACTGGGCTGGCTGGGGGGGGTTAGGAGTGGTGATGGGCACTGGGCTGGCTGGGGGGGTTAGGAGTGGTGATGGGCGCTGGGCGGGGGGGTTAGGAGTGGTGATGGGCGCTGGGGGGGGTTAGGAGTGGTGATAAGCGCTGGGGGGGCTTAAACTAAAAATTGAGTGATGGGGGATTAGGACTGGGAGTGGGCTGATGGGGAGGTTAGGACTGGAAATGGGCTGGTGGGATTAGGACTGGGAGTGGGCTATGGGGGGCTAGGACTGGTAATGGGTTGGGGGGGTTGCTAGGACTGGAAATGGGCTGAGTGGAAGGGGGCTTGAACTGCAAATAGCTGTTGGGGATGGGGCTTGGAATGGAAATGGGCTGAGGGGAAGTGGGGGGCTTGAACTGCAAATAGCTGATGGGGACGGGGCTTGGAATGGAAATGGGCTGAGGGGAAGTGGGGGGCTTGAAGAAGGGAATGGATGCTGGGTGAGACTGGAACTAGAAGGGAGCTGATGTTGGGGGAGGATTAGAATGGGATGGGGCTGGGAGAGTAAAATGGAGAGGGGAAAAATATTTTGTGTAGGAGGGATGAAAAATCTACAATTGGCCAGGTATTGGGAGAGTAATTGGGGATTGAGGATGGAGGGGTAAAATTTGTGTGGATGAAATAGGAATGAGGAAAGAGCAAAAGGAGAAAGATTAGTATGTTTAAAGCAGATGTAGAGAGAGAGAGAATGGAAAAAAAACTAGAAGAGAGAAGAAAGGACAAATGGACAGCAGACGATGGAGAGTTAGCAGAAAACATGAAGAAACCAGAAGAAAATGGCTGGACCAATTGCAACTGAAAAAAAATGCACAAAAGGTAGAAAGATATCTCTTTATTTTGAATTTATTAACTGGAATATGTCAGCTCTGGGAAATGTGCATCATTAACATCTGCGCTTTGTTTGGTACAAGAGGAAATTCCTATTTGACGTTGCCACTTGTTCTCTTTCCCCAGTATTCTCTGAAATGTACTGGTTTAATATTTGCAGTGTTGCCTTTTGATAGGTAGGGTATGGTGCTTTGTGAGTCCTGGTAATGCTGTCAGGATACGGCGGGTTTTGCTATGGGTTCTAAATGGGCAGCGTTTGTAGTAGTTCCTAATGTGCCTGGCGGTTGGCACTGGATTATAGTAATGTAGAAATCTTTTAGTCTTTCTTTATCCATACACTCATTAAGAGACATGTTTACTAAAAGTTAGTGTATGGTAACATTATGCAAATATTTATGCAAATAAGACCACTTATGCAAATGACGTGCTGGCACTTTGAGGAAATTCTTTGGTTTTGTGCGGCAGTTTGGGCACTCGGGCTCAAAAAGGTTAGCCATCACTGCTATATAGTGTGGTGATGAAGGGGCATCAGAGCCCATGGAAATAGCTGGAAAACAAACTTTTACCTGCAAGCAGAGAGATAGTTCAGAGAGCAGGGAGTTTGAAACTGCAGCCAAAGAAAAAAAACACACACACAGAGCTGCTGAGTCCAGGCCACGCCCAAGCTCCATGGCAACCCAGGAAGGTAATAGGAAGCACCTGTGGGAGGAGTTGGAACGGGGAGAGCAGCTACACACATTTAAGCTCCAGGGAACAGAAAGAAGAGAGCCTACCAAGAGAAAGGAGGGAGAGGAGCTCCTGAGGCAATCTCAAGGGAAAGGATCCTTCAGGGGAAAGGAAAGAGAGAGGTTTTCCAGAGACAGCCGCAGAAGGGAGTCCCAAGGCAGCCAGCCCACTGGGGAATATAGTCCAGGGAGAAGCCCATGCTGTAAAGGAATTGCAGCATGGTCTGGAGACTGGAGAGTCTATCCTGAGATAGTTGCTGACTATAGTCCAGGTACGGGAGCAGCCCTGCATGAGTCTGTGGGGGAAGTTTTACCTCTGGAAAGGTCTGTGAAGAGAAGGGTCACGAAAGACAAGGTGAGCCAGTTAGAAGCCTTGTCTAGCTTGTTGAGAGATAAGGGTCTCTACAGCCATTCTAAAAGCCCTGAGCACAGAGAGAAGTCCCGATGGGAAAAGGTCTTAAAACTCTTAGAGGAGATTAAGCCTACGTCCCCTCAGCCCGAGTTAAGCCAGGAGACAGCAGAGTCTGATTATGAAGACATGCAGACAGAGCCTTGTGATATGGAACAAGACTCCTTAGACTCCTTGATGGATTGTACTTTTTGTAGGAAGACAGAATGAAGAGGCTGTAGGTTTTTTTAAAGCTGGAAAAAAAAGCCAGAAGCCATTTACCTGAATGTCTTATGTTTTGAATGCTGGAAATGTTTAAAAGGAGAATTGCTGGTGTTTAGAGCTGAGAGGAAATGATTCAAGATTGATTTGAATGATTAAGAAAACAGCTAGAAGCAAAAGAAGCTTTGTTTAAAGTTTTACTCAGTTTGGAAAGGCTGATACCTTTGCTGGAAGTTAGCTGAAGCCAGCTAAGTTGTATTTCTGACTGTTGGACTTTGGGAAGAAACACTTTTGGTGTAACAAGCTGCATGAAGCAATTGTAACATTTATCACTGTCAGAATCCTGTTTGACTGGAACTTCTTTTGGTTGGAGAGTACATCCTATTTTTGTTAACATGTGTTGAGCTTCAAAGAAAGTTCTTTGCAAAGGAAAAGACACAAATGAATTTCCTGTGTTTGCCTTCAAGGTTGCTCTTCCAACCTTTATCCAGAAGGTGGGTATTATCTACCTTCCAGCTATTCCATCTATCCCTAACCTTCAATTCCCTGTCTTACAACCCTGCTTTTGAGTGCTTTCTCCACCATTTAATATAAATTGCCCCTAGGGTCCTCTACACCCGCAGTGCAGGCTCCACCATTGCTTATCCTCTATCATCTAAATCAACAAAACTATCTAACTTCAACCCCCCCCCCCCCAAACAAAACACATTGGTCACTCTAACTCAGTGTGTCAACCTTCCCCCTCAGTATTTGGATGTTGCTAACTCCCATCCACCCCTTCTTTAAACTCTTTGGTCTGTCTCCTCACTCCTGGCCAAGGTGGATGTATGGGCCCCAGATTTTCTGGAATTTCCAGTCCTTTTGCTTTAACTGGAGGGTCATCTTACCAAACTGTACCATTTCATTTACTTTTTGCCACCAGCCGGCCATTGAAGGGCCTGTGGCTGTTTGCCATCTCCAAGCAATCACAATCCTTGCTGCAAGCAACAACTTAGACTGCATTATTGCTTTCCATTTTGACCCGGGCTTTGTTATCTCACCTCCCAATAATATCACTAAAGGGTTTAATGGAGCTGTATTGACTGAATCTGTGTCCAAAAACTCCATATCACCGGGCATTCCCACCATAGATGATAAAATGTGTCCACCCCCCACATTCTTGCCAGCATCCTGTAGAGGACACTCCCTGTGGGACAAATGAAAGGGGCGAGAAAGTGATGCAAGAAAGTCCTTTATTCACTACCCCAACACGACTGCGTTTCGGCAATGCCTTCGTCAGGGGGTTACCTCAAAGAGAACCATACAGTAAGAACATTAAAAACAAGAATGTTGTGTAAATGTGAAAAAAACCAATAAACATACATAACAAAGAATATAAACCATACCATGAATTAAAACCAAATAAAAGAAAAAATAAACAAATTACAAATAAGATGCAATCATAAAAGTTAATGAGACAGAACTTAAGAAAGGGAAGGCAGAAAACAGGTAAACCAATAGAAGTCTTCGAATGTGCAGCTTAACAGTAAACTCCTTATTTACCCTGTGCTCTTCTCGCCATAGGTCAACCAGGTCCCAGTGCTGTGTACACTTCCGCAGCTCTTTCCCCTCCTTATTGTGCACCTTTCTTCAGAAATGAGTACAATTGGCTTCCCCTACCGCACAGTTCATATCCCCAATACTATCCAATCCCCCTTCATTTCCTTCTCAAACTCCTGGAGGGCCCCTTGATAAAAGGACCTTATTGGCCCATTTAGGGTGTATAGGTTTAGCAGTGACACACTGTGTGTATCCACTCTACCTACTACCCACACTATTCTCCCCTGGCTATCCCCTCCTGTGGTATATGGGACAGACGCGTATGCACAAATATGGCCACTTCTCTCTTTTTGGAGTTGTAAGACTAGCAGAACATTAGATCATATCCCATACTCCTCAGTTTATCATGTTCCCCTCTGGTTAAGTGTGTCTCTTGGAGACATAAGAACATAAGAACATAAGATATGCCATACTGGGTCAGACCCAGGTCCATCAAGCCCAGTATTCTGTTTCCAACAGTGGCCAATCTAGGTCATACGTACCTAGCAGTTTCCCCAAGGGACACAGGTTCCACAATGCTTGTATTGGTTCAAGCATTGATATCCTGGGTCCCTTCTTAATAATGGTTTATGGACCTTTCCTCCAGGAACTTGTCCAAACCTTTTTTAAACCCAGCTACACTAACAGCCTTTACTACATCCTCCGCTAACAAATTCCAGAGTTTGATTACACGTTGAGTGAAAAAATATTTTCTTTTATTAGTCTTAAATAGTTTACCCTGTAGCTTCATTGCATGTCCCCTAGTCTTTCTATATTCTGATAAGGTAAACAATCGATCTACCTTTACCCGTTCAACTCCGTTCATTAATTTATAGACTTCTATCATATCTCCCCTCAGCCGTCTCTTTTCCAGGTTAAAGAGCCCCAACCTTTTTAGCCTTTCTTCATAGGAGTAGCCTTCCATCCCCTTTACCATTTTGGTGGCTCTTCTCTGAACCTTTTCTAAAATCGCTATATCCTTTTTAAGATACGGCGACCAGAATTGCACACAATATTCAAGGTGCGGTCTCACCATGGAACGATATAGAGGCATTATAATATCTTTTGTTTTATTTTCCATTCCTTTCCTTATCATACCTAGCATTCTATTTGCTCTCTTGGCCGCCGCTGCACACTGGGCCGAGGGTTTTAACATGGTATCCACAATGACGCCTAAATCTTTTTCCTGGGTGGTGGTTCCTAATGTGGAACCTTGCATCGTGTAACCATAGTTTGGGTTGTTCTTCCCTAGGTGCATAACCTTGCACTTCTCCACATTAAATTTCATCTGCCATTTTGATGCCCAGTCTTCCAATTTATCAAGATCCTCTTGCAATTTTCCACAATCCTCCTGGGTTTTAACAACTTTAAATAGTTTTGTGTTATTTGCAAATTTGATAACCTCACTCGTTATTCCACTTTCCAGGTCATTTATGAATATGTCAAAAAGCAGCGGACCCAGCACAGATCCCTGGGGTACACCACTATTCACCTTTCTCCATTGGGAAAATTGGCCATTTAGCCCTACCCTCTGCTTTCTATCTTTTAACCAGTTCCTGATCCACAATAGTACACTGCCTCCTATCCCATGACTCTTTAGTTTTGCCAAAAGTCTCCTCTCATGAGGGACCTTGTCAAAGGCTTTCTGAAAGTCCAGATACACAATATCAACCGACTCACCTTTGTCCACCTGTTTATTCACTCCTTCAAAAAAACATAACAGATTAGTAAGACAAGATCTTCCTTGTCTAAGCCATGTTGGCTGTCTCCCATTAGGTCGTGACTATCTACATGCTGAGTAATTTTATTCTTTATGATGGTTTCTACCATTTTTCCCGGTACTGATGTCAGGCTCACCGGTCTGTAGTTTCCCGGATCACCCCTAGAACCCTTTTTAAAAATTGGTGTTACATTGGCGATCCTCCATGCTATGTCAATATGCATTTTGGCCAAGTACAAGAGGATCCTCTTCCTTTTAAACGGGCTGTGGATCCCTCTAACATAGCTTCAATCAATCTTAAATTCCACCATGACACATAAGACCTGTAAGGAAGTTATCTACCCTTCAGACTTTCTTTTCCCCACTTTTTCAGCCTCCCTTCTCACCTCTTACCCCCCTCCTGTGACCATACTGAGTAGCGACCATAACTACAACATCCAACCAACCGCCCCCCAACTCCCAATCATACATTAACTTAACAATCCACAAATTTATGCTTTTTAGGATTTCCTTGGTCCATACCATCCTCAATGTGCTCCCCATTCCCCTCGCGCTCCCGCTGCCCACCTTGTCACCTACTCACTCCCCCCCGCCCATTGCCCTAGTCAATATAACCAAAAAAACCTTTTCCCTTAATACCTATATAGAAGTATGGGCTCAGGAAGAGCCTGTTACAACAGTTCTCCCTTTACATAAAACACCCATCCCCACCCTGTCCATCTTGTAGCAAGTCACCCGATTTTCTCACCACCTGATTGCTTTAGTTTATTAGTCCTGAGAGACTGCGATGTTCTATTGTCCACCGCTTCTTGTCAGCGTTCTAAACTTAAAGTTCCTTCAACATTCTTTCAGTTCTGCTCTGGCTGCATTGCAGCTGTTCCCGCCATTTCCGTTGTTTCTCCCTCTATGCACTCTGCTGTTTGTTGCTCTCTACTTTCCCCTCTCTTGTCCCCTAAAGCTTCAGCCTTGAGCTGCTTGCCATCTGTTGTGTCTCTGCCTTATTTCCTTAATGGTATGATCTCCCCACTTTTTCGCGGGATCCGGGCAGGGGACGCGAGGGGCCTGTGTTGACAAGTCTGCTGTCTGAGGCGGCCCTCCTTTTAAGTATTTTTCCAGTGTTTCTTTATTTTGGAAAAATCGGCGAACTCTATTCTCCAGTATTGTAAGTCGTGCGGGGTACCGTACCGCTACTTTCACCCCCTGTTGAGCCAGCGAGTCCCAATATCTGAGCAGTTCTTTGCGCTCACTGTCTCTGTCGCCATGTCTGGGACCATGTATACTTTCTAGCTTTTAAACACAACAAGGCCAGTTTTATGTGCGGCTCTGATTATGTGCTCTTGGCTTTGGAATCTCAATAGCTTTGCTATCAGTGCTGTGGGCCTCACCATGCATTCCAGTTTGGCGCACAACTCTCTATGCGCCCTTTCAATTTCATATTTGCCCGGGAAGGGGCAGCCGGGGAAGCATGTTTTTAGCAAGTCTCGAACAACGTCTAAGGTGTTCTGTCTTTCTTCCCCCTCTGGAACGCCAAAAACGTGCACATTGGATCTCCAATCCCGGTTCTCCTGGTCTTCCATTTTTCCTTAGAGCCAGCTAACCCATTGTTGCAGCTGGGTTACACTGCCTACCGTCTGCTCTTGGCGATCTTCTGTCCAACTAATATGAGCCTCTTCTTCGTCCAGGCACAGGTCCACCACAGCAAACTTTTCCTCTACTTTCCCCAGTACCTTTCCATAATTTCCTTTATTGAGTAGCGTATTTCCTGAAGCACCTGTCAGCAGGTTTGCTTCCCGAGGCTCAGCTGCCTCATCTCCTTCGCTGAGAGGATGCAGGTGAGGATGGGTGCTGTGCCGCGGTTTTAGCGGTATCCACCAATCTTGTCTTTGCTGCATATAGGTCCGGATCGTCTCTGCAGTCTTCATTTTTAAAATTTTAGGCATGGTTGGGTACTTTCCGGAGTATTTTCCCCTAGGGGTGGGTAAAAATCTCGCAGATGGCAGGAGGTTCATGCGGAGCACACTCACATGCCAGCCAGACCAGAAGTCACAATTGTACTTTTAAAACCTTAAAGATATCTATAAATAATGCAGGGATGAGGAGGCATTAACTTAGGAAAGTAGTGAATGAAATAATAGGTATAACAGAGAGACTCACTTGTTTTGTTTTTACACTTCTGTACCACCACTAGCAATCCAACAGTGTGAACAGATACAGTTAGAATACTAAAGACGCTGGTTTTGCAGAGAGGTTGTGTAAATCAGTCAAATTTCATTAGGAAATCAGCCAATTGTTTACTAGAGATGGCAAAAAAGTCTAAATCTTTTTATTTATACAAAAGAATGTTACTATTTCAATAAAAAGGACCGTCCTATCTCAACAAATTGTGAATCATGCTTGCCTCAATCAACGGGACCATATGCTTCAAAGGCGGAGTTAAAGTAAGGAGCTGTAGCCAAAGGATGCTACATACATATATTTTTTTATTTATGAAATGTTACAAATAAATCAAGAAAGTTTCCAAAAACATTCTTGCAGAAACAGAGTAGACACAACAAAATTCTCTATTACAAGAGTATAAGAAAAAGAAAAAATAAACATCTCGATTATTATAACAAAGTATCTACTAACACTAGCCCACAATACAAGGGGAGATATTCCAAAAAAAATGTTTTAACCAAATATAAAGGAAAACATAGGCAGCAAACTAGATCCAGACACCTAATTAAGAGACGACAGGTGCGGCACCAATGGAGGACTCCAGACGCCTAGTATTAATGAATGCCGTTAGTTGGGAGGGCTCATAAAAAATATAAGAAACAGCCTGATACTTCACTAAACATTTACATGGATGTTTAAGAAAAAGAGCCCCCCAAGTTGTATAACACCAGGACGTAGCAGAAGAAAATCCCTGCGTCCTCTCTGAGTTTCCCTTGCTAAATCCGGGTATATCCGTACCATTAACTAAACACTGAGCACCCTAGGGATGGACCATAAAGTTACTGCTTGGGTTAGGAATCAAAATCTGAGGTTGCAGAGGTCTGGAGGAAAGTTACGGTGCTTGAAGACCAGTCTGATGCATTCAGGAAAAATCTTTCATCGGTGCAAGTTAGAACATTTGGACAATTTGTCTAGAGCTCATAACTTAAGGCTGATTAATTTTCCTAGGTACGCGTTGAGTGAAAAAATATTTTCTCTTATTAGTCTTAAATGGGTTACATTGTAGCTTCATTGCATGTCCTCTGGTTTTTCTGCTTTTTGATGGCATAAACAACCGATCTACATTAACCCGTTCTACTCTATTCGTTAATTTATAGACTTTTAACATATTTCCCCTCAACCTTCTCTTTTTCAAGTTGAAAAGAGCCCTAACCATTTAAGCCTTTCCTCATAGGGGTATTCTTCCATCCCCTCTACCATTTTGGTGGCTGTACCTTTTCTAATTCCGCTATATCCTTTTTAAGATATGGCGACCAGAAAGAGTAGTTACTCACCTGTAACAGGTGTTCTCCAGGAGCAGCAGGAATCAGTCCTCACATATGGGTGACGTCGGCGCCGACGGAGCCCTCGTGCAGAGCATTTCCCCAGCTTTCAAAGAAAGCCTTTGGGAATTGCAGCGCGCATGCGCGGTCCCCTTCCCGCCCAAGGGTGCCATCTTGCTCAGTCTGATGACATAGCTAAAAGACAGCAAAAAATTAGCAAAAACAAATCATATGACTGCAACTCCAAGGGGAGGAGGGAGGGCTGTGAGGACTGATTCCTGCTGCTCCTGGAGAACACCTGTTACAGGTAACTACTCTTTCTCCAGGACCAAGCAGGAAGTCAGTCCTCACATATGGGACTCCCCAGCTTAAGGCTACCGGAGACCTCAAGCGGAAAAAATGAGCTCCCTCTAGCTCATCAGCATGCAAGGAAGGAATCTTCTCTGAGAACGCCCCCCGACCGGTAGCCCAACACCAGGGCCGGAGGGTAGGAGTTGCCTAAACCCCAAAGAGATTATGGAGTACTGCCTGTCCGAAAGCACTGTCCCTGCGGGACTCCCTCTCAAGGCAGTAATGGGCCGCAAAAGTCTGGCTTGAAGACCAAGTAGCGGCCCGGCAGATGTCTGCCAACGGAACAGAGCGGAGATGAGCCACTGACGCAGCGTTCGCCCTGACACGATGAGCCGTGAATCGACCCTCCAAGGACAGGCCGGCTCCCCCATAAGCCCAGGCGATACAGTCAGCGACCCACATGGACAAAGTACGCTTGGAGACAGGTAGCCCCAACTTATTGGGGTCAAAAGAAATGAAGAGCTGAACAGCCCTTCAATGCTCCCACGTACGGTCAAGGTAGAAGGACAACGCCCTCCTACAGTCCAGGGTATGCAAAACCATCTCAGCCCGGTTGGCATGCGGCCTGGGAAAGAAGGTCGGAAGAACCACCTCCTGATTGAGGTGAAAAGGTGAGACAATCTTAGGAAGAAACTTAGGGTGAGTCCGTAAGACTACCCTATTCCTGTAGAACCTAGTGTAAGGAGGATCAGACACTAGTGCCTGAAGTTCACTCACTCGCCTAGCAGAGGTAAGAGCTACCAGAAACAAGGTTTTCCAGGAGAGAAAACGGAGAGGGCAGGTAACCATAGGTTCAAATGGCGGACAAGTAATCCGCTGTAAGACCACATTCAGATCCCACTCAGGGGCTGGTGGACGTAAAGGAGGCTTGAGCAGGAGGAGGCCTCTGAGAAAACGAGCCACCAAAGGGTGGTTAGAAAGAGGCCTCCCGTCTACTGGCGAGTGGTGCGCTGAGAGAGCACTAAGGTGAACTCTGACAGAGTTAGACTTAAGGCCCAGATTGGAGAGGTAAAGCAAATATTGCAACACCACCGCTACCAAGCACGAGAAGGGATTCTCGCTGTGCTGAGCACACCATGCGGAGAATCTACGCCACTTAAGAGCATGGGATTTCCTGGTGGATTGTCATCTAGAGGTCAAGACCACATCTTCCACCTCTCGAGGCAGTAGTAGGGGAGCCAGGACTACCCTTTCAGCAGCCCGGCCATCAGATGAAGGGATTGGAGGTTGGAGTGCAAGAGAGTCCCCTGATCCTGAGACAGGAGATCGTGTTGAAACCCCAGAGGAAGAGAGGGGTGTCCACCGCTAGCTGCAGCAGAAGCGGGAACCACGGTTGCCGGCCACCTGGTGGCTATCAGGATCAATGAAGCCCCGTCCTTGAGGACTTTGAACAGCGTCCTGGACACTAGTGGCGTGGGAGGAAACTCATATAGTAGGCCTGTGGACCACGAGATCAGAAACGCATCCGCTGCTACTCTGATAGGATGCGATTGTCTGGAGCAGAATCTCGGGAGTTGCCGGTTCAGAGGACTGGCGAAAAGATCCATGGTGGGGAGGCCCCACCTGAGAAAGACCTGCTGAACCACCAACGGGTTTAACCTCCATTCGTGTGGTTGCAGAATCCTGCTCAGTCTGTCCGCCAGGTAATTTTCTTGACCTGGGAGGTAGCCAGCCTTTAGGAGAATTCTGTGAGTGACGGCCCAAGAGCACAGCCGTTGTGCCTCCTGACATAGAAGGAAGGAGCCTGTGCCTCCTTGCTTGTTCACGTAGAACATGGCAACTTGATTGTCCGTCTGGACCAGTACAGACTGGTGAGAGGCGAGGTGAGAGAAGGCTCTCAGAGCTAGGCGTATCGCCCGTAGCTCCAGGAAGTTTATCTGTTGAGCAGCCTCCCAAGGGGTCCAGAGACCCTGAGTACATGTCCCTTGGCAATGTGCTCCCCAACTGAGAAGAGAAGCATCTGTTGTCAGCACTTGAGAATGCGGAGGGGATTGAAAAACCACTCCAAGTACCAGATTCGGAAGATGAAGCCACCATTGCAGAGAGGAGACTAGCAGGTCCGATATCTTTACTGAGTCCGCTAGGCTCCCCGTGGCCTGATGCCACTGAGTGCGAAGGCTCCACTGAGCAGGCCGCATGTGCAGGCGGGCATTGGGGGTGACATGAACTGTGGAAGCCATATGGCCGAGTAGTCTCAGGAATTGCCTGGCAGAGACCAGGGAATTGCTGCGAAACTGCCTGGCCAGATCCATCAGCCTGTGGGCTCTGTCCATAGGCAGAAAAGCCTTCGCTTGAAGAGTGTCTAGTCTGGCCCCTATGAATTCTAAGTTCTGGGATGGGAGCAAAGTGGACTTTGCGAAGTTTATGACAAACCCCAAGTGCTGAAGTAGAGCCACAGTGCGAAGGGTGGCTTGATTGGCCTCCTGGGAAGATTGGCCCCTTATGAGCCAGTCGTCCAGGTACGGAAACACAAAAAGACCTTGAAGCCTCAGGTAGGCCGCCACCACTGCCAGGCACTTGGTGAACACCCTTGGAGCAGAGGACAGGCCAAGGGGTAGTACTCTGTACTGATAGTGGTTTCCCCCTCAACAAATCTGAGATATTGTCTGTGGTCTGGATGAATAAGGATGTGAGTATATGCATCCTTTAGATCTAAGGAGCATAGCCAGTCTCCCTGCTGGAGGTAGGGCAGCAGGATTCCAAGGGTAAGCATCTTGAACTTTTCCCTCTCCAGGAACTTGTTGAGGTTGCACAAGTCTAGGATGGGTCTGAGGCCTCCTGTTCTTTTTGGTACCAGAAAGTACCTGGAATAAAAGCCGTGACTTCTCAGGTGGTGGGGCACCGGTTCCACAGCCTGATCCTTTAGCAGACTTGCTAACTCCTGAAGGAGTAGGTCCCTGTGCAGAGGGAGTCTTGGAGGCTCCCCTGGAAATTGGAGGGAGGTACCTGGTGAAAATGGAGAAGATAGCCCTTTCGGACTATATGAAGAACCCAGGTATCTGATGTGAAGGCTGACCTGTGGGCAAAGTGGGCCAGCCGGCCTCCTGTGCTGAGAGAAGCCAGCTGAGGAGAAGAGGCTATGCTTTCTGAGTCAAAAACCCCCACCCTGCTGAGCAGGGGCCGGTGTAGGTGGCTTGGGGGCCTTCTGCCTACGGGGCCCTTGACCCTGCCCCTTGGCCTGCTGACCCTGTTGGGGAGCTGTAGAGGCCTGATAATGAGGGTATTGTTTATAGGCAGATGACTTCCTCGGGTAAAAGGTCTTTTTTCCCGAGCCCTTCTTTTTCTGAGAAGGGGCAGAGGTTTTTCTGGACAGCCTAGTCCTGGTGAGAGTCTCTGTCTCGAGCTCAGCAGTCTTTTCGGCCATGGGTTTGCCGAAAAGGTTTTCACCCCGGCAGGGGACATCGATCAACTTGTCCTGTACCCATGGCTCGAGGTCGGATGACTGTAGCCAAGCCTGTCGGCGGGCACCGATGCCGGCCCCGGCTACTCGGGCCGAAGCCTCAAAGCCATCGTAGGCTGCTCGAGAGATAAACATCGAGCACTCCTGAATAACAGTGGACAAGGCCTGGAACCTCTGCAAAGGTTCCTCGGAGAGACCAGCAGAGAACCCGGCAATCTCCTTTGCCAGGTCTCGGAGGTACATGCCCATGTAGAGCTGGTATATCTGGACACAGCAAGCAAGTATAGAGCCCTGGAAGCACTTCTTACCGAGGGCATCCAGGTTCCGGGCCTCCCGGCCGGGAGGCACCAAGGAGTGCCTCTTCTGACTTTTCAGTCGAAGCATGGCCGATTCCACAACCATGGAGTGGTGCGGTAATTGCGCCTTTTGGAACCCGGGGCTCTTGCGGACTCAATAGATTGAATCGACCCGCTTGCTTAACACCGGTGTCGAGGCCGGGGTCTCCCACATGCGGAAGAGCAGCCGCTCCAGCATCGGAGGAACCGGAACAGTAAAGGCCTCCTTCGGGGGAGAGTCATACTGGAGGGCCTCGAGCTCCTCGGCTCGAGGCTCCTCCTCGGGATCCGCGGGGAAGGCCAAGGCCTTGGCCATATCCCGCACGAAGTCCGAGAACCGGGTATCCTCTGGTGGGGATCGTCTCCGAGGTTCGGACTCGGGCGAGTCCGATGGGACACACTGAGTCCGATGTGTGTTGGGTGACTCTTCGTCCTCCATCTCCCAGCCCGACTCCTCGGAGGAGGAATCGAACGGTTCCGGTCGGTCGGGCACCGATGCCCTCCGCCCCGATGCCAAGGGTACTGGCGTCGACGACCTCGACCCCGAATGGGAGGTCGAGGGAGACCGTGGCCGAGGATCGACTCAAGCCCGCATGGACTCGAGGATCGGCTCGGCCTCCGGGGTCGACTTGGACGTCGAGGTCCTGGTGGTCGGGGCAGATGCACCGGTGAGACCAGCGATCAATGCCCACTGCTGTTCCATGAACAGCGAAGCTGCTGTCCAAGGCCGTCAACCTGAGTCCGAGCTCAGGAGACCCAGCAGCCCCTGACTCGGGCCCCGACGGCATCGGGCCCGACGTCGGCTCCCTCGGAGGAGAGTCCACGAGGACAACAGCACTTACATGTCCAGGAGACTCCATCTCGACACGAGGATGTTTGGCAGGCCTCTCCGACTCCGAAGACCCAGGACGGCTATCGGGGCTCTGCGACCTGGTCCTCGAGGAACCAGGAGTGTCCACCGACGCCGCCCTCGTGGGTTTCTTCTTCCTGCGATGTTCCCGCGAAGGAGACCCCTGCTCAGAGGAACCCCGACGCTGCTTGGGGCCGGAGTCCCAAGACGTCGAGGCCTCTGACGAGGTCCGGACCCAGCCGGACGCGGAGTCAGAAAAGATCCTATCCTTTTGGTGCTGCCGACTCCTCAACGCCTTCGAGGACATTTTGCCACACGGACCACAGATCATCGGGTCATGATCGGGTCCGAGGCAGCGGAGGCAGCAGTCATGTGTGTCTGTAAGAGACATAAGTTTCTTACACCGATCACATTTCTTAAACCCGCTGGTAGCCATCGGGGGAAAAAGGGCCCCTGCTAGGTCAAAAGACCGGGCTGCCAGGGAAAAAAGAAAAAAGGCGCGAACGCCAGTCACAAAGGACAAAAAACGAAAAAGAGAAAAAGGACTCGATACCGGCGTATCGGTCCGAGCGGGAAAAGATCCGGCGTCGAACCGGAGAAAAAAACAGGGAAAATCAACTTTTTCCGCGGGAAAAAACGAATTACGTCCATCAGGCTCCACGGAAAAAAGAAGACTGAGCAAGATGGCACCCTTGGGCGGGAAGGGGACCGCGCATGCGCGCTGCAATTCCCAAAGGCTTTCTTTGAAAGCTGGGGAAATGCTCCGCACGAGGGCTCCGTCGGCGCCGTCACCCATATCTGAGGACTGACTTCCTGCTTGGTCCTGGAGAATTGCACACAATATTCAAGGTGCGGGTCGAACCATGGAACAATACCGAGGCATTATAATATCCTTGATTTCATTCTCCATTTCTTTCATTATGATTCCTAGCATTCTATTAGCTTTCTTGGTCGCCGCAGCACACTGGGCGAGAGTTTCAACATATTATCCATGATGGTTCTAACACTTCACTATTTAACCATGGCAGGAGATGTTTGGCCTTCCTTCCACCTTTTTTAAAGCACATAATAAATATTTATTTATTTAACAATTTTTCTATACCACTTTTCATATATTCAAAGTGGTTTATATTGAACTAAAACAATGGAACTTTACATAGAACAAGGGTATTAAACTTGGATGTAACTGGAGTACTAACAAAACTGGTTACATGGTTATTTAACATATGTAGTGAGAGTTGTTGTTGTTATATGGTTGGTAGAATATAAATGGGTTTATATTTTATTGAGATGGGTGCGTTTTGCATGATGTTTCAGGTTCTGGTCCATAGCACTCCAAGAAGAGATGTGTTTTTAAGGCTTTCCTGAAGTTCCATAGGTCGCTGGTGATTCTTATATTTTCAGGAAGTGAGTTCCAGAGTGATGGAGCATAAACTGAAAAAACTCTTCAAGTTGTTTTTTTTGCTTTAGTTTTGATCCTTGGTATTATTAAGTTTTTATTGTTTTTCCTTTTTGTTCTGTTTTCAAGGTCTTTGTGGATGATAGTTTGTAGTGTTGGTAGGCGCTAGTTGGTGTAAGATTTTGAAAATAGTGAGTGAGTATGGCTTCGTATTTGGTCCTGGTGATTATGGGGAACCAGTGGAGTTGTCTCAATGTTGGGGTTATGTGGCTGGTTCTTGATATCCCAGTTATAATGCGGGCCGTTGTGTTTTGGAGTAATTGTAACAAGTAGGTGGATTGGGTAGGTAGCCCCTGATAGATGATATTGCAATAGTCTAGGATTGGCATTAATAAGACCTGGCAGACTGTGTGGAAGTTATTGAGGGCAAGAAGGAGCTTGAGTCTTTGTATTGTTCTTAGTTTGTTGTAGGCAGCTTTTGGATTCTTGCATATATGAGCTTGAAAGTTTAGGTTTTGGTCGAGGAATATCACCAGGTATTTGACTTCTGTTTTTACTTCTATGATTTTTTTATTTTATTTTTATTTATTTCTTTTTTATACCGCGGTATTTAGAATCAGTGCGGTTTACATGTATACTAACAGGTACTTTTTATTCCCTTGTCCCCGAAAGTGTACCTGATGCAATGGAGGGTTAAGTGGCTTGCCCAAGGCCACAAGGAGTGGCCATGGGACTAGAGACCCCAGTCCCTCCGGCCAGAGGTTGCTTGTCCCCATGCGGGAATTGAACCCCCGGCCCTCCGGCCTGAGGTAACCTGTCCCAACCACTGAGCCACTCCTCCCTCCTATGATGTTATGTGATATTTGCAATGATTTTGGTGGAACAAATGATGAGTTCTTTGTTAAGAAGATTGCTTCCATTTTCTTGTAGTTTATCAGTAAATTTCGTTCCAGGAGCCAGCTTGATATTTCTTCCAGGCAAGTTGTTATGCTCAAGTAGTCAGGTTGGTCGATGTTGAATGACGTATGGACGATGATGTCATCTGCATAGATATTGTAGTTTATTTTGTGTTTGGCTAATATATTGCAGAGAGGCTGCAGATAGATATTAAACAGCAGAGCAGAGAGTGCTGAGCCCTGTGGTACTCCCTGTTGTTGATCGACTGGATTTGATTGATGTGTTCCTGATTTTACTTATATCTTTCTGTGGGTAAGATAGGATGTAAACCATTTTAGGGTTGTTTCTTGTAGTCTGATTTCATTTAGGGGTGTGGTAAGTATTTTGTGGTTTACAGAGTCAAAGGCGACTTTTATATCGAGGAATATCAATATGTAGCATTGTTTGGCATTGTCTAGTCTGGTGATTAGGTTGTTCAAGAGTACAACAGAGGACTGCTACTTCTGGAGAGAGATCTGCAATTGTAAGTATTTACTTCTGGGAATTTTTCTAAATCCTGGGGAAAAAGGAATTCTTATATTAAAGCTGATTAATCTGTAAACCCAGTGTATTTGTTAAATCAGTCAGGGCCTAGTAGCAGCAAAGAGCTTTCAGTTTAAATTTAAAACACAGCAGAGAGCTTTCTGGTTAAATTTAGACCCCAGGACTCCCTAAGCAAAGGCTGTGGGACTCCCCCAGGAAATTGGTCATATATTACCTTAGAAGCACAGGACAGGGTACTGTGTAGCAGCCAGCTTTTCATAGGTCTTCTTTCCCTTCCTCCCTCCCCAACACCCACCCACCCCTGGGATAATCATAGCTTTATAGGTGCTTAAACCTCTTAAAGGAAAGGAGGTGCCATATTCACTCTCAGGTGCAGCTGTTTATTCTCATCAGGCATACATTAAGGTCCTGTGCTTAATTAAGCTTCAGGTGAACAAAGTACATTAAACGTATTAAGTATAGTTTTATTAGTTTAAGTACCCCCAGCACCCCTTAGTAAGTAAAGAACTTAAATATCTAAACACAACCTAAACTAAAATGCAGACAGCAGTCCAGCAGCGAGATGGGGGCTTTCCAGTCTTTAGCACCGAGTGTCGGATGTATGATTTTCTCCCAGTTGGTGAGGGGTCTTAGGTATGCACTAGTTGCAAGGAGCTCTTTGCTCTCAGGGAATGAGTCCGTTCTCTAGAGGCTAGAGTAGCAGACTTGGAAAACATAAGAAAGACAGAGAGGTACATAGACGAGACCTACAGGGATATAGTCCTTAAGTCCCACCTCCAGTCTGGCAGCATCCCTGTTGCCATGGAGGAGAGAGGTCATGTGACAGGAGAGCATCATCCTGGTGTGGCAGGAAGTGATCCTGTAGCTAGGACCTATCCTCCAGGTGATTTAAAACCCTCTCGCACTGAGGAAGTTTCTCCAGGACCATGTGTCCAGGAAGGAAGGGTTAGGACAGCTTATTGTTGGTGATTCGATCATTAGGCATGTAGATAGCTGGGTGGCTGGTGAATGTGAGGATCTCCTGGTAACATACCTGCCTGCTGCGAAGGTAGCGGACCAAGGTCTTAGATAGTGCTAGGGAGGAGTCTGCTGTCGGTACCAATGACATAGGAAAATGTGGTAGGGAGGGTCTGGAGGCTAAATTTAGGCTTTTAGGTAGGAAGTTGAAATCCAGAACTTCCAGGGTAGTGTTCTCTGACATGCTTCCAGTTCCACGCGCAGGACCCAAAAGGCAGGCAGAGCTCCGGATTCTCAATGCGTGGATGAGACGATGGTGCAAAGATGAGGGTTTTGGATTTGTTAGGAACTGGGGAACATTCTGGGGAAAGGGGGGGGGGGTTCTTCCGAAAGGATGGGCTTCACCTTAACCGGGATGGAACCAGGCTGCTGGCAATAACCTTTAAAAAGGAGATAGAGAAGCTTTTAAACTAGATAATAGGGGAGAGCCGACAGTTGCCCAAGAACGCATGGTTCAGAACAATGTATCCTTGAAGGATACTACCAAAAGAATGAAGTTAGGGCATATCAGCAGAGAGGTTCCAAGACAAAAGTAGCCCAAATGCCCTTGAGTATGGAGCAGACAGAGCTTAAAGATTCCAATTTACCCCCGTCTACCGATAGCCAGATTAATATGAATAAGATACAGTCTCTAAAATGCTTGTAAGCAAATGCTATAAGTCTAAAAAAATAAGAAGGGAGAATATATAGCACTAAATGAGAGGTTAGATATGATTGGTATCTCAGAAACATGGTGGAAGGAGGACAACTAGTGGGACACTGTGATACCTGGGTACAAACTAGATCGCAATGATAGAACTGATCAAATTGGTGGAGGGGTTGCGCTCTATGTTAGAAAGGGCATTGAGTCACAAAGGATTAAAGTTTTGCAGGAAACAAAATTTGCTGTAGAATCTCTATGGATTGAAATTCTATGTAAAAAGGGGAAGGTGATGGCAGTGGGGGTGTACTATCGACCGCCTGGTCAGAATGAACAAATGGATGATGAAATGCTCAAAGAGATCAGGGAAGCTAACAAAAGTTACAGCTCAGTAATAATAATGGGTGATTTAAATTACCCCGGTATTGACTGGGTCAGTGTCACGGCAGGATATGCTAGGGAGATAAAGTTTCTAGATGAAATAAATGACTGCTTCTTGGAGCAGCTGGTTCATAAACCAACCAGAGGGGAGGCCATTTTGGATCTAGTCCTTAGTGGAACACCAGATCTGGTGCAAGAGATAAGGGTGTTGGGGCCACTTCGCAATAGTGATCATAGCATGATCGTGTTTGATTTAATTAATGGAGGAAGGATGGTAGGGAAATCCACAGTACTACCTTTTAACTTTCAAAAAGGAGACTATGATAAAATGAGGAAAACAGTTAAAAAAACCTAAAAGGAGCAGTTGCAAAGGTTAAAGACTTACATCAAGCTGGATGTCTATTATATTGCAGATTTTGGTATCATCTGCAAAGAGGCAAAATCTGCAATAGAGTAGACACCCAGGAAGGTGTAGATAACATGAGGAGGGATCTAGCTAAGCTTGAAGAATGGTCTAGAATTTGGCAACTGGGATTTAATGTTAAAAATATAAGGTCATGCATTTGGGCTGCAGCAATCCAAGGGAGCAATACAGTATAGGGGGTGAAGTACTTTTGTCCACTAAAGAAGAGCGGGACCTAGGCGTGGCTGTGTCTGATGATCTTAAAGTAGCTAAACAGGTAGAAAAGGTGACGGCAAAAGCTAGATATCACTGCTTGACCCAATACAAGCATTGTGGAACCTGTGTCTTTTGGGGAAATTGCTAGATACGTTTGACCTAGATTGGCCACTGTTGGAAACAGGATACTGGGATTGATGGACCTTGGTCTGACCCAGTATGGCATATCTTATGTTCTTATGTACATTGATGAAAAACTTCTTTCCATCTTAGCTCCCTCCCCACCTTTTTTTTTCTTTTAACTCTTTACTTAACAAGGTAAGCAACACACTTTTTCAATATAATCCATTCATACATGTAAACTACATAGAAGATATTGTACGAGTCAAGACAAGAGAATCCTAGTCACCCATCCATCCAGGAAGCGAGCAGCACAACCATGTCTACATAATAGTCTATCCAATTTTCAAACTCCTCTGCCAACATTGATTCTTAACTATTATACATATCTACTCTGTCTTTCAATGAATAAGACAGTTTTTTGATTAACACAATTTCAGAGCTCAGCCTATACTAGCGATCAATGGAAGAAATCACCTTCCAAAAGATTGCAATAGTATATCAAGCCGTACATATAAGCTAACCCACCAGCAGGCCATCCTTATAAGGTTATTGGCAAGACGCTAACCTTCCTAAGAGGCACAATGGGGGGTAAACACTCTCAGTCCAAAATTACCTTGACCTCCCCACTGACAAGCTCCCAAAATAGAGTTATCTCCGAGCAGAAACACCACATCTGCAGAGTATCCCCCTGAAGACTACAAACATACCAACACATACTTGTAAGCATTATGTATATATATGAGTCACATCATTCACTCATTCTTTGAACATTCATCATTCTTTGAACATTACCAAACCCCATGCTAAACTGTTACTAACTTGTATATAGTTTTATCTGTTCTCCAAGTTAAACTCCCTTGTTTTACTGTAAGTCCGCTGTAGATCCCCCACACCGAACATTTATGTTATCTGTGAACCGCACTGATGATGAATAGCGCGGTATAGAAAAAACTCTAAATAAATAAATAAATAATAAATAAGATGAATTTTGTGTAAATTTCATATAATATAAGAAATGTTAAATAAATAAATAAATAAATAAATAATATAGAGGATATCTGTAAGTACGGTGTAAGAATCAAACCATAAGTTCACTTTGTTTCAAAAGACATGGCGATTGAATGAGTTGACTGCCAAAGGACATCCTAATCTGTGTCATCTAAAGAAAGTTGCAGCTCCTCATTCCATCGACTTATACATTCCATGTACATTGGCTAACCATCAAGGTCTGCAATCATCCTATATAAGCAAAAAATAAGCTTCTGCTTAGGTCTTATGCTACATATGTAAGTTTACAGCAGATCTGGACAGCATCTCGTCCATTCCTGTCCCTGCCTCTGCCTCTTCTCTTGGACAACCCACAGCTGAAGAGACAAGTTCTTCCCGGTCTTTTTCATTGACCAGTCTCTGTGTTCTTTCCCGACAGATCGCAAATTTATCCACCAAAAAGGCAAACTCCTTGAGCTCATTCTCCTCAAAACATTTCCACACAAAACAGTTCACAGCTATCCCAGTGCCCCATGTCTGGGGAAAAAGAATAGGAAATTCACATATTTTTAGCCAAAGGGGCAATCAGAGAAAGTAGCTCTTGTGAAACATTCAAATACCTTCAGACCTGTCACCAGTTATCCACTGTCTGTGCCTAGATAGAACTACTTCTAAAAATTCTGAGTCCAGTAATGTGTCCGTTGGGCAAAGTAATCAAGAGCAGTAAGAACAGACCCTCTCTCTCTGTACCTTCTCCAGCTGTACCCAACTCAGCTCTTCACTTTTCATGAACCAGGCCTTCATCCCACCCCTTTTAATGCAGTTATTACAAATATTTTTTAAAAATCTAAAATGCTGCCTATTGTGGAAACAAGTCCCTCCACCTGGAAGCTGATTCCTAACTGCTTCCCTCCACTATGACCTTCCTAGACTGCACCGTCACCATGAAAGATACATGACCCAGTTACACCTCTGTCAAGCATCAGCAAAGTCAAAGTTTGAGAGATGTTAGGTAGCGTGGCCAACCAGTGCCATGACTCTAGTGAGGGGAACTTGTCTCGGGGTTGGAGCCTGCAGCAGGAATTAGATAATTGCCACAGGCTTCATTTCTGGAGGCAAGTATACAGCAGTGAGCAGACTTCCAGAACTTGCCCTGGCCATTGGTTTTCATTTCTGGCTTGGAAGAAAGAGGCAGAAGTTGATAGATGTAGGAAGTACAGCAGAAGTCTATTCCTAGGAAACAGCACAAACTTGGCCAAACTCAGATGGAATTTGCACACAAAGGCATCCGAGATGCTATGGACTAACTCAGCTACAGTGAACAGAGATGGGCATTGGTGCTTTGTTTCAGTTGGATATTAACAGAATCAAGATACCATAGGAATGAGCCTCACAGACACCATGTATCATGCTGAGAAACCTAGCTTGCCCGATCATAAATTTGGGGGCCTGACACCTTCAGCCAACAGAGGGGGCTCACATGCAAATGACTGGTACCTAAAACACATCTCTGGATCCCTGTAACCTGAAAATCACCAGTCCTCTGAGGACACATCTGTTCTGTTCTCTGTGTCTAGGTGGGGCCACGGGTAATAAAAGCAGATTGCAGACAGAGAGGGGGGATGCCCGCCAAAATCAATGCTGAACGGTCTCTCTCCCTACATTGATTCCATTTCCTGCTTCCCTCTGCAATTTCTATCTCTGAACTTTTCAAGTCTCTGTGCTCTGCCCAGTTCGCACAGCAAGATCTGCTCTACTAGCATCTGTGGGACAAACTCCTCCTTGTCTTTTTTTTTTTTATCTGCAGCTGTCCGACACCAATGACAATTCCTATCTCTGACCATTTTCCAGATTTTGGAGGCTAATGTCTTCTGCTTTTTGTGCTTAAAATTGCAGAATGCTGCACGCTGACACACTGATCCAGATTAAATGGAAACACTATAGTAGATTTCAAAATCGTAAGGGGTCAAATGTATGCTGTGATATTTGTTATATTGGCAATGCTAAAACAAGTTCCTCTTACCTATTTAAACTTATAAACAAATTAACAGTTGTTTAATCTGTAAAACCCAAGAGGTCACCCATGAAACTAATGACCAGCAGATTGAAAACAAATCATAGAACTTTTTTTTCATGCAGTGCGTAATTAAACCGTGGAATCTGTTACCGGAGGATGTGATCAAGGGGACCAACATAGCAGGATTCCAAAGAGGTTTACACAAGTTCCAGGAAGAAAAGTTTATAAAAATTTGTTAGCCAGGTAGACTTGAGAGAGCCGCAGATCATCCCTGGAAATTAACTATGAGAAACAGCTTTTCTTTTTAGGATCTGACTGGCCACTGTCAGAGACAAGATGCTGGGCTCAATGGACTTTGGTCTGCCTCAACATGGCTTTTCTTAGTTATATGTAATGAGGATAATTTCCTAATAGGCTAAATCAAAGACAGAATTCCAATCTATTTTGTACTAATTTTGGTAATTGTAGCATTAATATAAGCTAATTCTGGTTAACAAACTTGAATAGCAGGATAGGAAAACCATATCACCCAGGCTTCTGATACTGCTCCTGTAAGTTAAAGAGCAGTACAAATACATAGGGGCATAGGTGTCAGAATGGGGTGGGCCACACAGGTCCTAGCTTCACCAAAATATTGTCCATCAGCAGAGAGAAGAGAGCAGCCGCAATCACAACAGACTCCTGTTTGCCTGCGGGATATCTGATCCCCATGGGTAGACAGGAGTCGCCTTTGCTGCGATTGCAGCCATTCCCTTCTCTACTGCCTGCAGGAGATGGGAGCCCCATGGGCAGAACAGGAGGGGAAGGTTGTGGGGGGCTAGGGGCAGAGATAAGGTGGAGTTTGGGCCGGAGTCAAGGCAGAGCTTGGCCCCCCCAATCAAAGAGGAGTTCCGCAACCCCTGCATAGGGGAATGTTTACTAAAGAGGGCATTGGCAGTGCACATTTGAAGTGTAAAATTAACATGGAGGCCCACATTAATTTTGGAGGGGGGATGTATGTCCATCCCTCTGCTATGTGTTGCTAACATGCCATACCAAGTTAACCAGCACACAAGTGCACTTAACACTACTGATATGGCAAGTACACTCATGTTAATGGAAACAGGTGTAGCTAGCAAATAAAGCACCCATGCTAATTGCAGTGCATCATATATGCCCACATTCTCCCCCAACCCACCTAGTCCCCCCACCCAATCACACACTCACTGGTTAGCACAGGATTGTTAACCCGGCGTGCTTAGCACATGGCAAACCCCATGCTAACAGCGCATGTTAGTAAACACACTTCAGAGAGAGATGTACATAAATATATGTGGAAAATTTCAAAGTTCAAAACATGACAGACCTTATGGAATTACCAAAGTAAATGCCACTGCCAAGGTTCCCAATATCTGTTCTCGCCAAGCCATGATCTTCTACCACCATCTTTGGTAAGAGTAAACCACTGTGAGAATGAAGAATAGAAGAATGAGTAACAAATCCAAACAGACTATCCTTTGGTCTAAATATCACTTCCTGCCATAAAATGAAAGCGTACATGATGCTATGTATAAATAAGAAAAGAAAACAAGTTTTATAGCAACAGTAGAAAAGGTTGTGGGATTAATTGTAAGTACATTGGGAGTTATTTTAGAAGCTTTATTCACAATTTTCATGTCGAAATTCTGGCATTAACACATGGAAGTGGCATCTATATGTAAATGGTGATTTTAGAAAGGACTCAGTTTATATCTGGATACATTGAAATTGCAAGGAGGTATGTCGGGGTTGTGGCATGAGCAGGTCAAAAATCTACACATTTTTTCCCATTTCATAATGGGAATGCATGTGAAGAACAGCGTAGTTACTCACCTGTAGCAGGTGTTCCCGTAAACAACAGGAATAAGTCCTCACGTATGGGTGATGCCATTGACAGAGCCCCACATAGAATGCTCCCCAGCTTCCAAAGGAAGCTTTTGAGAGGTACATCACACATGCACGCCTGCCTTGGCACCATATTCTCCAGTATGATAACATAGCTGGAGCCAAAAGGCAACTCCTCGGGGAGGTGAGAGGATTGTGAGGAATTATTTCTGCTGTTTACGGAGAACACCTGCTACAGGTGAATAACTACGCTTTCTCCGTGAACAAGAAGGAAATAAGTCCTCAAGTATGGGACTCCCAAGCTACAGGCTACAGGAACCAGAGGAGATGAGCAGTCCAAACGGGCAACGATAACTGGAGAAGTCATGAAGACCAGAGAGGTAGTTCCGTTGAGGGACTCAACTGATTCAGTATCCTCAGCAGACACTGACCTGAGGGGATTTTTGAGTAGCTAGCCTGGATGGACAGAAGGGTCGGTGGGTAGGAGTTAACTCTAAGACCCAAAGAGATGCCAGAGAACGGCCTGGCAAAAATTGCTGTCCTGTCAGGAATCCCCATCCAGACAGTAGTATGCTGCGAAAGTATGGACCAAAGACCACATTGCAGCCCTGCAGATTTCCTCTGCAAACACTGAATGGAGGTTGGCCATCGATGTAGCCATCGCACAGACATTGCAAGCCGTGACATGGCCCTCAAGGCTCAACCTAGCCAAAGAATACATATAAGAGATGCAGTCCGCTAACCAAAGGGATAGTATGCACTTCGAGAGACAATGACATCCAGACTACTGGAGTCAAAGGAGACAAACAGCTGAGTGGATTGATGGTGCACCTTCATGCGCTCCAAACAGAAGCCAATGCACACTTATAGTCTAGTGTGTGCAAGGCCGCCTCACTGAGGTTCATGTGAGGTCGGGGAAAAAATGTTGGAAGGACAATGGACTGGTTGAGGTAGAATGCAGAGACACTTTCGGCAGAAAGCAGGAGTGTATGCAGAGCATCACCTGATTGTGCTGAAACCTGGTATATTGAGGATGAGCAATTGGAGATCACTGACACATCGTGCCAATGTGATGGCAACCAGGAAGATGACCTTCCAGGTCAAGAATTTCAGTGAGCATGAGCCTAGGGGCTCGCGAGGGGACCACATCAGCTGGTCAAGGATCATACTGAGGTCCCAAGTGACCATAGGGGGCTTGAGCGGCAGCTTAAAGAGGAGCAGGCCCCTTATGAACTGGGCCACCAGGGGCTGGACTGAAACAGGCTTCCTCCCACAGCCGCGATGGTGAGCCCCAATCGCAATGAGGTGAACGCACATAGTTAGACATCAGCCTGAGGTCAGAAAGATACAATAGGTATATCAGCAGCCATTTCATGGGACAGGGGAAGGGGTCCAGTGCCCTACCTGTGCACCAGATGGCAAACTGCTGCCACTTGAGCGTATAGGCTTTGCATGTCAAGTTCCTGCGGGACACCAACAGAATGTTGGTAATGGGCTCGGGCAAAGCAAGTTCCGCAAGGACTACCCTCTCAGCATCCACGCTGTGAGTGCCAGGGAGTGATGTTGGGGTGCAGTAGGGAGCTGCCCTCCTGAGAGATGAGGTCTGAGTCAGAGCCCAGGCAAAAAGGCTCTCTCAGCAAGAGCTGCAATAGCAGAGGGAACCATGGCCTTCTCGGCATGGAACTTCAGGGGAGTTTTTGTAACAAGTGGAGTCGGTGCAGAGGGTGGCTACGAAAATGATTAGTGGTCTTCATTATAAAGCATATAAGGACAGACTGAAGGATCTTAATATGTACACCTTAGAGGAAAGGCGGGATAGAGGTGATATGATTGAGATGTTTAAATACCTCCGTGGCATAAATGTTCAGGGAGAAAGCAATTGAAAGCAAGTTCTGCTACGAGGGGACATGGGATGAGGGTGAAGGGAGATAGATTCAGGAGTGATATGCGGAAATATTTCTTTACGGAAAGAGTAGTGGATCCATGGAATAGTCTCCAATGGAGGTGGTAGAGATGAGGACAGTAACTGAATTCAAAAAAGCATGGGACAAACACAGAGGATCTCTAAAGGTAAAAAGGGGACTGTTGTAGTTGTTGATATGGAAGGACAGACTAGATAGGCCATGTGGTCTTTTTCTGTCATCATATTTCTATGTTTCTGTGTTTCTATGTTTCTATGATATCGGTGGGGGGTAAGAAAAGAGTAGGCCCTCCCCTCAGTGGAGAAGAAAAGCATTTGTGGCCAGGAAACCACTGGCCGGCCTCCGAGAGCAGAACCAGGCCACCTGGGCATTTTGCTCCGCAGTGAAAAGGTTCACCACCGGGGTGCCCCACTCCTGTAAGATCAGGTCCACCACTTCCCTCTTGAGATTCCACTCATGAGGCTGAAGCACTCAGCTGAGGTAATCCGCCATGCCATTGAGCTTACCGGACAGATAAGTCGCCCTGAGGTCCATGTCATGGAGCAGGGAGAATTTCTAGAGGCGAACTGCTTCCCAGCATAGAAACTATGATCCCATGCCTCCCTATTTGTACACACGGATAACCACCACCTGGTTGTGTGTGTGAATCAGGAACACCCGATTCTCCAGGTGCACATGGAAGGCATGGAGAGCGTTTGCTATGGCCCGAAGCTTGAGGAAGTTGATCTGATGGAATCTCTCCTACGTGAACCACAGCTCGTGGGGAGGCAGGCCCAAAAAGTGACATCCACCATGGCGGCCATGTGTTCAAGAACAGCCCGCAGGCCGTGGTATGGTGCTGGGGCTACATGTGCCCATCACTGCAACAAGGTGCTGCAGATGGTCCACCAGCAGAAAGGCCTACTCCCGAGAGGTATCGAGGAGGGCCCCGATGAACTCTAGCTGCTGCGATGGCTGGAGGTGGGACTTCAGGTAGTTGACCACGAAGCTGAGACCTTCAAGCACCTGTATTGTGAGCACAGCCGACTGCAAAATGCTGGCTGGTGTGGATGCCTTGATCAGCCAGTTATCCAGGTACAGGAAGACACACTCCACGGATCCGAAGGAAAGTGGCCACTTCGTGATGACCCTGGGGGCCGCAGCCAACTCGAAGGGAAGCACCCAGTATTGATAGTACTGGTCACCCAGCATGAATCAATGGTATTGTCTGTGATGCAGTGGATAGGAATGTGCGCATATATATCTTTCAGATCCAAGGAGCATAACCAATCATCATGTATGAGACGGTACAGCAGCAGGGTTCCTAACGAGACCATCTTGAACTTTCTGGGCACCATGAATCAGCTGAGGTTGTACAGATCTAGAATGACAGAACCCACCAGTCTTTTTGGGTACCAGGAAGTACCCTGAGTAGAGCTTTGCCCAATCTGATCTGGGGAGAACAAACTCTATAGCAAGGTCGGAGAGCAGGGCTTTGACCTCAGTCTGCAGGAGGCTCCAGTGAGCGGGATCCATGGAGTACTCCCCAGGGCTGTAAAGAGGCAGCAGCTGGGCGAAGTGCAACTGACATCCACTTTGGACAATAGGCAGCAACTAAGTGTCCGAGGTAACGATGGGCCACAGGTGGACAAGCTGCCCCCAGACCTGCAGGGGTAGCTCGGTGGGCAACGGACAGCTGGCTAAGTTCCTGAGGAACCCGTCAAAACACTGCACCCGGCTTGGGCTGGGGGGGAGGGTTGGGCCTTTGGGATCTTCTCCTTCTGCTGTGGGCAGGGGGTCTGTGCTTTATGCTGCGCTTGCAGCTGGGTCGAGAGATACCGGTGCAGGTGCAGATAAAAGGCCTTCTTGGTATGATGTTTCTTTCATGCTAGGTCCGTGGTCTTTCTGGAAAGCCTGGTGAGAGTCAACTGTTCCTTCTCCAGTTCTTCGGTTTTCTCCTCCATGGGCTTGCTGATGAGGTTCTCACCCTAGCAAGGGATGTTAGTGATCTTGTCCTGGACCCATTGTTCCAGATTTGAAGATTGTAGCCACACCATCCGGCAGGCAGCAATGCCCATAGCAGCTACTCTGCCAGTGGATTCAAAGGCATCATAGGAACCATGCACCATGAATTTCGAGCAGTCCTTACCATGAGCGACGAGGCCCTGAAAGGACTCACAACGGCCTTCTGGAGCAAGGGCGGCAAAGTCCTCCAGGTCCAACATGACACTCTTGAGGAACATACTCATGTAGGTCTGGTAGGCCAGGATCCTGGCAATCAGTATGGGGCCCCTGGAAGCACTGTCTACTGAATCAGTCTAGGGTCTCAGCTTCATGACTCGGCGGGACAAAGGAGTGCGTCTTAGAACTCTGCATGTGCTTCAGGGCCAACTCAACCACAATGGAATTGTGGACCGGGTAGGTAATCGAGCCAGTGGCTGGTGACATGAAGTGTGAGTGGCGCCTCCCAGAGCCGCCGCAGCAGCAGCTGCTACAGGACATGGTGGACGGGAACTGTCAGCACTTCCCAAGGGGCAGAGAAGTACTGGAGAAACTCCAGTTCCTCTGCCCTCGATTCCTCCTCAGACTCCAGGGAAAGCATAGTTACTCACCTGTAACAGGTGTTCTCCAGGGACAGCAGGAACCAGTCCTCACTTATGGGTGATGTCGGCACCGACGGGGCACGCATGGAGCAATTCTCCAGCTTTCAAAGAAAGCCTTTGGGATTGCTGCTACACATGCGTGGTCCTCTTCCCGCCAAGGGTGCCATTTTGCTCAGTCAGGTCCCTTAGCTCGAGCCCTACCAAGCAGATGGCAAGGGAAGGACAAAAATCCAGCAACTCATCAGGGGAGACGGGAGGGTAGTGAGGACTGATTCCTGCTGTCCCTGGAGAACATCTGTTACAGGTGAGTAACTACGCTTTCTCCAGGAACAAGCAGGAAGTCAGTCCTCACTTATGGGACTCCCCAACAACAGGCTACTGAACCTGTAACCAAAAAACGCCTCTGCGAGGCCGTGAGAAGCCAAAGCCCAAAGGAGCCCGAGTCCTCGGGTCCTCAGGGCGAAGCCCTCAGTAGCCATGAAGAAGGGTCTGACGGCAGGAGTTGCTTATACACCAAACAGATTACGGAGTACAGCCTGGCCGAAGGCGTTGTCCTGGTGGGACTCCCTCTCCAGGCAGTAGCGTGCAGCGAAGGTGTTCGTGGAAGACCACGTTGCCACCCGGCAGATTCCATCAGGGGCATGGAGTGCAGCGAGGCCACCGAAGCTGCTTTGGCCCTGACCCCGTGCACAGTGACTCGACGACCTAACGTTTAGTAACTGCCTGCCCCGGTCTATTGGGATCGTAGGTAACAGTCGGCCAGACTTGCAATGATCCTGGGTGTGCTGCAAATAGAAGGCAAGGGACCTTCTGCAGTCGAGGGTGTGAAGAGCCGCCGACACCTGGTCGGCGTGAGGTCTCGGGAAGAAGGTCAGCAGGACTATCTCCTGGTTGAGATGGAAATCCGAGACAACTTTAGGCAGGAATTCGGGGTGAGTACGGAGGACCAGCCTATTCCTATAGAACCTGGTGTACGGAGCATCCGCCATGAGGACCTGGAGCTCACTGACTTGGCAGGCCGAGGTCAGTGCCACCAGGAAGGCCACCTTCCAGGAGAGGTGCCGAAGCGAACACATCGCCATCGGCTCGAAGGGTGGACATGTCAGCTGCATGAGCACCACATTCAGATCCCATTCCACCGGGGGAGGTTGGATGGGCAGCTTAGATAGCAAAAGACCTCGCATAAAGAGAGAGACCAATGGTTGCCCCAAGAGGGGCTTGTCCTCAATGGGGAGATGGTTCGCCGTGATGGCGCTCAAGTGTACCCTGACAGAGTTCGACTTGAGACCTTCCCTCGAGAGATGAAGGAGGTACTGAAGGACCCATTGAATGGGACATGAAAATGGGTCGATCTGGAGCCCTGAGCACCAGATCGAGAAGCGCCGCCACTTGAAGGCATAGGCCCGTCTAATGGAGTCCTTCCGCGACGCAAGGAGGACCTCCTTGACTTCCTCCAGGAGAGCCAGCGAAGCTAGGGAGACCCGTTCAGCCGCCAGGTCATGAGGGATAAGGAGGTTAGGTTCGGGTGCTACACCCACCTGTCCTCCTGCATTAGCAGGCCCAGGGCAGAGCCCAGGGGAACAGGAGGCTCCATCAACAACCGTAGCAGAAGCGGGAACCAGGGTAGCCGAGGTGACAAGGGTGCTACCAGGATCGCCGACGCCCGGTCCCGCTGAGTTTTGAGAAGGGTCCTCGCATTGAGAGGAATGGGAGGGAACGCATAGAGCAGGCTGGAGCCCCAGCTCAGAAGGAATGTATCCGGACTCTCCCTGTTCGAGTGCGGTACAGGTCCGCAAAAACGTGGGAGTTGCGCGTTCTGGGGGCTGGCGAAGAGGTCGATCACCAGCATCCCCCACTGGAGAAATAGCCAACCGGCCACTTGTGGATCCAGCCGCCACTCGTGAGGGCAAAGGATCCTGCTGAGCCTGCCCGCTAGGACATTCTCCTAGCCCGGAAGGTAGACCGCCCTGAGGGACATCCCCCGACAGATGGCGAAGGAGCAGAGAAGGACCGCTTCCCAGCAGAGGGAACGTGATCCGGTACCCCCCTCCTTGTTGACACAGAACATCGCCACGCGGTTGTCGTTCTGCACGAGTACCAACTGCCCCTTGAGGTGGTCCTCAAAGGCCCTCAGGGCCCACCGAATCGCCTGGAGCTTGAGCAAGTTTATCTGCTGCTGCGACTCCTCGGGTGACCACTGCCCCTGCATACACAACGACCCGCAATGGGCTCCCCACCCTAACAGGGAGGCATCTGTTGTTAGCACCACGTTGTGCTGTGGAGCCTGGAAGGGCAACCCCCAGAGATTGCGGGGGTTTGGCCACCAACTCAGGGACACCAGAAGACCGGGAAGGATCCGGACGGGGTTCCGGAGATGACCGATGGATGGGCTCCACTGGCTGCTAAGGCACTGCTGAGCTGTCCGCATGTGCAGGTGGGCATGGGGGATCACATGAACAGTGGAGGCCATGTGGCCCAAAAGGCATAACATAGTCCGAGCTGTGACCCGGAGGGTGCTCTGGACTCGAGCCGCCAAGGTTTGGAGGCGGTCGGCGCGATCCGCCAGCAAGAATGTAGCTTGCCCAGATGAACTCTAAGGCCTGCACTGGCTTGAGGTGGGACTTTGGATGGTTGAATAGTTGACCAAGAAGCCCAGGCTTTCCAACAGATGGATTGTGAGCGACATCGCTCGCCGGGTTTCCTCGACCAAGGGTCCCATAACGAGCCAGTCGTCGAGGTAGGGAAAAAACGGTACACCCTGGCGCCTGAGGTAGGCGGTGACCGTGGAGAGGCACTTCATGAAGACCCGTGGAGCGGACACGAGGCCAAAGGGAAGCACCTGATAATGGAAGTGCTCTCCCCACACACTGAAGTGCAGGTACTGCCTGTGCTTGGGGTGAATTAAAATGTGAGTGTAAGCGTCATTTAGATCCAAGGAGCATAGCCAGTCGCCCTGCCGGAGGAAGGGCAGCAAGACACCAAGTGATAGCATCTTGAACTTCTCCCGCACCAAGAATTTGTTTAACTTTCTGAGGTCGAGGATGGGCCGTAGACCTCCCGTCTTTTTTGGGACGAGGAAGTACTGAGAATAAAAGTCCCGACCTTGGAGGTACGGAGGGACCTTCTTGACCGCCCGTTGGGTGAGGAGAGAGACTAGTTCCCACTGCAGGAAAACCTGGTGCGCGGGGAGTCGAGGAGGCTCCGTCGGGGAGAAGGGAGGTGGAAGCCTGTTGAAGCGAAGGCAATAGCAATCTCAGATGACCTGGAGGATCCAGGTGTCCGAGGTGATGGAAGCCCATAGAGAGGTGAAAGAGGACAGGCGTCTCCCCACTGGCTGCTGAGCCGCTGGAGGGCGAGAGGCTATGTCAATGGCATCAAAACCCGAGCGGGTTGTGGTGGAGCTGGGGTTTGGGCCTTGGGCCCCTTCGGCTTGCGATGTCCCTGGCCAGACTTCCCCTGCACCGGAGTGGTCAGTGTGGGGGTGGATGGGTACGGTGGGTAGTCACGGTACTGAAGGCCCTTCCTAGGAAAGAATGGCTTCTTGGCCTGTGGCTTCTTCTGGGGGAGGGTGGAGGTCTTGTGCGAGAGAAGGGTCCTGGTGATGAACTCAGTTTCCATCTCTGCGGCTTTGTCCTCCATCAGTTTGCCGAACAGCTGTTCGCCAAGGCAGGGGATGTCCAGGAGCTTCTCCTGCTCCCACTGCTCCAAATCTGAAGATTGGAACCATGCCTGGTGGCCACCACCCAAGCTGAGGACTCAAATCCATCATAGGCGGCTCAGGAGAGGTACTTTGAGCAGTCCGCGACGGACTTCAGCAGGGCACTGAACCTATTGAGGGGTTCGTCCTCAAGGCCCACGGAGAAACCGCCAAGCTCCTTAGCCAGGACGCGCAAGAACATGCCCATGTATAGTTGGTACGCTTGAATGGGACAAGAAAGCATGGAGCCTTGATAGGCCTTGCGGCCCAGGGCGTCAAGGGCTCTCGACTTCCAGCCCGGAGGGACTGAGGAGTGCGACTTCAGACTTTTCTGTTTCCACATGGCCGACTTCACCACCATGGAGGTGTGGTGGAGTTGGGTCTTTCTAAACTCCGGGCCACGTCATACCTTGTACATAGTGTTGAGGCGCTTAATCACAATGGGGACCGAGGCGGATGCCACCCACATGTGGAGCAGCAGCTGGGACAGGATGGGAGGAAACGGGACAGTGAGAGACTCCCTAGGCGGGGACTTGTACTGAAGGATATCGAGCTCTTCAGCTCGAGAGTCCTCCTCGGCCTGAGTGGCCAGGTTGAGAGCAGGGACCATGTCCTGGACGAACACCAAGAAGGAAGTGTCCTCGGGTAGCGAGTGCCATTGGAACGTGGGTGAGGAGGGGTCCGACGGAAGATCCCAATGAGCACGGGTCTCCGGGGTGGTGTCCCCATCGGACTCCGTCTGAGAACTCGGATGATGAGTCCAAGCTGGGTAGGTCATCATGTCCAGCGGCCGAGGCCTGCTTGGAGCTGGAGGCCCTGGAAGACCTCGCCCCCAAGAAACAGGAAGGCAAGCAAGACCCAACGTCGAGGATCCGCACAGGGCCCACGGCTTTCGGGGGTTTCCTGGATGGATTTCGGTGTCCCACACGAGGGACCCACGTTTCTGGGCGCGAGTCAGGAAAGCTGGCTGTGAGCGCCTGCTGGGAAGTGATGAACGCAGAAACGCTGCGTTCCAGCGCCAGCATGCAGGACTCCCATGTGGGCGTGGGGCCCTGTGACGACGACCCAGGGTCATTGGGTCAGGCGTCGAAGAGGAGAGGGGATCCTCACTGGGACAGCCCTCAGGAGACCGGGCGCCTTCGCCGGAGGCCTCCATATTGGTACGGGGTTCCTTTCGGTCCATTTCTTGTCCAACTCTCAGGAACGCCGAAGAGGGCTAAGCAATCGAGCGTGGAAACGCTCGCGCTTTTTGGGAGCCCCCGACAGCGACTTCGAGGCCACCTTCTTCTTGCGCCACTCCACTTCAGGGGACCCCTGGTCGGAATACCATCAAGAACGCGGGGCTGAAGTGGGGGATCCCACCGGAGGAGAGACAACCGAGGGCGCCACCGGGGATTCCGAGGCAGCCTGACAATGTCTTCGGACTTCTGCTTACGACTGAGCGGGGCTTTAAGGACATTTTCTTACAGAGCGAACAGAGCTCAGGATCATGCAACAGTCGTGGGTGTCCGTAAGCAACATGTTCTTGGCGCATCTATTGCATTTTTTGAATTGGTGGCCATAGGGGCAAAAATGGCCCCCGCGAGGTCGAAGCCCCTTATGGCCAGCAGTTAGGCAAAGGGCGTGAAGCCCATTGGCAAAAAAGGCAAAGAAAACCATCCCCTAAGAGCTCTAAAAAGGCAGAGCAGGAGAAGGATGGGTAGAGGACTAGTGCAACTAAAAAATAGAAGGCCAGTTGGCCAAAAACGAAAGACTTTTTCTGAGGAACGAGGACGTGCATCCAAAGGGCTCCGTGGAGAAAGGAAGACTGAGCAAGATGGCACCCTTGGGCGGGAAGAGGACCATGCATGCAAGGCAGCAATCCCAAAGGCTTTCTTTGAAAGCTGGGGAATTGCTCCGCACGGGCTCCGTCGTCACCCATAAGTGAGGACTAACTTCCTGCTTGTTCCTGGAGAAAAGGGGATAAACTTGGCCATGTCCCTAATGAAGTCCTTGGCCATGTCCTAATGAAGGACATATCCTCCAGGGTAACTTGCACTGTTCAGATGGAGGCGATGGGTCAAATGGGAGGCCGGGGGACCGAAGGTCTAATGTCGTCAATTCTGCTTCAGTCTCCCATTCTGATTTGGATTTCGAGAGGAAGTCAAAATAGTGTTGAGTCTCCTTGTCCTGCTGGCTCCGTGGTTTCAGAGAGGAAAGGTGTCAGTGATCCTCACGCCGCCCGGCATGCCAATGGCAGTGTTCCTGGGCCTCAGACTCAGAAACACTGGAGAGGGAGATGACTCCAACGACCAGGGTCAATACCGATCCCCCACCCGATGCCCCAACCTCAGCAGGCAGGGCAAGGGTTTGCAGGATAGCCTGAAAGGAGTGCGATGACAACGCTTTCCATGCCACAAAGCCTGCATTCTGTAAGGCTTCCACCACCAAGTTATCTTCCAAGGCTCGAAAGCATTCCTCCAAAATCGCCACAAGTGAGAGGGCCAATGCCACAGCCATCTGTGATGCCATCTTGGGTGGGGACTACGATAATAGCTGCATCAGGAGACATGCGGCTGCCCACCTTGCTTGTTCATACAGAACACTGCTACTCTGTTGTCCATCTGGACAAGCATCACCCGGCGATGAACGCGGTGCCTGAACGCCCGGAGGGTGAGGAGGACCGCCCAGAGTTTGAGAAGGTTGATCGGCTGCCGGGATTCCTCCAGGGTCCAAGTCCCCTGCGTGCGGAGCTCGCCAAATTGGGCTCCCCAGTCCATGAGTGAAGCATCCATGATCAAGACCACACCGTGTTGCGGGGCCTGGAATGGCATGCCGCAGAGCAGCTTCCGAGCATCCCGCCACCAGTCAAGGGACTCAGTGAGCAGAGGAGTGACTGAGACAGCGTCTTGGAGGCGAACTGTTGCCTGAGACCACTGGGCCCGAAGGCACCACTGCGCCACACACATGTGCAGCCGGGCGTCGGGGACAACATGGACCATCGCGGCCATATGGCCGAGGAGATGGAGCATCGCTCAGGCTGATACCGCGTGTCATGGCATTGGACCGTAAATGCCAAAGCGATGAGGCGGTCTGCCCTTTCTTGGAGAAGGAAGGCTGTTGCCTGCCGAGTGTTGAGGCATGCGCTGATGAACTCCAGGGATTGGGCTGGAATGAGGTGAGACTTCAGGTAATTGACCATGAAGCTGAGGTGCTCGAGGAGGTGGATGGTGCAAGCCATGGCCCGCCGTACCTTGTTGGCTGTCTCCCTGTAATGAGCCAGTCATCTAGAGAAAGGGTAGACAAAGGTACCCTGCAATCGAAAGTGGGCCGTGGCCACCGCAAGGCATTGGGTAAACACTCGCAGGGCAAACACCAGGCCAAAAGGAAGCACCCTGTTTTGATAGTGGTTCCCTCGCACCCTGAAACATAGGTATTTCCTGTGCTTGGGATGGATAAGGATGTGAGCGTACACATCCTGAAGGTCCAAGGAGCATAGCCAGTCGCCCTACCGGAGGAAGGGCAGCAAGATGCCAAGGTAGAGCATTTTGAATCTCTCCTGTAACAGGTACTTGTTGAGATTTCTTAAATCGAGGATGGGTTGGAAACCACCCGTCTGCTTTGGCACTGCTCGCTCCTTGAGGAGGTTGGCAAGCTCCTGCGCCAAGAAGACCTGATGCGCAGGGAGCCAAGGAGGCTCTGCGGGGCAGAAGGGTGGAGGAAGCTGGTCCAGATGAAGGAGGTAACCCTCCCGGACGACCTGGAGGATCCAGTTGTCTGAGGTGACAGACTCCCATCAGGGAGCAAAGTGGACCAGGTGCCCTCCCCACCAGTAGCTGGGTTGCCAGAGGGCGAGCAGCTATGCATCTGGTGTCAAAAACCCAGGGCCAACTGGGCCGGTGCCAGGGTCTGGCTTTTAGGGCCCTCTGGCCCTTGCTCTGTCCACCTTGAGGTGGAGCCAGTGCCGAGGGGTAAGGTGGGTGCCCCAATAGGGGAGACCCTTCCTCTGAAAGAAAGGCTTTTTGCCCTGTTGCTTCTTCCATGAGAGGGAAAAAGTCTCTTGGGTGAGATGGGTGTGGGTTACATACTCAATCTCCGCTGCTTTGTCCTCCATTGGTTTGCCAAACAATTGCTCAACCAAGCACAGTACATCGAGCAGTTTCTCCTGGACCCATTGTTTGAGATCCAAGGACTGGAGCCAGGCCTGCCACCTGGCCCCGATACCAGCAGCCGCTACCCGAGCGGAGGACTCAAAGCTGTCGTATGCAGCACGAGAAAAGTACTTTGAACAGTCCCCCATTGACTTTAGGAGGGACTGTAAATGGTGGAGATTATCACCGTTGAGGCCCGCCTGGAAACCTCCAAGCTCCTTCATGAGGTCATGAAGGAACATACCTATGTATAGCTGGTAAGCTTGGATGCGGCACGCCAGCATGGAGCCTTGGTAGGTCTTACGCCTGAGGGCATTGAGGGTGCAAGAAACCTTACCCAGCGGGACCAAGGAGTGAGTTTTTGGGCTCTTTTGCTTCCGCATGGCAGACTCCATCACCATCGAGGTATGAGGAAGCCGGGCTCTCACTGGACCCTGTACATGGTGTCCAGGCACTTGCTGACAATGGGAATAGACGCAGACGTCTCCCACATGCGGAGAAGCAGCCAGGCTAGGATGGGCGGAACTGGGACTGTGAGAGATTCCCTCGGCGGAGCCTCGTATTGTAAAATATCGAGTTCTTCTGCACAGGGCTCCTCCTTGGACTGTGTGGACAGCACTAGGGCTCCAGCCATGTCCCACACAAAGGAGGGGTCTTTGGGAGGAGACCGCCGCTTCCGAGCCAGTGGGGAAGGGTCCAAGGGGAGGTCCAGATGAGCCTGGGAGTCAGGGGAAGTGTCCCCTTCAGACTCCCAGCCTGAGAATTCCAAGGAAGACTCGGAGCTAGGTTGCTCGAGCACAGCCCGTGCCTTGTGCTGGGCTCTCAAGGCCGAAGCCCGCCTGGAACTGGAGGTGCTAGCTCAAGAAGATCTCACACCCAAAAACCAGGATGGAGATAAAGACCTCTGCTGGGATCCCTCACGAGGCCCCTGGCTCTCGGGGGTTGCCACGGCAGTCTGGGGAGCCATCACAGGCGTCACTCTCAAGGTCTCATGGCGCGTGCCAGCAGGGCCTGGCACCAGTGCCTGCTGGGCAGCAAGGAAGACAGAAACGCTACGCTCGAGTGCCAGCATTCAGGCCTCCCACTTGAGAGTGGGGCCCTGCAACACTGACACCAGGGTGACCAGGTCAGGAGTCAAGGAGGAGAGGGGTCCTCTCCGGGATGATCCTCAGGAGACCAGGCACCATCGCTGGAGGCCTCCATATCCATACAAGGTACCTTTCGAGGCCGCTCCTTATCTGACTCTTCGGACTGCAGAGGAGGTCTGAGGGACCAAGCGCGAGAATGCTCACTTTTGTCCGGAGCCCCCGACAGGGTCCTCGAGGCCTTCTTCTTTTTCAACTCCCTTTCAGGGGACCCTTGTTCAGAGTGGCGCTAGGGTCGTGGAGCGGCCGCAGGGGACCCCAGAGGCTGAAGGTCAGTGGAGCGGGAAGCTACCAGGAACACGAGGGCCGCCTTGCAGAAAATGTCATCCAGTTTCTTTTTACGGCTGTGGATGGCCTTTGGAGGACATCTTTTTGCAAAAGAAGCAGAGCTCCGGGTTATGGTCATCTCCTAGGCATCAAAGACAACAGTCATGGGTGTCTGTGAGTGACATATTCATAGAGCATCTGTCACACTTTTTGAAACCGGAGGCCATGGGGGCAAAAAGAATCCCCGCAAGGTCAAAGACCTTCAACTCGGCCAGCAGTTGAAAAGGGCGCGAAAATGCACTGGTCAAGAAAAATGAAAAAAACAAAGTCCCGGAACCCACTGCTGAAGCAAGGGCACTGGGGTCAGTGGGAAGAGGACTGGAAAACCGAATTAGAGAGAGAAATTTTGAAGACTTCTTCCGAGGTACAGGATGTGTGTCTGAGAAGGGAGACTGATCAAGATGGCACCCTTGGGCGGGAAGGGGACCAGACATGCTTGACGGCATTCCCAAAGGCTTACTTTGACGTCACCCATGTGAGGATTGACTTCTTGCTTGTTCCTGGAGAATAAAGTTTACTTTTTCCTAAAAATAACACAATTGTGTTCTCCCCCAAAATCTTTTGTCAACTCATTCACGAGGTTGGAGCTACCAGGGAAAATGCTGTTTTGCTATCATCCACATGCTGTACATTGATACCTTTCATTCAAAACAGTATCCCTATGTGCTTTACAAGGATTAGTGCTTCAGAGATATATGCAGCCACCCTGAGCTGGATGATCTGACACTGTTTTCCTTAGTCTACATGAAAGGCCCCAAAGGGGAGGATGACCAGCATTACTATTATCAATCTGTAACTCTGTACACCCAGAGCCAAAGTGAAATAAAGAGGACAATGTATTCAGACTTTAATGGGAATAAACACAGTATGTATCACACATAATGGATGATCTTAATGAGCTGCAAATGAGGCGCAAACTACTGCAAACATACAGTTGTGGTCAACATTATTGGCACCCTTGCATTTCAGGTATGTTGTGTACAATATCTTGAGAAATAATTGGAAATATTCCAAATGTATGTCATCATGCTATTTTCACAGTATGTTCAAAGGTATACAACAAAAAAAGAGATATGTGTGCAACTTAGATATAGTAATTTCTGAGAAAAAAATAAAATATAACCTGGACATGATTTATGTATTTAAAAGTTGTTTTTATACCACTATCATTTCAATCAAAGTGGTTAATTAACACTAACTTTTTTAAACTTGGTAATGAACATTAAACAGGGACATTGATAACTTGGATTTTTCTGAGGCAATGGAAGGTTAAGCGTAGTTACTCAGTTGTAACAGGTGATCTCTGGGAAGAGCAGGAATTTAGTCTTCACATATGAGTGACATCGGTACCGACGGAACCCGCAAAGGAACGCTCCCCAGCGACCAATAGGAAAGCTTTTGGGAGCACTCCACTGCGCCTGCGTGGCTGCCTTCCCACCTTCCCAACTCCCTCTCTTCAGCTGAGTTTGTAGCCGAGAAAAAGGAAAGTAAGAGAATAAAACCCTACAACTCCTAGAAGAGGAGGGCAGGTTGTAAAGACTAAACTCCTGCTGTTCCGGGAGATCACCTGTTACAGGCGAGTAACTATGCTATCTCCAGGAACAAGCAGGAATGTAGTCTTCACATATGGGACTCCCCAGTCCCAGATGCCAGATGAAGTGACCTCAGAATTGGTGGAGTTTCACCTTATAGGCCTCAAGAGGTCATGGATCCCTCATGGATGTCTGGTATCGTCAAAGTCCGGGACGGAGAGTAGGAGTTGCCCCCAAGTCTGAAAGAGGTGCTGGAGAACAGCTTGACCAAACATGACATCCCGGCAGGAGTCCTTGTCCAGATAATAATGAGCAGCAAAAGTATGGACAGAAGACCAAGTTGCTGCCTTGCAAATTTCGTCAATGGCTACAGAGCACAGGTATGCCATTGAGGTAACCATGGAATGAATATTATGAGCAGTGACATGCTCCTCCTGGGAGAGTCCTGCTTTTTCATAAGCAAATGAAGCACAGTTACTTACCTGTAACAGGTGATCTCCGGAACAGCAGGAATTAGTCTTCACACGTGGGAGACGTCGCCGACGGAGCCCGCACGGGAATGCTCCCCAGCATCCAATCAGAAAGCCTTTGGGAGCATCCCCCACGCCTGCGCGGTGGCTTCCCACCCTTCCTACTGCCTCTCCCCAGTTGAGTTTCATAGCTGAGCCGGAAGGAGAGGAGAGGAAGGAATAGAGAAAAAGAGATACAACTCCTAGGGGAGGTGGGCGGGCTGTGAAGACTAATTCCTGCTGTTCCGGAGATCACCTGTTACAGATAAGTAACTGTGCTATCTCCAGGAACAAGCAGGAATGAGTCTTCACACGTGGGGACTCCCTAGCCAAGGATGCCCGGGGAGATCCCATAAGCGCAGCCCAGGACGGGATGGCATTTGCCCAACCTGAATCCCCGGCATCCCCTGAGGGATGGAGGGCAGGAGTTGAATAGAGGAACAGCGAATCTAAAGACTACGCAGGAAAGTCTTTAGAGTGCAGAACAGGTACCATTAAGATACAGCAAAAAAAAAACCCAGGCTACGGGAGAAGTCAGAGGGGTGCATGGAGAGAATCATTAAGCATTTAATGAGTAAATGACCTAGTACCATATAGAGCTTACCGGCCATTAAGCTTTAATGAATTAATGGTTTAGAACCCTGTACAGCTTACCCACCGGGTTGTCGGAAGTAGTCCTGTGATGAAGGCACTGTAGACGCAGTAGCGAGGTCATCAAGGAAACTTCACCGCAGTGAGGAGGAAGTTCCAAATCCGGGAGGCCATGAGATCCAGGCGTCAGCTGGGTCAGGAGAAGGACGGCAGATCTTCCAGGGGGCTTACGGCAAGCTGAGCACTCCCTTAGGAGTAGAGTCCATAACTCAGAGGACTAACAGTGGAAGACAGGCCGAACTAGAGAGCCTATCCCGGAGAAGAGCAGAGGTGTACCCCGGAGCAGAAGGGGTACACAGTCTGCCCTAGCGAGAGATAGGGAGACAAGGGTCCGGACCTCCGGGAGGAGGACCTAACTGAAAAAAGGAGCTGTTGACTTCACAGCAGTAGGGTACCACCAGTCCGCGGGCCGATCGGGGAATAGGCAGGTGGACTGGCCGGACCCCCGGGGGGGGGGGCGAGTACCGGCCATAGGGGGAAAAAGGCGGTAGAACACAGGTACTGTGGGCATCCCCCAATAGGCGCCTGCCAAGCAGGTGATATCTAGTATATCTAAGCCGGTGGACATGGGGACACCCCCTCCGGTACTAACGCAGGTATGCCGGGGGGCCTACCTCCATGAGCAGCACCCTGGTAAGGCGGATCTGCCATCGATCCCCAGAACGTCCACCTGGAGAGGTGGCCTCAAGATCCGTCAGGGGAGGGATCTTTTCCGGAGGGCAAGGGCAGATCGGCGAGCTAAGAGCGCGGTAGCGTGGGGGACGGAGGATAGCATCAGTCCGGTAGAACGCCGCAGGGGTTGGAAGCCCTATATGTGTCCCCAGGACCTGCACGCAGAACTTGTCCCCGCACAATCGGGGGACATGAGGGTATAGTCCCTGGTGAGTATTGGGGGACTATAGCGGCTGGAAGGGGAATTCCGGTACAGAAGCAATCAGCAAGAGAATACTGGCTGAGAGGGGTTCGGGGACGTACCGAAGAGTAAGTAGGGTGACCGTGGGCCATAGCTATCACGGCGTAAGGTGGTCTCCCTTTCCCACGGAGGAGAATACCTGAACCCCTAGATAAGTCCCCGAACCATTTTCCAACTGAACGAGCCCCAGAGTAGAGCTTGATTCTAAACTTCTGGTAAGGAGGTTAAGTGCAGGCAGCCGCCCACCTGAGCCTAAAAATGCTTAGTATGAGAGTCCTTGCACGGGCCCGGGGACATCAACCCGGGGTGAGAGGTCCCTTGCTTGGGCGCGCCTGGAGGGTGGACGGAGGGCTGACATTTCCTCTTCCTAGGGAAGGGGGGTCTGGAGAGGCATTTACCACCGCCGGGGGGAAGCCGGGCCCTAGGCTGGCTGCTAACTCTGGGAAGGTTAGCGAAGCACTGTGCGACCTGACGTAAGGCTTCGCTATTGAAGAGGTGATCTCCTTCGCAGGGAGAATTACCCAGGTTGTGCTGTGCCCGTCTACACAACTCGGACGCCTGCAACCATGCTGTATGGCATGCTCTAATGGCAACAGCAGAGGCTCTGCTGACCGACCGGAAGGAGTCCAGCGAAGCACGAGAAAGGAACCCAGAGATATTCCTGCAGTGATAAAGAAGCAGGGAATATTCAAAGGCCTTGGTTGCAGATACGAAGGTGGATAACCGAGATAACCTCTCGGTGACCTCCCGAAGCGACAGACTCATATAAAATATATATGAAATAATTCTGGCCGCCAGCATAGACGTTTGGAAGGCTTGACGTCCTAGAGTATCTAGCGTCTTCGAGGCACGGCCTGGAGGGCGAGAAGCATGCTTCTCCTTGCTTCCGGCCTTCCTCAGCACCGATTCCACCACAATGGACGGATGTAGAAGCTGGTGCTGCCGAAACCCCGGGGACGGAGACACCCGGTACAGAGCCTGCATCGCAATCGACGGCGCCGGAACCCTCAAAGGCGACCGCCAAGCCCCCAGCAGGAGATCCTGCAGGGAGGGATGCAGAGGAAGCATCACGGCTGCCTGTTCCGCAGGGCCTGGGCTCGGGTCCGGGATAGGGATGGCCAGCAAGTCCGCCATGTCAAGGAGGAAATCCTGAAAAGGCGGCTCTGCCGGAGCAGTTATGGCGGGAGAGGCCGCCAGGGCACTAAGAGGCCGCTCGGGCCGATGCCCGCTGGGCAGAGGAGGGGACCAACCGACCCGGATCGGGGCAGTCAACATGGCGTTGTCGGCTCCTGGAATTGATTCCAAGCTAGGCATCGAAGGGGTCGATGGCACCAACGGCGCCGCAGGAATCGGCCTCGGCCCCGAACCCGGGGGCGGTGCTTCCCATGACTGGAGCAAATCCACGGCCGCCGGAGGGCAGGGGCCAGCGGTCTCTGCTCTGCGGGAGAGGACAGGGGCCGATCCCGAGACGTGCCGTGGCCAGGCTTTCAAGGCTGGACAACGACTCCAGGCTGGGCATCGAGCCGAGCGAGGAGATTGACTCCTTCCTCGAGGACCCCGGCGGGAGCAACAACGCCGGTGGTGGAGATCCCGGAGCGCGGATCGGAACCGCGCCGACCGGTGCCGCGAGCATCAAGGGCCCCCGAGGATGGTGCTCGGTGGAGAGGGGGTCATCTGACGCCGGCGCCGATGTCGATCGGCGGGCGCTGCCCGATGCCGTGCCCCCTCTCGAACCCGTCCTACCCAGAGGGAAAAACTGCCGGGGCATACGGCCCGTCCCCGAGGGGAGCCAGGTCACCCGACAATGAGTCCCTGCGGGGGGGGGGGGGAAGTGCAAGGCCCCTGTGGTGGGATCGAGGCGATCAAAGACCCCGAGGCCCCTTTTCCAGGAAAGGGCGGGGCCCTCGACAGCCGCGTCGATGCCGGGGGGTCGCCCGTGTGCTGGTCGACACACCCCAAGGTCCCCAGGGAAGGTTGATGGCAGTTCCTTGAGCTCGACGCCCCTGCCGTCGCCGGCGGAGTGGCGCCGCTCAAAACCGGTACCACCCTTGCGCAGGGCTGGGGTATTGGCGACCCAGCTCGGGTCGAAGCGAGCGGCTCCAAGGGGAGTGAGGCCAGGAGATCATCCCCGGCGAGGGGTGGAACCATCGACGCCGGCGCGCTCGAAGCGGGTACCGCCTCCGCGCATGGCCGGAACGCAGGGCCAGGCTGTGTCGAGCCGATCGGCCCCAGAGGTGCCGAGGGCAGCGGCTGGCAATCCCCGGTGGGGAGCGGGTTACTCGACGCTCATGGGTCGGCACCGCCCGAAGCGGATACTACCCCCGTAGGGACGCCATACCGGCGTGAGTCGGTCGGCCCCGGAGGCGCCGAGGACCGCAGCCGCCAATCCCCGGTGAGGAGCGGAACGCTCGACACCGGCGCCGACGTCGATGGGTCGGTACCGCTCATAGCGGGTACCACCCCCGCGCATGGCAGTGATGGAGGAACACCCGGCTGGACCAGGTCGATCGGCCCCAGAGGCACCGAGGACAACAGCCGACGATCCTCGGTGAGGAGCGGAACGCTCGACACCGACGCCGATGCCGGGGTCTCAGTACCGCCCGAAGCGGGTACCATACCCAAGCATGGCTGGGATGTAGGGAGGTCAGACCCGGTCGAGTCTATCGGCCCCAAAGGCGCCGAGGACACCAGCTGACGATCCCTGGCGAAGAGTGGAACACTCGACGCCGACGCCGATGCCGGGGAATCGGCACTGCTCGAAGCGGGTACCTCCCTCGGGCATGGCTCGGGAATGTTCTGTGAGGAGCGAACCTCAGGAACATCCCGAAACCCCGTAAATGCTTTGGAGCCCGAGGACTCCCGCCGGGGTATAGTAGCCAAGGGGCACTTGAGGGGTCGGCTGGAGCTGTCGCCATGCCGCGCATGAGACTCGCCCCTCGGCTAGTCTTAACAGACTGTTGTGTGGATACCTGATCCTGGAAAGAAGAACAACCCGACGACCGCGCCTTGGGCGCGAAGACGTCGTCGAGGGATATCCGAAAAAGGGAGGGTCTTCTCCCGACACTGTAGCCCGGGGGATCCGGGAAAGAAGGGTCAGGCCCCAAACAGGAGAGGCACCAGGCATTGGAGTCCAATTGGAAAATTAGGTCCCCGCAGTGAGGGCACTGCTGGGGAGAAGAAGGCTCCATGCTGTAAGCCCGGTAGGCCTCGGCGCCCAGAGGGGAGGGTCCCTCCAGGCGACCAAAATAAATGAAATTTAAATGAAAATTGAAAAAAAAAAAGAAAGAAAGGGGCACGGAGGTGCCACCGTCGGCGGGAAAAGCCGCGACTACAGAAACAAGAACAAAGGAAAAAATTTCTGCGGTGGCAGGAGGGACGTCCTGCCTGCTCCGCGGAAAACGAAAAACTGGGGAGAGGCAGTAGGAAGGGCGGGAAGCCACCGCGCAGGCGCGGGGGATGCTCCCAAAGGCTTTCTGATTGGATGCTGGGGAGCATTCCCGTGCGGGCTCCGTCGGTGACGTCTCCCACGTGTGAAGACTCATTCCTGCTGGTTCCTGGAGATAATGCAGTTCCCTATCCATCTGGAGAGCGTACATTTCGATACGTGAAGACCTAGGTGACTAGGGTCAAAGAAAAAATAAACTGCGAGGGTTTACAGTGATCTCGAGTTCTCTGGAGATAAAAAGCCAATGCCCACTTGCAGTCAAGTGTATGCAGGGTTGCTTCTGCTCTAGACGTATGTAGTCTAGGAAAGAATACAGGAAGATACACTGACTGATTAAAATAAAAAGGAGACATCACCTTTGGCATGAAATGTGGGCAAGTCCTAAGGATGACCTTGTCATGGTGGAACCTAATAAAGGGTGGGTATGCCACCAAAGCCTGAAGCTGAAGTGAGGGCAATAAGGAAGATAACCTTCCATGAAAGGAACTTTAGTGAGGTCGCTGCTACTGGTTCAAAGGGCAGTTTAAGAAGCTGCGCTAGAACGACAATGAGATCCCAAGCCACCAGAGGTGGCTTAATGGGTGGCTTGGTCAGTAAGAGCCCCCTCATTAAGCACGCTACTAGCCGTTCTGAGGAGATGGGTTGTCCATCCAAGAGATTATGAGAGGCCTCAATGGCACTGAGGTGAACTCTCACCGAGTTGGTCTTGAGACCTGTGGAGGACAAGTGGAGGAGATACTGGAGGAGTGCCTCCATGGGAGCATAGAAGGGACTGAGATCCTTCTGGGAATACCAGACAGAGAATCTACGCCACATGAAAGCATACATACATCTTGTGGAGGGCTTCCTGGAAGTCAAAAGGATCTCTTTAACCTCTTGGGTGAGGTTAAAATTTTGAAATGCTATGCTCTAAACAGCCAAGTCGTGAGATGGAGAGATGGTGGAAGCAGTGTCCTGTCTTCCTGGGAGAGGAGATCAGGTGCAGATCCCAATCGCAGAGGCTGAGTCTGAGTCAGACGAAGCTGCAGGGGGAACCATGGCTGGAGTGGCCAGTAAGGGCTATGAGAATCATGAAGCTCTTGTCAGCCTGTAGCTTGAAAAGCGTCTTCGGAATGAGGAGTATGGGAGGGAAAGCATAAAGAAGACTCTGACCCCAATGTAAGTGGAAGGCATCCACATGCTGTTTGCTGGACGTCGGAGTCCTGGTGCAGAAGCGGGGAAGCTTAGCATTCTGCAATGTGGCAAACATATCTATGTCTGGAGTTCCCCAGGTCTGAAAGATGCAGGACGTTGTGTCCGGATGGAGGGACCATTCATGGGGAAGAAGGGCATTTGAGATAGCATGATGCTCCAGGAGACTGATCTGGAGCTGTGATTTCTGCATTGTCCAGAGGCCTTGTGTAGAGTGAATACCCAAATGAGCTCCCCAACTCAGTTTGGAGACATCCATCATTAGGGTGCATTGATGTGGAGGCATCTGAAAAGGTGACCCAACAAGATTTTCTGGAGAACACCACCACTGGAGGGATGTGGTGAGAGGGGCAGTGACTTTGATCTTGTCCCTGAGGTGGCCTGAGGCCTGCATCTATTGAGAGGCAAGAGTCCACTGGGCTATCCACATATGTAGACGGGCATATGGGACGACATGTACTGTTGAGGCCATGTGCCCCAGAAGCTGCAGCATTTATCTGGCAGTCAGATGGCCTCTCAGTAGCACTTGGGAGTTAGCTCGATGAGACAGACACAGTGGAGTTGGGGCAGAAATGCCCTGGCCTGCTATGTGTCCAAAAAAAGCTCATATGAACTCTAGTCTTTGAACTGGAATGAGCTGGGGATTTTGAAAAGTTTATGACAAATCCCAAGTGTTGTAATACTGTAATGGTACGATGCAAGGAAAGCTGAACCTCTTGAGAGGTGTCTGCTCTTATGAGCCAGTCATCTACATAAGGGAAGACAAATATCCTTAGAGATCTTAGATGTGCAGCTACACTCTTGGGGCAGAGGAGAGTCCGAAGGGAAGGACTCTGTATTGATAATGTTTTCCCTGAAAGATGAAGCATAGATATTTCCAGTGTCCTGGATGGATGAGGATATGTGTGCGCTTCTTTTAGATCTAGAGAACAGAACCAGTTCTAACTCTGGAGGTAGGGAAGAAGAGTCCCGAGAGAGATCATTTTGAACTTCTCGCGGACTAGAAACTTGTTGATTTTTCTGAGGTCCAGGATGCACCTTGTGATAAGGAAGCTTATCATAGCTCAGGAAGGAGCTATAGGAAAGGTGAAGTGACTCTGAACAAGCAACCTGTCAGTTCTGGTAGAAATAAGAAAACAGAATTTTCCCATAAAAGACTACCAGTCCCAGAATGCACCAGGTTTCCAGCCGCCATTAGAGGAGCTGAAGTGGGGAAACGTGTGTTCAATCAGGAGGGCTATGAGGTAATCCCTAAGCACTCATCTCAAAGGGCAGGGCCTGATTCAGCACAGCTGCGCTGTATTAGGGAGGAGCACTCATCTAAGCAGAATAAAGGTAGAGTTTATTCTACAGAGAATCAGCTTGAGCTGGATCATCTTCATCATCAGGAGGATCATCAGAAGCAGAAGCCAAACCGGACGGACAGAGAGGGAAAGAAACCCTTGGGAAGAAAGAGGAGAAAAGCCTTTGAGAGGTCTAGAAGAGTCCAGAGCAGTACGTATACTGGCAGGCATTCCAAGGGCCAGCATACACCATTGGACTGGGGAAAGCCAGAGGAAAGGTGCTGCAGAGCTAGGAATCTCCAGACGGTACCTGTGAGGGAGACGGCTGCACGTGGAAGGGACCCTAAGACCCGTGCCAGAAGGTATGTGAAGAGAGATCCAGTGTCCAGGGATCTGGATTGGAAGGCTGGACATAAGAACTGGACTACATACTGGCCAGGCTATATAGAGAGGAACTCTAACAGCAATGGAAGCTCAGGTATGAACATTGATCTATGCCCTAGCTATAACCTTGAAAAACAGCAGGGAAACAAGCATTCTCCTGAAAGTGCTCCATTGGGAGATTCATCTGTGCCAATCCATGATATTGAACCCATGCTTGTTGAGGAAGAGGGGGTGATAGCAGATGAAGAATCTGTTTACATGGACTGCTCTCTGTCTAAACTCCTTTGGTGATTTTCTGTTATAAAGTACAGCAACCATCACAAAGAAATACAAACTTGTTCTTTAATCTACTCAGAAAAGCTCATGAGTAGGATTTTTAGCCACACAGTAGAAAGCAAGCCAGCTAAGGGGTTTCAGCTGGATAACTGCTAGCAATTGAGCCTTACCTAATTGCTTGTGAGCTCTAAGAGAATCACTTCTGAATCTATGTGGGAAGATATAAGTTGTTTACCTGAAAAGAACAGTTTTTTTCCCTTCTTTGTGGCTTTTGGTTTGTTGTTTGATACATGCTAAGAAAATATTAGCTAAGCCTACAGAAAAGACCAGTTTGTTATCAACCAGGTCTTATTTCTTTTGCTTTGATTGCCTGACAAGTTCAAATGTTGTTTTCTTGATTTTGTTTTTTCAAGTTTAACACTGAAAGCAAGTAACCTGATTTATGTGCTACCAAGCATATCTGTGTTGGGAGAAATAACCCCATAAATAAATATCTTTTTGGCTTTACCCAAAAGCACAACTAATTATTGTGAGCAGCTGTGTCTGGTGTGAATGAACTGCATTGCCCACAATCCCTTGCAAATCATATAGATATATGCACTTGCCAAGACTGTGAACATTCTCACCCAGGCAGCCGTCTGACAACCTGTACCCTCTGGTCTTCTTTGGTATGAGAAAATACGGAGAGTAGAACTCTATTCCCTGTTGAAATATCAGGATGTCTTCTATGGCGCCCTGAGACAGAAGAGAGGACACCTCGTCCTATAGGAGAGCAGTGAGTTGGAGTTGCATGTGATATTTGCTCACTAAAGTCGAGAGGGGCAGAGTTTGCAGATGAAGTCTGTAACCCTCCCGAACTATGGTTACAGTCCAATGTTCTGAGGTGATAAGGTGCCATCTGTGGGCGTAGTGACACAGTTTGCCTGCTATGTGGAGGGGGTAAGCGTCCTCCAGAGGCAAGGAGGCAATGTTCTCTAGAAAAAGTCAAAAACCAGAGCAGGCTGTAGCTGTGGAGCAGGTTGAGATTTAGCCACCTGTGGCTTCTTTTGTTGTTTAGGAGGCCGCTGCTTCTTCTGAGGGCCTTGAGCCTGATACTGAGAAGCAGGAGAATAAAAAGAGTAGAATTTCTTCTTAATTTTATTTATTTATTTATTTATTTATTTAGCACATATTTGTATACCGCTGCTTCCAGCGATCAGAAGCGGTTTGATTAAGAGAACAGAAAATGTCAGATCAATGACAGAAATTTCAAAGCATTACAGTGTGATTAACAAGGTTATGTGATAGGTTTTCAAAACAAATCAAGCGTGTTTCATTACAGTATACAATAAATTTCCAAATTACAAGATTAAAACAAATTACAAGATTACAAGATTAAAACAAATAGGATTATAACAGGTTTCATTGAAGTATACAAGATTAATGACAGGTTTCATTAAGTTTACAACAGGATACAGTTATGTGGGGGGGGATTACAATTATACTTTTCTACAGTATATAAACATTTGTGTTTTTACATATATATATTTTAACGCTGATTTATGATACACTATAGGTCACTTGGTGTGTGCGTTGTTGATTTATGATACGTTGTAGGCCTCTCGAAATAGGTGTGTCTTCAGGTCTGTTCTGAAACCCATCAGGTCAGTGATTGAGCGCAACTCAGGTGGGAGTTGGTTCCAAAGTGATGGGGCAGCGAAGGAGTATGCTCTGTTGCTTGTGGCTACATTAACTGATCTTATACTTATTGGTACTTGCAGGTTGTTTATGGTGGCAGTTCTCCTGTTTCTGTTAGCAGGTTGTAAGGTGATTAGGTTTGTGAGGAAGGTTGGTGCCAAATTGTGGATGGTTTTAAAAGTTGTCACCAGGATTAATGAAGAAAACTTTCCTTGTAGCTGTCTTCTTTCTAGCAGGGTTAGCTGTTGTTCTAGACAACCTGTTTAGAGTGGTATTCTCTGACTCTGAGAAGCCTTATCTTGCCAGTCTTTGCCAAAGAGGTTCTCCCCTGTTCAAATTATGTTGCCCAGCTTATGTTGAACCCACTGCTCAAGATCTGAGGCCTGAAGCCATGCAATTTTGAGTGCACCGATACAAATTGCTGTGGATCTGCTTGTGCATTCAAATACATCGAAGGTTGTCCTATTGACAAAGTTTGATACATTTTGGGTATGTCTAACTAGAGCAAGACAGTCATTTCTCTTATCATCTGGGAGAAGAGGGCCATGGCTTTGAGGTCCCTGGTAACCTCCTTGAGGAACATACCCAAGTACAGTATATAGGAGTTAATCCTGGCTGAAAGCATGGAAACCTGACAACGGCGATGCCCCAAAGCATCAAGGGCTCTCGATTCCCTACTCGGAAGGTTAAAGGAATGAGTTTTGGAACTCTTGATTCAGCACATTGCCGAGTCTACCACCATTCAATGATGGTGGAAAGCTGTGTTTTTTGGTTTTGGTATCAAGATGTCAAGTATGATGTGAGATCATGAGGGGAATCTCCCACATCCAGAGCATTAGATCATGGAGGATGTGGTGCACTGGCAGGGTGGCCATCTCCCTGAGAGCTGTTGGGTATTGCAGGATCTCTAATTCCTCCACCTGGGCTCCTTCTCGGATGTCACTGTTATGTAGAGACTCCTAGGTAGGTCATGAATGAATTCTTGGAAGGACATGTCCTCAGGAAGCGATGTGCATCGCTCTAGAGGCGGAGATGTCTCCGATGGCAGACTTTGAGGCCCCTAAGAGTCGAGTGACACCTCATCCGAAACAGAGGAGTCAGAATCGAAGGACTCAAAGTATCGGCAGGAACAGTGTTTGCCTTCCACCAGACGCCAATACCGATGTGTGTCGGTATTGGGTTCAGGGAACCGTTTTGGGTCGAGCCCCTGTAATGGTGATTAACTCGAGGGAAGGCATGGGTGGCAGTGATGAGAGTGCCATGTATCCCGATTCACCTTGCACTGGTGTCAATGTCAGTGCCGGTTCCTGTACCAGTATCGGCAGCCTGATTCCTGAGGGCAAAGAGTTGCCAAGCTCGCTCGATGGCCAGTATACGCTGGTCTATCAAAGCTGCCGATGCTTGGGTGCCTATGACGGAAACTTGTGCCACCATCTCAGGCCTCAAGGGCATCCTGGAGCCCCTCAATGGCTTTGGAGGGCAGGTTCTCCCATTGGGGCTGTTTGGCTGGCTGATCCATCTCCAGGGCAATGCCCGAAGCATCTCAATGCTGGGAACAAAATCTACCACTGGAGGAATTATCTGTCTTCAAGGAAGACTTGCGTTTGGACACTTTCGATACCTGAGATCCATGTGAGGAGGATGAGGCTCTCGATGCCTTTGATGCCAAAGATATGGCGTCTGAAGTGAAGAGAGTTCCAAACTTAGAGGTCCGGTTCTTTAGGCCTCTCTTTGTCATTTGTTTTACAAAGGGAACATTACATTGGCTGGTGGTCAGGCCAGAGGCATTTCAAGCACCAGTCATGTGTGTCAATTGCCGAGATGGTACTGCCACATTTTGAACATTTTTTGAAACTACTGGTTGGTTTCTCCATACTGTTGGTGGACAGTATGGTAGGCTGAAGGCCTAAGGTTTTTTTTTTTTTTTTACTAGTAAAAGAAAAGATTAAAAAAAAAAGAATAAGGGAGCCGGCAGTGTAAAGACTGTGCCGGCGTCGATGGGAAGGCAGACACTAACCACAAAAAAAAAACAAACGTTTCCTGTGGTGACAGGATTTGCTTCCTGGTGGCTTCGCGAAAAACGAAGAACTGAACAGAGGGAGTTGGGAAGGCGGGAAAGCAGCCACGCAGGTGCAGTGGAGTGCTCCCAAAAGCTTTCCTATTGGATGCTGGGGAGCGTTCCCGCATAGGATCCGTCAGTACAGATGTCACCCATATGTGAACACTACATTCCTGCTTGTTCTTAGAGATAATGACTTGCTCAAGGCCACAAGGAGTGCTACTGGGGATTGAATCCTGGTCTCTTGGTTCCCAAGCCAGTGCTCTAACCATTAGGTTATTCCTCCACTCCAAGGAGATCTACCAAGATATTTTGGAATGAAATGTGCTACCTAGTGTTAGAAAGCTAGGTCAGAGTCGAAGGTCATGGGTCTTCCAGCAGGACAATGACCCAAAACAAACATCCAAAAGTAGAAAAGAAGAGTTAATAAGGAACAAATGGACTGTTTTAAACTGGCCAGCAATAAGTCCTGATCTTAATCCAATTGAGAACGTTTGGAAAGAACTGGAATCGGCCATTGGTAAAAGCAACCCTGGAAACATTCATGATCTGGAACAAATCACAGTTGAAGAGTAGAAGAAGCTACCCACAAAGAGATGTACAAAACTTACAGATGTTTGGAGGCTGTCATTACTGCCAAGGGGCGTGTAACCAAATATTAATGAAGGGTGTCATTAAGGCCATGTGTGCCTTAGCACACGACCTGCTGCAGAGCCGACCGCACGGCCAGAATCAGTGGCAGCGAGGAAAGCAGCGGTGTGGAGCAGGTCAGCACGAGGGGGCTGCAAGCCATGTGTGCCGTGCCACCCATGGAGGTCTGCTGCCCTAGGTTGCTGCCTAGCCCGCCTAGTGGGCAGGCCAGCCCTGGCCAGTTCCTGAGGCAGTAAAACATTATGGAACCTCCACCATATTTAAGTGTAGGAAGGGTGTTTTCTTCCTTATAAGCTTCATTTCTTCACCAGTAAATGTATCGCTGGTCTGCATTGCCAAAGAGCTCAGGTTTGATTTCATCTGTCCACAGAATATTTTCCCAGAAGGACTGTGATTTCTCAAGGTGGGTTTGGGTGTGCCTTTTTATGTCTGTCTTGAGCAGTGAGGTTCTCCTTGGCTTTGGCCCGTGAATTCCTCCTTTGTTTAGTGCATGGCATATGGTGCGGCTTGAAACCACTACTCCAGATTGCTCCAGGTCAGCCTTAAGCTCTTTGGGTATTGAATGTGGTGTTTTTCCAACAGTTTGCACTAACCTTCGAAGATTTCTTGGATTAATTTTCCTCTTCCCACCACGCCCTGGGAGGTTCTTCACAGTTACATGAACAGAAAACTTCTTAACACTGCCAACTGTAGACACAGGAATCCCAAGGTCTTTGGAGATGGCCTTTTACTACTTTGAAGTTTGGTGATGGTGGATTTTCTGATGGTCTCAGGCAGCTCTCGTCTTCACCATTGTGAAAATGCAACAGGGAGTGAATGTATCCATTTTAAACATTAGAGCTATCGTTCAGTGGTTGATTCATATCATGTGAGCACTGCTGATCACAGGTGCATCTAATTTTACTGCAATGGGAATGTGGTTCTTCTGTTCAAACTGATTTGAATTGTTTATAAGGCTGCCAATAATCATGTCCTGGCAATGTCCCAGTTTTTATACTATTTCCTTTTTTTTAACTGGTCATGTTTTATTTGACTTTTTGTCTGTCAAATATGTGAGCACATATAGTCCAAAGCCATTTCACTGGCCACTTTTTTAAAGGAGATATTGGACATTAAGGGGTTGAACTGCAAGGGTGACAATAATGTTGACCAAAATTGTATAAGTATAAATATATTTGCAGAGAGCAATATAAAAACTTAACTTGTCAGCGGTGTACTTTTTAAAAAATTAATGTGCAAAATGAATCACAAACATATTTTAACATGCAAATTTGTTTTTACTGCTTTACTAGGTAATGAATAATTGTGCACATTTTTGCATTCATTACCTTGTTAGTACTGATTTCACCCTTATAGCTTTTGATCCATAATGCAGATGCTTAATGTGCACTAGCATTTGCAACAGAGTTAACACACTTTAGTACACTGGCATGAAAAATAAGGATCAAGGTCACACAGTGAATATATGATAGAGGCAGGGCTGGTAATACTATTAGGAAAAACTAGGCAGTTGCCTACAGTGCCAGTCCTCCAGGGATGCACTGCTGCCACCAATATCCTTCTTAAGAGCTGCAGCATCAGCACTTACCTTAAAACTTTGGCACCATGGGGCTGTTTGCTTCCACCCCCCCATGGATTGCCTGATGCAGACTTCCTGTTTGCAGACAGGAAGTAGGCATCGACATTGGAGTGGGCGGAAGCAAACATCCCCAAAGTTTCAAGGTAAGCGACACAGGACTGTTTGCAGCCACTGCCGCCGCTGCATGTCCCTGGAGTGGGGGCACAAGGAATGAAGTTTGTTTAGGGAACATCACCTTCTTGCGCTGGCCCTGGGTAGAGGGGATCAGTAGAGTGTATTGTGTCATAGTGTAGTACTATATACACTGAAAGAACTAAAAAAGTAAAGAGAAAATAAATGGTAACAACATGCACACATAGAAAACAGTTTTTAGATCAGCCTCTGCTTCCTTTCCTGGAACCTCCCGCTGAGAAGCGGCAGCCTGAACAAAAGCCAGATGGATATTACATTAAACCATTTACAACGAGAGATGCCAAAAGATTCCTGAAACCAGGAAATACCACATACGTACCGAGAGAGAATGCCAACAAAGTTGCAGACAGAAGAGGAATGGAGTAAGGACTCAGTGTTGCCTAACGTGCTTTGAAATGCTGCTGTTTCGTTCACTCTGCCAATTCGGTATACTTCTAAGACTTTCACTGGACTGTCACTATAAGACCATGTTAAAAAGATTATTTCCACAGAAGAAGTAGAATCACTTCCGACAACAAATACTGCAACCCAGAAAGTACCATCACTGACATTTCTACTTGACTTTCCAATGTTTTTGTTTCAATGCATAAGAAAAAAGAGACAGATGTTGCCCAAGAGAACTTTTACAGACCACAGTAAAGTTTCAAGACAAAGTAAGGCAAAAATGATACAGGAAACCTGCAAGTCAGTTTGCTTCTTTGGTTTTGAAATAGGGCATTTAAAAATTTTGCAGCATGTACTCAGCGGAAGTAATTCAGCTGCAGATTTTTTCTCTGTGGATAAAAGATATATGGCTCGATATTCAAAGTGATTAACACAGTTAGAAGACCTGCTAACCATATTAATCCCCCTTTCTGGGATATTCAGTGGCACTACCACTGTTAATGCCACTGAATATCCACGAGTGCTGCCACTGCACGCCCCAATACAAATCAGTTAGCATCAAGGTGTTCCGGGGCAGTACCTGGCAATAACCGAGCAGCAGAGATATTGAGCCGCTGCTTGGTTATCACTAAGCAGCAAAAGTCAGGCGCAGTAAAGGCTGTCCTAACGTTTGCTGCTGAAGCTAAATGGGCAGCAGCTGAATATACCCATTGCTTTGTTAGCTTTATCGCTATCCAAGCAACCCAGATTTCAATGCCGGAGCCCAGGTATGGCCCTGGCATTAAATATCCAAGTCTAATGTTCAGCAGCTGCCACTAGCCGCTACCACTGAATACTGGGCCCATAGTGTTTCAAAACTGTGCTAGTAAACTGGTTTGCAGCCCTTTTTCACTTTTTAGGCCTTGTAATCATGATCAGCCCTCAGATTCTTTGTTTCTATCAAAAATCAAATCTGGCCTTACAGGCATACGGGAATGTTTCGTAGTACAATACTTAAACCAATGCACACACATTGGAAAGTAGGGGTATTTAGGGCTCTGTCTTGAGACTTCTCTATTGACGCATGCATACATTAGGAGAAGCCATTACTAAGGAGTGTGGACAGTTGTGCATACCAGTATGCCAGAGATTTTAATGTGCCCTGCACACAAAACGATATGTTTAACAAGTCTGCATTGGCTGCCTTTACCAGAAAGAATGAAGTTTAAATGGCTGGTATTAGCATTCAGATCACTGGATTTTCAACAGCCTAAATTATTAGCCCATTGCTTGTAGGCCTAGGTACCCAACAGGTCTTTATGATCTGCTCAAGGCTGCTTTTTAACTATCCCCTCTTATGGTACCATGCATTTGGTGAAATGGAGAGACGGGGCATTGTCTGGATCAGCTCCAAAGCCTTGGAATAAGTTACCTGGTTAAATGTTGATATTTAGAAAGCAAATTAAAACTATGCTTTTCTCAACAAGTCTGTAAGTTGTTCATGATATGCAATGGCTATAAGATTTGATTACTCTTCATGTCTTTGTCTGGCTGTGTTGTGGATTTGAATTATTTTAGGAAACTGCTTTTATATTTTTGTAAAGCATTGTGATTGACTTGTAGCCAAAATTGCAATATATATATATATATTTATTTTTTTTTTCTATTCATAAGTTTTACAATAAATCAAGCAAACAAGCTTGGTAGCAAATATTCACCATCCAGAATTAACAACAGGAATAAAGATAAATGAAAAATGAAAATCATTCAATATGACACAGGTTCATCTATAGTCCACATTGGGGGGGGGGGGAGAGAGAAAGAAAACAACTCTCAGTGGCAGAGGAAACCTAGTCAGAGTGATACAATTTAATCTAACAATTTAGGAACAGATGACTTGATAGGGAGGTAGATATAATTTAACAGCAAGGCCCTTCAACCCTCAGCAAGGGGTAGGACAGAGGGCAACCTAGTACTAATAAAAGCAGATAATGCTTCAGGTTGATAGAAAATAAATATTTGAGAATTAAACACAACTAAACATTTACAGGGAAAATGCTGATAATAAGTTCCCCCAATCTGCAGAACCCCAGTTTTTAACAAGAGAAATTGCTTACGTCTTTTTTGTGTGTCTTTACTTATATCAGGAAACAGATATCTTAACTCCATAGAACAAAGAGAGACGTTTTTTAAAAAATTATTTAAGCAACCACTCCCTGTCTGAGACTAAAACAAGAGTAACTAACAAAGTTGATACTTAAACAGAATTTACAGTCAGGGAAGACACCAAATCAGAGACATTCAATACATCTGTAATGGAATCATCACCAACAGACCAAGGCTCCTTTTTACCTATAGGAAGATAGAAAGCCTTCAAAATAGGTGGCATTAAATCTTGAGGCACCAGTAATACCTCCACCAAGTATTTTTTAAAAAGATCCAACGGTGCTGTCCCTGGAATCTTAGGAAAGTTCAAATATATATATTTTTAATAAATAAAATAGAAATGAAAAACGTTCTTAGAATCAACAGCAAGTACACTTTATTTTCTTACATTTTTATAAAGTAGTTTTATGGCTGTCATAGAACACTTACCTGTAATTGTTTTGCAATACTTGGCGTTCAACCTGCAGGAACTCATCACTGCCTGGATCCACATAATCTATTTTGCATCTCAAAGCCCGATATTTAGCAAGAGAGGGTGGATTAGGGCTGGATATGCTTGTTTCACAGACATTAACCATATCTCTTATTAACTGCAAGTAGAATAATAAAGCAGATACTCAGAATCATCATGTTGAAAACATATATATATATACACACACATTAGAGACAAGCTTTTCAGTTGTAATGAAAGGAGGGATCTCTATAAAACATGATTACACCAGTATATACTGTAGACTGATGAGATATACATATATACACACACATACAGAGTAAATAAAAGTACAAGCAACATTATTACACATAAGTTCCACTCAGAACTAAATGTAAACATGCATTAGTTCTCGGTGAAACTTTTGTAATAACAGTTTGTTGTAATATTATTTACTTTGTGTGTGCGTGTATATCTACAGTATCTCTTTCTCTCTATAAAAAAAATATATATATATACACATATACACACATACTATTGACGGGAACCTGTTTCACAAAGATCCCTGCTTTCATTACAAATGAAAGCACATCCCTAATATCTTTATGCATAAAATAATATCCATTTATATGAATAACCTTTATACATATAAATGCTTAAAAAACATCTCTGTCCTCATGTTCCCCGGGCATGTTTTGAAATTCTGTCCACACCAAATTTTGAAAACAAAAGAAGATATTAGTAGGAAAACACACACACAGAGCAACCTTAAAAGTCTTCTTTCTTTTGGAATTAAGTCTAAAAATATACATTAAATTTTCAGAAGGAATCAACATAGAAAATTCATCCCAACAATTAAAAAATCTATTTCAAAACTGATTAGACTTCTAATCTTTAACATTAAGCATTATTTAAGGATCATATTTTAACATCTTCTAAATTACCCACTGTTCCAGAATATTCCTCTTACTGTATTTTGAATGTATCTCTTTTTAGAAGAACGGAGAGAAATTCACATCTAATTTTGTCAAAGTGGGTCATAGAGCATTCAGTTTCAATACATTTTTCTGCCCTGTCACCTACCTACCCAAACTTCTCCACTTTTCCAGTAGTCTGGAACTTCACAGATTTCTCACTACTTTTAGATATTTGTACAAGGTATCTGAAATGTAGTTTACCGATGACACTGCAATTAGAAATAATGAATAAATATACACATTGCAGTGTGCCATGGGAAGTTTTTAAGATGGTAGGCCGCATTATAACTATCAGCTCTGAAGTTCAGTCTTTCACATCTCTTTTTTTCCAGATCATTCTGTCATCCTATACATGCCTCTCATATGTACTCTCATTTTGATGATTTTTATTACATATTTTTAACCAAGCAATGTTAATAACATCTTAACCTCATGTGTAAAAAGCTATATACAAGGCTGAAGAGGCATCAGCAAGTTAGAGAGGAAAAAAATTATTTTCTTTGCTCAGATGTACCCTACAGAGGCATAGCTACTGTAGGACTGATTTTTGGTAGCATCTGGGATTTACATGGGCACAAGGAAATATGAATCTTGATACTGCCTCCAGTTCTCTCATTTGGTTGGTCTGATGTCACTGACTGAATAGACCTCATATCAAAGGAGTGGCCATGGCTCATACAGGCCCACTACCCTTGGCTACATTCCTAGTGCCCTATTAGTAAATTTTATCCAAATCTAGAAGAACGTTCCAGAATGTCCCTCTCATTTAGGAGGGTATTCACTCTTTAGTGAATGGGAGTAACAGATTTATTATAGTTAGGGTGCTGCAGCGAAGTGTAATCAATGAATAAATCCAGGAGTCAATTGACAGGGTCCAAGCCAGTTTATTGGGCACAAGGCCCAGTCAGTCAAAGCTTCAAAAGGAACTGAGCAATGTTTTTACAGAGACATACTCATTTATACCTCTTTTCCAGTTTGATACATGAGAACTTTCTATTGGTTCCAACTCGATACATGCAAACTCCCCATTGGCTCCAACACCCCCTGCACCTGTCCAATTAGAGATCCCTCCGGGGACTAGCAACCAGCCCCCTCCCTTAGGACTGTTCTAACAATGGTGCAGTTTCTAAGTTTGATACTTCTCTACTGCAAGGTTATCCCTAGCTCCAAGAATGCATGTATTGAAACATTTCTTACTTTTGCACACAAGAGAATAATGAAAGACTTATGAATTCATGTAAAACTTCTTATTAAGCAGTTTAAACAGTTTTCTCATTTTCACAGATTTTTTGGTTCTTTTCTAGCTATAATGGGGGTTGGAATCCAGGCCTAACTTACAGGCCTTTCAGACCATTCTAGGCCATAGCCTGCCACATTCCCCCCTTTGATTATACTCACCCGCTAATGAGGAAGGGTGAGAATTAAACCACTCATTAATTAAATCACACATTATATTGGTGTAACAGCATCACCTTGGGGTATAGGATAGTATTGCCACATAGCTAATACCTTAGCAGCTGCCTTCCGCTCTACAGTACTATCAATCACTGAGGTTACCATGCGTAAGCAAAGGGGTAGGAGACATGGGAGCAGCAAGCACATAGCTAGTATGAATAATACAATAAATGCCAAGGTCTTTAGACCACCTAACCATGAAAATATTGAACCAAACCACCCCTCCAACTTCAGAACTATGCCAGGTCTGAACAGGCACAAATGTTTGCTTTCTCATCTGAATAGCTATATCCTCTACAACATGCCCATTATTATCAATCTGCAAACAACAATTGCTTAAATTCAATTTCCCACATACCCCACCTTCAGCTGCTAACAAATAATCTAGAGCTAAATGATTCTGATAAATAGCTGTGCGCATTTGTGTACTTTGCTTAGCCAAAAGGGTTAGTGCTTTACTAGTTTCATTGGTTATTATTTCAACAACAGCTTGTAAGCGTATTATACGATTTATCATATAAACAGGGGTACGATATCCCCATGTCCCATCTTGCTCCCAAGTAGCAGGTCCATAGTATGAAATAATTCTCTCAGGTGACCATTCTTCAGATGTTGCATCCCATTTGTCCCATTGGCCTATTTTCAAGGCCTCTCGCTTCTGTCGATTTCTGTACACTGGATAACCCAGCTGTTCTCCATGGGATGTAGGCAAGAGGAAAAAGGAAGGTCGTATGGTTCCCAATACACATGCGCCTCCCCAATGTTGAGGAAGCCTGGCATATGCTCGGGTTCCGCAAATCCAGTACAGTCCAGGTGGTGCTTGCCAGGAATTATAAGCTGCTAAATTAGTCCAGATACTGGCAAGTTTGGGGAAACGAACTAGAGGATTGAAGGGCTCTGTGGCGTTGACTCCGGACCACCAAGACGTCTTCTTAGTAGTGCTGTTGTAGAACTTTTGATTGAGACAGACCAGCTGCCCAACCTCCATGTTGAACTGTGGTCCAGAGCGAGCAAAACACAAGTTACCCACAATTGGGTGGGCCAGTACCCATTCACTTGTAGTATTATGTATGTCAGTCTGATTATAAGGAACAGAATAGTTCAATTCTTGCACCTCCCAAGGCCATTGGTCTCCCATCTTAGTTCCTCCACAGAATAAACAGTCTGAGATGTGGAGACTAGATGCTACTGCTCCCGCAAGCTCAAGGAACAAGTTCTGGGAAGCAGGAGGAATCTCAAACTCTGCTTTCATGGCTTCATAAAAGGAGTGATGTATTCGATAAGGTGAGGATATATGAGCCTTGGTATTCAACTGCATGTGTATGATGGTTCCAGGATCTATGCCTCCCCCTGCTATACGCAATCCGAATCTGTATCCTTGCTTCCATTGGCTGGGGTTAAGTATGAGAAGTTGCAGGGGATTACAGGCACCTTTATGACATTTCTTGGGCTCAGGTAATCTGATCCTTGTCAGACTGCCTTTGCGACTATCACCATCTCGTCCCATAGGTGCATTCTTCCAAGTAGCAAAATATACACAGTCCCACTTTGGACAGAAGTAGGCGTCCTTAGATGCAGTGCTGTAGATGGTGGTTGGAGAGTTCTTTTCAGTACATCGTCCCCATCCATAGGCTCCTTCCGGACACATATATTTATCATCATGATAGTAAGCTCGCTCCCATGACCCACATTTGTAGTAAGCATTTCTGTTTATTGCATCACAGGCATCAAAGTTCAAGACAACATGTTTGGTGGGGTCTGCAAGGGGGCTTGTGGCATTTATGATGGCTCCATCCTCATCATTCCAGCGTATCTCAAGCGTATAATATGAAGGGTTTTGTCGGGGGTTATAACAAGTCTTACTCTTTCCTTTCGTACAGATATTTAATTCTGTGCCATTATAAATACACCGGCTGACTGTACCAGTGCAAGTATAGTAGGAATGGTAAAGTAAAGTCTGAGTGATCTTTTGTCCTGTTCGGGTGGTAGTTATGCAGGCTGCACAAGGAGGTAAAGCAAAAGTCTTTTCCAGAAGTCCCAGGACCACCACTCCCACAAGGCAATAGTGGAAGAACATTGTGATTACAGTCTTTGGAGGTCAACTGGAAAGTTGGGTATGATGAACTTGCATAGTCTTCTTCTTGCTGCGATGGTCACCCTTGCGTGACAGGAATAGAACTGTAGATTCTGAAGAGTCTTTACGACGCTGGTTGTCTCCGCAATGTAAGTCGCAATGGAGCCTCAGGATCATTCACTGACGTCCATTGGCCAGGGTCAGGAGCAGCTGCCGGCTTCACTCGACTGTGATGGATCCAGGGTTCGAATTCGAATTATTGCAGTGGGGGTTGACAGGATGACGACATAAGGTCCCTTCCAATGCGGCGCCAGTGGGGTCTTTCTCCACTCTTTAATCCACACAGACGCTCCTGGCTTGAAGGGATGCAGAGGCTCTGTCAGGTTGATGGGCAATCGATCTTGCACCCAGGTATGGAGATTCTGCAAAACAGAACCTAAAGCTAATAGTTCTTGTCTAGTTATTTCAGATCCTATTTGTCTCATGTCTCCCTTTATCCCCTGTACAATGGGTGGAGGTCGCCCATACAAAATCTCAAAAGGGGAAACTCCTAGGGACTTGGTGGGGGCCGAACGTATCCTAAGAAGGGCTATAGGGAGAACCTGAAGCCATTTTAGGTGTGTTTCTTGACAAAGCTTAGACAACTGAGATTTCAGGGTTCTATTCATACGTTCTAATTTTCCTGAACTCTGGGGTCTGTAAGCAGTGTGCAACTTCCATTGCATTTGCAAAGCTCAAACTAACTGTTGAGTCACTTGGGACACAAATGAGGGTCCATTATCTGATCCTATAGTCAATGGCATTCCAAATCGAGGAATAATCTCATGGAGCAGCACCCTAGTGACCTCTCGGGCTTTCTCAATTCGGGTGGGATAGGCTTTTACCCACCCAGAAAATGTGCAGACTAAAACTAACAAATAGTGATACCCATTTGCACGGGGCATTTCAGCAAAGTCCACCTGCATATCACTCATCGGGGCCACCCCTACTGACTGGACTCTCGGGGGTGGAATGGGACCTTGCTTAGCATTGTTTTTGGCACATGTCAAACATTGCTGTGCCACTGAGGCAGTCAGGGGTCCTAGTAGTGAGATACAAAAATGGGACTTCAGGGCTCTTTCCATGGCTGTTTTTCCATATTGGGTGGCCTGATGAAAAGCATGAACAAAGGCCGGCCCTAATGCTTCAGGGATAACTGTGGGACCAGGAGGTGAACTACCTTCTGGAGGGGGCAGCACTATCCAACCTTTCTCTGTCAGGACTCCTCCCTCCTTTTCACAGAAATAATCTAACTCTCTTGCAGTGTATCGGGGTGCCCAGGAACTGAGGGGCACAGGGAATAGAGCTGCTTGCATCGGGGTATCTTGGCTCCTGACTTGTCCTGTTGTGGCTGCTTTTTGGGCTGTAGCATCAGCAAACCTGTTTCCTCGGGTAACTTCTCCTGCTCCTGCCTGATGACCTCGGCAGTACATGACTGCCACTTGTTTGGGGGCCCATACAGCATCTAATAACATCAGTATCTCGGGCCCATACCTAATGGATTTGCCCCCTGAGGTGATCAACCCTTGTTCTTTATACAAGGCTCCATGTGCGTGCAAAGTTGTGAAAGCATACTTGGAATCTGTGTACACATTTAAACGGAGTCCCTCTCCTAATGTCAATGCTCTAGTGAGGGCTATAAGTTCAGCTTTCTGAGCTGAAGTTCCTGGAGCCAGGGCTGAGGACTCAACTAACAGATCAAGGGTCACCACTGCATATCCAGCACAACGATGTCCATTGATGACCAGACTGCTTCCATCTACAAAGAAAGTCCGTTCAGGGTCCTCTAGAGGGACATCGGTTAAATCAGGGCAACTTGAAAATACAGTGTCCATGGTTTCTAAACAGTCATGATCAGGGGGCCCAGGACCAATTGGGAACAACGTAGCAGGATTCAGAGCTTGACTGACCTTTAATTGTATCTGGGGGTTTTCACACAGCATGCTCTGATATTTCAACATTTGTGAATTGGTTAGCCAGAAGTTTCCTTTGTGTTCTATAAGAGTCAGGACAGAGTGTGGTAAAGTAACTTGAAGATTTTGTCCCAGGGTGAGCTTATCTGCTTCACCCAGCAGGAGGGCTGTTGCTGCAACAGCTTTCAAACAAGGGGGCCAGCCTTTTGCAACTACATCCAATTGTTTTGACAGGTAGGCTACTGGCCGTTGCCAAGATCCAAGAGATTGAGTCAGTACCCCCAACGCATTTCCTTGTGACTCATGGACGAAAAGATGGAAAGGTTTCTGGACATTTGGAAGACCTAAAGCTGGTGATGACATCAGAGCACTTTTTAGAGACTGGAATGCTGCATCCTGTTCAGGTCCCCACTCTAGTGGAGACTTTTCCATTCCTTTAGTAACTTGATACAATGGTTTTGCGATCAATGCAAAATTGGGGATCCATATACGACAGTATCCCGTGGCCCCCAGGAAGGCTCTTACTTGCCTCCTAGTGGTTGGAGTAGGGATACTGCATACAGCTTCTTTACGTTCTGGTCCCAAGCATCAGATTCCGCTGGACAACTGGAATCCTAGATACTTGACTTCAGTTTGGCATAATTGTGCTTTGGCTCTTGAGACTTTGTATCCAGCCTCTTTTAGAAGGTACAAGAGTTCACTAGTAGCTTGTAGACATTCACTTTCTGAGTTGGTGGCTATGAGCAAGTCGTCCACATACTGAAGAAGAACCCGTTGTCCTGGGTTCACTGGATAACTTGAAAGATCTTGATTCAGGGCAGCACTGAAGAGAGTAGGTGAATTCTTGAATCCTTGGGGTAATCTGGTCCAGGTGAGTTGGCCCCGCCTTCCTGTTATGGGGTCTTGCCATTCAAAAGCAAATAAAAGTTGACTGGTGGGGGCTAGGGGCACACAGAAAAAGGCATCTTTCAGGTCCAGGACGGTGAAATGAGTAGCCTCAGCGGGGATCAGTCCCAAGAGAGTATAGGGATTTGGCCCTACAGGGTGTATAGTTTCAACTGTGTAATTTACTCACCTCAGATCTTGTACTGGGCGGTAATCCCCTGTCCCAGGTTTCTTAACTGGGAGAAGGGGGGTGTTCCAAGGTGACTGGCACTCCTTGAGAAGTCCATACTTCAGCAGTTTCATTAAATGGCAATGGATACCTTCAATGGCTGGTCGGAGAAGAGGATACTGCTTCACATGCACTGGTTCCGCTCCTGGCTTGAGGGTGACAATGACTGGGGCTATGTTCTTCGCTAGGCCAGGTGGGTTATCTTCTGCCCATACTTCAGGTGGGACTATAAGGTTGGTAGGTATACAGGAACTGGTTGACTTGATTGGAGGTGCACTATACAACCGCCACTCTTCTTCTCGGGGAACAGTTAGCACCATCAATCCAGCAGGCTTTGGGTTCACAGTCATTTTCATTTCTCCCACTTCAGCAAAGGATATCTGTGCCTGGAGCTTAGCAAGCATGTCTCGGCTCAGAAGTGGAATAGGGCACTCAGGCATATACAGGAACTGGTGCGTTATTTTCTGTCCCCCTAGTTCACACATGCGGTTCTGCAGGAATGACTTTGTGGCTTTGTTCCCAGTGGCCCCAACAATGGTGACAGATCGAGAGGAAAGAGGAGCCACTGGCTTAGCCACTACTGAATGTTCTGCTCCTGTATCTACCATGAAGTCCATATATTGGTCCCCTATCTTTAAACTGATCATAGTCTCCTGGGGACCCAGGGTAAACCTGGAGCCCGGTCTGGCCTAGTCTTCATCCACGTCATCCATGTCATAGCCTGTTGCTACTGCCACTCCTTCAATGGCTTCCTCTCTTTCTTGCTGGAACTGTGCTCGGTTCATTCCTCCCCTCCTTCGGAATCGACCTCCTGTTCTCCAGGGACTCCCTCCTCCCCTCGCGGGGGCGGAGTCCAGATGCAGGCATTCACTTCTCCAATGTCCTTCTTCTTTGCAGTAGGCGCACTGATTTGCACCTAGCTGAGGCCTGCCACTTCCGCGGCCTCTTCCACGTTCTCTGGTCCTTTGATTAGGAAAACCTCCTCCACGTCGTTCGACTAAAGCGGCAGCAAGAAGATCTGCCTTCTTCTTCATCTTTCGTTCACTTTCTCTGTCACGTTCATTTTCACGATTCACAAATACTTTCTCAGCGACTTCCATTAACTGTGCTGTATTCATGCCCGCAAATCCATCCAGTTTCTGCAATTTTCGTTTTATGTCTCTCTGGGACTGACTAACAAAGGCTGCATTTACCATGCGTAAATTCTCCTGAGCGGCGGGATCATATGGGGTATATAGTCTATAAGCTTCAGACAACCGCTCATAAAAGGCCGCTGGGCTCTCATCTGGACCCTGGAGGACTTCCGATACCTTCCCGATATTCATGGCCCTCTGGCTTCCCTTCCTCAGGCCCTGCAGTAAGGCCTGGCGGAATCTTGTTAGGGCCGCCGCCCCCCTTTCATCATTTGGGTCCCACCCGGGATCTTCATTTGGGTAAGCCGCGGCGGCAGCTGTGGGAGATTTATTCCTCCTCCTTCTACAGGGTTCTCTTCTAACCAACGGAGAGCTGCTTGCCCAATTCGCCCTCGCTCCTCTGTAGTAAAGAGGGTGGACAGGAGTTGGCGACAATCGGCCCAGGTAGGCTGGTGGGTTTGCATAATGCTGGACATCAATTCTGTTAATTCCTGGGGCTTTGCTGTATAGGATGCATAATGCGTTTTCCAGTTTAATAAATCAGTAGTGAAAAAAGGTATGTAGACTAGACTGGTTGGTCTTGGTGCCATCTGGCCCTGGTCATTTAAAACAGGTACACCAGGCACTTGGCGTAGTGGCATTAGATGCCCTGCTTTTTCCTTCTTTTTTGGAGTTATGCTTCTTAAATCATAAGGCTCTCGGGCACAAACTTCCTTGGCGGGTGACCCTGAACTGGCAGGAGAGCCTACGCTCTCAGCCTCATCGGAGGACTCGGGCCCCCCCCGACGTGCTTGGGCCTGACTCGGGACTATCACTCGGGGGAGGGAGCTTCTTGGGCTGCTGCAGCGGCACTTGCTGGGGTTCTTCATCTGGCTCCGCTTCAGACAGCGGTACTGGGGGAACTAACCTATGTGGATACTGCGGTAACCTGGCCAGGATATCTGGGGACTCTGGGGCAGAATACACAGGCGGCTTCTCCTCCTCAGCTTTCCGGGTTCCCCTAGTGCTGGCTACAAATATTCTACAATGTTCCTCATAACAGTGCTTCATCCATGAGGGCTGCCTTTCAGAAGCATCTAACCAGGAATCTATATAGGGGAACTGGTCAGGATGCGCTTTTTGTACAAGCTGATGAACACGGAAAACTATTTCTACATCAAAGGTGCCCCCGCGGGGCCATGAAGTAGCTAACACAGGCCACTCTCTTTCACATAGCATTTTCAATCTAGACGGAGACATTTTTACACCATAGTCTCCTGAAAATCCTTTATGGAAATTCTTGATCATACATTCCAACGGAGTTTGCGTGGACTCCGCCCCTCCCATAATCTAAACGTAACTACGTACACGTAATGACGTACAAGATGACAAACAGTAAGGATAGGTAGTATGGCTGTAGGTAAGGGGTTCATACAGCCCACAAAACACTGAGGGGGGACAAACACCACTCACTTCCTCCTTTTTGCGACCTGGGCGCGGTCGCCCGGCCAGGAACTGCGCTACTCAGGAGTCCACTTTCGTTTGGTCTGTATTTCAAGACCTCTCAACCACACAAGCAATCATATTATCACAAAAATCATTTTTCAAGTGCCCAGGTTTTCTGACTAACTGACTATTTCAAACAAGAAAGGTCGATGGCTTCGGCTTCCACTTTCACTTACGCGGAGCTTACTAGGACCGCCCTTATGGGAGGTGATCAAGCTCCCTTGTCTCGCGCATACTTATGCGAGATTTCTCCAGTTAGTCTATACCAAATCAGTCTCACGCATGCAAGACTTTCTTCCCAGGCTGTACTTACTGACTGTTAAATCACAAAATTATCTACTCACCGGATCCGGCTCCTGATACCACACCAGTTCTTGGGTTGGATCCTGGACTCCCCCCCGGGTCGGAGGTGTTGGCCAGCTGGACCCAGTGGCCCGCCGAGGCAGGCAGAACCCTCTCCGGCACAAAAGGGCCGGCGGCGCCTGAGGTTTCCCCCACGGTCGGACAGACACGGTTCCAACCGGGCCAAACCTCGAGGCGAATTGTGTGGATTACTCACTTGAATACCATTCACCACTCGCACTTCCCGGCCAACGCACCAAGAATATGCTGCAGCGAAGTGTAATCAATGAATAAATCCAGGAGTCAATTGACAGGGTCCAAGCCAGTTTATTGTGCACAAGACCCAGTCAGTCAAAGCTTCAAAAGGAACTGAGCAAAGTTTTTACAGAGACATACTCATTTATACCTCTTTTCCAGTTTGATACATGAGAACTTTCTATTGGTTCCAACTCGATACATGCAAACTCCCCATTGGCTCCAACACCCCCTGCACCTGTCCAATTAGAGATCCCTCCGGGGACTAGCAACCAGCCCCCTCCCTTAGGACTGTTCTAACAATGGTGCAGTTTCTAAGTTTGATACTTCTCTACTGCAAGGTTATCCCTAGCTCCAAGAATGCATGTATTGAAACATTTCTTATTTTTGCACACAAGAGAATAATGAAAGACTTATGAATTCATGTAAAACTTCTTATTAAGCAGTTTAAACAGTTTCTCATTTTCACAGATTTTTTGGTTCTTTTCTAGCTATAATGGGGGTTGGAATCCAGGCCTAACTTACAGGCCTTTCATATTAGCAGACCATTCTAGGCCATTGCCTGCCACAAGGGAGTTGTTCTGTTAATATATCCAAGAAGGTTTATAATCTGCAAACATAAAGACTATCTTTTCTTAAAGATGCTGGGAGTCATAACAGACACCACTCAATCCATGGAAGCACACAGATCATATAGCAAAAAAGGTGCTTTCTAAATTACATCATTTTGCACAAATTTGTTTTTACTTTAAGTTCATTTTAGAATTCTAGTTCAAGCTTTGATACTACCTCAGCTTGACAACTGTAATGTTAAAACAAAGAGAAATATTATTATTATTATTAAATACTACAGCTAGACTGATTTTTCATGCTCTCTCTCTATGGATAGAGTTATTTCTTTATTGGTAAAGTTACACTGGTTGCAGTGAGGCAATGTGACGCCACAGTTTAAAGTTTGAGCTGCACTTTTAAAAGCCTTTTTTATATTGTTTAAAACTTCCGGCTTCCACGCCAGAACACCACCATGGTGATGTCAGTGAAGAAAGTTTCAACTATTTATTTATGGCAGCACTCTAAATACTATAAAATGTAATGTTCTTATCATTCAACCCCAGCAGTTTTTCTCTTTGAAGATGAAAAATTCAGTATTGTTCTCTATATGACAAAATAGCCCTCCAATCCCCCCCCACTTTAGTTCAGGAACATGTAGAGGCAGATTCCAAGAGGGGCATGTCCAGGTCACCCGGACGTCCAAAAATTGAGCATGCCCCAATTGAATATGATGCTGCAACCGTGCAGAATCAGGGCACATGGATGTGCCAGTATACTCTCTATGCTACTACAGGAGTCGTACAGATTGCTGCCCATCCAGTCCTCTCAATGCTGGTGTGCCAGTGCAGCAGCATCCTGTCGCCATGACACCGGCACATCCAGCAGGAGCACCCAATGCCCGACCCCACAAAAATACTTTTACACCGCTGCTCGACCCTCGGCAGGGGCAGCCAGGGCTGGGATTGGACGGAAGCAAACCTACTGTGGCGGTACAATGTCATCTGCAGTCCCTGATCACCCCCATGCCCAGCACTTCAAGATGGAATAAGTCGGGCATCTAAACTGGGGCTGCTGGATGTACAGAGGCCCGACCCAAATGGCCTCTGTACATCTGGGTGCTTTGGCCCACCCACGCTCCTCCTCCATGCCGCCCACTCTTGCTCCCGTCTAGAGCTCCCTGCACAACAGCAGGAGGCAATGTTCCCTCTAATTTTCTGTAGGCTGTGTGCGCATAAAATATCAGACGTGCAGCTTTTGAAGGAAGGTTAAATTTTTGTGCGCCACATAATGACACTCAGAGTTATATACTTTAAAATTTGACTACACCACATTGATTTTAATCAAATTAAATGAAAATAGATGATTGCTAAATGAAGCTGAAAATTTCTAGTAATTACAACAACTTTTACATTTTAAGATGTCTGTGTTGTTTTCTATCAGAATCAGAACCGTAATTTTTGTGCGCTCTGTTTTAAAGTATGTGCGCTCGCTTGGCGAGGTGTGTGCGCGCGCACACGCGCACAGCTTAGAGGGAACAGTGGCAGGAGGGGCAGAATACGGTACCGTGTTTGTTCGGGCATTGTACATCCAAAACTGACGTACAATCCCGCTTTTGGCTGAACAGAATCTACTCCATAGGGAACAATAGTCGATTTATCATCTTCTTCAAGAAAAACTGCTGGGGTAGACTGCACCAAACCCCTGACGTGCTATTATGAAACCTGCGGTCAGGTGATGATGGGCATCATTGTGAACGACTAAAAGGTCAAGTGTTTGCAATGGAAGAAGAGTTCCTAAAACAGATAAATGTGTTTGTATATGCAGCAGTAGTGCAAAGTATTCTAAATATTGATGCAGCCAAACCTCCAATGTACAAAAGAGAAAATACAGCCTTCATGAAGAAGTAAAGAGCAAAAAAGTAAATGTAATAATAAAAATGGATGACAAAGGCATTTGATTTTTTATTGTGGTGAAAAGGATGTATTGAAGATTAAGAATCTTTTTAAAAGTACATCCAAAAACATTTCCATTAAAAATATGTTTTGAAAGTTAAATAGTTGATAATAAAATTGGACTTTTTAACCCAAGGAGAGTGTGAAAAAGGTGCTGATGGTTGAACAGAAGGAGTGACTGATATAAATTTGCAAAATGATTTATAAGGCTCCATTCTGATGGTTCCTCTGACCCACTTGGCATATTTTTGGGTGAATACAAATAAAAAAACACACAGAAAATAGCTTTCTCACCGTGATTCCTCTGTGCAAAGCGGAGAGAGAGTTTTTGGGCACATTTTAGGAAGAATCTGGGACATTCAGAGCACAACATCCAAAACTCAGGGGGGAATAGCAGCAGTGATGGGAGGCACGTATATGCGCCTTCTGAAATCGCTCCTTCACCGTCCCAAAAGATGAACGTCCCACTAGCCAGTTCTGGCCAGACAGCAAGGGTACAGGCCATTTCACAAATATGGACATCCATGAATTGTCCGGCCTCAGAAATGGATAGTTGGCTGTACCGGCCAGGGTATTTAAGAAGGGTGGTGACTATGTTATAAGACATGCATGTCCCAGCAGGCCATTTCAGATAATCCAACATACCGTGGCAGCCCAGTAATATGTCTGGAGTATGAATTTACATGCAGGTTTTTTTGGCCAGGAAATATTACTTTTGGCGATGAGAGAGCATTTTGCTCTACCCCCGTAAGCACTGCAGTGATGAAACGAGCAGTTTTTGCACCTTATTCATGGTCAGGAGCAGATATAGGCTTGGGCACCTCAACAAACCAGGCCAGACATGCTTGTGCCATTCTGAAATTGCACTGCGACGTTCATCTCTGTTGCTCTGCCCAGGCCATGCTTCCATGCTACATGGACATGCTCACGCTGGGGATGTCTATCCACTCAGATTTCTAAAGTGGGTCCAGGGACATCTCTGTCATTTGCACGACTGAAGGCCCCTTTTGAGATGTCCAAATCACAAAGAGAGTTTCTAAAATAACTTCCTTTATGTTTAGTGAACCGATTTTTATAGTATTTAAAATTTCTTTTTGAATATTGTATTATAATTATATGTTTGTTTTTTTATTATATGTGAAATGAGAGTCAGAAGCTGCAAAGATGTCTGACATGTTGGGACATGGAATGTACGAAGCATGAACTAAGGGAAGTTGGTGGTGGTCAAGAATGAAATGGAACATGTACAACTCGATCTATGGGTGTCAGCGAACTGAAGTAGACTGGCATGGGGCACTTTGCATCTGATGATCACATGGTCTACTATTCTGGAAATGAAAGACAAAGAAGAAATGGTGTTGCATTTATAATTAAGAAGAAACTTGCAAGAACTGTAATGAAATACAATGCAATCAGTGAACACTTAATTTCTATTCATCTATGAGGGATGCCCAACAATACAACTATATTTGCCACAACAACAGCTGTAGAAGAGAACAAAGTTGATGAGTTCTGCGAACAAATACAAGGTGAAATTGACAGAACATGCAAACAGGATATTCTGATAGTCATGGATAACTGGAACGCAAAAGTTGGCAACAAAGATGAAAGCAGGAGATCCAAGATGGCTGCCGTCTATGCTGTCTGAGCGGGCTGTGTTTCCTGAATGCCAAAATGTAAGGGGAAGCTTTGGGGATTCCCCCCTACCCGTTACAGTCCCCTTTGCTTTTTTTCCCCTGTGGGTCTGATGGATTCCTTCTTGACACCACGCTCGGAACACTTGGAGGAAGCCGGGGGGTAAATGCCTGGCTGTGTCGACGCCGGGACTGGGTAATCTGGCATCATCTTCAGGCTGCGATCTTACCCCGGATCTACAGCTCCTGCCTGCTATCCCCGCTGACTTCTTATGCTTGAGCTCGCCTGAGGTAGCAAATCCCTTAGTCGGGAAGGCTGTGTCTTCGGTTGAGGGGAGCGCACTGGAAGCGTCTTCAGCGGAATTGAGCCCCAGGAGACCCTCTTTGGCTGCAGGGATGGAAGAGGGGGCAAAGCTTCGTTCCTCCCAGGGCAGTAAGTCGGTGGAGCAGGAACTAAGTGTTTCGACAAACCCTGTTGCGGCCAAGATTGAGCAAACTACCATGGCTCCTTTCTCCCTGGTTAAACCGGAGCATATTACCTTGGACTTGATTTGGACAGCACTTACAAAGCTCGGTGAGTGTTTAGTTGCTCAAACAAATTCCACTCTACAGCTTATAAGTATGAATGCAGGAGCAGTACCGAATTGTATGGTTTCTATGACTGGGATTCACACTCAGATCTCCTCTTTAGAGAACAAGGTCTCCCAAGTGGAAGAACGTTGTTCAGTGGCCACTGAGGATCTGTTTGGCCAAAGAATTAAGCTCGAGATGTTGGAAAACCAGTTCAGATCTACAAACTTGAGACTACTGAACTTTCCTCGTTCCTCTATGATTTCAGCTCGGGACATTTTTAAAGTTTATTTGGTAGAAATTTTGGGGGTTCCTCTTGAATCCCATCCACCGCTTTCTAAAGCTTTTTTATATTCCAACTGGGAAGAAAGATGTGAAATCCAAGTTAAAAGCTCCTCCAGAAGCTGGTTCTTTGGATATTTTGAATGTTTCGGACTTATTGGACACTTCAATCTCTGACTCTGTTGTTCCAGCCACCTTGGTGATTTCATTGGCATTGGTTTCCGATCGGGAATGGTTGTTGAAGATGTATTTTAGGAAAAGATCTGTTTTGTTTAAGGGCTTGTCCATTCGTATGTTTCCTGACTTGAGCCGGGAGCTCCTGGTTCTTAGGCCTTGGGTGATTCAAGTGGGGGGTTTATTTTTCCTAAAATTTCTTTGTAAATGTTTGATTAAGTTGAACTACATTTCCTACATCTTTTATGACCCTTCAAATTTGGTCACCTATATTAGCTCCCGTCTCACTGCGGCCCCCAGGAGGGATGTTGTTTGATCTGCCTCTTGTAGATATTATAGAATTCAGTGTTTAAGCATAGTTTGTTATCCTGCATATTACATAATTTATTTTTTCCTTTCGTCTTGGATCTTCCTAGTGTGAGGACTTGTGAGCGATGGGCATAAGCATATTTCCTTAATTGTATTTCTTATTTTGGAGGATTGCTGCTTTATTTCTCTTTACTGTCAAGTTATCTTTTTGCTTGATATGTTTGTATTTAGTATGTAACAGTGCAGACCCCGAACAACCCGAGAAAATGCAGTTCAGTATAAAGGAGCACAGGAAAAGTGACAGGGTAAACAAGGAAATGTCAGATGGTTACCGTGAGCAACCTAGAAACACGTGCAAAAGCCCAATGAGGACACACCCAGCCAGCAAAGGAAGGGAATTCACTTTACCTGACAGGGTTCAGCTGGGTGGGGGTGGAGCAAGGAAACACTGGGATAAAATAGGCTCCCAGACAATCAGAAAGGAAGATAGAGAGAGAGAGGAGCTGAAGCAGCCACGGACACACTCTGAGGGAATACAGCAAAGGCAGCTAAAACGCTGGGAAGCATGGAGCAGGTATGAGAATGTAAGAGAGAGTGACAATGAGGCTTTGGAGCAACTAGAGAGCCAGCGTGAAGGTCAGAGGGGAACCGAAGACCTGAGAGAAGCAGAGAGATATCAACAGCCAGATAGTGTGTTTGAGCCAGAGAGACGTAAGAAGACTGCAGTTGCAGGTTCCAGTGCACAGAGTGAATGCAAGAGTGATTTGCTATATGAAAGAAGACAACCCTGGAGGTATGGAAATAGGCACACAAGGTCCCACTATCTAGACGCTGAAAATATCCCTTCTTCTGGTTTTAAAAACCCTAGAAGAAAAAGGTTTTACTTACCAGATAAAGCTGAAGAGTTTTGTAGTCATTGTAAGCTCACAGCTCCCTGTGAAACTCCGTCACGAGCTCTCCAATCTAGCTCAGCTGGGTTACAAAAGGGAAGCCTGAACCGGCAGAGAAATTCCCTTAATTATCCCACTAGCAGAGCAAACCAAGAGTTGAGCTATATTCTAAAATACCAGCAGGGGCAGAGCCCTGAAAAGCTCAACTCTAGAATACATGGTAATTCCCAGAGAGACACTAGCTCTAAGGAAGAGAGGAACTTCCTGTCTGACGAGGTTAACCAGCCATTCTCCCACGTTAATGCTGAGGTCCAGAATGAACCTTCCAGTCGGCCAGAGTTAATGGAATATCAAAATGCAGAAGAATATGATATGCCAGAATTGATGGACTGCTCTTTGACCTTGATTGAACCTGAGTTCTCTCTCAGATAAGTAATTAGTTCGTGTCCTAGCTTTAGTGTTATAAGCAACAGGCTGCAGCTCTCTCTAAGTGAAGCAGATATAAGCTGTGCTGTCAGCTACAGGAGAAAGAACCATATTGAAGTATTTAAGCTGTTTTGTTCTTTTCATTTATTTGTTGTTTTGGAAGCTGAAGGAAGCAAGTTCTGTTTGCTTTTGTTACTTTATGTTACATGTCCAAGCAAGGCATTTGATTTATGTTCCTGAAGATAAAGTACCCTCAAGGGACGGGGAATAAAACCCTTTAATTTGAAAAGAAGTGTTTTGTGGTTTATATCAGTGAAGGCACAACTACCACCCTCCAGAGCCTTGCAATACCAGTGGCTACCGCTTGGCCAGAGAGGGCACGACAAGTATTTATAGAATTTTACAATAAACAAAGATGAAAGCAAAGTGGTTGGAAAATATGGACTTCGGAACATAAAGAACATAGGAACATAAGATATGCCATAATGGGTCAGACCAAGGTCCATCAAGCCCAGTATCCTGTTTCAAACAGTGGCCAATCTAGGTCACAAGTACCTAGCAGTTTCCCCAAAAAGACACAGGTACCACAATTCTTGTACTGGGGCAAGCAGTGGATATTCTGGGTCCACTTTAATAATGGTTTATGGACTTTTCCTCCAGGAACTTGTCCAAACCTTTTTTAAACCCGGATACACTAACACCTTTTACTACATCCTCCGGTAGTAAATTCCAGAGTTTGATTACACATTGAGTGAAAAAATATTTTCTCTTATTAGTCTTAAATAGGTTACCCTGTAGCTTCATTGCATGCCCCCTAGTCTTTCTATATTTTGATGACATAAGCAATCGATCTACGTTTACCCGTTACACTCCATTCATTAATTTATAGATCTGTATCATATCTCCCCTCAGCCGTCTCTTTTCAAGGTTGAAGAGCCCTAACTTTTTTAGCCTCTCTTCATAAGGATATCCTTCCATCTCCTTTACCATTTTGGTGGCTCTTCTCTGTATGTTTTCAAATAACTCTATATTTATTTATTAGAAATTTTTATACCGCATTTTCAGGCAGATCAAATGCGGTTTACAATTAAACAAACTTTGAAAAGTACAGAAAACAGTACATATTCAATTACATGGAACAGTTTTTTTAAGATACGGCAACCAGAATTGCACACAATATTCAAGGTGCGGTCGCACCACGGAACGATACAGAGGCATTATAATATCCTTTGTTTTATTTTCCATTCCTTTCCTTATGATACCTAGCATTCTATTTGCTCTCTTGGCTGCTGCTGCACACTGGGCGGAGGGTTTTATCATGTTATCCATGATGACGCCTAAATCTTTTTCTTGGGTGAAGGTTCCTAATGTGGAACCTTGCATCATGTAACCATAGTTTGGGTTGTTTTTTCCTAGGTGCATAACTTTGCACTTGTCCACGTTAAATTTCATCTGCCATTTGGATGCCCAGTCTTCCAATTTATCAAGATCCTCTTGCAATTTTCCACAATCCTCATGGGTTTTAACAACTTTGAATAGTTCTGTGTCATCTGAAAATTTGATAACCTCACTCATTATTCCCATTTCCACGTCATTTATGAATATGTTAAAAAGCAGCAGATCCAGCACAGATTCCTGGGGTACTCCACTATTCACCTTTGTCCATTGGGAAAACTGGCTATTTAGCCCTACCCTCTGCTTTCTATCTTTTAACCAGTTCCTGATCCACAATAGTACACTGCCTCCTATCCCATGACTCTTTAGTTTTGCCAAAATTCTCTGATGAGGGACCTTGTCAAAGGCTTTCTGAAAGTCCAGATACCCTATATCAACTGACTCACCTTTGTCTACCTGCTATTCACACTTTCAAAAAAACAGATTAATAAGGCAAGATCTTCCTTGTCAAAAGCCATGTTGGCTGTCTCCCATTAAGTCATGACTTTACATGTTCAGTAATTTTGTTCTTTATGATGGTTTCCACCGTTTTTCCCGGTACTGACGTCAGGTCTGTAGTTTCCCGGATCACCCCTGGAACCCTTTTTAAAAACTGGCGTTACATTGGCCATCCTCCAATCTTCAGGTTTTACAGATGATTTTAATGATAGTTCACAGATTACTAATAGTAGGTCTGCAATCTCATATTTCAGTTCTTTCAAAACCCTTGGATGTATACCATCTGGTCCAGGTGATTTGCTACTCTTTAATTTATCAAATAGTTGTAATACATCTTCCTGGTGTATCGATATTTCTTTCAATTCTTTCGCAGCATCTCCTTTAAAACCATTTCAATCATGGGTAACATTCCTACATCTTCCTCAATAAAGACCGAAGCAAAGAATTCATCCAGTCTCTCCACTATGGCCTTGTCCCCTTTTAGTGCCCCTTTTACCCCTCTATCATCTAATGGTCCAACTGACTCTCTCACAGGATTTTGGCTACAAATCTACTTGAAAAAGTCATTATTATGTGTTTTTGCTTTCACAGCAAGCTTCTTCTCAAATTCTCTCTTTGCCTGCCTTATCAATGCCTTGCATCTAACTTGCCAGAGCTTGTTTTGTTTCCAGTTTTCATCATTTGGCTCCTTTTTCCATTTCTTGAAAGATGCTTTTTTGGCAACTGCCGCCTCTCTGACCCCACCTTTAAACCATGTTGTCAGTTTTTTGGACTTCCTTCCACTTTTCTTAAAGCGTGGAATACAGCTGGTCTAGGCTTCCAAGATAGTATTTTTAAACACCCAAGCTTGATGTAAATCTTTAACCTCTGCAACTGCTCCTTTTAGTTTTTTCTTAACTATTTTCCTCATTTTATCATAGTTTCCCTTATGAAAGTTAAAAGGTAGTACTATGGATTTCCTTACCATCCTTCCTTCTTTCATTAAATCAAACGTGATCATGCTATGATCACTATTGCCAAGTGGCCCCAACACCCTTATCTCTTGCACCAGATCTTGTGTTCCACTAAGGACTAGGTCCAAAATGGCTTTCGCTCTGTTTGGTTCATGAACCAGCTGCTCCAAAAAGCAGTCATTTATTTCTTCTATAAACTTTATCTCCCTAGCATGTCCTGCCATGACACTGACCCAGTCAACAATGTGGTAACGGAAATCACCCATTATTATTACTGTGTTGTAACTTTTGTTAGCTTCCCTGATTTCTTTGAGCATTTCATCATCCATTTGTTCATTCTGGCCAGGCAGTCAATAGTACATCCCCACTGCCATTGCCTTCCCCTTCCCCTTTTTACATGGAATGTCAATCCATAGAGATTCTACAGTGAATTTTGCTTCCTGCAAAACTTTAATCCTTTGTGATTCAATGCCCTCTCTAACAGAGCGCAACCCCTCCACCAATTTGATCTTCTCTATCATTACAATATAGTTTGTACCAGGAATCAAATTGTCCCACTGGTTGTCCTCCTTCCACCATGTCTCTGAGATACCAATCATATCTAACCTCTCTTTAGTGCTATATATTCTAACTCTCCAATCGTATTTTTTAGACTTCTAGTATTTGCATACAAGCATTTTAGAGACTGTATTTTATTCATATTAATCTGGCTATTGGTAGGCAGGGGTAATTTGGAATCTTTAAGCTCTTTCTGCTCTGTACTCAAGGGCATTTGGGCTACTTTTGTCTTTATTAGAACTTCTCTGCTGATATGCCCTAACTTCAATCTTTTGCTAGTATCCTTCAAGGATACATTGTTCCAAACCATGTGCTCTTGGATGACTATCGGCTTTCCCCCATTATCTAGTTTAAAAGCTGCTCTCTCTCTTTTTTTAAAGGTTAATGCCAGCAGCCTGGTTCTGTTCTGGTTAAGGTGGAACTCATCCCTTCAGAAGAGCTCCTCCTTTCCACAGAATACTCCCCAGTTCCTAACAAATCCAAAACCCTCATCCTTGCACCATTGTCTTAATCCACGTATTGAGACTCCGGAGCTCTGCCTGTCTTTGGGTCCTGCGTGTGGAACGGGAAGCATTTCGGAGAATGCTACCCTGAAAGTTTTGGATTTCAACTTCCTACCTAAAAACCTAAATTTAGCCTCCATAACCTCCCTACCACACTTTCCTATGTCATTGTTACCGATTTGTACCAAGACAGCAGACTCCTCCCCAGCACTATCTAAGACCTTGTCTAGGTGGCGCGTAAGGTTCACTACCTTCGCACCAGGCAGGCTTGTTACCATGTGATCCTCACGTCCAGCCACACAGCTACCTACATGCCTAACGATCGAATCACCAACTATAACGGCTGTCATAATCCTTCCCTCGTGGGCACATGGCTCTGAAGAAACCTCCTCGGTGAAAGAGGGTTTTACATCGCCTGTTGGACAGGTCCTAGCTACAGGATTACTTCCTGCCACACTATGGTGATGCTCTCCTATAACGTGACCTCTCTCCTCCATAACAGGGATGCTGCCAGACTGGAGGTGGGACTTCAGTACTATATCCCTGTAGGTCTCGTCTATGTACCTCTCTGTCTTCCTTATGTCCTCCAAGCCTGCTACTCTATTTATTTTATTTACATTCTCTTATATACCGCGCTATTCTGCATCAGTGCGGTTTATATTGAACAAACTGAAATTACATTGAACAGGGCATTATAACTCTAGCCTCCAGAGATTGGACTTGTTCCCTGAGAACAAAGAGCTCCTTGCACCTAATGCATACCTAAGACCCCTCACCAACTGGGAGAAAATCATACATGTGACACTTGATGCAAAAGTCTGGAAAGCCCCCATCTCGCTGCTGGACTGCTGTCTGCATTTTAGTTTTAAGTTTGTGTTTAGGTATTTAAGTTCTTTACTTACTAAGGGCTGCTAGGGATACTTATATTAATAAAACTTTACCTAATATGTTTAATGTACCTTGTTCACCTGAAGCTTAACTAATCTCTTATCCTTAATGTATGCCTGATGAGGATAAACAGCTGCACCTGAGAGTGAATATGGCACCTCCTTTCCTTTAAGAGATTTAACACTAGAAGCCCTAAAAAGGCATTTTACCTAGAAATCCCAAAAAGCATCAATTGACACATTATCACAACGACTGCGTTGAGCATGAAATGCAGATGTGAATTAATTTGAAGTTACTTATTTGTTTACTACGTGCAGTATGTGACATCATTACATAACTGACATGGTTCTAGCAGTGGCGCTGGTATAAACCTTCGAAGATGCATTTGTGTCAACTGACGCATTTTGGGGCTTCTAGTGTTAAGCTACTATAAAGCTATGATTATCCTAGGGGTGGGTGGGTGTTGAGGAAGGAGGGAGGGAAAGAAGACTTATTAAAAACCTGGCTGCTACACAGTACCCTGTCCTGTGCTTCTAAGGTAATCTGTGACTAATTTCCTGGGTGATTCACACAGCCCTTGCTTGGATAGGAGTCTTTCAAAATGGCTCTGTCATCCGTCACTTGGCTTTAACACCTATTTAAAACAATTTCACAGTTCTCTTGCCCTCTATGTAGAAGGCTTCTTTGTAAAGGTCTCTAGAAATACTTTATTGCTCAAAGAATACTGACCCTGTTTTTCCTTTTATGCTAAGTTATACTCTGATTTGATTTAAATTAAAAGCTCTTTGCTGATGCCAGGCCCTGACCGAGTATTAAATTTAAACTAAAAGCTCAGGAGACTTCCGGTGGCAATGAGCTGAGAGGACGCAAGCCGATCAGCTCCGGGGAAACCCCTCATTAAAACCTACCAATTCCTCTCCAGTCTGGGGCGCGCTTGCTCCTGGCTCCCGCGCAAACCGCAAAGTGCGAGGTGGTCAAGGTGAAACCTGCACGAGCCTCCTTAATTGCTCCGATGGCCTCGAAACCCGGTCGGAAGGAGAAGGTTCGGCCCCCAGAGAGTAAGATGGCGGATGAGCAGCCGAGCAGCCCTGCGGCTGACACGCACCAGGCCATGGTGGCTGAAGTGAGCACGGCGGTCGTCAGTGCCTTAGATGATCGCTTTCGCTCCTTGGCGGAGCAGCTCACTCAGGTCAGCCAAAGTATCAGTGACTTTACGGGGCGCATTGAACACGTGGAAACAAGGGTTTCGGAGGTGGAGGACTCGCAGCGCACCTTGCAGGAACGGGTGACGGCCCTGGAGACTTTAGCCCAGCAGCAACGAGATAAACTCGACGATTTGGAAAATCGGGGAAGGAGGAAGAACTTACGCTTCGTGGGCATTGCGGAGTCAGTCTCGGACCGAGAGCTTAATGGCTTTCTGGAGACTTGGATCAAGCAGGCCTTACCTACTGCGGTGACTGGCCCGCTCAGGCTGGAGCGTGTACATCGACTGGGCCAGCGCCAGGACGGCACGCGCAGACCACGTGCAGTCATTGCCCGATTTCTCGAATATCGCCAGAAAGAGGAGGTTTTGCGGGCTGCCCGGGGCCGACGCCGGCAGTCGGGGGACGAGTCTCAGATATTGGTCTTCCAGGACTATTCCATTCTCGTGAGCCAACGGCGCAAGGCCTTTAGCGCGGTCTGTGGGCAGCTGATCAATCGGGACCTGCGTTTTGCTTTACTGTATCCCGCAAAACTGCGGGTTGACCATAATGGCCGCCCGAGGTACTTCTCAACACCAGAGGAGGCACAAACCTTTTTAGGGCAACTTGGTGACTGTTCAGCCTCCTGAGATAAGCTGGGCCTCGTGAGGTTTGAGTTCTGGATGGAGAACGTGAGCGCTGCAAAAAAGGGGCCTGGACATGGTTTGCATTAAGGTTTTTCAGGCAAACAGAGCTCCTGATGGCTGACACTGGCTATTTGCTAGGACAGTGTTACATTCTTATAATCACTGTTATATTTTTATAATTACTGTTATATGTATAGGATGTTTGTATTCTTGCCAATTTTTGTGTACTGGTTTTGCTTGCATGGGTTCGTGTTAACTTGTTAGAATTAGGGGCAGAAGAGGGGGTGGTGGCTGGGGGGAGGGCGCCGATGTGCGGCGCTGACTGTTGTTGGTTCTGGAGGGTTAGCAGGAAGGGGGGGAGCACGCTTTTTTTTTTTGGTGGGGTAGGCCCGAATGTCATCGGCATAGGGTCCCAGGTGGAGAGGGACGGTGATGGTGGATAAGAAGGGGGAGGTCAGGGAGGGGGGGACGGGCATAAAGGGGGAGGGGGGCGGGGATTGCGACTGGGGTGGGGGGGGGCGATACGTTTGTGGCATCTAGCGGTGGGTTTGCTGCATGTCCAGGGTCGGGCTTTGAGTCGAGCGGGGATAGAGGGAGGGGTGGATCCCGGGCTGGGGGGGTCTGCACCATCTATTAAACAGCTCTTGGTGTTTCTGGTAACATGGGAGCCCCCGGATAATGGGTAAGCTCTTGAAATTAGCATCCTGGAATGTGTGTGGCTTAGGAACTCCTATAAAGCGGTACAAAGTGTTACAACAGTTGAGGTCCAAGAGGGTTGACATTGCCCTGTTACAGGAGACGCACCAGTCCCTGATAGAACAAGAGAAATTGTGTAGAGGCTGGGTTGGACGCATGTATGGGGCCCCTGCAGTGGGAAAAAAAAGAGGGGTGGTTATCTTGATTGCTAAGACGGTGGGCTGGGTTGAAGAACGTGTGGAAGTTGATTCGGAGGGGAGATATGTGTTTGCTTGGGGGACACTGGATGGTGTGCGAGTGGTGTTGGGCTCTGTTTATGCACCGAACGAATTTGAGGCCCGGTTCTTCCGGCAGCTGTCGCGAATCATGGCCAACCTGGGGCAATATCACCTGTACTTAGGGGGTGATTTTAATTCCGTTATGGATGACACACTGGATAGGTCCCGGGGGGGCGGAGTGCGGGACCAGAGGAGCTCCCGAAGCCTGAGAGGGTTGTGTGAAGGGTATGATCTTTTGGATGTCTGGAGAGTGATGCACCCGGGAGACAGGGCATACACACATCTGTCGCGGGCTCACGGGACATGGTCGAGGATTGATTACTTCCTTCTTTCCAGGGCCTTATTTGGTGGGGTCTCCCGGGTGGATATTGGGCCCCTCGTCCTTTCTGACCATGCCATGGTGGTTCTGGAAATGCAGCAGCGGGATAGGGGGACTGGGAGGTTGTGGAGATATCCCTTGGATCTTGGAGGGGATGTAGAGTTTGTGAAATATCTCCGGGAACGGTGGGCGGAATATGCGCAAAATAACTCTCAGCACACGGATAATCCTGCTCTCTTTTGGGAGGCGGGAAAGGCTGTGATGCGGGGGGAAATCATTAGCTATCACTGCCAAAAACGGAAGAGATTGAATAGTCGTATTTTGCACCTAGAAAGCGCTTTGGCTAAAGCGCGCCGCTGGCATGCCCGCAGTCACAGTGGGGAGGCACGGGCTCGGTTACGAGAACTCCAATCAGAACTGGAGCTGTTACTTGGGCAACGGGCTAGGAAATCTATGATGTTTTACAAATACCAGCTATACAGGTATGGGAATCGTGCGGGTAAGTTGCTTTCGGCGTTGGTGCGGGCAGAGGGGGGTCCCGGACGAGTTGGGATGCTCCGGCATGAGGATGGTACGGTTCGGTCTACCGAAGAGGATATTGAAAGGATTTTTTGTGACTACTATCAAACCCTGTATGCCCGGGAAGGTGGGGATGAGAAGGGGGGATGGGCCTTCTTGGAGGCTTGTGCCTTGCCGAGTGTAACGCCCGACCAGCTGCAGGTGTTGAATGCGCCGCTGTCAGCGCATGAGGTGCAGCGTGCGATTAAGAACTTAAAGCATGGGAAGGCCCCTGGTGTTGATGGCCTGAGGGGAGAGTTCTATAAAATCTTGGACGACAAGGTAGTGCTCCCCTTACTAGACTATTATGGAGATCTGATTAGCAGAGGTCACTTTCCTTATGCGGCGAATAAAGCATTAGTCACAGTGCTGCCTAAGCCGGGCCGGGATCCGCTCTTACCGGGTTCTTACCGGCCTATCTCTCTGTTGAATGTGGACATAAAAATTCTGGCCAAGATAATGGCGGAGAGGTTGGCCGAGTTCCTTCCTGCTTTGATACATAGGGATCAGGTTGGCTTTGTGAGGGACAGACATGCAACCTATAGCTTGCAGCGCGTACTAGCCTCCATGTGTGCTAGTAGAAAGGCTAACCGGCGTTCAATGCTTATTAGTTTCGATGCCGAAAAGGCATTCGACCGGGTAGCCTGGAGTTTTATGTACCAAGTTTTGGAGAGGGTGGGAATTCAGGGCTTTTTCGTAGAGGTTATCCGGCTACTGTATGCGAATCCCAAGGGGGCGATCCTGGTGAATGGTCATTTATCCCCTGAATTTTCGATCCAGAAAGGGACCCGGCAGGGTTGCCCCCTTTCCCCGTTATTGTTCGTATTGACACTGGAGCCTTTATTGTGTCAACTTCGGAGTTCACCAGCCTTTCAGGGGATACCCGTGGGACCGAGGGAATTTCGGGTCGCGGCATTCGCTGATGACCTTTTGATGCACATTGATAAGCCGGAGGAAGGTCTCCCCGCACTGTTGCAGCTCATCCAGGTCTATGGCCAGGTTTCTGCCTTTAAATTAAATTTGGACAAATCTGAGGCACTGCCGCTTGTCGCAAATATTGTTCGGTGCTGGCCAGGTACTTTCCCCCTGAGATGGGTGGCTGACCGATTTAAATATCTGGGGATTTATTTGCCCGCGGACCTGCGTGACCTATACCGTATTAATATCAATGTGCTGTTGCAGCACTTGACTGATAAGGTACAAAAGTGGAAGGCCTTGCCGCTCTCCCTAGGGGGTCGGATAGCATTGTACAAAATGACATTGTTTCCCAAGTGGCTATATGTCCTGCAGACACTCCCTCTGTTTGTGCACCGGAAGGATCTCAAACTGATGGAAAAACAGCTTAACCTTTTGCTCTGGCGGGGCGGGCGTCCTCGTGTGCGACTGGCAGTGTTGCAGCGCCCGTGGAGTAGGGGGGGTATGGGCCTTCCCGACATTAAACTGTATAACCGGGCATGCCTGCTTCGGCATGTGCGGGATTGGCTATGGGGGTCTGGTGATTATACCCCGCTAGAGATGCTGGGAGCATTGATTGCACCTTTGCGTGTTTCCTACGTCTTACATATGAAAGGGGCCAAAGGTATAGACCAGTGGGTGTGGATGGTGCTGCTCTCTCCCATTGTTTCGCGCGTGGCGGTATCTCTGTGGACAATTGGGATGTTCGCCTTTTTGTTCCCCATACCTTCCCATTCGCGGGAATAAAGATTTTGCGCCTGGCCTGGATGAGGCGAGTTTTGTGCGGTGGGATGGGATGGGCATTTCTGCTATAGACTTGTTACTTACTGGAGAGGGGCTCATTGAATCCTTTGCTGTACTGCGTGGACAGTACTCCTGGACATGTGTGGATGTGTTCCCGTATGCTCAGATTCGGAACTACATTCGTACTTTACCTGTGGCCTCATTGAAGGGCGCTATATGTTCTCAGCTGGAGGAGTCTCTGCTGGGAGGGGATCGGGTGGCTCGAGTGGCTCAGCTGCATAAGTCTCTTGCGGATTTGATCCCTCCTGGGCAGGAGGACACCCTGGCGGCGGCCTGGACCAGGGATCTTGGGGAGTGCCTGACGGGTGAGGAAGTGGTGGAGGCTATAGCGTGTATTCCCCAGCTAACGGTGTCTGTCAATTTCCGCGATATGCAATATAGGCTGATCCGCCGATTATATTTTGCCCCAAACCGGGCTTGGCGGGCGGGGTTAGCGCCTACGAACTGTTGCCCGCGGTGTGGGGTTGCAGACGCTACCCTGGGCCACATGTTTTGGCACTGCTCGGTGGCCCGGAGTTTCTGGGGTAAAGTACTTCGATATTTGGAGGTGTGCTTGGCCATGGTGCTGCGGTTGACGCCCGTCAATCTAGTGCTTGATATTTGGCGGGCAGAGATTGGGCCTGGTATAGATAAGGTACAAGGGGATTGGCTACGATTGGTGCTTGTTACGGCTCGCATGACTATCCTGCACTCCTGGGTGGAGGCACGAGGGCCGCTGTATGGGCAGTGGAGGGTGCGTTTGCATGGTCTCTTGTGGTTAGAGAGGTACCGTGCGCGGGGTCACCCACGGCGCTGGGACCTTTTCTTGAAGGGCTGGGGCCCCCATCTTCATGGTATGCCAGCCAAAGCTAGGAGTCGTGTTTTGGATGGAGTAGCTAGATAGAGTTCAATGGGGGGGGGGGGCACAAGAGTACAACTTATAGCTTGTTTGTCGGGGGGGGAGAAGGGATACTGGGAGGGAGGTCTGTTCGGGGGGGGTGCAGAGGGGGGGCTCGCTAAGTAGGGGGGGGGTACTGTACTTTACTGTGGGGTCTCTTTCTTTCTCCTGTTTCGGGCAAGCAGTAGCACTATAATGTTCACCCAGTGGCCCAAGTCCCAGGTTTGACTGCTGGTTGGCAAGGGAAGTGAGTTTCTGACTCGGGATACGGTTTGGATGATTTTCTGCTTGAGAGGTGACTTTTGGGTGGTGTGTTTGGCTTTTGGGTGCCCTGGATCTCCCTATAATCTCTTACCACTACAGCATTGAGGGATGAGAGGGGCAGATGGGTTTGCGGAATCGGATAGGGCGAGTTGGCTTGGTTATAAATGCCCTCTGGGGAGGTGGAGGGGGTCCTGTAACAGCTCCTCTGCATGTCCTCTTTCCCTTTTTTTTTCCTTTTACATACGTACGTAGATTTTTTTGAGCTTGTATAGGGTTATTTTATTTTGTCATGTGCTGTTCTTCTGGAAGCCTGTATTTTTACCTATAGGGAGTCCATGTATGATAATAGATGTATTTTTTTTTTTGATTGATATGCTTTATATGTTTAAAACGAATAAAACAGATTTAACATAAACTAAAAGCTCTCTGCTGGATTTTAAACTTAAACTGAAAGCTACCTGTTGAGTTTTTCATTTAACTAAAAGTTGTTTGCTGATACGAGGCCCTGACTAATTTAACAAATACACTGGATTCACAGATTAATCAGCTTTAATCTAAAGAATTCCTTTTTCACCAAGATTTAGAAAAATTCCCAGAAGTAAATACTTACAATTGCAGATCTCTCTCCAGAAGTAGCAGTCCCTTTTTGTAGCCCTTCAAGACTACAGAAAGGAAGCTGGAGAAAGTCTGATAAAATTCTGCAAGACCAATGTTCTATTCATCTCAAACACCTTCTTTCAGCAGCACAAATGGCGACTGTACACATGGACTTCACCCAATGGATTGTACAAAAATCAAATTGACTACATCTGTGGAAGTCAACGATGGAAAAGCTCTATAACATCAACAAAGAAAAACCTGGAGCTGACTGTGGTACAGATCACCAACTACCAGTATGCAAACTCAAGCTAAAGTTGAAAAAGAGCAAGCCACTGATGAATGTAGCACAGTAAGATCTTCCACCAGAATATTCCACCAGAATTTAAAGACTGCCTGCAAAATTGATTTGCTTCTTTAGATACAAATAACAGAGCTCCAGAAGAGTTATGGACCGGCATCAAGAAGATTGTGTTGGAAAAAAGTGAGAAGTGTCTATAAAAGGTAAAAAAGCAAAAACAGCCAAAATGGGTGACTGAAGAATCTCTGAAAATTGCCCAGAAACACAGAGAAGCTAAAGCCAGAGGAGAAAGAGAGGCAATCACAGAACTCAGAGATTTCCAATGTGCAGCGAGACAAGACAAGAAGAAGTACTACAATGATGCATGCAAGGAAATAGAAGCAGAAACTATTAGAGGAAGAACAAGATCGGCTTTCCTAAAGCTACGAGATTTAAAGAAATAATTCCAGCCTCGAATTGGAATGTTAGAAGATACTCAAGAATCCATGTTGAATGATACTAAGAAGATCAAGAAAAGGTGGAAAGAATATACAGAGTCATTATATGATAAAGATCAAGTGGACCAACAGCCATTTCAACTTGTACCTTATGAAAGAATAAGTCGAAGTAGCATTGAAAGCCTTTTCAAAGAATAAAGCACCAGGCATTGATGGCATTCTCAATGAAGCATTACAGCAATCTGATGCAGCTGTTACCATACTTACAAGATTCTGCCAGGAAAATTGGAAGACATCATCATGGCCAACTGACTGGAAAAGATCTGTGTTTATACCAATACTAAAGAAAGCGTAGTTACTCACCTGTAACAGGTGATCTCCGGGAGCAGCAGGAATTTAGCCTTCACATATGGGTATCATCGGTACTGACGGAGCCTGAGCGGGAACGCTCCCCAGCGTCCAATAGGAACGCTTTTGGGAGCATCCCTCAGCATATGCGCGCTGCCTTCCCGCCTTTCCAACTGTCAGATTTCAGTTAAGTTTGCAGCTGAGTGAAAGGATAGAGGGAGAGAGGAAAGAGATAGAGATAGAGAGACAACTCCTAGGGGAGGTGGGTGGGTTGTGAAGACTAAATTCCTGCTGTTCCCGGAGTGAGTAAAAACGCTATCTCCAGGAACAAGCAGGAATGTAGTCTTCACATATAGGGACTCCCTAGCTGAAGATGCCAGGGAGATAGCCCCAGGAAGCTGCCACCCAAGTAAGGTGGACCATGCTTCCTCCCATGGATCTCTGGCATCCCACCAGGGTTGGTGGGTAGGAGATGAATTAGGTCTGGAAGAGATTTTGAAGAACAGCTTGGCCAAAGAAGGCATCCCGACGGGAGGCTTTATCTAGGCAGTAGTGGGCTGTAAAGGTGTGTACTGAAGCCCAGGTGGCTGCTCGACAAATGTCATCAATCGACACAGAGTGAAGGTTAGCCATAGAGGCTGCCATGGCTCTCACATTATGAGCTGTGACATGGCCTTGAAGAGGAAGACTCTTACTCTCATAAGCAAATGTGCAATTCATTTGGACAGAGTTCTCTTGGAGACTGGAAATCCCAAATGACTAGAATCAAAAGCAATAAAAAGTTGAAAAGACTTTCTATGTTGCTGTGTTCTTTGTAGGTAAAAAGCCAAGGCTCTTTTACAATCCAAAGTATGAAGGTTCCTTTCTGCATGAGGCCTCAGAAAGAATATAGGAAGATAAATTGATTGATTTAAATGAAAAGGCGAAACCACCTTTGGCATAAAGTGTGGATGAGTTCTAAGAACAACCTTATCATGGTGAAACCTAGTATAAGGAGGATCAGCCACTAAAGCTTGCAATTCACTAATGTGACGTGCAGAGGTGATTGCAATTAGGAAGATGACCTTCCAGGACAAAAGCTTTAGGGTTGTAGTGACTAAAGGTTCAAAAGGTGGTTTCACGAGCTGCCCGAGAACTAGGTTTAAATCCCATGCCACCGGTGGTGGTCTGATGGGAGGCTTTGTTAATAGAAGACCTCTCATAAATCTTGTTATGAGGGGATGAGAAGAAATTGGTTGTCCATTTAGAGGCTTAAAGGAAGCTGCAATTACACTAAGATGGACTCTTACTGAATTGGTCTTTAGACCAGAATTTGATAGATGAAGTAGATACTCTAGTATCGATTCCAAAGGTATCAAAGAGGTTTAACCCCTTCTGTGAACACTATATAGTAAAACGTTTCCATTTGAAGGCATATGAGCGTCTTGTGGAAGGTTTTCTAGAAGCCTGAAGGATATCCTTTACCTGTTGGGAAAGGTTAAGATCCTGAAGGTCTAAGCTTTCAGCAACCAGGCCCTGAGATGCAGGGACTGGGGATTCAGGTGCCATAGCATCCCGTTCTCTTGGGAGAGGAGATCTGGAGCATAGCCTAACTCCAGAGGTGCAGCTTGAGAGAGATGTAGAAGCAGGGGATACCACATTTGGCATAGCCACCGTGGCGCTATGAGAATCATACCACCCCTGTCTCTCTGAAGCTTGAAGAGTGTTTTGGGGATGAGGGGAATAGGTGGGAAGGCATAGAGGAAGTCGTGACCCCAGTGAAGGAAGGTGTCCCTTGCCTGGCAATTTTGAGCTGGAATCCTGGAACAGAACCGGGGAAGTTTGGCATTCAGTGGACTTGCAAATAGGTCTATGTCTGGGGTTCCCCAGATCTGAAATATCTTGGCCACCTGGTCTAGGTGGAGAGACCATTCGTGAGGCAGCAGTACTCAGCTGAGTTTGTCTGCCCAAAGGTTTTGAATGCCTGGAAGATATACCACGAGAAGGTGAATTTGATGCTCTCTGGCGAGGGCCCATAGTCGTAAAGCTTTGTTGCATAACGATAGAGAGCCTGTTCCCCCCTGCTTGTTCACGTAGAACATAGCTACTTGATTGTCCGTTTGGACTAGGACTGTTTTGTAGCTGAGCTGGGCATGGAATACTCGAAGAGCTAGATAGATTGCTCTGAGTTCGAGGAGGTTTATGTGAAGACAAGCCTCTTGTGGAGTCCAGGTACCCTGGGTAGAGAGATGATGCAGGTGTGCTCCCCATCCCACCTGTGATGCATCTGTTGTTAGGGTGGCCTGGAAAGCATAGTTACTCACCTGTAACAGGTGATCTCCGGGAACAGCAGGAATTTAGTCTTCACATATGGGTATCGTCGGTACCGACGGAGCCTGCATGGGAACACTCCCCAGCGTCCAATTAGAAAGCTTTTGGGAGCATCCCACAGCGCCTGCGTGCTGCCTTCCCGCCTTTCCCAACCGCCTCTCTCCAGTTGAGTTTAAAGCTGAGACAAAGAGAGAGAGAGAGAGGGAAAGAGAAAGAGATAGATAGAGAGATACAACTCCTAGGGGAGGTGGGTGGGTTGTGAAGACTAAATTCCTGCTGTTCCCGGAGATCACCTGTTACAGGTGAGTAACTATGCTATCTCCAGGAACAAGCAGGAATGTAGTCTTCACATATGGGGACTCCCTAGCGTTAGATGCCAGGGAGAGAACCCCAGAAGTTGTGTGTCCCTGTGAAAGGGCTCCACATCCCCCCATGGATCTCCGGCATCCTACCAGGGATGGTGGGTAGGAGTTGATTAGGTATGGAACAAGTGTTGGAGAACAGTCTGACCAAACAAGGCATCCCGGCGGGAGTCCATGTCCAAGCAGTAATGGGCTGTGAAGGTATGAACCGAGGCCCAAGTGGCTGCTCGATAGATGTCGTCGATAGACACAGAGTGCAGATGAGCCATTGAAGCTGCCATGGCTCTCACATTGTCAGCTGTGACATGGCCCTTGTCATGGGTAGCGCCCCCTACGCCTATGGGCAATCCATGGCAAAGATTATTTTTAGAGAGCCACAGGGAACGTAAGGTTCATCTGCGTAGTAAAATATCCTTACCAATTCCGGCTGCCTAAAAGAACTCAGTACCAAGACCAAGTGGAGGGAATTAAGGCTTTTATTCCCCGTCAATGCAAGGGTTCAAAAATAAGAGATGGATAATGAAACAGAAAGTCCTTTGTTGCAAAGGGTACCAGTATTCATAAACATGTGCTTAATTGTTACACTTCACAATTAATGCAGAGGTTGGGTAACAGGAATTCAGTTCATTCCAAAAGCATAAACATTCTATAAACTCTTCTATGTTACTCAGAGACTACAGACTCTTGACATGAGGCTGTGCACAGGTCACACTCCATCTGTTCTGGTGGAGATAGGGAAACTGTATTTATGCAGTCTGTTTCCATGCATTCTTCTTCACTAGAATCAACAGGGGAATAAACACTGTCCCTGTCTGACTCGGGTCGGTGTGCTATGCCTCTAGGGCCTTGTCTCCAATAACAGTTTGTTCTCAGGGCTTTAGGGATTTTATTAAACCAGTATGGTTTCTCCTTCTTTGTAGAGTGAGGACTTATTTTAACAGGGACTTTAAGATTCAAACATTCAATACCATCAATAAAGGTTCCATACCTGGAGCTTTGCTGGCTTGAATCCACATTGTTTTCCCTTTTAGCAATTTTCCTGCTGTAGCAATTTCTCTGCCTGTCTGCTTTAGGCAGGGCTGTGCTTCTTGGCAGTTTGGTGAAACCTGGTATGAATTCTCTTCTCTCCCTTGGTAAGAACTCAGGTTTATTATAAATTGCCTTTCCTTTCTTGCTTGGTAAAACTGGATAATTATTTCTCAGAGACTCTAAGCTTCTCTCCAAACCATTCCCTTTGGCTCCTTGCTTAAGTCTCTCTGTTCTAGAGTCAGGAACGCTGTGAGAACAGGGCGTGGCACAGCCTCTAACTTCAGAGCTGGCTCTAACAAACTTTCTTGGGACAGCTGCCCAGTCAGCCTGGCCCTTCTGGATTTCACCCCTGTGAACCCTGTACCTGTGGGCTTGCTCCTCTAGGATTTCTTCAGTTACTCCTTCTCTTGGAGATGAATCTCTTGATAGAGTTGTTCCCCCTTGGGAAGACGTCCCTCTGTCTCGGTTCCTTCTCAGGTCCTTTTCTTTCTTTGGTGAAGCCGTGCTCCCCTGTGTAGCCGTGCTTCTCCTCTCTGATGCGGCTGGACACTCCTTCCTTACTGCAGCTGGACACCCCTTCCTTACTGCAGCTGGACACTCCTGTGTAGCCATGCACCTCTTCCTTAATGCAGCTGGACCTTCTCTGCAAGCATTCAGCTCTGGCTTATAAGGAAATCTTTCCTGCCTGACTTCCGGGTTCATTTCCAGGTGCAAGTCATTAGGCTTCACAAGCTCATTAGCTCCTGAATGTTCCTTCCTGCTCCCTCTAGCTGTGCCTGGAGGTAATTGCACATCTAGATTCTTAAAAGAAACAGGATTTCTTTTCAAGTTTTCAACTTTATCAATACCCACATCATGACACATCCCCCCTCTTAAAATATTACGGGCTGAATGTTCATCATTATCATAGCACGTAATCCTAGACATCACATCGGCGTTGTAATGCAGCTTCCCTGCTCTATGTTGTACTTGGAATTCGTATGGCTGCAACGCCATATACCACCTAGTCAACCGGCTATTATTGTTGCGCATCTGGCTCAACCATTTGAGCGGAGCATGGTCCGTGATGAGGGTAAACTTTCTTCCCATAAGATAGAACTTTAAGGCTTCCACTGCCCATTTTATTGCTAAGCACTCCCGCTCAATGGTGGAGTACTTTTTTTCAGCCTGTGAGAGTTTCCTGCTTAGGAACATGATGGGGTGTTCAGCACCCTCCTGCATTTGGGAAAGGACGGCACCTAGGCCGACTTCCGATGCGTCTGTTTGGAGCAAAAATTGTTGGTTAAAATCCACCCCTCTTAATATGGGAGCTCTGCACAGCTTCTCTTTCAACACCTTGAAGGCAGCCTCCGCATCTGCCGTCCAGGATAAAGTGTTCGGGGCATTTTTCCGCAACATTTCCGTGAAGATAGCGCTTTCTTCGGCGAAGTGTGGGATAAAACGTCTGTAATATCCAATGAGTCCTAAAAAGCTTCGTAGTTGCTTTTTATTCTGGGATGCGGGAAAACTGCGGACACTTTCTATTTTATCTAACAAAGGACGGACTGTACCACGTCCTACTACATGTCCTAAGTATTTAACTTCGCAGGCAGCAAACAGGCATTTTCCCGGGTTTAAAGTTAAACCAGCCTGTCGCATGGCGCTCAAGACTGCTTTTACTTGGAGCAAATGCTGATTCCACGTAGCGCTATGAATGACTATGTCATCCATATAAGCCGTGGCATAATTTTGATGCGGACGTAAGACTATGTCCATCAATCTTTGACATGTCGCGGCCGCCCCGTGCAAACCAAAAGGCATGCGGCGAAATTGAAACAGGCCTTCTGGCGTAGTAAAGGCTGTTTTTGGTCGTGCCTCTCTGGTCAGGGGGACCTGCCAGTAGCCTTTTGTCATGTCTAAGGTGGTGAGATACTTAGCTTGGCCTAGCCGGTCGAGGAGTTCTTCTATGCGCGGCATAGGATAGGCGTCAAATGTGGATATGTCGTTGACCTGGCGGAAGTCAATGCAGAAACGCATCGTTCCATCTGGCTTGGGGACCAGGACAATAGGGCTGGACCAAGGGCTCCGAGACTCCTCTATCACTCCCATGTTCATCATGTCCTGGACTTGTGCTATGACTTCTTGTCTTTTAGCTTCGGGCAAACGATATGGTCTTTGCCTGATAATTCTTCCAGGAGGAGTGATGATTTCATGGGCAACCAAGTTCGTTTCGCCAAGAAGGGACGTCAACACATCTCCAAACTTCTCCAGCATACTGAATAGTTGTTGCCTCTGCACTACAGAGAGTTCCTCCCCTACATGTAGCTCCGGACTGGCTTTACAGTCGGACAACAGTGGGCCCAAATCTTCATCCACTTGCTTTTCTCCTACGGCTACAAAGCTTTTCATCTCAGTCTGCCCAGTGGAGCCAAATCCTCCGCTCCCCCGGCTGGTAGGGCTTATCATCGGTACTTCCTCCAAAGGCGGGAAGCCCACCCGCTCGCATATCAGCTGAGCTACTTGCTCTCCCGCTTTCACTTCAAAATTCTCGTTTGAAAAATTGAACAGGAAGACCTTGATAATACCCCTATAATCTGGGTCAATTACCCCAGCGCCCACGTCGATGAAGTGTTTGTGAGCTAAACCTGAACGGGGTGCAATTCTACCATAACATCCCGCTGGTAACTCCACTTGAATGTCGGTGCTAATCAAAGCTCTGCCGCATTTTGGGATTGTCTGACTTTTAGCACTGTATAAGTCGTACCCAGCGGCCTGGGGCGTGGCTCGACAGGGACTTCGAGCTTCTTGTGAGGTTTTACAAAATTTTAAAACAAACATCTTTCCTGATTCCTCTGGTATCTTGTGTTTGGGTTCCTTAACTTTCCCTAAAAGGGGATTGGGAACTACCCTACCCTTGAAAGGGGCACACCTGGACACGAGAGCTTCTCGTGAGTTTAAACCTTTTTCTATGCCTCTTTCAAACTGTGGCCAGTCCCTACCTAAGACCAGCTCCTTAGGTAACCTGGGCACAACAGCTATTAGCATATTTTTCTCTAACCCCAAACCTCTGACCAGTAATTTGTACACAGGGTAAAAGGTAGCAGCGCCATGCACACACTTTATCTTGACTCTACCCTCCGGTCGATCTGGGGCGGACGCAGCTTGCTGTTTGATAATGGACCAGAGCTTTCGCGAAATCATTGTCTGGTCCGCACCAGAGTCAAGTAAAGCCTTGGCAGCTACTCCTTGTACCATAACGTCAAGTACAAATCCCTCTGATACTAAGTGTCTGTGCTCCCTCATGAGCACAGTGCGTACTCGGCACTTATTCATAATGTGGCCCAACTTTCCACAGCCAAAACATCTTTTAGAATGACTTTTCTCTACATTCTTATCAGCTTTCATATTTTGAGTTTTAAACTGGGAGAGACTTCCTGATGCCTGTCTGAATGTCGCTACTGCTGTCTTTGCTACCTCCCCAGTACACTGGTAGCTAATTCAGCCTCTAGATACCTTTCTGTTAAGGCAATAGCCTCTGCAGTAGTGCGACAATTCTGAAGAATAAGGAAGCTCTTTACTTTACTGGGTACCGCAGTCATGAACTGTTCAAGGACTATTACATCCATTAGCGTTTCTACAGATCTTTCATTGGGCCTTAGCCACTTCTCAGCCAAGCTCTTAAGCCTGTGTCCCAATGTTTTAGGCGTTTCGCCTACCTCAAGACGTGCCGCATGTAGCTTGCGGTTATAGACAAGAGGAGTCAGGCCGAGACGTTCCCTAATGGCCTTCGTCACCTCGCTATAATTTTTAGCCAACGAAGCGGGCATTGCCTTATAGGCTGACAGTGCCTCTCCAGTAAGGGATACTGCCAGTCTAATGGGCCATTGCTCCTCCGGCCAACCCACGGAAAGAGCAATTCTCTCAAAAGAGTCCAGGAAGTCATCTGGATCGTCATTCACTCCTAACTTCCCTAAAGTTAGAGTCTCGTAGGACTCTAGTCCAACGGCCAGTTGCCCAGTCCTGAGCTCTGCTTCATGAGTTCAGCGGCTTCTTCCTGTGTCTTTTGTTGATGGCTCATCCAGGTTTCCAGCATCTGCAGGACTGGCTTTTGTTGACCCTGCATTGCCAGGATAGCATGCTGCTGGGTTTGCGCAGCCAGTTCCGCCTGCTTGCTGAATTGTGCCGCCATCCAACTAAGCATCTTGCTCCATCGCGATGAGATCCCTGGAAAGAAAAACAAAACAAAACAAGTGTGGCTGCCCAACAAAAATCAGCCCTACACTTCACCCTTTTTTTTTTTTTTCAAATTTTCCCTTTAAACTTTCACTTGTATCCACACAAGTTATGCCCTTCTACCTGTTACCTGGTAGAAATGTAGACTCGAACTCTCAGCAAGGGTGGTGCTGCTCTGTGTTGTAGCACTCTCCAGCAACCTCACCTTCCGTTCCGGATTCACTGCTGTCCGGTCCACGTTTTTCTACTCCAGTCCGGTTTCTTCCAACTCCAGTCCGGGTTTTTCCAACTCCAGTCCGGTTTTTTTCCAACTCCAGTCCGGTTTTTTCCAACTCCAGTCCGGTTTTTTTCCAACTCCAGTCCGGTTTTTTCTTTTTCTTTTTCAGACTGAATACTGGTAGTTTTTTCTTAATTTCTTTACAGTCTCTCTTAGGATTATATCCGTTATCCAAACAACTACGCCATTTGTCGTGGGTAGCGCCCCCTAAGCCTATGGGCAATCCACGGCAAAGATTATTTTTAGAGAGCCACAGGGAACGTAAGGTTCATCTGCGTAGTAAAATATCCTTACCAATTCTGGCTGCCTAAAAGTACCAAGACCAAGTGGAGGGAATTAAGGCTTTTATTCCCCGTCAATGCAAGGGTTCAAAAATAAGAGATGGATAACACAGGTACACTAAAAAAAATTTTTTTTAAACTGCCTCTAATGTTTCGATTGATTTTTACGTTTTTTGGTGCGCTGAATCCAAATCTGGTAACCAATTTGCTCCATCACGTACAGATTTTTCCTACATTGGGTTAGCAGTTTGAGGTGAACGTTTCAGATTGAGTGCGATCGAGATAAAAGTTTCTTGGATGAATTCTTTATACTAATTGTTTAGTAGTTATTCAAATAAGAATAAAGAAGCAGCACATAAGAATAGAGTAATGTCAACAAAACACACTGTGATGGTAGCAAAATTGTCTGCACTTAAAACAGCCACATACATGTGCACAAACATTGAGCATATAAGAGCGAGGTTAGACACAAAGCAAAACAAAGAAATGTGCAAAAAATGTTGTACAGGTATGTATGTAAGAATAGAAAACGCAAACCGCACCATTGCAATACATGAAGACAAACACCCGATGGTGTGAAAATAAAATTCTAATAAATGAGATCCGACACTGTGGTAATAACTAGCAAATTTTTATTTCAAAGTTTAGTAAAAACACGATATTTGTCAACACAGTTTAGATTTTAAAGTCATTCTTGGGTCAATCAATCTCCTGGTGGGCCCGTTTCTTCTTCCCCCGAATGCTTCTCTTGGTGCGCTACTTGGCGTATTTTTCATCTGAGGTTTCCCGCAGCAGCAACCAGCAGAAATCAGCCATCATAGTGGTGTTCCATCTTCCTTGGTACCTTTTCTCTGCGTCCTTGATGTCCTGGTGAAACCTTTCACCTTGTTCTTCACTGTACGCCCCCAAGTTTTTGGGAAAGTAGTTCACATGGGAGTGCAAGAAATGGACTTTCAGGCTCATGTTACAGCCTTGTTCTTTGAAGGCATTGAGCATCCTGGCAACAATATCCTTATAGTTCTCATCCCGCCTGTTCCCCAAGAATTTGAGAACAACATCCTTGAAGGAATCCCAGGCTTCTTTTTCCTTCTCAGACATCGTTTCAGCGAATGCTCCATCTGAAATGAGTTTCCTTATATCAGGGCCAACAAACACTCCTTCCTTTAGCTTTGCTTCAGAAAGTCGGGGGAACTTTGAGCAAAGGTACCGAAAGCACTCACCATCTTTTGGAAGGGACTTGATGAATTGCTTAATGAGACCCAACTTAATGTGGAGAGGTGGTAATAGAATTTTATCACGAGGTACCAAGCTCTCATGAAGAACATTTTTCTCACCGGGTCTCAAATACTCCCGAATTGGCCAGTCTTTTTTCCCCCAGTGTAGGTCGCGGGCCCGGCTATCCCACAAGCAAAGGAAGCAGGGATATTTGGTGAAACCGGATTGCTGCCCTAATAGCATGGATAGAATTTTAATGTCTCCACAAATCATCCACTTATGCTCATCATAACGAATCTTCTGAAGAATCAGGGCCAAATTCTCGTATTTTTCTTGGAGAATAACAGAGTGAGCAATAGGAACTGAAGTGAATGTGTTGCCATTATGAAGAAGAACACCTTTTATGCTGTCTTTTGACGAATCAATGAACAGCCGCCATTCAGCAGGATCATACTTGAGTTTAAACTTTTCCATCACTCCGTATATATCGTTGCAAAATACCAAATCTTCCTCTTTGCTGAAATACTTCAAAAATTGTGTCTCGCGGTTGCGGTACCAATAAAAAGTTGTTCCTGGTGACAATAGATTTTTCTTTTTAAGCCGAGAACCTAGCAGTTGGGCAGCATCTTTTGGGAGTCCTAAATCCCGGACTAAATCATTCAATTCAGCTTGAGAGAAAAGTTCAGGTTTCGGATGATGGTTCAGTTTCAAACTCGGAAGTACTGGACTCATCGGGAAAAGCCATCTGATGAGTCTCATCATGATCAGAACCGTCCACACAAATATGATCCAAAGATTTTGGTGGTTCAGGCACAGGTACTTCGTTGCTATGAGGCATAGGCCTAATTGCTGAGGGAAGGTTGGGGTAACTTATTACGTTCTTATTTTTTAAGTTGTATCCCTTCACAATGCAAGAGCAAAAATAGCAGTCACTGCTGTGGTCTCTTTGTTCACGCCACATCATAGGTATTCCGAAACGAAATGCTTGTTTTTTACCTTTCATCCATAAGCGTAGATCTTCCTCACATGTCTTGCACACTTTGTGAGGAGCCCACGGTTTGTCTTAATCGCCTAACTTCAAACCGAAATAGGCGAAATATACTTTTTTAATAAATGCAGAAATGTTCCTCTGCCGCTTTTTCACGGTATATTCCCCACAAATAAAACAAAAATTGTCCGGAGAGTTGACGCAACCTCTGGCTCTGTGAGCTATCACAAATACACAGCACTGCAAACTACAACTGTAGTGAACCACTTCGGAATAAAGCTGGATTACGACTGAGCAAACAAAAGGTAATAATGAACTTGCAAGAAACTGAAATTTGACAGGAACGTTCATGTCGCAACCACCGTGTTTGAGCGAGCGAGCGAACGAGGCGAGGCGAACAGGAAAGAACATGCGCCAGCGCGAGTACTGGATTTAGCCCCCCGCCTCCCAATTGTCCTGTTAATGTATAAAATGAATACAAAACACTCTAAAATATCATGAGGGAGTGTTTCTAGTTAGTTAACCATTACAACCTCTATTTTGGGCCAAGAAAATAAACTGCAGTCGGCTAAAAAGAAATTATGTGAACATTCCTTATATGGGTAAGAAATCTAATTTTGCAAGAAAACGTGACGTGATGGAACATTTTGGCTATTTTTCCTGGATTCAGCACCCCAAAATCTATAGGAATCAGTTGCAAAACTGGAGGCAGTTTTTTGGTAGTGTACCTGTGTAATGAAACAGAAAGTCCTTTGTTGCAAAAGGTACCAGTATTCATAAACATGTGCTTAATTGTTACACTTCACAATTAATGCAGAGGTTGGGTAACAGGAATTCAGTTCATTCCAAAAGCATAAACATTCTATAAACTCTTCTATGTTACTCAGAGACTACAGACTCTTGACATGAGGCTGTGCACAGGTCACACTCCATCTGTTCTGGTGGAGATAGGGAAAGCGTAGTTACTCACCTGTAACAGGTGTTCTCCAGGAGCAGCAGGAATCAGTCCTCACTTATGGGTGACGTCGGCGCCGACGGAGCCCTCGCGGAGCAATTTTCCCCAGCTTTCAAAGAAAGCCTTTGGGAATTGCAGCGCGCATGCGCGGTCGTCTTCCCGCCCGAGGGTGCCATCTTAGCCAGTCAGATGACATAGCTAAAAAAGACAGCATAAAAATTTGCAAAAAAAGAACATAAGCAGACGATTGCAACTCCAAGGGGAGGAGGGAGGGTAGTGAGGACTGATTCCTGCTGCTCCTGGAGAACACCTGTTACAGGTGAGTAACTACGCTTTCTCCAGGACCAAGCAGGAAGTCAGTCCTCACTTATGGGACTCCCAAGCTCAAGGCTACCGGAGACCCTAAGCACAAAAATGAGCTCCCTCTAGCTCAGCAGCACAGAAGGATAGAATCTTCGCTGAATTATCACCCACCGGTAGCCCACATCCGGGATGGAGGGTAGGAGTTGCTCAGACCTCAAAGAGATTACGGAGGACTGCCTGTCCGAAAGCACTGTCCCTACGGGACTCCCTCTCGAGACAGTAATGGACCGCAAAAGTCTGGCTCGAAGACCAAGTAGCGGCCCGGCAGATGTCTGCCAGCGGAACAGAGCGGAGGTAAGCCACTGACGTGGCCTTTGCCCGAACGCAATGAGCCGTGACTCGACTTTCTAAGGAGAGTCCGGCTGCCCCATAAGCCCAAGAGATACAGTCCGCAACCCAGATGGACAGAGTACGCTTGGAGACCGGGAGCCCCAATTTATTGGGGTCAAAAGACACAAAAAGCTGAGCAGCTTTACGGTGCTCCCGCGTACGGTCAAGGTAGAAGTTCAATGCCCTTCTACAGTCCAGGGTATGGAGGACCGTTTCAGCTCGGCTGGAGTGTGTTCTGGGAAAGAAGGTTGGAAGTACCACCTCCTGATTGATGTGAAAAGGGGAGACCACTTTAGGCAGAAATTTTGGGTGAGTCCGTAGGACTACCCTATTCTTGTAGAACCTAGTGTAAGGGGGATCAGACACGAGGGCCTGCAATTCACTTACGCGCCTAGCGGAAGTGAGGGCTATCAAGAACAGTGTTTTCCAAGACAGAAAACGGAGAGAACAGGTAGCCATAGGTTCAAAAGGCGGACAGGTGATCCGCTGCAAAACCACATTCAGGTCCCAGTCAGGCGCTGGCGGGCGCAGAGGTGGTTTAAGTAGAAGGAGACCTCGGAGAAACCTCGCTACGAGAGGGTCATTGGAGAGAGGTCTGCCGTCCACTGGCACATGATGTGCTGAAAGAGCACTGAGGTGAACTTTGACGGAGTTGGACTTAAGTCCCAGATTAGAGAGGTGCAGCAAGTACTGCAAGATCACCGACACCGGGCAGGAGAAGGGATCCTGAGACTGTTGGGTACACCAGACTGCAAAGCGACGCCATTTAAGGGCGTAGCATTTGCGGGTAGAAGGCCGTCGCGAAGCTAAGACGACCTCCTCCACCTCCGCCGGCAGGAGAAGGGGAGCAAGGACTACCCTCTCAGCAGCCAGGCCATGAGGTTGAGAGACCTGAGGTTGGGGTGCAGAAGGGACCCCTGATCCTGAGTGAGGAGATCCGGTTGTACCCCCAGAGGGATTGGATCCTCCACCGCCAGTTGCAGCAGGAGCGGAAACCACGGCTGCCTGGGCCAGCGAGGGGCCACCAGGATCATGAAGGCTTTGTCTCGGAGAACCTTGAAAAGAGTCCGAGAGACCAGCGGGATGGGAGGGAAAGCGTACAGAAGGCTCCCCGACCACGAGATCAGAAAGGCGTCCGCCGCAACCCGAAGGGGGTGTGGCTGACGAGAGCAGAAGCGAGGAAGCTGCCGGTTGTGAGGACTGGCAAAGAGATCCACCGTGGGGGGACCCCACTTGAGGAAGAGCTTCTGAACTACCAAGGGATCCAGACGCCACTCGTGCGGCTGGAGGACCCTGCTGAGTTTGTCTGCAAGGCAATTTTCTTGGCCCGGGAGATAAACTGCCTTGAGGAGAATGCCGTGACTGACGGCCCAAGAGCAGAGCTTCTGTGCCTCCCAGCAGAGGAGGAAGGAGCCCGTGCCCCCCTGCTTGTTCACGTAGAACATGGCAACTTGATTGTCCGTCTGGGAAGTCAGGTGGGAGAAGGCCTTGAGAGCTAGGCGGATCGCCCTGAGCTCCAGGAAGTTGATCTGAGCAGACTCCCACGTGGTCCAGAGGCCCTGAGTACGTGCCTCTTGGCAATGTGCTCCCCAGCCCAGGAGGGATGCATCGGTGGTCAGCACCCGGGTCGGCTGAGGTGACTGGAAAGGCATTCCGAATATCAGGTTCGGCTGCCGGAGCCACCACCGGAGAGACGAGAGCAGCGGCTCGGAGACGCGCACTAGGTCTGCCAGGCCGCCTGTGGCTTGTCGCCACTGCTGGCGGAGACACCATTGAGCAGACCGCATGTTCAGGCGGGCATTGGGGGTCACATGGACGGTGGAAGCCATATGGCCGAGCAGTCTCAGGAAGCGCCTGGCGGAGACCAGGGGCTGGCTGCGAAAGCGGTCGGCTAGGTCCATGAGCCGTTGAGCCCTGTCGAGCGGTAGGTACGCTCGTGCCCGAGGAGTGTGCAGCCTTGCGCCGATGAACTCGAGATCCTGTGAGGGGAGCAAAGTGGACTTTGCGAAGTTTATGACAAAGCCCAAGTGCTGCAGCAGAGTCACCGTGCGGCGCGTGGCGTTGGCGACCTCCTGAGCGGACGCTGCTCTGATGAGCCAGTCGTCGAGGTACGGAAAGACATAGAGGCCGTGAAGCCGGAGATGGGCCGCCACGACCGCGAGACATTTTGTGAAGACTCGCGGTGCGGAGGATAGGCCAAAGGGCAGTACTCTGTACTGGTAATGATTTCCTGCCACCACAAACCTTAGGTATTGGCGGTGGCTTGGGTGGATGAGGATGTGCGTGTAGGCATCCTTTAGATCCAAGGAGCATAGCCAATCTCCCTGCTGGAGGTAGGGCAGAAGGATTCCAAGGGTAAGCATTTTGAACTTCTCCCGCACAAGGAACTTGTTGAGGTTGCGCAAGTCCAGGATGGGTCTGAGGCCCCCTGTTCTCTTTGGTATCAGAAAATACCTTGAATAAAAGCCTTGACCTCTCAGGTGGTGGGGCACCGGTTCCACCGCCTGTTCCTGCAGAAGACCTGCTAACTCCTGAAGGAGCAACTCCCTGTGCAGAGGGGGGCGCGAAGGTTCTCCCGGAAAATAGGAGGGAGGGACCTGATGGAAGTGGAGAAGGTAGCCTTCTCGCACGACCTGAAGTACCCAGGCATCTGCGGTGATGCTGGACCACCTGTGGCCGAAGTGAACCAGCCGGCCTCCGGTGCTGGGAGGAACCAGCGGGGGGGGAGAGGCTATGCTGAGCGAGTCAAAAACCCCCACCCTGCTGAGCAGGGGCTGGTGGTGCAGGCTTGGGGGCTTGCTGCCTACGGGACCCGTTACCCCGTCCCTTGGCCTGCTGGCCCTGTTGGGGAGCTGCAGGGGCCTGATAATGGGGGTACTGTTTGTAGGCAGCCGCCTTCCTCGGGTTAAAAGGACTTTTTTCCCGAGCCCTTCTTTTTCTGGGAAGGGGCGGAGGTCTTCCTAGAAAGCCTGGTCCTGGTGAGAGTCTCAGTCTCAATTTGTGCAGCCTTTTCCGCCATGGGCTTGCCAAAGAGGTTTTCGCCTCGGCAGGGGACATCGACCAACTTGTCCTGTACCCAGGGCTCAAGGTCCGACGACTGAAGCCAAGCCTGTCGGCGGGCACCGATGCCGGCTGCGGCCACTCTAGCCGAGGCCTCAAAGCCATCATAGGCTGCTCGGGACATGAACTTTGAGCATTCCCGAATGCCCGTGGACAAGGCTAGGAACCTCCGCAAGGGCTCCTCGGAGAGACCAGCGGAGAATCCGGCTAGCTCTTTAGCCAGATCCCGGAGATACATGCCCATGTAGAGCTGGTAAGTCTGGACACGACATGCGAGCATAGAGCCCTGGAAGCACTTCTTGCCAAGGCCATCCAGGTTACGGGCCTCCCTTCCAGGAGGCACCGAGGAGTGCATCTTCTGGCTCTTAAGACGATGCATGGCCGATTCCACTACCATGGAATGGTGTGGCAGCTGTGCCTTCTGAAAGCCAGGGCTCTTGCGGACCCGATAGATAGAATCGACCCGCTTGCTCAGGACCGGCGAGGAGGCCGGACTCTCCCACATGCGGAAGAGTAGTCGTTCCAGCATAGGAGGAACCGGCACAGTAAAGTGCTCCCTCGCGGGAGAGTCATACTGGAGGGCGTCGAGCTCTTCGGCTCGAGGCTCCTCCTCGGGATCCGCAGGGAAGGCCAAAGCCTTGGCCATATCCCTAACGAAGTCCGAGAACCGGGCATCCTCCGGGGGGGACTGCTTCCGAGGCTCGGACCCCGGTGAGTCCGATGGGACACACCGAGTCCGGAAAGAATCAGGTGACTCTTCCTCCTCAGACTCCCAGACCGACTCCGACGAGGACTCGGTGGGGTCGGCCCGGGCAGGGTGCGGCGCCAGCCGTCCCGACGTCGAGGGAGTCGGCGTCGGCGACCTCGGTCCCGAACGGGAGGCCGAGGGTGACCTCGACCGAGGATCGACTCGAGTTCTCATTGACTCGAGGATCGGCTCGGTCTCCGGGGTCGACTTGGACGTCGACGTCCCGGCGGTCGGGGCAGCGGCGCCAGCGAGGCCAGCGAGCAGTGCCCGCTGCTGGTCCATGAAGGCAGACAGTCTGCTCTCCAAGGCCGTCAACCTGAGTCCGAGCTCAGGTGACCCAGCAGCCCCCGACTCGGGCCCCGACGGCGTCGGGCCCGACGTCGGCTGTCGCGGAGGCGAGTCCAGAAGGACCACAGGACTTACCCGGGCAGGCATCTCCGACTCCAGGCGAGGTCGCTTCGGGATGTGTTCCTTCTCCAAGGACCCGGGGCGGCTGTCGGGGCTATGCGACCTGGCCCTCGCGGAGCCAGGAGCGTCCACCGACGCCGCCCTCGCGGGTTTTTCCTTCCGACGATGGTCCCCGGAGGGAGAACCCCGGTCGGAGGAGCTCCGGCGACGGTCCGAGCTGGAGCCTTTCGACGCGGAGGCCTCCGACGAGGTCCGGGTACGGCTGGGGTCAGCGAAGATTCTCTCACGCTGATGCCGCCGACTCCTCAACGCCTTTGAGGACAGTTTGCTGCAGGGCCCACAGATCAGTTCCTCATGATCCGGGCCCAGGCAGCGGAGGCAAAAGTCGTGTGTGTCGGTTAGTGACATATTTCGGTCACACCGACCACACCGCTTAAACCCACTGGCAGCCATCGGGGGAAAAAGGGCCCCTGCGAGGTCAAAGGACCGGGCTGCCAGGGAAACCGAAAACGAAAGCTGACTAAGTCAGAAAAACCGAAAAAAGTAAGCGGACTCGAGACCGGCGTCGCGAGTCCGGGCGGGAAAGCGATCGGCGTCGAACCGAAAGGAAAAAGAATAAAATAATGAAGAAAATCGACTTTTTCGCGGGGACAAGACGGGGACGTCTGTAGGGCTCCGCGGAAAAAGAAGACTGGCTAAGATGGCACCCTCGGGCGGGAAGACGACCGCGCATGCGCGCTGCAATTCCCAAAGGCTTTCTTTGAAAGCTGGGGAAAATTGCTCCGCGAGGGCTCCGTCGGCGCCGACGTCACCCATAAGTGAGGACTGACTTCCTGCTTGGTCCTGGAGAAACTGTATTTATGCAGTCTGTTTCCATGCATTCTTCTTCACTAGAATCAACAGGGGAATAAACACTGTCCCTGTCTGACTCGGGTCGGTGTGCTATGCCTCTAGGGCCTTGTCTCCAATAACAGTCTGTTCTCAGGGCTTTGGGGATTTTATTAAACCAGTATGGTTTCTCCTTCTTTGTAGAGTGAGGACTTATTTTAACAGGGACTTTAGGATTCAAACATTCAATACCATCAATGAAGGTTCCATACCTGGAGCTTTGCTGGCTTGAATCCACATTTGTTTTCCCTTTTAGCAATTTTCCTGCTGTAGCAATTTCTCTGCCTGTCAGCTTTAGGCAGGGCTGTGCTTCTTGGCAGTTTGGTGAAACCTGGTATGAATTCTCTTCTCTTCCTTGGTAAGAACTCAGGTTTATTATAAATTGCCTTTCCTTTCTTGCTTGGTAAAACTGGATAATTATTTCTCACAGACTCTAAGCTTCTCTCCAAACCATTCCCTTTGGCTCCTTGCTTAAGTCTCTCTGTTCTAGAGTCAGGAACGCTGTGAGAACAGGGCGTGGCACAGCCTCTAACTTCAGAGCTGGCTCTAACAAACTTTCTTGGGACAGCTGCCCAGTCAGCCTGGCCCTTCTGGATTTCACCCCTGTGAACCCTGTACCTGTGGGCTTGCTCCTCTAGGATTTCTTCAGTTACTACTTCTCTTGGAGATGAATCTCTTGATAGAGCTGTTCCCCCTTGGGAAGAAGTCCCTCTGTCTCGGTTCCTTCTCAGGTCCTTTTCTTTCTTTGGTGAAGCCATGCTCCCCTGTGTAGCCGTGCTTCTCCTCACTGATGCAGTTGGACACTCCTTCCTTACTGCAGCTGGACACCCCTTCCTTACTGCAGCTGGCCACTCCTGTGTAGCCGTGCACCTCTTCCTTAATGCAGCTGTACCTTCTCTGCAAGCATTCAGCTCTGGCTTATAAGGAAATCTTTCCTGCCTGACTTCCGGGTTCATTTCCAGGTGCAAGTCATTAGGCTTCTCAAGCTCATTAGCTCCTGAATGTTCCTTCCTGCTCCCTCTAGCTGTGCCTGGAGGTAATTGCACATCTAGATTCTTAAAAGAAACAGGATTTCTTTTCAAGTTTTCAACTTTATCAATACCTACATCATGACACCCTCCAGAGGAAGATTTTTACTCTGAAAGGCAAAGGAAATACACTGTGCAATCCAGTTGGACAGTGTTCTGTTGGAGACTGGAAGTCCCAAATCAGAAGGATCAAAAGCAACAAAGAGTTGAGAGGACTTTCTATGTTGCTGTGTTCTTTGTAAGTAAAATACTAAAGCTCTTTTACAGTCCAAAGTATGAAGATTCCTTTCTGCATTTGATGCATGAGGCCTTGGAAAAAACACAGGCAGGTAGACTGCTTGGTTCAGATGAAAAGGCGAGACCACCTTTGGCATAAAGTGTGGATGAGTCCTGGGACTACCTTGTCATGATGAAACCTTGTATAAGGAGGATCAGCCACTAGTGCTTGCAACTCACTGATGCCACGTGCTGATGTGATTGCAATGAGAAAGATAACCTTCCAAGAAAGGAATTTCAATGAGGTAGTAGCTAAGGGTTCGAAAGGTGGCTTCGAAAGGTGGCATGGGACTTGACCAAGAGCCAGATTTAAGTCCCATGCCACCGGTGGTGGCCTAATGGGAGGCTCAGTTAGAAGAAGGCCTCTCATAAATCTTCCTATAAGAGGATGGCAGGAAATAGGTTGTCCATTTAGAGCATAGGTGTCAAACCTGTCCTGGAGGGCCACAATCCTGCCAGGTTTTGGGATAGCCCTAATGAATATGCATGAGATATATATGCATTAGAGATAGCCTGCCAACCTGACTGGTTTGTGGCCCTCCAGGACTGGATTTGGAGACCACTGCTTTACACTTCTGTCATTTAAGATGGTGAGTGGGCAAGGTACAGATGTCCTAGACATCAAAAGGATAGCTAGAATGTGTCACATTCATCCTCGATTCTCACCACCACCAAAAAGATGTCTAATGGACAATATTTTGGTGGTGGTGAGAAGTGAAGAGGAATGTGACAAATTCTATCTAACCTTTTTGATGTCTTGGACATCTGCACCTTGCCCACTCACAATCTTAAATGACAGAGGTGTAAAGCAGTGGTCTCCAAATCCAGTCCTGGAGGGTCACAAACCAGTCAGGTTGGCAGGCTATCTCTAATGCATATATATCTCATGCATATTCATTAGGGCTATCCCAAAACCTG